>CM077442.1:28367468-29722468 GCA_039654765.1 Mylopharyngodon piceus
TCAAGTATATTCAGTCTTTCAGTTTCTTCTTTCTGCTCCAAACTCAGTCAGCCTGGAACGGATCCGTTAGTCGGAATTGGGCCAATAGGATCACTAGATACAGAGATACTATAACCGAGGATTCTTCGGCTCTCATCAATGGAGCTCTGGAGGGACCACCGTCAGAAAACAGTAAGGTGAGCCAAAGAAATGGATAAATGCCAATGTATGTTTGTGTGTGTCAAAGGCAGGCAGTATAGAAATACAGAAGTCGCATAACAGATTTTGAATCCTTATCTTATGAAATGCACATTATCCTTGCACATCTGCTTGTGCGTTTATGAATATGTGTGATGGGGGATGGGGCTGATAGATTGTGCCTCATGCAGACAGGAAATATACAGAGTAGTAATTACCATTAAGCAGACAGTAGGGAAGACACACAGCTAATTAGTATGTGACAATTGAAATGGAAAGCTGAAGTCTGCATACCGTTTACCAATTACTGTCCTTCTCAAAGCTCCTCAGATATAGGAGCAGCAGGAAATTACATCTTTATCCATCTCTCCTCCTCATATTACCGCTGTTTTATTTCCCTGTTTACTTTTCTAAAAATCAGTTTTTCTAAAAAATTCTGTCTTATTGTGAAATAGCACTGTCTTAGAATTGTACTGTACAAACTCATTAACATTTCAGTTTGTGATGTTCCACCTTCCATAACCACAACGTGCAGTTTCCACCCCATAATTCAATGTTTATATGAGACCTGTCAATTTAAAGGTGATCTATTATGCCCCTTTTGACAAGATGTAATATAATTCTCTGGTGTCCCCAGAATGTGTCTGTGAAGTTTCAGCTCAAAATACCCCAGCTCAAATTTGCCCCGATTGGGTGCGAGCAAAATCAAGCCGTTTTTGTGGGTGAGTTGCTTTAAATGCAAATGAGCTTGTGCTCCCTGCCCCCAAGCTCGCTTGTCATTCCAATATACTGAGGCATACATAATACAGAAGCTAACACAGCAAATATAACTCGCAAAATGAATCATTAAACTGTTCTTGATGCAGCATATAACATAGGAATGGCATGTATTTTGTGGATGTTTGCTAAAATTCGATTCGGAATCATTTTGATAGTGTGCTGCACGGCTAACGTGGCTAAAGCCACACACTGTTGGAGATACTCAATAAGAATGAAGATGCGTTTATGAATTATACAGACTACACGCGTTTTTGGGTTAAAAATGAAAATAGCGAAATGGCTCTGGTCTCCGTGAATACAGTAAGAAACAATGGTAACTTTAGCCACATTTAACAGTACATTAGCAACGTGCTAACTAAACACATCCAGGAAGACAATTTGCAAACATCATGAAATAAATATATATGAAATTGGATCAGTTGGTATCGATCCATCTTTGAGAATCAATTTCTGTGCAAATCCTGTGTTTTACTGACGATCGTGTGAAGCATTCTAGTGTTAATGACTTTCACACATCTCCTGACACAACTCACCTTCCTTCATGTAGCTTTAGTAATCCTGAAGACATTCAAGTGTGTTTGATCAGGATTGTAGCTAAACTGCGGGACAGCTGCTGCTGCTGCACTCCAGGACCAGTGTTACTCGTCGCTTGTGAAAACAATGGCGGTGCCGTGGGTGGAAACATAGAGATTCAGGGGGCGGTAATATTATAATAAGATCCCCTTCCTACGTCACAAGGGGAGCGAAATCAGAACGGCTCGATTTTTCACATGCTTGTAGAAAAAGGCTTACCAAAACAAAGTTACTGGGTTGTCCTTTTTCACATTTTCTGTGCTGGTAGATGCACCAGAGACCCGATTTATAGCACTTAAACACAGGAAAAGTCAGATTTTCATGATATGACCCCTTTAACACATTGATTTAGTCAATTAATTATTTAAGAATTATTAATTAGAAAAAAAAAAGAACTACATTCAAATGGTCATGGTGACTCAAATAGGTGCTATTCATGGTGTAAGAGAAATTGATAGAAATTAATAAATAAAAACAAAAAATAAATAGCTATTTAGCAATTCAAAAATAGCTAACAAAATTTGATATAAACAATTTTATATACACTATCATTCATATTTTGTGGTCAGTAAAATTTTTTTGAGAGAAATTAATACTTTAATCAAAGATGCATTAAATTGATCAAAAGTGACAGTAAAGACATTTTATAATGTTACAAAAGATTTATATTTCAAATAAATGCTGTTCTTTTGAACTTTCTATTCATCAAAGAATCCTAAAAAAAAATGTATCACAGTTTCCACAAAAATATTAAGCTGTTTTCAGCATTGTTTTCAGCTTTTCCATCACATGAATAAATTACATTTTAAAATATATTAAAATAGAAAACTTCTTGGTTCGACTTTTCCAAAAAAAAAATAAATAAATAAATAAATAAAATAAATAAATAAAAATCTTACTAACACCAAATTTGAACTGTAAAATATAATCAGATAATGTCCTTGAAATTTGGGAGCTTTTCATAGCAAATGTTGATTGTAATTGATTTTGATTAATTAATCTGTACATCATGCAATTTATTTGATTAAAAAATTGTAATCGATTCAAAGTCTCCATACATATAAATATTGTTAAAATATAATAAGACTCTTAATAAGAGGTCTGTTAACTATTTTATATAAACTACTCCAACATTACAAAAAAAACCTAAAACCATATTAGGAATGCTTAAAAAATACAACCACATTTGAAGAGCTTTTTTGACGTTTGTTTCCTTGTGATGTGCTGTCTTTGCAGAGCGGGCATGTGGAGAGGCTGTATTCCCTCAGCAAGAACCAGGTGGAGGCTGAAGTCATCGTGCATTCACAGCTATCTAACACGATGGCTGACCAGGGTCCACAAAGCGACATGGAGCTCTGTCTCGAGTCTCCATCTTCCCAGCACCCTTCTCCTGGAGACAAGGCAACTCCATCAACCCCTCATCCACCCTGTGCTCACAGCGAGGACAACCACGAGACTCAATCTCCATCTCCAACCCCCAGCACTCACATCTCTGAAGTACTGTCCAATCACAATGGACCATTTGAGAGTGGGCTTAGCCAGCCGACAGTGGGTGGTGCCAAAAACCAAGGAGTGGGGCTTACTAATGGCTTCCACTCGTCCAAACCCCTTCGGTCAAAGGCAGAGACCCTGGAGAACGGGGCCCACAGACTGTGCCCCACAGGAAAGGTTCTGTCCTCACAAGGTCTCCCCACTTCCCCCTCATCCTTCGCCAGCTCTGGCCTTGTCCATTCTACCTCAGGGGCGCATAACTATGTGTACCCCTAAGCTGGAAGGAAGAGAAGCGTAATAAATGGTGTTCCTAAAGTTCTGGGACAGAGAAGGACAACAGAGGAGACCAACGAGTGGCACCTTCTTGCTGGGGGAGTTGATGTTTTCTCGTAGCCACGTTCGCCTCCTCTCATGGCTGTTTTATTGCAACCTTTTGGTTCCATTATTTTATATGTATGTACATATAGAATTATTTTTTTAGGACTAGTATCCATGGATATGCATTTTACGGCATATCAGTGGCACACTTTAATCCCTCTTTGTGTGCATGTATGGAATGTGCTGAAGTGGTTTATATGTTTACATGCACACGTGAAGTCAGAGTGTTCTTACTCTGAGGTGAAGGATCCTGAAATCAGCCCAGCATATGGAAACAGAACTCATTTACGGGACAGATGTCATGGATCGATCCGAGATCAGTGCCAGTGGGTGGAGATCCATTTTGTCAGAGAAAATTACCCTGCCACAAAGTACCACCTCCTGCTGTCTCAGGGTTGCCACACACAAACACATAGATCCGTGCTTTCGAAATGGTTATTACAGGAAAATAGCATTTTCTTCATCTCTACATGGATATTACGTAACCGTCTATTCGAGTTTAAAGGGATTGTGCACCCATCAATGAAAATTTAGTCATTTTTACTCACCCTCATGTCGTTCCAAACCTGCGCACGGACAAAAACATCTTTAAAATATCTTGTTTTGTTTTCTGCAGAAGGAAGAAAGTCATACAGGTCTGAAACAACACAAGGGTGAGTAAATAATGACAGAATTTTTAGTTTTGGATCCTTTAACTTGATCAGATCAGAGGTACATCTTCACACACTCGCACGCAAACACAATCCTGAATACAATACGAATAAAAACACACATTCCCTGACTGGAGCGTAGCGTCTCAGGAGTCTCAAATTCAAGGTGCATTTGCATATACATCAAATACATGTAGAAAAATGAAGAGGAAAAAAAAAGTGAAGGAAAACAATACAAAAAGAACACGAAGAGTCATGTACTTTTTGTATCATTTCAACTCTGAGTGTACTTGTAAAGACACATCACACTGATTCATGCTCCAAGTTTCTCTCAGTCAACAGCACTACCTCATTTCTTTACAGGATTGTTTTTTTTTTTTTTCGGTGTGATTTTATGAGTATAATTAAGAAGGCGGCGACTTGTGTGCGTTTTTAAGCCGTCTGATTCATAGCCTTTGGATAATAGCAGAATCTACTGCCCTTCTCACTCTGTGTCTGTATTCTTGTGTAACGGTTACTGAAACTTTCGTCTCTGGTTATTAGCCTGTGTGCAAGCATGTGGTCATTCGCTTGTGTAGTCCTTTGATATGGGAGACAAATAACTTGATCATCACAACAGTTTTGCAATATACCCTTCAGGTGAAGGGATATAAAAACAATAGAAGGCTAAACTCAAGACCTCAAAGTTTGTGTCCATAAGATCTACCTGTTGACATGCCAGTCATCTCTTTTTCTCAGGAACTTCTACGCAGGGAGTCTGAGAAGAACATTTTCAGCCAAACTAGGAAATAGCCTCCATCTCTCAGACAGGTCTCGTCCCGTAACTTATACTCTGTCTTTTGGCCACTCGTCTGCCACCATTTAGGGTTCATCTGGAACTGTAAATAAACTTTGTCCTCCATGCACAATCATGCATTGCTGCTGAGAGCAGGATCTGTTATCTGTTGTGCTTCCTTTTTATGCATTTTAATGCTTATTTAAAGTAGTATCTTTTATGTTAAAGCTGTTATATTGGAAGAGAAACGTCAACAAACTCTCAAACTCTTGCTGTCTTTCTTCAGGTCATTGACAGGACTGCCCATAATGCCAACGAAAACTCTCGGTCTAGTCAGTCTTTGTCATTGCCACAGTTCAGCTGATTGTGTTTGATATTACTCCTAATTCAGTAATTTCACTGAATAGTGCTTTGGTGCTAGAGCAAGACTAGGTTCCTTTTAAGATGGTCTTTTAAACATTCCAGTTTTTGTATGTACAGCAGGCCAAACTCAGGGCTGATCATGTAGGAAATGAAGATGATGAATGTCTGAATTATTCTGGCTGCTTTTTTAACAACGTACAGTAAGCATCTCACACACCATCAGTTGTCTCAATTCTAGATGTATAGTGTCCAGTCAACAACTCATCCTTGATCTGTAGATTTAGAGTCGATGATTTTACTGAGATTATAATGTATTTGCTCAATGTGCTTCCTGTCAGTTCTGTGTTAGAGGGATAGTTCACCCCAAAATGAGAATTCTGTCATCATTTACTCACTCTCACGTCGTTCCAAACCTGTATCACATACTTTTTTTCTGCAAAAAGAAGATATTCTGAAGAATGTTTGTAAAACAACATTGGACTATATTGACTTGAATTATATGGACAAAACCAGTGTTGGGGAAAATTACTTTTAAAAGTAATGCATTACAATATTGCGTTACTCCCTAAAAAAGTAACTAATTGTGTTACTTAGTTACTTTTTATGAAAAGTAATGCGATACATTACTTTTGCTTTACTTTTTCTCACCTGGGCTGGGCTTGCTTGTTTGTTTTTTAATAACAACAAAAAAGTTCTATTTTTGGCAAATGTAAAGGCCCTTTCACACCAAAAGTGAAATGAATAAGTCTCAGGCTGAAGGAAATGCATATTTACGCCTGTACAGTAGAGGGCGCAGCTCAAACTTTTCAGCAGCAAAGACATTGGTTAATAAAGTGAGATTAAATACATAAAGTATATTTGTGTAACTTAATATAGTTAATTATTATTCTAAGATTGCATTTCACTGTTTTTATTCATTTTGAGGAATACTGAATGTTTTCGTGCAAGTGCGATGAGTAAATGCATGTTCACATTTAGTCTAGAACTACAATAACCATCATGTTTACACAGCGCACACAACACCTCTGCACTTCATTTCTCTCAACATGGGGACAGGAGAGCTGTCAGTCAATACATGTGAAAAAGTAACTTAGATATTTTGTTGTAAATTGAAAAAGTAATGCGTCACTGTACTAGTTACTTGAAGAAGTAATCTGATTACATAACTCAAGTTCAAAATATCTTCTTTTCTGTGCTAAATGGTAGCAGAATTTAAATTTTTGGGTAAATGATCCCTTTAAACTGCAAAAAAGGGTTATTTTGATTTTCATAAACAGTAACATTGCCATGCAAATCATTCTTGTGCATATTTTTTTCTGTTCTGATGTTTGTGTTGTCAAACGGACAGTCTTAGCTTTGCTCATGAGTCTTATACATCAGATTATAGTGTTAGCACATGCCACCTACAGCATTAGGAATGTGTGGGGAAAATAAATTGACCTCTTGTTTTGTCTAAAAATAAGGAAATTGTGGTTTCGCCAGGGTCAGCAGATGTCTTGTCACATATGCATGTTATTGTTCAGAAAGAGCCCTTCAGGATAAGTTCTAATTCAGATACCTCATTTGCTGCTTGTTAATTTAATTGCAGATATATCTTCTACATGCACATATAGTTACACGTGTAAAGGAATCGGAAATTTGGATCAGATTCATATGTTTGGCAAGCAGTGTTTTCTTAAACTGGAGGAGTTGATTGTCTCATTTTACCTCATTTTGAAGCTTCAGGCTGGTTTCTGCTCCACTATATTAAGCAAAGGAATGGTTGTCATTTGTGTTTATCTGGAAAAGTCTGTGATTTTGCAGAGCAATGGATAGCAAAATGCTTGAAATGAGAGTTCAGATGACCAGAGGGTTCCCCTGTCAAGCCATACCTCTCAGAACAGACACAAGGTTGCATGTGGGCCATTTTTATACTGTGTGTATAATCAGTGTTTATCGCTCAGGTGCCGTGTCTTTGCATTAAAACTCCAGCTTACTCTGATGTAAGGCAAATGTGCATTGAAGTATGAAAACCTCACCTGTCCTCCTAGGAAATAAAGGCTTTAATGTCAGAGGAAAAGCAACAACAAATAGTAACACTGATGCAGACAATTTTCTAAAGAAATTCTAATGGCTGTTTTCTCTTTGGTGCTTTGTGGTGACCTTTCTATTCTGGTGATGTGAAAATTCATCCTTTTTTTGTACTTTTCTCCCCAACCAGCAGACCTGTGCTTTTCTGAGATTCTCAGCACACATACTGTGGACACATTTGTGTAACACCAGCAGCAGTATGGTCTCTTGATGTCTTTCGGTAAATGTGAGAGACAAAACATCAGTCTCAGCACACGCAAAACTACACTATCCCAGTAAGATTATAGCATGTGTCTGTCTCTTATCTGTATGTTCTCATGGCCTTTGTAAATTCAAATCTAAAGATTGTAAATGGTAGAGGTAAAGAGATTGAAGAAGCATTCATTGACCATTTAGTTTGTGAGATATGGGTAATACCTTTTGACCCCCATAGAAATGTTATATTCAGCAAGCCCTGTGATCTGTAAATCTTGTTTCCTTCGCTGTGACATCAGTCATTCATAGTCAGAATATATAAGAAAGCTTCAATTCACTCACTTAGATTGGATCTAATCTTTTTAACAGGAACAAATGTGCCCTATGAATAATTGATGCAATGAAATAATTATATCTGATGACTGATCAAATGTTGGTACTCGATTATATCATATACATGAGCTGTGAAGGGTGGAGTTTGATGTCGGATGGGTGCAGTGGAGGACAAATGATATTATCATGTTTATGTTCTTTCTCTGTCACTGTTTCTGTTTGTGAGGTTTGCAGCATCTAAGTCTTTGCAAACTTGTACTATGTAAATAAACATCTTAATAAAAAAAAAAAATCTGTCCTATTTTCATTTCTTCAAAGCAGTAAGGCATACTTCATATTTTCAGTTACGAATTATGCTTCTTTACAAGTTTAGACCCTATAGAACATATAGCTAGTATTTACTTTTAAAGTCATAAGAGTTGCAGTGACTTATTTCCATATACAATTTTTACCAGGAAATGTATCTAAAAATAGCTATTCTTTACAATCACACAGTAACCAAAGAAATGTGTGCAGGTTTTGTTAAATTTGTGTGGATAAGATTCGTAGCACTTGGTAGGCCAAGTCTTTTTTTCACTCATGCACAGGTCTTATCAGTTGTTTTACGTTTAAAATGATTTTACTAATATTAACAATAACACTAGGCCTAAATAATATGTAGTACCTATAATATGAGTCAAAGCAACACATTTCTGGTATGTAAAAGATTGGGCAATACTGGCAACCTTGTGTTCATTGAATGTTGAACAGCCAATAGATGGCACTCTTTTATCGCTGTTGCCCTATGCCTGAAATTCCAAGTTTTAAATAAAGCGAAATATTATTTATAACAAAATTTCTAAATAATAACATTTTTTAAACATCAGGACGATTATCAGCTTCTTTATCTTTAAGATAAATGATCCCGTAAACGATTATGATGATAAGGAGGATGGTTATTATTCTTTTAAAAATGTCCAATAATGTAAGCTCATTAATTATAACTTTATTATCAACATCATCAGCATCATCAGCAGCAGCCTAGGATTAACTATACCTCATTCCATCAGTAGCCTATTTCTTTTTTCTACCTTTATTAGTTTGTGCCTTAAAGTCTTTGTTAAGCTGTGACTTCTTTATTATAAAATATATATTATATATACGATCATTTTTATGTCCTGCACACATAACCAGGCGATATACCTTTCATCTAGCTCTCTGTTTTGTCTTTTGTTCTATGAGAGAGAGAGAGAGAGAGAGAGAGAGAGAGAGAGAGAAGCGGTCTGTGTGAGCTCAGAAAGGTGGATGAGCGCGTGTGCTGGTCGCGAGGAGGAGAGAGCGCGAGATGCTGCTGACACATTCCTAGAAAGATGTGTAAAATGGCGCAAGTATGTTGGAGCCACCGGCTGTAGCTTGGATCTAGAGGAGCTTATTACTGCTTTCCCATCCTTGTCTTCGCTCTTGCCTCACCTTCTTTTTTGCATCTCGTCTAAATTTCAATGTGATTAAATGGCTTCCAGACGGCGCCGTCAGGCTCCATGCTCACTCGGAATACTCCTGCTCGCTTTTGTCGGTAAGTGTGTGATTTCTCTCGCGGTATTGGGTCACTTGGTCAGCGCGATTGACTGTGAACTTGGCCACATTGCAGTCGGATTCAGATATGTTTCTTAAGCGGTTGTAGCGTTTGTGTTTACTGCTGTAGTAGGGTGGGTGTGTTTGCCTACATGTAGATTGATTTTGTGAATGGAGAGTTCCGCGAGCTTGCTCACACGTTATATTACGGTTTCATGCTGTTTTCAGACACTGAAAAATGTTATGATGTGAAGTTCACTTATAATGAGACATTGTTACCAAGTGTGTTGCATGTTGGATGTGGAATATTACAATGAAATTCTAATCATATTTCTTCTTGAGCATTGTGTCAGCAATATGAAACCTTAAGTTATGTGCAATCTATAGAGTCACTCAAGATATGACATTGCCCTTGATCCTTGAGAAGTGCTAAGTGTGTACTTTGATTAATTTAATAGTAGCCTATATCTTTGTGCATGTTTTTATTTATCAGAACAGCATTTTCTTCCTGCTTAAATTACTTATTTTGCAAGCTTATATTGCTAAGCATCAATATGCACACACAAAGTGACAGAAAATAAAAAGAGGTGCTAATAATGTTAAAGTAGTCCTAATATTTGTAATATACAATTCAATACAATATAAAATATTAGCAGAGAATGATAGGTGTGCAGTTTCATATTCTCTGATTTATGATCGACTGTAGCCTTGAATAGCTATTTTAGATCTTTCTGTTATTTAACATAGACATATTCAGCACTCTAGGCATGTCTATAGATCTATTAACAGTGACATTCACAGTTCAGGTTTCCAACATGTATTGTTCATTTTTTTGTGGTTTAGGTTTTAAGTGATAACTTAAAAGGGAAGATGCTGAATATTTATATCTGAAGTGCAGGAATATTTCTTAAAATATAGTAGCTCTTCCCTCTCAGCCCACAGGTGAGCAGCTTGCATCTGCTGTCTGTCATAGACAGCAGGAGCTCCGATTGATTGCTTCCCTTTATTGTGCTTCCATTGTAGTGGAAAAGTGAGGAAAGAACTGAAGGCTGCTGTTGTCTTGAAGATTGTGTGTCAAGGCTGTCTTTCACTTCTCCTTTAAATTTCCTTGGTTCTTTTGTTTCCCTGTAATTGTCAGTTTGTGTATGTGAGCCTGTTTGTTTGGGCTGGAGGGCAGTGTGCTTATGGAGCATGACATCCAGGGAATGAGGATTTTGCTTAGCATTCACAAAGCTCACTTAACTGCCAACTAGTACGATCATCAAGCAAACCACATGCGTGCTGAGGTCATGTGTTAAAATGATTGGCTTATGCTGGAGTCTTCCTTCCGGTCTTCATCGTAGGGTGCCATCGCAGAGCTGCCAATCAGCAAAGCACTTTGAGAGAGGAGGAAAGATTGAGTTGGAATAGCATGGATTGGGTTGTTAAATTACTCAATGTCTTTTGTTATCTCCCCAGGGAGTGTGGAATATTTTTTTTTTTTTTTTTTTTTTTCTTTTTTTTTTTTAATGTTCTTTTATGCTGGATAGGCCACTATAAAGCAGGATGAGAGCAGATAAAGAGCAGAAGCCATTCATGGACAGGAATAAAAATTCACAATATAATTAATACATCAATATCTCAAAAAAGAAAAAAACTTGATGAGATGTTGTAAATGTCGAAAGATTAATGTTGTATTTGAGGTTTAAAATACACTATACAATTAATAATTTCAGTTTTGTGTAAGCTTGTTTCCACAAAATGTTCCCTTGATTTATCATAATTGCAATTTCATTTCTCATAATTGTGATTTTTATATCTCAATTGTGAGTTTACAGTGTATCTCTCAGTTGTGACTTTATATACTACCATTCAAAAGTGTTGAGCCTGTAAGATTTTTGAAAACGTTTTTGAAATAAATACAAAGTTCTGTCATGAAACTCTAGATGGTGCAGGCTGATAGGTCCTTAACTCAACCTGCTTGCAATCACATCGTTCTCTATAGGGCACAATTGATTGGTTCCTGCTGTATCAGTACAGTAGCCAATGAGCTTGCGTGCTCAACCTTCAAATACTTGGTATGCATTTGCTTTAGCAGTGCAGCGTGCTTTCACCCTCCACCTTCCCCAGCTTATTCATGTACACTATATTGTACAGCAGCAGCATGTCTTACTTGCTCACAGCAGCGTGTCGTGTATGTATTGGCAGTAGCAAGTCCCATACTTGGCAATAACCAAGCAATAACCTACAGCAGCAGCAGCAACATAGCAGATCTATTCTGCCAAGATTAAATATATAAACATTGTCATACCCATTACCATGCCAAACACTTCTGTCACTTGTCATGACAGAAGTCCTTTATGCTTTTCTTATACCAAGGCTGCATTTATTTCATCAAAAATGCAGTAAAAACTGAAATATTGTATAATGTAATTAATCAGCAAAGCAGAAATTTCAGCATCATTACTCCAGTTTTCAGTGTCACATGATCCTTCAGAAATCATTCTAATATGCTGATTTGGTGGTTAAGAAACATTTCTTATTATTATCATTGTTGAAAATGTCTGTGCTGCTTAATATTTTTGTGGAAACTGTGAAATCTATTTTTCTGGATTCTTTGGTGAATAGAAAGTTCAAAAGAACAGTATTTATTTGAAATAGAATTCTATTGTAATGTTATAAATTTCTTTACTGTCACTGTGTCATTGTTTCATAAGTATATTAAAAAAAACCTTACTGACCCAAAACTTTTGAACTATGATGTATCTTTATATTTTACAGTATGGCATTATATCTCACAATTTGACTCTATTTAAATCTTTATCTCACAATTACTTTTTTAAATTTTTTTTTTACTCTGAGGTGGAAACAGACTTCCATAGTAAGCAAAGGTTTAACAATTTAAGCATTAATATTTCACTTGTGTGACCCTTTGTGAACAGACCTCCAGGTTGTGAGAGAATACAATGAATGAAAGTGCTTTCTCAGAGAGAGGAAGAGAAGTACACTTATTATGGCCACGTTCTCATGGGAAGGTGAAGGCAACACCATTGCGGCCACAGGCTAAGTATGAAGTTCAAACAGAAGGCTTGAATGAATGCATAATATATTTTTTGCTCATAATATGCCAGAATGTTCAGCAATCTATAGAAATAAACGTACCTCACTGAAGGATTTAATACTCTCACTGAGCTCTGATTGAGCAATAAGAACTTTAATTAAAAAATTCCTCCCATATCAAGCAGTTGGTCCAGTATTAAAGCTGTGACTGTAAAAACAACCCACTCCAGTTACAGAGTGATGATGACGATGATGATAGGTTTTAAGGCCACCCTACAAAGAATGACTTTTTCTTTTCCCCCCTCTGTGGCCTCAATCTAAGAGCTCTTTCTGTAAATCTTGACAAAAGAAAGGGGCTGAAAGCAGCCATCACTCTGACAGCATGTTTCAGTGCTTTGTCACAGGAAATCAAAACAATACCTGCAGTGTGCAAAAGGCTGTCACACCCTAACCCTGGGAAGAGATGCAGAAATGAGGAGAGGGAAAGGGTTTGCTATTTGAATTAAGCAGGTGAGGCTATACAGATGCCCTGTTTACTAGCAGAAGGCTCTGTAAAGAGATTACGGAGGATGCTGATAAGGAGGTGGCACCGGGGCCCCTGGACAGGTCATGCTAAACCAATGATATTTAGAGTGAGAGGCGAATGACTGTTTAGAGTGGAATTATCCTTTGCTAATGAAACTGAGCTGTTCATGGTCGGTGCACGCTTTAATTCACTGCATGACTGGTGTGATATTTCACCAACTCAAGGTCGGAGAGAACTTAAGAATTGCCATTTAGCATTTAGTTATAATCACATTTATATGACCCAGTGCAGGATACAGTTTTCTTTGCAGCTGATGATCTAACCAGGTAGCATTGCAAAGGAGTATTGATGCTGAAATATATAAGGCTTGATTGAGTCCTTTTTCACAGGAATAAGACCAGTTCAGTGTTTGCTCTTCTTGACCTTGGTTTAGAACCAAGTCTAAATACAAGGGTACAAAAATACCATTTACCATTTAAAGCTTTTCTAAAAATAGTCATAATTTTAAACCATCCTCTAATGTGGTAAGTTTTTGTTTGAAAGTGAAACAATATAATCTACATGAACTATAGGCATAGTTCGTTTAAAAAGAATAATATACCATCATCTACTCACTCTAATGCTGATAAAAAGGTGCTTTAAAGGTAATTTTCATGTCTCTGCAGGAGTCTTGGATTAACCGCTTCATTCACTTTTACAATGTCTTTTTGAGTAAATGAATTTTCATTTTTGGGTGAACTATAACCTTAAAGGATTAATTCACTTCAGAATTCAAATTTCCTGATAATTTACTCACCCCCATGTCATCCAAGATGTTTATGTCTTTCTTTCTTCAGTAGAAAAGAAATTAAGGCTTTTGAGGAAAACATTTCAGGATCTGTCTCTATATAGTGGATCCCAATGGCTACCAACGGGTTGAAGGTCCAAATTGCAGTTTCAGTGCAGCTTCAAAGGGTTCTACGATCCCAGTCCAGGAATAAGGGTCTTATCTAGCGAAACGATCGTTCATTTTCTAAAAAAAAATACAAATTTATATATTTTAACCACAAATGCTTGTCTTGCACTAGCTCTGCAATGCGCCACGCATTACGTAATCACATTGGAAAGGTCACGCGTGATGTAGGTGGAAGTAAGTGTTTACAAAGCGAACATGCAAAGACTAAGTCAAACGGTCTTTACAAAAAAAGGTAAAACAACGATGTCGGACGATTTTGAAGTTGGAGGAGAAAATGAGATGGAGTTTTTCGCCCTACTGCGGTACTTCCGCCTACGTCACGCGTGACCTTTCTAACGTAATGCGTGGCGGATCGCAGAGCAGTGCAAGACGAGCGTTTGTGGTTAAAAAGTAGGGCTGGGTATTGACAATTTTCACGATTCGATTTGATTTCTATTCACATGCTTTCGATTCGATATTGATTATTTTGGATGTAGTATATCAGATACAGTACATGGCAAATTTTCTAGAGGAAAAAAAATCTCTCAACTAATGCTGTAAACTACACATGGGAGATAGTTGGTACTACATTACTATAATATTGAAGGTTAAAGTTAACTTATTTATATACAAACACTTAAATTACACTCTGATGTTTTTTATAATAAATAAAGTTTAGAATTACATAATCATATGTCTACTCCAATTCGTTTTTTTGAAATATAAATATTTAAATCTTGGCTGTCATAACTGATTTATTTAGCCTAAACATGCATTAAATATTGAAGAACATTAAAAATTATAATGAAAATGTAATGGTGCATATATTTATCAGAATGCTGCTCTCTAGAGTTAATTTTTCTAGCTGACTAATGAGTTTATGGTCACTGAATATGGTTTTTCTGAGGTAAATGTGACGTTACGTGACATTGTTTACAAGCTGTTTTATTGACGTCTTTCCAAGGTTGAAACACTGATTGAGCTATTACACGAGACATGATACGGATTTCGGTAAGTTGTACTATATCTTTTAACATACCTTCAGATGTTTACAGGTGCTGGTCATATAATTAGAATATCATCAAAAAGTTGATTTATTTCACTAATTCCATTCAAAAAGTGAAACTTGTATATTATATTCATTCATTACACACAGACTGATATATTTCAAATGTTTATTTCTTTTAATTTTGATGATTATAACTGACAACTAAGGAAAATCCCAAATTCAGTATCTCAGAAAATTAGAATATTACTTAAGACCAATACAAAGAAAGGATTTTTAGAAATCTTGGCCAACTGAAAAGTATGAACATGAAAAGTATGAGCATGTACAGCACTCAATACTTAGTTGGGGCTCCTTTTGCCTGAATTACTGTAGCAATGCGGCGTGGCATGGAGTCGATCAGTCTGTGGCACTGCTCAGGTGTTATAAGAGCCCAGGTTGCTCTGCTAGTGGCCTTCAGCTCTTCTGCATTGTTGGGTCTGGCATATCGCATCTTCCTCTTCACAATACCCCATAGATTTTCTATGGGGTTAAGGTCAGGCGAGTTTGCTGGCCAATTAAGAACAGGGATACCATGGTCCTTAAACCAGGTACTGGTAGCTTTGGCACTGTGTGCAGGTGCCAAGTCCTGTTGGAAAATGAAATCTGCATCTCCATAAAGTTGGTCAGCAGCAGGAAGCATGAAGTGCTCTAAAACTTCCTGGTATACGGCTGCGTTGACCTTGGACCTCAGAAAACACAGTGGACCAACACCAGCAGATGACATGGCACCCCAAACCATCACTGACTGTGGAAACTTTACACTGGACCTCAAGCAACGTGGATTGTGTGCCTCTCCTCTCTTCCTCCAGACTCTGGGACCCTGATTTCCAAAGGAAATGCAAAATTTACTTTCATCAGAGAACATAACTTTGGACCACTCAGCAGCAGTCCAGTCCTTTTTGTCTTTAGCCCAGGCGAGACGCTTCTGACGCTGTCTGTTGTTCAAGAGTGGTTTGACACAAGGAATGCGACAGCTGAAACCCATGTCTTGCATACGTCTGTGCGTAGTGGTTCTTTAAGCACTGACTCCAGCTGCAGTCCACTCTTTGTGAATCTCCCCCACATTTTTGAATGGGTTTTGTTTCACAATCCTCTCCAGGGTGCGGTTATCCCTATTGCTTGTACACTTTTTTTCTACCACATCTTTTCCTTCCCTTCACCTCTCTATTAATATGCTTGGACACAGAGCTCTGTGAACAGCCAGCCTCTTTTGCAATGACCTTTTGTGTCTTGCCCTCCTTGTGCAAGGTGTCAATGGTCGTCTTTTGGACAACTGTCAAGTCAGCAGTCTTCCCCATGATTGTGTAGCCTACAGAACTAGACTGAGAGACCATTTAAAGGCCTTTGCAGGTGTTTTGAGTTAATTAGCTGATTAGAGTGTGGCACCAGGTGTCTTCAATATTGAACCTTTTCACAATATTCTAATTTTCTGAGATACTGAATTTGGGATTTTCCTTAGTTGTCAGTTATAATCATCAAAATTAAAAGAAATAAACATTTGAAATATATCAGTCTGTGTGTAATGAATGAACATAATATACAAGTTTCACTTTTTGAATGGAATTAGTGAAATCAACTTTTTGATGATATTCTAATTATATGACCAGCACCTGTAGTCATGTTTATTTCGCGCTGTAACTGGTATTCAAGCGGAGAGGATGTTCACATGGGCTCTGTGCTGCCGCTTCTCTTTAACTGAGGCGCTACAGCGGTCTGTCACGTCACATTAAACAGCGCCAAAACGGTTTTTATTTTTTGAATCTCATAATAAGACGGAAATCTGAGACTTTGCTTCATATCAAAAGTAACAAATCACAAAGATTATTTCGATTTATTGGATGGGAGGCACGCTACATGTTCTGTTCATTCATCAACTGAAAATAGACTAGACTAATTGATTCTTGGGATTTAAGAATCGATATGGTTCGTAAAAATGAGAATCGATTAAAATCGAGAAATCGATATTTTTTTACCCAGCGCTATTAAAAAGTAGGCTATATAATTATATTTTTAATTTTTTAGAAAATGACAGATAGTTTCGCTAGATAAGACCCTTATTCCTTGGCTGGGATCGTGTAGAGCCCTTTGAAGCTGCACTGAAACTGTAATTTGGACCTTCAACCCGTTGGTAGCCGTTAAAGTCCACTACATAGATAAAAATCCTGGAATGTTTTCCTCAAAAACCATAATTTCTTTTCGACTGAAGAAAGAAAGACATGAACATCTTGGATGACATGGGGGGTGAGTAAATTATCAGGAAATTTTAATTCTGAAGTGAACTAATCCTTTAACTGGGGTAAAATATCATGAAAGTCCTTCATACTACTTGTACTCTTCGTTCCAAGTCTTTTAAAGTCATATGATCAATCAAACATAGGACATTGGTAATGCAAGCAAGAAAAATAAAAAATGAAATGTGTGAATATTCTTTTCTTTTGAATGTGTTGCACTAGTTTGTATACAGGTTCTGCTTGAACAAGTGGCAATCAGGAGTTGATATGGTCTGTTCTTCGCATAACTTTAGAAGACTTGGGATATACAGTAGTGCACAGGTCTATGCACTACTCTCTTAGTATTTTATGCCAGTTAGTTGTTCACTTTGAAATCTGACTGCTGCAGGTACTTAATACATTGTGTGAAAAACAGCTTGGACATTCAGCTAAATAACTTCTTTTGTGTTCCATGGAAAAAAATAAATCATAAGTGTTTCAGGCCACATGAGGGTGTGTAGATGAAAATCCTGTCATCTTGCCATGAACTATCCTTTTAAAATGTCTCTTCTTCATATTTCTTTCTTCTTTCTAGCTGAAAAATGTAGGCTTCTGCTGGGTGGAGAGAACAGTGATTGAGGCTGATGTGGTGTGGCGTGTTGTTTTGAGTGTCAGTGGTAAACCCGTGTGAGCATCACTCAAAGGCACTCTGTGTGAGTCTGCCTGGCAGGCTGCAGGACTCACGCTGGGCTAATCCTGAACTCCAGGGTGCTCTAGCTGCGCATAAACCCTGAACACTTCTCAAAAGAGGAGTCACTGCAATCAGCCTATATCGTGTGGGTGTGACTGCTGCTGTATACTTGTTCTTGTATTTTTGTTTTTTCCTCATCTTTCTTTCTTTCCTTTTTAGTATTGTTTCTCATTCTTTGCTCATTTTATCTCTTCACTTCTTAACTTTGTTTTTTTTTTTTTTTCTCACATTTGCTGTATGTTACTCTGTCTCTTCTGATTAATGTCTCATCTGAGTTCAAGCAGCCTTCTTTAAAAATCTCTAATCAATAACTGCATGGGCTTACTGCTGCTGATGTTGCCTTGATTGAACATGGATGCTTAACGGAAGCATGATCTTTTAGTGAAAAAATCGAAAAATATAGCTGCAGGCAGCAATGAACGTGGTCCATGCTAAATACAGAAAAACAGCAAGTGACAGCAAGATTTAGAGAACGATGTAGAAGTTTAATGTATTTATTTGTTTGGTGAAACCAAATAAATTTTGTGTTGTATAACATTCTTAAATTTAAAAAAAAAAATCATGAAAAATGTGTATATACACTAGGTTTAGTATGTGGTACTTGCGTAGTTCATCAAGGCTGCATTTTTTTTTTTGTCAAAAATACAGTAAAAACAAAAAAATATTGTGAAATATTATTACAATTTAAAATAATTGTGTGTATATATTAATATTATAATAGTAATTTATATCTGTATTTATTACTATATATTTATACAGTTTTAAAATGTAATTTATTCCTGTGATGGCAAAGCTGAATTGCTGCTTAATATTTTTGTGGAAACTGATACATTTTCCAGGATTCTTTGATAAATATAAAGAGCATAACTTATTTGAAATAGAATTCAGTGTAAAATGTCACTGTTGATCAATTTAATGCATTCTTGCTGAATAAAAGTAAAAATTTCTTAAAATCTTACCTCAAACTTTTGAGCATTTGCACTTGTCCGTGTCCATGAACAAAGTGTGAGGTTGCTATCTAAAAATGTAAGCTTTAAGAGTTTAAAAAGGTTTAAAAGCATAAGTGGCAAGTCAAGCACCACAGCATCGGATCACACTGCATTAATTATATGATAATATATCAACACATGAATTATTGTAGTTCGGGGAATTCCAGTTGTAAGTTATGCATGAGCGACATCAAAACTCAAAAAGATCTAAATATTATGCTGTACAACCCTGGTGTTTTATCATTTAAGGCAGGGGTTCCCAAACTTTTCAGCCCACGACCCTCAAAATAACGATGCTTATAAGCTTATGTTAAAATCACAAACATTTTAAATTAAAACTTAAAATTAATATTAAATTAAAACTTAAATAGACAAAAACAGGCGACTCTCGTCTTTTATTTCCTTTTAAATCTTTTTACAAGAAATCCCTCAGGTCATAAAGAACTTTTGTTTTTCCACCTTCACGAAGAAACGAGTGCTATCCATTATGTCTCCTGACGGTGGTTCTCCGCTCTCCGTGGCCTCCCTGCGTTGTCTTTGGTCAATATTAACCAACGTTTCATTTCGACAAAAATAATATCCAAAGCTTAAAGCCTAAAGAATTACCTACGTGCACATGTCTGAATGTTTAACATGGTGCTGTAAATTGACCTGCTGCAACTGATGCTGTTGCTAATATGTCGTTATTCTGTCGTAATCACCTCAGGAGTCACGGCCGAGGGGAAGGAAAATCGAAAGGTTGATGGCTTTTTTTTATTTGCATGTTTTTTTGTTTGTTTGTTTGTTTGTTTGTTTGTTTTTAATTTAACGTTTTTAGTATTTTGTTACAATTATTCATAAAATATTCTATTTCTAATAATTAAAATTTTTGATTTCTGGAAATCATCTCGCGACTCCTCCCTCGATGTCTCGCGACCCCCCGGGGGGTCCCTACCCCCACTTTGGGTACCACTGATCTAAGGGAAGGGAAGATTTGAACACTGATTATAGTGAAGAACCCAGTGAGAAGTTTTCAGTTGCTCTGGGGACGTGTGTGTAACCCTGAGAATGATGCGCTGCTGGAGCTGCAATAAAACCTTGTTAGAAGTCAGAGAAGAAAACTGTGTTCGATAATAAAACTGTGAGATTGACAGAAGAGCTTGATTCTTGCTTCACAAATGCAGCAGGAACAAAAGAGTGACTTGGAGAGGAACAGCAGCGAGATAAGAAAGACCCGAAGAGATTACTCAAGCCTCTCAGCCCACTTTAGTAACACAATGAGAGGCTGTTTTTCTGTCTTTTTCTCCCTCTTCATTTATTTGTCATATGATCTGCAGGAACGAGCGAGTCAATGCATTCCATGGCTGTACTTATAGGGAGTATATTTTGGGGCTGGAATTTGAGCGATGATGCCAGAGTTGGTGTCTAGCTGTGCCCTTGTACCCCCCCGCCTCCCGAACTTCAGATGGATTCCTGAGCCGCAGGCAAAGGCTGCTACTGCTTAGCCGATCAGTGACTGAAACCCGATACCTCCAGTGCAGAGCACAAGAGAGTCCGCTAAGCTCTCCTTTTTATCGCACTAAGTCAGGGCAGACTGCTATTTATTATTCGTCCCTCATCGGTGTGGGTGTCACTGATCTGCTGGAGGACATTGTTATTAAAAGAGAACATTTAGTGAGACTTATAAGGCCCTTTCACACCAAGGATCTAAATTATAAAGTGCCCCTATTAAATTAGGAACCTTTAAAATAGTTTTGTTTTGGAGTTCTCCTACAACCGGTTTAAAAGGTCAAAAAAAACACTTTGATTTTCTCATAATATACATTGCACATCACCACATTTTTTAAAGATTCTCAAACGACTCGTCCGAAGATTCAGTCTCTCTAAATCCCTCCTTTCCAAGAGCCTACGCTGCTCTGATTGGTCAGACGGCCCAGTCTGTTGTGATTGGTCTACCACTTACAGCTTCAGCTCTGGAGGCTTCCTAAATCCTCAACGATTGTACACACTGTAAAGACAGTAATGATGGTGTCGATTTTACCATATCAATCCGAGCGCGAGTCCGATGATGAAACATTAGAAGAACTAGTTATTCAACCCGAACCTCCATCGCAAGGAAGACTTGAGCAGGACGTTTCTCAGTGATACGCTACTCAGTTTGTCGTACATTGAGATGTTGCAACTGTAATTCCCCACCATCAGCATTTTAGGTAATTTTAGGTAATAGCAGACCTACAGCTGATTAGCTGAAGTATAGACCGTAATAATGTGAGTTAGCCGGTTAGCCGGAGGCATATACAATATAAAACACAAAACTACGTATTTTAAACACCGGGTAGAAGATATATACATCAGTAATTAATCATACTTACAGGTTGTGATTTTGAGGAGCAAGGTGGTCCAAATAAAGTGGGTACTGTCCCATCTTTAATGGATAAGCGTTTTGTAAATCTCATTTAGACCTCACAGCAATTTGAGAAGCAGTTGTCAAAAGGTTATACTGCTGTTGTATCACTGTGGTAATTTTAACCACTGACTCTTCACATCCTCATCCTTTGGAAGTGTTTACAAAAAAAAAAAAAAATTGAGAGCAGAAAACAGTGTCAGAAAACCACGGACCAGCTACAGTGTTTGAGGGCGGGTAAAAGCAGACGTTGTTCGTGGGCAGCCAATTAAGACCATAGGTGGGCATTATGCAAATTTGTTACATTGTTATGTAAGTAAGTTACGGAAATAAGATTGGAATTACTGACGACTTTTTCGGCAGTTCAAAATTGATTCTTTTTTTGAGACAATAACTTTATTTATTGTGCACTTTGATCTTTGAAACTTTGGAGTCCTTTTACATTCACAAACAGTTATATTACACACTGCATGAAAGGTAATATTTAAAAGAGCATAATGGGGCACTTTAAAGAATAGCAGAGTCCACAACTATTATGATAATGGCATAGAGGAACTATATCGTTGGAATCACTTTCAGAATGTTTTTTTTTTTTCCCAGCTGATGAATGATAAAAACATTGACAGCCAATCAGAATCCATCCTGCTTTAAGGAGCTTGAGCATTTAAGGCGGTAGATGACAAAACTGCAGTGCATGCTTAGAATAAACTGAATGTTACTGTGTGTTGGTGTGGACGATAATACAGTTATCATTATCGGTCTTGGTGTGAACGGGCCTTTAGTGTAGTGTGTGAAGTGTTTTGTTTTTTTTTTGGGGGGGGGGGGGGGGGGGTAATGGATGCAAACTTCATCTAAAGACGTTAGATAACAACAGGAAAGTTTCTTTAAATAGTGTATTCTTCTATCTCCTTTTCTATTTCTCTCCATACAGTATGTTCTCTATATCTCTTCTGCTGTGATTTCTATCCATGCTCTACCTGTCTACCATCTTACTGTATGTTGCTTAGTGCTGATTTGGTACTGGTCTAGCTGATGAACTAGAAAAACTTTGCTGGTGAACTTGGTCTACCATGGTCTTTCTATATAAGCTGGTTGCCAAGGTTGGTAGTGTAAGCTAATTTACCAACTGTTAGGGACGAACCATCTCATCAGCATCCAAAACAGAACATATGCGGCTGAGCAGCCAAGAAGGGTCTGAGTGTAGCTGAACCCAGAAATAATTCACTATCTTCAAAAGGTCAAATAAATAAATAAATAAATAAATAGTAATAATAATGTGGTGGTGTTTATTTTTCTGTTAGTGTTGAAGTACAGTAATAATGAAAATAAATAGTCCCAGTAGGTCTCACTTTCTTCTTGTTTTATATTTAGACTAAATAAAAATGTTATGCTGTGATGGACTGGCCATTTCTCTGCCTATAGCCTGAGATGCTGGGATAAACTCCAGCATCCCCACGACTCTATAGGAAAAATGGTTTGGAAGATGGATGGATGGATGGATGGATGGAAAAAATTTACAGGCCCTCGCAAATAGTACACTAGCTTTACACACAAACATGCACACATATGCCAGTGAATTACATTCGGTTTAAATCAAAGAGACATTTAAAATTTCACTACACTACTGATCTAGACAGAAAGTATGACTATCAATCAAGTTCACTGCAGATTCATGGCACTGAGCCATTTATTCCCATTCTCTACTGATATATGATATCTGCCAGGCAGATTAATTGACTTTTACTTGGCCATTTTGAGATTGACATCAGCAGATAATTATTCCCACTTGAATGATTAACAGAAATGTTCCTTCCTCCTCTATCTGTTCCTAAATAGCAGCTTTCTTTATAAATAATGCTAATGTTTTACACTACCATTCAAATATTTTTGGCTCAGTAAGATTTTTTTTTTTCAAAAGAAATTAATACTTTTATTCAGCAACGATGCATTAAATTGGTCAAAATGACAGTAAAGATTTTTACATTGTTACATAAAAATTATATGTAACAATCTATTCATCAAAGAATCCTGTAAAAATATTAAGCAGCACATGATTTTTCAACATTGATAATAATAAGAAACTTTACTTGAGCACCAAATCAGCATATTAGAATGATTTCTGAAGGATCATGTGACACTGAAGATGCTGAAAATTCAGCTTTGCAATCACAGGAATAAACTGCATTTTAAAATATATTCAAATAGAAAACAGTTACTTTAAATTGTAATAATATTTGATCATTTCACTGTATTTTAGATCAAATAAATGCAGCCTTGGTAAACATAAGAGACTTTCAGATATATTAAAAAATTGTACCGACCCCAAACTTTTGAAAGGTAGTGCATGTTAAAATATTTTAGAGAATTTTTAGTATAGTCCATATTACTTATTCATATAGCCCATAATTAGTTTTTAATTTCAGCATTTGATTCCTTTGGTTTAAAGGGGTCATAGAATGCCACTTTTAGAAGATGTAAGATAAGTCTCTGATGTCCCCAGAGTGTGTATGTGAAGTTTTAGCCCAAAATACCCCAAAGATCATTTTTTATAGCATGTTAAATTTGTCACTTTTTGAGGGTGAGCAAAAATGCTCCGTTTTTGTGTGTCCCTTTAAATGCAAATGAGCTGCTACTCTCAAGAAGAGGGCGGAGTTTCAAGAGCTTGTGTTAGCAGCTCTGATTACCTCACACAGACTCACTGAAAATGTCAGAAACTGTTCAGCCTTTTATGTTCAAACCGGAGTCGGACAATGATGGAGAGACTCAAGAAGAAATGACAACATGTAGAATGCAACAGGACGTTTTTGAATGGTTAGTTGCTATGTAGATGATGTGGGATATCTTAAAGTCATTCATTAGCATATTCTGTCATGATAATCTATAAATCGCTCGTGTGGGAACTGTTGTAAGATCATACAGAGCCAGAGAATATATGCTGCATAAAGATAGAACAGGTATAGTTTAGTTTAATTACGGTTATAACTTATGTTGTCACCTTGCTTTTATGACATGCTATTGCATTTGTGTTACTGTAATGCAATATCATGGCCTCACCCCCTTTGTTGTGTGTTCTCGGGGGCAGGGTTTGTGTAAATTTTAGGGTTAGTGATGTCACTAACCCGGGAAGAAGCTTGTTGTAGTCCCTACCAGCCGTTTGTTGTAGTCCTTAAACAGAGAATTCTTTAAAAGAAAATATCTCCTTTTGCTTTGAACTTTGAGCGTCCTAACTTTGCAGATGTTGTTTGTGCTCTAACAGCAACATTACACACTAACTAAAGTTAAAAAAGTGAAATCATAATCAACCACCCCTTTAAATTGTAATACTCTGAGCAAAGCTCTCTGAGTAAAGCCTTTCATTTGTATTGTCTCTATAGTGCAGTTTTTAATCTCTGTGTATTTTTGTGTGTGTGTGTGTGTGTGTGTGTGTGTGTGTTTGTACCTACTAGGTATGACATCTGGGGCCGAGCTGTCATTCACCCTGGAGCCCAGTGACATAATTGCTGTTCAGGAACAACCTCTGATGCTGCACTGTCAGGTGGAGGGGATCCCACCCATCACCACGCAGTGGAGACGCAACGGAGTGCTGATTGTGGAGGACCAAAACTACGTCATGTTTGCTAATGGCTCGCTTCTGATTGGTCATTTCCAGAAGACCAAGTCTGATGGCTCGTCTGATGAGGGAGACTATGAGTGCATAGCCCAAAATTTCTTTGGGCTGGTCTTAAGCCGCAAAGCCAGAGTTCAGGCTGCTAGTAAGTAGCACTTCAGAGTGTTGTAATTGAGAGTTATATATTATATTATCTGTCTTTAATAATCATTTTTTATAAACATCATTTACAATACACTTACAGTACATACTGAATAAATATTATTATAATCATCATGAGAGAAGGCAGGTTATGTTTCATGGCACTCTTGAAAGTGTCTCCGCCCCCAAATGGGCCACTGTGAAAAATGCCTAGATACACCACTGTCAGCAGATATTGGTGCTGTTAGTTTGTCCCGAGAAGCTAAAGTGAGTTTGATAGAAGCCACTGCCAGCTCATTTGCAGAGTCTTTCACAGAGCGCACAGTGTTAGAGCACGGCATGGTGTAGACTCAGGCTACATTAACTTTGGATGAACTGAACATGAGGGACACAGGGGGCTGGGACAGGCCATTTGATATATGGACAATGGGCTCCTTCTATTTCTGAAGATAAATTAGCTTGTAGGATCCAGTCTGCCTTTTGTGCGCTGCTGTGGCGCTCCCGGTCGTGCTTGTGTTGTGATTTATATTACTAAATCTCTGCCTCTTGTATTGAACTTAACTATTAAACCCGGCCATGCTGTGCTCTTTTCCCTCTGCTTTTGTCGATGTCACAATAATCTGGAGTGCTGTTGTTCACCCGCTTGCTGGTCACAGGCACCAAGGATAAATTTTCTTTTCTAGCCATCCATACCCACCGTGGCCCCGTATGAATCGGGCCTTGTTCCCGTCCAGTGCTGAAACGTTGTTACTGTATTGTGCTTATGATTGGATTTTCATAAACTCAGCATGTGTTTGTGGCAACTAAAGATGACTTATTATCATTTGTCCGCTCTCATGTCGTCCAAAATGTGTTTGATCTTTTCATACAGATGCTGGGTAAATATAAAGGGCAAAAGAAGAAAGAAAACAGAAGGGCCTTATGGAGGGTTCTTTATGTTCTCTTTAGCGGTTAGCAGGAGGTAGTTGTGTTGGCATAGCTGTAAATAGTAGCAGAGGGGAGAGCAGAGTTGGTCATTAAATGGATGTCAGGCAAGTGTTAATTTGAAAGCACACTGCAGTGCTAATGTGAAAGTGTGTTTTTGTGATGTGAGGAATTCAGGGTCTCTTGCTGTTATTATATGGTGCTTCAGAAGGAATAATCTCTTAGCAATCAGGTCCTTTCTCTTCAGCGTCACACAATGATTACTTACAGTAACCTGTTACCTTACACTCAAAGAGTAACTTTGGAGAAAAGCAAAAAATGTTTGAATAGTTCCCTAAGCTAAAAAGGCATCACTACTTTATTTTATCAAACATGTTTATTTTTATTTATTTATTTAAATATAAATATATAATATGTAGTGCTGTCAAAAATAGCGTGTTAATGCCTGCAATTAATATTTGCAGTTTAACGCGTTAAAAATATTTAACGCAATTAACGCAGCATCCTTTTTTCTGTCATCCTTTAGCTAGCGTTACATTATATGACCACGCTCTTATTCATGCAAATGCTTTTGAAATATTCAAGGGCGACAAGACGCAACAAGAGAACGCAGTGAAATGAAAAAAAAAAACATCATTTAAAAAAAAAAAAAAAAAAAAACTATTCCTAAGGTCATGACTTATCAAGCAGTATGTGTTGAAAATGACCAATCACAGGAGCGGAGACATCTGACATTTGATCCTCCAGTCTCAAAAGTCAACTTGACGAGCGAGCAGCAGGGGTTGAGCAGTTAAGAGGGCGTAGAGGGCGCCGTTCTCGCGAGAGCGCATTTTTGCACGCAGATACTGTTTTGTGCGCTCGCGGTGCAGAAATGCTCCCGCATGATACTGTTCTGTTCGCTCATATCATGTGCGCGCGTCTTGTTTTTATGTGCGCGAGTTTTGAGACTATATAAACACCATACACTCTTGACGTAGGCGGAAGTACCGAGCAAGTGTTTACAAAGCAGTCGGGCAAAGACTAAGTCAAACGCCCTTTACAAAAAAAGGTAAAAAAATGATGTCTAAGGATTTTGAAGTTGGAGGAGAAAATGAGATGAAGGTTTTCGCCCTTCCGCGGAACTTCCGCCTACGTCATGCGTGACCTTTCCAACGTGATTACGTAATGCGTAGCGCATCACAGAGCAGTGCAAGACGAACATTTGCGGTTAAAAAGTATATACATTTTTATTTTATTTTTTTTAGAAAATGAACGATAGTTTCGCTAGATAAAACCCTTTTTCCTCGACTGGGATCGTGTAGAGCCCTTTGAAGCTGCACTGAAACTGCAATTTTTGACCTTCAACCTGTTGGCAACTGTTGAAGTCCACTATATGGAGAAAAATCCTGGAATGTTTTCCTCAACCTTAATTTCTTTTCGACTGAAGAAAGACACAAACATCTTGGATGACATGGGGGTGAGTAAATTATCAGGAAATTTGAATTTTGAAGGGAACTAATCCTTTAAAGTGACAGCATCCTTATAAACCTGCTACAGTCTGCCATTATTGTTAATCAAAGAACAAAAGAAAAAGAAAATCACTCACTGCTCTTAATTGAATAACCTTTGTAGGTTTAATAAAAATTCATATATTTTAATCTAAATTATGCAGTGAAGACTGTGAAGTGTTTGATAACTGCTTTGATTCTGGATTTCCTACCTATTAGATCAAATATTTAAATATACTGTCTTTATGTTGTTTCTACATTAATTTGGAGATTAAATGTGAAATTATTACAATATAAAAATATATTAACTTTAATGTTAGGTGCGATTAATCATGATTAATTACAAAAAATGTGATTTAATTAGTTTTTTTTTTTTTTTTTAATCAATTGACAGCATTAATAATATGTATACCTTTATATAAAATAAATAAATAAATATTTTATGATAACACAAAGTAGTAATGACTCTTTTGCTTTGGTAAATATTCTCTGCTTTTCTCCCAGGTCATATTTTACATAAACATATATAAATATTTTAAAATGTTATTTAAAATTGCAATTTAGTAATATTAATAACTGTGCGTTCTATTTATTGATCTTGAATTCTGCTTTTATTGCCAGCTTGTGTACATAAAGAATACATATGAATCTGTCATGTATATGGTCTGAATGCAGAGATATTGAGCTCTGTGTTTAATGCAGTGTGGTCAGTGATGACATGCCTAATTTAACATCTTTTTATCGACCGCATCATACGTTTGCAATTGATTCTGCCTCCGTAAAGCAAAACAGTGTCTCAGACATTTAGCTCTGTGGCCGTATTGTTTGACACAGAAAGACATCTCTGCCTGCGGTCTTGTCACACATGCGCGCACACACACATGGGCAGCCCATGCTGTGCCAAATCTGAACACAGCAGTCCATTTGTTGGCCTTGCAGTGAGGTGTGTGTGATGTGAAGATCGTTGACTTGTGCATGCACACGCACACAGTGAAGTGAGACTGACACACTGTGTGTAGACGGTGCACTGCTGTGTTGTCGTACATACTCTGGCTCCGCTCCCAGTGGGCCAGTGGTTAGTGGCTGGCCTCTGAAGTTACACCGCCTCTGCCACGCCACAGGGAACAGTCATCTCGGCTCGCTGGACTGGTGAACCTTTAAACTCACACTCTCTGGGGCTCTGATTGGTAAAGGTCAGCGCATAGTTACTTTTTAGAACCTTTTTTTTTATTTCTCATCAGGGCCAGAGAGGAATATGTGTGCTTTCTGCATAAATTATGGGTGAACAATAGCTGCAAGATAGAGTGGGATGCAAATTTAATAGCATAGGAGATGAAGATCTATTGTTGGACTAAATGATTGGCAAGCAACGCTGGGTGGACAAGCATAATGAAGAGCACTCAGATAAAAGCATAATGTTATCTGGTAGAATGTTTTCTTTATTATTTTCATACAATGATTGATGTAATGCGTTAGTTATAGGTACCATCTATATACTGTACAATCAGATCTGGGTACACACAAAATGAGCACATAGTGGGATTTAAAGGGTTAGTTCACCCAAAAATGAAAATTATGTCATTTATTACTCACCCTCATGTCGTTCCACACCCGTAAGACCTTTGTTCATCTTCGGAACACAAACTAAGATATTTTTGATGAAATCCGATGGCTCAGTGAGGCCTGCATTGCCATCATTTCCTTTTTCAAAGTAGCTTTCAATCAGAAAGCTACTAAAGACATATTTAAAACAGTTCATGTGAGTACAGTGGTTCAACCTTAATGTAATGAATCGACGAGAATACTTTTTGTGTGCCAGAAAAACAAAATAATGACTTTATTCAACAATATATCTAGTAAATATATCTAACAATTATCTAGTGATGGGCGATTTCAAAACACTGCTTCATGAAGCTTCGAAGCTTTACGAATCTTTTGTTTCGAATCAGTGGTTCGGAGCACGTAACAAACTGCCGAAGACACATGAACCATTGAAATTAATTTCGAAAGACTTATGACGTAACGAAGCCTCGTTTACTGAAATCACGTGATTTTGGTGCTCCGAACCACTGATTCGAAACAAAAGATTCGTAAAGCTTCAAAGCTTCATGAAGCAGTGTTTTAAAATCGGCTATTGTTTAATAAAGTTGTTACTTTGTTTTTTTTTTGGCGCACAAAAAGTATTCTCATGGCTTTATAATATTAAGGTTGAACCATTGTACAGTCACATGAACTGTTTTAAATATGTTTATAGTACCTTTCTGGGCATTGAAAAAGGAAAGGATCTTGCTGGCAATGCAGGCCTCACTGAGCCATCGGATTTTATCAAAAATGTCTTCATTTGTGTTCTGAAGATGAACGAAGGTCTTATAGGTGTGGAACGACATGAGGGTGAGTAATAAATGACATAATTTTCATTTTTGGGTGAACTAACCCTTTAAATATGGAATAAGAAAGTGCTTTAATAGATTTAAAAGAGTTGAATTAAATTGAAAGAGAATAAATGGCACATTTAGAAAGAAATTACCTTAAAAATGAGGAAATAACAGCTGTTAAAATCTCTCAGGATGAAGCTCAGTGTTCACTTTCTCTTTGAGTAAAAGTGATTCTTGTGAAGGAAATGGAGATATTTTGAAAAAAAAAAAAAGTTTACATAATAGAGCACATGGACAACAACAGAATTTAGGAGGAGTTTCTTAATCTCTTAAAGTTGAAGGTGAAGTGTGTACTAATTTCTGCGAAACTAGCGGCATCAAGTGGAATTTCTATCTTTTTGTATTAGTGAGACATTGTGTCGAAAATACAGCAACAAACACTGGCCCAACCTTTGTCTTTTTTTTCCTTTCTTTTTTCTTTTTTTACATTTATTTCCAAACAGTCTTTATTTTGATAATTGCACTAGTGCCACAGAAAGTTAATGCTTGAGAAATGCATGTCGCAATGTAAAGGAAGTAGTCATAGATTTTTTTTTTTTTTCTTGCGTATTGTGACGTACAGTACATCTGAGTGAAATGGATTATCAAAAATTTGTTGGTTGTTGATTTGATGACTGCATTGGTTGTTGATTGTATAAAGGCAGATCTGAATGTGAGCTTGCAGTCGATGTGAAAAAGGAACAGGGTTTGAGATAAATGATAGGAGAAGTCCGTCATACGTTCCCAGAGAGAAGTCTGTTGTTTCACTGGAAGATCATTAAAAATTACGAGGTCAAAGCAATAAAACATGATTGGACGAATTGTTCACAATAAGATCATAACATGCATTTAGAAAATAGATAGGATGAATGTTCATCTCATTCCGACTTTAAAGGTTCTTGCCACATATTGTCTCTGACTTTTAGTGTACAAATTATACACTTTGAAGATTTTATCATGGTACATGGCCAAACACATAGTAATTCTGGGTACATGGCAAATACCATTGTGTCATGTCCAAAAAACAAAACAAAACAAAAACAAAATCATGGTAAAAACATGGTTCATTCACACATCCTGAGACAGTATTTCTGAATAGTTGGGTAAGTATATGCTATATAACAGCACTCAAGTCCAGTTATTCTTTCCTTTCATGTTCAAACTCCATTAACACAACCTGTGCTCTTAGCACATCCTCAAGTTATAATAGTCTGGGCGCACACTTCCTGTTTGTCAGCTTGTGTATAATGAATGACCCCAACTTTGGTTCATATTGATCAGAGCTGTAGGATCACGACTGATATGAAGGTCACTCGGTGACCTTTTGATCCCTGCACTGAGAGCTTGAGCAGTGATAGTGAGCTCCATCTAAATGAAGCATGTGTCCACTGTTTGAGTCTTTGTACATTTTCCTTTTATTGTCTGACCTGTGACAAATATTTAAGTGATGTAGGTAAGAGAGAGTATGTGTGCTTTGTTTCAAAAGGAATGATGAGTGTCTAGAGTATCAGAGTGTCAGCGCTCTGGGCATGGCCTCTGTATCCATGAATCTTTAGAAGTGTACAGCATAAAGGAAGAACAGGCTTAATGGCCAACTAGAGTCTCACTCTCCTATCCACAGGGCAACTCTCACACAGCTGAAATGACGTTCTTCTCATTTTACACTGGTACATGTGCGTGAGCAGACTTCCCTCAGGCCTTCAGCTACAATCAATGAGACGCTAATAGTTCTTACAGATGTCCTGCTGGAGATGGAGTTTGGTCTTCGAGACATTACATGGGTTTTTTACAGACTGCCTTGGGTTTCATATTATGACATGAGGCAAAATCCATAGTTGTATTCGAAGACATTAAGTTGGGTCTTTCTTCATTCTGGCATTTTGTTTTATGTTGTTCACCATCTGATTTTATCTTGCTCTGTCTGTGTGAGGTACTAGTAAACATACAGTAGGGAAATTTTGTTTCATGCTGAGACTTAGGACATCTTCATCACATTGTGTGTTTGCTTTTATAGTGTTGGATTGCATTTTATAGCTGTAAGGCGCACACTGTGGCCGGTTGCGTAAACTCTTTGGACTAGTCTTACAAGTTAGTCATCTAATTTTATTCGTCATAACTTTTAAAAGTCAGTTACGTAAAAAGGTAGATTGGTCTAGTTTGAAACCGAAAAGTAAGACTGACTATACCCCTAACTAACTGCTAGTTGGTCAGACTAGTTGTTAAGACACAGTAACATAGTGGCTAGGTTTATGCAACAGAACTTAATTTGTTGCAACAAATTTGTCATTTTCTTACCCTCATGTCACGCCAGACTAATTTAATTGTTTCCTTTTATGTACAGAAAAAAAGAAAGGAAGTTGTACAGGTTTGAAATGACATGATGGTGAGTAAATGACAAGATTTTAAGTTTTGCTTAAACGTTTTGCTTATCTAAGGGTGAACAATTAATTAAAATATCATAACTTGATCTTCCGGTCAATGACAGACTTCTGGTGACGTATGCCAGACTTCTCCAATCATTTATTCTGCATAAACCCTGTCCCTTTCTTGCAAGTGACTGTAAGTTCACATTCAGCCGATCAGCTTCTATCCAATCAATTCCATCCAATCCAACCATTGGAGTGAATCAAGTCCCTGCCCTACATTTTTTTTAGATAATCCGTTTCACTCAAATGTACGTCAGAAAATAGTACATAAGATCTGTTGCTTCTATTACATCACTTCTATGATGAGCTGAATGTGCTGTGATAGGTCTGTGTAAAGAAAGCCAGTGTTTCCTACAGACTAGAGCTGCACGATTAATCAATAAAAGATCGTGATTTGATTCAAACACCCACACCATCTCATTTCTAAATGACAACGATTCGCCTGTGTCTGTTAAACCTTTGACACTGCCGCTGACTCAGGAAGAGCAGTTGTCATGTATAGATACTGTATGAAACAGCTTCATAAACAGTTTTTCAACCACACAGTTCAGTTAAATTTTGTGTACAATAATTCAAATTATCACAAAAGTACTGGGATAAAAGTTTATAGTACAGATATAAACACTGATGTCTACTTTAGTGATTGAAGTAGAGCAAATTACCTTTTGAAAGTAACTTGGTGCTTCAAATAACGATCGTATCGATTATATTGATACACCACTTGTTGGCGATGAGTGACTGTTAAAAAATGCATTTGTCCTTGAATCATTTGTTTAAGAGATTTGTTAAACGCTGATTCATTCAGTAATGAAACAGTAAGTGAAGTATTTATGAGTGAGTCATTGAATCATTTATTAAAAAAAAAATTCATTTAAATTAATTAAACATTTTTAAGTAGACTGCAGCAATTAACATTTTGTCAGAACCTCTAGTAAATGACATGTTGTTTTGTTTAGTAGTCTGTTTAGAATCGTGAGAGAATTGTGATTTCTATTTGAAACAAAAAAAAATCGTGATTCTTAATTTATCCAGAATCGTGCAGCTCTACTACAGACTCGTTTTTTGCAGTAGGTGCTTTGACAGATTCAGTGAGTTCATTCAGCTAAGACTTCATCAGATTGGTTCAAATCAATAACTTGTGCGTCTTTTGTGCGATTCATGAAATACGGCCCATAAGAGTCATTTGTTCCACTTTATGTTTGTTATTGAGCTCTGGCAGTGAAGACTATGCTATAGAACAGCATGTCTTGGCATTTTTTATTCACGGTACACTGTCTTTTTATCTCACCACATTCAATTCAGACTGCGTGCTTGGTTGAAATATGATATCTTTCGCTGTTGCGCTGCAGTGGTGCAGGAAACGCTGCTCGTAATCGTGGTGTGTTATAGACACAAAATCATTTCCCTGTTGAAGATGGCAAATTATTAGAGACACCTAGGAAAGAGAAACGTGATAACAGGATGGAGAGTAAGAGATTTAATGTGACTCTGTGCAATGTATATTAAGAAAACTAAAGTCTTTTCAAATGAAGCAGTATATTTACCTCCCATCTCTCAATGAGACATTTACAGTAGGAATGGGATAAATGTACCTGGTTCTTTGCTGCCAAGGGTCTTTGTGACACCGCAGGCAGGCTGTTTGTATAGCCAGCACATTGAGTCTAATAAAAAGAGAGAGATGTGTAATGGCCAACCACCAGTTGGGCTGCTTTAGCATACAAGAGGCTTTCCACCCATTACAGCACTCTTTCATCCTTTTAGACGCCACCAGTGTTGCACAGGCTGTTAGGAGAGCCCTTTCTCCTGCTAAATGAGGTGACATAGATCTGCTCCTTAGTCCTCAAACTGATCAAAGGACTTTTTTTTTTTTTTTTTTTTGCCCCTATGTTTTTGTGTCTTTTCTGGTTTTGTGCACATTTTTCGAGACACCGGCTCAATTTGCTCTTTGGGGTAATTTTGGCCCACTGGTGTGAAGAGAGAACTCTGCCATCGCAAAAGAGGGTGTGATTAGCAAGGTTCTTTACAACCCCCCTTCCGCCCCCAAAACGGCCACTCTTTCCATAAATTACACTTCCCCTTTTTGCTTGTCGACCATTTCTGTGAGCACACAGTCGGGTGCTGAGCTCCCGCCGCCGCTCTCAATCACACGGCCCTTTCAGGAAACACTTATTTTTGTAAATGTTTCATCTTTGATGGCTTCGTTGCCTCTTTTTCTCCATCTCCTCCCTTTTCTCGTTCTTTCTTTCTCCTTTTCGCTTGTGGATCCTCATTAGCTGGGCCTCAGGAAGCTTTTCATAGTTTGAATGAATCGTGGAAACGGTACAGTGGATTGTGACGCACAGTTTATTCCTGCTTCCTGCCCTCCTCTTGAGCCCGTCACCAAGCAACTGATCATAAAAGCCACCACCCATTACCAAACAGCTCTCCTGGATCAATCGGAACGCATGCGCTTTTGTTCTTTTCTTTAGCGTCAATTGTTAAAGAATTTAGGCTTTAAGTATTAATTTATTCTTTCTCACCCTCTCATTCAGCCTTCTTGGGCTGTAATTGACCCTGTCAACTCTGGAGGGGATTTGCTTGAATTAAGATGGAAAGGCTAAACTGAAAGAAGAGATGAGGCCAAGGATGTCTGAAGAGGGAACTGCAAATAAACACAAACAGATCGCTACATATTCACATATATACAGCTTTCTACAGTTCAGCTCACTTTATGATTTAACACAGGATAAAAGCGCCCAGGGTACGGTCACCCCAACAGATGAATGTGAGAGCAATAAAGAGGCAGATTGTAAAGAGCATGGGAGAATGAACGAGAAGCAGGAAGCTCCAATAAAAATCATTATTGTGAGCTTCCCTTCAGACATTTCCAATCTGATTTGACATTTTTGCTGGCCGTCGTGTGTCAACAACTAATCTTGGGTGTTGAATGAGAGCTGTTTTGTTGGTCAAACCGGAGGGGAGGTTGTGTTGACACACAACCATCAAAGCAGAGGCGGTTATAGGGCCTTCGTGCAGGGTAATGGGGGGGAGGGGCCCCGCTCTTTCTCTGGATTTCACCCCTTCCACTTTCTCACTCTCCACTGGCTTTCCTCTCCATCACTCAGCAATCCATGTCCTACCTCTCTCCTTTGTCCAGCAGCTAAGCTCCTCCCACTCAACCCCGCAATCCCACAAGCCCCCTCTCTCCTGTTCAGAAGCCCAACCGCACCCCACTGACATGGAGCTCAATGACACATGCTTTCAGGTCAGGACCGCCTCACAATGGGGCATGGAGAAGAAGGGAGAAAGAGGGAAAGTGCTTAAGAGGAAGAGAGCCCTAATTAAGAGTGAAAGAGAGAGAGAAGGATGGTGGGTAATTCACAGGGCCAATTTAGAGGACACTTAAACCTACAGTATTTGTTTTTTTGTGTGGTGTGGTTTGAGTGTCCGATATACTGTACTGTATGTGAGGCACTGATGAATATTATTGAATCAGCACTTGTTTCACATTTTTTGTGGTTTTGGCTAAGTATAGCTCATACTTATCGTGAGGGATTCCAACAACCTTGACAGACACATGAATAAAACCCATCCCACACCATTTGTGACATCACGTGGCTTGTTGCCATTGCTTTTCTTAATGATTGTGTGTGTGTGTGTGTGTGTGTGTGTGTGTTTGAGAGAGAGAGAGAGAGAGATAGAAAATAATAATTATAATGGTGGTATAGATTGAAAAGGGGTTATGTTCCATGGTGGTTATGTCCTTAGTGCGAGATCAACCTTAGTTTTAACGTTACTGCATAATGAGATGAGCAAAAACACTTGTATGCAGGAGCTATAGAGTGAGCGATTGAATAAGAGCGGTGCTAAAATTAGAGTCAATATAGAATGAGATCTGTCCAGGGACCCTGTAGCATCTGCCATTATGCCTCAGTGTGCAATTCACTAGAGGTGAGCCATCAGGAAATTCAACACCTTGCTCTTCTTACCTTCTCTGGAGAAAGTGTTTTAACAGTTATTTGTATGCTCCACTCTAAATAAAATGACACACGAGAAGGGATCATGGAAATAGACCATCATTTTGCAACCTTGTAGCACATGTATTTCGCTTAAATCTCAAGGGGAGCTCGAGTGTTTTCTCTCGCTTGATGGTTTGAGGGTTTTCTATCAGTATTGGCCCCTTTAAACCTCAAGTAAGATATTAATACCATGGGAAGTGCAGTAGTTGTAACTTGACTGCTTTTGATGTTTGAGCACAGATTTCACAGACCACAGATGGGAGAAGACTGTCAACAAAAATAGAATAAATTAAATAACTTTTAATAAATAAATTAAATAACTTTAACTTTATTTTTTTGCACATTTTGTGATGCACATTTTGGAATATATTTGGTTCTGTAAATGTTTCAGTTGTGTTTAAAAGCATGTCTTTTACAGACAATTAATCCACCATTTTTTTTTTTGTTTGTTTTTTTTTTTTTTTAGGTACATTTTGGAAATTACGGTATATTTGCATCTTAGTGTTTCCATCCAACATTTTTCATGCAATATCCAAAATTTGCATAAAAATACGTGAATGGAAACCCAACTTCTGTCTTTTCACTCTTAGGAAAAAAGGTAAAAAAAAAATTGTTTCTTTTAGGGAAACAACAGATTGTCACTGGGGCAGTGTCTTTATGGGGACAACTTTTTACCTTATTTAAAGGGATAGTTCACCCAAAAATGAAAATTGTGTCATCATTTACTCACCCTCAATTTGTTCTAAACCTGTATAAATTTCTTTGTTTTGCTGAACACAAAGATATTTGGAAGAATGTTTGTAACCAAGCAGATCTCGCCCCCCATTGACTACCATATTTTTTTTTTTCCCCTTCTATGGTAGTCAGTGGGGGGCGAGATCTGCTTGGTTACAAACATTTCATTTTTGGGTGAACTATCCCTTTAATTACCCCTAAAAGGCTGATGTTACTCTAAATAACTACTAAGGTACTAATATGCACATTTTAGGGGTACAAAGTTTTCTTTATAAGAGTACTGCCTCAGTGGTAAGATGTTGTTCACCTAAAGGTACAATTTTGAACACTTTTTTTTTCCTGACAGCTTTTATCCTATTTGAAAGGCATTCCAGTTTCATACAGTCTTTACAGGCAATCTTTGATACAATCTTTGCAGATCATAATCATTTAGGGATGTGTTGCTTTCTTTGTGCAAGTCAACATATTTATTCCCTCATGTATTCAAGGAATCCGGGCAGCTTTCCAGCAAGGTCAACAACTAAAGGTAAAAGGAAATGAGTCCCGTTTTTAGATTCCTCTGTTCCACACGCATTTGCCTGTTAGCATCATAATCTAATCCAGCCCCTACTCTTGCAAAGTAGACGTGAGCTTTTCTCTTTTTGTTGGCACGGCTTGAATGGGTTGAGAGGTGAGTGGAGAGATGGCTCGCAGCCAGAAAATCAAATGGGTACATCTGAAATTCACACACTCTTAAAACTGGCAGAGGAGAGAGCAGAAGCAGCTGTCCAATAAGCAGAAACTGCTGTGAGTCGGTGTGGCAGCCTTCCTCACATGTATCATTCATGTCTGTCTGTCACTCTTCTGTTTCTTTCTCTTTCCATTTCTCCCATGGTTTATATCCCTTTCACGACTCTTACCTCAGAGTGTTGCCATTCCTGTTTCTGTTCTTTTGCAGTCTTTCATATTCTTGCCCTGTTTTCAAGTCTCTCTTACTCTGCCCCCCTCTCTCTCTCTCTTTCTTCTCAGCCTTTTAACAGGTCTGTCATTCTAGCGGTGAGTTGGATGGCGTGCTTATGATAAATGGCGGTCTGAAGTAGGAAAGAAAAACAGCTGTCATTCACACTCCAATCTTCATACTACCTCTCATTTCTTCACAGCTTTGAGTGTTCGCTATTCTGCAATTCACTGCTAAAATTTTCTCTCAACCCCTGTGATGATAATGTTAAGCACAGCGTAAGAAATCTGCCAAGATGGCATGCAAGTCAATTGTATAATTGTTCTAGAATTGTTTTGTAGGACTATGGCCTTAACCTTGACCATAGGCTCTTCTCATCAGGCTTTAGGTCCACTTTAAGATTCAAGGCCATTGTTAAGAAGAGGATTTTTCTACTTGGTTAAGAAGGGGGCTTCATTTGGAGGCACGGCAAGGGGCAGGGGTTGTAAATGAATTCTGTCCGGATGTCTTAGGACCACCCCTGCTTTTCCCAAACAAGCAAGTGAAAAGAGGTCCTGTGATCACTCTTTTCTTGGTGTTAGAGTGTGGGCTTTAGGGCTCGTCGAGAGAATTCCTCAGTAATGGAGGTTAAAGGCAAGGGATGGAAGGTCAAAAAGGAGGTCAGAGATCATTGTGAGGCAGGATACTTTTCCATGATGAGGCACCTCTTTAACTGTGTGTGCATTTGTAAGAAAGAGAGAGAGACTCTTTTTAAACTTCAATTCTAATATGCTGATTTGGTGCTCTAAAACATTTCTTATTAATGTCGAAAACAGTTGTGCTGCTTAATGTTTTTTGTGGAAACTATGAAACAATTTTCAGAATTCTTTGATGAAAAGAGTTCATTTATTTGAAATATAATTTTTTTGTCTTTACTGTCACAATCGATTTTAAGTGTCCTTTCTGAATAAAAGTATCCATTTCTTTTTAACAAAATCTTCCCCAAACTTTTGAACAGTAGTGTGTTTCTTTCTTTGTGTATTTGTGTGTCTGTCTTTTTGCCTCTATATTTTGTTCCTGCATTTATCCGCTGAATTCTCTTATCTTGTCTGTTTGCTCAGAGACCATGTTTTTGTCTGCCCGTTTGTGTTCATGTGCTGTGGCGTGTGTGCCAGCTCCTCCCAGAAGTCCCCTTTCCCTCCGTATCCACTGCCCCGTCACCGCGCTTCACTACACTTAACAGCACCTTTACAGCTAGCCAGTCCTGTTAAACACACTTTACAGGCCCCAAGCCATCCACCAATAAAAACCTCCCTCCCTGAACCATCCACCAATAAAAACACCCCCTTCCTGTCTGCCCCCATCCGGCAGACATCTTGTTGGAAGATTGGCAGAAAAACGTGGGAGCTCAAGAGGAAGAGGATGAGCAACAGTCAAAGGAAGGATGGCATGAGGCGTTGTCACCTCCTACTAATCTTCTCCTGTATCTCTCTTGCCTTTGCTGTCATTCTCCTTGGAGATTCTAGATGCTATTGTTGTGAGGTGTTTTGGACTTCAAAGAACATCCATCTTTCTTGTTAGTAATTTAGTACAACATTTTAGTTAAATGTTGATGTCTCCCAATTGATTATGTGAGCGGATTTCATAAAATTGCTTGAGGAGCTTGAAATTGCTGTGTAGATATATTTTTCTATTAAGGGCGGGACATATTGAATGGAATAGGTTTTATGTCACAGCCATAAATGATGATTTAACCAATCAGAATCATGTATTGATGATTTGCTAAGTTTGAATGATGATTTTGGCTAGTTGGCTGACATGATTGCTACTTGCTAGTCTATATTTTAAAAGACTAGCAATCATGATTAAACAGTAATTTGCAACTTTCTGGACAGTTGCAGGTTGAGGTAGTAACATTCTCAGTGTAGAGCATTTGATTGGGAAAAAAAATTCTGTGTAGTGCAGAATAAGTCATCAGTATTTTTGCTGTCAGTATCAGTATCTTCCTGAAAGAAAAAGATTGAACATTTTACAGTTTTTTTCAATTGCTAAAACACATTTCTCAAAACCATCACCCACTTTCTCAAAACCTTAAACACAAAACTAAATCTTCAAACTACATTCAGAGAATTTTGCCTCTTCTGGCAAAATCAAACAAATGCCTCAAAACCAATCAATGCTTTCAGATCATACACTCAGGGAGTCAATACTATAAACACTACAGATCATTCATTAGACACTACATCAAAAAATGGAGAACACAGCAACCAAAGCATGCAGTTACAGAAAAAAAGTATATTGTAACAAAGTAAACAAATTTTGCAATTATGTAAAAAGTATAGTAATTACAACTTACAGTAGTCAGGTGAATAAATTGTATACTGTATGCACTGCAAGTATTGTACTGAGTATTGTATAGTAGGCCTACTGAATGTCTGTATATTCAGCACTTGCATACTGTGAAAATACAGTAACCCAACTGCAAAAGCCAAAAAGGTTAAAAAAAAACTCTAAATGAAAAGCATGTTACAGTACACTCAAAAGAGTTGTGCAACTGCAAAATTAAAGTCAGTGAGAAACTCATTCTACCTCAGCATCACGTCTTTGTGTTGGGTTCAGTCTGAGGACTTTGTCCACATCATAGGCAATGTCGTCTCTTGCCAGGCAAAGGGAAAAACCCTCTGGTGTGCCAGATCCAGCATTGACAACATTCTCCAAACCTTGCTCTTTCTCGTCCTCATCCTCTTCCTTCTTGTTCACCACCTCTTACACATACTCTTCCTCTTCTCACTCTTATATTGTTTCCATCCATTGTTGTTATCAACATTCAGTGCAACATTTTGAGTCAATTTTGGCACTCTCACTCTAAACCGACTTGTATTATGTACAGTTGGTTTGGTCACATCATTAGAAATAATATTGTGAACAATTTTGAGTCATTGTGTGTAACCGATGGCAGCTGTGTTGTAGTTGTGTTGAACTTTTGCCTGCCAGTGTTTAGCATTTTGAAACATTAGTGCATCACAGTGCAAAATGTGTTTTAGTGAGTGAGAATGTGTTTAGAGTTTTGCAAAAAGAGTGCAAGAGATTTGCAAATGGTGTCTTAACTACCTGAACTTGTTTAACGTTTTACAGAAAGAGTGATTTATTCGACAAATTGGTTTAGGCTATTGGGGATTTGGTTCAGAGAATGGGGTTTAGTGATTTAGCGATTCAGAAAAACTGTAAATGTGTATATAGCAGCTTTAACTGTTTTGTCAACTATAGATTAGACTCAAAGCTAACATACTTGAATTGAATGGATAGTTCACCCAAAAATAAAAATTGTCATTTACTCACCCTCATGTTGTTCCAAACCTGTATGATTTTCTTTATTCCGTGGAACAAACAAAAAAGATATTTTGAAGAATGTTGGTAACAAAACAATTTAATCTTAGCATTAAATTTCATTGTATGGACACAATTGTTTTCTTTTTCTTTCTTTTTTTTTTTGTCCAGGCAATGCAAATCACTGGTACCCAAAACTCTTTAGTTATCAACATTGTTCAAAATATATATTTTTTTTGTGTGTGTGTTACACAGAAGAAAGAAAGTCATACAGGTTTGAAACAACATGAGAGTGAATAAATTCTAATAGACATTTAATTTTTGGGTGAACTACCTCTTTAAAAGCCACCAGCCTCCAGTTTTCTATTTTGCACCGACTGACTGACTTGCCTGTCTCTGGCCTCCCTTTGTCATCGCTCACTCCACATAGCATTCTTTTTTTTTTTTCTGCCTCATCTCTTTTTTTTTTTTTTTTTATTTTTTTTTTTTTTTATTTCCTCCCCTCCCCCTGTCTTTTTCTGCATTTACTCAGTGATGCCAGGGTTATAGGTCACAGTAGGATGGCGAGGGGGAGGGGTCAGCTGGGAAACGATGACCTCTGTGTGTGCACTGGGGCAGAATACCCCTCCCTGTTTTCGTCCTATCCTCCAACACCTCTCAACTACCCCCCCCCCCCCACTCTTCCATTCCCTGTGCCGCCCATCCCCTCCTCACCCACAGGCCCCTCGGGGCCAGCGACATTGACCTTGGCTTTGAATGAATAAGGTGGTTGAACACTGACATAGGGCTGAGATTTTCCCCCTAACATCAGCATCGGTGTTCTGCAATCATTGAAAGACCACAGCGATTCAAACACACTCTCACACCCTGAGAAAGACTTTGATTTGTCATGCTGTCATAAGAGATCTGTTTCAGTGGTTTAATGTTTTTCCAAGGCGCTTCAACACTTGGCTGGCACAAATAAATCCCTTTTCACGCACAAAGCATTTGCTTGCTCGGCAGCGCTGGTGGCGTAACACCCTGACTCTGTCAGATAACATCACTGTCCTCTTTGAATCGCTTGGAATTGTTTGCCCTCCTTGTTTTACAGTGTTAATCCATTGTAGATTGCGTTATCTCTGTTTTATGTGTATCTGTTGGATTATTGTATATACAGAGTATTTATAGATTCAAGCATCAGCCATTGTTTGGAAAGAGGAAAAAAGAGAGGAAAAAATGGGCAAGTGCGTTGGTGAGGGGTTTGTTTCTGTTTGATTCTTTGTCATATGGAGACAGTGCACATGAAGGGAATGGGGTTAAAAGGTACTCAACCTGCTGTATTTGGGGCAGGACATCTGGGGCCAAGATGAAATTCCACAGGAACCAATTAGATGAAGTCTGGATTGAATGCTGCCAAGTCATTCTGAAAAAGCTACTCTCTGTCATGTTTCCTGTCTCAACTGGTGTGCGTGTGTGTGCATGCGCGAGTGTGTGTGTGTGTGTACCAGGGTTGGTAAAAATTCAGAATTAAATAACTGCCTCCCTTTCAATTATGATATTAGAATTTGAATTGAATTGGCCACACCCCATAATAACTGAATTACAATTCAACAGGTAATGACATACTGGGAAATGTATATATAAATTTAGTATACATTTGTCTTGACAAACCTTACCTTTCTGGTTTAAAATTACATCAGTTATTTTTTTTATTTTTTTTTTTTTTAATTTCAGTTCATTAATAAGTAAATTTATATTCTTGGCACTTTCTTACCAAAGCAGCATGTAAGTACTAAGTAGTCATTCAGCTGACGCTTTCAAATGTTTTTTTCCTAAACCGAATTACTGTACATCTATTACAGGGACAATACTGCTGGAGCAATCTTGGGTTAAGTGTCTTGCTTAAGGGCACAATGGTGGTGGCTTATGAATCCTGTGAAAAGTGAGTACATATTGTGTAGGCCTAAATGACAATTACCTAAGTACTATGGCTAAATCTCAACTGTCAATGAGAAGGCTAACACAATATGCCCCCCTTTGGGAAAGCTGGATGAGCAGACCTATCACTGTGCTGAATGAATTGTAGATAGCAGGGGTCTTGGCCGTTTACAAGCTACATTGTGTTGTAGACATTGTGGTTCTGCTCCAAACCCTAGTAAGTTAGACACCTTTTTAGGCATTATATGAGTGTTTCAGACCAAATTAGTTATGACCAAATTCTAAGGCATTGCATGTGTAAAGTAATCACAGAATGTATCGCAACAAACTCAGTAAAAAAATAAGTAATGGGAAATGATTTTAAATATAATATTCAGTACTGAAAAGTTTTGACCGTTCCAAAGTTTGGGGCCGGTAAGGTTTTTTTCAAAAACATATTTTGTTGAATTAAAGGGGACCTATTACGCCCCTTTTTACAAGATGTAATAGTTGTAAAAGTTGAGATGTAATAGATGTAAAAGTTTCAGCTAAAAATACCCCACAGATCATTTATTATAGCTTGTCAAATTTGCCCCTATTTGGGTGTGAGCAAAAACATGTTGTTTTTATGTGTCCCTTTAAATGCAAATGAGCTGCTGCTCCCGACCTGCTTTCCAAAAGAGGGCGGAGCTTTAACAGCTCACGCTTCAGTTGGTCAACAACAACAAAGCTGGAGAATCTCACGCAGCCAAAATGACGATTCAGCCTTACATTGTTCAAACCGGAGTTGGACACTGATGGATATTTTTCCAAAATATCGCTCGGACAGAAACGCTCCTTTTTTAGCAATCAAGCTTGCCAGGGTCAACTTGCAGGCTATCCAAGCTAACGAGACTCTAAATAGTGTTCTGTGCTCGTCTGTGCAGCCAACGACAGAACAGTTAGCATGTTTTGCTCTAACTTTTACCATGGCCTTAGAACTGGTACACCGTTTTCACTTGCGAAAACAAAATGACGGCGCCGTGGGTGGAAATGTGCAAATTAAGGGGCGGAAATATTATAATAAGATCCCCTTCCTACGTCACAAGGGGAGCGAAATCTGAACAGCTCGTTTTTTCTCATGCTTGCAGAGAAAGGCTTGACAAAACAAAGATACTAGATTGTCCTTTTTCACGTTTTCTGGGTTGGTAGATGCACCGGGGACCCGGTTACAGCACTTAAACATGGAAAAAGTCAGATTTTCATGATATGTCACTTTTAACTCTCTTGTGCACACATAGGCTGCATTTGTTTTATCAAACACAGTAATATTGTAAAATATTATTACAATTTAAAATAACTATTTTCTATTTTAATCTGTTTTAAAATTTAATTTATTCCCATGCAACGCTGAATTTTCTGCAGCCATTACTCCAGTCTTCAGTGTCACATGATCCTTCAGAAATCAATATGCTGATTTGGTTCTCAAGAAACATTTCTTATTATTACAGTTGAAAACAGCCTGTGCTACTAAATATTTATGCAGAAACTGATTTTTTTTTTTTTTTTTTCAGGATTATTTAATGAATATGAAGTTCAGAAGAACAGCATTTATTTGAAATGAATTTTTTTTTATTGCATTATATATGTCTTTACTGTCACTTTTAAACAATTTAATGCATCCTTGCTGAATAAAAGCATTTAATTTCATTTAAAAGCATTAAAAAAGCAAAAAATTACTGACTTCTTAGTTGTCATTAAATTTTAAACATACAGCCTCAACATAGCTAACCGTTTACTGGAGGTACAAAAAAAAAAAAAAAACGTGCTGAGTAAGTAATGAATTAGTGAGCTAACATGTGTTGTGGTCTCAGATGCTGCTCCACCTGGCCACTGTGGAGGTTAAACCTTGAACCTGGAGGGAGTGTTTCATTCCAGAGCGAACCTGAGCTCCCCTGACCCCATCAGCTCTCTTTCAAGGGCACCCATATTCTCTCTCTCTATCTATCACACACACACTGCATTTGTGCAAGATGCAAAAGTGCCTTTCTGAAAGATCTTCTGACTGTTAGACGTCTGTGTTTCTAACTGCATCATCAACAGCACACTCATATGAATCTAAATAAAATACACTAATGGAAACACCCTATCTGTGTTTACAGCTGTAGGATCATGAGACAGACAGTGTTCTCCATGTCAGGGGCTTGTTACCGTCCCTTTCTTCATTGTAGTATACAATTGAGTGTTTTTACACTGACAAGTGCTGAGAGGGAGAGAGAAAAAGCGAAAACAAGAAATGGAGGTCAGTGCTATATACGGCTGCCTCCCTGCTCTGTAATTGTACAATTTCTCCATATGACCTTCAACAAGTATTCTTTGAAAAGCTACAGTTTGCAGCAGAGAAGCATTGGTTAGGTTTCTGTGTTGTTGCTTTTGCTTAAATAACACTGCAGTTTTTGGTGTTCTTTTGTTGTTGTTTTTCCAGAAGTGATGTATGACGTATGACAGTACTTGTTGGATGTTGGGTATATATATAAGTGGACAAGTTTATGGGAAGATATTACACAACATTATGCTCTTCGGCCTTTTTTTTTTTTTTTTTTTTTTAGGATGATTTGAAAACTCCCTTATAGAACTTTTTTTGAAAAATAGATTTCTTGTGATTCTTCATCGTCTCTAATATTAGTATAGTTTAATAATTTTTTGTACTATTAATTACAGCCTAATAATGGTATCACCTCGCTCAATAACATTATGCAAAGGTAAAATTAGGCAAGGCAAGGTTATTTGTATAGCACATTTTGTAGCGGCAATTCAATAGGGAAAACATTTCCTCATGTCAGAGATTAATATCTTTGCACTTGTAACCTTTTACAGCTGGTGTCACTTGCTTGGAAACATCAGGGAGAAGATATAACTTGTGAGTTTTGCATAAGGGAGGGGTGATGGGCTCGCTCTTGCTTGTTTGTTTCCAAAAGCACAGAACAGGAGATGATGACACAGTCACAAGGGGAAGAACTGCATCAAATATTATTCTGTTTTCTTCTGGAAAAATGTGCAATGCAGGAAAAACCCTGAGGATGTTACTAGCAACAGTAAGAAGAGACGCATCAGTACTGCAGCTATCACTCAGAAACACTGTCATTAGTGTCACTGTGTTTCAAGTGGGATGTGGTTTTGTATGGGTTCAGTGACAGTGTAGGTACAGAATGACATCATGAGCTCAGGGGGAGTCGCTTTCTCTAACAGATGTTCACACAAGCCGTTAGATCTGTAATTACACACTGAGCCTCTTAACATTTTCATCTACATAACAAGCAAATTTACCTCAGAGTTGAACTGACCTACACAGTGAAATTACACCTGTTAGTCCAAAGCACTATAATCAAAGACCAGCACAAAATATAAAACATCTATTTTGATGCTGTGGAAAAAACAAAAAAAAACAAAAAAAAAACAGACTTGGTCTATCTGTCTATCGTTCTAGCTATCTGTCTTTGTCTATCTGTCTGTCTGTCATAGCTGTCTTTCTGTCTATCTGTCACTATAGGTATCTGTGTTTTTGTCTATCTATCTGTCTGTCTGTCAAATTCAAATTAGCTTTATTGGCATGACTTGCACAGTATTGCCAAAGCAGTGGTCATTACATGAGCAATGAACAAATAATGATTATATAATACATAAAATAAGAATAAACACATGAATACTTTTTTTATACACAAGAAATAACAAGAAAATGATTGTCTGTCTGTTGCTCTAGCTATCTATCTGTCTGTCTCTCTGTCTGTCTCTGTCACTCTATCTGTCGTTCTGTCTGTCTGTCTGTCTGTCTGTTGCTCTAGCTATCTGTCTGTCTGTCTGTCGCTCTAGCTATCTGTCTGTCTCTCTGTCTATCTGTCACTGTCTGTCACTCTGTCTATCTGTCTGTCGTTCTAGCTGTCTGTCTGTCACTAGCTGTCTGTCTGTCGCTCTAGCTATCTGTCTTTCTCTCTGTCTGTCTGTCACTTTGTCTGTCTGTCGCTCTAGCTGTCTATCTGTCTGTCACTCTGTCTATCTGTCTGTCTGTCGCTCTAGCTGTCTGTCTGTCGCTCTAGCTGTCTGTCTGTCTGTCGCTCTATCTGTCTGTCTGCCTGTCGCTCTAGCTGTCTGTCTGTCGCTCTAGCTGTCTATCTGTCACTCTATCTATCTGTCTGTCTGTCTTTCTAGCTGCCTGTCTTTCTAGCTGCCTGTCTGTCGCTCTAGCTGTCTATCTGTCTGTTGCTCTAGCTGTCTGTCTGTCTGTAGCTCTAGCTGTCTATCTGTCTGTTGCTCTAGCTGTCTGTCTGTCTGTTGCTCTTATCTGTCGCTCTGTCTGACTGTTTGTCTTTTTTGTCTGTGCAGTGTGGTGCCACAAAATAGAAAGCAAGCAGCTGACAAAATGCCAATATGCTCATCACCTGTTATGCTGGTCAGGACAAAAGCACAGATTAACATGAAAGAATTTATTTATTTAAAATCTGTCATTGGACCAAAACAAAATACAGTTATTTAAAAAACATTCATTCAGGTAATTTCTGAGTATATGTATATTTTTGTGTACATTGAAGGTTTATTGTATTTTGTCTGTCTATAGTCTGTGGACTAGCATTCAAGTAAGTTTTTCATTGTACTTGCTAACTTGTACACATAAAAATAAATTATTTTTGACTGACTATTTTAAAGGTATTTTGACATTTTTACTGTAAAATATAGATATACTGATTAAGGATTGTATTTTATGTTTTTTTTTTTTTTTTTTTTTTTCCTTTTCACAATCAGTTTGTGTACTTTATTAATATACAGGATGTGTTATTATGCTTGACTGATTCTTGACTGATTCTTTGTCTTTGCAGTTCATTGTTTTCTGTGATTGATTGTAGGTTGTGATGATTGATTCTTTGTCTGTGGCAGTGGAAAGGTCCATAGATTGATGCCGTGAGCGGAGGCATTAACGCTGTGGGTCTGGGGTCATAATTCTCATTCTCAGCCCTGGTTGCTTTGTGATTTGTCAGAAGCAAGGCGGACAGTACAGTGGTAGGCTTAGCACCACGCTGGGTTTGTGTGTATTTGCATGAATTCATATGGATTAGAGCATGTGCAGTAGGGGCGGGGCCTGTGCATCAGAGGGACCTGCACATCAACCCTGAGGTGATTTCCCTAGTGACTCTAGTCAGCTGGCAGTTTGGGGGCCCCAGTGGAGGAAAAAAAGAGGAATATAAAAGAAAAAGAACGAGAAACGGGCACCCAACTGCCAGCTGTCTTAGCAGGGTAGGATGATGGAAGATCTGATGGAGGAGAAAGAAGGATGAAGAGGGGGGCATAGTGGGATGGTCTCCACAGCCACCTTAACTTCACACTTTCCTCACACCCACACAAGCTGTTTCCATCCAAAGTTGCAAATCAAACGTATTTAACATTTGTGAATAAAGCAGCGTTTCCATCCAGTGAGTCGAAGAGAACAAAATCGTCACTTCCTGATAAACTGGCGCTAAATATCACTAAGAAAAGTAGGAGAAGCCACTGTATGTAATAATTTTCATATATAATAAATTACTTGCACGTCAGAGCATGCAGACGAAACGCAATAAGCGTGTTATCTTGCTATCAGAGGCAGATGACAGTTCTGGAATGTATACTGAACCACATTGACAACAGATTTTGCTCAGGCATTTCAGAACAACCAAAACAGCATTTCAGATGCTGTGCAAAAAGATTGGTCCGCTGGTTTATCCAGTTATGCCGTTCCAACTCGCAAAGTCACAATTTTCTGATGCACGTAAAGGAATTTATTCTGTAAATGTGTTTCAACTCAAACGAGTGAATAAGTTTTATAAGAATTTGTGCGCATCTTGGCATTTCCACCCAGCAGTTTTTTATGCGATATCCCAAAACGTGCATAAAAATAGGTGGATGGAAACATAGCTACAGACACTCACTCTGAAGCACACCATTCCATCACTGAGAAAATGTTGTGTGTGCGTGTGTGAGAGAGACACAATAGGGTCCCTCTCCACGCCACACTGTTTTGTAATCCATCATAACACATTTTGCCAAATTCAATATTTTTCATTAAAATGCCAGATTTTTTTATTAATCAAAATCTCCATTTTAATAGAGGAGGTGGAAAATCTGATTTACGGTATGTATGTGTGAGTGTTTGTGCTTTATATTCTAGAGTGTGTGACTTGTTTTGAATTTTTTTTTTTTTGTTGTTGTTGAGATGCAGTGGCACTGGTGAATGGTGAATGTCTGTCCATCTTGTTGAGTGTGATTGATGGCACGCCGTTCCTCCTGTGGTAATTGCGCTCATAGTGACAGACTCTGACATTGCCTGTTGTTGAGCTACAGCCAGTGGCTGGATTTGTTAGGTACATCACTTCCTCTATTCTCCCTGTTTCTAGTCAGTGTTAAAAGTATCCAGGCTTGCCGCATACACTCTCATGCCACTGCCTTGCCCTAGATTGTGATTAATGGCCACAATTCAGCCAGAAAAATTCCCTTGAGTTGGTGCCAGTTGGCTTATGCAGAGAAGAGGGGAGAAGAAACTCATTACTGTTGTCAGTTCAGCTGACAGAGCAGGCGAGGGTGTGAGTGTGTATGCGTGTTTGACTGTGAATGCGCATTGGGTTTTATGCACACGTGAGTCCCTAGATGTGTTTACTAGTGTGAAGGGAACCCCAAGACCCAAGATGTAGCTCTTTCCAGAAAAAAAAAACACACACACACACGTTTTGTTCTCGAGACAGCTTTGTATTCCAGCTTTTTAATAGATAACTAGGCCACATCGATCATATGGCTTTAGGAGCTATGCACGTACACATGCTTCTCTGAAGTTCCTGCCTGGGATGTTTTATTTCATGTTTAGAGCCAATGGATTTGTGTTTGTGTTAATTTGCCAATCCAAGCACTCTGTTAAAGAGTTTTGACCTTAAAGGAACACTCCACTTTTTTTGAAAATAGGCTCATTTTCCAACCCCCCTATAGTTAAATAGTTGAGTTTTACCGTTTTCGAATCCATTCAGCCGATCTCCGGGTCTGGCGGTACCACTTTTAGCATAGCTTAGCATAGTTCATTGAATCTGATGAGACCGTTAGCATCTCGCTCAAAAAAAAATGACCAGAGAGTTTCGATATTTTTCCTATTTAAAACTTGACTCTTCTGTAGTTACATTGTGTACTAAGACCGACGGAAAATTAAAAGTTGCGATTTTCTAGGCCAATAGGGCTAGGAACTATACTCTCGTTCCGGCGTAATAAGCAAGGAACTTTGCTGCCGTACCATGGGTGCAGCAGGCGCAATGATATTATGCAGCGTCTCTCACAAATGTCTCCATGGTGGCAAGGCAGCAAATCATTGCGCCTGCTGCACCCATGGTACGGCAGCAAAGTTCCTTGATTATTACGTCAAGTTTTAAATAGGAAAAATATCAAAACTCTTTGGTCATTTTTTTTGAGCAAGATGCTAACGGTCTCATCAGATTCAATGAACTATGCTAAGCTATGCTAAAAGTGGTACCGCCAGACCCGGAGATCAGCTGAATGGATTCGAAAACGGTAAAACGCAACTGTTTAACTCTAGGGGAGTTGGAAAATGAGCCTATTTTCAAAAAAAGTGGAGTGTTCCTTTAACAGCATTTAGGTCAATTTAGGCAACAGCATTTAGGTACACACTTCCTGTCAGCTTTTGATGTGAATGCTAGACTGCGTTTGATCAGTTTGTTGTATTCATCATAATGCTATAACTTAATTGCTCAAATATGTCTTTTGAGGCAGGAGGAGTAATCATCCAAAGAAAAGGATGAATGCAAAGCCAGACACACAACAAATGTACCAGGAAAAGTAGTCAATAATGTTGAGTGGATGTGAGTATTCTCAGCCACAGACGTCACGGACCGTTGGCTGAACATCTGATGCATATGGCACACAAAATTGGAAACATTTCAGGAGTTTTGAAGTCGTAATTTGATTGGCTGAATTTTATTGGATTTGCGGGAGATGTGTGTGTCACGTTTTTTAAAGATCCACCTGGAAACAAAGTCGTTGTGACGCTAAACCCCCTTGTGGAAGAAGAAAGCCATTGTTTACAAATGTGACAATTAGCACTTATCAGGATTATAACGATGGATTTTTAAAAGTATGTGAAGGTCGTGGCTCCATTGTTGCAGTAAACTTGCACAACATTCTTGAATGAATAATTGATTGTTATTGTAGGGACATCGACTTTACATTTTCACGCCCCTAAACATGACTCGGAACAAAACGAACTGGGATTGGTTGCGTTACTTGTCAGTCTGACAGCCTCTTGGCGGTCCTTAGTCAATGAAAGTTGCTATGGAGTCCAGAACTTCTGCGTCTGTCTGAAGGTCTATCTACGCGAGACTAGGATGTGAGTGACTGAAGTTGAGTCACGTGAAGTGGATGACATACCGTATGCAGGGATGAGTTGCCAGGATCTCAGTATATACATACAGTATATACTTCTTGTCTTTGAACCCTTGTGTCTCTGTTATTTCTGTCATTAAGTACTCAGCCTCATGTCGTCCCAAACCCGTAAGACCTTCGTTCATCTTTGGAACACAAATTAAGATATTTTTGATGAAATCCGAGGGTTTCTGAACCACACATAGGCAGCAACATCATTACACCTTTTGAGGTCCAGAAAGGTATTAAAGACATTGTTAAAATAGTCCATGTGACTGCAGTGGTTCAACCTTAATTTTATGAAGCGACAAGAATACTTTGTGCACAAAAACAAAACAAAAATAACAGCTTTATTTAACAATTTGAACTGTTGTCATACGCAGTTGACTTAGTGAATGCAGTGCAGGCTTCCATGTTTACGTCCGAACGCCAGCTCAGTATTGGTCGACTCTGTACACGTGAGCAGCACGAAGCATGCGTGTGATGCTGACGCAGGAGCCGGCCAATAATGAGTTGGCGTTCGGACGTAAACACGGAAGCCTGCACTGCATTCACTACTAATAGCACAGTGCTTTTTCGGAGTTGATTTTAACTCTGTTAGAGTTGAATTAACACTCATAATTTTGCTGTGTACCTGGAGAAAATAGAGCACAGGTGAAAGGGCTGGTTTAGATATAAGATGGTGTGGCTATAATTGGTGCAAATGAGTTAGCTGATCTAAAAGGTTTTGAGTGGTCGTTCCTCAATTAAGGAGCCAGAATGCAGAAGTATTTGACTCTAGATGGTCTAGACATGTTCTCTTCTTGTGGAGAGCCAGACAACCAGACAGGGCTGATCTCAGCAGCCACACTGCATGAATCATGGCTGATAGGTCAGCCAGACTGTTGGCTGCATCATAGGCTGGAAACAGTGCTGTGAGTGTGATACTTTTAACCACAGAAAGCTGAAAGAGAGCGCTGCACACAAGCAATTTATATCAAATTTATATCGAATCAAAGTCAAGCAGCAGCATTTTGCATCCTCTAAGCTGTCCGATGGCAGGCGCAGAACAAATCTTTTTTTTTTCTTTTTTCATTAGTGGGATATTGATGACAAAAAAATGTTATAGACATAATCAATGACAAAGAATAGAGATTCAAGTGAACAGTTAGGTTAACAAAAGCTGCAGAATATTTTAATTGTGGTCAAAATATTTAAGAGGCAATGAACAAAGAAAAGCATGTGTTTGAATTGTATACTGATATTCTTGGAAATCATCTCGTACGTTCTTGTCTTGATGGTTATGACGTACTATTATGATAACGCTCCAAGGTTTACTGTTTGTTCTATTGGCTGGTATGTGGGCTTTGAACAATCTAAAATGAATAAATTGTCTGACTGAAGCACCTTGTTCAAACCATGAAAATAGATTAAGGTGAGAGAAACAGAGCTGTAGCTGAGTTGGACCAGCTGACTGTCACTATACTACATATGTGAGTTAAAGTGGTCAACTTAATGTACTTTCAACAATAATCTCAAGGAGGCTACAGATCAGTGAGTTGAATAATTGCTTATCTCATGTGTGTTTTGCCACCTTTTCTTAATTTCTCATAATGCACTCTTCTATCCAACATTGTACATACAGTATGCATGTAACTCCATAGGGAATTCCGAGCTATTGCAATACAGATCCTTTATAACTTTGCAGTTGAATCAAATTGTAGCTTACTACAAATGGCAGTATTATTGGGCTCTCATACTATCAAGACTGTTTTGCCAAAGAAAAGCAGAATTGCAATAACCTACAGATTTGATTATTGCAACATTCCTGTCTGAATATTTCTTATTTATTGCCACCAAAGTCACATAAATAAAATATATACAGTATCAGCACATAGATTGAAGAACAAAAAAAATCAGTTCTGTAACTGTAATTTTTTCAGTAGAGTTTAGTATAAGTATATACTGGTATATAAGTATAAGAGTTTTGTAGTATACTCAATGAAATCACATATAGCTTTTTCTTTTCCTGAAACACTCCAAGTACTGATTTTTTTTTATTTTGGATTATCTGTGGACAGATTGTAATACATTACTTTTTTTGCATTAGCATTACACCACTCCTGGCTCATTTCAGTGGATTGTTTGGCTAACAGATGGTGAGTAGTGTGAATATTAGTGAATAAACAGCTACATGCTGACTAGTGAGAGAAGTCTGACCTCCCCTATCCATCCACACTTATGCTGACAGAGACGCATGGCTCTCGTTTTGGCCCTGACCTGTCCCAACAGTCCTATTCAAAGACCCTCGGGACTCACAGCATGCTGAATGTCGTCCGTTTGTGGTTGTTCAGGGCTAAATTCTTAGATTTGTGTGAGCCACACAGTTACAGACACACATATTAATGCCATCTGGCTTTTTACTGATTAAAAATGTGTGCCAAAAACAACTCTCGGCCAGTGTGACGTGTTTGTCTGTACTGCGATTTAAAGCACCTTGTAAGACCAAAAACAAGCTGAATTACAGCCAATTTAAGTTGTGTGTGTATGTGTGAGAACGCGAGAGTGAGAGAAAGAGGTCTCAACAGTTGCTGCTAATGAGGGGGAAGTAATTGAGTCTTTGCTGGAGTGAATTGTGATGCCAAATGTCCGTCCACTTTGTTATTCAAAACTGAGCCTGTTTAGCCCCGGCAAGATTCAGCCCTTTCATTTCTGCTCTGACAGACTAAAGCGGGGTGAAAAGGACAGAGAAAGAAAGAAAAGACAAGCGAGCTAGAGAGAAAGTAATGACCATTCCATTTGAATTTAAATGCTATTTCACTTCTAGCTGTCACTGCATTTTCAATATTTCACAATCCACTCAAGACACAAAGACATTGCTCTTTTTTTCTCAATAGTTTCTCAGTTGTGGTTTTGCCAGGTCAGTACAGTAGACCCGACTGATCGAGGGATTATGCTACAGCATGTAATCTCCTCTTCTATGAACCTCGGAATGAGCGAGAAAGGTGCCTTTTAAGTCACGAAACGCTCGGTTGCTCTGAATGCTGATGATGCTTTTAATTGGGATATGGGGTGAGGACTTCATGCTAATGGTGCTTTATATGATGTCTCCAACAACACTCAGGACTCGAAACGATTTCCCGTTGGCTATTTAAACTAGCGAGTGATTGACAAAGCTATTTTAAGGTACATTAGTTACGATTTTCTGTGGCTATTGGAATGAATTACAGGTGTGATTGGCCACTGAGGTGAGAGAGTAACAATTATGATCATGTGTAGGTGACTGTGGCAGTGAAGGCGAGATTAACTTTGTCTGCCATTTTCTTGCTTCCTTCCCTTCCCCCCAACCTCTCATCCTTCATTCTCCCTCCATTTCTCCCTCTCTTTTCTTTCTTTCCCTCTCTGTTGCTCCCCCTCTTGGGAGATCATGTAGTGTTTGAGCACGTTGAGGGAGGGCGTCTCTTTATTACCCCCCCCCCCCTTTCCCTTTTCTTTCTGCCTCCTTCTCTGATCTCTCTTTCTCTCCCCATTTCTCTCTGGGCAGCAGACAGCCCATTAAATCTGTACAACGGTGTGAAGAAGATGATGTGAAATTACTGTCTGATGAGAGCGTGAAAGGCCTGATTGCTGCTCAGCATCAGGAGCATGGCTGGTGCAAAGCCTCTGTTGAGGGGGTAATTTCGCGGGGGTCCTCGCAGCGAGAGGGCAGGAGCGACAACATCAGATTCTTTCAAGTGTAGCATTCCTACCGACCAATAGAAAAGGAGCTCTGGCAGCGAAGCCGTGTGTGTGTGAGAAGGCTTTTTCTCCTGTAGGAAGCTGATGGGTGGAGGCTGTGATGTTGGATTTACAGTATCTCACAGAAGTGAGTACACCCCTCACATTTTTGTAAATATAACATAACACTGAAGAAGTGACGCTTTGCTACAATGTAAAGTAGTGAGTGTACAGCTTGTATAACAGTGTAAATTTGCTGTCCCCTCAAAATAACTCAACACACAGCCATTAATGTCTAAACCGCTGGCCACAAAAGTGAGTACACCCCTAAGTGAAAATGTCCAAATTGGGCCCAAAGTGTCAATATTTTGTGTGACCACCATTATTTTCCAGCACTGCCTTAACCCTCTTGGGCATGGAGTTCACCAGAGCTTCACAGGTTGCCACTGGAGTCCTCTTCCACTCCTCCATGACGACATCACGGAGCTGGTGGAAGTTAGAGACCTTGCGCTCCTCCATCTTCCGTTTGATGATGCCCCACAGATACTCAATAGGGTTTAGGTCTGGAAACATGCTGGGCCAGTCCATCACCTTTACCCTCAGCGTCTTTAGCAAGGCAGTGGTGTGTTTGGGGTCGTTATCATGTTGGAATACTGCCCTGCGGCCCAATCTCCGAAGGGAGGGGATCATGCTCTGCTTCAGTATGTCACAGTACATGTTGGCATTCATGGTTCCCTCAATGAACTGTAGCTCCCCAGTGCCGGCAGCACTCGTGCAGCCCCAGACCATGACACTCCCACCATGCTTGACTGTAGGCAAGACACACTTGTCTTTGTACTCCTCACCTGGTTGCCGCCACACACGCTTGACACCATCTGAACCAAATAAGTTTATCTTGGTCTCATCAGACCACAGGACATGGTTACAGTAATCCATGTCCTTAGTCTGCTTGTCTTCAGCAAACTGTTTGCGGGCTTTCTTGTGCATCATCTTTAGAAGAGGCTTCCTTCTGGGACGACAGCCATGCAGACCAATTTGATGCAGGGTGCGGCGTATGGTCTGAGCACTGACAGGCTGACCCCCCACCCCTTCAACCTCTGCAGCAATGCTGGCAGCACTCATGCGTCTATTTCCCAAACACAACCTCCGGATATGACGCTGAGCATGTGCACTCAACTTCTTTGGTCGACCATGGCGAGGCCTTTTTCTGAGTGGAACCTGTCCTGTTAAACCGCTGTATGGTCTTGGCCACCGTGCTGCAGCTCAGTTTCAGGGTCTTGGCAATCTTCTTATAGCCTACGCCATCTTTACGTAGAGCAGCAATTCTTTTTTTCAGATCCTCAGAGAGTTCTTTGCCATGAGGTGCCATGTTGAACTTCCAGTGACCAGTATGAGAGAGTGTGAGCGATAACACCAAATTTAACACACCTGCTCCCCATTCACACCTGAGACCTTGTAACACTAACGAGTCACATGACACCGGGGAGAGAAAATGGCTAATTGGGCCCAATTTGTACTCACTCTTGTGGCCAGCGGTTTAGACATTAATGGCTGTGTGTTGAGTTATTTTTTAAATATTTAATTTTAAATATTTAAATTTACAGTTATATTGGTTACATAATTTTTACAAAAATGTGAGGGGTGTACTCACTTCTGTGAGATACTGTAGGTTTACCTAATATGGGTTTTTCAGATCACTTTCTTAATTGACTATTAACCGTTATCTGACAAGACATAAATCAAACAAGTGACCCAATAGACATACATGCCCTTGTTGACAAAAAAATGTTTTGGCATATGTCTTTTGTGATTATCCTACATGCGCATTGTGTGATGTAGCTACTATAGAACTTTAATGCTCTATTGGACGATTTGCATTGTACCTTCTTGTCGTCTTAATAGACTGAATGCGCACGGCATACTTCATTTTTTCTATCCTCTCTTATCAGAACTCAGTGGCGTTCGTGTTATAGTGTTCTCACATGATGTACATATGTAATTTGCTGTACAAGATAAACCCGTCAATTTGGTTCTCTAAATTGTAAAACAATATTTTTTTGGTTGAACAAAATAATTATTGATATAATGCTGAATCGTTAAAACTATTAATCATTAAATCAGCCAGTGGCCACCCTATTATATATACAGTGCAATACAATTTAATGAGTTTCCAGTTTATACAGTCAAACCAAAATTTATTCAGACACCTTGAACATTTCATTCATTAATACAGTTTATTCACTATAGTTTAAAAAAAATGGTAATGAAATATGACAAGATCTCAGAGTTAAACTGTGTCAGAAAAAATTAATCAGTCAGATAACACTTAAGCAAAACATGGTCAGGTCAAAGTGTCTGCGCTAAGGATTTTTTCTGCTGGCCCGGTTGGGCCAGTGGTTCAAATTTTTACTTGCCCTGCCAAAATTTTCACTGGCCCCACAAAAAAAAAAAATAAAGTAAAAGAAAAGAAAATGGGCCTATAAAATAAGCCTAGTTATTTTTTACTGTTTTTGATTCATGTAACCTTAATAAATAAGGTTATGGCACCTAGATTAACTCTCTTAAATTTTAAATAATGTTAGACAAGTAAACATTAATTAATAAAATAGGAACAAATAATCAAATTACAAGTAATGGCACAAATAAATACAACAGAATAAACATAAATGAAATAAACAGTGCTTTTCAGGTTTTTTATGTAGGCTTAAACAGCCCATTTTCAGGTACAGAAATTGTAATGTATAACTATATAACTAGATTAAACTTTATTAAAGTTAATCAGTCAAGAGCAGTTACAGATGCAAAAATAATCTTTTGAAATGTTGAAAATATAAAACATTAAATAATGTTATTTGAAATTATTTATAAAATGAAAAGATACTTTAAATGTGAAATTAAACCCGCCAGTAGGTGGCAGCAAGTCCCTGTTAATGAGCGAGTCATTGAGATTCAACCGATTCATTCAAACGGCTGATTCATTCAGGAAGTGTTGCTCAGAGACGCAAAACAATGCTGTGGACTTTGGAACTATTTTCGTTGGCGAAATAGTGAAACAGGCGATTTGGTGTCTAAAATGTAAGTCAATTAATATGAACTGCTTGTTTATTAAACTGTACGTTGTATAAAATCAGTATCACATTTGTAATCATGCTTATATTTGGAGAAAAATGGCGCTCTTCATATAATATTGGTTAACTATATTAAATTATATACATATAAAAGACACACAGGGGCATTTTTGCCACTTATCTTGAATTCTGGGTGCATTCTAAAGGCATTTTAATAGACTAAATCACACAGTGAAATCGTGCACTCTAAATATGCACACGCACTAGTCTAACCTACTAGACCACGTCACGTAGTGTATGCGTGCACTCAATGTGTGTGTTTTTGTTTGGTTTTTGTAAAGTGGGGGACATACTAGATTATGTCAGATTGTTAAATCAACATTTACGATATAGAGGATACATAACGCACACCCCTACAACAGTGGCCCGATCGGGCAAGTGACAGTTCTGTTAGCTGTCCCGAGCATCGTTCACACTGGCCCCTTATTGTCGAGCCCTGATTTTACTGGTAGTCCACTGTATGAAGAATTTTTGGGTATAATATGTCACAGTTTACTTTATTTTGCTATCCTCACTTACATAAATGAACTATAGTGTCCTGCACCCACTAATAAAAATATATCAAAAATGTCTTTCATTTAGGGCTGGGCGATTTTTCCGATTTTCTTTTTATTATTTTTTAAATCGAGAAATCGCGATTTTGAATAAAAATGTTAGCAAGCGTTACAATAAGGCATGTTGACAATACAGCAATGATAACCGTTAGGAGAAGAAAATGATCCGACCTCATGATGGCGCCGGCGCGCCTGATTAACCGCTCTCATGTGACGCTCTATGAAAGTAGAACACATCACTTCTTAAGTGGCTGTTCATTCAGAAATGCGTTATTGTGTTATAAAAATGAGACGCAGGCAGTGGAATGAGGAAAAAAAAGGCAAAGTTATTAAACGCGAGTTTAACTTTTTTTTTAACTTGACCGCCGTGTTTTTAGAATGCCGTTTCATGGGTGAGACGCTGCAAAAGACGCGAGACACAAGTGCAACACCCAAACATGTCCACCAAACATAAAAACAATAGGACAAATAACGCAATGGAATGAAAAAACCTGTAAAGGACTACTACTGTATGTTTGATATTTCATGTTTGCATGATTCAGACAGGCTGAAAGCTGCTGTTGTTTTCTGTTTTTACAAAACATTTGCTGTTAATAATAGCCTATTACTGGTGTTATTTATTGCTATTACTTTTTGGCTAAGAAATATTTAGCATTTTTCTTATTTTATATTATTTCTGAGTAATAGGATGTGTTTAAGATAAGTTTGTTAACAACATTTGCCTTCATATTTCAGGCATATTTTCTGCAAAGATATTTAACAAATTGTTTTACATTTACACCATGTTGATCACTTCCATGTGTGGTGCACTTGGAATGGAACTTTTTTTTTTTTTTTTTTTTAACCAGATTGTTAATAAAGAAAATGTTACTTGAATCATATTGTAATTAGGTTTTTAAGTTGACTAGTTAAACAGTAGGCTAAAAAAAAATATCGAAATCATGAATCGGTCTATCGTTCTGAAAAAATCGAGATTTTTTTTTTTGCCATATCGCCCAGCCCTACTTTCATTATTGGCCAATGCAATCATCTTAAATCAATGGCTAAATATCGTCATGTATTTCTATGTTGGATATGGGTTTATGTGACCTGTACTGCAGATACAGACAAAATATAATTAATATAATTATATAATTTTTTTTTTTTTTTTTTTTTTTTTTTTGCTTACCAAAAGAATGTCATGATTACATCTGACCGCTGCACGTTTTCTAATTACACACCCACACTGCACAACCTCAGAGTTCAAACATTTCAGAAACAATAATTGAAAGATTTGCTGTCAGAAATGTTGCCTGAGCATGATAAACATTTGTTGTTGTGAAAGGGAGGGCCCGCAGGCTGGAGGGTGAAGGCTTGGGCGATGTAAAGCTAATGAGATGTTAATTGAGAGGCAGCGGCCTAGTTTCAGTCCAACCCATTTAAACTCTGATAGCCAAGAGCATGGGAACAGGGGAGAGATGGAGTACTGGACGGCCCTCCATAGGGCAGCAGGCTCCCTGGGCAGTTTATCATCTGATTTTTTTTTCTTCTATTTTTCTATCTTTCCTTTCTCCTGATTATGGGTAACAGTGTTTGAAGTGCTGTAATGAGCATGAAGATCTCGGCTCACTCAATCATTAAAACAAACAAAAGAGCCTCCCCAAACACTTTCTCTCTCATTCACACAAACAGCGCGTCCAGCGGACACTAATGAACATTCCTAAAATAAGCTAAAAGAAAAGAAATGACACAGAAAATATCAACAAAGACAACCGCAACGGCGCAGAAGAAAACCTGGCTAATTAATTTCGTAACCCCCTCCTCTTTATCTGTCTGTGCATCTCTGTTATTTCTCTGTCCTTCTCCCTCCACCTCTTGTTCTCACTGCAACAGTCATTTAAATAATGTCTTAATTTTCAGCATCTGCTGCTTTAATGGCTCTTTTTGTGATTAAAGCAGCATGTCTAAGTGGAGAGAAAGAGGAAAAATTCAGGTGCAGAAGATGGAGAGAGTGAATCTCTTGTCTTCCAGACTGGAGAGAGCAGAGGTGGACGGCAGATTGTGTGGGGGCATAATGAGTGATAGGGCTTTCCCATCAGCCCTCTCACTACACATTTTACCCAGAATCCTTTGTATTTGTCCATTAGTTGCCCTACGTACACCTTTTTTGTCCAGATATGTATGTGTCGATGGGTTTACAATATGTTTCAGGCCTAAAGGGATGGAAAATAAGCCCCCACAGCTCTCTTTTGAAGACACGGCACTACAATGATGTGTTAATGAGTTTGGGGACCGTGTTCTAACAAGACAAATATGCTCAACGTTTAGACAGTGTTTCAAAGATCCAAATTCTTGGCCTGGTAACACAATGTGTGTGATTTTGACTCACACACTCACACATTGTGTGCACCAGTGGGCACTTTAAAGAAAACCGGCAGATTAGTGCTCATTATAACATGTTAAATAGATGAGAAATTGAACAGAGCTTTTCACTGCTGGCAGCCTAATTTACAGAAACCCTGTGTGTGTGTGTGTGTGTGTGTAGCAGGCACCTCAAAGTGAATGAGAGTGTGTGTGCATTTAGGTTTGTGTATCAGACTAAATTAAGGCTGTGGAATAAAGATTGTTTGATTTAAAGGAATACTCTTCCCAACCATGAAAATTCTTTCATCATTTACTCACCCTCATGCTGTCCCAGATGTACATGACATTCTTTTTTTCTTTCTTTAGAAAAAATCAAAGATTTGTAGAAAAATAATCAATCTCTGTGAGGGTGTGATATAATGCAAGTGATTTCTGAAGTGAAATAATAGGTGTGTGTAAGAAAAATACTCATATTTTAAACATTTTTTTAAAATAGACTCTTGGACGCACGTTCACAAGAGTTTTCTCTTGATGTAATTGTGAGGTTTGACATAAACGCACAGCTCATGCTGGAAGTGACAGAAGCTTCACAATGCGCTTGCTTTTACAACAAGCTTAAACTGTACCCTCTCTCATCTTCTGTTTGGCTGGGAGCAATGGTTCATGGTATGAGGGTGAGTAAATGATGAGAGAATTTTCATATTTGGCTGGATTATTCATTTAAATTCCAAAGGAAGTGAACAATATTTAAATAATGTTGTCAAAACATGTTATAAAGCTCCTCTACACAATCTAGCGTTTGCCAAACCAAATTCCAATTTGCCAACTGCTTCTTGCCAAGATATGTTACTCGCATGCAAATCAATTTATTTTAGATCATAAGTACAATATAAACATACAGTAATCATCATCATAACAATAATCTTAATGGGCTTAAATGTATATATTTCACAATTAATAATAATAGTAGATCCTCATAAATATCAGTTTCATAAAATGGCTATAACACATGCATATGTCTAAGATGTGCATAAACTGACATCCATCCATCTAACACTATTAATCATAGTTCTTCCACTTCATGGGATGGATCAATAAAAGTGTGTTTAGGTCAGCAGCAGTATCTGTAGAGGACCTCAGAGAGCTCTGCTGAAGACAAAGAGGAGATTGCTGGCCCAAATGAAAGAGAACATTGTTATGATGTTAAGTGGAGAAATTGATTTCAGAAGCGCTCCAGAGCAGCTCAACATGACACACAGGTGGACCGCAGGATAAAAAGATTTGAAAATATAAAGAAATAAGCAGCAGTCTATTACACGTTAAGTTGTAGTGGGATTCCTTCTACAGACTTCTGCATTTTAAAGACATTCTCTAAATTCCCCTGGTGTGTATTGTGACTGATTGTGAGGAACCAGGCAATTATTCTTTGCAGTCTTGAATTATTTTGACAGGTTATATGCAAGTTTATGTTTGTTTGCTTTTTAGTGAAGAACCATTTTGGTTCTTAGCTCATAAAAAGCTGTTACATGTCTTCAGAGCACTTGGGATATAGTGCTAAAGTCATATGGACTAATTATATGGTACCATGAAAAAGAAGGAAAATTTGGCAGGTTTGGTTCAATGTTTAGGGTGAACTGTTCCTCAGCATACCTGCAAGTTAAGTAATTAAGGTTAAAGGGTTAGTTCACCCAAAAATGAAAATTATGTCATTTATTACTCACCCTCATGTCGTTCTACACCTGTAAGACCTTCGGGACACAAATTAAGATGTTTTTGATGAAAACCGATGGCTCAGTGAGGCCTCTATGCCAGCAAATTAATTTACACTTTCAGTGCCCAGAAAGGTACTAAAAACATATTTAAAACGGTTCATGTACAGTGGTTCTACCTTAATATTATAAAGCAACAAGAATACTTTTTGTGTGCCAAAAAAATCAAAATAACGACTTTTCAACAATATCTAGTGATGGGTGATTTCAAAACACTGCTTCGAATCGTTTGTTTCGACTCAGTGGTTCGGAGTGCCAAAGTCACGTGATTTCAGCAATTTGGCAGTTTGACACACGATCCGAATCGCTGATTCGAAACAAAAGATTCGAAGCAGTGTTTTGAAATCGCTCATCACTAGATATTGTTGAAAAGTCGTTATTTTGTTTTTTTGGTGCACAAAAAGTATTCTCGTCGCTTAATAATATTAAGGTTGAACCACTGTACTCACATGAACTGTTTTAAATATGTCTTTAGTAGCTTTCTGGGCGTTTGAAAGTGTTAATTGTCTTGCTGGCAATAGAGGCCTCACTGAGCCATCAGATATTATCAAAAATATCTTAATTTGTGTTCTGAAGATGAATGAAGGTCTTAGGGGTGTAGAACGACATGAGGGTGAGTAATTAATGACATTATTTTCATTTTTGGGTGAACTAACCCTTTCAGGTATACTTTAAGGTTAAGGTACACTTTATTGTCCCAGAGGGAAATTTGTCTTGGGTTTAAAAGACATCCACTGCATCACTCAACTATAAATACATACATAAATGGGGAAAAAAGGCTTACTTAATACTGTTTAATAACTTAATTGCAGATGGAATGAACAAATTCTTAAACCGATTTAATCTACAACTCGGCATTCTTAACCTTTTACCTGATGGTAACATTTCAAATTCAGAATGCAAAATGTGTGTTGTCATTAAAATTTTCATATGCCTCCCTTAGCATGGATTTTTCTGGAGTGTTACTCAAAGACATTGCTCCTTCAGTGTGCATTGAGAGGTTGTGCAGATTAATCACTGTGCGTGCGTGCGTGCGTGCGTGCGTGCGTGCGTGCGTGCGTGTGTGTGTGAGCATCTCTGCAGGCATGGCTGTAAAGCTGCACATCTGCATTTAAATACCATCCGGGGGCTCTGTGCATGGAAAGTAATATTTCAGTGCGACTATTTAAAGCCTGTTGAGGCGATGCCACTTTGCGCTGAAATAGCATCATATACCATATGCATTATTTATGGACGCTATCTTCGTTATAGCGCTTCGCTCGGAGGGGAGGAGAAAGCAGCCTAATGGACCGCCACATGCTAGTGATGTAACACAGCCCAAGGGGTGGAGCTCGTTGTGTATGCAGCGAACTTAAAAGATGGCATGCAATAACACTTTATAACAGTATTGGAAAATAATTTGTAAATGTGTGATTGCATATACAGTATACATGTTTGTGTGTGCTTGTGTGTCAGAGAGAAAATCCATCATCTCCATCACAGGGCTTTCACATCCATCGCTGTGGAACGGCGCACCTTATGACATACTTGGGGTTTTTTTAATAGTCCATATACTTGATACATGAATCTGGTTCTGCTTTCGAAATCACATCAGTCTTCTCTTAGTGCCACTTTTCCTCCATTGCCTTCTCCAGTGTTATTCCATTCGACTTTGACATGCAGAGCACTTCAGTTGAGTATCCTGTCTGAAGGGTGCAGAGCATTGCTGCCTATAGGTGTGTGTTACTGTAGGAACAGCCTACACTAGTATGTATATATATGTGTGTATTTATATAGGGACAACTCCTAGTTAATAGTTCATTTGTGTAGAATGATGAATAGAAAGCTCAAAAGAACAGCATTTATTTGATTGAGCAATTTAATGCCTTGCTGAATATCAATGAGTATCAATTTCTTTCAAAATAAATGGAACTGAACTTTTGAATGGTAGTGTATATTCTAGCAAGGTAGAAATATCATTTTAGATTCTCTAAATAGGCTATTAGAAGGAATATTTTTCATTGATGCTATGTGAAAACAACTGAGGGGTTTAAAATTCTTTGTAGTTTTAAATGAACTTAAATGATCTTTCAAAAGTGACTCACCACCCAGATCAGAAAAATATAAATAGCAAAACAACTTCCTTGAAGTGACCAGTATGTAGGTACCTGTTCTACTAAATCACCATTAGCAGGAGTCAGAATTTTGATTTCCTGTCCCTTTCCAAGGTGATTTGTCATGGTGAAACCAACTGCATCCAAGCAGCGAGTTCCATCCAGTTAGGCTGTTAATGTATGGATGGAGGGAAAGATCTCTCTCTCTCTCTCTCTTTCTCTTTCATATTCCTTTTAGCCCTTTCAATTAATCTCTCTGTTTTTCTCACGCACACACACACACGCTCCTTTTCTCAATTTCTCCCTCCTCTATCCCCCATAATTAGATCTGGTTAATTTACACTGTGTGGCGCGCTGGGAAGAGGCAAGCTGTAATAATGTGTGTGTGTGTGTGTGTGTGTGTGTGTGGAGTGGGTTATTACGGAGAGGGGTATAAAACGGCTCTGCAGGGACTGCTGACTCCAAAGTGCTACTGCTACTTAGCTTGGGTGTGTCTGTGTGTATCGGGTTGAGTACTGAGATTAATTCTGGCACATTGTGTGTTTGTGTAGTGTGTGTGTGATTGAGATAGATAGATAGATATATATATATATATATATATATATATATAATATATATATACTCTTCACCTGTACATTTTACATCTTCACCTCTACAAATTTATCTTATGCTAAAATAAGCTTGTGTTTATGTGAATGTGTCTGTGTGTGGCAGGAGAGGTGGTCCTCTCCCAGTTCCAATTTTTATGTATGAGGGCAAAGGGCAGGGGCCCTTAAGGGGGCTCTCTGTGTGGGTGGGTGTGGTTTCTGTGAGCCCATTGATTGTGCTTGGCACTGACTCTGGAATTTGTTGCTTTACTGGAATTCTGTTGTTTTGTTTTTTTACACATTTTGGGTCTTATTTTGAATGATTCATATGTGCATGTTATTCCAAAGAAAAAATGTTGGTCATCATAATCAAAATATAATAATTTGCTCCACATTTGCTCCAGTTTTCATTTTTTGGTTGACATCATCAAGCCCTCTTATTTTTCAAGCCCTCCTCAACCACCTGTCCTACACCCCGTCCATCTAGCTGCACTGCTCCATTCCAAGTAGGTGACATCATGAAAACACTGATTGGCTAATAGCACCACAAGAACACACACAGTTCCAGACTAGTACCCTGATCTGTGATGTCAAAAGCTGCTGACTGGGAAAAACAATCTGTTTTTTTGACTTGAAAAATATATTTTTATATTTATTATTTTCCTGCTAACTGTTTTGCAACTGGCAGAGGCCTCTATATCTTTATAGACTTATAAAATATATGTGTGTGTGTGTGTATATATGTATGTATGTATGTGTTTTTATTTTTTGCTTGACAAAAAATTTGCAAAACAATTTATTCTGTCAGGCTACAAGAAATCTTTGGCTAACTGGGCTATGCTACAAGCCATATTTTGACCTGTTGGTCCATTCGTGTTAAGAGAACTCATTTTTCACATCCAGTGAATTTCAGATACATACATTTAACAATGCAGATTTTTCTCCAGTTCACGTAAAAATACAGTATGTTGCCTTCACAGGTGCACACAGTAATTTTCCCTATTTCCCTATGTACAGTAAACATAGAAATACGTTTAAATAGCATGTTTGAGTGATGTTTAAACACTCAATGAGACTCCAGTTATAGAAGTAGCCTAATAAAAAGTTTTAATGCTTTACATTATTGGTCAAATATACATTTTGATGTACTGGTCTTGTGTATATGTGAAAGTTAAAACTGGGAAGATGGCATCTGAAAGTGTATTCGGTCTTGATCACAGGGTGTATGTATGTTTTTGCAAGGTTGTCTGCTGGTCTCAGTTTGACCACTGAATGTTTGCTGGAGCCTGCAGGTCACCAGTGGTGATGGTTGTTCTGCTTATGGTCTCATGAGAATATAACTGTTGTAGTAACCTGCTCTGGACAGGGCTTTGTTGATTAGAAACCAAACCCTGGTGCTCAGAGTGGTTGTGTTTTAATGACAGACGCTCCATGGCTACAGCTGGACCCTCTGTGGAACTCAGCGCTCATCTTCAGTTGTAAAGGACAGAGCTTTGGAGGGGGTCTAGCTAATGCCGCCTCATATATTGTAGTTTCTTTGTCAGATGTACCATATACAGGCGTGTGACTGCCTTTTTTGACTTCCAGTAAAAGTTGCCATTATTGTTTTTATTGCATAATTTAGACTAAAATATAAGAGAAGTCAGGCATCAAAGAAAATATATAACATATTTATAGAATAAATTTAAATGGAGAAAAAAAAAAAAACGTGTGAAAAAAGCTGAGATTGTAATACTTTGCTTGCTTTGTTGTAGCACCAGAACGCCTCGATGGTTGAGGCATTGAGGAATGTTTGTTTAAAATTTAATCGGCTTGCTGCTCGCTGTGCATCCGTGGAGAAGAGAGGTCAGAGCATGTCAGGAAATGGCACATTTCTCATTAGGGCACAGCCCAGAAGCACTGATGCTGAAACACTACTGATACACAAAGAGATGAGAGAGAGAGAGAGATAGAAAGAGAGAGACAGAGACCGGGAGAACAGAAGGACGGGGAGGGAGGAGGAGTTCACAGAGAGATACAATATGCTTCAGTACCCCCACTGGTTCCGCTGCTACACTCTCATCCGTGACTGTTTGTGTTTACATGTGAAATTGAGTGATGTGCCGATACTAGAGTGAGGATGGGTGCTGTGTCTGAAGCAACACAGGGGTGCTTGCTAATGAGAAGCTAAAAGCTCAAAGCAGAAGACCTGATGAAACAGAACTGAGGAAACATACAGCACAATAGAAACAACCCACTCTGATGCCTCAAATACAAAACCGAAATGAATACTCATAACTCACTTCAGGAATTTGTGCTTGTGAGCTGGGGAATTTGTTCTGCAGTGTTCCTTCCTGTACTTGATAGAGTATGAGGTTAGCAACACTAAGGTCTCTGGTTTGATTTCTAGGAGCAACATACTAATAATTCATACCCTGAGAAATCCAGCTAAAACCAACTTAAAGGGTTAAAAATTTTGTCATTAATTACTCACCCTCATGTTGTTCCACACCCGTAAGACTTTCGTTCATCTTTGGAACACAAATTAATATATTTTTCATAAAATCCGATGGCTCAGTGAGGCCTGCATTGCCAGCAAAACAATTCAGCACTTTCAACACTTTCAGATGCCCAGAAAGCTACTAAAGATGTATTTAAAACAGTTCATGTGACCATAGTGGTTCAACCTTAATGTTATGAAGCGACACAAATACTTTTTGTGCGCCAAAAAACCCCCAAAATAATGACTTTATTCAACAATATCTAGTGATGGGCAATTTCAAAACACTGCTTCTAAACTTTGAAGCTTTACGAATCTTTTGTTTCGAATCAGTGGTTCGGAGCGTGTATCAAACTGCCAAAGTCACGTGATTTCAGTTGGGGGGTGTGACTTTGGCAGTTTGATACACACTCTGAAATTGTTAATTGTCTTGCTGGCAATGCAGGCCTCACCGATCCATCGGATTTTCTGAAAAATATCTTAATTTGTGTTCCGAAGATGAACGAAGGTCTTACGGGTGTGGAACGACATGAGGGTCAGTAATTAATGACAGAAATTTTCATTTTTGGGTGAAGTAACCCTTTAAAGATGCTTTACGCAAGTTTGGCCTCTCTATTGTGGTTGAATCATAAAAGTTCAAGTTAATCGCAAAGTTGTTTTTAGCTTTATGTTCCTCTGCATGGAAGAAACTGATATTTTGAGTTATACATGTGTTTACCTGTGGTCAAAAAATAACTCAGCTAAGTAACTAAATGGCATATTTTGTCATATTAGCCTTCTGCTCTCTTTTTACAGACATAATGTAAACACACAAGGACAAATGATGCAAACCTGAAATTTGCTACCAAATCCAACCTGACCACTTAAAATACAATTATTCTAGGCTTACAGTAATGAATTGGGATTAGGCAAGAACATGGTTTTGAACACTGATTTTTGTATGTTCTCACTCAATTATTGATTTCTGTTCAAAAAATCATCATGAAATGAAAGATTTAAAAAGATTAAATCTGTTTTTAAATGCATGTTAGTGATATTACTGTAAATTATACATCCATGTAGGTTTAATTTTTACACATTTTGGGGGCTTCATAATTTTCTATTTAAAATAACATAATTCAATCCTCCATACTTCTCTGCTGTTGACATATTCTGGACTTCTCTAATCATTTAGTCTACTTAAACCTCATCCCTTTCTTATAAATCAACTTCAAGCTTGATTTAGATCTGTTTCCATCCAAATAACAATCGATGTATAGAACCAAGTCCCCACCCTTTATAATTTTCTCTTGATAATCTATTTCACTCAGATGTATGTCACAATACAGAAGAGAAGATCTGTTTCTTCTTCTGTTTCGTCAAGAATTTAATCTGGTATAGTAGTTGCTTTTACATGGTTTAGGTTGTTTGAGCTGGTTTAGATGGTGTACTACCAGCTGGCTAGGACTGAATGAGGTAATACACAAACTTGGTAAAAGTTGTTGGGTTTGGTAGACCTGCTTGGGCCAGCAATAAACCATATTTCAAACACAAGTTTGACCAACTTAAAGTGGCTTGGTTTTTCCAGCAGGGTTGTGGAAAAAGAGGTATTGCACAATATTTTATTACAGTTAGATTGCTGTGTTATTTCACTGTAATTAAATAGAAGAATGTGTTTTTGTGAAGCATGCCATTTCCTCGCCAAAAACATGGCATTGACCTAGACATGATGATATTAAAAAAAGAGATGTCCTAGACAGACTAAATAATAAATGAAATCTTTTAGACATATTTGTGGGAAAGTTGATTGAAGTCACAGTGGAGAGATAAAGCAAGAAAGAGAAATAGTGGAGACAGATAGATAGAGATGTATTCGATTTATGCCTTCCTTTCCGAGTTTCACAGCTCCTGCAGAGGCAATCAATGAGATATGTGTGAAAGCCTTGAAAAGATGCCTTTCTGAGAGCCCTTTTTTCCCCTTCCTTCCCTGAGAATGCTTTTTTTTCCCCCTTGCTTCTGCCTGCCTGCCTTTGACTCGCATGGAACAAAACGACCAGTTACAGAAGCACCACTGTGTGAGTTTAAGCCGCCAAACACCACCCGGAGATCCTTCTGAGCTCGATGATGCTAGATTAGCTGGAACAAGTATATCAGTAGGACACAAAAAGAACACAGAGGGGTAAGCGAGAGAGGACGCAGGAGGGGCCCGGACCTCTTGTTATGCTAAGAGTGTTCCGAACGGTCCCGCTTGGTTCAAGTTAATTACGACCAACATTTAAATAAGAGCACTTGTCTTGAGGACGGTGGTTGGCTGCGGGAGAGACAGACCTCGCGCTAATTGTGTTTGTGTTTCCAGCTCCTCCCCTCATCTCCAGCCCTCTCTCAGTATGAGCTCCTGCGGGACACACTATGTGAGCTGCAGCCCAATGAGGGGCTTCGGATAATCGCCCCCCTCACACGGATCTGTAAGCGTCTAAATCCTGGTCATCGTGCTGTAACTGGTTGCTTCTGTCTTTTCTTCTCCTGCAGATGGATGGGCTTTTATTGAGTGGTGTCTGACTGCTGAAATAACAATTCTCTTACACCTATAAGCTCTCTCTAACATACTCGCACACTTTCTATGGTCGCAGTGGCCATGAACAGATGCAGATGCCCCCTTTAGTTTGATTTTGTGTCTTTAAGCAAAGTAAGGCCTCAAAGCTGTTTCATACACGCAAACAGTGAAAACATTATTGATTGGTTTTGGAACTAGTAAATGGTGTTGAATTTTGTTCTGTATGTGAGTTTGTCTATGCTGTTGAATATCCATTGCACTTTATTTTTTGTTGGTTGGTTGGTTGGTGTGTGTATGCGTTTTGTTTTTCACTGATGGTTAATATACTTTTTCTGTTTTCTTGTGCTTGGTGACTGTAATATATGACCTTAAAGTGGATGCAGGAATTGAGTGGTCAGAAGGGCTTTTCACACTTGAAATGGTTAATCCTGGGTTATCTTGCTTCACGTTTCACACTGCTCATAATTTACCACGGGGTTAACAATTAATCCTGGGTATTCATAAGCTGATGTTTCACCTTGTACATTCCTAAACCCTGGGTTAATGTTCTCATTTGCATATTTGCGGTGTCAGTGTCATTGATTGGATAAACGCAGCATGCTAACCTCGCTTCTAAAATACAAGTGTGAAATGTTCCTTTACCCGGAGTTTAAAGCTGTGCTTAGAACGATGATAACCTAGGGTTAAGCACAGTGTGAAAAGTCCTAGAGTGTGAATGAGAATACCCTGTGTTATCAACGTTCTAAACACCGCTTTTAACCCCAGTTAAAGGAACGTTTCACACTTGTAATTTAGAAGCGGGGTTTGCACCGCTTTTTACCCAGGGTTATGAAACCCTGCTCTGCTCTTTTGCAGTGTTAATCCCGCATTGTGGTCCCAAACTTGTACAGTGTGAAACAACGCGGTGTTAGAATGTTACATGTAAACACTTAGCAACAGACAACCAATCGCATACTCATATTTGCCTGCTTTGGACAGTCACGGAAACACTGTGCATTGTATATAAACAATAAATTCAGCGTTTGAGAGGAAAAATGTCAAATGCTGACAGAAAACACGACAATTTGAGTGAAGAAGAGACCGTTTCATTTTTACCTTTATAGTCCAAAATGTCCATTCAGTATAAACTCGATAGTACAGTCGGCCATACGAGGATGCGCAGTGCTAAAGCTATGTAAACAGGACGCGTGCTGCGTTTATCCAATTAATGACAGTGACAAATATACAAATAAGAAGGTTAACCCAGGGTTTACGAATGTACAATGTGAAATGTGAAAGGGTTAGTGATTAATTGTTAACCCTGGGTAAATTATGAGCGGTGTGAAATGTGAAGCAAGATAGCCCAGGATTACGTTTACCCGGGGTTTAGAATGACCCAGGGTTAACCATTTCAAGTGTGAAAAGCCCTTAAGTGACTTTTAGTTGTTTTATTTTTACAAGACAGCTGCTCAACAGTCTGTGGTCATCGTTGTCTGATTCTCCTTTTCATGATGTGCCATACATTTTCAATAAGAGACAGATCTGTACTGTAGGCAGGTCAGTCAAGGACATCCACTCTACGGTGTAGAGTGTCAAGAAACCACTCTGATGTATCACGTGCAGAATGAGGCCTGGAATTGTCTTGCTTTCCAGGAAAGATGTCATCTTGATGGCAGTTTATGTCTTTGTACAATCCCAATATATGCCTCCATGTCAATGGTACCTTCACACAAATGCAAGTCACCTATGCCGTTTGAACTGATGCACCCCAATACCCTGACAGATGTTTGCTTTTGCACCTGTCACTGATGAAAGTCTGGATGGTCCCTTTTGTCTTTGGGACTAAGAACTCGATGATGTCAGTTTTTTCCCAAAAACATGCTGAAACATGGACTCATCTGGCCACAGCACACATTGGTCTTTTAGACCATCTGAGATGAGCTCGGGGCCAGGGAACTTGGCAGCATCTCTGCATTGAACTGATGTGTAACAGAGATTTGAGTTGCATTTCTTGATGCAGCGGCAGACTGTGTTAAGTGACAATGGTTTTCCAAAGTATTCCAGAGCCCATGTGGTTATATTTAACACAATAGCATGATGGTTTCTCATGTAATGTTTCCGTCTGAAGGCTCGAAGGTCACGCACATTGAACAGAAGTTTTCTGCCTCGCCATACACAGACTGATTTCTCTGGATTCCCTGAATTTTTTCACAATATTACGTATGGTAGATGGTGAAAGACATAAATTCTTTGCAATCTTGCATTGAGAAAAGTGATTTTTTGAATTGTTTGATAATTCTCTCATGAAATTTGTCACAAAGTGATGAGCCATGACCGATCTTTGCTTGCAAAGACTGAGAAACTCTTTTACACCCAAACACGATAACCTAACCTATTACCAATTCACCTGCCAATTGTGGACTGTTTTAAAACAGTTTAACTTCTATACTTCTATTACTTCTATAATCTTTTCAGTTTTATTTTGCCTCTGTCCCAACTTTTTTGGAGTGTTTTGCAGCCATCCAAATCAAAATTATATTTATATTTACAAAATGCAATTATACTGTTGTTCAGTGAAAACATTGGAAATCATTTCTTTGTACTTTTGTGAGTTTAAAAAAATATTCAGGAGAATTAACAAATCACTGATTGTGGATTTTATTGCATTTTACAAAATGTCCCAACTTTTCTGGAAATGTGGTTTGTAGTTCTGAATTTCTGACTGTAGATCTGAGCACAACAGATCACACTTAAGTCGTTGATTGCCTGGACCTGCACTTTGTGTATTCTGTCACTCTATTTTGGGAAGTTTAGGAAGAAAAAAGTTCCAGTATGATGTGGTGGGACATTTGATTGGTTCACTTTATTCAACCTGTCACACTGTTCTCGTCATACTTCATCACTTTGGGAAACTGTGAATGCTCGCATATTGTTGAAATGGTGGTATTTTGAATTGCGGTTATGTGAATGACCTTATTTGTGTACAAGGGTTAAAGCAATCTCTCTCTTTCTCTTTTGTCTTCAGCAATGGCAGATTTTCATGTGCAGCCACGTTCTGTGCGTGCGGAGCTGGGAGGTGTTGGACGGTTTCAGTGCCAAATCCATGGCCTGCCTGAGCCGGTCATCAGCTGGGAAAGAGACGGGCGGCCCGTGGATACCTCTGATGACAGGTATCACCGTAAATACACACTCTTCCACACAATGACATCTGAAGGGATGTGCCCTGTGTTGTTGCAACATATAAATGTCTCCCTCTCACTATGGGCCTGTCTGTCTGTCACTGTACAGGTATACTCTGTTGCCCACGGGTGTGCTGCAGATAACTGGAGTACGCCCTGAGGATGGTGGGGTGTACTGCTGTGTTGCCCACAACAGTGCTGGAGTCAAACACAGTGCAGGAGCGCAGCTCACAGTCTCAGGTCTGCACAAAAATTCTTCTCTGCTTATTTAAGTCCTTCCACATTTTCTTTCTGTAACTTGCTTAACCTCTCTTTTCCTGAAGGCTCCCAGTCATCTGTTTACAAAGAACCCATGATCCTAGTGGGCCCTGAAAACCTCACCCTCACAGTTCACCAGACCGCCATCTTGGAGTGTGTTGCCACGGGTTACCCTCGTCCAATCGTTTCGTGGAGTAGACTGGGTAAGAATCATTTAAGTTGCTCTTTAAATTGCCTTGAGTGGTTATCAGAGCAAAACCCACCTCCGCTCCTGCCAGAATGCTGCAAAGAGCTTTAATATGCTCTCCACTGCACACTGACTATAAAATAGCCAATCAACTGAAAAAGAGGAAAGGGAAAAATCTCCTCCACCAAGGTAATATAACATGATGGAGGACGGAGATGAGAGAAAATGAGCCGAAGGATCAATATCTGGAGAGACTTCTCTTAAAAGGCTCTTATTTTTCTCCCTAAAGTTCACTTATGACATTTGTCAAGGTGTCTTGCATGAAAAATGTCTTAATTTAGTTAGAATTAAAGGAGTAGTTCACTCAAAAATAAAAATTGTTGTCATTTACTCCCTCTCAAACCTCTATGACTTTTTCTTCTGTGAAACATAAAAGATGATCTTTCAAAAACAGATATTTTTGTTTTTTCGTCCATTGATGTTGTTTTGGACCCCATAGACTTTTACTAAATGATGACAGAATTTTCATTTTTGAAATGTTTCTTGAGCACAAAATCAGCATATTAGAATGATTTCTGAAGTAACATGTGACACTGAAGACTGGAGTAGTGGCTGCTTAAAAATTCAGCTTTGCCATCACAGGAATAAATTGCATTTTAAAAATGTATTAAAATAGGAAACACATATTTTAAAATGTAATATGACACAATATTACTGTTTTCACTGTAGTATTTTTACTGAACAAATAAATGCAGCCTTGGTGAGCATAAGAGACTTCTTTCACAAGTATAACAAGTATCATACCGACCACAACTTTTGAATGGTACTGTACATCATTGGCATAGTACATCAAACCCTTTTAGTTCAAAAGTTCCAGAAAATTCAGTTTTTGATGACATGACCCTATTGAAATAAGCTGGCTGTTGTATTAAAGTCATTTACACTCCAATCTACTGGAGCCAAATGGTTTGGAATGGTGAAAGAAATACTCTCTCATCCTTCTCGCTAAGAGATGGATATTACAGATCGAACAGGCTGATACTGTACAGTGAGATTGGTTTCTGTGTGAAAAATGGCTCATTTATTTTTAAGCGCGCTCAGAGTTCTGAAGCCACACACTTGAAATGGTTTCAGAGATTTTTGGCCATTGAATGCACTTTGCCACATCTGTCTGTCTTATCTTATTTAGGATTAATGAAGAAATGTCTCATCTTTACTTCTGTTGTAGAGTGATTAATATCATTTTTATGATGGAATGTGTCTGTATTTATACATCGTATAAATTTATGTATGTGCGTGTCCCTCTTGCATGCATGTGAATCTACAGACTTGTGTATTTGTCCTCTGGATCATCTCATTTTGTGGCCTGTCCCATTTGCTCTTTGCATTTTAATAAGCATTTCGGACTATATCTATATATTTCCAGGTGAACATAACCTACTTATTCTCCGACCCACACCAACTGTTCTCTCGCAAGCAAGATTTCACAGCGACTCCCACACTTGTATAATAATCCGTTTCTGAACTCTTTCTCGCTCACCCAGCTGTTATCTAATGTGATTTTCCCATTAAGAATGTAAATGATGCCGTCTTCCTGTAACAGCTGCTAATCAGATTGTGGATATTACCTTCCACAGTGTTGCTGGAATTAACTGCTAACAATGGGATTTTGCTGGATTAGATTACAGCGAGAGCAAATCAAGGCTAAGCTCAGTAATGAATGTGATACATCTCCTACAGTTAGTGATTAATGCCATTCTGCATTTATGTCATCTTATTTAGGAGCCAGTGATTTTGCTGAGTTTAGTTCACTCTAATACACACAACCAAGCATGCATGCTGATTCACACCTCCTGTACCTAAAAGCGTGCACATTTGTTAAGGGGCAAAAGGCCTGGCCAGTAAAATATAATATAAAAATGTTGTCTAGGGGAAATAGATAGAAGTAATGCTGTAACAGTAGTAAAAATAATGAAACAGACAATGATATTCACACAAAGCAAAAACAATATAATAATGCGCACTGGTTGCAGATTTGCTGTTAAAGTGTTAGATCACCCAAAAATGAAAATTCTGTCATTAATTACTCACCCTCATGTCGTTCCACATCCATAAGACCTTCGTTCATCTTCGGAACACAAATTAAGATCTTTTTGATGAAATCCGAGAGGTTTTTTGTCCCTCCATAGAGATCCAATGCAACTACCACTCCAAGGTCCAGAAAGGAAGGAAAAAGACATCATTAAAGTACTCCATGTGACTCCAGTGGCTTAAACTCAATTTTATGAAGCAACATGAGTGCTTTGTTTGCGCAAAAAAACATAATTTACAACTTTGTGTTTTAAGTGGTAAGTGCGTTGGATCTCTATGGAGAGACAGAAACCTTCCAGACTTCATCAAAAAGATCTTTTTTTTTTTTTTCCCGAAGATAAATGAAGGTCTTATGAATGTGAAACGACACAAGGGTGAGTAGTAAATGACAGAATTTTCATTCTGAGGTGAACTAACCCTTTAAGTTCAATACAATTGCTGCTGCCTCTTCTTTTCATAACCTAAAGGATAGAAATTCTACATATAGGAATAAAATACAGAACATTTTCCTAATCCATGTAAGAGACTGTTTTATATGCCTTCAAGAAGTTACTTCTGACAAAAGGGAGAAAATACCAGCTACTTAATATAGGGGGTGTACTTATTTTTTCCCCACAGAAGACAGTTCATTTTCTATAGGTATTTTTGTTGGGAGAAAAAAAATATTTATTATTATTCATTTAAATGTCATTATTATTTGTTAAATTATATCATTTTCACACATTAGTACTGTCTAAATAAAGTTTTAGTAGTGATATGCCCACATTTTGAAAGAGGGCAAAATTTTTTACAGCACTAGTTTCTAGCTGGTGTAAGCTTGTTATTTAAGGCCATCAAGTTGTTGACTAGGTGGAGGACCTGGTTTTTACCTGGAGGACCGCCTTGGACCAAGAACCCGCTACCATGATCCAAAATTCAACTTGACCACCTTAAGCTTGTTTGACCTGTTTATTTTTGAAACAGTCTTAGATCTTAGTCTGGGTCAAAACTATTTTATTGAGTTTTTGTCAACAGTTTTTTTTTTTTTTTTTTTTTTTTTTTAAATGTACTATCAGCAGAACAATTGGCATGTTGTTAAATGTAAACTGTATGGAACACTCTGTACATTACTTCTGTCCCTCAGCCTCATTTTCATTCCTGTCAAATATAAAAGGGATAGTCCAGCCAAAACTTAAAATTCTGTACGACTTTCTTATGTTGGTTACAGTTCCCATTGACTTCCATTATGGACAAAAATACAATAGAAGTCAATGGGAACCAAACTGCTGAGTTACCAACATTCTTCAAAATATTTTCTTTTCTGTTCTGAAGAAAAAAAAAAGGAACAACATTAGTGTATGAGTAAATGATGAAAGTTTTTTTTTTTTTGGTGAATTGTCCCTTTCAAATATGGTGATATCCTGACTTAGGTCAACCCCAGCTACTTCCTTGTATGTCTCTGTGATATTTCATTGAAGATGCTAATTAACCCACAAAGACTATAAGCATGTATCTCTAAAGACAAATGAATGTTGTTATCATTAACTGTGTGGAACCGGGTTGAGAAGCTTTAAACAGCTGCTGAATAATAAATGGAAATGTTTGTGCACCTCACAACAGATGCCAGTCAGTTAAATCTGGTGTTATGAACTGTACCCTGCCGCAGTATCTAACGCTGTGTCTAATGTCTTTTTGAAAGGAACATTAACAAAACACAATGAAATGAATGGAAGATGTATTTAGAGGGATTGTTAATTTTTATTAGTCCTTACTGAGTGTCCAATTACAGCTGTAGTGTTTGAGATGGTCCAGAGTGATACAGTTTACAGTAGCTCATGAGATTGATTGCTCATATAGAAAGTGTGTGAGTTTTACACATGTATGGGAGATGTCCATGGTAACATGGGATATCCTGCGTCACTGGCATTCATAGGTCATCTCGTATGTCTAGAGCCCCCCTTCTTGGACCCTTGTTTTTTCTGTGTACACTCTTAAAACAGATGTGTCAAAAACAACACAACCTGTGTTATATCTTAACACATCTGTGTGTCTAGTTAAGGACAACACATTTTGTGTTACTTTTAACTGTTATATTTGTTATATTTACACAATTTGTGTCAATTATGTACACAAAATGACAAAACGTGTCACAAAAAAAAAACACAAAAAATGTGTTATTAATTAACACATCCTTTTTGAGAGTGTACACTGTTGTATTTTCTCTCTCTCTCTTTCTCTCTGACTTTTCCTGTCTCTTAAGATATTCTTTGCCCCAGGGCAGAACGTGGGATAATGCTTTGTACTCCATAATTAGTCACATTTAACCAGTGCTGTTAAATTCTGAGGCTCATCACATGCTTCTGTTGTCCTGTTAAATTTATTTTTAGTTCCTATGGGGCAGGAAATGATTTTATGGCTGGATAATCATGTGATTCTATTTTCTCTCCAATGCCTCTTTTTATTCCCTCTACTGATCTCTTCAATTCTCTTTGAAATGATCTTTTTGACCTCTTTCTCTTGTCTTTGTCAACACTATGCCTTCATCTCTTCATCTTTCAGATGGCCGCCCAATAGGAGTTGAGGGTATCCAAGTACTAGGAACAGGAAACCTGATGATCTCTGATGTCAGAGTTCAACATTCTGGCGTTTACGTCTGTGCGGCCAACAAACCAGGAACCCGTGTGCGCAGAACTGCTCAGGGACGCCTAGTTGTGCAAGGTAAGCTTTTTCTCAACACACTTTCCCAAAACTTATATATTCTATTTATCATTTACAAGTAGTTAAACTAGTCAATGTACACTTTAAAAAAAGCACTCAGTTACACTACATCACTGAGTAATAAACATCCATCAGTCACTCTTTCCATCTATTCTCCGAAACGCTTGTCCTCTGTATGGTTGCAGGGATGCTGGAGCCTATCCCAGCGTCTCGGGCCACAGGCAGGGGAAACACCCTGGACAGATGACCAGTCCATCACAGGGCTGAGTGATGGAAAAACTGCATCTAAATATTCTGCTTCGAAGCAGATCAAACTAACAATTAATTATATGAACACACAGTATTTACTAAAATCTGTGAATTATTCTTGCAAACCACTTCAAACTAACTGAATCGCTAAATTTATTTAGTTTTGAAAAAGATCAAATGAACATAATGATTCCCTAAAATCTGTGAATTATTCTTTTAAACCAGTTCAGACAAACTGATTTCATTTTGCTTTGAATGAGATCAAACAAATTAATCAAATTATCCAAATGATTCACAAATCTGAGTTTTTTTTTTTTTTTTGTTTTGTTTTTTTTACAGATTCGCTAAAATGAATCTTATTTACCAACACTATAAGAGAGATTGCACAGATTAGGAGTGTTTGTTTGACTATCTCCGCTACAAAGCTTCGCAAATATATTATATATTAACACTAGCGTTATGTGGCGAAAAAGTAGCGTGTTGCTAGAAAAGCTACACTACACTAACAACTGAATTATTGTGTGTATTGTATTATTCAGTACACTACTTAAAAATGATTTTGTAGCATCACTACTTTTAGTTAATTAACTGCCTTAGAAGTTAGTGATTGAATCTCAGCAGGTGTAAACCATGATAGCAGGAGCAGCATTGTAGGTGTAGCTGTGAAAACTGATATAATCTTAGTGGCCAGATGGTGAAGCAGCCTTTGCTCACTGTAATACACTTCATTTACATTAAAGCGAGAGAGGGAGAGAGAGTAAGAGCGGTGTATTAAAAAATGTAATGTAAAAACTGGTAGTGAGAGGGGAAAAATGAAATCCCAAGAGAGAAATAAGTGAGAGAAACAAGGAGATAAGAAAGGAAGGAAGAGGTGTCTCAGATGATATATCACAGTGGTACATCAATACTCACTGCCTCAACCCATCCCCCACTCTCTCTCTCTCTCTCTCTCTCTCTCTCTCTCTCTCTCTCTCTCTCTCTCTCTCTCTCTCTCTCGTGCACTCAGGGATAAGAGTAGAAAAAAGAGAGTGCTAATTTGCGGGGCTGTGAGATGCACTGGATGGACCTCTGAGAGCCGTTAGAACCTCTCTTATCATTTATTTATTGAGAGGAGCTGGTAACACTGAAAATACAGGAGAGAGACTGAGAGCAGGATCAACACTTGCCGATTAAAGGACTTTAATAATTAAAGTCATTGCACCCTGAACGAAAATGAATGGGTGTGATGCTAATTAAAATGGATAAAAACGAGCAAACGGTTGCTAATCAGTCAGCAATTTCAAATTTTCCCAGATTAAATGTGTCCTAATTAAGCAGTAAAAGACTATTGGATTAGCTGCAGTCTATTAACATGCGGTGAGTGAGTGAGGAGGAGGGTATCTGGTGAGGTTGGGGGCAGCAGAAGGCTCTGGGGGGCTAAAAGAGGTGTGCGGTCCAAGTATCCCTTCCTAGCCCCCCACATCTGTTCTGCAGCACTTAATCTGTTTTCATTTTCACACTGTGTCATTTATGGATTGTCAGTTTCCTCCTCTGGCCCTGTGAAATCTGTTTTTGCCGTACTCTAATCGAATTAATCTGATTCTTTCTCTAAGTTTATTCCTGTTACCACCCACTGCTGTCACAGTATATTCATTATAAATGTGATGAAGCCAAAGCCACGTAGACACTCTCCCTCTCTCCCTCTCAGCATTGTGTGCACTGTGGTTTTCATCTTTAAATATTTCTATTTCTATTATTGCCGTTGATAGTATATACAGTAAGTGACATATGGAAATGGAACCGGGTGAAATTGGGAACATTAGTGCAAAGGAGCAACTGGGCTCAGTTTTAAATCACCTAGTGAAATTACTGAGACATTTTCCAACAGAAACTGAGGTTTCAGAAATTCAAGCCTTTTAATTTAATGATCTTATGTATTGGCAATAACTGACTTCTCATTATCTCTTGTTTTTCTTCTTCCTTTCTATCTGTTTACAGCCCCAGCAGAGTTTGTGCAGCCCCCTCAGTCCATTGCTCGCCCGGTGGGCACCACTGCCATCTTCACTTGTCTGGCCCGAGGTGAGCCAGTCCCCCAGCTCACCTGGCTGAAAAATGGACAGATCTTAGAGCCCGATGGCCATGTAAAACTCAGGAACAACAACAGGTGAGCTGAAAAAGATCAGTCAATGGCATAACTTTGTTTTAAAAAGTGGGACAGGAGTGTTTGTGTGTGTGTTTTTACAAAAAATAACATTAGAATTTCAGTATTACACTGAGTTTAATTTATTGACATAGAACTCATGTTTAATGTGATAGTTTTATCCTTATAGTATGGGCTAATACAATATGTTGTTAGTCTCGAGAATATTTACATTAGTGAATAAATGCGTAAATCCGCATTAATGATTTATGTGTCCTAATGGACTGGTGGTAGAATTTTTGTTAAGCGTGCCAGAGGTTCTGGGTTCTAATCTGCCCATTTATTTATTTATTTTTTCATTAAAGGTGGGGTAAGCGATATTTGAAAAATGCTGTTTGGAAGTTAGTCGGACCGACACATCAACAAATGTGTAGCCAATCAGCATTAGGGGGCGTATGACCGCAATGAGACCGCTAAGGGCACTTTCACTTTCACGATCAAAGGGGCAGCCCCCACCCCCGTGCACGCCACTGTGACTAACAACAAACTCTTGTGTGTATTTACTCTTGTGTACTGTACGTTCATTATTTGTGCTTCCTTGTCGTTCGTTCATCATCTGCGCTTTATTTTTCTTGACGCATTATTTTGTTGCGCGTCAGCTGTGATACACAGCAATCCAGCCATTCAAGATGCACACTGATGACCGCTAGACAATACGGTGTTTAGCATCATTGTTAGTGCATTCAGCAAGTGGGGTTCAAGACCGACTTCGTTGCAGGGTGGTTAGGATTGGAGGGTGAGTTTTGGAGGTGGAGCAATGAAGAGAGTAGTGTGTTTGTTTGGATTTATTTCAAATATCAACAATGTCCAACAGCATTTTTGAAATATCGCTTACCCCACCTTTAAAACCAAAGATGTTCATCAGTGATTGTATATCAAGAGCAGGGACATGTTTGTGTGCATTTTGTTTTGTGATTTCACCAGAACAAATAGTGAGTCTCCGCAACAGTGTGAAGCAATATATTTGAAACACTCGTTTGTGTGAAGACTGTGCAAGAGTGCCAAGAGAGCACAGTTGCCTTCCACCACTGATAACAGCAGCAACGAGCACTCAGCATGATTTCAAAAACAATGCATTCCAGCGCCAGAACGCCTCTTATTTAACACAAACAAACGAATTGCTAATCAGCTGGAGATGTTTCTTTTGTATTGGGTACATCCGTGCCATGAGATGTTTCAAAAAGTGGGGTGGACAACATTGACCCTGGCAAAAAGTGGTGGGGACATGTCCCACCCATCCCACCTGTAAATTACGCCTATGAGACCAGTGTTATTTGAATGTTTTTTTTATATACTATAATGTTATTTATTAATATTGAATGTTTTTTTTTTTTTTTTTTTTTTTTTTACATTTTTAGGTTATTTATAATTTTGTTTAGTTGTCATCTTTATTATTATTAAAATATTTTTATTTAGCTTTATTTTTATTTCACTTTTAGTTTTAGTAATTTTAGTACTTCAATTTAAACCTTGTCATTTATTACATTTGGAGTCACCTTACACAAGGCATTAGTGAAGGCGGCACTGTTTGCGTCATTGAAGGTTGCTAGTTGTCCTCTTCCAGCTACAGTGTTATGACAACCATGTTAGGATGGCACAAGTCGAGGTCATAGTAGGATACGTTGTCCTGCATTCTTCTGATCTAGAACAGGCCGTATCTGCTATGAAAGACTCTACGTTTTTTGTTTATCTGCTGTGCGGTTCATTTTTTTTTCTCTGCCGTGTTCTTTATGATCATGTCTTTGGAAATGGAAATGAAACGTGATTCCTTGTCTATCACTATAAATGTTTTATTGCCGGGGATTTTTGTTGTGGTTAAAGAGCATGTTTACGGTGTGAGAGAAAATCAATTTCATTGAGGTTAAAATTTATAACCGCAAAGATGGCGAGAGACTTTTCATTGCTAGAAGAAATAAATTGGGAAAGACAAGAAGGCTGGGACAGGCATTATTCGACTGGAGTGAAAAAAGCAGGTAGATGTGGAGAGAGAGCACAGGAATGGATAAGTTGGAATCTCAGAGTCTGAACAGCACCATTAGCTAATTGACTCATAAAGTGGAGCAGTGGGCAGACAGTGGGACCGTTCCACTTACTGATGACTTCTTATATACATTGCAGGCCCATACGTGTTGACACACAACATCATCTTCTGTGTATTTTTAAAAGATTACACACTTAAGATTAAGATTAAAAACTAAAAAAAGCATCACCAAACTAAATTACAAAACTCAATTTTTACATTTTCTAAATAATTAAGTAATAATAATAAATAATAATCTGGGTGTTGCTTGCTGCTATGATGTTAGGCTGTTGCCATGGCATTGCTATGTGGTTGCTTATGTTTTATGAGTATTGCTATGCAGTTGCTAGGGTGTTCTGGTGGTTGCTAGGGTGTTGTGGGTGATTATTAGGTGATTGCTTATTGGCCAAAAGTGCATAGCTGCAGCTGCTTTTTGTGTGCAATTCATTTATGCATTTGGCAGATGCTTTTATCCAAAGCGACTTGCACTACATTAAAACTAAACATTTCATGAGTTCTTGCATTCCCTGGGAATCAAACCCATGCCCTTAGCATTGCTTGCACTCTGCTCTGCTGTTTGAGCTACAGGAACATGCCTATGGTTCCGGTTGCTCCTTCAATCAAACTCTATGGGATTCTGTTACTCATTTCAACATCCACCACTGGAATCATAATTCTTAAGGTGTGTTCACACTAGTAGTTCAGTTCTCTTGGTTCTTTTGGTCCAGACCAAAAAAAAAAAACAAAAAAAACATTTAGTCCTGGTTCGCTTAGCGTTCACACTGTCATTTTTAAGACCGAACCTAAAGATACAGGAAAAAAAAAAAAAAGAACTTCCCGAACATCCAAAACAATGCTCTGTTTTGGGCTAAATGCGCTCGCTGTATATGTGTACGTATGATGGTATTTTGACCAGCTGAGAACTCCTGAAGAGCTTATTAAATGTGCGAAGGAGTCAAAACAGCTGCAGGAATTCCTCCGTTGCGCACAAATGAAGATCTGCTGCAAGGAGAGCGTTTCTGGTGTCTGTACCGAACTGTAATGGGCAACCTAGCTCCTATGACGAGAAAAAACAGGTATGCTTGAGCATTCTTACGGTATTCCTTTTTATGGTTGCATCTTGTGACATCACATCCTGTTTTTGGTTCATTAAGATGTCCTTGGTCCGTGTTGCGTTCATATTTCAGTCAAACTGCACCAGAGTTCGTTTGGAAGCGGACCGAGACCCACCTTTTCTGCGGTCTCAGTCCGCTTGTTCGGATTGCAGCGTTCACACTAAATCAAATGAACCGCACTAACAGAGCAATCGCACTGGAGTTCATTTTAATCGAACCAAACCTGCCAAGTGTGAACACATCCTTAGAAAAGTAATTGCAAACCTTTCCTCAATAAATCAATGTGATTATTACACCAATTTAAACAACTGCAGGGCAAAAAATTATTTGTATGATTGCTTAGAAAAATAATAGCATTAAATACAATACAATAGCATTGTCTCTGCGCATTAAACTGGGATAAGAGTGAAAACAATTGCACTGTTCACTTTTATGGTGTTATATTGTGAGCTGTATTGTTTATCAGCACCAGTTACGGTGTTATTGCCATATGACATCTCTGTGATCCAATACTTAGATGCAGTAGTTTTGTGGGCTGGAAACCTTGCAAAAGCATGTAAAGCAACCTATATAATGGTATTTGTGTGTGTATCCATGTGGGTTGGGGGATTCTCTGCCTGCCAATAGGCAAACACACAAAGAGACAGGGAGATGCTGACCTTCAAGAGGTTCAGAAAGAGGATTGATTGTACATTTAACAAACATGCATGTGCACACATTAACCCAAAGCTCATATATAGGCAGCCTCACCCCAAACGTATGTCATACGCTCACAATGTAAACATACACACTCAACATGCGCAAACCCATTAGCTTGCCCTTTTGCTCTCACCTCACTTTCATACATGCTCACGCTCTCACATGTCTCCACTGACTGACTTTTACATAAATCTGAAACATCTAGAAGCAGGAGTTGTTTTAATTTTTATATATTGGTTTTTTGTACTTTGTGTACATTTATGCATGTTGGTCATACACATAGTGTACATTATAATGTTGTCATGCCCAAATTCACTTATACTATTTAAAATGATTGATGTTAGTTTTCAGTGTTTTTTTTTTGTTGTTGTTGTTTATTTAGATAAAATAGTAAAAACAATTTGAATATCAGCCATTTATCAGTTATCGGCTATAACAAGAAAATAATTATTGACTTCGGCCAGAATTTTAATTTTGTTGCATCCATAATTATATTTCCCAATATGTATTTTTTATTTTTTATTTTTTTATAATTATGAAGAATGTTAGGGAGGCACAATAAACAGTATATCAGCACCATATTAGTTATCAGTCATCAGCCGATATGAGCAATCTTTTTTATTATTATTTATCAGTTGTATATACGTAGGTATCGGCTGTTTTGGATATTTTTTGCATATTATTTTTATTTTTTTTTTATTTTTTTTTTGTTGCTGTGCATATGTAACAATGGTGAGTTGTGTATGAGTTGTGTGTTTATGCACGAGAGTGTTTTTAATATTATGTTTATTGTAGTATTTTTAATTTTGATACCCAGACAAAGAGTACAATCACAGGACAGCACCAAACACACCTACACAAATAGAGAGAGAGAGACATTTAGTTTTGCAGTTAACCACAACGCCAAGTACAGGCAAGGGAGGTCAAGACAAATTTTTGCCCAGTGTGATGTTATAGACAAGGTGAGATTGTAGAAATGGATCAAATGAGATTTAAAAAAAATGTAAAAATAAGTAAATAATAATAAAAAGATACCACATAGGCAACTTTACAATGAAAACACTGGTGATATTTAAAGAGATTGACAATAATAAAAGAAAACAATCAGATTTACAAAAGTGTCATCACTGTCACAGATTTTTGACAAATAATCGAGGAAAAGGCCTACAAGAAGATTCAGATATTCAAATTATATTTAAAAAAGAAAAAACATGTGCATCTTTACATTGAAGACACAGGTGTTAAAGAAAATGACAAGAAAAAAATCAATTAAATTTCAAATAGTGTCATCGTGATTGATTATGACATTGTTTAATACTGTTACTTAAATCTGATCATTTAAATCAGTCAAATCGTTGTCAAACACTCGTGAACTTGCATGTGCTCTCTGACTGTATCCATGCAGGTTTGCAGACATGTGTTAGAGTGCTGCAGTCAGAGCGGAGCGGAGGTCATGCAGTTCAGTAGCTGCAGGAGCAGAGGGTGGGGTCACTGCCTGCTCCATAAACATAAAACACTATTACAGCAGTAATCAAAATGCCACAGTGACCCGCAGTCAAATCACACGGCACCGGCCTGCTCTTAGAAGGACTTTGAAGGTGGTTATATATTATGTCTGTATTTAACATACTGCGCATACATGCATGTGTGAATGTGCATTGTTTCTGAGTTTGATTATTTTTAATCTTGGAGTTTGGAAACTCTTCAAAGTAGGTGGGTGATGCACATACTCATGGACACAGGTATGAATTATATGGTGGCCGAGACAGCTCGACGCGCTGCAACTTAAGAAAACACATACAAATAGAAAAAACACCAGCAAATAAAGAAAACGTCTTTATCGGTTTGACAACACGTGCTGCAAAGTTCACAACGCACCCAAATATAGAAACGCGCTGCAAAAGTTCACAACACAAGCAAATACAGAAACGCGCTGCAAAAGTTCACAACACAAGCAAATACAGAAACGCGCTGCAAAAGTTCACAACACAAGCAAATACAGAAACGCGCTGCAAAAGTTCACAACACAAGCAAATACAGAAACGCACTGCAAAAGTTCACAACACAAGCAAATACAGAAACTCGCTGCAAATAGGCCTGCTCACATACGATCAGGATGTTAAGATAAACAAAAAACTGACCTTTCAGGTGCACACCACTAAAGAGTAAACACTGAATAATAAGTGGTCCTAGCCAGGTTCGTCACTTGTTGGTGTCCCCATAAAACATTTTCGTTGTGGTCTGTGCCAGTCCCGGAGCCAGGACAAACGATTTGGGGGGGGCTTGCGTGAAAAATATTATTATTAATAAATTATTAATAATAAATAATATTTTTTTAATAATTTACTTGATTTTATGCCTCAAATCCCAGTCAATTATTCACTGCAGAAAGTGAAACTAAAAACTCAGCGATGAGAGCTCTACTTCAACATTAATTTATTTTCTTAATATTTCTCTTGTGGCCCATTACGTAGTGGAAAAAAAATGAGATGTAGGTGTTAAACAAGTTGGTTTTTTTTTAAATGAAGAGTTAGCTAATCTAACTCATTACAGCGCGTCGGTTATGTGTGATGCACTATAAATTATTGCGGGCCAAATGAAAATATTAATTTAATTCTAAAAGTAGCCTCATCATCATCATCATTCAGATCATCGCAGCAGCGCGTTTCTGTATTTGCTTGTGTTGTGAACTTTTGCAGCGAGTTTCTGTATTTGCTTGTGTTGTGAACTTTTGCAGTGCGTTTCTGTATTTGGGTGCGTTGTGAACTTTTGCAGCGAGTTTCTGTATTTGCTTGTGTTGTGAACTTTTGCAGCGCGTTTCTGTATTTGCTTGTGTTGTGAACTTTTGCAGCGAGTTTCTGTATTTGCTTGTGTTGTGAACTTTTGCAGTGTGTTTCTGTATTTGCTTGTGTTGTGAACTTTTGCAGCGCGTTTCTGTATTTGCTTGTGGTGAACTTTTGCAGTGCGTTTCTGTATTTGGTTGTGTTGTGAACTTTTGCAGCGCGTTTCTGTATTTGCTTGTGAACTTTTGCAGCGAGTTTCTGTATTTGCTTGTGTTGTGATCATTTGCAGCGTGTTTCTGTATTTGCTTGTGTTGTGAACTTTTGCAGCGCGTTTCTGTATTTGGGTGCGTTGTGAACTTTGCAGCACATGTGTTGTCAAACGGATGAAGATGTTTTCTTTATTTGCTGGTGTTTTTTTTTCTATTTGCATGCGTTTTCTTCAGTTGCAGCGCGTTGAGCTGTCTCGGCCACCGTAGAATTAGGCCTATGCTCTGTATATCTACTTTCTTGTCCAGTCTCTACTGTCTTCTAAGTTTAAAAAAAATACAGAAACAAATGACCATGCAGAGACTTTTTTTAGAGATTTTTTTTTTTCTAATCTATATTTGAGAGAACCATGTGGACAATGTTCACCATGTTTTGCAGCTGAGCAGACAAAAACAGTGTACTCATTTCTTCCCTTTCTTTCCCTCTTTTTGTCCCTTTTTTTAAACTCCATTATGCACTTCTTGGTCATTACCCTCCTCCAACCCATGCAAAATGGAGCGAGCTCTGGCCTTGACCTCTGACCTCTCCTGCAATCAGTCATTTCCACCAGGCTTTCACTGAGTGGAGAGACAGCTAAGCACCCCTGCCTAATATGTCTCTCCTCTACCTAACACTCCCACTTTCCCACCCACTTCTCGTCTTTCCCTGTCTCTCTCTCTTCTAGAGGACTGTGAATAAGGGTGACCACCCCATTCAAGAGGCACTGCTCTGTGACGACTGTGCAAACATGCTCTCAGTGTGCTGAATAGCAGCCCTCCTGTCTCAGGATGCTCTCTGTCAATCCGAGGAGAGGCCAGAATGTATAGACAGATAGAGAGGGTGCAGATGGTCCCAGCACACTGTGTGCTTTTCCTCTTCAAACATCAGTATTCTGAACAACAGTAAAGCACTTTTGTTGTAAGCAAATAAGTTGCAAATAGGAATGCACAATATTTTTGGCAGCTATTTCTAATTTTTTGGTATTGGGTTGGCCGGTATTGAATATTTTATTGGTCATTACCTATTTTTACATTTATATTACCTTTGCTGTCATTTAATGCTCACGTAAAGTAAATCTTTAAAAACACTAATCATTTCGTAACACTGTTGAATGTAATCTTTTGTGAATGTTAAACTAGATATACATGTTTTCATACTGTACTTTTCATACATAAAACTAAAACCAATTGTTTTAAACACTAAAAGTTAAGTCTTTTATTTGTATTTATGTTTCTTCAAAAGGTTTAGTTCACCCAAAAATGAAATTTCTGTCATTAATTACTCACCCTCATGTCGTTCCAAACCCGTAAGACCTTCATTAATCTTTGGAACGCAAATTAAGATATTTTTGATGAAATCCGAGAGGTTTTTTTATCCCCTAGAGAAAGCAACATAATTACCACATTCAAGGTCCAGAAAGGTACTAAAGGCATCATTAAAATAGTCAACGTGACTACAGTGGTTCAACCTTAATGTTATGAAGCGACAAGAATACTTTTTGTGCGCAAAAACAAAACAAAAATAACTTTATTCAACAAATTCTTCTCTACCCTGTCAGACTCATACGCAGTTGACGTAGTGAATGCAGTTCAGTGCTTAGGTGTTTACATTCGAACGCCAACTAATTTAGTAAACTTGAACTCAAATTGACCCTATTTACTTTCAAAATGAACTAACCCTTTAAAATAAGCTATATTTAATAAGCTAAATAAAATATATTTTTAAAAATGTTATCCTTAACTTAACCTTAACTAAGCCAGTAAATCATGAACAACTGGAAAAGTCTTTGAACATTGTTGTGGACAACGAGAGGTCTTGGAATCAAAAAAGTTGAGAGCCACTGGTATAGATGGTATGTTTGAGCCTTAGTTGGCATAGCTGACACTGACTGCGCTGCTTGTAGGGAGACTAATGTTTGGTCACACTGTTCCTCAGAGAGCAGGGTTGACATTATGAATCATGGCTGAGAGTTGGTTCATAGAGCTCAGGGTTGGGGGCATGTCATGCTGGTGTGAAAGTACAAAAACAGCTGGATTTTTATTGTCAGCTTAATTAGTGTGTGTTGGCTGTACAGAAAAAGTGGAAGTGGTCTGAAGCTGCCAACCAGCCCTCCTCATTCATCTCAACATTTCTCCGTCAGAGATCTGTTAGCATGTTTTACAGGTGATTTAAACACTCCATACATTCACACATAATATGTCAAGCTGGTTCACGTACAGTAAAAGCACCCATAAATGAGGTTTAAAGATGCAGTTTGGCAGAAGAGAGTACATTTTTTTTCTTTATCTTTGTAATTAGCATTTACATTTATTAATTTAGCAGACTCTTTTATCCAAAGCTACTTACAATGGAGAATAATGCAAGCAGAAGGGATTAATCCAAGGGAGAAAGCAATATGCTAATAAGTAGCAATACCATTTCAAATTTCCATAAGTACCAGAGCAGAAGTGTAAGTGCAGAAAGGTTCTTGATTTTAACTGCAAAAGCCTGCTTGAAGAGGTCTCTTCAGTCGTTTTCTAGAAGATTGCGATGGATTTTGCTGTTTAGGTGAAGGTTCATCCCATCAAACTGAGAGAAAGTACCACATTTTGATGGCACCACTAGACATTGCCAATTCAGACGATCGAATTGAGCACAGAAATTGATTCAGCCACGTCTCACAGAGCAACACTGACCTCAAAAATCTGCTGACAAACGTGATCTCATACTATCAAGATACAAAATAAAAAACATCTGCTTATATCCACACCTTGGTACGGTAAATGTAGCAAGAGTTGAGTGCTGTGGCATCTACTGTATGTGTTTGGGGGGTGTACATGTACTGTAAGAGAGGTAAAGATTGCTGGAGACTGGTGGTGAGACATGAAGAGTATACAAGAAAGGATGATAATCTCTGGGACTGACTAACATGTAGAAAAACCCTTGCTTGTAGGCTGCAGGCTTTTAAAGGAATGCATTCACGTACACGCATATACTGAACACCTTCTCATTTTCCCATTCACTCTGAAGCAGCAATATCATAACACCCCTGCCATTTGTCAGAGAACACAAACCGCATGCAAATAGATCACAAAAAGAAGGTGTGGTTTAGCAAGAAGTCGTCGCAGTAGGCTGAGAGCTCTCATTTCCATACCCTGGCCCTTTAAGTGGTAGAAATTCTTTTTTTTTTTTCAAAGCCTCAGGATTAAGGGAGATAAAACTCCTGATTATATATTCAGCACTAATAATGCTCCCCCCATCCACCATCACCGTATCCCCCAGCAATGAAGGGGAGCACAATGGAGGAGGTGTTAAAATACACTGAAAGAGTGAGAGCAGAAAAATAAGGACTAGTGAGAACGAATAAAAAAGTGAAAAGGAGGATTCAGGAGGGAGGAGTTTGACAGATGGTTGGGTTTGCTTCATGTTAATGAGCACCCAGAGATGGTGGGTGCAAACAGTTTGTTTTGTTGCCTCTGCTTTTTTCATACCAGTTACATCATTTACACTGGGAACAAGGTTAGACACATCTGTCAGTGTGCTTGGGACTTTCTGATAGGATGCACTTTAAAAATCACAATATTATGAAGTACAATATTAAAGATTGATATTCATTTTGAGATTTACTAAAGATTAGATTTAACAGTGTTATTCAATTATTATAAACAAAACATTTTTTAAAGATTAACTGTATATGAGCGTTTAGATGATGTTAAAAATTATTTAAATAAAAATAATAATAAAAATAGGGAAAATAAGTAGGCACAATTAAATATCCAATATTGACTTAAATACAGCGATCAGGCATAACATTATGACCACCTTCCTAATATTGATACTGACCACAGCAGACCGGGAACACCCCACAACAGAGATGCTGTGACCCAGTCGTCTAGCCATCACAATTTGGCCCTTGTCAAACTCGCTCTCATCCTTACGCTTGCCCATTTTTCCTGCTTCTAACACATCAACTTTCAGGACAAAATGTTCATTTGCTGCCTAATATATCCCACCCACTAACAGGTGCTGTGATGAAGAGATAATCAGTATTATTCACTTCACCTATCAGTGGTCATAATGTTATGCCTGATCGGTGTATATTCAATACTGACTGATAATTTGTTTATTCTTTTATATCAGCTGATAACCAATGTCGTACCGAATCGTGCATCCATGCTTTCTGACGTTTAGTTTTTCCTGCTCAGATTAAACATTTCTCTCTCTATCTCTCTCTTCTCTTCTGCTAGTACTCTGACCATCTATGGAGTAACCCAAGAGGATGAGGCCATATATCAGTGTATTGCAGAGAACAGCGCGGGCTCCACACAGGCCAGTGCTCGTCTGACCGTGCTGTGGGCTGACGGGTTGCCGGGTGTGCCCACGGGTGTACGTGCAGAAGCCTTTTCCCCAACTTCCATTCAGGTGTCCTGGAAAGAGCCCACCCAAAACACTCAGGACATAATTGGATATGTGCTCCATATCCGCAAGACTGCTGGTAGGAAAACTGCTTATGAACCTAAACACACACACAAGCACGCAAAATCAAATCAAATCTAATTTACTCAGTTGTTCTCCAACATTGAATGGAGAATGCTCCTCAGTAAAACAATACTTTATTTAAAGTGTAAATGTAGATTTCCACAAACGTTATGAAATGCATATTTTATTCAATCTTCACTCTAGGCTCTCTCATTATGGAAATCAGTAAGATTTAAAGTCGATAGCAAATCGCTGCTTTTTTCCTGTTGTCAGCTGTTGTGCAATTGAAATCTATGCAGCATGACAGAAAGAGACAAACTGAACATTTTTATGTAGTCGAGCTAGAGTCTTCATCAATATATCGATCTTAATCGATACATGACAATGTGCAATCTAATATTCAAAGGATTAAGGGTGCGTTCACACTTGTAGTTCAGTTCCCTTGGTTTGTTTGGTCTGGTCCAAAAAAAAAACAAAAAACATTTAGTCCTAGTCCGCTTAGCGTTCAGACTGGCATTTTTATCACCGATCCAAAAGATAATGAACCTAAAAGCATATGGATATGTTCACAACCTGATTGGTTGGCTTTTATGATGTATTGCCCATTTTGAAACGAAACTTACCGAACATCCAAAACAATGCTGTGTGCTGGGCTAAATGCGCTCGTTGTATGTGTGTAGCCTACATATGATGGTATTTTTACTGTGAAGAGCTTATAAAATGTATAAAGGAGTCAAAACAGCAGCAGGAATCCCTCTGTTACGCACACAAACGATCTGCTGTGAGGAGACATGGTTCTGATGCCTGTACCGAACTGAGATGGGCAACATCATGACTATGACGAAAGAACCCAATATGCATGAGCATTCTGTCCTTTTTAGGGTCTCATCTTCCTGTTTTTGGTTCGTTTACACGTCTTTGGTCTGAGTTGCGTTCATATATGATTCAAACCGCACCAGAGTTCGTTTGGGAGCGGACCGAGACCCATATTTTCAGCGGTCTCAGTCCACTTGTTAGGTGCACACCAGGGTTCGGATGGCAGCGTTCACACATGTTCAAATGAACAGCACTAATCACACCAGGGTTCGTTTCAATCGAACCAAACATGCCAAGTGTGAACGCACCCTAAGGGGCCATTCACACAGAATGCGTCTTTGTGTCTAAAGACGCAGCGCTCAGGAATGGTTTTTACAAAAGCGCAGCGTAGAACGCAAGGGTCTCGAGACGCGCTTTTGAGACGTGATGCAATAACGACAATAATGGAAATAATAGAAATAGGCAAACAGCAGAATTGATAGATACAAGATTTGACATGGGGAAAAAAAGAAAATAAGATAATAATGAGCGCCTCCTCCGCCATGTTGCTGTCAAATAAAATGGTTGTCATGCCAACTCGCTACTGTAAACAGAAGCTCGCAACGCTTGCCCCGCCTCTGAGTTCTTCTGATTGGTCCACTGTTTTGGAACTGACATTGATGAGCGGCGCTGCGTGTAAAAGTTGAAATTCTTTTAACTTGACATGGCGTCTTAAAAACGCGGCGCTCATATGTGAGGCGCTGCAAAAGACGCGAGATGCAAGCGTAACAGTCATGCATGTCCGTCAAGCGCGTGTTTACATAGAAAAACAATGGAAAAGTAGCGCATTGGAATAGAAAAACGCGTTCTGTGTGAACGGCCCCTAAGGGTGCTTTTACACTAGCACTTTTGGTGCACACCCGGCTTCGACTGATGTCAGAGTTCGGTTCGTTTGAATGATGTGAACGCTATCTTCCGAACTCGGGATGTGATTATGTGAACTCTGGTACGGTTCACTGCTGATATGAACACAATCGTACTAAATCGCAGAAGTGAATCGCTATTAATGTCGTATGATTGGATAAAATGTGTTTGTGTGTTTCACTCACTTTCCTGACTAGGCTGACTAATCTAATGCACTGCAAACAGAGAGCCGTATATCTCATTTCTCGCCTTCAGCGTTCTTTAGAGCATTTGCAGTACATTTGCGGCAGATAGACGCAAGTGCCATTACGTACTGAAGCTTTGGAAACAAAACCAATGGTTCAAAAACAAAAATATAAAAATGAGGTGAGCAATTACTGTTGTAGTCTGAAATCAAAATTCTAAAACACATAAAATTACTTGGTGGTAAAGAATGAGAGAGCTTTTTTTCTGAAAGCTCAGCATGATGTGTGTGTATTCAGATATCAATCCCTCTCCTGGGAAGCTTTGAAGTTGCATGTTGATGTTTATCTGTGCTGGAGCAAATAGAGCTCAACAGCTAATCTGAGACCCATGCTAAAGTGCTCTTAAATGTCCTCTGCTGAGCTTTCTCTTTTTTCCTCTCACCCTCTCTTCTCACTGTGGTCTTACCATGACTATTAGCCACTGCTGTAATTTAGATTTCAGATATGTCTAAAGTATCTTTCATCCGCTGAAGCCTCATTTCTTTACAGCACTGTGGGATATGTTTTGGAGTCCGAGCCATTTATAATGTGTATTATCACTTAGAGCAATTTGGCATGAATAAATAATATGGAAATATAACATTTTACTGCAGCCATAAATGTGACTAAGAGAGCTGCCAACATTAAGAGGTGGGCAATTGTCGGGGTTAATCCTTTTTCTCATGCCAATGATTTCACTCTCTTGCTTCATCTTTCTCCATTTGGTTTTCTCTCTCATACCATTTTTCAGTGTTTAATAATGGTCTCTCGTGGTCTCTTTCTTTCCTTCGTTCAACCTTCACACTTTACTTTCAGACCCAGTGGAAATGGAGTACCAGGAAGCTGTGAGTAAAATGACCCTGCAGCAGGTAATCGGGGATCTGGAGCCTTCCACTAGCTACAGCTTCTATGTGAAGGCTTACACGTCCCGCGGAGCCAGTAAAGCATCTGAGACGGCTGTGGAGAGCACTCTGGGAGAAGGTATATAAACATTTTTTAATAACTATATAATTCCCAGTTGTTTTAAGTTGTTAATTGTGCTGACAGTAGCCAACTGAAGAAAAAAAATTCTCTTGAAATTTCTTAACAATAAAGCATTTAACTCCGAGGTGTTTTTGACTCAGCATATTAATTCAATGTCATTCAGGGTAAAGTTCCCACCTGTTGTATTTTCTGTGAAAATACATTTCTCTTGATCCTCTGTGTTTGCAGTTCCTGCACCACCAACCTTGTTCACGAAGGTGATCAATTCGAGTGTGGTTCAGGCCACGTGGGAGCCCTCCACTAAGATGGGCCAGCAGGAAGGATTCAGTCTCTACTACCGTAAGGTCCCTGTCCCCCTCTTCACAGGACCCCTCACCTTCCCACGTAATGTGACCCAGTACAACATCACTCAACTGGGTGAGTCTGGCCACAGTGGGCTTTATTCATGAAATATGAGCAGAACGAATCTTTGTAAATAATACATAAAACAAAACAAAAAAATCTTATGTTATATTCTTAGGTATTTTTTGTTGCGTTAACAGTTAACAACGGGACAGTTAATGTATGAATGTATATATAAACTATTTACATGAATATTTTTCTGCTTTTTTTTTCAGTACCCTATTTTTTTGTATTTATTTATTTATTTGTTTACATTTAGCCTGTTAAAAACCAGTGGGTTACATTATAGTGAAACACAATTAATGCTTGTATTTATAAAAATATAATATGTCAGCGAAGCAAAATTAATGTGTACGTTTATTGAAAAAAGTATATCATAACATGTCAGTCATTGTTGTTGTTATTATTATCATCAATATTAAACATTTAGCCTGTAGTTTTCTTTACAACAATGCACAATTCATTTTTATTCAAACAAACAAAAAACATAACATGTCAGTTAATAGAAGTCATTTTGCCATTGAGATATGTTTAATATTCCAAAACTCTTTTTTTTATCTCTCAACAGATCCCTCTTTTGTGTATGAAATTAAGATTCTGGCTTTTAACAAGCATGGAGAGGGCAATGCCACCCTGCGCTTTGTGTCGCTCAAGGAGGCAGTGGAGAAATCAGGTGCCTGATGCAACACACTTGTTCACTCCCACACATGCAGGCATAATAACTCAGTCACATTGACTGTGTGTATGTTCGTGTTCTCTTCCTGCAGTGCTAAATACCCCTTGTGACTGTGTAAAAGACGAACAGAATAAAAGCTCCACCACAGGCATCATCATCGGCATCCACATCGGAGTCACATGCATCATATTCTGTTTCCTTTTCCTCATGTTCAGCTATAGGGGCAGGTGAGGAAATCAATGCTGTCTATGTGTGTATGCCACTGGTATCATTTTATAGTGAATGCAGTTGCTGTGGGCGTCAGGTGTCAGAAAAGAGTTTTATTTTAAATCAGTTTTTTTTTTTCAAGTCAACATACTTCTTTGGATGCAGAGTTGAATCATTCTGTCTTTGCAGGTTGAAGATGTGTAAAACCGTGCAGGCCACCCGACAGGCAGGCCGTAACCCAGTAGGAGTCGTGCAAGAGTCCTCCTCCTCACAGGGGGCTTTGGCCCTTAACGGCCCCCACAGGTTCAGCCAAGATGGGAATGGAGGAGCCCACACTGCAAAGAGCTGCACCGAATCCAACGAGATGGAGAGACTCGTCTCAGGACCATCCCACTTCTCGCATTCACCTGACACCACCCACACAGTGAGCCTTGGGGAAAATGCATACATTTATAGACATGTGGATTGCATGGTTATGGTTCTTCTTAGAGAACAACTTTATAAGTGCATGAAAAAGTGGGATGGAAAGATATGCATTTTGAAAGGGATCAAACAAAACCATAACTGATTGACTAATTGAGATTCCTTGACCTCACAATATCTTAAAGGATTAGTTCACTTTAAAATGAAAATTACCCCAAGCTTTACTCACCCTTAAGCCATCCTAGTTGTATTTGACTTTCTTCTTTCTGATGAACACAATCGGAGTTATATTAATAAATATCCTGATGCATCTAAGCTTTATAATGGCAGTGAACGGGACCAACCAGTATGGAGCTCAAGAAAGTGTATCCATCCAAAGCACGGTTCCAGGGCTTAATAAAGGCCTTCTGAAGCGAAGCGACGCGTTTTTGTAAGAAAAATATCCATATTTAACAAGTTATAAAGTAAAATAACTAGCTTCCGCCAGACCACCTTCCGTATTTAACTTACAAAGAAAGTGTAATGCCTCTCGCAGTTCAAAACGCTTGCGCTACGTCCTACGCCGTTCGTATTCAACTTACGAAAAAAGCTTGACTGTTACGCTTTTTTCCTAAGTTGAATACAGAAGGTGGTCTGGCGGAAGCTAGATATTTTACTTCATAACTTGTTAAATATGGATATTTTTCTTACACAAATGCATCTCTTCGCTTCAGAAGGCCTTTATTAACCCCCTGGAGCCGTGTGGAGTACGTTTATGATGGATGGATGCACTTTCTTGAGCTTTATACTTGTTGGTCCCATTCACTGCCATTATAAAGCTTAGATGTGTCAGGATATTGATTAATATAACTCCGATTGTGTTCATCAGAAAGAAGAAAGTCATATACACCTAGGATGGCTTGAGGGTGAGTAAAGCTTGGGGTAATTTTCATTTCAAAGTGAACTAATCCTTTAAAGTACTATATTATTACCATGTTTGGTTACTTTTACCATGTTTTTTCCTCATTCTATTTGTATATATTTATTTTCAGATTGAGAGCTCTTTGGTCTCCTGTCCATTGAATGAAACTCAGATTTCCACACTTCCCCTTGATGACTTCAGTCTGATGGAGGAGTGTGAGGTGCAGTTCCAGCAGCATCCAGCAGAGGGCCAACAGGATGAAGACCGATGAAGAAATGAAGGCCAAGAATATCCTCTACTCAGACTCCTGTCCAACTCAGGTTAACTGAAGTATTCATCTTTTTTAGTTCTGTTTTTATCGTGCAAAGAATATATTATTCGTAAGTTAAGTTCCCTTTGTGGGAATCACTGGACTGTAATGCCAGGGATCCCTCTGGCCTCATAGTGGATGAGGTTCTGTGATGGACAGCTATTATTCCTCATTGGTAGGTGAACAAATACACTCTTGCAGTTACAACTGGCAGCATACGGTACATTCTCCAGTCACTAGTATCAATAAGTGATTTTATTCGACGACTTCTGCGCAACAGAGAAGTACTTTTCCTTCTACCACACATTAGTTCTGTTTTTTGATATGCTGCCTCCTCTTAACCTACCAATGATTTCACAATCCCATCCAGCGGAGACCAATACCTTCTTCCAGGGATTTCAAATTATTCTCAGGATTTTTTTTTTCCACTGATATCAGTGTGTGTGTTTTTTTTAATTAGGTTTCAACCTTCATAAAGACTTTAGACTCAGCTATGTGAACCTTAGAATTTGCAACAAAAAACCTACCTCAGCTGGAATGAATGTCTTGTAGAAAGTCTTTGAGATCTGCATCTTGCTGTCTGTTCTGTTTTTATACACATCATGCATTCAGTCAAAAGAGGAAAAAAAGGTGCTTCTCTACCTCAGATTTCAAGGACTGCCGCTCTCCTGCTTGCAGAAGCAAAAAAAAAAAAAAAAAAATCCAACATATAGCACTTCCAAATGTTGAAGTCAATGTTCTACCTCAAAATAACAATGTTATTATTGTCGTTGTGGTTCTTTTCTAATATTGAAACACAGCCTCTGTTTGTAAGATACTGGCTTCACTATCTTGATTAATTGCTGTGTTTTGATATGTCAGTACCTCATGCCAGTTGACAGATGACATTGTTCTATGAATTCTGCTTGTAAAGATGTTTTGATAGTGTCCTTGTATTCGCGTAGAATTTTTTTTGTTCTATGTTTCCTGATCAGAGTATTTTTATTTTAATCATAGTCGACGCTGAAAATGGAAAGACTTTTTAAGATAAACTGCACTGTTACTAATGTCTTCAGGATAAAAATACTGCTCTCAGATGAACCGCTGGAAGAAGAGAGGCCACCGTACGCAAAGCTGAATATAAACATAAAACGATGTTTAGGGAATTGAATAGTTTGACTTCATGTGTTTTGCATGTCGTGTGACAATGGAAAGGGGGGATGAACAAGTATGTAAAACGTTCTTTACAGAATTAAGCACATACACTGTTTCTATGGGTGCTGATAGAAGTAAGTGATGATATAGATTACATACATATATCACGTGTTGTGATATTTTGTGAAGAATTGAAACTTTGCCTGGGTTGTAACTACAGGACTTGTGATCAATTACAAGCTCCCTTCAAGCACCCTTAGAGGCTGTTACTGTTGAGGCTATTCTGCTGCATGTTATGAAGTGAACGCCAAACAATGGAAGAACTGGGCATTCTAGAATTCTCCAGGAAGTGAACATTCCATTAGGAGCCAAAGCCACTGGAGATTCTCATGGCTTCTATGTGGAGTTCCATCATTTTTTATTATTTTTTTTTTTTAATATGTCCCAAGCCCCTCATTCATGTTTTTAGTGCCACATTGATCAGGGAGCACAAAGTGCATCAGATGTACGCACATAACTCGCACCCATAACATCTGTTGGCATTAGAATGCTCAGAATGCTGAGTAGAGGATGCCTGAGCTACCACCGGTCATCTCTTCATATGTCTGGCCAGCTATTGAATTGCTTTTCAATTGCTTTTCACTGTGTGCTCAGCCACCCAATCCAAGACCAGCTGTTTCTTTTAGCAGGGAGGAAGAGTTGAAAGTACCAGCAAGTTCTTTCTTTCTCCTCTGGTGTCCCATAGCGCTATGGTGCATATATTTTTTTTTTAGTAACCTACCTCGACACAGCAGTCATGCTCTCAGGTCGCTCCTATTCCGATGGGGAGATTGTATTTTTTGTATAGTACACACACATGCATACATACATTCACACATCAGAGGGGAACATCTCCTTTGGGCCCTTTAGCAGATCAGTGCGTTGCATTAGCTTTTCATGCTCTTTGATTTTGTGAATGTAAAGTGATATTTTTCATGCGTTATGTTTGTCTGTATCAAATAGTCATGTTTGCTTTATTTCGGCTGGTTCAGATGACTTGTCCATCAGTTTTGCCACTATTGTTTTTGTTCTTAATTTAAAAATAATCATCATCATGAGTGTGTGTAGATAATGAGTCAAATTTGCATATTTTCATAATGCCCACAAATTCTGTATTCAATCTTTTTAAAGAAATGGACAAAGTAAGCCTAGATAATCAAAAAATCGCATTCATATAAGGTATATTCACTCAAATACTGTTTCTGGAACAGAACTGCACAGTATATTACAGTGTAGAAAAGACTCAGACTATGTGCTGTATATTTATTGTACCGAATGCATTGTAGTGTTGTCAGTGGAGACCGTAGATGCTTTGTGTTGTCTATATACAGAGAAGTGCTCAATTCTTTGGCTGTGTTGAATAGAATTAATGGAAAAGAGTCTAAACACCGGTATTTGATACGCTGTGCTGTAGAACTTCATCCCTAATAATTAAAGTCTCTATGAAATATCATTTTGTACAGTTTTGGTACTCTTGATATTCCTGTAATAAGACAAAATGGTTTCATCTGTTTTGTAATGTGATACAAGCAATTCTCAATACTGTTACATTTCCAAAAGCCATCTGCAGTTAGGTGCACTTTTGTTACTTGTTTCCTGATGGATTTGGTCTTGTGATGTTTGTCAACTTCTTGTGTGCAGATCAGTACAATTGAGTATTTTTAAAACAGTAATAAGCATCATCAGGCTTCATGTTATAATATTTATAAGATGCCAGTATGACCTCTAGTGTGGTAGTCTTGTTTTATAGAAAGCAGGGCTTCATTTGGTTGAATCAGGGTGGATGTTGGACCACAAACGGACAGGTGCTGTTTTCAGTTTATCAGATCATGTCGTGTTTATCTGTGCTACCTCAGACCAGTGACATGAAATCCATCTTGAACTTCTCCTCCTCTCAGCCTTTTAGGGAGGTATTTAGTCCTTATCTGCATTTTAAATAAAGGGGTAATCTGAGCTGGAACCTGTGATGATAATCATCATGCTGAAAAGTCTGTTACTGTGATAAAGCATTAGAGCTACAGACTTTCTGCTCTGCTCATAGTGCTTGATCTCGCTTTGTTTCCATTCAATATTTAGTATTGTTTCTGGCTCAATTCCATGAAAGAACAAAGAACGTGCTACCAAAATGGCCCCTCGCCTCTAGAACCCACCTCACATGCTATATGCGCACACGCACGGTCACATGCATGTAAAGAAAGACATGTTTGTGTCAGCATTAGTGCCGTGTCCCAGATTTCCCCAGGGAGACTCAGGGATGAGGCATTAACATGTAGCAGCTTCAGCTCTCGCCAGCACTATGGCAACACTGACCTATTCACAACAGCAGAAAGACGTTCAAACTTTGAATCTGTAAAACAAACAGCATTTTGTACGGGATAATATGTACCAGTTTCAGTCTGTTAAGCCCCTTTCAGAACCAGGATTACATAGGAGTGCGCTTTTTGCTTTTGGTGAGCGGACCCATAGCAGCCCAACTGAGAGGAATTTATATGCTCGCTTTCACAGTTGTACTCACACAGAGGCTTTAAACTTGTATTTACATACCTTGATCACAAAGGTCTGAATGTTATCCAAATCATTTCACTTATTTAAGCATGAGGTCTCTAATAGCATCTTGGGATTTCTGATGCTACCATGTGAACATCTAGTGCTATGATGATGTTTATTACTGTTAGTAAAATGTTGTAGTATTGTACTGTTTATAAAAATGAATGGGAAATGTGTTTACTGTGATGCTCTTACAATGGAAGCAGAAAAGTGGCCTGTGGGGGTTAGAAATAGTGTTTTTAAAGCATGAATTATTTATTAAAGGATTAGTTCACTTTGAAATGATTTACTCACAGTCAAGCCATCCTAAGTGTATTTGACCTTCTTTCTGATGAACACAATCGGAGTTATATTAATAAATCCTGACGTGTCCAAGTTTTATAATGGAAGTGAACGGGACCAGCGAGTATGAAGCTCAAGAAAGTGCATCCGTCCATCATAAACGTACTCCACACGGCTCCGGGGGGTTAATAAAGACCTTCTGAAGCGAAGCAATGCGTTTGTGTGTAAAAAATCCATATTTAACAAGTTATGAAGTAAAATATCTAGCTTTCGCCAGACTGCCTTCCGTATTCAACTTAGGAAGAAAGTGTAATGCCTCTCGCAGTTCCAAACGCTTACGCTACATCCTACGCCTTCTGTATTCAACTTAGGAAGAAAGCGTAACTGACGTTGCATAAGTTACACTTTTTCATAAAATAGAGGGGGGCGGAAGCTAAATATTTTACTTTATAACTTGTTAAATATAGATATTTTTCTTACACAAACACATCTCTTCGCTTCAGAAGGTGGAGTACGTTTATGATGGATGGATGCACTTTCTTGAGCTTCATACTTGTTGGTCCCGCTCACTGCCATTATAAAGCTTGGACACGTCAGGATATTTATTAATATAACTCCGATTGTGTTCATCAGAAAGAAGAAAGTCAAATACACCTAGGATGGCTTGAGGGTGAGTAAATCTTGGGGTAATTTTCATTTTAAAGTGAACTAATCCTTTAAATACTGTTTGTTAACGGAGTTTTTTTTACTTTTCTGGTAGAACCAGTGTTATTCCTTTAGGTGGAGGTTGGAGGACTCAATTTCATGTGCTTTGCAGTTACTTATAACTTTGCAAATTACAATAGTCTCATGCTAATACAAGTTGATATGCTTTTGATACAGTGTGACCGTTCCATATTTTAAATGTTTATTTGCTGTACCTCCCACTTGACTTCTTGGCTTCCATAGTAAGTTTGTTACTGTATTGGTGTTTAATGGACATCATGACACACATGGAATCCATAGAAATGAACCTGGAATATTCATATTTGTTATTGTAAAGTACTAAAGTGTAAATCCTGTGCTGTTTCCAGAGAATTGTTTGTACTGTTGTAAAATTCACATTGATAAAATCTAATATTTTACAGAATAGATAGCAGGCTAGTTAGAAAGCACAATATGTTAAAGAGCGTTAAATGGATGGCACTAACAGTTTTCATTTCTTGTGTTAAAATGACAACAAAGTCTAATTTGACCCTCTTTTAGGTTCCTAACAAATCTCAGCTAATTTACAGAAGCTGTACATTCAGTTTTGTTAATGATATGGTGAATGTAAAGATGACTGTCACTTCTGTAAAACTGTGTTCATGACTGAAGCACTGAAAATCTCCTAACTATGGTGCTATTTCTGTCACTGCTGCAAATCATTGGATGCTCTTGTCATTTTATAACATTTTCATGTTCAACTTGTTCTTTCGTTTGGATATTACTGTGGATATTTACTGTGATATTCCACAAAACAGTAAATATCACCTTGCATTATTCGAATCTGCATTGTAAACTTCTGTGTAAAAAACCTGTGTAACACTTTGCGAGGACTTGACTGACTGATTCACTCTCAAAATGTGTTTTGTTCATTAAGGGAAGTTATGCATTGATGTCTCAGCGCAAACTGTATTTGTGTATAGCTATTTAACCCCCCTCAGAGATGCATATGATTATGGAAATGTAACGCACTTGCAAGGTTAGCACAGTTCAAATGTGTATCTCCGTAATCCACCATACAAACTTTAATTCTGGAGCTCAGCAGGAAAACAGGCACGACAACAATGCCTGGGGACAAACTCCAGCAAGCACTGGCTTTTGTGCTGCGTATGACTCTTCAGCTGTTTTGCCATTCAGCCATTTCTCTTCACAGAAAAGGTGTCATTTTGGAGGAAGTGAAGAGAGCACAAGAGATCACGTTTCACTGTTCAGTTCTTCATGTAAGTCACTCTCTGTAATTCAGGTCCAGGTAAAATGACTGCATTGGAAACACTGTTTCTATCAGTTTGTCATCTCCAAAGTTGATGTCTGTAACCCCCTCTGACCACAGACGGTCAGTGTTGTGTATGTACATATGCATATATTTGTATGTGTATGTATATTTATATAAAGAAAGAATACTAGACCGTTTTTAGTGGTTTGTATTGTTTTAGGGTTCATTGTGAAACACTGTTTAAAGTCAATAACAATGATGACAATAAACTAGTTCTAGTTTTAAAAATGATTACTTTTTCAATGAATTTGTCAATCCTGCATTTGTTCATAACTCACCTTTCCTATAGTGTTTCAGTGAATATGTGTCTGTGTACATTACTGTTCAAAAGTTTGAGGTCGGTAAGATTTTTGAAAGAAGTTTCACCAAGCCTGCATTTATATAAACAAAAAATACAGTAAAAACAGTAATATTGTGAAATACTGCAACTTAAAATATGTAATTTATTTGGTGCTCAAGTAACATTTCTTATCAGTCTGCTGCACTGTAAAAAGAATTGTTGGTTTAACTTAAAGTACACTGTAAAAAGTAATACGCTATATCTACTCCATAAAATTTTGGCAACAGATTACAAGCAATATTATTAATTAAATTCAACAAATACAATTGAGTTAGAATTAATCAAATTAATTCCTTAAATGTCAACCATTTAAAAGAGTACAATTTAAGTAAAATTTAAACAAAAATATCTGAATAACAGACAGACTTCTCTATTTTTTATAGCCAACGTTGAAGACACCTGATGATAACAAGTAGAATCACTGAAAGAAAGAGAAACACATGAATTAACAGAGGTTTAGATGTTGATGTTGATTTTATTGAAAATATTTGGTCACCATTATGGTGATCAGTGTTTAATTTAGTTGGTCAGTTTGACTCTTTGCTTTTTATGTCAGTTTGTGGTTTTTGTAATGGTGTTTGCTAATTTTACACATTTCAAATGGTTCACTTTTAAGGAATTAATTTGATTTAATTCTTTTTTTATTTATTTAATAATATTGCTTGTAATCTGTTTTTATTGATTAATTAGATTTTACAGTTACAATTTTATTGAGTAGATAGAGCGTATTACTTTTTACAGTGTAAGTTACCCGGTTGCCTTAAAATTTTGAGTTCATTTAAAATAAAAATTAATACAATGATGGTGATTGGTTTAATCAACAGAAACTCTAAATATTATGTTATCTGAACCACATGAATTATCTAAGTTGATCTGACAAAAGAAAAATTTTGTGATAAATCATGAAAATATTTATTTATTTATTTATTTATTTTTTACAGTGTGCCTAATATTTTTGTGGAAACTAATAGATTTCTTTAAGATACTTTACACAATTTAATGAATCCTTGCTAAATAAAATTAATTTCTTTCAAAAAAACAAAAAAAAAAAAAAAACAAGTTGTCTTTAAATAGTTGTGTATGTTTGGATTCAGTATGTTTGCAATATGTTTGCTTTCTTTCTTCAATGTGTGAGGATCTGAATTTCCCTTGTCAGCCCTCTGCAATCTCTGCTAATTGACTAGCTGCAGTGTTCAGTATATTGCACATGAATTGATTACACTGCATGTGGACATGCATGAATTATTTACCCAGATGCACAGGCAGAAACATTTATCACACTATATTTCCCAGCAATTGGAACTTTGTCATGCAGTATCTCTGATCTAAAACGTCCAGTCACTTATGCATAAGATACCTTGCTTACTTTTATTTCTTTATTGTTTGGAAATGAATGTGTGATTCTTTAGTGGTATGTTCAACCTGTACATATAGTACATGAGGGTTGCTGGTGTGCCCAGACTGCTGGAGTTAGCTTTATTTCCAAATTCAACTCCCACAGAAGGCTGGGAATTACAATTAGGATCAAACCAGCGCAGACAATGATTTATTTGGGCTCTATTTTGTCAATACCAGATTCAATAAGGTTGTGCTCTGCTTCCTTACCAAAAAAATAAAAAAAAATCAAATGATCCTAATGCACAGCCCTGTTAAATTGTACATTTAACTTACAGATAACTCTCTGCCCACTTACCAATCTTCCATTGTCTGAACTGAACATAGAAGTCACTTCCTGTTCCAGTTAATATTCCACACTGAATACCATTTAAAGTGAATAATGCTCCATGTCCTCAATAAATCTGACTGTTCTCTCTTCTCTTTCCCTCTGTGTTTTGTGTGAGAGAGAAAGATGAAGTGTGTGGTCGTTGTTGTGCTGCTTTCTTCATTATCTGTGTGCTGTATATCAGAAAAAACTGAAGTTGTTTTCGCAACTAGAATGTCTGTTCCTAAGATGGCCAGACTGCCCTTATAAACCAGTGAAACCCAACACTGGCTGGCCGTCCTCCACTGGGCCCCTCTGACTCAGACCCCTGGAGAAGAGCTGCTTCCTTACACTTTCAAAGAGAACAGGACAGAGGTGAGCAGGTCAGGGCGCTTTCTTTCTTTCTTTCTTTCTTTCTTTCTTTATTTCTTTCTCTCAATTCAATTTCAATTTTCAATTCAAGTGTGCTTTATTGGCATGACAAAAACTATACATTTGTATTGCCAAAGCAATTGCAGCTGGGCTGCTTACAAATAGTGCATATATGTATTAACAGGAAGAAAAAAAAATAGTAGTAATAATAATATATAAAAGTATTAAGCATGTAGTGCAAAATGTATTACTAATGTATGTAAGTATATAAACTAGAAAAGAGAAAAAAAGATGAGGGATTAGACATATTTACAGAAGCAAAATGTACATCTAAGTAATATAACAGAGTAATACGGTTTAATATAATCTACATGTGCTGGAAACATCAGTTCAGGGCAGATTGAGTGTTTTCTCTTCTATGGTGACAGGCAGACATATTGAGCAGCAAACACAGCAGTTCTTGCATTCTCCTAACAGATATGGCAGTTTCTCCTGGTTTGAAAGAGTTTTAAATGTCGGATAGATCTGCTGTATTTTATCATAGAACACTGTCCGTATGTCCGTGTATTTGGAGCATTCTGTTAGGAAGTGCAGTTCTGTTTCCATCTGATTCAGATCACAGTGTGAACACAATCTCTGCTCCAGGGGCAGCTATGTTTTTCTGTGTCTGCCCGTCTCTGTCATCAGCTTGTGTCTGCTGAGTCTGTATCTGGTCAACGTGCTTCTGAGTTTCTTATCTGACACTGTGTACAGATACTCTGCCATACTGTACTCTCTCTAGGGCCGAATAGCATTGCATTTTACTCTGTTGTTGTGTTTGGGTTTGCCAGTGAATGATGTAATTCTGTTTGATTTGTGCAGTAATCTGATTGATTCTGATGTTGTGATTCAGAGCATCAGTAGATGTTCGTGAAACATCAGGACTGAAGCTCTGGATCAGCTGAGGGAAGGGTTTGCTTTCTTTGCTCATCTCTTGGTATTTCAGGGCTTTATAATGATATGATTGGGGGTCACTTAGTTTCAGATGTTTCCAGAATTTAATTGCCCTTTTTTGCATCTTTATGATTAGAGGTAATATCAACCAACGAGCATTAAAAGGACATTTAAAAGTGTAAAAGCATCAACAAGGTACTTTCAACAGGCCGTGAAAAAGCGTGATTCTTTCCACAGCAATGGACGGGTTAAATATAACTATAGTGATATATATCTGTATTATGTAATATATGTTGCCTTAATAAAAAATGTTCATGAACTTCAGCATTGCGTGATACTATTTCAAAGTGATTGCCCTCATTTTTACAGATAATAAATTGTATTTACCTGTAAAAACAAACCTGGAAAGAGACGTGAGGCTTTGAGGAGAAAAACGAGAGATTCTTCGTGCATTCCAGTGAATTATTAATGGGATATATCGTAAATTATATCGGGAGAACAGACCACAAATGTGCAGTATATGTTGTCCTTTTTCATACTATTACAGCGGTATGCAAAGGGACAAAAGAAAATAATCACGAGGATGGAAAGCAGCGACTGAAAAGAGCTCTTGCCATAGATATTTTTGTTATAACGTTACGTTAAAATACCAAGCGTTACGTTATTCTCATGATGTCTGAAAATAAAACATGAAAGAAAAATTGACAGCTCATTCAGTAAAATTGACGGATAAGCTTTATTTTTAGGGCAAACTTATGATTTGAAACGATTCGTTTCAGTCTTTTTAAATGGAAGTTCCCCAAACCGGAAGTGGAACCCATAATTCGAAACGCAGTAGGCTAGTCAGGAATAAGGTGGATACTCCTCCTGAAGTAGCTTAAATATTTCAATGTTTCAAAAGTTCCTTCCTTACTTTCTGGGGCTGTTCCTTATTCATTGCTGTTTGATGTTTGATATCCTCCTTTGTTTCTCTGGGGTTTTAGTCTGTGGATAACTTCATACAGGCCTTGGTCTGGAAGGGTCTCAGTTTGAGAGGTCTTCTCTCTGTGGCAGTTCTGTGGCCCTCAGGGTTGCTCTCAGTGAGTTGTCTTCTGCTGTTTTTCTATAAGTTGTAGGAAGTCTTTTTGTTTTAAAATTTGTCAGAACTAAATGTCTGTCTTATTTTAAAACAATATTAAAAGTAAAATAATCAGGAGTTCAATTTGTTGCTGCTTCTCTCTCTCTCTCTCTCTCTCTCTCTCTCTCTCACGGTTCCTACTGCTTTTCTCTGATAGAGAGTTCTGTCTGTCTGTGTGAGGGCATGAGGATGTCCATTTGAGGGGCACTATGTACAAAATCACATACCAAGAAAATGTAATGTGGTGTGTGCCCCCATTTCAGCCAGTCGTTCCCTAAGTCCTGCCCTCTGTGCTAAAGAGAGACACATCTGAGCTTACATTTGTTTTGGGTATGTGTTTTGTGTGTTTTCTATATTAAAATATTGCACTACGTTAGATTTGCATGGTAGAATGTGATGCAACATTAGCAGATGGAACATTCTTTAAGACAAGAATATAAAAGAAGTGAGGAATGAGTCCAGGGAGTCGCTTTGGGCCACTCCAGAAATACTATTATATATATTTGCCAGAAATAAATCCAGTGACCTTTATTGCGGCTGAAAGAGTGTCTTACATGAGCAGAGATATAGAGTGCTGATTCCACAGAGATCCACGTGTCCACACACGCTCGTACACACAATTCTATAGTGAGTCTGATCAAATCCCAAAACACAAACACACCCTAAACCTGTGCACTCCCCGAATCGTTTAGTCCCTCAGAGGACAGGGAGCAGAAATGAGGTGGGGGAGGAAAAGAGCCTCCACACCTCCTGACAGCAGTGTGTGAAACAGGACAAAGAAGAGAGAGAAATCATAAAGCCAAATTCATTGTCATTCATACAGTACATGCGAACATCCAAAAAAAAAGAGGACAATCTGTGGCAGAACAGATAAAACGGAGTCTAAAGAAAGGAGTGTGTGTCTGTGTGTGATTTGTAGCCATATACTGAAGGTCCAGTTTATGACCCAGTAGTAAAATGTTGCCCTCACGCAGTAATACAATAACAGTTATTTTGCTTTTTTAGCGGAATGTCAGTAATATTTTTCCTATTCATTCCTGCAGGGCTAATCATACTCCTTTGTGTGCAAGTCAAATTGCTTTTCCCGGCCTCTGTTCCTGCTATACAGAGAGAATGAAGGTTTTGCTGCAGTGTGAAGCACATCAATGGAGAGCTAGAAAAACACTGCAGGGATGTAGGAAGAGGAAAAAAAGATGGAAAAAGCAGCATCCATTTCATCTGTTTAAACCTTTATCAATACGGATGCACAAAATGTTGAATAAACTGCCCAGCTCCCCTCCCTTTCTACCACACTGTCACTCTGTCAATATCTCCAGAGAGGAATTCAGAATAACCTTCTTCAACTGGACAAACCCACAGAACCTCCTGAGGGTCCATGACTGCCACATACTGTCTGAGGAACTATCGCCGATGTCAATATGTCTGTGTGGGTGGGTCTATGTTGCCAGCAATGCTCCAATAAACATCACATATATATAATTTACACACATATATTTTTTTTACTACATAATGTTGATCCTCCAGCTTAACCAGCCCGCAAAGTCATATTGGTTTTAGTGGGTGTTTTCAGCTGGTATCCTCTTGCTATACATCAACAACTGTGTCGTTTGTGTCTATTTTTATTTCTCCTGAGGAATCAAAAGAGGATCTTCTGAAGAAAGACACGAGACTGAGAATCACCATTATGTCCCCTGGGATATAAAAACAGCAGTCCTTCCTCTAGGTAGTTAGCATGTGTGCCACTTAGGTTGTTCATAAAAATATGTTTTCTGTACAATGTACAATATAATGCGTCAGTCTGTTATATGCCAGTTCACGTAAAGATGTAGGGATATATTCTGAAACAAGGGCTTTGCAAATGTTAAGTGAAGCTGATGCTAATGTTCACGGTAAACATTGGTGACCTAGATAGGGTTAAAATAGGTTAGAGAGATTCACGTCCGCTGTCTGTGTCGTTCTACGTGATAGGTGCAAAGAAGCAAATATACCCCATGTCAAACACAAAATTCTGCCTGTAAATTAAATTCACAAACATTGCAGGCAGGTTTGAGGAAGATATAAATAGATGTTTATGCGTCTACAAATTCAAAGAGCTCATGTATTTTTATGCATGACATACCTGAACTTCCTTTTAGTAATAGACAGAATTATTTTGAAAAGGAGGCACAGATAATAATAATGATTTCCAATAATGCCTTGCTCAGCAGAACCGAAATGAACTTGGTGCACATTTATGTATATTCTCTTTATTTTTGTAGCCGGGCCCTTGTTTTCCTCCACTGGGATGCAAAGTTACACAAATCTACATAAGAGTCACCTGAAGAGAGCATCTGTTTCCTGAAAAACAAGCTTGACTGTGATGAGAATGTGGCTTCCCAGGAGAGCATGATGATGGAATGTCTCTTCAAACTCCTCAGACACCACTTGGGTAGAGAGAGCTACTGAACGCAGAAAGAACCCTCTGGTCTTCAAATTAATTTCACTGAATCTTCATTTTCTCCCTTACTTCGCCGCTTTAATGGGATCTCTTACCTAGTGCCTGCCTCAGACTATAGGACACACAGACTGTCTGGTGAATGTTTTACACAACAATATAGTGTTCTCAAACTGGAACGCTCCAACCTGACTTCCTGGCAAATATACAATACCTCAGGAAACAAAGTTGTGTTTACAAGTTCCTAGGCTGTTACAATGACCAGTTTATAAGAATATCTATTTGCTATATTTGCAAGACTCTCGCCATTCAGTCTTTGAAAAAAGGTATTGGGTTTTTTTTTTATTTAGTAGGCCTAGCAAGTGAAAAGTGGTGTCAGACACTCTACTTACTGTATTTTTTATTTGGCTTAATCATTCAAAATAATAACATTTTAAGCAGAATCTCACTAGCTGACTTGAAAAACTTATCTGCTGTTTTTGAAGAAATCTAGCCCTTCTGCATTCAGCCTCAGTGGCCACCTCAATTTCTTGTGCAGTGCAAAGTATGGAATTTGCATGTAAATTTTTAGAAAAATAAGCACAAAATTAAATCTTGAGGAAGAAAATTTGCAACAAGCTGGAAATTCTACAGCTACAATGTAATCCCACTCTTGCTGGAAAACTATCTGGATCAGACTTTTTGCTGATACTCAAATGTCTGCAAGACTGTCAGATTCATGACTCACTGTCTGTTATCTGTAGATTGTCTCATACATAAGCAGACTGAGTGCTAATATTGGGTGGGCATCACTCTAAGGGGCCCCTGTCACTAGTTTTAAGAGCTGAGGCCTGGGTACAGACTCCAGAGATCATGGTGAAGAAGAGAGGGTTATGATTGTTTGCCCAGCTGTCTGCTGGAGTTGAGAAAGACAGGTGATGGGTGGTGGATTTGGTGGGAGTAGCTATGACCTTCTTCATAAAGATAAAAGAAGACTGGACAAAGGATCCCTCTTACATCATACATTAGAGGGGGTTTGTGTGTGAGACAAAAAGAGAGGGGGACACTGTCAGCCTCCCTCATACAGGAGCTGGGGCGGAGTGATGGTGTGGTGGTTTTGTTTTCACAAGCAGCAGGTCTCCATCTCTCCTCTCATCCTCTCTACTTGTTTGTGTCCTCAGTCCGTGTCTTCTCTCCTCTAATGCCATCCTCATCCAGAGACAAACTAATCCTCTCAAAGCCTTGCCATCCCACAAGAACGCCATTCCTCCCTGTCTTGGCATGTAAATCCCTCCTGTCTTTTTTATTTGCATTTTTACCCACATGTCCAGGATAAACAACTGAACACTTTGGATCTTCTTACATGTATAACAAATCACTGTCACCCACTCAGAAATGCATATATATACAATCGGCAAGCTCACCAACACTTATGTGTAATGAATTCAATTTACTTAAAGCTGACATTAAAAGGATGTGGCATATATTCATCCAGCCCTCTGGAAATACGAGTATGGGAATAGGAAATCTTAAGGAGCAAAAATTTCCATTTGTCTTGTCATTTTGATCTGTGTATTTGAAGCAAAATTCAATACCTTACAGTATACAGTTTGATGATGCAAAAATATGGCCAAGAGACAGAAAGATCAAAAAAAGGCGCAAGGATGGAGAGACAGAGAACAAGAGGAGGATTTTGCCATTGTTTATAAGTCCAGCACAAAGATTCTTGTGGTCAGTCAATCCCTGGATTTCTGTATGAATCTAGGGAGGATTTATTGCATCACATTTCATCATCCTCTATGGTAGTTTTATGACTGCTGCTTTTGTAATGAAATAGCTAGCCTACTGTAAAATGTCTCATGAAGGATCTCTTGTATGAACATTTCTACTGAGGTTCAAGATGTGATCATAAGTGTACTATGAGTAAATGTGTGACCTGGTTCCTTCTGTCCATGGTTCTGACTTTACATTTAAATGCAGGTCAATGGTGATTAACTCTTACAGGACTCATCATGGTTGGGGAGGGGGCTGTAAAAGGCTGGAGGAAGATCATGTGGTTGTTAATCACTGAATCAATATTAAGTCTTTAAATAATCAGATCTTGACAGGAAAATAATGGTTATTGCTTTTTTGCTTTAATCAATGAGTCACGTTATAGCATGGCTGATCAACAGAGCACGAGGGGAACGCGTTGTTTTTAGCATATCGTTCGTTCCTCTGACCTCCTAGTCAGTGTAATTTAAGCCCCACACGTTCAGTCTGTCTTGCTTATTCAAATTATTATTATTTATTTATTTATTTATTTTGCCAAGTCAATGAGTAGTCAAGCATTGTTTTTAGCTTTCGCTGAACAGTCACATCAGATTCGTTCTGAATGAAAAGAATCAAACCATTCAAAACAAAACAGTGAGATAACGCATACTGCCACCTGCTGGCGAAAAGCGGGACTATGTAGCCTATAAACAGCTATTTTCCACATTTTGTGACATTATGAAGCTAACATATTTTCTCAGTCAGGAAGAAATATTTAATTTATACAGTAATATGAATTCTGTGTTATATCTTTAGAAAACAGCATTTATTAAATCTCATTGCTTTTTTGGTGGCTTTTTATCAGTGCAATGGGAATTCTCTGTTTTGTTCCTTTTTTGTTTTTCCTTTTTTGTTATGGCTAATACTAACTCTCTCATTTTACAAATATTAATAAGATCAAGAAGATTCACTCACAGTACAGGAGTCAAACGTCAAAATTGCTCTCTTTGCTCTCCTTTTTGTTGTTGCACTGAACTGAATTGCCGTCATTAATGAGTGCATGACAAAGAGGTATAAAAGCTCTCAGTACTGTTAGTATGAGGTCAGGACACACATCTGAATGGAAAAACATACTGTACTCCAGCTTGCTGATTATCCCTCATGCAAATTAAGGTCCCAATGTACTGTTTCTTGAGCAAAATTCCCAGGCTTAGGCTTCCTAAACTGTTTAAGTATTAACCAAAGGCTGATCTTTTATCAAGGGAAATAGCAATTACCTCATAGTCCAGTATGCTGAAAAAGACAGCTGTTGTTGTTGCTGTTTCCATTTTTCCATTATTTATTTATTTATTTAAGAACAAAAATAATTGTAATAATTATTGTTCTCTACCTACACTGTGGGACATCCATCCTGAGGTTCACTAGAAGTTCACTATTTCACATACAGATGAAGTGACCCGTCATCAACTGCACACTTATCATGGATTTCACTCATGTCTGTCATAACCAATGACTGTTATACACCGCCATCATCCCTCCTATTGCCTCAACAAGGACTCCTTTATGCATTACACCATTACATTTCCTTGATTAACACAATTAGTCAATATAAAATTAGTTCTGTGACTGAAATTAGTAAATACTGACTATCAGGCCAATATGTTTTTTTTTTTTTTTTTACCATTTTGAATATGTGCCAGCCAGAGGAGGATGGACGCTCCATGTTGAGCCTTGGTTGAAGAGGAGAAGAGTGAAAGGCTTTTTTATAGGATATCTTTTGGTTATAGATTATTATGGTTATATTTCAGGAGAAAATGAAGCTTGTTCAACCACAATGGGACAGACAGTGAAGATTCCAGTAGTCTATGTCTTCTGCATTTATGTACATTATATTTTTTCAATGTAAGTCATATTCAGGTCATGTAAAGGCCATGCATAATCATATGAGTCATATTCAGGTCATGCAAACATGGGTCTCCACTGTCTCATTCGTTTCACCTCCTCTGGCCTGCGAATGCCCCCCCCCCCCCCCCTTGGCGCCAGCCCTGGTTCAATATCAAATTCAGGCCATTGTGCCCAAGGTATGTTTGAGCCAAAGTGGGTGCTGGGTTTATTTAGACATGCAGAGGAGCTCCAGGCTGCACTGGAAACCTGTCAACATCATTCAAGCCAACAGTCACTCCACTATGCAGGATGCCACAGCTTGATGCTATTCTGCACAACACAACACCAGGTATCCTTCATAGTATTCTCTTCTCTTCTCTTCTCTTCTCTTCTCTTCTCTTCTCTTCTCTTCTCTTCTCTTATTATGGAAGGCCATAAATAATTCATTTGTCTTTTTGTTTTCAAATGAAAAGAATTTAGTATGAGATGCTTGGTTATTAAGCATTGATAGAGAATAATTTAGAGAAGTCGTGCAGGGGATGTTGAATCTTCATGATTGTTAAGCTATTAGTAGAGACTGCAATCCGCTTGTCTCAACAGAACAAATAATTATGTGATAGGATTTTTTTTAAAGAATTTAAGAAATATGTTTTTGTGATGTCATTATCTGAAAGTAAAATCAGTCCTCAATGTAAAGCAAAGCATATAATAACACTTCACGAGTTCATGTGCCCATATTATCTTAGCGTAAGTGGTAAACAGATTTGGCTTGCTGTCTGCTATAGAGGGGCTCGGAGAGGATATTCTACTCGAGCTCCGATTGCCCCCCTATAACAGGCAAAATTGTACAAAAAGGAGAAGAAGGGGAGGAGGAGGTATGCCGAAAGAACTAACAACAGGAAGAGGTAAGATGCTGGTTTTATACCTTGGTATTAATTGGAAGATTAGATGGGCGTACTCCTCCTGAAATTAAGTTTAATAACTTCACTAAATGCTACAGTAATGTGTGTTGATTTATCAATGATAAAATGCTCAGGACAAACATGTAAAAATACTATTAATAACAGAATCATGAATATTTTATCAACATTTGAGCAGTGCACACAATAAAACTAAATAAGGCTTGTCCACATTCAAAGTGCATTGCTGCTCGTTGCAGTACATTTCTGAGAGAAATTATACACATCTGCTGACTTTAACTTTTCTATATGTACTTTGAAGTTTATATTTATATGGGTATAGTATAAGAATGTCTTCAGTAAATTTGTGTATGTATACATTTAATAATGTTAAGAATTATGACATTCATATAATGTATATTTTTGATGGCTTTTCCCTTACATTAAATATATTTTGTATATTTATACAGTATGTATATTTGATTTATGACTTGTTTTTTATTCCAACTTACTTTAATACACATTAAGAAGAATAATGGTTAAGAAGTAGTAGAAGTAGTATGGTAGAAGATCTATCAATCAGTAAATAAAAATATATAACTACAGTATTAAAAAAAAGTTAGTTTTGCTGCCTTTTAGTATTGCTACAATGCACGGCTTGACATTAACTTTCTTGCTCACCAGCCACTGTGGCTAGTGTTTTTCCAAAGATACTAGCCACTCACAGCATTTTCCCTGGCCACAATTTTGACATCGATGCCATGGGGAAAAACTGCCATACAGGTATGGATATTTTTAATATTACCTTATAATTTGGCAGCAGGTTTATTAGGCTGCTGTCACTTTAAGACCTGACATGGATCCATTATGTTACACATGCATTTTCTTTCTTAACTCTTTACGTTCTCTTAAAACATAACTGGCTGTGTTTACGTGAATACTCATCATGAAAATATATTTGTTTTAAAAGTGTCTTGCACGTTCCATTGAGAATGAGAATACATTTTAAGAAAGAGTCGGAGTTTGCTACTGCGCGAAAAGCTCGCTCTGTCTGGATGCACTTTCCTGCCATACAGCCTATCACATATATGCGCACTTCAATAAGCCCAAAGAACGAAAGTTAATGTTTTTACATGCAGGAGAAATTGAGGTAAGGGGTAAAAATCTAGCTGTGTCGATCGGTTTATGACTTTAAATGGATAGTTAAAGTGAAAGTAAAACTTTTGGCATCTGTCGCTGCATTAAGCGCATTAGATGACGAGATGAATCTACCTCAGTGCTGATAACTTATTCTATATCCTAGATCTTATACTGCCTTAATATTTCTCTTTTAGGCTATTTCTCACGGACCATACATTAATGACAGTGAAAAATGAGAAGAATCAATATTTCTTGTTAAACTACGTTTTTAAGGCGTTGTTTGAAGCTGCTTTTGATTTACACAGATGACTGATTTGCCTTGTTCGGACCTAAAGACTGTTAGCTAAGCCTATAGGTATAATTTTTGTGATATTATTCAGAATAACAATTTGTAATTGTAGTGTTATTAGCGTCATTAAATATTGTGTGAATATGGAAACAAAAAAATGCTGAACAGCAATGCCGTTTTCATCTTGGCTTAAACAAGAATGATGCGTGTCTTTTATAACAAGCACTATTGACAATTTGTGAATAGATCACCTTTATTTCAATTTTGATGTGCAATAGTTTTGTAGTCTGTTTTAACATTTTCATAGGAGTCCTCAATCCTCATACGCGTGCATCGGTGTCGCAAGTGTGGTTATGTAGCCTACATAATGTCATTATAAAATTAGGCAAGGCAAATGAATTGTAGGCCCTAATGTTAATTTAATAATAATAATAATAATAGCCCTATAATAGTAATAATAATACAAATAATAATAGAGCTTAATGGGAAAACGAGCCATTATCGTCTTGATATTGTCAAAGGCATCAGCCCTGGACAATATGTCTGACTATCGTCGATACAGGATATTATAACCACAACCCTACTTTGGATGCTCTGGTTGTTATAGAAACAGCTTATTTTGCCTGGTCCAGCCTGAAAAATGCAGTTTTTGTCATGATTTGAGCGTTTAGAAACAAAATTTATGAGACAGTTATCAGATTTCATTGGTGATTTCAAATATGAAATTTAATCGTAAACTTGGTGAACCGCTTTAATCACTGTAATTTAATATACTTTTCCCTTGAAAAGGTAAAGTAAGGGGTTCTTAATTTTTCTGTATTTTAATTACAGTTACTTCTGACGTAATTGCAGACTATAGAACAATTCTATATAAAACAATAGTGGATTTAACATCAAATTTTGATGTTCTTAATGTAAACTTCTTCGGGTACTTTTTGCCTACATTTTTTATGAGGACTGTTTTTCGCCTATGATTTACAGTAGTAGGGAAGTATACGATTTCGAATACAGCCTGTATTTATGAGTCATTGAATCATTTACTCAACCGATTCATTCAAAACTGATTAATTCAGGACAAACACTACTTCTGCAGGTTACTACAGTCAGCGGTCACTTATGCTGTGGTTTCGTGTGGAACAATTTTTGTTAGTGTGGAGCAAAATTATATAAAGTAACTGGAAATATTATGTACAAAATATAAGTTAATCAGCATTAACTTCTTGTTTATTGAACTGTTTTATGACACGGACACAGTCACAGTCGTGCTGTAGGTCTGAATTCTGAGTTATTACACCTCAAACCACTGCTGTCTACTGTAAATGTTGACATTGTGTACATTATGTCTCACTTAGACACACGTACACACACACATAAAGTTTTATGCCACTAAATTCTGCTGTGTTCATATCAGCATCCCCTGTGTGTGGTTATAATGGTGTAAAATATTTCAGGCATGTTTGTGCTTCATATCCAGCACTCCCTGTAGATCAATAAGCTGCTAATCTGTCACCCTGGGGAGAAATATGTGTGTTTGTGTATGAGGGTGAAGCTATATGTCCTTGTGCTGGATTGCACACTCTTATATCTCATCCTAGACTGATTTGCACTGTGTCTCCCCATGAGCTTTAATGAAAGGGCAAGGGAGACTTTTCCAACCCGTGTTTGTGGTTGTATGCACGCCTTGATTTGTGTCTGTGCCACAGTGTTTACATGTAATGAAAAAGTCTTTGCTTCGTCCTTGTGCATTAGGAGGATGTGATTTGTACATGTGGAGGTCTGTGTGCATGTGTGTTTGAGGTCATGCTTGGAACGGGAATAAAAAAACAGGAAGTCATTTGACGAGACTGTTCAAAATCAAAACACATATGATCATTACTCTACTCAGTGATTCTCACTGTCATAAAGTGGATGAAAATCAGAAATTAATTTCTAGAAAGGATGCAAACATGTGCTGTGTTCAGTGTCTCAGTGCTGTCGCACATCAAAAAGACAACCTGTCATTTTCAAAGAACATCTAACAAGACCATGTACTCACTCTTGGCAGTCATGCACATGCAGACAAAAACAGAAACATACTTTAGTTAGTGTAATGAAACTAGCATTTGTATGTGATACATTATAGTGTGTATATCCTCAGCTCAGAGAGAAACGGTGGGTGTGTATCATTTACTTATTGCTCTGCAAATAATATCTCATTGCTAAGACATATTTACCTCTGATGTCTGCCACCTCTTTATTATTTTTCTATTTGCATTTCAATGAGCCTAGTGTCACAAGTTCCTGGGAGAACGATAATGTCTGTCAGAAACTTCTGAAGTGAAGTGAGAAAAGTATCTATACATTTCAGAATCTTCCCTTCAGTGGAGGATAGTTAATATTGAACCCGTATGTTGTCATTAAGAATATACAGTAGGATTATCTGCACTTTGTTGGTCTGCAATAATGATGACAGTTAGCAACACACTTCTACTCTGGTTTATGGTCATGTTTGAAATCATAGATGTGATTGTTTATGGACAGATATACATGTTAATATACTGTATATGTCACATGTATGTTCTGTTTTGGTTTAATTCTAGTTCCTGTTTACTTTGTTCTCATTTTTCTGCCACTAGTTTGTTTCTATGGTTGTTAATTAGTTCCCCACACCTGTTCTGTTTCTACCTTGATTAAATTCTGGTTGAAAATGAAAATCAGGTTGACGCCTAAACCCAACGTTTGTTCGATGTCAAGCTCCAACGTCAGACGTCAAATTTTGATTGGAATAAATGCCACACTGTAAAATAAAATGGTAAAAAAGGGTGAAATGCATGACAGCACATTAAATCTCTCAAGATCTCAGCAAGAAACTCCACAAACAGCATTGCCAGCATTACAAACCAGTTTGACTTTTTGTCATACATGCATAAAAGTTCTTATAGAGAATTAACAAAGATTTAGATGTTGATGATTTATTGAAAATGGTTTGTTTGATATCACCATTATGGTGATCGGTATTTGTACTTTAGTTGGGCTCTTGACCCTTGACTTTTTAATGTTAGTGTTTCTCTGGCTGCTGTAACTGTGTTTGTTATGGCAAGAACAGCAAGACAAAAAGTGATCAGATGATGTTGGCTATCTGTTGATGATAAATATATAATCATAATATAGTAATCTGATTCACTTATGTCTTCCAGAATGTAACCTATAGATACATTATCATTTTATATTATTAATTATACTAAGCCTGGTAATGCTGTTTGTAGAGTGGTTTAATCATCCTCTGCTGAGATCTTGAGAGATTTAATGTCTTCTTTTATATTCAGTTAATTTAATCTAAGGCTGTGGCTGTACGTCAGTTGTAATTGTCTTCGACTGTTATTTCCATTAATGTTTTGCACTCTATGCTGCTGTGAATTTCACTAGATTTTTTTTTACAGTGTGGTGTTTATTTCAACCAAAATTTGACATCAAACAAACACTGGGTTTAGATGTCAACCCGATTTTCCATTTCAACCAAAATCTGACTTTTGTCTAACGTCTTCCTGACGTTACATTGATGTCCAGTGCCCACTGGGTTGGAGCTTGACGTCAAACAAACGTTGGGTTTAGACGTCAACCTGATTTTCATTTTCAACCAAAATCCAACATCTGACTGACGTTGGAGTCCATGTCCTGTGCCTGCTGGGTTAGTTCTTTGTCCTGTGTCATCAGTGTTTTCATGGTTGTGTTCTCCAACGTTCTCCTGTGTTTGCCTTGTGGATTATAATAAAGACTGTTTTTGTTTACAACTCCGTTCGTTGTGCGCTTTGTACAACCACAGTGTGACAGTATATGCATGTAAGCATTTTTTGCTTATGAATGCATAAATGCATAGCAATGAGATATAATTTCTAGGGGAATGAAGCTGCTTGTTCCTCAGCTCTAATCAAATAGTTGTCATTCCTGTCCTCTTTAAATCTGCTTGTCTGACACATCCCATCAGGCTAGATTTTCATTGATATTTCTGTCGAATAAATGAACACCCATGAAATATCAGTGGCAATGAATTAAACATTCCAAAGTAGCTTACTTGCTGTAAAATTAAAAGCTTTTGGGATGTCAGTAGCTCATTTCCTTCCCAGTAGATCCAGACTCAACTCAAAGCTGAAAGGACATGTAGACTTAATAAAATGTCCCTGGTATGATTCACAGGCACGTACCACTTTAATTGGAAAGCACTAACAAAGAGCGAGGGAGATTACAGAGATTATATTACAGAAGCAGAGGGTGGTGTGACGAAATTGTCATTATTTTTTCTCAAGGTAAATTAGCTTCAGACTGCCCTATACTTCCTGCTTTCTAAAGGAAGAATCAATGTCATTTTTCCCAGCGCACTCTGTATCGCTTGCCTTCCCGTGCCTTTCATCACATACCCAACAGAGGAATAAGACACTCCTCCAATCAATTCACCTTCTGCCCTCTATTTGAACGATTTTGACATAAATCAAAGGGCTGAGCAGTGCACACCCTTTAGAGACACAAACACTCTGGCATTTATTCTTATGACAACATTATACCCTACACACATACATCTCACAAGAGAATAATAATTAAAGAATAACATTTATTAAATAATAATAATTATTATTATTATTGTCGTTGTTGTTATTATCATCCCGTTGGGCTAAAAACTGCCATTTAGAAATAGGATGCATCAGGTATTAGTTCTGCGTTACTGTTTTTGTTTGTTTCCAAAGTAATCTGCTGTGCTCACTTCATAGACCTTGTTAGAGGCCATATCATGTCAAAGGTCATATCATTAGTGTCTATGGCAGCAGACAGAGGGCCTGTAAAGACATGTCTCTGCACTCATAGAAAATCCATCATGATTAATAGATCATTACTGAGTAATCTCAAATTGTTCAGGGAATATAGCCTTGTTTTGAGATCAATTAGCATGCAGTACCAGAGCTGCGAATTGACTATCCCAGTTCTGGCCTCTGAACCTGTAGTTACTGAAATTGCATTGTGATCAATTAGAAAAAGAGAAAAGGCACCAGACTAAATGGAGGAAAGTGGCATATATTAATTATGTCCTCATTTTAGTGATGGTGTAATGATGGGGTGGTCACTGGAGTTATTGAATCTTCGTACATCTCATTACATCTGCACTAGCACAGGCAGAAAAGAAAGAAAGATAGATAGATAGATAGATAGATAGATAGATAGATAGATAGAAGCAGTAAGACAAATATGCATAGGTAAAAAAAAAAGAGGGTTTTTTTTTTGGGTTGTAAATGAGAGGGGTAAAAGACAGTAAATGAGCTGTGGGAGAAGCCAGTGAATGCCAAGGTGTTAGTAGAATTATACGGTGCTCCTCTTAGAGGCAAACAATACAGTCAGAAGAGGTCAGAGGAGTTACTCAATCAGCCCTATGTGTTGGGTCTGCTTAAGGAGCTGAAGGACAAAATAAAAGACCTGAAGAAGTAATCTCATAGATAATGGACTCCTGTTGAAACTGGGCTGGAATCAATGTTGGGTCAGACCTTACTAAATGAAAAAGAGTCATTTCTCCTCGCTTCATCTGCTTCGGCCAACCATTATGGCAAGTGAGTGTTATTCATAATCATTTGTCTGAACACACACACATGTGATCTAAGCATGTGTGCATTTCTTTACCCATATATGCAAATGTATGGTTACATGCACACATTTTTCACATCATTTTTACAAAAACACATATAGTACAATACATACATTTGGCTGTAAGTATGTGAAACATTGTTATCTGCTTTATTCTTTATTCTCACTTTAATTTGCTCTTAGAAAGAGAGAACTCGGCAAACTAGTTATGTTGTTCTGTTAGAGATCATGGCAGGGGAAATAGTAAACTGAAAGTCACAGCTTTGTCACAATCTGTACAATGAGATTCAACATTGTGTTCACAGTTTATTAAAATCTTGACATGATATAATCACGTTAGAAAGGTCACGCGTGATGTTGCGAACGTTCAAAGACTAAGTCAAACGCCCTTTACAAAAAAAAGTAAAACAACGACGTCGGGCGATTTTGAAGTTGTTGGAGAAAATGAGATGGAGTTTTTCGCCCTACCACAGTACTTCTGCCTACGTCACGCGTGACCTTTCCAACGTGATTACATAATGCATGGTGCATCACAGAGCAGTGCAAGATGAGCATTTGTGGTTAAAAAGTATATAAATTAGTATTTTTTTTTAGAAAATGACAGATCGTTTCGCTAGATAAGGCCCTTCATTTCTTTTTGACTGAAGAAAGAAAGACATAAACATCTTGGATGACATGGGGGTGAGTTAATTTTTAGGAAATTTTAATTCTGAAGTGAACTAATCCTTTAAAGTCTTTACTTTTTGCCAGACATTGTGTATATTACCAACACTCTCAGAAGAAAAATGGGACAAAAGCTGTCACTGGGACGGTACCCTTTAAAAAGGTTCTAATATGTACCATTTAGGTACTACTATGTACACTTTTGGTACCAATATGTACCTTTAAGGTACTAATAAGCACTCTTTAGGTACAAATGTGTACCTTTTGAAAGGGTACCATCCCAGTTACAGCTTTTGTACCTTTTTTCTGAGAGTGAAGGGACTGTATAGCATAACACCATTTCCACTGCAGTTCCTCCTACCTATCCTGATGAACACAAACAATTCCTTTGTAACTATTGTTTCCATTAAAACAATGCTTCCACCTGTCTGTTAAATAACAACACAATGCCTATTCAACAGGTCGCTAATAATACTGGAAAAAATAACAGTTACAATAGTATACCTACACAATATTAGTATATAAAGAAAACTCAAAGACAGGATCAATGAGGTCAGAGAGAATGTACAAATGGGACTCAATTGAGAGGCGATGGTTTCACTTGCTCTTTAAAATGTCCTTCTCTTCGTTCCCAGAATCTCTTCTTTTAAACAATAGATTGAGGAGATCCAGGGAATCATGTTCTCTATAGAGGCTATAGAGGGACAGGGGCCAGATGGGAGTCTGGGAAAGAGAATTGAGCATTTATTGTAGTAGAGAGGGGCAACGGGACAAAAGTACAGGGGAACCACACAGGTCAAGAGCATCGGATACACTATACACCAGCAGCTTGTGCTAACAGACTCTACTTTCATTTACTTTTGCATAGACTGGGAAGGAATAGGGAAAGGAATGTTGAGAAAGGAGTATTGTGCCGGCAACTGTTTCAGTGTTAAAGAAATAGCTGAAGAGAGAAGCTGGGTTTGCCAGACAGTCGTATCAGGGATGTTGATGGTTTCTGCATCTTACTGTGTGGGATTGAAAGGTGTGTAGGTTAATTTCAGTTTGACAATACAAATAAATCTGTATCAGGGTGTCGGCCATGGATAGTTCACCCCATACTGAAAATTCTGTAATCATTTACCTTCATGTCACTCCAAACCTGTATGACTTAATCTCTCCTGTGGAACACAAATTAAGATATTTTGAAAAATGTTTTTTTTTATCCATACATTGAAAGTGTTTCAATGTTATTTGGGCCCCACTGATTTTTAAAATTTCATCTTTTGTATTTAACAGAATCACTGTCACTTTAATCATGTTTTCAGTTTTGTGTTTTCATTTTTTTTCCCCAGTTAATGACAAAATACTCTGCTGTCTCTCCTCTCTAAATATCCACATCTCTTCAGGCAAGGCTGGTGGTACGGGAAAAGCAAATAAAAAGGAAAAATTAAGCTCTAATCAAAACAAAGCAAACAGAAAAGAAAGTATGACACATGCGAGAGGAAACGGAGAATGAAAGTGATTAAGAGAAAACCATATCTTCTACACATCCGCTGTGTTTATATCAATTTTGCATCTCTTTCTTATTTTTCATACTTGCTGTTGTGTTACATGTTTTATCTTTGGATCAGGCCCCTACGGCAGACTCCGCTCCGCTCTACAGATGGCTCTCTCCCCCTGCAGTCTGTACAGCACTTCTGGAGCTTACTGAGTGGCTAGGAACCCTAGCGGGCATCCAGATCTCTGCCTGCCTGCTGTGCATCCATTTCTCCTGGGCACTGCAGCTGTGAGGCAGGTCTCGAGGTCCAGGGTGTTGCCCCCCTTCACTGTGTAATCACAAACACAGGCTAGCTATCATTTCTTTCAAGCACACACACATACAATCTCCCACTCGCTTCTGATAATCCACTTCCAGCTGCGCTGTGCTTCCTCCATTATCACATACAGGCTGCACACCTCACTAGACCATCATTAGAAAATCCTGCACGGCAGAGCAAACCCTCTGCAACAGCCACCCACCTTAAAAGCAATCTGCTCACTGCACAAGGCGAGCCTCATTCAGTCGTGTGTAAGCCACCGAGCTCCACACAGAATGGATGCCAAGCTCTGATATCAGGTGGCTTTCAGAGGGAAGTTAATTTTGGAGAAATATGTTGGTTTAGAAATAGAAAGTCATAATGACTGCAGAAGGATGTAATCTTGTGTGCGAGTTAATATCATTAATTGCTTGTGCTGCATGTGTGTTAAATTGGACACAGAAAAAAAAAAAAAAAAAAACATTTAAAGGGAAAAAGATTGCAAAAAAAAAAAGGTTAGGCCTAATTGTAAATGAATGTTGCATTATATAATTTTACTGGGAAATGCATAGTTTTAGAAGTAAAAAGTATTAATTAACATTACCATTTAAATCTATACTATACACTTATAATATAATATATTTAAAATAGTTTTTGTAAGTAAAATATGAGCCACCTAATTTTTTAGTGAAACAGTAAAAGGAAAGTCCATGTGTGATACATCACATATGATAATATTTTATTTAAGGGGGACGACAACGGCGTGTTGGTGGCCTGAAAACGCAAACTTTTGAAAACAGGTTTCAAAGTGCAAGTTTTTGAAAACTGTCTCCATGTAAGAAACAAAAACACGAATCTGTGAAAATGATGACGTCATGCACATGCGCATTACATGTTCAGCCTACAGTGTTTCATCGCCATCTAATGGCCTGCCAGCAGAATACAGCGTTGTCTGTACAAGGAAAACGCAAAGGAAAAACTTTTTTTAAAACTCCGTTTTAAGCATATCGTTGTTGTGTATACGTACCCTAAATCATTCTGTTTCTTCTCTTTTTTTTTCTTATAATGTATTTGGGGTGTTTTGTGTTACATTTCATGCTATTCTGTTAATGTAACCACATAGGCAGGGGTGCACATAACTTTTTTGGTCTGGTTCTCAAGGGAGCACCTGGAGATGTTGCTTGGTACTCACACTTTGCTCTCCTCACTATCTTCTTTTCTCTCAAAAATGGTAGATGATTATAATGATGATTTATTTTATTTTATTTTATTTTATTTTATTAACATTAATGACACAGACAACAGCAAGAATATTAGGCTGCTGTCACTTTAAGACGGAATGCACGCACGGACTGAATACACTGACACACATCCGGTTTCTTTCTCAACTGTACGCTAATGACATAACCGAGAGAATACTTGCCGAGACAGGTATTTTGACATAATTTTGTGTGTTGTCCCTTCATGCGCAAGTAAACGCGAAAGAGGAATCAATTCGGTGTTCCAGCGCTGTCTGAAACGCGCCTCTCTCTCTCTCTCTCTCTCTCTCTCTTTCTCTGCGTGCGCGCGCTTCGGGTGTGGCACAGATAACCAGTGGCGCATCGTTTTTTTTTTTTTTAACCACGCATGGCGCAACACGCATCTGCACCCCTGCACATAGACCTAACTACCTGTATTATTAATGTGTACAAAGCAGATAGTTCAAGAAGAGTCTATTACATGTACCTGCTAATGAAATATACAATTATAAAATATAGGCACTGAAATGACATCCCATGTTTTTTTTTTTGTTTTTTTTTTTCAGGAAATTTCTGGAAACCACAGCTGCCAGTTTTTTTTTTAACCATAAATTTAACATGATATTTTTAGTGTTGGCTGGTGAGTAGCAGGTAGAGTTGATTTTCTAATAATGCATCTTAAGCAGCACACACAATCATCATCTCCCACGTATACTTCTACAATGTTCCACACTTACCACTTTCTCCCTCCCACACAAGCTCACAGTCATAAAGCAAAGATAATGACACATTCGACTAAATGAGCCTTGGCTGTTTTATTCATGAATGTCATGCGTATAGATATGCAGCCTGCTTTCTCATGTTAATGCAACCACCACTAATGCATATTTGGCTTATTCCATCCTCATACTGTATTCCAAATTATGCTGAATTCATAATACACTGATGTCAATTGTGATTGCTGAGCGGAACTGTCAGAGAGGGTAAAATGTAAACATTTTTATCTTACTAGGCTACTATTATTATGCATATATAATGTAGATAACTTTAATTTTGTAACATAGCAGTTTTAAGTCTGTGGTCTTGTGTTCCTCTCCCAACAACATCAGACCTGGTTAAATATGCTCAAACCACAAAAGCCATGTTGGCCAGAGCTGACTTTGTGTTTTTCACATTCAAATTCCGGATGCAATTATAAGCATGTTCATCCTAATGACATGCTAATTAGGTACCAAAACCAAGTGTCTGTGTAAATGTTTCTCAGTGAGAAACATTCATATTGAAGGGCTGCTGCAGGAGTATCAAGATGATGGTCCAGAGAACGAAGGAGAGCATGCCAGAGACACAAATCTGCAGAATAAGCTTTAATTGGGTAATTACCCAAAGTGGGAATGAGGCATTTAGAGGCTTAAATGGAAGGCAAATTGGCCATTATCTGGTGATTGTCCTTTTCTATCTTACTGCTTAGTGCTGGTATTTTACAACGACACCATCATATACTGGAGTTCAGATTCATAAATTAGCCCCATTATTCCTTGTAAACATGGGACTCCACACCTGTAGAAACAAGCATAGACAACAATGACACAAATCACTGGAGTAGTGCTGGGAATCAATGTTCTTTCACACACTATATGCTTATTTAGAGAGGAACATTAATCATGGCTTTTAATTACGTCCTGGCCCTGATAGTTAGTTGTAATATTTAAACCAAATGTCTAATGATCTCATGTATTGAAACGCATGGCTGCCTTTTCTTCCTCAGCTTTCATCTTGACCTTTAAATCCCAAACAGCCCTTTCCTTATTACATTTTAGCGTGATGCTGTCTCCACTGATGGGCTCGTTCATGGTATGTGAGGTTTTGCCAGTGTTTCTGTCAGTTATTTTTTTCCTAAGAGCATATAGAGAGCTGTGGGTGAAAATGATTTTTGTTTGATTGATGGCTCTCATCTAATAAGGCATTTGTCATTTTCCACAGGTGCACAGGATGCCTCCGGCACTCTGGACAGTGTCCATACATGCACCACCTCACACTGCCACCCAGTGGTGAGTCATAAGAATTACACAGTTGAGCTGAGGCTTGTCAACAGATAGTGATCTGATGAGAGTGAGGAAGGATCTGAATGTATTGAGTGTACAGAAAGGCAAAAACGTTCATGCTGCTGAAATGACATTCATCTAAACACTGTTATCATCTGTTGATAATAGACCTCCTCCAGTGGAATTTCAGACTCCATAATCTCCATATGATGATGTGTCTTTGTTTATACAGTCCTCCATGTGAAACTCCAGATGGATGACATTATGTCTATATCACAATAACAAATTCCCATTGAACCCATGCTGAAATAAAGAGATGACTTAATTTAAGAATAATTACAGAGTGGGATCAGAAAGAGAAAAATAACAGAACATTTGTATTTTACAAAATAATATTACACAACAGTGAACTCACTTTATATTGACATGAATATTCATAATAATCTTTGGCAGTAATACACAGTGTGTTGCAATGCCGATGATAAAGAGCAGTGGTTCTGTTTGAAAGGAGACTCCACACCTGATAAACTGAATTTGGCTTCTTGATACTCTCTATGTAGCCTCTATTATTTTTGTTTGTATAGAGGGCTATGGCATCATATATATTTGTTTTGTTTTGGTTGGTTGGTTGATCTCTTTACAATGACTCTGAGTGGTGATTCTTCAGAAGTGTAATATTTCTGTTGCTCCAAATATTTTATTCCCCCTAGAATCCTGTCCCCCTTGGACCCCAAAGCTTTTCTATTGGCTGAAAGAATTTTTATCAGGACTATTCATGACAGAACATTATATTATTAATTATTAACTAGCAATGGCAAGGTCATGGGTTTGATTCCCAGGGAATTTATATGAACCAATAAAATTTATGCCTTGAATGCAGCGTATGGTCACTTTAGATGGAAGCGTCAGCCAAATGCATAAACGTAAATGACACAATGCCATTATGCATACAAAAGTTTCTGACAGCTTATTGTTTTTCAACTTTGAGTACTGGGTGTTTATGAGTCTTACAGCATGTCTTGCATCTGTTACAGAGTCTGGCACATATTGCCTAAATGTCTCTGTATCCTTTTCCAGATGGCAAATGAGCGATTGAACCCATGTGATGGGTGAGAAAAGTCTTTGACTTTGATGACAGTCTTGCAGATTCTTCTTAACTATCATCTTCAACAAGTTGTGGTCAGAAACCACAGTTCCGATACCAGGCAGTAATGCAGCTGGACAGCACACTCTCTACCTCCTAGTGCCACATGATACAAGAACAAATACTTTCCACATATCCTCTGTTCATACATAAAATGCAATACGTCAATCCAATAGCAAAATAGTGAAGTAAACATGGGAAATGTTTGGGCCAGTCATGTTACATAGTTGGCTTGGTGCTGACACTTGTGGTTTTCTTTGTTCTAGGATATCCTCTCCAGAGCAAGGAGGTATGTGTTAATGCGTGTGTCTCTGTTCTGTGGAGGAGGAAATCATGGGGATTTCACTGGCTCTGATGGCTTTTACAGGGCTCTGCCTGGGAATACATGTCTGTTTGCATGTGTGTGTGTGTGTGTGTGTGTGTGTGTGTTGGAGGTCCATTTATATAGGAAGGGATGATGAGGAACCTTTAGTTTTTGAGTACTTTACAAAGAACTCTAATCCCACCTTTCACCCCAATTACACAGATCTTTATATGATGGTTTAAAAATTCCCTGTCATAGGATAAATTCTTTCAGTATCGGCTCTGGGCATTTTCTTTGTGGATTTCAAAGTCAAAATGATTAATTTCAACACAAAAAAAATTGAACTGTGTTCTGCACAGCAAGGTCAGATTAAAATCACAATTCTAAAAACAACATTATAAACAAAAATATGTCAGAATGACAGCTGTGTGATACAAATTCAAAGGACAAGTCTTGTATGTCTCCTGTCTCCTGCCCTTCATCTTGATTATTTGCACCTGTGTCATGTTTCCTGATTACTTCATATGTGCATTGTCCTCATGGTTAGTGTTGCTTGTTGAGACCCGGTTTGAGGTGGATTTTGTCATTGGTTTGCATGTATTTTGGCTGTTGGACTGACTACAAGCTAGACAGGGATGAATGATAGTGATGATTGCTCAGACCTCATTGGGAAGGCAAGCAATGAAGCAATGAAGGAACTGGCTCTCACGTGTCTTGTGACCAATTGCAACATACCAGAGTTTGTTTGTGTCTTTTTGAATGAAATGTCACAGTTTTGACAGAAGGGATCAGGGAAGATTTTCAGCTTTTAACAGATTAAAGGGGTCATGAACTGCATTTTTATGAGGTGCACCAATCCAAGTAAGCTATTTTTTTGTGAATGTGTGAGATTTCTGATTCATTAGCCACTAGGGAAATAATGAGAAGAATAACAAAGTGCAATACTCTCTGAAAAATGGTACAAAAGCTGTCACTGGGACATTACCCTTTTAAAAAGGTTCTAAAAATTTACCATTTAGGTACTAATATGTACACTTTTGGTACCCATATGTACCTTTGAGGTACTAATATGCACTCTTTGGGTACCTTTTGAAAGGGTACAGTTACAGCTTTTGATTCTTTTTTTTTTTTTTTCTTTCTTTCTGAGAGTATACAAACCAGTGTCTTTATAATTATGACAACAATATATAAATAAATATAATATGGTAAAAAATACAAAATTGCAATATCAAGCTGAATAACAAGCTTTTTTTTTATAGGCTGCAGCTAAAAATAACTGGAAGCGGATGACACCGGAAGCCAGACACATACAATCTACAAATGGCCGTGCCTGTAAAAATAAGGTAGATAATGTTAGTAGGATTTTACATTAAAAATTGTCATTTTTTAAAAATAAACGGCCATTTTCTACTCTGATTTGCCCTCTAATTTGTCAACTTCATTTTTGTATATAGCGCTTTTTACAATACAGATTGCTTCAAAGCAGCTTCACAGTGATAATAGGAAAATTAATGGACAGAGATTGTTTTGGCTTTACAGCAGCTCTAGGAAAAAGTTATTATCGAGCTAAAGTAAGTTTTTGATTGAATCACTTCTGTTGTAAAAATAGAAAACAGAAGACTTTTAATGCGTTCTTGCCGTTCATTTACGTGTAGGTATGCACGTTTGAATGTGTATGTGCGCAGACGCTAGTCTTTTTTACAAAGTGACATCGCCACTTGTCTGGCCCGCATAATACAGAATTATTAGTCGTTTCCGCGGATCCATGCGAACTGGAATTATTTTGATAACGTTTTATCTATACATAGGGAAAGGAAAGGAAGGAAGCCTTTGCAGAGGATAGTTAGTTGACACTTTAGGGTTGCGTTGTCGTAGTGTCTAGATGCAGGTCCTTCATCTCATCTAGATACGGCCTGGATCTGGCAGACTACGGTAAACCTCGGAATAAACAGAGAGAGACTAATATTAACGTAGACGCCATTCTTCTTATGATGTAGCCTACATGATATGGGAAGTGTTCCCGGTTCCAGCTGACCTAATTTATGCAGCAGATAATGTGTATGCCAGGTTAAAGAGATGTGTTTTTAGTCTAGATTTAAACTGACAGAGTGTGTCTGCTTCCCGAACAATACTAGGAATACTGTTCCAAAGTTTAGGTGCTAAAAAGGAAAAGGATCTACCGCCTGCAGTTGATTTTGATATTCTAGGTATTATCAACTGGCCAGAATTTTGAGATTGCAATAGACGTGATATAGTCCTTTGAAGGACTATAATGTGTTAAGAGCTCGCTCAAGTACTGGGGAGCTAAACCATTTAGTGCTTTGTAAGTAATTAGCAAGATTTTAAAATTTATACGATGTTTAATTGGGTCTAATTAATTTGTACGTTCATGTTCACAGTCTTTGCATATCAAAAAGCACTGATCACAGATTAGGCGTTAGAATTAAAATGGTTACTTACATGTTGTGACATTATTGTATCTTTCCCTAAAAAGTCTGTCTGCAAAGCCTGTGTTAAATTGATTTACCAAAAAATCCACATAAAAAAAAAGATGTCTTAAGATCTATTAGTCTACGTGAATGATAAAAGCTGTTTTTGGACTAACAAAGTTTTGAGTTCTTAAACTCACAGTATGTTTGAATAGCACAATGAACTCTTAAGTGAAAAGATCAAGGAACATTAGATTTCTCAATTCATGACCCCTTTACACTCTCTTCCTATTCCTATTCTCTCTCAGCTTTCAGAGCCCATAAGTCATTTAAACTACTTCTGTAGTGATTTTTGTCTTCTTTGGAATAAATTATTGTGACATTAGGTTTAAGGATAGGAATGCAGTTAGGTGCTTAAAATACTTGTATAATAGTATAATGTCCTCAGAACTGAGGTAAGAACGTCACCAGAATCATGAATGATGCAGAAACAATGGTGTTTAATGGGCTGATAGATTTTATGAACAGAGCACAAGGACGAATAGTGTCCAATACCATTTTAAGAGGCTGTGGAGAACAAGTTCCAAGAAGCTGGCAATAGGCTTCTTATGTAAGTCTGTGAGAGATGAGCATGGAGTTGATAGATCTGAGATTGTTTTACTATCAAAAAATATCAACACATAAGGTTTCAGGGGTCAGACTGCACATCTCATTGACTATGACACAGAGATAGACCATGCTTTGATATTTTTATATATTTAACAAGGGCTAGAAAGTGATTTAATGCTGAGACAATGAATTTTACTAATAAGGTCTTAAGAAGAGAATGTCAGTGTTGAAGTGAGGCTGGTGAAATGGGTTTTAAAAGCAGCCTGAATTTGTTTTAGTTCAGCCACTCATCCGAATGTGATTTCAGAAGCCCAAACATTAATCGAGAACGAGAAACAGATGTTTACCTAGAGGCTTTCTTTCTTTCTTTCTTTCTTTGGTATATCTCTTTTCGGTATTCTTTTTGTAGTGTTTTTTTTTTTGTTTTTTGATAAGGTGAACACAGGAAAAGAAGGAAGAAGGCTGGTCTGGAGGTCCCAGACAGTGATGTAATCTGTTTGTAACAGCCACATCTTAAAGAGGGTCACTTTGAGTTTGGCAGGAGACAGTCTGACTCACCACCCTGTTCACAAACTGTTTGTTTGGTGTTCCTCCCATCTCCCCCCCTCTTCGTCCTGCTATCTCTCTCACTTTCCCTTACACACACACACACACACACACACACACACACACACACACACATTGCTTTATTAACCAAAGATCTTGGACTCCAGAAAGTTTGGCTCTTCTTACTTTTGATTCCCAAGAGAAATGTGAAAGTGCAGAATGTCCAGATCCTCATGCAGAAATCCACAGGAGGTGAGCAGATTTGTAGCCACTTTTAGCAATGTGTGAGAACAGTGCTGTGTCTAAACAGACCAGCATAAACACATATTTCTAAGGTTGCCTTTCATAGCCTTAAAACAGTCATCAACAGGGCTGGAATTTCACTTTAGACTCATTAACAATGAACAAAACTTCAATAATGTGTTTCAAATTCAAATGTCAACACGTCTTTTAAATCCCATCACAAAGAACTTTTTGTAATCCAACAAAATAGATTAAGAAAGAAAAAAATATTTTCATAGTTCTGGGAAAGGACCAAAGAGCTATCAAGAGCTCTACATTTTTCGTTCACACACTTTGACATTTTTCATGCAGACGGTTTATCAACAGAGGTTTTATGTTTCTCACATTGGTATTTCTTTTCAAAACAGTTATCCCTAATGTTCTGTTTCTAAATACTGCCTCCAATCTTATAGTATTAGACATCAGGAAAAGCACATTAGAGAAACACTGTTTGTAGGAGCAACAAACAGCAAAATTCAGTTGATTTATTTTTGAATTCTTTTCTTCACTAATTGTTCTCTACAGAGTGAACTTGTGTGAGTGAAATATGGTGGTGTATTACTATATAAGGTTTTCACATTCTTTATAAGGTTAATACGGTTTTACATGCTCATGGAAATATCATGGAATTTTAAAATTGTGTTTACCAGTCCTTGAAAAGACGTAGAAATTTCTATAGTGAATTTAGATGTTTTGTTTTTATGCTTTGCTTTAAAATATTTCACCAGATAGTTTGCTCTTAGGTAAAACCTTATTGCAAGTCCTAATAATTTTTGATGCATTATGGAATAGTTTTTTGAGGAAAATAGTTCACAAAATTGTCTGAATGATTCATTAGTGAATTGGACTGAATAACATGTTTTTTTAAAACCATTTTCTATGCAGTAAAAACAAATGACTATAAAGAGTTTATTGAAAAGCCATGGAAATTCATTCATTCATCAGAAAGAGGGGGGACACTGGTGACACTGATGTTCAGGAAGAAATTACATATTCTTGGAACTCAAATAAAAAGGTGGTTCATACGGCACCTTTTGACTCTTCAAAGCAATAAAAATGTATAATTTTATTCCCTTATGTGAAGACAGGAAGATTTGAAGCATATTTTCCTTGAAGTTTAGCCTTTTTCAACTTTTGAGGGAGAAAGGCAGAGTCAGAATGAACAAATGGATGTTAGAAAGTTGGAAGATTTCATCTCCTCTGAATGGTCTAAGCACATCTCATCCATCTTGCAGGTCTGCCACATGTTTTCAATCTCATGGACCATTCTGCATGTCTTTGTGTTTTACAGCCGCAGGGCAGCTTCATGCTGAAAACGCTCATTGCTTTTGCCTCAGGTCATGTGCTTGTGTGTAAATGTTGAACATGTCTTTTAAATGTTTATATGGCTATGTGTCTGATCTTTGGAATATTTCATATACTCCCAAGCAAATCTGGAACAAAACTTAAATACTATCCCTACTTATCTGAAACAGAGAAGAAAGACCCAAGACAACATCCAACAAATTTGTTTCATATGTTCTTGATCCACAGGCTCAACCGATTCTGATTTACCTCTCAGAGTGAATCATGTGTAAAGGTTTTAGCCACTTCAGGGAATGTGTGCATCATTCTGAATGGCAAGAGGAAAGAGGTTAACGTGTTCTTCCTGGGGTCCAGGCCCCTTAATGACCCTACCAGAAGCTGCTCTGCATACTTTCACTGTTGTTGTCATTAAGTCAAGCTTCCTCAAGAACCCCAGTCCCATATGATTCAGTTTGGATTCAGATCCACTGAGTTTAACCATCACTTGTATCTGCCGGTCAAGATTAGTTTTGCCAGGATAGCCACAATAAAATGTCTGGAACAGAGACTTTACACAACACAAATGACCAGACTTGAACATTGCGCAACTACAAGAAACGCAATGGAAGCTTTGAGAAAGTCCAGACTAAAGAGAGGCTTCTTTAAATGCTCAAGATCACAGATTTACCCAGGTTACAGGAACTTGGTTTGAATTGGAATTAGTAGAGCGACCCATGTCACTTTTCAAAGCACTAGACACCTGCAACCCACATGTTCCTTACTGAGGTATTGATGTGTGCCATTACTTGTCTCGAGTCTTTGCTTGTTGCTAGGCAACTGGTAAACCTTGTGTGTTTGTCTGTTTTTGTTTGTCTTTCCAGTTTGTCTCTGTGTGCCCACCCTACAGGTCCTGTCCTGCTCAATTAGAGAGAAATAAGTTGCTTTGAAGAGCAGCAGTCCACTTTAAATGGGCTCATAAAGAAACCTCACGGAAGATTACAGTGCAGTACAGTTATTAAACTGCTGCTGATGAGAAGAGCTGTACAATACAGTATGTGTTGTCAATTAACAAATTCTATGTTTTTTTACATAAACATGGTAGTACCATGGTATTCTTTGCAGTATCTTGTAGTACCATAGTACATGGTAATCTTTCAGTTCACATCTGGCACCACACCACCACTGTAATGCCATAGTTATTTTAGTAAGCGATGAAAGATGTGAAAAAGAATGTGTGTGTGTGCACGTGCGCGTTAGTGCGTGTGTGTATAAATTGTGTGCATTTGAGTGTTGATTGTGCTCTTCTTAGGGTAAACAAGAACCTCTAACCGTAAAATTCATAATAATGTCTTCATTGTTATTGAATTTACCTTTATGAACACTGGCATCTCAGCTGGGACACTAACTACTTCCTGTCTTTATACTGTTCTAATGACCTCACACTCTCACAAATTGCCCCAACACAGGACATTAATGCAACATTTAGTGTCCAGAAAACCTGAGGTAAGATTTTATTGGTGCTGTCTACTTTTCCATTCATGCATGCTGGGCGCAAATGTTGCCTGTGAAAATGGAAGTGTCTACCACATGCCTCTGTTTGCATTTAGCTGTCATGTATCGGGAAGTTGAAAACCATTTTTGTGTTCCGACCAGTTTCACAACCATGCTCTAGTTCTGAATATTAACCTGCTTGTGATTATCTATAGCTGAATCACAGCCATTACCACCATAAAACAGCTCTAGCACTATTGCTCCAGTGAAATGGCTTAAACAAATGCTAATAATCGAATATTTTTTCAGACAGAGAAAAATAAAAGACCACTAATCACTAGTGTGGCCATTTCTGGTTGTGGACTAGTGATATTGCTCTTGCATCTTGCTCTTTCTTATTAACATTATGAGACAAGGTAATGAAGGTCATTTGAATTCCAGAGATACACACAGAGCCATTCATTGTGAAGTTTCTGAACATATTTTTTAGAATATGCTCTATGTCCCAGAACATCTGGTGTTCCTTAATTCGAACAACTAAGCCAGCATGGCAACGGCATCACAAACATTCATGCGTCCAATTATGCCCTAGATAATAAAGAAAGTTGAAAAAAGAAAAGAAAAACAAATGACCTTTGGATTTTGAAACAGTAAGTTAAAATGGCTTTATATTATGAGACTAAATTCTGACTGACTTAAAATGACTGTCCATTCTGTGATATATCTTAAAAGTCAATATACAATAGTTGCTTTGAATTAGTATCATGTACATATGTGAGTATTTGTGTATGTAGAGAGTAAATTAGGCATTTAAAGCTCCTCCTCAAGAATCAGTTATTAAATACTGAATTTCGACAGGGCCAATGGACTGAAACTAATTGTTTTGAACCATACAAACTTGTCCATTGTTCTGTTCAAAGTGTGCTGCCACACTGATTTCATTTAAGTAGGTGAGATATATGAATGTGAGATCTTAAAAGGCTTTGATGCAAGAGGTGCTTGATATCTTCCATATTGCTATATTGTAGGCCTATTTTGCTCTGACTTCCCATTGACCCTATGGTCTGTTATTTCTTACAGTTTACAATCACACAATTGTATGTTCTGCTGATATAGTGGATTTGTTCTGCAGAATCTGACATCATGACTGAAAAGCCACAGTGTATTGCTGTTGGCTCTTTAGTGTTACAAATCACTCATATTGTTTATCAACACATTCAGAGGCACAGATGGGAAAGAGCATGCTAATGTCTATCAGAAAGAGTCATGTAATGGCTTTCATGTGCTTGAAATACATGGATGTCATTCTTGAATGGCTTTCTTGTGAATTTTGCATAACTAAACACTCCCAGCAATGAATATCTCACCACAGTGCTGACACAACTGTGAATCATTAAGGGAAAAACACTTGTATGTGTATGTGTGTTATCTGTGTGTTTTTGTCTCTGTCTACTCTATCTGAATACTTTGTCAGAGGATAAACTTTTTCCTACTAGGACTCAAAAAAACTGACATATATCAATAGAGACTCTTTTATTTCTTTGAGAACATTGTTCTAGGACAGCCCTGACTGTGAAATCCAGCCCTTTACTCTACTGTACAGGAGCAGTAGATGGTGCTGAACCCATGTTGTTATTTCATGCCAGAGAGCCGACTCTATGGCTCAGGGCTGAGCTATATAAGTACTGAACACAGACCTGGACTTCACATTCGCTCTCTCGCCTTCTCACTCCAACTATTAAGCAACTGCTCTGTAAATACATCACATAAACAAGCAGGAGTACAAGAGCTTTCCATTTCGCAGAGAAACATTTGCTTTGGTAAGGTATCATTTTCTCAGCTTTTCAGATTTCGTTTCTGTAACCACATTTTGAGGATTTGGATTCAGACACTAATGCTTTCCTCATTTGTAGATTTTGTTTCATTGGTCATATGGATGTTTGAGCAAAACCGATCTGTTCAGTTCTGAATTTGGATGTTTTGCTAACTTTTTTTGTATGTACAAATGATTTTTATCTGCATGTAGTATAGTACTGTGCACTCAGAAAAAAAGTTACAAAAGCTGTCACTGGGGCGGTACCCTTCAAAAGGTACTAATATGTACCATTTGGGTATTAATATGTACACTTTAGGTACTAATATGTACCATTTGGGAATTAATATGTACTCTTTAGGGGTAAATAAGGTACAAAGGTATAGCCTACCTTTTAAAATGGTACTGCCCCAGTGACAGCTTTTGCATCTTTTTTTTTTCTGAGAGTGTATATAATCTCATTGTGGCATTAAAAAAAATGTTGCATTTTGTAGTCATTTTTGTATTGAAGTAGTCATATTGTGTCGTCTTTTAAAGTCATAACAAATGCTAATATAGAGAGAAACTGTTAAAATTGATTGCATTGAAATATTGTTATTCCATAAACAAAATTTTCTATGTGCATATGGAATGTGTAGTTAGGTCTGAGTTTTCTGGCAGGATGTAAAAACAGTTGTGCATTCCCTTGACACACAGTGATGGCTCTCACAGATGTGATATTTGAGAGCAGCTAAAAATCTAAGCACTTTAAGCTCTTTCTCTGCAGCTTGTCTTTGTTTCAGCAGGAGCATTCATGAACTTCACTGTAATATTACTTCATCCTGTCTAAAGTTTTTGGTTGTTTCTGTAAAATGGAATGTTTTTAAGTACTCTAATTTTAGAATTCTTCTTGGTCAGTTTGAATCTGGAAAGGTTAAAATGAGTTTATAATCAGCTGAAAAAAAGGCACATGGGAGTTTCCTGTATGAGTTGCTGAAATGAAAACACTGTGGTCCATTTACTTCTGTGCAGTTTACTAATCTCCTTTATATTTGTATCTGATTGGCATAGGACCTGTGTCTGGACTATTCTTAGTGTTGAAGGAGCTGTGTGTGAGGGTCTTTACCAGAGGTCGGAGGTCATCAACAGGGAGCCAGGATGGGCTGCCTCTCAACATGGACCTTTCTTCTGTTTCTGTTGGAAATTACAGGCACTTTTTCTCAAGGTTTGTTTGGCCACAACTCCTGTGAACATCATTTGAATCAACACATTTCATACTTAACTGCTAAATGTGAATTATTGTGAGTCATCTTGCTCATGGTTGAAAGCTGAAAGATTTCAAAAGAACATTGACAGCTGGCTCTTAGAAACATGACTCTTCCAATACCCCAACCCCCAAACCTCTCTTTAGCAAACCCATTACTGAAGGAAAGGCAACATTGTTCTAGTGTCCCAGTATATCCAGAAGCTGAGGTGTTTTGCGAGCCAGCAGCAGAAAGCCACCTGCTAGCAATTGGTTCTACCCTGTGTGTGAACCACTAGCGGAAATCTCAGTTGTATTCTGTAAGGATAAGGAAAAGGGAATCTTAATCTGAAAGGGGATAAATCAAGGGAAAACAAGAAATAAAATTTAACTTTTAGTTAGGCTCATGACAATAAGTCTTGATTATATACCTTTTTTTTTTTTTTTTTTTACCACATCAAAAGCAAGTTAAGCCCATCACTGGGCTGCATCATTGTAAAATTAATACAACAATATAGAAAACTGAGATAGTGTGCTAAGATTTCAAGAAATAAAGCTTTTGTTTCCTTATTAGGGACATGGGGAAGCATCATGGGGACATCATGGAGACCAAACCCAGCTGTGTACCATAATGAAGGTAGGTTTGTATGTTTCTGACAATACATAACCAATAAAATATATTTCAAAAGGCAATCCAAACTGATATTTAAAGCCATACAAAACTTTCCTTTTCCTCAGATAATTACGAGTGGACCACATGGTTCAATGTAGATCACCCTGGAGGAAAAGGAGACTATGAGAAGCTGAATGCCATTCGTTTTTATTATCGAGCACGTGTGTGTGAGGTTCCTCGAGCTCTAGAGGCACGCACTACTGAATGGATCCCAGCTCGCAACACTGGGGAAAGAGTACATGCTGACCCAGCTGTAGGGTTCTGGTGTGTCAATGATGAACAGCCTGTTGGGAGGAACTGCTCAAACTATGCTGTACGCTTTCTATGTCCAAAAAGTAAGTAAATGGGGCTCTATGAGCCAAATGATGTTTTAAAATACAACTATTCCCTGCAACGCACTGTGTGGTTTTTTAAAGGCAATAATAATGCTTCTAACAATCATTGTAAATATATAATGTTCAAAGCTCAGTTTTATTGTGCACATTTTCCCTGATAATGATGGTTTATTATGCAAATTAAATATAGAAAAGGTGGATTAGATGATGATGCTGCAGAAATTTAATTTTATTCTATTATTTTGAGTTTACCATGAGTTAACAGCACAGTTTTTATTAGGTGATGACTCCCTATAAAGCACAAAGTAAATTAATTTATATTTAGCAGAATCTCTCTCTCCATTCAGACATTGTTTCAGATAATGAAAAACTGATATGGGGTCCATGGTCAGAGTGGACTGTGTGTCCAGCCCAGTGCAATCGGGTGGCAACACAGCATCGCTCTAGAAGCTGCAAAACCAATGCCAAGCAATGTAATGGCCAAACCCTCGAGGCCAGGTCATGCCAAGGGCCACCTTGCCCACGTAATGCATTTACTCAGTTTCCTAAAGATTAAAAATTATCATTTTCTTGTCAATTAGAATTTCAGCTAATCTTTATTGTCATCCTTCCATTTCATTAAAAATCTCTTTCTCCTTTTCTTCCCTAGGCTGTGATCTGCAGTGTGTGATGGGCAAGGTAAATGATGAGTGTGATGGCTGCAATTGCCAGGATCATACAGTTTTAGGATCAGTCCGTAGTGCGGGGGGTCTCCCTGCACCTGGAGCTGCCATTCTCCACGCTGGTTCCAGGCCCAAACTCCTCACTGTTACTGATCACAATGGACACTTTCAGGTCCCTGGAATCTGCCCTGATGGCAACACTACTCTGATGATTAAGCTGAATAATCACGCTCCACAACAAGTCACTGTGCCACCAAGCACCGAACGCACTTCCGTCCTCATTTTAAAGCTAGAGAGAGCAAGTAATGATTCTTTCAATGATCTTGAATGCATGTAATCTATTCTGTATTAGCATTAGATACTACCTTAAGAAGACATTTTCAAGATCTATTTAAATGTTACAATCATTCCAGGTCTTAACAACATTTTCACTGGCCCCACCACAAAAGAATGATCAGTATCTATATATATTCAGCTATTATGTAACTCAATGGCAAAAATGTAACTCTTATGGAAAACAATGGCATACAATGTAAAACATTACTGATTGGTTTGTAGTTTAACATATTTGTACTGATGCTTTCAAGATGATCACAACTCTTTGTTGCTATTTAGACAAAACCTCATCCATGTTAGCTAGCTATATAACATTGTCTTGGTGAAAATTCTGCAGAATTTGCAACAACAATGTAGAATACATAACAGAAATGGATGTACAAGATCAATATTTATAACACAATATCGCTGTGTTCCTCAGAAAAACTGTATGTGCTAAAAAATCCTGAGAGCAAGGCCAGAAGGGAAGGTCAGACAGCTGCCTTCTGTTGTAAGGTTGATGGGACACCTGAACCAAACCAGTATGAATGGTAAGCTTAAGCTTTCAGATATGAATTGATGTTCACTATAGAATTTCAGCAGAATACAAGGAAACATGTTAGCAGATGGCATTAAATGACAAAGCAGAGAATCACAAAGAGCATCTAGTATCTGAAGTCAAAGCCCTCAAGTCTTATGTGCCTTCAAAATAATATGACAGGTTTATATGAGGACAGTTCAAACAAACCACGTTAACATGAAGTTATTTCTTAACAATTAAGAATTGGTCCCCACCCCATGGCACCAGTTATCCTGAATGATAATCACTGTTGTAAATCTTTAGGTTCCACAATGGCACTCTGCTGGACAGGAGTCAATATCAGTATGACGAGACACTGGTTTTGAGGAATCTCAGTTTGGACCATATTGGAGAATACTACTGCAGAGCCAGTAATGAGAACGGTGCCATCAAATCCAAACCAGCCACCCTCACGGTTATTGGTGTGTCCTTATATCCTACTTTAACTATAGGCCTACATATTTTATATTAACCTAAAATATATCTATCAAAATACTTTACAAATACTGTGATCTCAGTTTGGTATTTATCTGTTTTCTATCTATTTCTGTGTTAAGGTCAAAAAGCACCATCATGCAACCCTAAGCCTGATTCCCACCTGATCCGTCTACCACATGACTGCTTTCAAAACGAGACTAACTCTTTCTACTACGATGTGGGGAGATGCCCAACCTCTACATGCACAGGGAAGCTGGATAACGGCATCAGATGCAAAGACTCAGTTTCCTACTGCTGTGGAGTTTCAAACATGGAGGAGAAAGAGATTATATGTCAGGGATATCAGTTGCCCATCATGGTAGTAACTCAGTGTGGTTGCAAAACATGTGTGGACACAAAAGCTGTTGTTCGTGGACGTGCTATTGCAGCAGACACTGATGAACCCATGAGGTTTGGACACATCTACATGGATGGCACAAGAGTAAGTCGAACTGGATACAAAGGCACATTCTCAATCCAGGTACCAACAAACACAGAGCGTCTGGTCCTCACATTTGTGGACAACATGCAGAAGTTCGTGAACACCACAAAAGTTTTACCATTCAATCCTAAAGGTGGAGCTGTGTTCCATGAGATCAAGCTGTTGAGGAAAAAGCCAGCTGTTACCATTAGCTCAAGAGAAACTAATAAGCTAGATCTTGGTGAGGTAGAAGGCCAGGATCCCATTGCTGAGATTGAGATCCCACCCAATGCATTCTATAAAGAAAATGGAGAGGTGTTCATGGGAAATGTCAAAGCCAGCGTGACTTTCCTCGACCCCAGGGATGTATCAACAGCAGCGGCTGCCCAAAGTGATCTCAACTTCATTGGCGATGAAGGTGACACTCTGCCCTTGAGGACCTATGGAATGTTCTCAGTGGACTTCAGGGACGAAGAAGGAGGCGAGTCGCTCAATGCCGGAGAGGTGAAAGTGCGTCTCGATGCAGCACAAGTAAAGATGCCTGAGCACTTGAAGACCATGAAATTATGGTCTCTTAATCCTGATACAGGTTTGTGGGAAGAGGAGGGCCAGTTCCATGCTGAGAAGAAGCAACGGGGGAAAAGAGAGGAGAGGACCTTCCTCATAGGTAACATGGAAATCCGTGAACGGCGGCTGTTTAACTTGGATGTACCTGAGAACAGGAGATGTTATGTGAAAGTGCGGGCTTTCCGTAGCGAACGGTACATGCCAAGTGAGCAAACTGAAGGAGTCGTGATGACTTTAATAAATATGGAGCCCACACCAGGGTTTTCAACCAACCCTCGGGCTTGGGGTAGATTTGACAGCGTCATCACTGGCCCAAATGGTGCGTGCCTTCCAGCCTTCTGTGATGAACAGAAAGCAGATGCATATTCTGCCTATGTCATGGCCAACCTTGGGGGAGAAGAGCTAGAGGCAGTAGCATCCTCTCCTAAGTTGAATCCTAACATCGTTGGCGTCCCGCAACCCTATTTGAATAAACTTAACTACAGACGCACGGACCATGACGATCCCAGAATAAAAAAGACAGCATTCAGCATGAATGTGGCCAAACCTCGGTCAAACGCAGCTGAGGAGGCCAATGGTCCAGTTTACCCATTTGACAAGCTTAAAGAGTGTGAGGAAGCTCCATTCAGTGCAGCTCACTTCCGTTTCTCGAGAGTTGAAGGAGATCGGTATGATTATAACACAGTGCCTTTCAATGAGGACGATCCCATGAGCTGGACTGAAGACTACTTGAGTTGGTGGCCAAAGCCTATGGAATACAGGGCCTGCTACATTAAAGTAAGACTCAATAGTGCCCATGAGATCAACGTTCGTTCTCGCAATATGGGAGGTACCCATCCAAAAACCGTTGGCCAAATGTATGGCATCCGTGACACCAGAAGCATCCGGGACATGGATCAGTCAGCTGTTTCAGCTGTGTGTCTGGAGTTTAAGTGCAGTGGGATGCTCTATGATCAAGACAGAGTGGATCGGACCCTCGTGAAGGTAATGCCTCAGGGCAGCTGCAAGCGAGACAGTGTAAACAGCATGCTACAGGAATACTTGGTAAATCACCTTCCACTGGCTGTCAACAATGACACAAATGAGTTCACCATGCTTGCACCTCTGGACCCTCTGGGCCACAACTATGGTATCTATACAGTGACTGACCAAGACCCCCGGACGGCAAAAGAAATTGCGCTTGGCCGTTGTTTTGATGGTACATCAGATGGCACCTCTCGAGTCATGAAGAGCAATGAAGGTGTGGCATTAACATTCACCTGTGGTGCTAAAGAGGTCACTAGGCAGAGTATGTTCCAGCAGATGCAGAACTCACTGGGTCAGGCCACAGCTGGAAGTGCACGGCCGGGAAGAGGAAATCGGAGGCAGAGAGGCGGCTCAACAGCACCTCGCAGCAGAAAGAGGAGTACTCGTAATTCCTATACACGTGCCCAGACCGTTGGTTGATATTCCAAGAACTTAAAAACTCTACATGAGACAAGACAGACCCATTCTCTATGGGGGCTGCTCTTATGAGAGTTACTGGATTTAAGCCATTTTCAAACTTGATAGCAATAAGAAAATTACAAACATATTTGATCAAGGCTGGGGCAAAGTCTTTTCATATTACTTTAGTAATTTAGGTTTGCTGATCACATCAACTGGCAAACAATATTACAGATTTTATGAATTGCAAAGCAAATTCATATTAGAGTGGATAAAACATTTTTTTTTTAATTTTAACAATTAATTTTTAATAATTTCACCTATTAAAAGCCTAACAAAACTAAAACCACTAAAAAAAAAGTAAACTAAGCAACTCCAGAGGATTGTGTGCTTCGTGTAATTTTTCATTTACAGATTTTCTATTCACTCGTACTGTGGTAAATATTTTACTACTTGAAATTGTAAATAGTCGAATATTTATTGCACACTTCAGAGAATCAAAGACAAAACAGTTGAATGTAATATCTCCACCTAAACAAACATGTATGCCCTTTATCACTCATTAATTAGAAAAACTCTGAAGCTGTCCAAACCCCTTACAAAAATAGTTTCCTTTAGATCAATATTATTCTTAAAAAAAAAAAAACTATACCTTTCAGTCTTTGTATTGTTGCTGCCCAATTTTAACAATTTGTAAGAAAAGCTGTTTTCTTATAAACATTTTTGCTGATAAAGTTTCATTTTCATTTCATTTTACTACATACATACCTGTAGAACCTACTGTATAGTAACAATGGGTCAAACAAAAACATAACACCTGTTTGCTTCAGCTAGTGATTACAATTTATACTGTCATATTATCAGAAATATTCAATTGCTGTTAATATGACAATCATTAGCCAGCTGCTCAAGCATGTAGCAATACTGAGTTAATTTAAAATATACTTTGGTGGAGAAATAAAACTGCACAACTATTCTGCATTCATATGAAGGCAAAGTCATAATTCAACAGATTTAATATAAGGCTTGGTTTCAGTTGTTTTACTTTCATTTTTCCACCCCTTCATTTAATCAGTGTGCCACCTCTGGGGCCAGTTGCATAAACATAGCCATTGTAACTTAATAATTAGTATGACCAACTAGCAATGTCAACAGGGACAATCAGTCTTACTTTTTGGTTTCAAATTAGACCAATCTAATGTAACTGACTTAAAACAGTTATGAACAGTCTTAAAGAAAACAAAAACAAAAATGTGATGACCAACTTGTAAGTCTTAGCAGTTTATGCAGTACTAATGTCGACTCCAAGCACTGACAAACATCCGATTTTGATTTCAAATGCTGAATTACACTATGGTTCACGTTTGGAAAACATACTGTTTCCAATTGTGTATAAATATGCAAGAAAAGTACAACCACACTTTCAATAAGGACATTCTATGAAGAAATTAATTTGCATAGAGCATCACTTTTACTTTTGTGTAACTGAAATTGCACAGCTTTAAAAACATAAGCCATTTTTAATGAAAACAAAAGAGATATTTTCTACAATGTTTTCTATAAGGCATTGAAATTCTTATTTAGGCCAATCAAAGGAAATGCCTCCATCAAAGATGTCCCACATCATACAATACGTTTTTGAAAAATATTCAAGGCCATCTGAGTAAATTTGCCTTTCCCCATTTGCCGCTGGGGTGCAATGGGCTGATAGCAGCTTTATGAGGAGTCTGTCACCACTGGAACAAAGGATTGACACATTGTTCAGTGTTCAAGATGGCACTGAGTAGCATGAACGGGTAAATGTTGCATGTCTCCAGGGGTGTCTGGGCACAGCGGGAATAGGAAGGGGGGTGATGAACCTTCGTCACATGAAGTCATCATAGTCATTGCCGTAGCCGCCGTCAAATTCACCATAATCAGCAAAGTCATCTTTCAGTTTTGCTTTCAATCCTCCACCAGGGAGTACACCTTTCTTCTTTTTCTTATTTGCCTTCTTTTCCTGTAAATAATGCAACAGCAACAAATTAAGATTGTTATTAAGAGTACTTTTCTATTGATATTTTGATCATAATGAACAATACAGAATTATAAAAACAAATTTGTGTGGCTGTAAATTTCATCCTCAATTGCAGGTCTCTAAAACAGAGTACAAAAGATTAAAAACAGTAAATCATTAAACTCACCTTTTCTTGCTTTTGTTTTTCACTGAGCAGAACAGACAAAGAAGTACTTATTTTCTTCAGGTCATCTACTTCCACTACACACACACACACACACACACACACACAGAGAGAGGGAGAAGAACACAATGATTAGCATTCAGACGGTTTGCATGGTTTTATGTTTACGCAACCCACTTGAGTAAATATCAGAAATTCCTTGTCACAAACATCTAATTTTTTAGAATAAAAAAAATGATAATTATTCACATACAACTCAAAATATAATTCTGCACTTACATGAAATACAAAGCTCTCGAAAGAGTGACTCCAAAAAGCTGGAATAATGCACTGATTTTTCAAACTGTGTTATCTTGTCTTTCAGTAATTTTTCAAATGCAACAAAGTCATCTTTGGATGAGGGGCACATGGCTTCAATTCCAGAGGCATTGTTTGTTGTGATAACAGTAGTAGAGGCATTTGCAGCAGCAGGATCAACACCTGAAATCAGAAAGTTTGTTCAATGATTAACTGTTACATATACAATACGGACATTGCATATGTTTCAAATAAAGTGTCGTGCAAACAACCAGTTTCTTACCAAATGCCTCACGGGCCAATTCCAAGTCTGCCTCCTCTTGCAGCTTCTTCACTCGAAGCTTCTCTGCTAAAAGCTCTTCTGGTGATAGACTCTCACTTATCTCTGATTCTTCTATCTATTCAGAGTTCAAAAACCACCAAGTTTCAAAAACAAAGGTTATAAACGGTTTGAAATATACAAAATAAATGAGTATCAGGAGAGAAAGGGATTAATTCATTAATGAGTAAATATACAACTAATAATGTTGTTCTTACCTTCTTTTTCAACTCGTCTTGTTTCTTCTTTTGCTTAATTTCTTTCTCTTTTATTTTATCACTTAATTTTTTCTTCTCAGGAGGTTTCACCTCTAAAGGAAATGTAATGCAAACCATAAGAGTACTTTCCATTAGGGTCAAAGGGATAGTTTACCCAGAAATGAAAATTTTGTCATCATTTACTCACCCTCAAGTTGTTCCAAACCTGTATGAGTTTCTTCTGTTGAACACAAAAGAAGATATTTTAAATCAAACAGTTAACGGAAATCATTGACTTCCATAGCAGGAAAAAACAAAAACAAAACATGGACGTCAATGGCTACAGTCAACTGTCTGGTTACCAACATTAATTATCTTCTTTTGTGTTCAACAGAAGAAAGAAACTCATACGGGTTTGGAACAACATGAGGGTGAGTAAATAATGACAACATTTTAATTTGTGGGTGAACTATCCCTTTAAAGAAAAACAGTAGTAAAATACACACACACACACAAATAAATAAATAAATAAAATAAAATAAAATAACAGCCCAAAAGATCTACTTGATGCCTAGTTTTACACATATGCGATTGTTCTGCCCACAGCATTTACATTGTGAAATCTGACAGTTCATCAGAGATCAATACCGGCTTTTATCTGTTCAGCTTTCTTCTCTTCCTCCTTCTCGTCCTCCTCATCATCATCCCAGTTATCCTACAAACAGAAATATACAGTTGGCAACCAACCATATGCAATCTAATAAAATAAATTGTTTGTTATGCAGCTCTGTAATAAGTGGGAAAATATATTGACTCAACATTATTCCTTACATATATAATTAAATTTATAAAGTATAATTTCTTCACCATAAAATTAATAAGAGCACAAGTGTTTTTGATTCATTTGGCCATTATAATTACAGTCCCAAAAATTATAAAACTACAACATTTAAGCCCCATCTTAAAGACCATCTTACTTCAAGTTAAACAAATTATCTTCTGTTAATAAACAGTTACTAATGGCTGACTTGGTAGCAATGGTTATGTAGTAATTTAAAACAAAACTGATTATAGCTGACTTATATTTGAACTGAGCAACTAGAACTACAGAAATTTCCATGACTTGTTAAAGACTTTATTTTAAAGGCACAGAAATCATGTCAGTTCCCTGCCATTCCCAGGTTTTCCATGGCCGTCACTGGAGAAAAGTTAATTTGAACTCTCGAGGCCTCAGTTAACGGATTCACTCAGCAAGTCATTTCTAGAACTGCCTTCAAACAAAACAACTCGCAGTAAATGACGATAACACGTGTGCGCGCATACATCTCAGTTCGAGAAGAGGAAGGCGCGCGAGAGAATTCTAGATTTGCGCGTCAACACGACATGACTCAATCGCGTCATGACGTCAACAGGAACTCAACCAGCTGCTGCCTGCCTGGCGCAAAAATTACAGCATCCACATGACAGCGATGGTCACGACGTAGAACACAAACGCGCACAATGAAAAGCAAAACATAAAAAAAGTATTTGGGACTAGCAAGAACGTGACATGCATGTCTTCCTTGTTAGGAAACTGTAAATTGCGGCATACAACGTTCTCTGAAAGCTAAAGTAGTAACAACTATGATTAGTAACACGTTTATGAACGACAACACAAATGAAAAACGCTGCTAATGAAGGTCCACATGACCTGTCACTTGCTCTCTGTTGGAATTGGATTCATATCAGTCAATAAATTTCAACACAGACACTCACATAAACTGGACAACGTGCTGTCAAAGCTACTACATTAGTTTGATTAATCTGTAATGGACTGGCAGATTAATATTGCTAAAAGAAAAACTGTCAGATAACATACTGTAAAACTGGAAGCCGACACGTTTGCTGACGTAAACACACAAACTGTCAAGTGTCAGTAGTACTAGAAAATCATGAACACACTACTAGATACAGCTGGTGAATCTCTAAATAAAACGGGCCTATTCTAGGTTAGCTAAACGGCTAAAAATACACCATGAATGCCCATATCAGTGCTGCTACCTTTAGCCACATATCATTCGATAAGACAGAATTAAAAGAACTAAAACGCTTTTTAGTGATAAAGTTTTGATTACATGGTCATTCGCACGTTACCTTCACGTCTTCCTCCTCGTCCTCGCCTTCCCATTTATCGAGCCGCCCGGGGGCAATTATGATCGGCTCACTTGCCTCGAAGTTGTCAGCGTCTTTCGAAAAACAAAATGATGTCGTGGTTAAGACAGTGACTGACACCCTCTCTCATACACATAACCTCAAAATGTTGAAAGTAATCCTTACCCCAGCCGTCGGAATCCGCCATCTTGGCTTAGTGTGAGTTAGTTAAAGTAGTAGCTGAGAGAAAGCATGTGCACAGAACTGCTCTGATCTACGCGCTTCTGTGTTTCATGCTGACGGGAGAGTCCGCGCACCACTGCGCTACAACTCCCTCGTGTGGTCATTACTGCTGTACAAGCCCGATGTGCCAGGTCATGCGCTAATAATGATGATAAAATAAATGATAATAGCATTATTAATAATATATTGTTATTGTATTATGTTTATTATTATTATAGTTAAAAAAAAATGATTATTGTTGTTGTATAAATATATTATAGTCCCCTTATGTCTCTGGAAATATTTTATTTTCAAGGATACATGCACTACAATACAAAATGAAAATGCAGTCATTATGTGGCATGATATATTATGACAAATAGGTAGATTTACATAAGTAGTCAGAGTAAATACATGAGTGAGTGAACAAGTAAACTTCACAATCAAGTTTTTATTTTAAGTTAATACAACCCATTCTGATATTTTTCCAGCATTTCATTGTATGACATCTGTTAAAGCAGTTAAAAAAGTAAATAAATAATATTAATAAAAACAAGACAAAGAGTAGAATATAAAGCATACGTCAAACCGAATACAGATCTAGAATGATACCTTAATTTCCAAGCAAGCAATTATTCAAAAACAATCAAACAAAATCACATTATCACGACTGACCAACTATTATAAAGTGCTGAAAGAAGTATTTCCATGAGTTATTATTCTCATACTTTTTTTCCAATTTCATGGAACCCATTTTAAATTACATTCAGCATTTTAAAAGTGCTGAAAATATATATTTACAGTCTTAAAGTTACATCATATTGCACATGTTTGGAAAGAAGAGTTCAACTGAGTATAGCAGCAATTCAGCAGCAACAGACCAAACTCATCCCAGAGGGTTAGCAGGAGAAAGCAACAGCAGCATTATCAGGATGCTGTAGAGGTAGAGAAAAGGACAGGGGTGCACTGCAACTCCCAGGGACAAGCCTGAAAAGATACACAAATACAACTGTGAGACATTTAACATTTGAGAGTGACTACTCTCAAAAATATCCAACTATCAACCATTCAGGTTTGAGACTGCTCACACATTTAACTATACAAAAAAATATTCATTTAATTTATTTGGAATAAAAGAGCTTTTCCTTCTTTCACAACAGGAGTGAAAGTACCTCTGATTGAAATAGGTTTGTCCTCTGCGGGGTTGAGCACCATGTATAGGGCTGTCTGCTGTACTGGAGATAGAGCGTTGCGCTGGGGGTCAGTTACAGCAATGGCCTGATCATATGTGAACATACTAATCTGTGCCTGGTTAAACACTACCTGTGAAGAGAGAAAGTAGAAACACCAGGTAAGAATGATCCTAAAATGACTTCAAAATACTTTTAATCTTAAAAATAGAGGACATCATAGGAGAATATTTGCCCCCTCAACCAGACTATCCTGTCCCCTCAGTCAAGATGAATGTGAAAAGAGATTTTAATTATGTATTATAATAGACTAAATTTAAAAAAAAAAATAAAATAAAAAAAAAAAAATTGTGCCAAGTGCATTGGCTTTCTAGAATTAATATTAGGTTACTATAGCAACATTTTAGTTAAGGATAGTCTGTTTCACAAAGTCACATTTCACATGGCACAACTGACGCATAACCTAGGTTACACTGAATTTCCAGTGCCATGACTAATGTAGCTAAAGCTATGATACTACATTTCCCCATGCTTAGAGGGCCCTGATAGCACATGTGCATCTCGGAGACGTCTATTTGATGTGCGTGTTTACATCTGGAAGATGTATTTTTTTAGAGTGTTTGCTTATCTGCAATACGTCTATAGGACGTTTCCTGTCAGATGTCAAATAGACGTTGAAAATAGAAAATGTCTTTAAGATGTATATGATTTAGAATGTATGTAAAACTGTAGTCTTAAAGACATCTATCAGATGTTTGTAAACAGCTTTCCAGATGAAGTGATCTTTAACAGACATCTTGCAGACATATGTGTGCTATCTGGGGTGTGCTATGTGTGCTATAATTGGTCGTAGTTAGTTGATTATTTCGCTGTATTGTTATTGTTTGTCACCGGTTGCAGTTGTATTATTAGGCTGTTCTTAAAATTATGCACCTGTTAAACGGGTCGAAATGAGTGAGTATTACGTTTAATTATGTCTCTTCACTACATAATTAATTATATTTGGTGGTTGTGGTCTTATGGTAACCACATGGTAAACCCGCTGAAATTGCATATCTAACATATTTAAGTATTTATAAATGGTGGTCTTAAACATGTTTATATCATTGATATCGATGCTGTAATATTATTTAATGCTCTGCCATCTGTAAGTTGCTCGGTAGCTTTTAGTTTCATAGTTGTAGTAACAACAGGTTTATTTACGCCCGACAAATACATAAATGTGGCACTGCGTTATGTGAACGCCCCCTTTCATTATTTCAGACGTCCTCTCGTCTGTGCTGCGCTGGAGCAGGCTCTGTCCCAATAACAGTTATAAACACAATCAAATATGCATTATATGCTTCAGGGTGAGGCAAGAGAAAAGAAATACTAACTGCAAATTTGCCCGCTGGGATGAGAGAGATGGCAAGTGGGGAGATTCCTTCTATTTGTTCCCTCACCAAAGCAGACATGGCTATATCAGGCAGCCCCGCTACAGAAAGGGGGAAAGTGCACAAAAACACCATGTATAGACAAAAAACATCAACTATGAACCAAAAAGAGTAAGTAAGGCACAATGTTCTTTATGCTATTGGTGATTGGTAAACAATTCACTAAGATTAACTATATCTGTTAATCTATTAATAGACACTTTTATCCAAAGCTACTCCCTAGCATTCCCCTGGAGCAACCTTGGGTAAAGTGCTTTGCTCAAGGCCTCAATGGTGATATCTGTGGGAATCAAAACACAAACTTTCTGATTACAAGCTCTGAGCTGTACCTGCAATCGCTCCTATCTCAATAAAGACCTCTGATCCCCAGGAGCTGACCGGTCCAAATGCCAAGCTATGACTGAGCAGTCCTATCAATCTCTGCAGCTGCTCCTCAGAACAGGACAAACGCAAACGGCCCAGCCACAAAACTGCCTTACTAGAATGAGAAAACAACACATTTCTACATTTCACATTCAGCACAAGAGTAAAAAAATGAATTGTATGAACCATACAAACAACATATTAGAGTTTATTAGGTAATTAAACCTGAATTCCACCGGATTCAAGCTGCGCATGACTGATGCATCAATCCCACACACAATGTGTCCCAAAGCCACAAAAGTGCTGGAGTCTAACTGGCCAGGAGTCTTTCTGGTTGAGTTCAGCACCATGGAGAATAATGTTTTCAACTGCAATTGCAAAACAGAGGTCAATCACATATACTAAAAAAGTTTGGTGTCAGTAACAGTAAGTTTTTTTTTTTAAAGATTTTAATACTTTTATTCAGCAAGGGTGCATTAAATTGATCAGAAGTGACAGTAAAGACTTTTACATTGTTACAAAAAAACTTCTATTTCAAATAAATGCTGTTCCTTTGAACTTTCCATTCCTGAAAAAAAAAATCACAGTTTACCACAAAAATATTAAGCATTTCAATATTGATAATAATAAGAAATGTTTTTGGGCCAACATAGACCAACATATTAGAATGATTTCTGAAGGATCCTGTGACACTGAAGACTGGAGTAATGATGCTGAAAATTCAGCTTTGCCATCACAGGAATAAATTACATTTTTAAATATATTTAAATAGAAAATAGTTATTTAAAATTGTAATAATATTTCACAATATTTCTCTTTTACTACTGTATTTTTTATTTAAAAAAATGCAGCCTTGGTGAGCATAAGGGACTTCCATCGAAAAATCTTACCCACCCTAAAAGTTTGAATGGTATAGTGTACATTAATAGATAAAGGAATGAAAAACAACAGGCTTCTCAAAGTCAATCATCATATTTACACTAATTAGTGGTATGTTGTGTCTTACAAATGGCAACTGTACCAGCCATCACAGCTCACTTGCAACGTTTTCATCAACATTTTACCTGTCTGCTGGTCCATGAGTTGAGAGCCCCCATAGCTGAAATTGACTGAATTTCAGACAGTCTAAGAGAGGCCAATTCATCAAGTGAGAGCTGAGTAGCAATGCGACCCAACTGAGAGATCACAGAAGAGTTAAAAGAGGAAGGCATCCCATATACCTAAAAAAAAAAACACAGCCACTTTTATTATACTACAGGTGTGCAAAAATTTACTGAATACCACCAAAATTTAAATGGGATTTCCACCAAGTGGAAAGTAGAAATTCAAAATGAGGATATGTCTAATGATTTGAATCATCAAAAGGTCTCTCAACTCTAAACAATGTAAAACACTTGTGAGAATGTTATTTAGAAGCATATGAAGTCATGGAGAAAATCAGGCACCTCCTTGGTCTTCGTAAGGAGCACTGATAGTTGGTATGCACTGAAAAATGGATCCTGGCCAATGAGCTCCAAGCACCTCCGAAATGCAGCTGATGGCATGTTTTTAAGGCTATCAATACTCCAGGCAGCAGGTTGTGTCACATGTATGCTCTCACAAGTGGGGATCAGCCCAGGAACTAAGACACAGAGAGAGGAGGAGAGATGAAATGAATAGGGGTTAAGTGGTAAAAAGTGTGAGATGACATGCCATATTCCTGTATTATATCCCTTCACACTCTGTTATTTATTTAAAGTGAACAGAATGATTTAAACAGATGACATTCTGTCAAGGCAGAAGATTGTACTTACAAGTGGCGAGTCCCGATCTGAGGAAGCCGAGGAAGAACTGAAGCACAAACTGCTGCTTGTCAAACAGCTCGGAGGGTTTCTGACACAGAGAACCAAGCTCTCCACTCTCCCACTTCTGCTGACTCAGGAACAGCCTCTCAATGCGCTCTAAGCTCATCAAACCCTGAAGACACATGTAAACAGGTCAAAACACAGACAGGCAGTGATCGAAAACACTTGGTCAGCTGGTCATGACTCATGAGGTACAGTACATCTATTCAGATGATATGTAGCTGTGTCAGACACAAAGAAATATCTGGTCACTTACTAAGGGGATGAATTTAATACTCTCATTTGGAAGAAAAAACAAAAAGCGGTCCACTTGGTTCAGTGTCTCTGATGTCCAGTTTGGTACAGGGCTTTGTGGAGAAAACAGTTACAGTTCATTGTTATGAGGCATGTAATATTTCTGGGTTTGATGTCATTTTAAGATCTCAGTGATTTAAGTTTTAACTGTCCTTACCCAAATGTCCCCTGTTCCAGTAGCATGCGCGCCACCAGGGCTCTTTTACTGACATTGTAGCAAAATCCTCGTAGGAACTCCAGACTATCAACAAAGAAGCTCCTATCCAAATTCAAAAACATTTCATCTGCCACAAATGTAGCCATGACACCTAGCGACCGAAACTCCTCTTCAGTGTACAGGCCAGTGTACATATTCTGATGAGAAAACCAAAGACATAGTGGTTGCTTACAGATTCAAAGAGACTACAATACTTAACCAACTGGCATAAAAGGTCTTTATAAAAGTGCAGGTCACACAATATATTAAACTTGTAAAACATCAAGTTTCGTAGTTGTTAACCCTATCAAAATCATTAACTGGGATGGTCCCCAACAAAAAAATATATACATGACCTCTTGACCGTAAAACGAGGGTCTTTACCAGTCTTTGAACCATCTTGTCCACCAGGACAGCTTGTTTGTTGCTGGGAAGCAGCAGGAAGAAATGTGGATCCTGTACTATCATTTTCCTCAGGGAATCCATCTTATCTGGAGGAAATTTCTTAATGGTGCTCAGCCTTTAGACAATGACATTAAATTTAACATGTGAAGACATGATTATATAAACATGTACAGTGTAAATCCATTTTAACTGAGTTGAATTTTGACTCACGGAAGTGACAGAGCAATCTGAGAGCCCAAATCTCCAAGTAACTCTGGAAAGAAGTCAAACTGATACAGATCCTCAATTATACACTTTATCTATAGTACAGAAAAGAAAAAAGAAACTTCTGTAAAGAGAGTGCATGAGTGTTTTTCTTAGTTTACAGTTTGTGCAATGCTAGATCCAATATTCAGGATTCAAGACATCTCTACTCAATTTATAGGCAGGCCTACAATAAATTTTATAGATTCAGTGAACAGATTTAGTGAGGACTTGATAAAATAAAGAAGAAACTAATAATAAACTAAACTAATAGCTAAATCTGTAACATTTAGGTCTTGAATTTGAATGTAGGTTTACTAGCATACCAATGAGGGGTGGAGTGGCACAGGCAGCTCTCTCAGAAACGTCAGAATGTCACGTATAGGAGATAGAGACGCCAGGTTTTGGAACAATCTTCTAAGGTCTGTGCAATCCACTCCCGTAGCCACTGTCCCCAGAGACCTGTCATGTCAGAGAGAGAGACAGAGAGAGGGAGAGAGACATGATTACTTAATTTAACTCTGAACTTAAACAAGCATTCAGTACTTTACTGAGCAGTGCCATGATTCATACATAAATACATAAAGGCCAACTTACAGAAATTCGTGTAGTGAGAGGCTTGGGTGGGAGAAGATAGCCTCTTTAAAGAGAACTTTAGCCTGTTGAATGAAAAAAAAAATAATATAATGTTGTTACTGGAACAATCATGGGTTTAAGATGTTAATAGAGCCTACATTGTAGATACAAATGGAAAAACATCATTGTAAATCGTTTGGAAATATAAAGGCTGTTTTGAATGCTTTATATTTAGGTGCTAGTGTAAGCTTGAATTGCTCTGATGGTAGGAAAATGACTTATTAAGAAAGTTACCTATAGGTCAGAGGGCACATTACTGTAACTTGTTCAATATTTATACATACATTAACAGTGTAATCAGTTTACAAGGGGGATTACAAACACTTTCATGCTTAATGTCCTGGAAAAAGGAACTAACAGTACTACAGCAACTCAGGTTGGTTTCCATCTTATTTTCAGCTATGTGAACATGGCATGCCAACAGAAGATACTGTCTATTGTGCTAAATCAGACACAACAAAGAAGCTTATGCTCCATTATTAATAATTAAACCAGTAATTAGACACTGTAGTATTGTACTGATCTCTGTGGTAATGGAGTATCATGACGAAAAACACATTTGTTAAGCTCAAACACACCTTTAGTCAGACCAACTTTATCGGAAAAATATATTTTGCCATTCAGATCTAAACCAGATTTGTAGTTCCTGAAGGAAATACCAGTACTTGAAAGGCAGCAAATGATTAGTGTTAAAAGTTTTACATAAGGTTATGTTTTAGGTTTTTGTTCTGCGCTAATGAAATGCTGCATTAGAGCCATCGTCTTGTTAACTTTCAGCTGCGCACAAGAATCAAAACAAGAACACTACATTGTCTTTGTATTTGATTCATCAAAGAGTCCTGAAAAAAATATATACAGTGGTGGTCAGAATTATTGGCACCTTTGGTAAATATGATCAAAGATGACTGTAAAAATAAATCTGCATTGTTTATCCTTCTGATCTTTAATTCATAAAATTAGCAAAAATCTAACCTTTCATTGAAGGAAAAGAATTGAAAGTGGGGGGAAACTCACATTATGAAATAAATGTTTTTCTCCAAAACACACTGGCCACAATTATTGGCACCCCTAGAATTTTTTATGAGTAAAATATCTCTGAAGTATATTCCCATTCATATTTACATTTTTTTAGCACACCAGGGTGATCATGAACATGAAATTGTCCAGCCATGACTTCCTGTTCCACGGGAGTATAAACATGAGGAAACACAAAGGCCAAACTCCCTTAATCATTCAACACAATGAGTAAAACCAAAGAATATAGTTCTGATGTGCAGCAAAAGATTGTTGAGCTTCACAAAATAGAAAATGGCTGTAAGAAAATAGCTAAAGCATTGAAAATCCCCATTTCCACTATCAGGGCAATAATTAATAAGTTCCCATCAACTAAAGATGTTACAAATCTTCCTGGAAGAGGATGTGTGTCTAAATCATCCTAATGCGCGGTGAGGAGGAAAGTTTGAGTGGACAAAGACTCTCCAAGGATCACAGCTGGAGAATTGCAGAGATTAGTTGAGTCTTGAGTCTCAGAAAGCCTAAAAAAAACGCACCTACATCCCAACAAGTTGTTCGGTTTCAAGAAAAATCCTCTGCTCTCATCCAGAAACAATCTCCAGCATATTCAGTTGTCAGACAAGACTGGAACTTCAAACAGGACTGGCTTCTATGGTCAGATGAAACTAAAAAAAGAGCTTTTTGGCAGCAAACCCACCAGATGGGTTTGGTGCACACATGGATAAAAAGTACCGCATGCCCACGGTTAAATATACTGCTGGGCCTATTTTTCTGCTGGAGGTCCTGGACATCTTGTTCAGATACATGGTATCATGGATTCTATCAAATACCAACAGATAAAAAAATCAAAACCTGACCGCTTCTGCTAGAAATCCAATAATGGGCCGTGGTTTGATCTTCCATCAGGACAATGATCCAAAACAAACATCAAAACCAACACAAAAATGTGTCACTGAGCACAAAATGAAGCTTCTGCCATGGTCATCCCAGTCCCCTGACCTGAACCCTAAAGAAAATGAGTGGAGTGAACTGAAGAGAAGAAGCACCAACATGGATCTGGGAATCTGAAGGATCTGGAGAGATTCTGCATGAAGGAATGGTCTCTGATCTCTTGTCAGGTGTTCTCCAAACTCATCAGGCATTATAGAAGAAGACTTAGAGCTGTTATCTTGGCAAAGGGAGGTTGCAAAATGTATTGAATAAAAGGGTGCCAATAATTGTGGCCAACGTGTTTTGGAGAAAAACATTTATTTCATAATGTGATTTTCCCCCCACTTTCAATTCTTTTCCTTCAATGAAAGGTTAGATTTTTGCTAATTTTATGAATTAAAGCTCAAAAGGATAAACAATGCAGATTTATTTTTACAGTCATCTTTGATCATATTTACCAAGGGTGCCAATAATTCTGACCACCACTGTATACCATGGTTTCCACAAAAATATTAAGCAGCACAACTGTTTTCATTGATTATAATAAGAAATGTTTCTTGAGCTCCAAATCAGCATATTAGAATGATTTCTGAAGGATCATGTGACACTGAAGACTGGAGTAATGATGCTGAAAATTTAGCTTTGCTATCACAGGAATAAACTTAATTTTAAAATTTAATCCAATAGAAAACAGTGAATTTAAATTGTAATAATATTTCACAATGTTTTTACTGTATTTTAAACAAATAAATGCAGCCTTGGTGAGCATAAGATGTTATTTCAAAAGCATAAAAACTTATACACAAGGAAGAAAAGACCAATCATAATTCAGTAGGCAAATATTACAATGATATCATTACTGTCATCACTGCCACAGTCAATGGGACACTGTCAAACTTAATAATATACATCTTACTTTAAAATAAAGCACAAATTTAGAATGTATTAAAAGAATATAAAAACCTTGCAAGTTGCCTTGCAAATACTGTAATTGTAGTTGATAAACGAAGTGTGTGTGACTAACATACCTGCTGTGTGTTCCAGAGGCGAGTGTTTACAGCAGTGTCTCTGACCAGAAGGAGAGGGACTTGGGGAATCACACTGAGGAGTGGAGTGCTAGAGAGCAAAGGTTTGACTTTATCCATCCACTGGGACACAGAACTAGAACCCTGAAAGAAGGCGGCAGAGAAATTCACAACATTTGAATTGCTACAATAAATGACGAGATGTCTGTGTTCAGAAGCCTAAAGGAAATATCTGTTAGAGTGAGTTTCTTACCCAGAGTCTGCAGATGATGGCGTTGACCTGAGGGGGGGTGAGCCCAGGTGTCTGAAGGCTCATGCCAGGTAACGCTTCCAGCAGAACATCAGACGGTAAAGTCCATAGAGTCTCCACCTTTACTCCACTCACAAGAGAACCCAGCATAGACAAATGGCCAGAGCCAGGCAGAGCCAGCTGAGAGGAAGCACAAACATCACACGGATAATATTTCTAAGATACACAATATTTAGTATTGTTGAGAATTTAACATAAACTGGGGTCCGGAAATCCCAGTGGACTGCAAATTTGAGAGGGAAAACAAGTTTTTACAAAATGTATTTTAAGGGGTGTCAAAGTTACATATTAATGCAATATGCATAATAATTATTATTTTACATTCACATTCACCAAATTTGACATTACTTTTTTTTATTCTGCTTTCTAAAGACTACTAAGAAATCATGAGATTAATTGCAATTATTTTATTGTATTGACAGCACTATTTTTTAAAATCTGCATATTTTTTAAAAGAAATAAGACTTCGGATACACTGTCAACTTAATAAAAATATAAATTTTCCAGATAATATTTTAACAATTTACAATATAATAGCCATTTATTTAAAAACATGTTGTCTTTATATTATCACATGTAATATTTTTCTCACACAGAATGAATACGTTTTTTTATAAATACTCTACCATTCAAGTTTGGGGACAATACAATTTTTTTTTTTAAATACCTACTGTAATTAGCAGTTTATATATATATATATATATATATATATATATATATATATATATATATATATATATACACACACACGCACATTTACAAAAAAGATGTTTTAAATTGATCAAAAGTGACAGTAAAGACTTTTACACTGTTAAAAACCTTATATTTTAAATAAATGCTATTGTTTTCAACATTCTATTAATCAAAGTGTCAGTTTCCACAAAAGTATTAAGCAGCAGAAGTGCATCAAAAATAATTAGCATGACTTCTGAAGGATCATGTGACTCTAAAGACTGGAGAAATGACTGCTTAAAATTCAGCTGTGCCATTATAGAAATAAATTACATTATATATAAAAAAAAATTCAAATAGGAAACAGTTATTTCAAATTGTAATAGTATTTCGCAATATTTTTGTTTTTACTGTATTTTTGATCAAATAAGCGAAGTCCTGGGAAGACTTCTTTCAAAAACCTAAAAATATACCAATCCCAAACTTCACAATGGTAATGTGTCTGTATAGCTGCCTTTATATTTTAGAAATGGGGTCCCGCAGAAAGAGATCATCACCATTTTGGGGTCGTTGTCATCAAAAAAGTTTGAAAATCCTTTACATAATAACCAATGTAACCATCTTTATGCTAAATTAATTGACGTGCCATAAGCAAGCAGTCTATATTTCAAAAACAGTTACTTCCTTTAGGTGTCTCAGTGACGTCACACATCTGAAAGACACTCACTAGTGACACCCTATCTGACCTACACCACAATGTTCCCTTAAACCTTAGACACAAAATACAAAGGTCCGCTTGATAACTCCCTTGTGCCTGGTGTAATCCCATACCTCGAGGAACTGCCAAATCGCATGGATCATATAAGTATAAATGTTACATGCACTTTCAAACACAAAGTAAATTGTAAAGAGTAACTAACGGGTCAGTGTAAGTGCATGTGAGGCCAATGCAATTGTCCTCAAAACACCCCAGAGTTGATTACGCTGGGTTGTGGGCCAGCTGGCTGAGGAAAAGTGCTGACATCTCAAATGCAGGCTCACACATGAATGTTCACAGGGTCTAGGAATTGGCCATCTTCTCAAAAAACATCAGAGCAAGCACAGCTTTTCTCAACCTCACAGCAAAGATATACTTACACTCAAATTGGCTGAGATCTTGTCGATGATAACACCAGCCTTTATGAAAAAATAAACAATACTCTGATTAATAGGCAGTGAATAAAGCAGTGCATTATGAAGCAATGAAACAACAAGGTGAAGAACAAATATTCTGATAAAGCCTCTTATATTAATTCATAGTTATACTTTTATTTAACTAAAACACATTTATTGACTTATACAAGGACATTCTCCCTTTCAACCTATAGTAAAGACTCTCTATGGACATCTGAAGCATTCTGTTTTTGTCACTGTGCTCCCATCCTCTGCCTTCCTTATGTCTTGGGTGCACATTGAGATGCAGAATTTGGTCATGCAGAAATGATTAAAGCAGTTGAGCAGTGACACAGTCCTCTACCTATATCAGATACCATGGCTCCTCTGACAGCAGTCTTCCATCTGTTGCAAAACCCTCGAAACTAAACCCACACTGCCTATTTGTGACCTTTGACCTCTACTCAATTTCAACATCCACTAGGGTATACTCAAGTCCAAAATTAACACGACCATTGCAAAATGCAAGTAAAAATTGCATTAGGCAAGCAAATAAAACTAAGTTACAGGCCAGCTGGCTCATATAGCTTTTTTAGGAACTGCAACATTACATGGGGTAAATGATGGTGTCTGACTCTTGCCAATGTAACATGAAAGATTCAGATAAAAATGTGTGACAATGTTGAATATTTCTCACACTACGCTACCAAAATCAAAATATGAGGAAGAAAATTAAGATTTTGTGATAGTTTCCCCAGAGACAAATACTAATTCATTTTGTGTATACTACAACATATTAATTATTTTCTTCAATTTCTTTTTTTATTGTATTTTTTATTTCTTTGAACCTTTTCATAACATACCCATTTATAACCATAAACCATATTTTAACCATGTCATAACCATTTTTTTTTTTTTTAAATCATTTTTATGTAAACACTTTATGAAATGTGCTAAATAAATTGCCTTGCCTATGACTGACCCAGTGACCTGTCTGTGCTGTTTGTCATAAATATGCTAGAAAACAAAAACAGCTCAATATTCCCATTGCAATAGGGGCAAATATATATTCTTAATAAATGCAAAATATAGTTTTATAGCTGGTGAGAAATATTTATGGCCTGTACATTTTTATTTGCCATTGGCAGGTGGTGCAAAAAGTTGACTTTGGACCCTGGGTATGCTATATCTAATACTTACAAAAAACAGATTAAAGACCCAAGAACGATAACAATAAAGATAACTATAACAATAACTATATCTGCATCCACACCAACATACAATATAGTTCTGTTTATTCTAAGCGCTTGTGGCAGTTTTGTTGTCTGCTGTCTTTAAAGCAGGGTGGATTCTGATTGGCTTTGTTTTTATCATTCATCAGCTGGAAAAAAATCATTCTGAATGTGATTCCAATATATTGTTTCTCTATGCCTTTATCATTATAGTTATCATCCTTGGTGTGATCGGGCCTTACGACTTATGACATATATTAAGACATTGTAAGCTAAATATGTTTTCAGATAAAGTTACTGGTTTTATTTATTTAAGCATGTTATACTGTAAAGGCTGATTTATACTTGTGCGTCAGACCTACGCCGTAGGCTACGCATCGGTTTTCATTTATACTTCTGCGTCGTTGTCCGCGTCAACGTGCAATTACACATGCAGGGAGAGGTTCTAGCAGACCAATCACAGCGCTTGTGGTCCGTGTAGAATTGACGCGTTGTTAAATTTTTGGAGAGGAGCACGTCAGGCTGCGCCGTAGGTACAGCCTACTATGTAGCTACGGTGTAGTTTTGATGCAGAAGTATAAATCAGCCTTAAGTGGTTTAACACTTTCAGATGGTGTGTACCTGTGCTGGGGTGAAAGGCACAGAGGCGAGGGTGCTGAGGGCAGGCATGAGCTGGGATGAGGTGAGCTGCTGCAGGACACTGGATCCCAGTAAGGGCAGAAAAGGGGCAAGCTGAGAGACTCTCTGAGGAGGCAGACTGGAGGGAGACTGCAGCTCAGATGCTTTCAAGACCAAGCTGGATATCTGGACACAAAAAGAAAAGTAACCAAAAACACCAGAGGCTATTTTAGCTGTACCACTGAGGTCAAATTATTCAAGAGGGAATCGGGTAAATATAAAAGACAATGATAAATAATGAGAGAACTGATCTGGACCATGTTCACTAACCATATTGCTAGGAAAACTAAATCCCTGGATTGCACATGTTCTAATGTTGTCCTGGATCACTGAAAAGGCTTCTGTTCCTGCATATGCCATCAGCTCGCTGGGGTGAGCCAGACAGGACAGATTACCTAACCTGGAGGGGTGTGAGAGGAAACAAAAATTGTGTCATAATGCTTAATGTCTTAATCTTTTTGCATTTCCATGAGCCAAATCTGAAAAAAATAAAAGAAATCATATTGTTTTCATTTTAATGGAGTAAAACAACAACATATTTAGCTAACCTCCTGAACTGGTCTACAGTGAGATTACTGAAGGCTCCAGTGAGACTCTGAGCAATGAACTGCTGCCTGAGGAGACCCAATGTGTTACTCTTTAAGACATCCAAACCATCCAGCAGCTAAGAAAACAAAACACAGACCATGAGGACCAGAGTATGTCATAAGTCATAATTTAAGACTTTTTATATTCACTTTAAGTCATTCGGTCAAAATGGTCATTTTAAATATGATCTTAAATGGTCATTTTAAGCTTGGACAATAAGTTTCGTATTAAGTTTTGTATTATTCTGTATTAAATCTATTTGTGAATTATGAAATGCCCTGTTTGTCCTATATGGAAAGCAGTGAATATATGGAAGTGTTAGCACCACAGTCTTATTCAATGTCCACTACACAGCCATTCTTAATTTATGCGTCTCCGTGTTTATTTATTGAAAACAGGCTACGAGGGCATGTCTGTTACAATGAACCAGTGGCAATCATTGGCATTTTACCCAACAGAGCTGTCTGAGGGTTAACCGGAGCCAGATGGGTTCAGGTATCTTTGCGAGGTGTTGGGGCTGTTACCTGAGCAGGTGAGAGGTTCTGGAAGCTCTGGAAGGGCAGATAGGCGATCAGGTTACCAGTGTCTCTGATGAAGGATAAGCCGCCGGCTGTCATGTTAGGCAAGCTCATAGATCGACTGAACCATCGACCAAATGCTTGCTGCTGCTCCAGGGAAAGGTTTTTGATGCTGAAGTTAATGATGCTTAACCTGGAGAAAAGTAGGGGAGCGGAGATGTTTTAAATAATTTAAATTATGTGTAAAACCCAAAATGTTGTGCAGTGCTGTTAACTATTGTTAACTAAAACTAAAACTAACATTTCCATTAACTGAAATAAATAAAATATAAATATTAGATGAAAAACGTATACTTAAAAAAACAAGAAATGTCGCCTTGGCAATAACTGACATAAATAAGTTTATGTTGAAGTAAAAATAAATTAAAACTACAAAAAAAAAAAAGAAAAAAAAAAAAAAAAAGCACTGCTAATTTACTAAAACTAAAATTAAAATGAAAACTGAAAATATAAAATAAGTTAATTTAAAATTTTAATAAATACTATTATAGTATATAAATAATATGAAAACAACACAGATATTCTGGTGGTTAGAAATACAAAAGATATATCAATTATATTAACATATTGAATTGACATTAATTATAATATCAATTATCCCAATTGGAATTCACTCAGAATTTGCTTTTTAAAAAGTCTGCAAATCAAACAGCCAATAATGATCATAAAATAACAAAAATAAAATAACATTAAGTGAATCAAAAGACGATTGTTTTAAAGCTCTTTAAACAGGTACGTATGTGTGTCACTCACGCGTGGATATTGTTTTGTAGCGGAGGCATTGACATGATGTCTGAAGGTGTAGCCAGAGCCAACAAAAGGCCCATTTCAGGGAACAGGCTAATATCCCTAGGCAGGTGTATTTGGAAAAGTACGGACACCATGGTGTGCAGGTAATCATCTGTTAGCTTCAAAAGAGGAAAGACTCTAAATTATATAAATGCATGTAACTTTATCTTTTTTACCCTCTCGGTTTTATTTAATATACAGTGATGCGGTGTTGGGGACGGTTTACCTGCAAAGTCGCATAGTTTCTATTATAGTACTGCAGAATCTCCCTTACAATCATGATGTCCGCTGCACCAAGCACTGATCTCAGATGAGACAGAGGAATTCTAAAATACTCCTGTAAACCAATAATGAGAACTGTAATTCAAGCTGTTACTCTCATAATGATTTCAGCAATCAAAACCAGATATTTTGTACGAATGGTAATGCGGATGGAAAAAGCAAAACATGAAATTAATTGGCTCTGACACTTTTACGTGTTATTTTTGCAGTACAAATTAAAAACATGCAAATAAAGATTTCCATCCAACCTTGATCAGAAAAAAGTTAGTGGGCACATCTCTTCCTGTTGGCATCAGACTGATCAGAACTTTCTGAAAAACACACATGCAAAGTTTCAAATGGAAATACAGTATCTTAACCATATTGTTATGTAAAATGAAAAGGACAATGACATCTCAACACGGATGGAAACAACAACATAGATTAGGTATTTGTATCACAGTACCAATGTAGAGACAAATCAAATGACTTGGAGTTAATATTACATGCTAAGGAAGAGATTTAAATTATCCGGTGTCACAGCTAACACCTTATACCTCATGTTGATGGGCTAGATCATGGGTCAATTACAAAATAGTGGTGAACCCGGTAAGGGATATGCTTAATTAATAATCAGAACTAGAAGAACTTCCAGAACTAGTTCACAGTGTTGTTTTTTGGGAAACACTGGTCTGATGAAAACAACGATATAAATTAAAGCTGCAAGCAGCGATGAAAGGGCCCTTGCACCCGGGGCCACCTCCACCCATTGGCCTTAGGAAAACAGTGAATAGTGGGCGACATGCATGTAAGCAAGTAAATATAGGAGAAATATAGCAAAGTCATTTTGACGTGCCACACTTCCTGCTGCCGACAGGTGCCGCTTTGACTATTACTAAATATTGCCATGTAGATGTCTTTAGGCCAGGACTATTATCAAATGTGAAGTTTGGAGCAGATCGGACATTGTATGCCTGGGTTACAACAACTTCCTGTTTCGTGGCGTTAACCGCATACTTTAGCACTTAGCCAAGTGTTGCATGATTTAACGTGTTTCTAGCATGTTTGGTACTTCATGGCATATTTAAATGTGTTTCTGGGAGTGAATTACAGTGTAAAGCATGCCATTTTCTGTTGCCAGCAGGTGGCGCTATGACTAACTAAATATTGGCATATAGATGTCTTTAGGCCAGGACTCTTATCACACATGTGAAGTCTGGGGCAGATCGGACACTGTACACCTGACTTACAACAGCTTCCTCTTTCATGGCGAAACATCAGACTTTGTCAGGCCGCCACGGACACACACTTCAGCGAAAACTCAAGATCTTCGCAATTTAACATCGCTAAGGCCTTGAGATTAGACTGACCATATATGATGTTGATCTGGTTAAATCTCTATGAGGAGTTAATCACAGTGTAAAACATGACATTTCCTGTTGCCCACAGGTGGCACTTTGACTGTAACTGAATATTGTCATGTACATGTCTTCAGGTCAGGACTCTTATCAAACATGTGAAGTTTGGGGCAGATTGCACATTGTATACCAGAGTTACAACAACTTCCTGTTTCATGGCGAAACTTTGTCAGGCTGCTACGGACACGGCCTTCAGCAAAAACTCAAGATCTTTGCAATTTAACATCGCAAAAGGCCTTTAGATTAGACTGACCAAATATGATGTTGATCTGATTAAAGCTCTAGGAGGAGTTTTTTGTAGGTATTGGGCTGTTACGTGTCTACCGAATTTCATACTTTTACGTGAAATGTAGCGCGAAGGGCGCTTAACTGAAATTTTGTAGGCGCCGCTATTGAGCCATTTTGCCACATCTAATATTGAAACTCATATCAGATGTAAATTTTCACCACTTCTGATACGTGTGCAAAGTTTCATGAGTTTTCGAGCATGTTTAGGCCCTCAAAAATGGGATTCATTTTGTAGAAGAAGAAGAATTGACTGAGCAATTACAATAGGGTCCTCACACCATCGGTGCTCGGGCCCTAATGATATGCCCTGTTCTGCCATTGAATAATAATACCAACCCCAAAGCACTGCAAAAGCACACGCTTGTTGTCAAAATTGGCCTCATTGTCCAGGTAGACGATAATTGACTCCAGCACACTAAGCCGAATATTCTCCGTCACCCCCAGAGAGGTCATCTGGCTTTCTTCTAGAGCCAACAGCAGGACAATCCACAGGCTGGTGGCCTGCTTGACCACTGATGTCACCTGTGTAGTCATGAGATTCTCCAAGCGAGGTTGGAGAATCTTTATCCCACATCGCAACAGCATCCGAAGGCCCTGGATTTGACTGCCGCCTGGTTGGCAGACAGTGCTGAAGTCTTCGCTGCAGGTCCAGTTTAGCCTCTTAGCTAACTCCCTAGTTAGACACGGCTCAAGAGTTGTGGTGCTGCTACAATTTACACTTTCAATATGGGGAGCTGTGTAGGTGGCACAGAGAGTGCCAACCCAGAGGCTGGAGGCCTCCTGAGTGATGTGGGTGAGCATGAAAGAGTCAGCACAGATAAAGGAGATAAAGTTGGCCTGGTCATAGTCCCAGCAGAGAGCGAGGAGAGCAGGATCCGGGAGCACAAAAGCCCAACTGGAGTACTGACACTGCTCAGCCGGGCAGAAACCCATCAGGCTCCCCCCATTCCCAGCTCCACCACCTGGGCCAGACGCAGTCAGGTTTGAGCATTGCTCCAATAACCAGGTGTTGTCTAAATTGGCCAGCAAATTCTGGAGAACTGTAACGTTGGCACATACATTCCGAGTGAAGTTTTCAGCATCAAGATCGGCGCAGAGAGCAAGGTCGCTCATGTCTACAATAATAGGCTGGCTCCAATCTGAATAGACACAAACCTGCGCCAACACGTCCGTGGTGTCATTATTAGAGCACTCTCTAATCAGCCATTGGTTGTCGAGATGAAGAGACAACTTCTCATACAAGGGCAAATTGCAGCAGACGTTCTGACGGAAGCCTATCTGGTCATACTGCCAGCACAGAGCGACCACAGTCGGATCCACAGATGTGTTAGTCCATTTGTTATAGTTACACCAGACTTCAGTGTTCAGCGGTGGTGGGCTCGTAGGGGGATTGCGGATAGAGTAAGTGCAATATTGCTCTACCCAAGCATTCGCACTGTTAAGCACAAGCACAGAGACGAACGTGTGGTTAACACACACCTCATTAATGAATCGAGTCTCATCATTTTGGATACATAGAGATAACTGATCAGGGGTGACTGCTCTTACATTCTTCCATTCTGAGTATTTGCAAGACTGAGCCACAAGGGCGTTTATGTCGATTTGTGGAGGAGGTTCGGAGCAATTGGGCTTTAGCCAGTTGTTTTTTTCACTGGAGAACACAACCATAAAGAAGGCCATACTGTCACACAATAGACCCTCAAATCTGTCCTTGTCATTATCCCAGCAGAACGACACTATTGATGGGTCAATGGTTTCAGCAGTCCACATGTTATATGAACAATACAGGTTCACAATGTATGTGTCTGACGTGTTTGTGCAGAATTCCCACACCCAGGCATTACTGGGATTTTTGACCAGCTCTAGCATAACTTCAACATTGTTACACACGGCAAGGATGAACGCAGCACTATCATTTTCACTGCACATTGTGACCAGAGCCGGGTCCACGGCAGCACCGTCAGTCCAGTTCTGGTAATCGCAGAGGAGTTCACTGAGGCTAAGGGTGGACCTCGCAATATGACTTGATTTTGCAGTGGCAGGATCACTGCAGGGCTCCATGAGAGGTAAGATGATGCTCTGGATCATGTGACACGTGTTCATCCAGACCTTTGTCACTTCGGTTTGAGAGAGTGTGCTGAGAGCTTGACACATCTGGTAAAGGACGTATGATTCCTGAGATGTTGCTGCTAAAATTGCTGCACAAAGGGTTTTGTTGAGTTGGGTTAAGTTTTGTTGTTCACAGGTGAGACTGGATGTGGGGATGTCCACTAAGGGTGTGCCAGTACGACTGAACTGGACGCTACTTGTGGCTTGGCATTCAGGACTTGGGAAACTGCAAGGAGGAGATTCAGGAGCCAAAAACATATCCAGAAGTGACTGTCCAAAAGACCAGCTCACATTATGATTCATGCCCCTAAATACAGAAAACAAGACATAGAATGAATTGAGAAATTATTTCTTATTTTAGAATAAGATTAATGATGCATCATTAGGTACTTTATTTTAGTGTCCTTGTTACATATGTTACATGTACTTACTGTAATAATAACAGTAAATTTTGCATGATTTCACGCAACCAACCCTAAACCAAACCCAAATCCTAAGCCTATTGTAAGTACATATTGTTTATATTACTCAGAACTTAAATGTATGATTACACTTTACATCATTATAATGTAAAGTAATATTCTTATTTAAATGTGTAAGAGGAATATGTGTTTCCAGTGACATGCAATGCAAAAGAACCAGCACACTGTTATTTCTGCTTCCAGATGATATCACATACCACATGATAAGCTGTTTGAGGTCACCTGTGTATAAAAGACAGAAGAAGACTTATTGCACTGAAAAATGTCTAACATATGAGGGAGAAAAAAAGAAAGAAAGAAAAAAAAAAAAAAAACAGTATTGAAGAACCGAACTGAACCTATGACGCACCTTGTTGACACTTCTCACTCTGGTCTAGGGTAGGGATTGCAATGCCAAACTGTAATCCGAGTTTTAGAAAATCCACTGGAGTTTGAAGCGCACTCAACATGAATTCAGACATGAATGACATCACAGGTGGAATGGTCATGTCCATAAAACTATTCCATAAGGCTAAAAGGTTGTCTGAGAGTAGATAAAGCGGGAGGTCTGAGGACAAAACATTTGTCAACATCTCCTGAACAGAGTTTAACTGAGACATGGTGGAGTCTGCCATTCGTAAATTAGATGTTGACATACAGGCTTGAGCTTTAACAGAGGAGACCACAGAAAGTATCTGTTCATTTAATGCAGATGAAACAGTACTGGTTAAATCTGCTTGCCATCCACAGTGCTGTCTGTCCGCCAAAACACAAACTAAAGCCTGAGGGAGAGTTTCAATGAAACTGTTAATCAGCGTTGGCTGGTATATAGTGAATAAACTGTTGAATATTGAGAAGTAAGTGTCTAGATTAGTGCTGTCAATTGTGATTCTTTCACGGGGCGCTGTCATTCTGCCCGTGCTCTTTTCTTCTTTTGACAAGGATCTGATGTTCTCTATCAGCACTTTCATGTTCCTCTCAAATTCATCCTCACTCTTGGAGCTCATCTCGCTCTGTCTGATGACGGTTTTGGGTAATGAGGGTTTTCTGGAGTCACCACATGCAATCCCTTTGAAGAAGAGGCAAAAATTGTCACTACCTTAGTGTTTATGCATTTACTAAAATACTGGGTGATACTAACAGACATCAGGTAATTATGAGTGAAGCATGTTGAAATTACACATTACTTTTGTTGCTATTTAAATTATATGTAACATGGGTAACATGCCAATTGTAATGTAGGGTATATAAAAAATGTTGGTTTTAATATATTATCTTCACCCTGAAAAATGACAAAACATAAGTTCAACTTAAACATTCAGAGCTGTCAGGCATTTTAACTTTTACAAGTGCTGGAAAGAAAAAAAAATAAATAAATAAAAAGGAAAGGAAAATGGAAAACATAAGACAAGACAGGAAAAATACTCTTACCTAAAATGATGCCAAGCATGAGCAACATTAAATTTCCTCCGTGGTGCATTTTTACTGAGAAATATCCAGATGTCCCCGCGGCTGGTTTTTAATTTAACAAAAGCATGGCCCCTGCCGGGTGAGACTTCATTTCCATTAATTACTATAACGTCAAAAACTAACACAACAGACTGTGCAAAACTTGTTTTGTAATGTAACCTCTCTGTGATTCCTGGACTTCGTCTCTGTTCTATCACGGCTGCCGTGTCACTGCAACTCAATCCTGCATCAATCGCCTAATTAAACAACAGCAGAAAATAGGTGCGAAACACACGGAACGGATTTGGGAGTGGAGACACAGCCGAAAGTGCTGAAATATTAACATGTCGTGTTGACTGTCAGCATCCCGGTCACAGTAATGTACACCCGAGCAGTGACACGGTAGAAACAAACGTAAGCACAGGTGGGTGGGTATAAGGTGAGGTAGCACGACCGCGCGAGTTTACAACACAATTTACTTTAAATGTGAACAATATAAAACTGAGTGACAAAAGGTTTTGTGTGCAGTGACTGACTAAAAATTGCGAAAAGTGTGTTTTGGAGCAAACCTTTCAAAATGTGTCAAAGTTGGTTCATGTTAGCCCATAACAGTTATAATAAATTGTCTCACATCTGAAACCACTGAAGGTAAATGTAAACTTTTCGTAACTCATTTAAAACACCATTTGTGGTCAATTTACATTCCCCGTTGTAGCTTAATGTTTACGTTGATTTTATTATCGTTAACATTAACCATTACATTTTGATTGATTCCTGATATTTAAAAGGCAACCCATCAAAACGTTTGTTGAAACCACCATAATTCAAATCTATGGTAACTATTGTGACCATGATAAAGGATCAATCAAACATTTTTTGTAAGATAATTCTCTGTTTAGACTTCAGGGTTTCCACACCTTTTGATCGTTTTGTACTCACAAAAATTCAAGCTGATAACATATTGGAAAGCAGAATAGTCTTTAACCAAAAAGAAAATAAACTTTTGTGATTTCAGGATTTTATTTTTTCCCCCATTACTGTTACTGGCCTGAAATTCACAATGTTCTGGTTCCATGATTGTGGGAACCCTGAAACCCCTTGTATATATATATAAAAAAAGTTTATAGGCCAGATCAATTTAGATCTTTTTATATTCACTACCTTGACCTGCTCTCATTCAACAAAGGCTTTCAGTTCTCTTTTGTAAGGTTGCATCAAATTGCATCAATAAGATGCCATTTATGTTGAGAGTCACACAAAATTTGTACAAGTCATAATCATAAAATCTCCTTGATATTACACACCATTTGATGGTAAAATGAAGTAGCAGAAAAAGACATGAAATACAACCATCCATTCGTAAGTATCTAACATGTTGTTTTGACATAAGCTAACATTAAAATAAAAGAGCATGCAATTTTCCAAAGACTTAATTTCCATTATATGAACAATCTTAAATAACACGCCTTTCAGGAAATGACATTTAGACCTAGAGTGTTTCTCCAATGCAGCTCAAGGACAATCGCAAGCCATGTGGCTTTCAAAGATGAAGAGTATAAAAGAAAACAAACCTGAAACATTCATCTGCAAAAAAGTGCCTTGATTAAAATCCCAACTCTCACATAACAGGCTTTTTACATGCGGAGAATGTTCAGTGATTGTGCCAACTACATACAAAGATACAGTAAGACTGGGGGGAAAAAAACAAAAAACAAAAAACAAAAAACTGATGACAAGTTAGATCTGCATTAATACATTTGAAAATGAATACATTTTGAAAAATAGATATGACATGCCTTTTGGAATACAAATAATCAAAAATACAAAAAGATTTTCCTTTAACTTTTTTTTTCATGAAGCTGCAATATGCACAATATGCACAATTAGTACAATATGCTTTGTACAAAAGTAATGAACATTACAATGAACTGGTTGTACATATGAAACAAACCTCTGCATCATGTTACACTTACTACACTACTGCTTTTCGACAATCATACAAAATAATTTTCTTTGTCTTTGTAAGAAAGTGCCAGGGCCTAACGGTAGATGCAACCCGCCTCCCAACATCTAAGCTATCATTCTGGACTATTAGCATCAATGTAGGGAGAAGGAATTGCTGACACTTTAAAAAAAAAAAAAAAAAAAAAAAAGTAACACAATGTTTAACCATTTTCAAAAAGTATGTGTAACCATTGCCAAATCGGTCTATGCTATGAGAAAAATACTGTGTTTGTGACTTGTGGACTCATTTTTTTTTCTTTTTGTCAGTACATCAGGATCCTTGGGATCACACTTTTTCACTCCTTTTTGTCCTCCCTCTCTCCTTTAATTGGGAAGTACCACAGGATATTTACAATTACAGCATGAACACCTTGCAATTCATTTTTGTAGTTACAAGTTTAAAATTCATTAAAAAAAACAAAACAAACAAACAAAAAAAAAACAACACTACATAATTTCTTTACTGCATACAAGATGTTTTTTTAAAAGTTCAACTAAAAGGCCTCAATTTTTTAAAAAGTTATTAAAATTATATTTTCAGCCAAAAAAAAAAAAAAAAAAAAAATTCAAAAAAATACTACTATGACAGGGTCACAATCCAATGTAGACAAATGATGTATTCAGTGATTGTCTATTACTAAGAATGACCCATTTATCAGAAAACACTAAACACAAACAGCATAAATGGCACCAGTGGCATGAATAGAAAGTGAACATGTTCATTTTTCAAAACAAAACCATTTACAGATCAGAAAAAGAGAGAAGGAAAAGCAACTAGCCTGGCCCTGCTTCACTAACCCTGAATGGCACTACTGTAGTTTCACCTCTTACTCTGTATTACTCTATTTGAAGTATCGCCTGTAACTGTTGAATTAAAAAAGGCAATCTCAAAAAGGATTGAGAGGAAGAAAAAACATTTTGCAGAATAATTATCCCTTTCTCCTCAGACAGCGATGCATACTCATTCATCTAGCTTACATCACACAATACTTCTTGACACAGCTACACCCCCCTACAGAATCCCAGTATAAAAGAAAAGCCAGAACGTCAGGCAGGAAGGTTTAAACCACAGCGATGAGACTGGCTGTTGTTATGCTGGTGCTATAAACAGGGCTCTACCAGGCTACAGCCCTCAATCTTCTCTCTTGCAGTACAGTTTCAATAGATTAGCTCTGGGTAATGCTACATTAACCTCAAATTTTAACATGAAAATACTTGATTGTAATCTATCAATAAAACATAAAGGTTCAGTCTTTTTAAAGAACACGAGTAATAAAAAAAAACACCCTAAAATATATATATAAAATACGCAGGCTAAATATGAAACAATAATAAGCAAAAATGTATTTTTTAAAAACGTAATGAAACAGTAGCTGACGAATACCATTTTGAGGTGCTACTAATTAACAAGTAATATGTTGTTAGATCTTATAAGGTGAATAAATATCCGTGGAGAGACAATAGCAAGAAGCTGTAGAGCTATGAAGCATTGGTAGGAAACTTCTTATTCAAACAATTTAAGAATTTAGTCACTGCAAATCTTTTTCTATGAAACAGCCATCACTCTGGTTTAAACCATTCTCATTCAATCTACATAAAAACGAACGATTCCACTGTGCTGTAAACACACCTAATTCAAGAACAGAACAATATTCAACCAGACCACGATCTAAGAAATGAACGCATTTTGGCAAACAAAACAAGCCAGGAGTTGAGAAAACATTGATTTGAAGAAAACACAAACCAAAACGTACAAATGGAGAGGAATGCATACTGAAAACATGAATGAAAAAAAAAAAAAGAAAAAAAAAAAACCCATTCACTCACAAGAATCTAACTTCTGTCAGACGGTATGCTTTTCTTACTGGCCATTCCTGATGAAATTGGTCAAAAGCCCAACAGTGTCAACCAATCCCATTGGAGCACCAAAAGACATAATCCTCTTCTCTTCTGATTGCTACACATTCACTTAGTACTGGATGAAACAACCGAAGAGACAACACAAGAAACTTCAAAACCCCTCTGACTGCACAAACGGCAAATGTGCCAAAAAGAGATTCAAAATGTTCATTTTGTGTTATCATAGCAATGAAAATTTAGGGGAATAAAAAACAAAAGTTAATTTGAAGAGTAATGGCAATGATGTTGTAATGCAAAATGTATATCTGCATTTGTTGTCTTTTACTGTCCTGTCCCACTATGTGCACTCAGTCAGGAGGAAGGAGGTCATGCAGCCGAAACCGTTCACGGACATGTGGCCGCACATCCTCATTCTGTGGATGGATAACAATGGAAAAGTACAATTTGTATTTAGACAGATTTATAAATTATTATTTTACAAAAGTATTAGAATATTCATGACATCTGTACCTTTGATAAAAAAAAAAAAAAAAAAAAAAAATTAATAGGATAAGCAAATGAAGAGAGTTCAGTTATTGCAGTCACTACTGAGAAATGTTTGAAAAAACAAAAACAAACAAACTTGTGTATAACTTGTATAATGCTTAAGGCCCCGATCAGACAGAACACGTTTTTTGTAATGAGAGGCGCCTTTTTAAAATTGTTTTCTAATGGCAGTGAACGATTTGCGCGCTGTTTATGCGCCTCGCGTTTTAGCCGCCTGCTGTGCCTCGCGTTTTTGAAAGTAGAAGTTGGAGAAAAAAAAACAAACAAAAAAAAAACAACAACTCTGAGCAGAAAAGCGCCTGACAACATTCGTGTTTTTTTTCCATTTTTCCGGTGCGCCTCGCGTTTTCAGACCTGAAAAACGCATTCTGTCTGATTGGGGCCTAATGAAATACTGAGACATCTTGAAGGGAAAGTCTGGAAAACTAAGAGGTGAAGAACACATTACAACATACCAATTCCACCAGTTTCTCCAAGAAAGGGACCAGCTTCAGAAGTTCGTTGTCATTCTTGTCCATGAACCAGCTCTCAATAGGGATCCCATTGGAGAGCTGTGGGCGAAACACATGGGTTGCTGATTTTATTTATATGGATTTTCCATCATCACCCTAAGGTATTTCTTTATTGGGTAATGTACACTAAGAGCTCAGTCACACACTTGAACACTGTACTTATGTATATTTTACAAAAGTACCAATGAAAATGAATACTTTGTCACTTTTTAAATTACTACATAATTACTGCTGAATATAAAAACTTAATGAGCTTTTAAAACCTTACATAGTATATTAAAAAAAATGGGTGATTGATCTATATTATCTATTAAAAGAATGATTGATCCATTAATTTATTACAGACTAAAACTAATAATAAAAAGTTACTTTTAAACACTCTTAAATTGTTATTATAGCACAATGAAATGTTTTAATTTTACCTCGAAGTACGTTTTAAGCTAGATTCTTTTAATGGTGTAAGATTTTCACACATTTAACTTATTTTTTATCTGTACTTGTTACAACCTTAGGTAATGTATAATAAACTGGTATGAACAGAGAATGTGAAAGGGTGCATCTTTATGCAAATTATGATCAGACAACCTTGGTCCGCTCACCTGATAAGCAAAGGCTTGTGGTGAGTTATCGATAATTATAGTCTTGGACAGATCCCGTCCGAGGATATTAAGATCCTTAATGTAGTTTCCTTGCACACAGACACAGTGCTCACGAAATAATCGGTGCCTAGAATATGTTGGAAATACACAGAGAGAGAAGAAGAATGAAATAAATCTCCAGGACTAGAATCAATAATGCATTTGAAGCAAAGGGTTGACACCTGAGGATGGTGTGGAGTTCACATGTGCCAGAGACCAAAGATCTCCATCTACCGCAAACCCTCAATCCCTAATTGTAACCAAACCCTACAGAGAAACTCTGCACAGCAATGACCAAGCTGAGGCAGGGTTACTCAACAACTGACACGCAGCCTAAATTTACATTTACTCTTATGACAAAATCTGACAGAATTTCTGAAACAAACAGAAGCAAACAAACAAACCATACAAAAAACCCAACTTGGTTTTACAACAGTGTCACAAGAAAGAAGAGTCCCCAAAATGATTAAAATAAAGGAAAAATAAAAAGAAGTCCACAGACCGCACCAGCTGTTTCCTCGGATCGAGAATGTTCAGCAACTTGTCTGCATAAACTTTCTTGGAGGCAGTGAAGAGAATGATCTAGAAAAAAAGTCAATGGAACAACTTCAGTCCATTATGAGGAACAGATGTTAACTAAAGTGAGGGTAAAACTTTTCCATGTAATATCATCGTTTATTTGGAGAAAAAGGATGAGAGGTTATGTGGAGTAAAATGGATGATGGCTTACCTCATAAATCTGAGACATGCGTTCAAGGAACTCTCTGAAAAATGGCCTCAATCTCACATAAACCTAACAGAAATTGTGAATTGGAATTCAAAAATAAGGAAAAAAAACCTCTTACAAAGTTTCCCAAATTTCAGATCACTCAACATCGGTCAATTGCTTAAGACAATGGACTCCCAGCCATCTAGGTTATTAAATAGCTCTAGAGGTCCCTCTAGTGGTATGTTACTGACAAACAATGTATTAACACAGACAACTTGGATTTCTACCTGGTATATGACATCTTGGAAGAGGACAGGGAAGGTTAGTGCTGCATCATCCAGCTCATTCAAGCTACAATGGACAAGGGTTTCATCCTGTAGAAGGAAAACAATTCATGAGAATCTTTGCCAAAATGAATCCCTTGTAATGGAAGCTGTTCTCCTGTGGTGTTTAAGACTAACCAGGTCAAGCACCAGGGAAAACTCAGGAGTGCTGCGAGTCTTCAGAGGGAGTGCGGGTTTGCGAGTTAGCTGCTCTTCTGTTAGCGGAGGTACATGTTTGATGAAAAAATACCTGGAAAACATATCAACATAAATGTATGCATGGAAAAAGCCTTGTGACAAATACTGATGAAAAATTTTGTTTTTTCTGAGAGGGTTTCCAAATTACCTTAAAACAAAAGCAATATTTAACTGTAATATCATTAATAAACATTCCACTTTTATGAGGGCTCAACAATAAAGATCTGCAGGGCCAGTGTTGTCTTACATCTTACATTTGTTTATCTTGTACTTCCCGTTTTACTTCCTGTGAATTTAAACATTTGTTGTTGATTTTTTAATTGTTTTGTTATAAATTAAATATTGTTCAAGGTAACATAGAATGGACTAATCATTACTAACAAACAGGGCAAGCAAAAATCTAAACTACTGGCTCGCCCGGGCCAGCAGAAAAAAAAATCCTTTTGGTGAAGTTCTGAGCAAGTAAAGTTCAGTAAAGTTGAACTCACGGGTCAAACACTTCCCACTCCTCCTCATATGATCCTTCAGCTGGGACAGTAATAGAGGTGTCCACATACCCCACTGTTGCAGGAGAGCCAGGAGCTGAGATAAAACAGAACAAAGAAAACACAATGTTAATATATTCTTTCCTGTGTAAATATACATGACTGTCAAAAGTATGGGGACAATAAGATTTTTAAATTGTTTTTAAAATGTCTCTTATGCTTACTAAGGCTGCATTTATTTGATCAAAAATACAGTAAGAAAGTAATATTGTAAAATATTACAATTTAAAATGCTAAAAATGCTTTCTATTTTAATAATATTTTAAAAGATAAGCTGAATTTTCAGCATCATCATTCCATTCTTCAGTGTCACATGATCCTTCAGAAATCATTCTTATATGCTGATTTGGTGCTCAGAAAACATTTATTATTAATGTTGAAAATGTTGCTTCATATTTTTGTGGAATCCAACATTTTTTTCAGGATTCTTTGATGAATAGAAAGTTCAAATGAACAGCATTTATTTGAAAAAGAAATCCTTTTTTACATTAAAACGTTTAATCATTGCTAAATAAAAAAAAAGAAATTATAAAAAAAAAAAAAATAATAATAATAAAAAAAAAAAATTACAGGCCCAAAACTTTTGAACGGTAGTGTGTAATATAATGTGTTTTAGGCTGAAAGAATTATTCACCGATAGAGGAGTCAAGCAATGTCATGTCTTTCACACCTGTAAGAGGAGGCAGGTCAGAGTGGGGGGTGTTCTCTCTCTCCTCCGCAGGTGTGTGAGTGGAGGATGGAGGTCTGAAGGCAGATGGCATGGCACTGGTATAGAGAGGGACACTTAGGGGCTCTCTAGATGTGGCAGCACTGGTGGGCATCTCTTCTACTTGCTCCATTTCTAGTTGCTTCACAATCTCTTCCGCCTCCACCGCCTGGCCTGGGGAATCCGAGGCTGACATGACAAGATAGGATGATGGGTAAGGAGAAAGAAAAAATGTGCTGGGTTAGGTGATGCATTATTGATCTGCATAAAGTTGCAACAGTGTTAATTTTTTTATTCATAATCATCAAAATAAATCATCAGGAATCCAAAATAAGCTTTTGCTATTATTATTATTATTATTATCACACCTATTGTGAAAACGTAACAAACATCGCATGTATGAAGGGTACGTGGCTAATTGAGTTTCAGATCATTTTGGCATGATATAATGTACAGTTGCCTAGTAACTAGCAGTTAAGTTAACAATATTCAAAATAGCAGCCCCACTACCCTGTTTGAGCTGGAGACTTGGGGTGCTTTCAGACTTGGTTTGATTGCCTGGTCCGAACCAGAGTTCGATTGCTCCCCCATCCCCTTTCCCCCACTGGATTGTGTTCACATTTTATTATTTGGGCGAAAACCACGGTGCATTTGCGTCAAAGCAGCAGCTGTTAACCCCTGTTGCTTGCTAACAATGAAGCAGAAGGCAGCAAAATGCATAGCGCTGCTCACCTTACATTTATATATTGGTTTTTGAACCTTTGGTTTTGTTTTCAAAGCAATAGCACATAACAGCACTTGCGTCTATCTGCTGCAAATGTACTGAAAATGTTCTAAACTGTTTTATCAAATCATGTCATCAATAGTGTTTCACTTCCGCAATGCGATTAGTACGATTGGGTTCATATCAGCAGAGAACCATACCAGAGTTCACATGAATCGTACCCCAGACCGCTCTTATTTTAAGCGGACTCGGGTGTGGTTAGCAGGGGGTGCACTCGAGTTCGGAAAACAGCATTCAGATCTTTCAAACAAACCAAACTCTGGCGTCAAATGAACCCGGGTGCACACCAAAAATGCTAGTGTGAAAGCACCCTTAATTTCACACAAGTCGTCCTCCTGATGGGGAACCAATCTGCCTCAGGAGGACCCATACGTTTCACCATGATTATTTCAGTATTGACATTTTAGGCAAAGCTTTCTCTCATGAACTGCTCTTTTGCAAAATGTAAATAGATATGGGTTTTTGTGATCATAGAAATACAAAGTAGCAACTCCACAGATTCTGCAAATCTGGCTACAGTACAATTCAAACGTTTGGGGTCAGTAAGATTTTTTTTTTTTTTTTAATTAAAGAAATGAATCCTTTTATTTATATAAAAAGGACACCTTCATTTGACCAAATGTGACAGTAAAAACATTTAGAAAGTTACAAAAGACTCCTATTTCAAATAAATGCAGCACGTTAACTTTCTATTCATCAAAGAATCCAGTCCCATAATCCAGAAAAAATATATCAGTTTCCAGAAAAATATTAAGCAGCATAACTGTTTTCAACATTGATAAGCAATGTTAACTGAGCACCAAATCAGTATATTAGAATGATTTCTGAAGGATCATGTGACACTGAAGACTGGAGTAATGAAGCTGAAAATTCAGCTGTGACATCACAGGAATAAATTAAATTTCAAAATATATTAAAATAGAAAGTTATTTTAAATTGAAATACTATTTCACAATATAACTGTTTTTACTGTATTTTTGATTAAGTAGTAAATGAGACTTCAAAAACATTACCAACCCCAACCCTTTGAACGGTACTGTATATGAGATCAGACTAATGCAGGATGATATTTTTTACAAAGATCTTACTTTAAGAAAACTGCCATCATTACCAAGAATGATAAATGAAGAATGTTGTCACTCTAGTTTGTTTAAAGTAACAACACTGAACACCACATGTACACTGGAACAATATTCTACAAATTGGTAGTAGAGGTCTGCACAGGCTTTAAACTGAGGCTCGAACCCGGCCCGTACCCGAGATCGTTTGACCCGACCCGACCCCAAATGGTACTGTTATAGTTTAACCTGAACCCGACCCGAACCCGAAATCCGTTGCTATAGAGATGTACCATTCTTGCTATCATAAGCCAAGACAGCTTTGTAAGACGTACACTTCACGTAACTGCTGAGCTATTTATTGGTTGAATGACAAGATCATATCGTACAACGTTTAAATAGACAGAAACATCAGGCTAAGTAGTAGAAAAGACGCACAGAGGCCATTTGACATGATTGCGCTTCATTTCATTCATATAGTTTGCACTCAGTCATGTAGCCTATCATATCGTACGATGTTTTAAACATTTAAATACACATATCAAACAAAATAATACAAAATGTGTATGACGTAGTGTTTTAGGTGATAGTAGCCTGCTCGACAAAGCTGATTTCTGAGAGACGCAAGAGAAACGCGGCTATTTGATTTACGAACGCGCTTGTCTCATTTCATTCATAGAGTTTACACTTATTCGTCTATGATATCATACAATGTTAAATATACATATCAAATGATGTAGCATTTTACAGTAGACCTCTTGACAAAGCTCTGATTTCTGAGGCAGCGCGGCTATTTGATTTGTGGCTGCTCTCTCAGTAGTCGTTCACTTCACACACGTTATTGTGTAGTAATTTTAGTGGCTTGTGTATAGTTGTGCTATCCCCTGGCTCACCTGTTATATGGTAGAATTCGTTGTGCTGCTTTCCCTGCATCATTTGGTACTGTAATAAGTTTTCCCTCAGTAATTGTTTGACTTATGGCACTCATAGTCAGAGGTTTGAGAGTCGTGTGCCGCGTTGTGACCAAAAGAGTGCGCGAGAGCGGGATCACATGCGCAAAACAGTTAATATATAAATGTGAATTATAAATGTGCTCCCACTCTCGCGCGCTCTTTCGAGCACAACACAGAAGACGGTATGCAAGACTTATATAACAGCCTATATAGTTTTTCTCAGTTACAGACCCGAACCCGACCCGAACCCGAAGCTATTCATGAAACTTTTACCTGAACCCGACCCGAAACCCGCGAGTTCTTCGGGGCCCGTCGGGCTCGGGTCGGGTTGCAGACCTCTAATTGGTAGTCGTTGGTGCATAAATGTTAATGTAGTAATGCCAACAGAAGGAGTTTCTTACCATTTTTATTTGCTGGTGAGAAGAAGTTGAAGACAGGAGAGAAGATGGTTCCAAGCAGGGTGGTGCGGGGTGGACTGCTCACAACCTCCTCAGAGTCCTCCAATTTGCCATTAGGCTTGACAGGCTTACTCGTGTCATGATTTGTGGTTTCTATAGGACAAAGTTTAAAGAGAAAACAAATTCACAAATAATTAGCATAATCAAATTACAAATGCAGAAAAGAACATTTAAATGCTGAACTCCATATGAAAGTTTGGGCAATAAACTATGATGACTACTGCAATACACAGGAGGCAGTGATGCCATTGCAGGCGAGTTTGTTGCATTTAATCCTTGTCAAGCACACAGACAGGTTTGATATTCCCAAAGCCCTACTCATTTATGATAATATGGACAGTTTAAGGCATTACACTGAACAACCAACACCAAACAAACATACACAGATGCAAATATGTTTGCGTATTATGAAAATCTCAAGGAAGAACAGTTTGCCAAGAATTGCCTATAAGACAAAATTTATAATTTTTTATCTTAAAGGGGTCATGAACTACAATTTTTAAAAATGTTCTCTGAGGTTCACTTATAATGTTACCAAGTTGTTGTTTTTTTAATACAAAAAACCATCCTAATTTAGAATAAGCCATTTTCCATCCTGTTTTTGACCCTCTCTTTCGAACACTCTGTTTTGGTCGGCATGCTGCATTCACGACTTGGAATAAATGTCCACTGCTATGATTGGGTAACAGTTTTGCATATTAAAATAATTTTCAATGTCACAGCCATTACACGTGTGGAATTGTTTTGAAAACTTCCAATGCTGAAAAATATCTCGTTACATCGGTGAAACATTTGCCAACAATGTGAAACATTTATGCGAATTAAATATGCTTTATAAGTCTTGGTTGTGGCAAATAAAACTTTAAATACTTGGAGTTACCACAGTTACAATTCACAAAGGATGACTTTTTGGATGAATTATGAATGAATATACCATTGTTTGTCACACTGTCGTTCTTATAGGCTATTCATAGTTCATCCTTTTTAATAAAGTAAAACACGTATACTTTGCCATTTGCAGTGTTGTGTTTTAAATAAAATGAAATGTGTTGTAATATCTTACTTATGACAAAACAGAAGATGTCGCACACTGAAGCTTTTATTCAGGATTACAGCGAATGGCTTAGATTTAAAAAAAAACAAACAAAAAAAAAAAAAACTCTACATGCTTTCTTCCATATATCTGATAATCCAACGCATTAACCCCATAAATGCCGAAGCAAAGGAAAGACGGGAAACAACTGACGAGATCTGACTCCATATGAGAGTTTGTGAGTTTAACTTCGTTAAAAATAAAGTTCATCCACGCTTTCTTAACGTTAGGATCAAAAGGAAGGCAATGCAAAGATTGTGTTTTTCCACAACTTAGCACTTCAAAACGTCTTGTAATCCTCAAAGACATCTCTACGGTTTTGTTGCTGGAGTAATAGTTTGCGTTCGTCTCGTATTTACTACTACGTGACATTCATGAATCGGTGAGCGGGGCTAAAGAGGCAATGATGTAGATGTATGCGTTGATCTTCTTCTGCAGGGGCGGTCTTTTGCTGCACCATGACGTAATAATGAGACAAAATCCAAAACGAGCTTGGATTCAAAAAAGCTGTTTTTGGAACAATGAGAAAGTTTTAAATTCTGAAACTTACAGGATATTTTTAATAGTGGGTTGATCTTTGTCAAAAGATCACGGAAAATTTGATTTCTCAATTTACAACCCCTTTAACCACGTGCATTTTTATTTGCAGATTGTAACAAGTTTGAACAATGACAGGCATGGATAAATTACATTGCAAGGATTTTCAAATGGCAAGTTTTTAATAATATAATTAAATACAACATAATTGCAATATAATACAACAACAACTTAAACGGTTTAATTTTTTTTTACCTCAATCTCCCCCACTTTACCTGAATATTTCAAAACTTAATTTAACTTTTGTTTATTTTATTTTATTTTTTATTTGGATTACTACAGTATTTGTTTCTGTTCCTTATTACTATCTGTTTATTTGAATAATTACTGGAAAAACTTTGAGTTACTTGAAGGCTACATGCCATTGTTTTGATTTAATTAGTTAGTATTTACATTAATAAAATAACTTTTTATTGAAAGTGTGTTCACTAACTTTTTCTGTGGTAATGGTAATCTCAAATCATGACATTTCACGAATATTAGTACTACTGAAATTTTGATATAGTGACAGTCCCAGTGCAGACTATCAGTTTTCATTGTTTAACCGCAGCACACAAGTAGTGACTCACCACCATTGACGGAGCTTCTCCGACGGGCCCTGTAGATGCTTTTCCGTTGCAGGTCATTGTTTCTCTGTGGGGTGGAGGTGATCAGCTCGCAGCTCAGACGATTCCTCTTTGCCGGGCTGTCCTGCTCCACCTGCTTAACACCAACAGTCATAAGAATGAGTTTCTAGATTTTATACACTTTAGTCTTGTGAGGACACTACAGTGGGTCTGTTTGAGGTTGCTGGGGGACATACATACATATATACTGATTTCAAATTTCTTTTTCCCCAAACCTCTCAGAAACTTTTGTTTGTATTGAAGAACAAAGTTCTTGAAACTTCTGGAACCATGAATTGTTAAAGGGATAGTTCAGCCAAAAATGAAAATGATCCCATGATTTATACACCCTCAAGCAATCCTAGGTTTATATGACTATCTTCTTTCAAACAAACACAACCAGAGTTATAATAAAAAAAATCCTGGCTCTTCCAAGCTTTATAATGGTAGTGAAAAGGGCATTGTATTTGGAAGCACAAAAAAGTGCATTCATCCATCATAAAAGTAATCCACAAGAAATCCAGAGTTCCAGGGGGTTAATAAAGGGGGTTTTAAAAATGGATTTCGATTTAAGAGAAGAGGAGTTTGAGTTTGTTGCCCAGCCCTATTTGTTTGGACTGTGAGAGGCGTCTCCTCTCACCTAAGCTTACGCTACCCCGACGTCCTATGTCATGCGTTGCATCAGAGGTTACTCCTCCGCCTTAACTCGATGCATACAGCCATTTGCCGGAAGCTAGTTATTATATTTTATAGTTTTAAATTTGTTTTTGTTTTTTTTGTTTCATACAAAATCCATTGCTTAGCTTCAGAAGGCTTTCATTAACCGCCTGGAGCCGTGCGGTAGAGCTGCACAATTCTGGGTAAAATGAGAATCACGATTTTTTTGGTTTCAAATAGAGATCACGATTCTCACACGATTCCGAATAGACAACTAATCAAAATAATAGGGGTTAAACGGATTGGTTCGGCAAGCATATGATTCGCGGATTAATTTCAAGTTTAACCACCATAGACTGAAAGTTTATAATTTGCACGCGTGTTGTATTGCTAGTTTACACATTCAATAGATTTTAAACCATTCCAATGCTAGAAGAGGCAAAAGAGAATTTAATTCGTTACTCGTCTCGTGCGCTGTTATCTGTGCGCACGGCCGCACACACACACAAGAGGCGCACACACAGAGAGAGGCGCGTTTCAGATAGCGCGCAAAGTCCGAATTGATTCCTCTTTCGCGCCTCCTTGCACTTGGATGGACACGTACACACAAAATTTGTTCAAAATACCAGTCTCGGCAAGTGTTCTCGTGAACACAGTCGGTTATGTCTCAAAAGAAAAAGAAAAAGAGAAGGATGTATATCATTTTGGATCCGTGCATTCGGTCTTAAAGTGACAGCGGCCTATAAATACCTGCTGTTGTTTAATGTTAATCAAACTACAAAACTCAGCTTTAACAAAGATTAATCTATATTAAATTTATACAGTGAACAGTGTTATTTTACATTTAATTTTTAATTAATACTACAGTTAGACCTCATTTTATTTGTAACTTTTTTAGGCTATATTGTACATATCTATGCTTGTAATTTGTGTATTTGTTCTTATTTTTTACTGATTGTTAACTTGCCTTTATAATGTTTGAACTTTATTAGTTAGGCTAGTAATTTTTGCTGTGGTATCAGAGTACTTAAAGTGGGCTTTAAGAATTAAATGAAAAGCACCCCCACCCCCAAAATATTTTTTTTCTTGCTGATCCGAAAAATGATCTGATCCGTGACTCAAAAACCGTAATACGATTCAAACCGTGAGTTTTGTGATCCGTTGAACCCACTACAAAATAACATGTAATTTACTAGAGGTTCTGACAAAATATTAATTACTTGACTCTAATTGCTGGAAAAACATTTAATTAATTTGAATTAATTATTTTAAAAAAATGGTTTTAAATGAATTCAATGACTCATTAATAAATACTTGTTTCATTACTGGATGAATCAGTCTTTTTGAACGAAATTACATTTTTTAACAGTCACTTGTCGCCACCTAGTGGCGCAATTGTGTAATTGATACAACCGAAGCACCGATCGCCATCATAGACATTAGTGTTCATATGCTAACTGTAAACTTTTATTTCAGTACTTCTGTGATAATTTGAATATTTTTAACACAAAGAACTTCTGTGTGGTTCAAAACTGCCCTCTCTGGCTCAGCGGCAGCACGGAAACAGATTTGAATGTTCTGGTATGATTTTGTCAAAGGTTTAATAGACATGGGCAAATCGTTGTCATTAATAAATAAGAGCGCACGTCTGTTTGAATCGAGATCGCAATCTTTTTACGATTAATCGTGCAGCTCCATGTGGATTACTTTCATGATGGATGGATACACTTTTTTGGGCTTCCAAATACAGTGCCCCATTCACTACCATTATAAAGCTTGGAAAAGCCAGGATATTTTTTTAATACAACTCCAATTGTGTTCGTCTGAAAGAAGATAGTCATATGCACCTAGGATTGCTTGAGGGTGTGTAAATAATGGGATAATGGATTAATTTTCCTATATTTAAGTCAAAAAGGTTGAGAACCACTGAATTATAATATAAAATAATATAATATAATATATCCTTATCCAGTTAATCACAAACTGCTGTAAAAGACATGATGTGGACAATGGGGGGCCTTGAAATCTAACAAGTTGGTAACCACTGCCCTAAATCAAACTGAGGTGATCTAGAACCCAAAGAAGAGAACTTAATATCTTTACTGGACATAATATGTGAACCCCTGGTTCTTCTGCCGCAGACTGAATGCCTGTTAAAGCCAGCCCTACCTACTGTCATTATGTGAGCACTGTGGAACCGCAGCTAAAATTAGAACAGGACTGAGCTCCTCAGACAAGCAGCGGCATTCCACCACGCATTTCTGGGGGGAATATGATACCAGGTCTTGCTTGCATTCCATTATAGAACATTCTGGGCCACGATCATCGAAACCAAGAAAAGAGCTGCAGAGGTCTGGAACTGCCACACTCAATGAACCCATAAAAGAAGACAGAGAGAGGCTGCTAGAGGCTCACCTTGATGGAACTTCCATGGATGAACTTCTTGATGCTGGACAGAAGACCCTTGCTTTCACCTGAGCACTCCTCCATCTCGGAGTGCTTTCGCTTGGTCCGGGCCGGGCAGGGCCTGCGGGCGAGTTTTGGCTGCTGAGAAGCCTTGCGCATTCTCAGCCTCATTTTGTTAAGAGTCACATGTAAGACTGGGAAGAAAGAGAAGACAAGACAGAGAAGATCATACACAAGGTAATGAAAGAAAACAAAACGACACAAAGAAAGAAAGTAACATAGGAGGAAATCACTCCGTTTAGCAACGACCTTGATAAGTCTAACTTTTCTCACTGATTCTCTCACATAGGTAAAATGAATCACACTTTTAATGGTTTTGAATGAGTTATGGTGCTTAGTTTGGTTTTTAAAAGTGCAACACTTCAGCCAAGAGCTCTAGCCACAGACATCTGGATGTATTCAAGACACCATATCCTCCAACATGGTTCATCATTCAGTTGAAGCACCTCATTAGCGAAGCACTCTCTACTACAAGCGCATTATTATTTCCCACATACAGAAGAATTTGGAATGGGCACACATTTATTTACAAGAAAATCTGTATGATTCCTTAACACAAGATTAAAGATTAAGCCAAACTCTGAATTAAACAAATAGTTCACCCAAAAAAGAACATTCTGTTATCGTTTATTCACCCTCATGCCATTACAAGCCTGAATTACTTTCTTCTGTATAACATGAGAGGAGATATTTTGAAGGTAAGAGAAGATATCTATCGACAGTATATTCATTTTTGGGTGAACTATACCTTAAGACCTACTTGAAATTTGGCAAAATGTCACAATCTTTTTAACTCTTATTTTTCTGTTGCTGAACAAGTAACTAGAAAAAAAGAAAAATGAGGATATTGCAGATCAACAGAGAGCAGCAGTTTCTTACAAGACAAAAAAGAAAAAAAGAGAGAGATGAAAAAAGGATAGGAAAAAAAGTTAATATTTTCCTGATGTGGAGGAAGCGTCCCTCTCTTCTTTAAAGGCAACCCTGTACATCAAGGGGGTAAAAATAATCCTGAAATTAACTACAGTGCTTGGTCGTGTGTCCCCCTCCTCAAACCATGCTTGCGTAACAACTGACCACACAAATGTGCTCCAGCATTTGTGACCTGTCAGGCATTACACCAGCCCTGACTGTACCTTCCCCATACTTGCAATAAAGAAATCTAACTCACACTTCCACTCTTTTACAATGCCTTGGAAAAGATGCACATTAAAATGAAGAAACACACATTTTCCAGGGTATCAATGGCTTTCCAAGGAGATCTTTCTAGATCTAACACAATGTGAGGAACACTGGAGTACATTTCCTATGCCCTCCGAGATGCCTTTGTAATTAAATACAGTATACAAAGATACATGCATACACAGAACCCAAATTCCACTGACCATGATAAAAACTGTCCACATAAAAGAAGAAGTTTTACATTTTTAGGAGAGGGAAACACAACTCCTTCTGTAACGGCTGCAGTGTTAGTTAGCCAGAGAAGCAGCGAGGATGACGACGAGACCATACTCCAAAGTATGGAAGCATGTAAGAGACAGGAGAGGAATGGCGAAAAGTAGAGAGAAAAAGGGTACAGCTGGTAATACATCTCAGCTTTTTCCTTAACCACCAAAATGATGACTCATCCACTGCCTCGAACAGACATCATGCCAAGACAGCTACCTCACAACACTGAGGAGCTAAAGCCTTTCTTCTACAAGAACAGAAATGGTGAGATTCAACATTCTTCAGCAGCCAGGTAAGATTCAATGAACCTTGCCTAAAGCCAAATTCCTGGTTTAATTAATTAATATCAGCAAAAATTAAACACCCTAAACAGCAGGAAATATTTTTAATACATCAAAATTATATGACAATGGCAACTGTTACTCCTGTGACCCCTTCTGACCTAAGCTCGTCCATCACAATCTTTTACAGGTTATGTTCTGACAGCAAAAAGTATGTGTATATATACACTATGTTGGTTTGAAACAAAAAAAACAAAAACAAAAACAAAAAAAAAAAACATGCCTTGACACACTGGCAGCAAATCCAAGGCTACTGACATGCTTCCAAGAAATGATCCCTAAGGCTCAGTGTCTGCTCAGTTTGACATTTATTAAAATGACTATTATCTCTCTGAGAAACTGAGAACTTCACACATTAAGTACAACATAACCCAGAAAGTGTAATTTGTTATTTAATGCATTAGCATGGCATGTCAAAGAACACCACAAAATGCTTTACAATATTGTTGTCACAATTCTGGAATTTTCAACACTGATGTGATACCTTGAAAAATATCAATATTCAAGAGACAAATGAAATAAACATGGCTTTATGTTTTTCAGGTGGGTCTAACAGTATATTCAGGTAAGAAGTACTACAGAAATGAGAGTAACCAAAATGTTAACACTGGATAGTTTTCATTGTAAAAATTAAATACAGATTAATGCTTACAATTAAAGTTACAAACGTTATCCAGTCAAGAGCAGAGAGTGATTTTCTTTGTCTTTTGTTTTTTTATTAACATGACAGACAGCAGCAGGTTTATTGGGCTGCTGTCACTTTTTATGCATAGATCCAACATACTGTTACACAACATGCAATTTCTCTCAACTTTCCATTTCAAAACTGACTGTATTTACTTGAATACTCAGCAAGACTGGCATTTTGACATAATGTTGTATATATTTGAAGGTTTAAGCACAATAAGCCATGAAAAAGAAGTCAATTTGGTACTTGTGAGCTGTTTGAGAGGCAGCTTTATGAGATCACCACTTATATAAGATTAATGGTGCACAAACTTTTGGTGTGAGTGCGAAACCTGCAGGAATGACAAATTATGTGCAATAGAAGCACTATTCAAAAAGAGCGAATGAGATGAATGAGTGAGAGGAGGCGGGTGTGTGTCAATTCGCCGTTGGAGAGAAAAGAGTGAAAATGCACATCTGGTATCGGTGTATCGATACAGCAGAAAAAGAGCATTGGAACAGTTTCAGATATTTCAGTATTCATATTTTGACACTACTTTACAATAGCTATTAGCTACCACTGCACTTTGTTGGTAACCTGTCCCATTACAGCTGGACAACAAGGACAACTGAACAGTGGTTCTCTTCTCAACTGGGGAACCTGGGCCCACTAGCAGGCATCAGTTAACTTCCAATGGGAAACATGTCTTAAAATGATTTTTAAAAAGCATGTAACATTTCAAGAATGTTTTAAGTTTTGTCTTGCACTGCATCAGTGTTATTTCTATATTATTTCTATACTTTTATAGTTATTCATATTTTGAATTAGCTTTTATTTTTATATTTCAGTTTTAATTTTAGTAGCTTTGTTATGTGCATTTTATATTAAAATAAAATAAAATAAAATATTTAGCCTATAGCTGTAATTTATTCTTACTTCAGTTTTAGTAATTTTAGTACTTAAACTTATTTTATTTCAGTTAGCTGCCCAGGCAAGATTTTCATCTAATATTTATATTTTTTCAGCAATATTTCAATTAACAAAAGTTATTTTAATAGTTATAGTTTACAATACCATTGCGCTGCATACCTTCTATTAGTTAACTCTCTCTGACCTGAAATTGAATACAGAAAGGTTCGACCACTAGAGTATCTAAACCGGAAATCAGCTGAATTTCAAGAACACAAACTTAAAGGGATAGTTCACCATATCTTCTTTTGTGTTCAGCAGAAGAAAAATTCATACAGGTTTGGAACAACTTGAGGGTGACTAAATGATGACAGTATTTAAATTTTTGGGTGAACTATCCCTTTTAAAGCTGCATAGAAGGTAGCAATTTTGTGTTTGTAACTATGGCTTTATTACGAAGAACAATCAGGCATGTAACAAACCAGTGAGCTCTCACTCAGACAATATTGTCTCACGGCAGGGCACAACCTTGACAAACAAAACTTTGCATTCAGGCCCTCAAAAATTGTCAGCAGATCCTGAATTGTTGTATTAACTCATTTTTTCCTTTAGAAAGTTGAGCAGATAAGTTTGAGTTACAAGAATATTTGCAGTAACAAAATCTGCATCTAAATTTATAAGGAATAATAAAAAAGCATGTGTTGTTATTTTGCTTTCTTTCCTTACAAGGAAGAGCACATTAAAATATTGAGATTACTCCCGTCTAATTATTTTTATTATCTTGGCAGCGGTAATTTCTCATAATAACAATAAAAAATAAATAAAAAGATTTGGAAACAAGCATCTTTGTCGTAATTTCATCAGAAGTACAAGAAAAAAAGCAGCCTCTGTTAGGGGCCTTCAAATATTGACATGACAATGGGGAACCCTCGCAGTGATAATGGTTGAGAACCACTACCCTACAGTCAACTTACTACATTCAGTCCTTAAAAAGGAGGAAAAGAAAAGACATTTAAGTGCTGCTCCACCATAGCCGATCAACTTCAACACACTTCAGAAATGATGAAGTTCAGTCACGGGAAACCTGAACACAGTGTCGTGGTGGGCGGGAAACACACGCTTCTGTAGAGATTCTGTACGGAAGAAGAGCAACTTTCTCACGATTTCCCCGTTTAGTCAGACATTAAGAATAACTATTTATACAATGATTACATGACTCAAAAGCCTAAAATGCGAAATGTATTTTTACATGCAGCAAACGCTCTTGACACATCTGTGCATGTCTATCTTCAATGTAGGACACATGCAAGCATTCTATCCGTAGTAAACCTGTCTCTCGTGACCCGCTATTACTAGAAAAAGCCTCTAGTTTAGTGCCACTCAAAACACCCGGCAGTGTTCCAATGACAGATAAAGCGCGGGAACGACTTGCAAAGAAGGCAGCTGCCTGTCCGTGCGTATAGGTAAAACAAGAGCGAGCCGAACCACAGCGAAACATTTTCGACCGGAGCGAATCATGGACGGGGTGTTATGGGGGGACCCTTTCACCACATGCAGTGCAGACTGGGATAATAACTTACTGGACGAAGCTCCGGGGGATCGAGTCGCAGGATAACGGTCGATATCAGGGCTGCTGACACTTGCTGTTGTTCGCGTGCCTCTTCAGACGAGGTTCACCTCTGTCCTCCCCGCACCTCTGGACGCCATTTCCCGCCTCCGTACCCACACAGTCAACTGCAGGTACCCGGATGAAGAGACGAGCGGAGCATGCGTCCTGCGGCGCGCGTCCCACACCCCCTTTCTGTTGTTCCGAGTATCAAAACAATATTGAGGCTTTGCAGTGCGACAGGTTTAGCTTACAGTCTATTTAAAATACATACTATAGGTTCGATAGTCACGCATAAAATGTGCTTCAAACAAAAAAGTAGAGCGGAGAGTACGTTAATTCCGTTTTAGTTACTGTCGGCATTTACCAGGTAGCCTGAAAGGTAGACTAACAAAGATATCAGAAGCGGTTGAATACATTATTTTCCGAAGGGAATGTCTCGGATAAATTAGTTTATGATAACACCAAATGTAGTAGACTAAGCTACCAGCTGTATGCTAGCGTAAGCATCAGATTTACTTATGCATTGCAAATAAACAAGACGACGGTAAAAATAGAACGAGCGCGCGGGGTATGAGATGAGAAGGAAAGGCACGTTCTGGTTGTCATGGCAATACCGTTACGAAGCTCTTCGGCAGACTGCCTGTATAGTCTTGAATGAAGATAATTTCAGTTCCAATATACTTCAGATGCCATCACATGATACTAAGGCATTCCCTATTGACAGATACAAATATACGTCTTGGAAAAAATGTAAATGTGGTGAATACAGTAGACAAGTGACTACTAAACCGTCAAATTCACTGTGTTCTACAAATTCACAGTTCTTGATTTGAGTGGAAAACTGAATGCAAACAAGACAGTAAAACTCTACAGAAAAAAATCGTTTATTGTTACAGTAATGTAGTCATTTGTTTGTAAAGCAGCCTGGGACAAATTAATGAAGACTTCTGGGTGCTACTACTTTCTATACTTCACAGTGATAGAAATTTGTACTTTTTCCAAAATAGGACCAGTTTATTTTAAATATAAAGAATTTTGTTAATTGTTATCCATGAATTGCACTGCACAGCTGTGTAAGAGAGCCCAAACACCCATGTGACAGAGCTCAAAAACAATCACAAGCTATAAGAGTACATTCAGTATGCCAACCCTACCAAATTTGCTTGATTATGAAACAAACACATACAGTTATGTATATGATCATTATTTCCATTTGAGAGTTTAGCAATTTTACAGCATCCCTCGTCACAGATTCCTCCTTATATGTACTGTACATCTACAGCTACCAGTAAGAAAGGAAGCAGGCCGACAGCTGTGGACAGTTTAGTCTGTGGCACTGAGTATTGCTTTTTTACATTTTCTTGATGATCTACAGGCTGATTTACAAAGGCTGCCTTTTGCATGCAACAATGTCCTTACAAAACTCAATTTGCACGTTTGAGTACTCCTTGAGAATCAGAAACAAAGTAGTTATAAAAAAAAAAAAAAAAAAAAAAGATTATTATCTGGCTAATCTGTGTCATTTTGTACCAGAGAAAGGTTAAAGTTGAACAGCAACGTAATTGCATCTTCCCATAATTTACACTTCAATTCAACAACAGTTGTCCAAAAAGATAAAGGGAGATTATGCTTTTTAGCAAAAAAACACAACTGGTGTTCTAGAGATCCCTTCCACCAGTAGTATCAATATGTTCCACTTTGTGAATCAAACAGAGAAATATTACTTCCATATTATCTATTCACAGTAGCGTCCTCCAGTGTCTGGAGAAGGTATTTTATTATCCCCCCAGAAAAAGAAAAACATTTGTACAATATAATAATTCCAAAACCCAATTCTGTTAGACCTGTGCTACAGATGGGGGGCCAAAAAAAAAAAAAAAAAAAAACCAATACTCTCAAATCAGGTCATCATGTGCAAGCAAACATTTGCAGAAGATCATGAAATCACTTTGTCGCATTGAAGTTGAATAAAACTCATCTGCAGTCATTGATTTCACAGTCTCTCTGAAGACACTGAAATAGTTTGAATAGTCTGAATGTCTCCAATCGTACATGACACCAAAATCACAGCTAAAATCCAAAGTTCTTTTTCCTCTCTTGGCTACTTCATTGTCAGAAACATCCAAAGCACAAAGTATGGGATTTGAGAGAAATGGGACTACAGCACATCAATGGCTTGATGTCGCTTTCCGTAATCCACAGCCCTTTCACCTGGAGCCTCCCGGTCTTCATCGTCTGAAAGATACAACATCAAGAATAATTACAATTCATTGATTACAATCACAACAATGGCTGACTAACTAACTAGCTTAACTTTCATAGCTAAAGAAAATACACCCAATTTTCAAAGAAACATTCAAACTAATTATAGTGAAAGATACCAAAGCCACATACACAGTGCAAAGTTTTGGGAATGACAACCACATTTAAATGTGTGAATCTTGTAAATTATTCTGTGTTCATACAGAATACAGGAGTGACTGTGCCAGAAGACTGTACCTTTTAAAAAGAGTTGGTTCCATGCATATTTTTAATATAATGTATATATAAATGTGGTGGTCACTGCCTGATCTTTTTGGTTTACGAGCAATTTCATGTCTCTAGTTGGTAATATTTATTTTGTCAAAAATGGCTATGTTTCTTGTTTACAGCTGCCAAAATGTTTCTATGGTTATCACTATATCAACTAGAGCTGCATAATACTGAAGAATGATATGTGATGTGTAATACAATAATGCTCCAAGTGTGAAAAATAAATGTAACTTGTATTTGAATACATTTAAAAACCAAAAATGATATAACCAACATGTTTCACGACAACTTCTGAAAGTCAACAGCAGTGTTTTACTGTAGCATTTACATAAAAAGTAATATCAAATTTGAGTCATTTTAATATCAATGTAAAAAAAAAATATATTTTTTTAATTCATATTTTTCCAATCCATATTTATTTATGATTTGTTCCTTATGAATTTTATCTTTAGATGCATATTATTCCAATATTCATACTTCATATATTAACCCCCCCATCATATATTCAATTATATACGCATTACTGTTACAGTTACATTGATCTTATTCTGTTTGATTAATATTCATATGTAGCATTCTCCAAGTATATATATGTCGTGCTCAAATGTTCATGTACGATTAAGAGATATATCTTAGTTACTTGTGTTTTATATTGGACACATTCCAACTACTGTCTGAGTGATAATGTTTCTCAGAATTAGTAATTCACGCTTCATTCGCTGTCTTTGTTCTAAAGGTGTCAAAACCACACCTTGTCTATTTTCGTCTATCTTTGCAACTGTAGCATTTGACCGGTCACGCCGACCTATTCGTTACACCCACTATGACATAACAGATAAGTCTATTTAACCTTTTATTATTAAACCAAAACAAGTTTAGGAAGATGTAAGTTTCCTGCATATGTATTCTTTGCTTTTATTTTGCTGCTGCTGCTCCTTCTCTTCTTCCTCTCCTTGTATTCTGCAAATATCTTACTTCTTTTGGGCCTTTCTTTCTCTATACTCTGATCTTCACAATCTTCATCTGTTAGTATTAATATCCAAAGTATTGTATCTAAGATTTACTTATCTATCTTATCTTGAAACTCATTTTCTACATTTTACTAAAATTTGTTATTCCTTATTCAGATTTAATCTCTGACATAATCATTGCTCGTCTGCCTGGATCTCACTGCATCAAAAACATCTAGGTAAACAAAAACACCTGAAACAGAGTAGAGTTTACCGTTTTTGCCTCCCTTCTATTGTCTTTCCTCACATGGCTTGCTTACTTCACTAGTTCGCTATAACAGCATCACGATGGCTTGTTAATTGTCTGGCCTACGTTATCAGAGTGTACACACGTGCGCGCACACACACACACACACACACACACACACACACACACACACACACACACACACACACACACACACACACACTAAGGAACAGTTGCATGCCCAGTTTATTCTCTGATACCTGTGTTGACCTGAAATGTAGACGTTTCGTCAGTATTAAATTCTTTCAGTTATCACAGATACACTGGCTGTTTTGAAATATGATGCAGCCCTAATATCGACAATGGCAGACAGAGACAGAATTTACACAATTCATTCTTGCACTTACATGCAGTTGTCACTCCCTAGACTGTGCATTGTGAACATGGCCTAAAAGATGTAGGGTTTACAATTGGCAGAAATGATAAGCAATACAGGGAGGTGATGAAAAATTGGCCAGATGAAATAAGATGGCCAAGTCTACAGTTAACAGCGATTTCAAAGTAGACTATTTAAAACCCCAAACCCTAGTGAAAATGATTCAACCCAGCATTATGGCTTTCACATGCACACAACACAATAACTCTACACACTAGCACGCTGATTAGTAAAGACAATGACTGGAAGAGCCGAGTGAGGCATGCTGGGAGAGAAGGTTCAGTCTCATAACCACATGGTCCAGAAAGGTTAAGGATCTCACACTTATATCTTTCTCTCTTCCACACATGCTCTCAGCACACTGAGGTGAGGGCTTCCCCTGCGACTGACTCCTTTCACAAGCCTTTCAAGCATTAGGCCAAATGAACTGACAGTACTTCAGTATGCTGTGAGCCCATGATGACTGAACCAGCAGCTTAATATAGCAGAACAGCAACAGCACAAGGGAGGGGGAGAGGAGACGGAATAGCAAAGCAGTCGCAGTCCCCCGGCTCACCTTGGACGTCTTCCTCCCCACCATCACCATCCTCTTCCTCATTGTAGGCCAGCTCGGCCTGCTTGTCCGCCTCATACTCACCTACGTTGCCATCATCCCCGTTATAGTCCGCTAGCTTATTGCCGTGTTGCGGATCTACAGGGGACTCATTTTCATCAAAGAAACGGCCTGCAGAGGCAGAGAAGGGCCCCATCAGGAAAGAGAGAAAGAAAGAAAGAAAAGAGAAGGAAAGGAACAAGCAAATTTTGAAAGAGGTAAAAGACAGAGAAACAAGGGCATTAAAAGGAAAAGGAAAAGGAAAAGAAAGTACAGAAACAGATCAGAAGCATATTTACGACAATAGAGAGAGGGCAATCAGACTACATTTAAAATAATAAGGTTAAAATAACCAAAAAAGGTATATGTCATAATTTAGGCCCAAATAAAATAAAATCTCAGAGGACAAGTGAGGAATGGAGCTGGTGGTAGAGGACTTTACACAGAAGAAAGGAAGGCTGGGTGGGATGGGGTACATGGTGTGGAGGAGTTCAGCAAAGGAAGCAAAGTCAGGCAGTGCAGTAATCAGCGGAGAACCCAATCTACTATCTTCTCTGACTATTTACAGGCACAAACATTACTGCTTGACTTTAAGCCCAGACGTTGACAAATGCACAAAATGCACTAGTGTGTACAGCTTTACAATCTGTATTTCACACACACATATGCTCTGCCTGGTTACCTGAGAGGGTTTGATTTAAGACTGTGAACTGGCTTGAATGATGCAAGCTTCTGCTGCATCAAACCCCCTTGAAAGTCTTAAAGAGATAGTTCACCCAAAAATGAAAATCACTACTTACTAACCCTAACATTATTTTTAAGGTAACCCACTGGAACTTTATGGAAACCACCAAATGATAACATACATGAAAGTGCAGACTGAGGTTCAGAGAATCTGAGAAGATCAGTATCCGGTTGTTAAGTCTGAGTCCAAATTCTCTATCAGATGCCAAAAGCAAACAACAAATGGTGCTAATATACACTCATGGCGTGCTGTTGTGTTACTAAAAAATTCTGATCCTACATTCTATATTTATCTCCATACTGAAATTTCAGATGGCCAGACAATGATTCATCTTTTCTGAATTGTTAAAATAATGGTGTCTGGGACGCCATAAGCCTGGAGACTGTAGTGCACACTGAGTTTTTACTCAGTATTCTCAATTGAAGTGGAGGCTTATACCCTGAAACAGTATTTGGTACATCATGACGTAACAAGAGGATAGCTGAAGCCTTGTCTTGTCATCTTCAGAAATAGCACCCATCCCCACCCTTGTACGGTTTAATACTCACTCTGACGGTGACGCGGGGGGTCAGCAGGCACAGGATCTCTGCCATTGTGCAGGTCAATGGGTTTGGGAAGAACCTGAGCCGGGTTATGAGGAGGAGGAGGTCCAACTCCCTCTGCCTTCAAACCTTCAGCTAATTAAAAAAAAAAAATGGACAGAAAGAACACTTGATATCAAAGAGGTACATTTCTATAAGTGGAAGGATTATGTTACATGACAGCATTCCTCTCATCTCCATTATTCCCAAGTGAAAAACAGTAAAAGTAAAAACAAACTTCAATTAATGACATGGCTCACAGAAAACAGAAGAAAGATGAAAACAGGACAGCTTCTCCCAACAGAGGTTAAAAAAAGAAAGAAAAAAAAGGCCCAGTAGATACACACACACAATTGCTACTACTAAAAAAAAAGCATGGCTTACCCAGTTCGGAAAAACAAGAGGCCATACACAAATACAAGGAAAAAAACAAACAAACTATATTTCCATTGCCTGAAGGAAATAAGTGAAAGTGAAAGCGACATGACGTGTAGCCAAGTATGGTGTCCCATACTCTGAATTTGTGTTCTGCATTTCAGCCATCAAAGTGCACACACACAGCAGTGAGTATTGAACACACACACACCTTGAACACACACCCGGAGCAGTGGGCAGCCATTTTTGTTGCGGCGCCCGGGGAGCGGCTAGGTGCCTTGCTCAAGGGCACCTCAGTTGTGGGTAATGAGAGTGGAAGAAAGCGCTGTTCATTCACTCCCTAAATTTAACCTAAATTTCCTGTAGGTATATGGACTAAATAATGTGGTTCTGACTGGTCATTAAAAATCCCATTGCACTTCTCGTAAAGAGTAAAGGTGAAACCCCGGTGTCCTGGCCAAATTTCCTCCATTGACCATTATCAATCATGGCTTCCTAATAATCCCCATCCTTTGAATTGGCTCTATCACTCTCTCCTCTCCACCTATAACTGCTGTGTGGTGAGCGCCCTGGCACCGTTGTAGTGTGGCTGCCATCGCATCATCCAAGAGGATGCTGCACGCTGGTGGTGGTTGAGGGGAAACCCACTGATATGATTGTGAAGTGCTTTGGGTGTAGTAAAGTGCTACATAAATGCCTCCTTCATTCATAAAAAATGTGGACCTCTAATATTGTAAAGGTACACAGAAGTCACGGTTCGGTACGTACCTCGGTTTTGGGGTCACGGTTTGATACGAGTTTCGGTAAAACAGGAAAATCCCCAATGCAAGGTTTCTTTTAATTTATTTTAATATGTGTTAGCATGAGTGGGCCTGAGGACAGTGGAGTCTACTTCTGAGTCTACTTCACCTTTCCACGAGGAGACAGTGAGTGAAGTGGCACCTGAAACTTCCCACTTCCATGACACGAATTCATCACTGGACTGTAGTACTGAGACTTCCATGACACAAATTGGCACAATGCCAAATGATTTTGTCTCATTATAACAGCGGAAACAACTTAAAATACTCCGTCATTTATGGTCATACAATAAGAGTAAGACATATTGTAAGAGTAAGACAGATAAGAGTAAGATATCATTCGAAACTGTATTTGTTTGTGTACACTCAAAATAAAAACAAAACATTGTGCTTGTGTAAAATAAAGAAAACAAACAGGATGCCGCTTTCTGCAGTCCTGGTTTTCTTTCCGTGAAGTTTGTGGAGCGCATCACAAAAATGAATCGAAACTCAGTGTATAGGCTACTAGGGCTGCGTTCCACTCCACTTTTAGACACGCACTTGCGAACTTCCCTAAGCACTTTCCCTCGGGAAATCCCTGCCGCCATTTTGAAGTGCATTCCAATTCGTGAAGTGGACGAGGGAACTTTATATGAACAGACCCTCGCTCTCTCGATTTTGACAGAGGGAGCAAGTCTACTTCATATGTACACTTCAGACAGCTCAATATACCACAATGCAACACGATTGTGACGTCACTGCATATCGCGTTTAATTTACCCCACCACAAACAACTCTATGATATATTAATTTTTAAATATCTAAAACAACCCAAACACACCTATGTACATATAGAATGCTGCATTAAACAGTTTCGTAAGGGGAAAAAAAATGTAAATAATAAATCAACTCCATAGCAGACTCCAAGTGATCAAGGGCTTAGGACGTTCCAATTCAGCCCATTGCAAGGGTTCTGCCAGTAGTGAGCACTCGTGCAACGTAAGCAATGACATACATCCTAGTCAACGAGACTGAGGGAAGTTAGCGAGGGAAGGGCATAAAAAAACAAACTGGAACACAGCCTAGTAAGGTCTTGTGTGCCATCTGAACTCGTTTTGGGTTGGTGCATAGATCATCTGTTTTTTTCTGCTCTTTTTCCCGTTGTGGCATTTAGCAAACAGCGTTGCATTACCGTGCGCGCCCCCTTCTGGATTCGAGTGTGGATCGCCTGTGACTGACTGTATTCGTCATCTTGATTGTATGCACTGAACCTTGACATCCGTACTGTGACAGTTCGGGATGAATACATGTACCGTTACACCCTTAATGTAATCCTTACTGCCTGCATAGTAACTATGTGTATGTTTGGGTCCTGCATCACATTTCTAACACAACCAACAATTGAAAAGTGTTAAGCACTGATAAAACATGACCTCTCACCTCCCAGCTGTCTGCGCTGCTCCCCAAACTCATCTGCCTTTATGCCTGCCTTATTATCCTCGTCAAACAGCATGGGTTTGTCAGCCACTGGTTTTGGAACCTGCTGCTGCACAGGGATGTCATGGTTTCCCAAACGCAGATTTTCATCATGGGGCATGTCTGGTCGGTCCAGCGGTTGCCCATGGGCCAAATCATCCCCTGGTCTGGCACCAGCTCCAGCGCCAAACCCTGCCCTCTCCTCCTTCAGCAGTGCCGCAGCCTCCGCAGGCTCCATGTGTTTCTGTGGTGTGATGGCTGGCTTCTTTAAGGCTGGAGAAACATAAAACATATCTCTGAATGAAGTAACTGACATGAACTCTTATTTTAAGCACACTGTAGAGATTATTCAATCTGTTACTCATCAGCACTGAACAAGGATGACTTCAGTAGTTTAATGAAATCTTCTAGATATTTACTTTGTGATACTCACCAAACTGTGCGTCTTCTATCTTGCCCACTTCACTGTCCTCAATGCCAGGCATGCCAGCATCGCTACCAGGTTTAACCATATCATCTTGAGTGGTGGTGATAGAAAAAAGCAAGAAAATGAGACTTGCCAGTCAAAAGATTTTTTTCCAACCAAAACGTACACTATATTGCCAAAAGTTTTGGGACGCCTGCCTTTACGTGCACATGAACTTTAATGACATCCCATTCTTAATCCGTAGGGTTTAATATGGAGTTGGCCCACCCTTTGCAGCTATTACAGCTTCAACTCTGGGAAGGCTTTCCACAAGGTTTAGAAGTGTGTTTATGGGAATTTTTGACCATTCTTCTAGAAGTGCATTTTTGAGGTCAGGTAGTGATGTTGACGAGAAGGACTGGCTCGCAGTCTCCTCTCTGATTTATCCCAAAGGTGTTCCATCGGGTTGAGGTCAGGACTCTGTGCAGGCCAGTCAAGTTCCTCCACACCAAACTCGCTCATCCATGTCTTTATGGACCTTGCTTTGTGCACTGGTGCGCAGTCATGTTGGAACAGGAAGGGGCCATCCCCAAACTGTTCCCACAAAGTTGGGAGCATGAAATTGTCCAAAATGTCTTGGTATGCTGAAGCATTAAGAGTTCCTTTTACTGGAACTAAGGGGCCAAGCCCAACCCCTGAAAAACAACCCCTCCACCAAACTTTACACTTGGCACAATGCAGTCAGGCAAGTACCGTTCTCCTGGCAACCGCCAAACCCAGACTCGTCCATCGGATTGCCAGACAGAGAAGCGTGATTCGTCACTCCAGAGAGCACGTCTCCACTGCTCTAGAGTCCAGTGGCGGCGTGCTTTACACCACTGCATCCGACGCTTTGCATTGCACTTGGTGATGTAAGGCTTGGATGCAGCTGCTCGGCCATGGAAACCCATTCCATGAAGCTCTCTACGCACTGTTCTTGAGCTAATCTGAAGGCCACATGAAGTTTGGAGGTCTGTAGCTATTGACTCTGCAGAAAGTTGGCAACTTCTGCGCACTGTGCGCCTCAGCATACGCTGACTGATTTTACGTGGCCTACCACTTCATGGCTGAGTTGCTGTTGTTCGCAATTGCTTCCACTTTGTTATGATACCACTAACAGTTGACCGTGGAATATTTAGTAGTGAGGAAATTTCACAAATGGACTTATTGCACATGTGGCAACCTATTACAGTACCACGCTTGAACTCACTGAGCTCCTGAGAGCGACACATTCTTTTACAAATGTTTGTAGAAGCAGTCTGCATGCCTAGGTGCTTGATTTTATACACCTGTGGCGATGGAAGTGATTGGAACACCTGAATTCAAGGATTTGGAGGGGTGTCCCAATACTTTTGGCAATATAGTGTATATGCGTCTGCTCGTGTTTTTGTCTGCTACCTTTAGGAACTTGGCCATCATTTCGTCGTGCAGCCACTGTGTGGCGCTCTGCAGTGTCCTCCTCTTTTCTTTTGATGGACTGATCAAGATCCACCTTCACCTGCCGATCCCCTGCATCCGCTTTATGATTCTCTAATAAACTCTGAAATGAGAAAGTTTTTGTTTTGAGCAGTGTTAATTCCGTTGACGAATGTCATAACGACATTTTTTCACAGACGAAAACGAGACGATGACTAAATAAAAATGCGTTTTGAATGACAAAAACTATGACAAAAATCTACTCTAATTTTCGTCAACGAATAAAAACGAGACAAAAATGAAAGAGAGGGACGATTTGGGAAGATATCCAGTCAGGAGTACTTGGGAAGATGCGCACATTTGAGGTGTAACATGCTGATCTAACCTCGGGAAAAGTGGCGCTGTTGCGCGCTCTACAGGCTCGCCCAGCAGCACTTCAGACTGCTTCGCAATCAATGAATAGCACACATTAATGCCAAGCGATTGTTTATGAGCTAATGTTGATGATTTATGACAATGTTTACTACACAATGTTTATATGGTAATATGTTTTATGCGGTTGTAAGAATGCATATTTTATCTCCCTCATCTGAACTTGAATGAGCAGCCTGCTACAGTGCAGACTGCTGACATTTCAGAATAATAGTCACAGTGTATTTCGGGATGGTTTATTATTATTTTTTCCCCTGGTCATTATTGTTATTTTGTTTACACATGTATTTAATTTAATTTCTATTTAATTTATAGTAAACTACTGTATATTCTGTCACAGGAAGGACAGACTAAGAACATTATTTGACACATTATTCAATTTTACAAGTATAAGGGTTATTATAGTTAACTAAACCTAAAACCATAAAAAAAAAAAAATCTTCATTACTTGAAATAAACGTTAACTGAAATAAAAAAAAAGTAAATTATTTTCTTTCATCTAGTTTCTAAGCTTTAGCTTAACCTGATGTACTAAAATAACTAAAACAGAAATAAAAAAAAAAAAATCAATATAGACATTTAAAAGCAAAAACTAAAAGACAAACACATAAAATTACGAAAACTTTTAACTAAAATTACAATGAAAGCAGAAAAACTAAAAATCAAATCTAATCAAAATTTTAAACAAAAACTATAATAGTACCTCAGTGATAAGTGTGTCAATCCCTGACAAGAACTGAATTGAGCTCTTTTTAATGTCTTTTTGCACTTGAACGGTCAAAAAACGTACGCTTTGGCGAGTAAAGTAGAGTTGGTTGTCTTAAGTGAACATAAACAGTTTGAAGAATATCAGATGTATATCAGTGTATTGGATCTGTGTATGTTAGAGAAATGCTTACTTAATGCATAACAATTTAACTAAATTAGATTTTAGACTAAAACTATACTAAAACTAAAACAATTTCCGAGAGACTAAAATATGACTAAAACTAAATGGCATTTTAGTCCAAAGACTTTGACTAAAACTAAATCAAAATTTGCTGTCAAAATTAACACTGATTTTAAGGAGATAGTTTTACCTAAAATGAAAATTCTGTCATTAATTACTCACCCTAATGTCGTTCCAAACCCATAAGAATTTTGTTCATCTTTAGAACACAAATGAAGATCTTTTTGATGAAATCTGAGAGCTTTCTGTCCCTCCATAGACAGCTACGCAACTGACACTGAGCGGTTTATTCAAAATTTTCTTAAGAAACACGATCACTTTACATGATCACAGATTGAATTTAGGCTTTTATTCACATATAAACATTCATCAACTCACACATCAGTTGTGGTTAACGGAAGCTCAAGCATGTTTGCTTGACACGTGAGAACCAATGAGGTTCATTCTCGTGTGTTACACAGTGTGTTTGAGCTTCTGCAAGAGGTTTGTTCTCACGCATCAAGCAGGTTCGGTTGAGCTTCTGTTCATGCTTGCTGATCAATGTTTATATGTGAATAAAAGCCTAAATTAAATCTGTTGATAAATTCATATGGATTAGTTTTACCATCTCTTTATGAACTTTTTGAAGCATCAAAGTGGTAGTGGCGTAGCTGCTAGGAGTCAGACAGATCTTCATTTGTGTTCTGAAGATGAACGAAAGTCTTACGGGTGTGGAACGACATGAGGGTGAGTAATTAATGACAGAATTTTAATTTTTGGGTGAACCAACCCTTTGATGCAAAATACAGTTAGTGAGTTAAGACAAGCTAGAGTTTACACTGACTGTATTCAAATCATTCACAGCGTACCTGTCTGAGTTTTGCTGCCTCTTCTTCCACTCTTTTTTTGCTCTCCTCATATTCTGCCTTCAGCTCGGTTATTTGTCTGCCACACTGCAAGCTGCAATGCACGTTACATATATATTGTACATGATCAACTAGTCGAACATCTTAACCATTACCAAAAGTAGGAACGGAAGTGCACAGAAAACAAGACCCCTTCTTTTGGGTCTGGGAAAGTCCACCAGTGCTTGTATTCACCTCTCATATTCCAGCTTCTTCTCCATATTGGTGCTGTTTTTCCGCACTTCCCTCAGCTGGTCTTCTTGTCGGATGACCTCCTGTCTCAACTCCTTTACCTGTTCTGTAAATGTACACACAAACATTTAGACAAACATGACTGACTGCATGTCCAATTAGATCAGCAGCCAAACACACCACAATCTGAAAAATATCAGACAACAGAATACCATGATTGGTTTACATCAGTGTGAAGTAGGAAGGAACAACATAACTGTACAACAAAATGTACAAAAATAGTGCTGTACTTGCATATCCAACAACAATCCTGTTCCATTGACAAAGAGGCAATACTGGGAAATAGTACCCTCTTGTGTGCACTTCTTACCCTTGAGTCTGTGAATCTCTGACATTTGGGCACTGACATCATTCTGCAGCTTATTCTGAAAAACACAAAAAATTGTGAAGATAGCAATAGAGTAATATACAAAACATCTTTTTAGAAATCCTTTTAATGATGACCCATGCAGTTTAAGGGCTTAGCCTGGAAAAACACAACAAAAATTGTTTTGTTCTCATAGATTTCACTTTCCTCCTATTTCTATGCTTAAAAGGTCAACTACTCAAATCTTTGAGGTGCTATAGATCAAGGTTTAATTATTATATCCATAGTCAACAACTCACATTTGTAGCTATGGTTGAATAATCTCTAAATTTAAACTTTACACACTACCATTCAAAAGTTTTGCGTCAGTAAGATTTTTTAATGATTTTGAAAGTCTCTTATGCTCACCAAGGCTGCATTTACTTTACAGAATTAACAGTAATATTGTGAAATATCTATTTCCAATAGGAAAATGTCCTATTTTATTATGTTTTAAAATGTAATTTATTCCTGTGTTGGTAAAGCTGAATTTTCAGCATCATTACCCCAGTATTCAGAGTCAGATGGTCCTTCAGAAATCATTCTAATATGCTGATTTGTTGCAACAAGAAATACTGATTTGGAAACACATTTTCAGGATTTTTTTGATGAACAGAAATCTCAAAAGTACATAGATCTCTCTTTGTAATGTAAACTTCAATTTAATGTGCCACTGCTGAATATAAGTATTAACTTCTTTCAATCAATCAATCAATCAATCGATAAATGAATGAATATATATACACATATATATATATATATATATATACACATATATATATATATATATATACACACACACACATCTCCCCTCAGGTTTTAGAACGGCATTGTATCTGACCTTTATTAATTAACCTCCTCCTTTTGAGATCAGTCTCTGCATTTAGAAATAAAACCATCCTCATCCACATGAGACACTGTGTGAAGCTGCCAACTATACGACACATTCTTTAGTATTGCCTGTGTTATCACCCAACCAGTATTGTTGTCAGATTCCCTTTCAATGAGCCACAGTAAGAGAATTCAATCTCCTGAGCTTTATTGCTGTCAGAGAGGCGGCTGTGATTTTGCGATGGGATTGAGAAGGGGAAGCTCAGAGGGAACTGTGATCAAGATGACAAATTCACTGAGGGGGACGTGGACATAGTCAGAGCATGAGTTTACTGAAAGCAGAGCCCCGGCTCAAAGCAGAAGATGATAGTCGGCACAGCAAATTAAGCTGCAAGGGCAGCAGACATAAGGACTGAGCATTGTGCTATTAAAGAGGCCCGATAAGCCTTGAGCTACTGCTACCAGCAGAACAGCAGACAGACAGCAAAACAGCAGTCTGCTGCACTGTGTGTATGCAATACTCACCAACACTGCTGAAGGGTCAGCTGAATGCCTATGCATGCTTATCCTATAGATTTTATACTGGTGCTTCATCTAATCAATATCAATTTGTTAAATGTGAGGGAGACAACTTCAACAGTTAAGAGCTTCCATTTTGTGTTTGTTTCAAACCCACACCTCCATCTATAATCTTTCTACACCTAAAGAGGAAACAAGGGCTTGGAGACATTTCATGCAGTTTCTCTCAGACACAATGCAGCCAAAGAGGTCAATAATACCTGGAGAACACTTTGAAATCTGTTCATCTCAGTGGCAGTTGCTGGACTGGCATCTACCAACTGGAAGCTAACGGCAAAAGTCAGACCTTGAGCCCTTAAATGGACCCCTAACCATACACTAACCAGTACCACACTGCTACTGCTGATTTCACTATTGGGATGATCAGTTGCCTGATTTAAAGAAGAATCACACACAGGAGAGGGGCCAGTAATTAAAGCATCAATGTCAGTCACCCCGTAGGAGAAAAAAGCCGAGCTCAGCACCCCTCTCATCAGCAGGTAAGAGAAGGACACATACTCACTGCATCACTTCAAAACACTTCAAGTGCTTCTGCATGGCTCTTTTACAATATTTGATAAAGTGCAACAGCCACTTCATTCATAACGAGTAGGACCTAAAACTAAAGTCAATATGAAGTGGCTGTTACATACAGTACCAGGATGTAGCCAGGTACTTGAAGGGGAGAGATTTTTTTCTCCCCTAGGCTATTTGAATTAATATGGACAGATGGACAGTGCACAATTACATCAGGAACATGATGTATTCAAGTAAACAGGGTCCATTTTGATTTCATTTTGACTTTAAGAAGAATAGTAAATGCAAAGTAAACATTTCAGCATGCTGATAGTGATCAACATACCACCCAAATCACTGATGGGGTTAAACATTTTCTGTAACCATTCTATTTTACACCTATTTTTACTGTGGCAATATTGCATTGTGGTATTTTGATGTGACAAACGAATAAACTAACAAATAAATAGCATAAATCAATAATTTAACAAAACAATTTTATAAATAAATGGTGCCGTTTCACAATAGTTAATTATACAGTTTGCAAACTGACAACTAAATGTAATATAAATACCCTTTACCCTCAAAAATGGGTGTGCTCTGTTTTGTGGTCATTTGCATGTCAGCTCCAGTAAGCCCACAAGCATCACAACAAACTGCATAACTGAGATATCAATTATTTGCACATTATATAATAAAATATTTACTAGAATTATTAATAATTCAAAAAGAATATGGCTGATCTTTTTTCCACCATAAACATCCTGAAGAGCCAAAGGCACTGATCATTCATAATGGGGTTGGTACTGTTCAGAGACTAAAGGCCTGCTTCTTCATTGACAATCATTCAATAGTAACCACGTATTCTAAGATTAAAAGATTGTGATTTCGATTCAAACACCCACACGATCTTATTCCTAAATGACAAGGATTTGCCTGTGTCTATTAAACCTTTGCTGAAATCATAGTGTAACATTCAAATCTGTGTTGACGCTGCCACTGACCCAGAGAAAGCAGTTGTCTTTTCAACCACACAGTATTGTTATTTCTGTTGCAAATATTCAAATTTTCACAGGAGAACCGGGATAAAAGTTTATAGAGAGTGGTTTATAGGAGTTTATAAAGATTACTAATTACATTGTTACGCTACTAGATGGCGACAAGTGATTGTTAAAAAAAAAAAAAAAAGTATGTCATTGAATCATTCATTCAAAAGAATTCGTTCAAAAAAGTCTTTATGAGTGAGTCATTGATTCGTTCATCCAAACCAATTGTGGGAGAATTGTGATCTCAATTTATCCATAATCATGCTGCTCTAATAAATTCAGACCATTTTTATTCCCAAGCAACATATGAATTCAGATGTATACATTTTACCAGTGCACAATTTATTTTAAATGACTTTTTCCTTGCTTGCTGTGGCCTTACATGTTGCATGCTCCTAGGCTCGCAAGTCATCCAAGCAACTGCCATTGAGATAAATGCCAATGCTAATGGATAGCTTTCTCTTTGGACAGACCACATAGCACAAGTGAACAAGAAAACAAAAGAATAGGTGTGTGTGTGTGCATATTGACACACTGGTTCTCCACCTTTGATAAACAGAAAAGGAAACAGGATGACAGCTTTAGCATTCCCAGCAGGGAACAGGTCCTATTCCTAATCCCATGCCAAATGACACAGTGAAAAGGTATTAAGTTAGACGCGCTTTTAGATGCAAGCGTAAGTGTTGCTATGATCAGCTGAGGAAAATAACAATGTAACTTTAGTTTATTAAAATGAGTAGAATAAATTGACAGCTACTGAAGAGATGGCAGCTTTATTAAGTCAATCCACTAGCTGAATTCAGTTACTGGTTTTATTCATGTCACTTACAGAAGTAAACCTAACACATTATTTTGTTACTTGGACATGTATATAATAATAATAGTAAAAATTATAATATAGGCTCATATGATTTACTTTGATGCTGTGAACATTAATATTTATATAATTTTCTATAATTTAAATTAATATAATATAATATAATATAATATAATATAATATAACATAGCGGTCTGATTAAACACCACAAGCCTTCATTAGTATAAAGGAAGACCTTTGACTATCTTTGTCTACTTTATAACAGTGCTTTTTGTATTCATTATTCTTTACTCCCTGCCAGATTATGACTCCCCTGTTTCTCCCTACCACACCAGAAAAGGAGACACATATTGTGCATGTGATGCCATTTTTAAGCGCTTAAATTTCCCTTATTTGGATGGCAAAATGTAAATGAAATTTAAACTGCACAATTATTGGGGTTATCTCAAATAATTGTGATTAGATAGAATAACCACGATCATACGTTTAATCAATAATCGTGACAGGCCTAGTATAAGACTACAAAGCTTCAAGGTGCCTCCTAAAATGTGGACACATTTTACAAGTACTGCTGTACGCAATGAATGTGAAAGGGTAATAATCTGTAAAGGGGCCTGCGCAAGCAATATGACCAAACATTTGCTGCAGCACGGAATCAATCTATGAAGGTACAGAGCATCCAAATGCTAGACAAAAGGTGGACAAAACCGAAGCAGAAATGTGTCTCAAAATCTAACTTCTGCAACTGTGACTGTGACATCTTCCACATCCCCTCCTTACACAATAACCAAGACGATAAGTCTATTTACTGTAAACCATAATGAGAAAGGGAAGTGAATAGGAGTGCTATAAGGCAATAAATGCAATGCATGCCATTTAAATTATTAATACATATTCTCCCTAAATGTTATCAAGAAAATAATCAATCATGACTAGTTATTGCCTTCCAGCCCTAGTAATGACAGTCTCCCAACAATTATGTTGATATAATATCAAGAACAAAAAGAGAGACAGAGGGCTGTGTGGGAAGACCCTGAGACATGAAGGAGCGTGGGGGGCTCTCACAGCCCTGGGCACACAGATGGGCCCCGGCCATGAGCTCTCAGCTGTGTCACACAACCACAGGGAAGCCTAAGGCTTGAATCCATAAAGAGCAAGATGGCAGGATGCTCTCTGTCCTGTCAGCTCACATTTTTACTATATTGATGTTAATGGTAGGGGGGTATATTTACATATAATATGTTCAACATTGAAATTTCCATGATTTTAAGATATTCATTTCCCTTTACGATTTAAAAAGATATGTGGACATAGTATTTTTTATGAACATGGGAACCCTGCATAAACTCTGCTTCTGTCAGTCACGCAACCTGCTGACTGAACACGTCACAGCAGTCACACAGAGGGAAAACTACATTATCTGCAAACACAACTAGTTAAACAGGTACCATTAATTTCAGCAAACTGCCTACTCCTTGAGAAACACTATGTTATCTGCTTTTAAATCCACTGTGTATATGTGCGACAAGCTAATAAGAAAAAAAAAATCTAGTAATACTATACTTCCTGTAATAAGGAAATGTTTCTGTGAAATAGTAGGCCTATATTCACAAAACAAGGCAAGGCATTATATGTTGCACAGAACACAATCACCTATAAAACCTGTTTGCATTAACCAAGTAACACTATAAAAAGACTTGAACAAAGGGCTAAGCATTCAGACATACAGGATGTGCATTGATCATAATAGAGAGACTGCCATGGTTTCCAACCATCTATCCATGGAGAAGATAAACACATAGAACGCCATTTCATTTCCAAAGCATCTGCAACATATGATCTGATGAGTATTATAGGCCTACTGTATAACAGTGGTTGACTGATATGTTTTTTTTTTTTGTTTGTTTTTTTAATGGTCAGTCCACCACATTGGCTCAACTAATGGTCAACACTTCATGTATTTGCAAAACAAACATGTTTATGCAATTGTTACAATGAATTATGTTTGTATATTCGTTGTTTTTAAAAAAAAAAAAAATTAAATGAACTAAAAATATGTGAAAGATTGTGGATTATACATTGATAAGTTGGCTAAGACGATGCCAAAAACATCAAAATAGCCAAATACTGGCCAACTTATAAATATATCAATCACTACTATGTAATAATGACAATGTTTTACATGAAAGTTATTATAAAGTGTCACTAATATAGCCTTTAATACTGTGGGTGTCTGTGTTGGCTCAGAGTTTGGGTGGGATGTTTCTGGTCTGTAAAGTTTGAAACCCCTGATCTACACCAGCTTTGTCAGAAGTACCCAGGAGGAACAGTTCAATCATTTGCAGGGATATACAAGGCATGCATGACAGTGGCAAGAGTCACAGACAAAAACAAATCGGTACAACACATCAGTGAAATGTATAACTTGTTATGTGTAAAGAAACCCCTCGTGTTCTTTTTCTCTCACCCACCTTTTCATCGGTGCAAGATTTCACCAGGGCATCCCTGGCCTGCAGTTTGCTCTCCAGTACGCTGTAGTCTCCGTCCTTCTGATCGATTTGTTTCCGGTGCGTGTCCACCTGCATCATCAACTCGGAGTTTCTCTTCTCCAGGCGAGAGCGCGCCGCGTCCGTGCGCTTCACCTGAGTCTGCACCTCGGCCAGCTCGTCCAGCAGCCGCCCGTGCTTAGTGGACACGCTCCAGTAGTTAAACGACAAAATGACGATAATTACCAATAACACGATCAGGATAAAGGAAGGGAGGCGACCTCCACGTCGATTCGCGCCGAAGCCAATCATCCCGTAATCGAACAGGCGCACAGGTTACGGTCTCTGGCTTTGTGTGAGCGCCGAACGTTAAAATACGAGTGATGTGGTCACTGCTCTGTCAAGTTATCTAAATAGATATGCTCTTCCTCATTCGGCTTACAGCAACCTTGAGGTGTCCTGAAGTTGGTGACACAACTACTTTGACGATTCCTCAGAGTCCCTTCCGCACAGTTGGCGACTTCTGGCTTTTCCTTGTTTGCATTCATGCAACGCCACTGTCAGTAGATCAAACACATCAACACACACAGGCGACGTGGCCTATGAGAGCTACTGGGAGCTAACGGCACACAGCCATCGGCTTTCCGTCTTCCATCTGATCCTATAGCACTTAATAACGCATTTTTATTCGGTTACGGTCATCTCTGCAGATCTGCCGTCATGCTCGTGTGATAAATACACTTCTGGAAGCACCGTTCAGCGGTGTGTTAGCTATAACCTCGCTAAAGTAGCATGCGTGGATCTGGTGGAGCAACAGCCGTGTGCTAGATTCAGTTCAACAACACGATACCGATTTCTCCTGAACACAGCAACGAACACACAAAGCCAACCCGGATTTGGGCATGTAAACAAATCTATTACCATTAGCAACAAAGCACTAATAGCATATTTGAACGTAAGCGTTACATCAGACACCCCCAGCAAGGCCAAATTTACAGTATTCTGCACATGCACCACCATACGCACCTGATATAAAACAACAGTATGAACAAACTGAAAATATGCGTTTAACGCGTCTTCAAATGTAATTCCATGCAGGTTAGACTATGCATGCAGCGCTAGCTTTAGAGTTCTCTTGTACTGTAACTCAACTCCAGCCTGCCTCCTTCCTTCTCGGTCCTGCAAAATGCACGCGCAAACAGTGTTTTTTTGTGTGTTCATATATATAAGTAAACGCTTCAGCAAAAGATTATATTTCGTTATCTTGTATATCTAACTGCCAGGTTACACGTCTCGATTTAAAAAAAAAAACATAAAAAATGTCGTCCTAAGTGTAAGGTGTACGGAGGAACGTGATTGACAGCTACAACAGCCAATCCGTGGATACAACCATATGCATTAGGCGTATCTGATTGGCTGTGGGCGAAACTGCTTCTGTCGCTCAATTTTTATTGGACGCTCAAATAATAAGAGAAGGTGGGGTATATGGTACTAGAATGAACATTCTCATTAGCCAAAACGTCGCATTTATGCGAGCCTTACCTATTCCGGGATGTTGCTCATGATGTCTTTTTTTAAATTAATGCATTCATTTGATGCCTGAGGTTGATTTTAATATATAAACAATCAGAGGTGTCTGTTTAGAGACAATTTGGTGATATATAAATTAGCATATCTTAAAATTATGTCCTTGTTTCCTTGACATTTAAGATCCACAGTAAATCAGATCTGCAGATTATATAAACTAGTTGCCATCTAGTTTAACAAATAATCAGCCTCCCTGTGTAGTTTACCAAAGGCACTTAGAATGGATTAGGAACCTGAAGAAAAACTTTGAACACAGCACACACAGAGAGACTAAGTTACTCCAAAAACAAGGATTTCACACCAGGATAAACCTGAAATAAGCCTGTTCTTTGTTAGTGGTATATTACAAAAAGTCTAAGCACACATAAACATTCAAGACCCTGTCGGAGAATGCAAAATTAAAAAAATGACTTGAGGGGGTTAAAATAGCAATCTATATAGAAAGAAAAATACAAACAGACACATTTTTTTTTATTTTGCAACACTGAAAATAATAATTACACACTGAGGTAAGTTGAATAATCCAGCTTCATAAAGGTCTCTGTCCTGCAGTGGCACATAATGACCAAGTACAGTATGTCCAATATTTCACAAAATGTTTGCAGAAGCTGTGCATTTCAATGTTAATTCTCATTAAAAAAAAAAAGTTTAGTGAAGAGGTAAATCCATGTCATCTTCTACGGTCCATTACAGACCCACTCTCCTATTTATCACAGTAGCAAATTCAACACTTCAACAAATATTTTATTTTTTTCTGACAATGAAATAAAAATATGTACCCCTGCAGGTGTTTTTTGAGTATCTTTATTGTGAGGGAGTGTCAACTCCATGTTAACTCGCTGTTTGTTTGTTTTTCAAGAGCTACAGTTTTCTGCTGATGAGAGTTAGGACTCTGCCTTGGCACATATTCAGAGGTTTATGAGGAAAAGCGAGTTTTTAGTCCAGAGGGTCAAAGTGTAGTTTCTCTGCATACACTGATGAGACTTTGAGGCTGGCGTGGAGATTGATGACCCAGGGTGGCGGGGACATCTGTCTGACTGGATCCTCTGGGTGGACGGCGCGAGGATGAGGATGGGGAACTCAAAGCTCCGCAGCTCTGTAAATGCAGATCTTCGTGAGCGTGCTTCCTCGTGATCTTCTGTGACTGTGTCATCAACTGTGTGAAGGATATGAGCAAAACAAACATCCTCAATGTAATTCAGTTGTGATATTTCACTTTCAACTACTATATTAAAGTAAAAAAAAAAAATAAAAAAAAATCATATGTTTGAGATTATCAAAAAAAGAAAACAAAAATACTAGATATTTTACACAAAAATATGCCAAATTCACCTGATCAATGATATTGGCACTGAATATGGCCTCCTCCATGTGTTTCTCATCAGATTTAATAACACATTTAATGCTGTTGACCACCTGCTGGACCTCTGGAGGTAGACTGCAGCTCGAGTGCTCCAGAAACTTGGCCACCAGCACTTTGGTGTCTTTGTAAGTTTTGAGGTCTGCGAGAGATTGCGGCCGTTCTGTAGACATTGAGTGAGGGATGTGAGGTTTGAGTTGGATGTCCACCTTTCCACTGTCCTTCTGCTTCTTGGCCCCTTGGCTGCTGTGTTTGGCAGAAGGCGGTTGGGCGCTTTCAGAGAGCTCCATACATGCTGCGAAGAGCAGTGCATTAGTATGTTTATTCTAATAACCACATTTTCTTTATTGATAACAGAAAATAGAGGAGGTGGAGGTGAAACCTTGATCACATGGAGTCTGTGGGGAGTCATCAGGTGGATGGTTAGAAGCAGTAGCACAACGGTCACCTGCAAGTCAAGTCACATGCTTAGTTTTTCAGATTGCTCATAGGCTATTAATGACTTAACTTAATATGATGTCGTATGATATTAAGTTCATAAAAAGCAATGACGGTTTAACCTCAGGAAGTTACATATGAGGTTTTCATACTGAGCTTAAATCCGTTTTATCGTCTTTTAAAGACCCCCTGTGGTGAAAATCAAGTTTTTGATGTTGTTTATATGTCTATGTGGTGTTTTTAATATGCTTTAAGACAAACCATGTGCAAATTCACGTCAACATCATTGTTGAGTATTTTCTCCTTAAAACTGCAGTGAAAAAAAGACAGTCTCAAACCCGCGGCTTTAGCATATCATTAACAGCGAACTAGCAGGGGAGTCTCGAGAGAAGCCAGGTTATCCCGGTATATTTTTCTGTTGATATGAAAAATCGTGTAGATTTAGCAATATGGCAGGTGTATGATGTATATTACGATGTTATGATGAACTACATGCCTTTCTCCACTGACACTCTGAGTTGTTCAAAGCCTTTGTAAGGATACTGATTGTTAGAAGGCAGATGTCTGACTCTGACATGGCGAACAGGAACATGGTTTGTGTAACATTAGCACATTATTAGCTGTTTGATAATGTAGTCAAGCAAAAGGCTAATCATATTAATTACTGTTATGTGTCCGATGTTGTAAAGAGCGATACCATTGTGCAGCGTTTACCTCAGAAAGTTGACCGAGTGGATCTCTGAGCTGGCGTGAGCGAGTGGAGGTGGGGATAATTTGCATATTCTTTGATCCACGTATATTAAATGAGGCAAGGGTGCAGAGTTAAATTCAAGCTATTTTAAGGCATGTAGAAATTTTTTTCACAGGAAAAAAATGTTTAAATATGTCATTTTGGTGATCAAAGAGGAGTTTTAAGGGATAAAATTATTGACTACAGGGGGACTTTAAAACCCCAGGCAAAGCAACATTTCCCACTTGTAGTTTTGAAAGGACGGTTTTGAACTGCTTTTAACCCAAACCAAAGCAGCGCCAGCCTCAACTTTTGCGGGGTTAAGCTCACATTGCGAAAGGTCTACAGTGTGAAATGATGTGGTGTCAGCATGTAACGGCCAACCAGTCATAAACTGAACAACACTTGCCTCATTAAATATTAATGCACTTGTTCAGTCACTGAAACTTTCAGGGGTTTTTTTAAGCATTTGAGGAAAAAAATCTAAATGTCAGTGACAAACATCAATTGAGCTAAAAAATCAAAAATGTGTTTAAAAATACAGTAAAAACAGTAATATTACAATTATTTTTTAAATAGCTGTTTCTATTTTAATATATTTAAAAATGTAATTTATTCCTGTGATGTCAAAGCTAAATTTTCAGCAGTTGTTACTCCAGTCTTCAGTGTCACATGATCCTTCAGGAATCATTCTAATATGATGATTTGCTGCTCAAAGAACATTTCTTAATAATAAAAAAGTTGTGCTGCTTAATATTTTTGTGGTAATCTTGAAACAATTTTTTTCCAGGATTCTTTGATGAATAGAAAGTTCAAAAGAACAACAATTATTTGAAACAGAAATATTGTATAACATTATAAATGTTGGATGTCACTTTAATACATGCTAGTTTAATAAAAGTATTAATTTCTAAGGAAAAAATATTGCTGATTTCAAACATTAGAATGGTAGTGTATAAATACCCAACAGATGCAAGAATGAGACAAGATGCTATTTAAATAGGACCCCACAAATAAAAAGAGTTAACCTGGGGTTCATGAATGTTCAATGTGAAACATGGAAAAAGTTAAGCCATGATTCTGTTAACCCAGAGTTTAGAATGAATGGTTAACCATTTTCAGTGCGAAAAGCTCTATAGATCTGAATCAAAGAAAGAAAAAAAGTCTCACGTACTTCTAGATATGGAAGTACAGGATATGGGTTCACTAGTGGAACGCACAATCCTTGCCAGCTTCCGATACCCTTTGGTGGCACGGAGCGTGCGGGGCCGCTCACGTTGGCTGGAGTTGCTGAGGGCAGAGGTAGCATGGGGCTGTGAGGAAGAGGAGGATGGGGACCAGACGCTGAAGCATAGCCGGGTTCCCCGCAGCTGAGCAGTGGGTGACGGGGAGGTGCAGGTGGAGGGGGTCAGGGCAGAAGATGCCCCGGCAGTGGAGGTCACTGCTGAGTTGGAAGCACATTGGGATGCAGTGCTTGGAGGGAAAAGAAGGGTAAGCTTCTTATTGGTTCGTTCTCTGTGCTGTGTGCGAGACATGGGTTTAACGCCTGTAATCTCCTCCTTCTCGGGTACGTTAACAGCATCGGGTGACAACTGTGGAGAGTGGGGCTTTGAATCCTGCATGACAGAGGACTCGCTGCGGTCCAGTCGAGCAGGGGTCTGCCGCCTCAGGGAAGAGTGGGTGCTGTGTTCCAGGCTTGTGCAGCTGCCGTCAGTAGGTACGGTGCGCAAAGTGCCGTACGGAGAGGAATCAGAGCCTTGTACCTCTAGAGAACACAGGTCTTCAGAGGAACAACTGTGATCAGGGATATCTGCAGTCTCGGACACCATAAGGGAAGCACTATCAACAGAGGCTGTGGAAACAGAGACCATGTTATCTTTATATACAGACCATAATTGAAGGTTGATTAATGAGATAAATGAGTGTTTCGTCAGGAGATGTATAATATAATGAGTAAAGAAAAATGATCACACTATCGTTCAAAAGTTTGGGGTCAGTAAATTTTTTAATGTTTTTGAATTTAGTCTCTTTTGCTCAACAAAGCTGCATTTATTTTATCAAAAATACAGTAAAACACTAATATTGTGAAATAATGTTTTAATTTCAAATAACTGTTTACTATTTTAATATATTTTAAAATGTAATTTATTCCTGTGATGGCAAAGCTGAAATTTCAGAAGCCACTAGTCTTCAGTGTCATATGGCATTTTAAGTTTTTTTTTATTGTATTTTTGATCAAATAAATGCTGTACTGGGAAGAATAAGAGACTTCTTTCAAAAACATTAAAAATCTTACCAACCCCAAACTTTTAAACATTAGTATAGGTCCTTAAGTAAAATCCAGGAACAAAGTACGGTCTATGTCCTGAAGATTACAGATGCAATATACTAATGTGGAGGTAATGGAATATTTAAAGGGTTTGTTCACCCAAAAATGAAATTTGTCATTAATTACTCATATTCGTTCATCTTCGGAACACAAATTAAGAAATTTTTGATTAAATCCAAGAGGGTTTTTTTTTATTTAATTATTTTTATCCCCCATAGAAAGCAACGGAATTACCACATTCAAAGTCCAGAAAAGTAGTAAAGACATTGTTAAAATAGTCCATGTGACTACAGTGGTTCAACCTTAATGTTATGAAGCATCAAGAATGCTTTTGTGACAAAAACAAAAACAAAACAAAAATAACAAATTTATTCAACAATTTTCTCTCTATCCAGTCATTCTCCTACGCAGTTTACGTTGAAGACGCTTCCGTGTTCTACATCAGAAAAGCAACTCATTGTTGGCCGGCTCCTGCGTCAGCATCACAAGCATGTGTCATGCTGCTCACGTGTACAGCGTCAGCCAATACTGAGTCGACGTTCGGACGTAAACACGGAAGCGCTGCACTGCAGTCACTGCGTCAACTGCGTAGGAGACTGACAGGGTAGAGAAGAAATTGTTAAATAAAGTCGTTATTTTTTGTTTTGGCGCACAAAAAGTATTCTCGTCGCTTCATAACAATAAGGTTGAACCACTGTAGTGATGTTGACTATTTTACTGATGTCTTTACTACTTTTCTGGACATTGAATGTGGTAATTACATTGCTTTCTATGGGAGATTAAAAAAAAAAAAACTCTTGGATTTCATCAAAAATATCTTAATTTGTGTTCCAAAGATGAACGAAGGGTGAGTAATTAATTACAGAAATTTTATTTTTGGGTGAACTAACCCTTTAAATGAAGATGTAGAATTTATTTATTTATTTTTTTTTTGGTCTAAAACAGCAAATACACAGATACACTAGAGAAGGGAAAACCTCTGACTTTGTGTTATCATTGAAGCCTCCTCACCCTGAGTGCTAAGGCCAGCTGTGGTGTTCCTTTCACACAGACTGGACTCAGTGACCTGTTGCTCAAGACTGGTGGTGATCTGGATGAAGAAAAAAAGAGAGAGCTATATTTTACTTAAAATTTCTAACAAATTGATCAATAACATGTTTAAAAAACACAAGCTTTTAGTTTTGAGTGTAACCTTCTGGAAAGGATGGTAATTAAAAACGGTCTTACTTCGAAGACGATAACAAACAACTGCAAAAGGAGGAGAATCAGACAGTAAAACATCTGGCACTGAGGAGCCTGCTGCAGCCTGACATCTGGCATCGCAGCAGTGCTTTAAAACGACTATGGCATCCTATGACCAGCAGGGGGCTCTCTAAGATCAGATTTGCTCTTCAAACGTCTGCATTATTATGATTGCACATTGTGTGGTTTCCATTTAAAAAATATCCTAATAACATGATTGATCCAAAACACATAAAAGACTAAACAGAAAATTTATCATGTATACAGAGAGCTTAAGTCCACAGCACAGCTGGACTTCTATAAAAATGTGAAAATAAGCTTCAGGCTATACTCAGTAGCTGTGGAAAGGAAAAAAAGCTGACTATATCAATTTAAAAATATTTCTTCCTGTCTCTAGTATTGCTGTTTCCCTTTCAAAGCTTCTTAGTCTTGTGCTTCAGGTAAAAAAGGGCTCAATGATTGAAATGTCCCTGCTGCTTTGTTTGCAGATGGTTATCAATAGCTTCACAAGTGAAAGGTCTAAAATCAAGGAAACCTCTTGGGATTTCATCCTTTTTTTATTCACAGATTCCTTTAGGTAGTAAACAAATCTTAAAAATAACACGTAATCACAGGCTCAGTCGCTGGATTTGAAAGGTTTGGTGGTCCTTTGTGCATCTCTTTGCAAAAAGGAGAGCTCTTGTTCCCTTTCATCAGGTGAAGAAGCGAAATTTGATGAAAAATCATTGTTCAAAAAGGCCCTGCTCTCACTGTAAGAAAGCCCATTTCTTTTAAATGGAATGAAATTCCTGCCTGTATTGCTGATGTGTTCCAGAGAAAATTATAATCCATTATATAAAGGCACTTGTATTCATTTCTTTCAGCGCCTCAAGTGCACTGAAGGACCTTTTGGCTACCAAGCTTTACACAGACAAATGAATGTAGCTGAAGAGGAGGAACATTGCTGAATTAGTGGTATGCATTACCTTAAGACTGAAATACCTGCAAACTACTGGTAAAATCTATGAGTAACCAGGAAATATCATAAAACACTGATGTGATGCTCATCAATTAATTTATTAAAAAAAAAAACAATTCACATGTACTACGTTTTAATTTCTGAATTAAAATTAATTGACAAATTAATTGATTTTATTTGGGTTAGTTTAGATTGTAAAATGTCATATGGTGTGATTCCCAATATATTTATATTTTAGATTTAGATTTTTTTTTTCCTTTCAAGCTTAAATGTACAATTTCCCTTTTCATACTCATGGAAATCACATTTCTGATGTGGCGGTGACGTCAAAAATTGAATGAAACTGTCCACTTTTTTAAAACGTGTGACAAAATTTGTGTGCTCTCAAATTAGGTCCACATGGACCGATAAGAAATGAGGTCAACTTGATGAAAACCTCTCAGGTCAAATATGACAGGTGTTTTATTACAGTAAAGGTCACATATTACAAATTGCAGTTGTTTACAGAAACTCTTTGATAAATGACTCCTTCGGAACATGAAAATGAATTGTTTGTAGCCACCTAAAATGACTAGTATTCTATAAACATGCTCCCTTCATAGCCAAATACTCATTACAGTAGTATGTAAAAAAAAAAGTGTCAGCTCTTACCTGGCTGGCAGGTGTCTGTCCTACGACAGATTCATAGGGTGGTGGCAGCTCAGATGGATATAGAGCCCCAGGGCTGTTAATAGGCACCCCATAAATAGCACTGAAGGGAGAGTGTGGAAAGTCCAGATGCAACCCTCTAATGGACAGAGACGATGGTAAAACATGATTATAACACTGCATCAATGCTTCAGCAAATTTGGCTGTGGAGAACAGAGATGACAGCTGCAAAAAATATGCGAGGCCATTTAGGAACTGTGGAAAATGAAACATTTCCTCTTCATCTCAGCGAGTTATATCTCCCATTCTTTTAATTAACCAAACTCCCTCTCTTATATTTGAGGGGAGAAATCTGTGTCTTTTAATACTTTTCTTGTGTATTACCACATCCTGACAGTGATTGTGCTTTGAAGCACCCAGTGTGTATGTAGGGCTGCTCTTGCTCTCTATGTATTTACTGCTTTGTTGACACATTAGTGTGGCCGCGGGCTAAACAGCCTCATCAGCGCATTTTTTATGATGGGATGGTGGGCAGAGTGTCTCACAGTGCGAGACAGAGAAATCAATGGTGGATTTACACCAGGCCAGGGACACTGCCGCTCCATAATATGGATTGTCAGAGCAGTTTGCATTGAGACCTGCACTTATACAACATGGCGGTGGGTAGGTCTGAATTCCCATTAAAACAATGGATGTTTTGCATAATAATTCCATGGGACAATTTCATAAATCTCTGTGAATCAGTCTATTTACAAACACTCAAAACTCTATTTTTCAGAGTACAGACTTTGCAGCCAAAAAATCTGAGATCAAACGGTTTCTCAGATATAGTGCAAATATTAGGTCATTTCAAGTCAGCTGGGATGCAAGCTTTGTGTCTGTATGTGTGTGTGTGTGCGTGGGTTTACCTCTGGCCCTCCATTATAGGTGTGCAGGTGTACTCTGGGGGGTAGTAGGGAGGAGGGGGGATGGGTGGGATGAACTCGTCGAAGTCTAGCGTCTGGTGTAAGATGGTACCATGAGGGGTCATACAGTCGGCGCTCAAGGCACGTGCTCTGTGTGGCATGAACTGATGAAAAAGAGTAAAACAGTGAGTTTTTTTTTGTTTTTTTTTTACACTACCGTTCAAAAGTTTGGTGTCAGTAAGATTTTTTTAATGTTTTTTTTAAAAAGTCTCTTACGCTCACCAAGGCTGCATTTATATGATAAAAAAACGTGGTAAAAACAGTAATATTGTGAATTATTATTACAATTTAAAATAACTGTTTTCTATTTCAATATATTTTAAAAATGTAATTTAGTTGAATTTTCAGCATCATTACTCCATTCTTCACTGTCATATGATCTTTCAGAAATCATTCTAATATGCTGATTTGCTGCTTAAGAAACATTTCATTTACATTATAATCAATGTTAAAAACAGTGGTGCTGCATACTATTCTAGTGGAAACCATGATACATTTTATTCAGGATTCTTTGATGAACAGAAAATTCAAAAGAACAGCATTTATTTGAATTATATTGAATCTTTCTGTAAGTCTTTACTGTCACTACTGATCAATTTAAAGGCACACTTTGTAAATTTTCGCCACTAGAGGTCGCTTATTCAAAACAAAGGCGTGGCTTGATGGCGCCTTGATTTCACAGAATCATGGGAGGTGTTGTCTTCACGTCTACAACTGGTGGAAAAGAATCGGGACGGGACTCGGTCAGAAATCATGTTCATGGATGAGATTATTAACGTTACTGTAGTATGAAGCAGAGCTGGGCTGAGTGTTGTGCGAACAGAAACGAGGCCGCTGGAGCGATTGCTAATGAGAGACGAGCGAGACACACGGCTTGAGAGCAGAGGAACTTTTATTATGCCGCAGTTGCCGCTTCTGCTTCTTCCAGTCAAGTGTAAATGGGGTAAAGCAGCACTGTTTTATCATATTAGATACATTTGTGTGTTGAATGTTGTTATTATGCTACTCTGCGTTCGTTCGGCGGCTACTATGAGACACTTAATGCGCACTGCAGTAAGCTAGATCGATATTAGGCATGGTAAAACATGGTACTCGCTGTGAATCAAGAAAACGAGATTTAAACAATAAGACTTACTGTGTTGAGCTATATAAAATGATTCGTTTTCTGTCGATGAATGTATCCAAACAGTTGCTCACCTGTCTAATAAAACACATAATATATAAAAGCGCCTTTGGTGTTTTCATGGTTTCTACAAAATAAAACCGGAAACCGAGGGTAATGTGGATATGATGTCATTGATAGGCAACGCACGGACATGGTCCGTATCCTGGTTAAAACTTTACTGCCATTTAGGAGAACTCTTAGGTGGTAAGATAATATGTTTTGTGAATACGGCCCCTGGTCTGGTACAGTGAGAATAGTTATAGCCATTTCTCACTCTGCAGAGACCCTTTGGCTAAAGAGTTTCATTTTATGCAATTTAACCCTCTGATGCATGAATTAGTAAAGGAAAAGAATAATTTTACTTCAAAGTAAGAAAATAATCATTCCAAATCTTTTTTTTTTTTTTTTTTTTATGAATTTATGATGTAGAGAATTACATAATTGAACATCTCTATTTTCGTCAGCCATGTAGAATTTAGGTTGTCAGAAAAAACATGATTATGAAGTAAATACATTAAGAAGAGAGTCATAATTAAGAGAAAGGGTCAAATGTTATCAGGTGATTTGGATGTGACCTCACTGTCTGAATGGCTAACGGGATAGTTCACCCACAAATGAAAATTCCACCATCATTCTCTCCAAACCTATTTGACTTGGTAACCAAACCGTTTGGGTGACCACTGACTTTCATTGTATAGACAAAAAAGGCATTTCTCAAAAGGTCTTGTTTTATGTTCCACAGAACAAAAAAGTCATAGAGGGTTGGAACAATGTGAGTAAATGATTTCATATTTTTGTGTGAATTATCCCTTTAAAATTGCTTTTAACGTTTTGTCTAGTGTAGTGGACATCATGCATAAGATGGTGAATCTCTCCCAGTGTTTTAAACAGGTGTGAATTTCATTCCACTGATCTGTAATGAATCAGTCAGTTGAAAAGTTCAGATGGGAAGAGTAACTCATTTTGTGCCATTCCTTATGAGTTCAAGGGTAGGTTTAGAGCTTTTTTTTATGATGACAATGCACTTTCCTGTTTATGTCATATTAGAATATGTGAAGCCTCATCAATCAGAAGATACTGAAGTCATCACTCTGATCTTAAGCATCATTAAGAGAGGCAGTGACTGTAAATGACAGATAAGTACAGGCAGCAATATAATGGCATTAAATGTGAGTATCACAAACTCAGAATCTGTGTTGTTTCATTACATGATTCCAAATAACAACCACCCAATGTATGCACAGATAAAATACAAATGATCAGGTTATGATGAAATCAGTTAGTACAGCTGCAAAGGGAAAAGCTCCGTGCAGTGCTTCACCTCATCCCTGCCCTCGGGCCTCTGTTGTCTTTGTGCATGGACTGTGCAGCTGGTAACAGTGGTGATTTCTCGCTTTGCCACTCTGTGCCCCGAGTCGAAACTAATCCCACAACTGCTCTAGCAATTCACAGAGCCGCAGCCATGCTAATACAAGTCATCTCAATTCATCTCCCTGTGCCCATGCCTCTGCTGCAGCCATCCATGAGGCTGTGCAATTTACTGCAGCACCCGTAAAATGCACAAAGACCACTCTTAAAGAATATTAAAACTTTATGTCCCACAAGTTTATTTTCTCTCACATAAAACAGGCTGGCTGAAAAAGACAGATCCACTAAAAGTGAGCGATGACAGATCCACAGTTCTCTCCCACTGAGCATTGTAATGTCTGTGGTCTCATTTTCATGTAATCTTATGCTTAAGAAATGAATAGTACAGTACTTTTGAAAAAATATGCTTAAAATGAAGTACAACCAGATGAGATCAACACTCAACTCACATAATCTCTTAGGCAAAGGGTAGGCAATGTTTTTCATAAACACTTTTTGTTATACTGGTTGAAACACACTTCACATCCTGACAGCAATCAATAGGTAATAGAAAGAGTCTAAATATTAAAAAAGTCTTGGGACCAAAGAATGTTCGTCCAATCATTGCATTCAGTCCGGATGTCCTACCTGCCTGTCAACATATGCATTTCCATACCTCCGCACTCCCTGCTCGCGCAGACATCACACATCATCAGTGCTGCAAACAAACAGCAGCCACCTTTTACAGTTCCTTCTGAACCAAAGCAACAAGCTTATGCTGCGTTCACGGCATGTCGTAACCGTAATTACAAGATGGCAACCCGTGACATTCTACCCGGAGCCGTTCACGTTCTCAGACTCGGATTTATGCGTTTATATGTCAACACTATCAACACCAAAATTAATCTGCAGCAGTCAGGTGGTACGACTAAGAGCTTTGTAAATTGTTTACGTTCATTATTAATGTAATGTTATGTGCTTTGAGACATGAGGTAATTTAACGCTGTCTCTCGTGACACTTTGCAGACTCTGCTCTGGCTGTGAGTGTTCATGTGTTTTGGAGGAGGTGTGGCTTTGGAGAGCGCTCTGAAGGGAGGGTGGGATCTCATGCTTTCAAAGCTAGCTTGCTACTGCTAGCCTCTCCGAAATTGCCTACTCTACCTTTAAGGAAGAGTAAATAAACTTTTTTTTTCCAACAAATTAAAAAATAAAAGTATACTTAAAGGCACAATGTGTTTTGGGATTAAAATATCCAAAAACCACAAGAACAGTGTTATATATTTTGTTGACTTGTGTTCTTACATATTCCAAATGTTTCTAACAATGTTTAAATCCAGAGAAATCAGCTATTTTAACCAGTGACACGGACCATGTCTTTGCGTCGCCTGTCAATGACGTCATGTCCGCACTACACTTGATTTCCCGTTTTACTTCTGTAGAAACCATGGAAGCACCAAAGACTATTTAATATATTATGTTTTATTAGACAGGTGAGCAACTGTTTGGATACCTTTATCGACAGAAATCTAATCATTGTTATATAGCTCAACACGGTTAGTCTTATTGTTTGTATCTGATGTTTTGGTGATTTACAGTGAGTAACGTTTGTATCATGCCTAAGAGACAACACTATTCTGTCAAGTGGCTAACATAGCATAATCAGAAAGAGCTTTATTTGTAGTAACAGTAATACAGCATTTTCTCCACCATACAATATATTTTAAAATTAATTACATGCCATTAAGCAACAAGTCATCCAGCTTTTATTAATATGATATTCTAATATCGATCTAGCTTAGTGCAATGTACAACAAGTGTCTCATATCAGCCACCGAGCGAATGCACACAGTAATGTTAATATAATTTTCAACACACTCAAATTTAGTTTTATTATGATATCATTTTTGGGTGAACTATACCTTTAACTAGTAAAAAAGGTATTTTCAAATAACTTAGAATTAAAGTCTCTTATTTACTTTTTTTTTTTATTTTTTCTAAGGCAATGGGTTTTCTTACTGTAAATAAAATCAATTAATTTTACAAAGTCCACGACCACTCTCTCATGACCACTCTCGGCCAGCAAAACATGAACAAATAATCCACATTTAGGGAAGGTTTTGCCTTGATGTGTAGGACAGGAAGATCCAAAGATCAGCATTCATTTCTAGACTGACTATTTCCTTGATCCACGAGGCAATCAGGTCACTAGTATAGAGGTTTCTCTTGGGAAAACATAAGGGCTCATTTGAAGTATGACATGCCAGTCGGATTACATGTCTGAAGACTAAGTCACAAGATATATTTAATGATTTGTTTTTGTATACCACCAAATCCACTGTGCTATTTTCCTCTGAACTGTACTTAATGAAATTTCCTTTATTTCTTTTGATGGTTATGAATATAGAGACTATAGACATTTTGCTAATTAAACTATTACATGTTCACTTGTCTTGATTGTCTGATCTTTTCTCCATGATGTAATGGGAAAATGTAATGTGCATTAACACTCAGAAAGACGCACACACATTGCGGTATGGATCACACTTACCATCTGTAGTAAATCAGTAGAAACCATTTGCATACAGCACACGGCAGTGGCCAGAGCACACACAATGGTGGAGATAACATTCAGTGCACACACGCTGAAAAGCAGCTCCTGGGAGACAGAGAGAAAAATGGAGAGACAGGGATAAGAAGGGAGAGGACAAGAAGGTGAGAATCAAAGAGAAAGAGACACAGAAGGATAGAAGGAGAGTGAGAGAAAGAGAGAAAATAAACGAGAGTGGCAATTGTTTTGTTGGAAAAACCTCAGCCTGGCACGAACATTTATTGTTCTGTTTGTCAGAGTGAGAGAGACGGCAGTCTGGAAAGAACAAATGTGTGGGAGAGAGAGAGAGAGAGAGAGAGAGAGAGAGAGAGAGAGAGAGAGAGAGAGAGAGAGAGAGAGAGAGAGAGAGAGAGAGAGAGAGAGAGAGAGAGAGAGAGAGAGAGAGAGGCTATGACATAATGAATAAGAGGGATAATGGTGTCACCAAAGTGGGACTTTTGCATGGCATCATCGTTTTGCAAAAGATAAGCACAAACTAAAAGGTGAAATCAGGGAAAGTCCGTGTGCAGCCTTAAATATCCATTCCCATTCAATGAACAGTAGGAATATTCGATTTGATTCCCACATTCCAATTCAATTTGATTTGATTCTGATTCAGTTGATTTGATTCAATCCAGTATATTTCAATGTCCATTTTGCTCTAGCTTTTAATGTAAATATACAGGAACTTTCTAACTTGGAACAAAATTTTCATTAAAAAAAAATTAACAAGGCCCAAACTATGCAGTTCAACTGCCATTAATATAACAGATATAATAAACTAATAAACTATATTAGTTTATTATAAACTATAATAAACAAAAAACTAACATTTTACTATATAAAAAATGATATAACCTCATGACCACTTATATAACATGTATAGATCCACTATATATACAGTGCTGCTTGAAAGTTTGTGAACCACTTGCAGAATCTGTGAAAATGTGAATAATTTTAACAAAATAAGAGGGATCATGCAATATGCATGTTATTTTTTATTTAGTACTGTCCTGAGTAAGATATTTTACATAAAAAATGTTTACATATGGTCCACAAGACAAAAAAATTTATAAATATGACCCCATTCAAAAGTTTGTGAACCCTTGATTCTTAATACTGTGTGTGGTTACCTGAATGATCTACGACTGTTTTTTTGTTTTGTGATGGTTGTTCATGAGTCTGTTAGTTCTGAGCAGTTAAACTGAGCTCTGTTCTTCAGAAAAATCCTCCAGGTCCTGCAGATTCTTCAGATTTCCAGCATCTTTTGCATATTTGAACCCTTTCCAGGAGTGACTGTATGATTTTGAGATCCATCTTTTCACACTGAGGATGACTGAGGGACTCAAACACAACTATTAAAAAAGGTTCAAACATTCACTGATGCTCCAGAAGGAAACAAGATGCATTAAGAGTCGGGGGTGAAAACTTTTGAACAGGATAAAGATGTCCAAATTTTTCTTATTTTGTTTAAATATCTTTTTTTTTTCATTTAGTACTGCCCTTCGGAAGCAACAGAAGACACTTAAATGTTTGCCAGAAGACAAATTAAGTACAATATTCCTTGATCTTCAAATTCAAAAGGTTTTCACCCCCCGGCTCTTAATGCATCGTGTTTCCTTCTGAAGCATCAGTAAATGTTTGAACCTTTTTTAAGTTGTGTTAGAGTCCCTCAATTGTCATCAGTGTGAAAAGACAGATCTCAAAATCATACAGTCACTGCTGGAAAGGGTTCAAATATGCAAAAAATCCTTGAAAACTGAAGAATTTTTGGGACCTGGAGGATTTTTTTTTTGAAGAATATTGGGCAGTTTAACTGCTCAGGACAAACAAGCAACTCATGAACAACCATCACAAAACATAAAAACAGTCGTAGATCATCCAGGTAACCACACACAGTATTAAGAATCAAGGGTTCATAAACTTTTGAATGGGGTCATATTTATAAATTCAGCTATTTTTTTGTCTTGTGGATTTTATGTAAACATCTTTATGTAAAATATCTTACTCAGGACAGTACTAAATAAAAAATGACATGCATTTTGTATGATCCCTCTTATTTTGTTAAAATTATTCACATTTTCACAGATTCTGCAAGTCGTTCACAAACTTTCAAGCAGCACTGTATATATATAGTGGATCTATACATACATACATACATACATATACATATATATACACACACACATATATATATATATATATATTCATGAACAAATTTCTTTTAATTTTTACTTTTATTTCCTTGCCGCTGTCGCCTCTGGGTTGCTAAGTTGGTGACGCTGTTTTTGATCTGCCTGCATTTACATCATTGTATGCGAACTGAACTGAGCTGGACGATGACATCACTGTTTTCTCCAGAGCTGCTGTATAGATAAATGAACTAAATTAATAACTAGTGATTTTTACAACGGAATGAATCAATACTGAACTTACTTAAGCTGGACAATGACACAATTTTCTTCTAGGGCTGCTGTCAAAATAATGTTCCTTCTATCACTGTAAAGCTGCTTTGACACAATCTGCATTGTAAAAAGCGCTATATAAATAAAGGTGACTTGACTTGACTTACTCTTGTGCCTGTCCTTGTTCTTTTAATATATATATATAGCTAAAAAAAGATAGCTAGAAATCGCTAGAGATCGCTAAAAGAAAAACCCAAGGACCGTCACTGGCACTGTTCAGAATTCTACCAGACTGAGCTGGGTGGTATATCTGTATCCACAAAATGTTAAGTACATTCAGTATTTACGACAGCCCATCACACACACCTGCTATCAGAGCCCTGTCCGATCTCTCGTTGTGACAAGATGGAATGTATGTGACCCAGTGATGTCCTGAAGGAAAATGCTGAATTCTTAAATGTGCACAAGCCCTTTAGGTGAAAGGAACCCATCCTAAGAGGACCGGACAGGCCTAACCACTTCTACATGACTGTACAATCATCTAACCTCCCAAAAAGGCCAAGACCTCCTCTTTGGAGGCAGAGGATGTGTTTATACAAATGCACACAATAAGGGTCTGGACAAAAGTACACAGAACTTACTTCAGTTCAAAACAGACATCACTAATGATAAAGTAATGTTAACGTGCAGTTCAGTAAGTGCGTCAGATATTGATTCAGTAATCACTCTGACTGATTTATTAAGTAAATTATGGGAAAGATTCATCAGACTGATTCCAATTGAGTCTTTTTGAACAATTCATAAAAAAAAAAAAAAGTAATTTGCTCATCAATTGAACTGCGCATTGAATCATGCAAGTACATTTATTTTTGCATGTAGCCCACGACTCAATAGAGAGAGATGTGTTTTCTAGCCTTTATTTTGCAGTACACAGTGTGTTTTTATCTCACCACATTAAATTCAGACATTAAACTCACACTGGGTAAAATATTATTTTTGTTGTCATGCTGTAGATTCAGCAGCGGTGGCAAAAAGCAGTGATCAAATAGATCAAGTCCACCTATGTACCCATACAACAAGCTAATGTTATGATTGGACTAACTCCAGCAGGATGCAGAACTAGCTAGTGTAGTTGTGTTCCAGGACGTCTAGGTCAGCTCCACTGAGAAACTCCTGCTCTTCCCATTTTGAGGCAGCAATGCTAACGCATGTCTCCCTGACGACAAGACGGGGGAAAATAGAATCATGAAAATACATGCCACCTGAAAATACATTCTTTCAGTTCTTAAAGCTGATGGAACATGTTACCATTTCTTGCATTCACAATGTTGATGAGGGTCTAAACCAGTAATCTGAGTAGTTGCTGGACTGCAAACTGCTTGCAATCTGTTTCATCAGATCTGATAGTACTGACATGTCACTGGCCGTCATTATGTAACAAACACGAGTCTGTCATTATAAAACACACCAGTGGTATATAATAGCCCTGGATCCTTACAACGAGGGAGTCACATGGCGCAACATGCCAATGAGTCATAACTTTAATTGTACTGAGGGTCTTTATAGCCATCTCGATTGACCTGACTGGCCATGAAAAGACATGAAACCTTCAGACATCAATAACAGCATTAAAGTGTATAAATCTTATTAATGTTTCATAACGCCACCCGAGTAAGTGCTGCACATATCATATAAACCATCAATATTAAACAAAGGGTTTTCTGTCTCTTTGTGTGTGATACTTTTATATTTTAGCAATGTGTAAAGCTGACTGAAGAAATTCTATCATATAGTCCAGTGATGTTAAAAATCTGGCAATTAAATAAAATAAAAATAAAGCTAAATAAAAATATATATTTTTAAAAACAACATAAACTAATAAAAATTACAGTTGTGCTCAAAACTATTCATACCCTTGGTAAATATGACCAAAGAAGGCTATGAAAATAAATCTGCATCGTTAATCCTTTTGATCTTTTATTTTAAAAATCTACAAAAATCCAACCTTTCATTGGACAATAAGAATTTTAAATGGGGGGAAAATCTCATTATGAAAGAAATGTTTTTCTCTAATACACATTGCTCACAATTAATCATACCCTTTTATTCAATACTTTTTGCAACCTCATTTTGCCAAGATAACAGCTCTGAGTCTTCTCCTATAATGCCTGATGAGTTTGGAGAACACCTGACAAGAGATCAGAGACCATTTCTTCATACAGAATCTCTCCAGATCCTTCAGATTCCCAGATCCATGTTGGTGCTTCTTCTCTTCAGTTCACTACACTCATTGTCTTTAGGGTTCAGGTCAGGGGACTGGGATGGCCATGGCAGAAGCTTCATTTTGTGCTCAGGGACACATTTTTGTGTTGGTTTTGATGTTTGTTTTGGATCATTGTCCTGTTGGAAGATCCAACCACGGCCCATTATGTGACTTCTAGCAGGGACAGTCAGGTTTTGATTTTTTATCTGTTGGTATTTGATAGAATCCATGATGCTATGTATCTGAACAAGATGTCCAGGACCTCCAGCAGAAAAATAGGCCCACAACTTTAAAGATACAGCAGTATATTTCATTGTACACATGGGGTACTTTTTACCCCTGTGTGCACCAAACCCATCTTGAGTGTTTGCTGCTAAAAAGCTCATTTTTTTTAGTTTCATCTGACCATAGAACCCATCTTGTTTGAAGTTCCAGTAGTGTCAGTTACTTTTCAAATGTTTATTTTCATAGCCTTCTTTGGTCATATTTACCAAGGGTATGAATAATTTTGAGCACAACTGTATATAAAATTAAGTAGTACTTAAATAACACTGATATGTCTCTTTTTACCTTTGATTCAGGCAGGGAATTTGGGATTAACCAGCTATTTTCATTCTCAGCAAGGTAAAGCTAGTTTCAGCATAATTTTATACTATGTAGATCAGCAAACTTAAATAAATTACAAATGATCTGAACTAGGACATTATATGTTTATGATGTGACACTGTACAAATTGTGAATAAAAAAGGAATGCAATGATGTGGAAGTTTCAAATTTCAATATTTTATTCAGAATACAACATAGATGACATATCAAATGTTTAAACTGAGAAAATGTATCATTTTAAGGGAAAAATAAGTTGATTTTAAATTTCATGGCATCAACACATCTCAAAAAAGTTGGGACAAGGCCATGTTTGTGTGTGTGGCATCCCCTCTTCTTTTTATAACAGTCTGCAAACGTCTGGGGACTGAGGAGACAAGTTGCTCAAGTTTAGGAATAGGAATGTTGTCCCATTCTTGTCTAATACAGGCTTCTAGTTTCTCAACTGTCTTAGGTCTTCTTTGTCGCATCTTCCTCTTTATGATGCGCCAAATGTTTTCTATGGGTGAAAGATCTGGACTGCAGGCTGGCCATTTCAGTACCCGGATCCTTCTTCTGCGCAGCCATGATGTTGTAATTGATGCAGTATGTGGTCTGGCATTGTCATGTTGGAAAATGCAAGGTCTTCCCTGAAAGAGACGACGTCTGGATGGGAGCATATGTTGTTCTAGAACTTGGATATACCTTTCAGTATTGATGGTGCCTTTCCAGATGTGTAAGCTGCCCATGCCACACGCACTCATGCAACCCCATACCATCAGAGATGCAGGCTTCTGAACTGAGCGCTGATAACAACTTGGGTTGTCCTTGTCCTCTTTAGTCCAGATGACATGGCGTCCCAGTTTTCTAAAAAGAACTTCAAATGTTGATTCGTCTGACCACAGAACAGTTTTCCACTTTGCCACAGTCCATTTTAAATGAGCCTTGGCCCAGAGAAAACGCCTGCGCTTCTGGATCATGTTTAGATATGGCTTCTTTTTTGACCTATAGAGTTTTAGCCGGCAACGGCGAATGGCACGGTGGATTGTGTTCACCGACAATGTTTTCTGGAAGTATTCCTGAGCCCATGCTGTGATTTCCATTACAGTAGCATTCCTGTATGTGATGCAGTGCCGTCTAAGGGCCCGAAGATCATGGGCATCCAGTATGGTTTTCCGGCCTTGACCCTTACGCACAGAGATTGTTCCAGATTCTCTGAATCTTTGGATGATATTATGCACTGTAGATGATGATAACTTCAAACTCTTTGCAGTTTTTCTCTGAGAAACTCCTTTCTGATATTGCTCCACTATTTTTCACCGCAGCATTGGGGGAATTGGTGATCCTCTGCCCATCTTGACTTCTGAGAGACACTGCCACTCTGAGAGGATCTTTTTATACCCAATCATGTTGCCAATTGACCTAATAAGTTGCAAATTGGTCCTCCAGCTGTTCCTTATATGTACATTTAACTTTTCCGGCCTCTTATTGCTACCTGTCCCAACTTTTTTGGAATGTGTAGCTCTCATGAAATCCAAAATGAGCCAATATTTGGCATGACATTTCAAAATGTCTCACTTTCAACATTTGATATGTTATCTATATTCTATTGTGAATAAAATATAAGTTTACGAGATTTGTAAATTATTGCATTCCTTTTTTATTCACAATTCGTACAGTGTCCCAACTTTTTTGGAATCGGGTTTGTAGTATGTATATAAGTTTGAAATGATAAAAACATGTAAAGAAGTTTTCTGTCATATAATATTTCTTTGTAATGCTTATACATGATTTCACATGACTGTCAAGGTTTCATGTGGCAGGTTTACAAGCACTTACAAGCAATTGTTTACAGGCAAGTGTTTTTCTTGATTTCATAAAGAGCGGCAAATGCTTTGTACAAGCAAATTTGTGGAAGCCTCACATCACCACATCCCGTTTCAAAAGCTGCCAAAAGCCCCGAGATCATGGCTAGCATGAGTGAATTGCTTAGACACTGGAAAAGAAATCAGCGGCAAGCGCTAATTGAAGATGCATAACTAATGATGACTGAGTCTCATCTGCATATTAGAGAGAGACCCACAGTGCAACGCAAAGAGACGTGTCCAATAAGGCAGACGTTTTCGGGAATAGCGTGTAATTCTTGCTCTCCTAAACGGTTCAAATACTCTCTAAAAGTCAAACGAAAAAGTGTTTGAAAATTGAGAAATCCCTGGAGGAAAGCAGCAAATGTGCATGGGAGCAGAGCCAAAAAATACTTCTCCAGGCTAAAAGTGTGATATTTTATAAATGTATTCCTCAAAAATATAATGCAAAACTTATTGGTGCTCAAAAACAACATTCAAAGCCAAATAGCAGAACAAGAGTGCAAATCATAACCATTACTGCTTAAAATATCTATCTATTTCTCTGTATATCTTATTAGAATATCACCAAACTACAAAAAACAATGCATCAGAAACTGTAGGATCATAATGTGACCCATGTTAAATTGACAAAATGAACATGGAAACTCATCATTTAGCAGGCACTTTTCATCTAAGGTGACTTTCAGTGCCATTCCTGCAGGGACGATACCCTAAGTGATTTGGGGTTAAGTGCTTGCCCACAGATATAATGGTGCCAGAGAAGATTGAGGACTCATGATCTCTCCTAGTTCTACATCATCCCTACCTGGGTCTGAATCTGCACATTTCTACTACAAACGCAGACTAGCACCACTCAGTACTCACATCTGAGCTATTATTCTGCAGTCCATTCCTTAATTATACACAGTATACACTACCATTCAAAAATTTGGGGTCAGTCAGATTTTTAAAAAAAGAAATTAATACTTTTATTGAATTAAATTGATCAATAGTAATAGAAAGTAATAGAAGACATTGATAAGACATTGGAAAGACATTGATATACAAAATATTTATTTTCCAAACAAATGCTGTTCTTTTGATTGGTTTCAACAAAAATATTAAGCATCCACAACTGTCAACAACGATAATAAGAAGAAATGTTTCTCGAGCACCAAATCAGCTTATTAGAATGATTTCTGAAAGATCATGTGACACTGAAGACTGGAGTAATGATACTGAAAATTTAGCGCTGCGATCGTCACAGGAATAAATTATATAAATTACTTTTAGAATAGAAAATTATTTTAAATTGTAATAAAATTTCACACTGTAACTGTTTTTACTGTATTTCGTAATACTTTAGTAATTAGTAATACTGAGTAATATAATGTAACTACAGGGGTTAAGGTTAGGTTTAGGTGTAGGTTCAGGGATAATACCTACAGTTATTACCCAGTTATTATAATTTCTGTAATAAGTACATAGTATGTACATGGGGAATAGGACTGTAAAATAAAGTGCTACCAATAAATGTATAGCCACGGTGAGCATAAGAGACTCCTTTCAAAAATATTAAAAACATACTGAGCCCAAAATTTTAAATGGTAGTGTATATACAGTACAGTCTCTAAGAAGACCTCTTAAAGGGTTAGTTCACCCAAAAATGAAATTTCTGTCATTAATTACTCACCCTCATGTCGTTCCACATCCATAAGACCTTCGTTCATCTTCAGAGCACAAATTAAGATCTTTTTTATGAAATCCGAGAGGTATATGACTCCTCCATAGACAGCAATATCAACACTAATAATCAACTAATAATCAACACTTTTAAGGTCCAGAAAGGTACTAAAGGTACTAAAGACATTGTCAAAATCATCAACGTGACTGCAGTGGTTCAACCTTAATTTTATAAAACGACGAGAATACTTTTTGTGCGCAAAAACAAAACAAAAATAACGATTTAATTCAACAGTATCTTCTCTTCTATGTCATTCTCATATGTTGTTTATGTCCAGCGCTTCCAGGTTCTACATCAGAACGGCGACTAATTATTGGCTGGCTCCTGCGTCAGTATCACACGCATACGTCGTGCTGCTCACATGATCAGCTTTGGCCAATACTGGCCATTTTCGGACGTAAACACGGAAGTCTTCACTGTGCTTACTGCATCACCTGCATTAGGATAATGACGGAAGAGAAGAGATGTTAAATAAGGTTGTTATTTTTGTTTTGTTGCATTTAGTACCTTTCTGGACCTTGAAAGTGGTGGTTAAATTGCTGTCTATGGACGAGTTATATACCCCTCGGATTTCATCAAAAATATCTTAATTTGTGTTCTGAAGATGAACGAAGGTCTTACGGATGTGGAATGACATGAGGGTGAGTAATAAATGACAGAATTTCCATTTTTGGGTGAACTAACCCTTTAATTGTAAAAATGTAGTCTACAGGAACTTCTCCCTTTTAGTTAAGGAATATACAGTAGATAAAAGGTACTACATTGTTTTCTCTAGAGACACCACCATTTGATTTATTCTTAAAAGATTATTGATGATGGTAGTTTTTAATCTGGCTAATTAAATAAGATTAGAGATTTTCAAACAATATATGCATGCACATCACCAAAATGATAAAATAATCATCATTTACATGTCTAATGCATTTAATTGTCCTCATTTACTCGTCTGATCCAAAATTCATTAACTGAGGCAATCAAAAAGTCTATTTGGAATAATAAAAAAATGTTAATACTTGAATATCAAATTGATAGAAGATGCTATTAAAGAATATAATGAAAAATAGCTGGCTATTTTAACAATGTTTTGAAATCACATGCACGCACACACACACACACACACACACACACACACACACACACACACACAAAATGATACCTTCAGTCGGAGACGTATGGTGTTGCAGTCCCTCAGCGGGTTGAGTTTAAGCGTATCTCCAAGATTATTACAGGTGGATTTCATGTGCTCGAGCTCACAGCAGACACACACACCATCACTGTCAAATTTGATCTGCAGAAGGACAGGAACAAACTGGTTTCAGTTTCATGCAAGTCAAATGTTTGTTTCTGCATAAAATGGACAATAAAATTATGTGACTGCTGAAGGTGAAAACACAAACACGTAAACAGGGCAGGCCAGGGACAACTGTGACACACTAAATTTCCTCATAAGCATGTTACAGTGATGACACTTGTACAGCACACATTAAATAGAGTTCTCTGTCTGTCTGAAAGAAAAGCAGGATCATATTACCCCTTGAGAAATATTCAACAAAAACTGATTTTGAGGCACATCCAAAATATATTCTGCAGTTTTGATGCCTTTGCAAATAAACTTGTCAGTTAAACGTTACCATGGATGACATATTACTGTAGCTGGCAGCTATAGCAGACAGGATCATATTTATAAAAGAAACTACCTAAATTCAAATCTTTTTCAATGTTAATATATTAATGTATAACTTTTTTTGCAAAATGGTTTCTACTGTCTCATTTGTGGAAGTTTACTATATTGAAAAATGAAGAGAAATTAATTATATCTTCCACATTGCAACATTTATAGGCTTCCTATATATTCTTGAACCTAACAGCTTTGTAGTTACCTTATATTACCTAGTATTTTCTTAGGTAAGTACACTGTAAGTACACATACTGTAAAATAAAGTGTAACCAAGATCTTAATAAATCCCATACTGTACATGGTGGTCCAGCATTATAAATGCTTTTTGTGTTAGACTGAAACGAAGTCGCCATTTGACCCATATTGCACAAAGGCGATGTGTGAACTTTGCAAGCAGGGGTTAATTGAATCGAGGAAACAACTTCATTAATATTTCAGTCATGGCAGGATCAAGTCTCTGAGTGTTCAGTAGGCAGAGAGGAGAGATGCTTAATCCAACATGCTAATCCCTAAATCAGGTGGAGTAGAGTCTGATGGAGACAGAAGTCTGTCTTTAGCCTGATCTGAGCCGGTAGACAAAGGGAAGGATAATCACCGGACCTGTTTTAGCACAACACCGCAAGGTGCAAACTGCCACTGGGTTCTCAATGTCATGCTTCCATGACGATAGTGAAAGTGAAAGTTATTATGAAAGTTCTGTTTAAGGAAAGGACAATGGAAAGATCAGATGTTATTAGTATTAATTTTTAATTTTTAAAATTAGTATCTTGTAAGACAAAACTCTTCACGGTCGATCGAGTGAAACTTCCTAGTGAAATGCCTAGTGATATCTAATAACCATTTGCTTCTGCTTGCAGGTTAATAAAATGAAATAAAAAATAAAATAAAACTGGATAGGTTCATACTAATTTTTACAAACCATCGAATGTCACAATTTAAGCTTCTTTTGATTGCTGTGAGAAAAAGTATGATAATTTATATTTGATTATATGAATGTATGATTTAATGCCAACCTTCACAGTAGACAAAATGATTGAAATTACCTGAATATTTCATCTGTGTGACACGTTCAATCTATTGAACTCATGGCATGTGATGTGTGTGCTCAACCCTTTGTAAGATGAATTATTAAAGAATTTTCAGGTACCGTTTCGTTTCAAAGAGCCATCAACACTTTCACTGCGCATTCATCTAAAAAACACCTGATCATTATTTATAAAGCAAGTTTCATTTTATCATCAACGTGTGTTCCTACTGCCCACTATAAAACTTAAGTTTCTAATTACCACTGAACTAAATAGACATTATTTAACTGTAACGTGGAAGCAGAAGACGACGATAGTAAAAAGAGAACGCAAGTGCAGTTTCCAAAGTGTCCAAAGATCCAAAAACATGAAACAAAGTATAAACAAAATCCAAAACATGAAACAAACCATAAATAAATCTTGACTATGAACAGACCTGACACATGGAAACATGGAACGGCATACGTACTTCAATACATGACAGCTAAACAAGGAAACATGAGGGCTAATGCTGCCTTCATGTGCTATAGGAAATTTGATAATTCCCACTTTTTTTAAGTTGAGATTACGAGCTTATCGCATTCAAGTTTCGTCATGGGAGGGCATTCATGTGCATTTTTTTTTTTTTACCTAGGAAACTCATATTTACGATAATTCTGAGAGTGCGTGAAGGAAGCATTAAATACATGATTCGGGAGAATACATAACTATGACAACCAATGGGCACATGACACATGAAACAAAGGAACCAATGAAAACAAGACACATGAAACAAGGGAACCACATGACAAGATCACATGAGGGGAACAGGGAATCACATGACATGACCAGAAACTAAGGCTGTGTCCGAAATCGCCCCCTATACTCTTAAATAGGTCACTATTTGAGGGGACAGCCATTTGTAGTGCTGTCCGAAACCACAGTGGACGATTTCGAGTGCACTTATTCAATCCCACAATGCACCGTAATAACAAGTGTACAACTGATGTACTTCAACGGCTAAAGAATACCCATAATGCATTATCAGAGTCGTGTGCTGAATGAATTCCCGCGGCTTGCCAGAAGATAACGCACGCAGCCGTATCATCCATCCATTTTCCAAACCACGCTGGTGTAATGTGGCTACAGTGTAATATCATACAGGTATAAATTCATTTTTAAGTGATTATTAATTAAAGGTTTATACATAGTTTCCATGATAAGATTCCAGTTCAAGATAAATATATTCATCTTGCTACTGGAGCTGCCAGTTTGTTAAGTTTCAAATGATTATTAAACAGCAAGCACAAACTACACAAAAGCGGACCAGCAGACCTTCTGGCACACTCAGTTTCCGAATTTACGTTTTCATTCACTCCTTCAAGTGAACTATTTTAGTGGGGTAATGTAGGGAATAGTGAATGAGGGTATAGAGGACGATTTCAAAATAAAAGACATGAAAACATAAACTTGAAACAAAACCATAAAACAGATGTGACTTTAACTCACTCTTAGAGTTGAATTACTCAATTAAAAATTATGAAATAGCATTGCCATACAATTTCCATGTTTTAATGAATATCAGCATTCCGAATAAAATAAAAATCTACTATGACAAAAAAAAAAAAAAAAACCTTAATGGTAATTTTATTGTATGTACGCTAAAGCAGAAGCTTGTTTTGAAAATGAAACCCACAAACACAACAGATCACTGATACTAGAAAGAAGCTGAAATGAATTCAAAGCCTCCATCCATAACCTGAAAACCAGTCATGCATTAAATTGTGTTTGAAACAAACAAATAAGAATTACCTGGTCATTAATGTACACAGAGATATGGATGCATAATAATTAATAACTGTAAGATCTTCCACTAAACTCTAGCAATTGTTTCAAATACAGTGGATTTAGTGCTATGTTTTATTTAAAGAAATTCCTAATACATTCATTTGCCACCCTTTATGAATACTACTACTCAACTGATCATTTAGTTATTTATTGCTTCCACACCAGGCGAATAAATGGTCTTAGAGCTGGAGAGGGTTGTCTGGTTCTGGATAACAGAAATGGGGGAAGCCGTGCTGAGCTGTTATGCCGTGCTGGGCAAGCACTGGACCCACTGTAGAGCTGATAAATCAACCTCAATAGAAAGCACAGCAAAGACTGACTGCTCTATTAATCTCCTTTATAAGCCTTCATTCAAAGAACACAATGGGCAGCACACAACATACTGTGGCATTCATTGAGGATATCATCCAGTATCAAAAACAACAATTTAGAGGTATTATGATTTGCCATAATAAAATAAGAGACTTTGATTTTTTTTTTTTTAATTCTATATTTTAGATCTATAGATTTAGTGCTTCAATTTACAGCTTTCAGATTGACAATTCACAGTTGAACTGTACCGCTGTAAGAACACAGAATTAAAATAAACTCAGTAAAATAACATTCATTATGCATTCTCATATTCAAACAACGTCTCAAGAATTTGTTCCTCTCTAGCAAAGGCAAAGTGATCTCATGACAGGACATTCGGCACTAGCATAGCTAATGTACGTGAACTGACTTCCACTATGAAGGCTCACCCACTCCTATTCACTCAACTGCTGCACTTTCACTCACAGTGTGAGAGAATCTCTTACCAGACAATTGATGATTATGATTTTTTTTTCGCTAGAAAAACCCTGTGAGCTTCGGCAGCCGATTGGGCACCCGTTTTAATGAGGACAAAGGTTGTGGGTGTTAATATTTATTTCTGCTCCAACAGAGTATTACAGGACGTAAAAAATGGGTCCCAGCAGACACTCTCATTTTCTCTGCCTTGGCGACTAGATGTTGAGCTAATTTCACTGAAATCTTGACAAGGGCATCGTGTTAATGAATGATGCTCTTGGGAGCTATAATTGCTCAATGGATTGATTCTTTAGTGACAGGCTAGTTTTGAGAGGATGATAAAATACACAGGTTTAGGACTAAGCTATTTTCAGTTTGGACATAAGGATCTATTTAAGGCTTCCTTTACAACAAAGAAGTGATTTCAGGCATGTGTTTGAAGACATGGCTCTCTCACCAGCTGACAGTCCTCCAGAGAGTTGACCAACTGGGCATTCTGACAGGAAAGGATGGCTCCTGCGAGGTTCAGCATCACACACACAGCGGACAACAGCATGAAGAAAGTTATCTGTGGAGAAATAAAGGGAACAGACTGTCAGTTTCAGAGGTTATCGTGGTATATTAAGACTCCTAATAAACAAAAAACAGTAGGATGCAATTTTCTACCTCATTAAATAGCCTTTGCAGAAGGATTCCACATACAGGGTTCCCACATATTTAACTTTACAATTATTTCTGAAATATGTACACTACTGTTCAAAACTTTGGGGTTGGTAAGATTTTTAATCTTACGCTCAACAAGGCTGCATTTTTTGTTTTATCAAAAATACAATATAAACAGCAATATTATGACATATTATTAGAGATTTTAATAATTGTTCCCTAGTGAAAAACAGATATACCAAAATGTATTTGAAATGCATTTATTTTATGCTAAGTATCATACAAATACATTTACATATTTATGTACTTAATATAAATATCCTGCAATTGCTATACTAAATTGATATACTTAGGCCTGGTTTCACAGACAGGGCTTAGACTAAGCCAGGATTAGGCCTTAGTTCAATTTAAGTATCTTTTATAAACATGTCCTAGAAAAAAAAACATTACTGGTGTGCATCCTAAGACAAAACAATGGCACTGACATATTTTAAGATATGTCAGTACAAGTTCCTTTCAGTTCAGACAGCTCAAACATGCATTTATTCTGGGACTAGCTTAAACCTTGTCTGTAGTATAAGTCTGGTAAATTGGAACAACTAATTTTGTATTTAATGTAGACAACATCACTGATTATAATGTGTTCTATTGTCTTTTGTCATATGGCGTCGCTCGCGTCCGGTGTAGACATGGTGTTGAGCATTTTTGATTGTGCTAAACTGGAACTATTGCAAGTATACTTTAGGTACACTTTAAATATCTTGCATTTAAAGACTGATATTATACAGTGATCATACTATCCTTACTAATAGTGATATTAAAACATATTAGGCTTAATACAAAGAAATGTGCATTGTGCAATAAAGAAGTACTCCAAATAAATTATGTCAATATGCAATATGTCGATAGGCGATTTGTCAGTAAATATGTTAATGGATTTGTAGTATAGTATGAAATAAATGTATTTTAAATACATTTTGTTATAGTTTTTTTTTCCACTAGGATTTAATATATTTGAAAATGTAATTTATTCCTGTGATGGAAAAGCTGAATCTTCAGTAATTACTCCAGTCTTCAGTGTCACATGATTCTTTAGAAATCAATATGCTGATTTGGGGCTCAAGAAACATTTCTTATTATCAATGGTGAAAACAGTTGTGCTGCTTATTAGTTTTGTGGAAACCCAAACAGTACTACTAACTTATAAATGAGTACGCTGCAATTAAAGTCTGTTAAATCACTGATGCAACTTAAAACAATTACATTTTCTGAACGAGTAGTTTAGTTTTATTTTTGTGCAGCTCAACATTTGAGTAAACCCTTATACTTAAATTATTATTTTTAAGTTTACTGAGTGACATAAAGTGATGTCATCCACGTCACGTTGTTGCTCTAACCGACGTTATCAGAAGAATCCATTGAACATTAAACTGAATTGCAGCAGATTTCAAGTTCCCAGCATGCTTTGCGTCACACTGTGTAAGAAGAATAAATGTTGAATTTGAGTGTTATTTTGTGTGTTTTTGCACAAGATTAATACAGGGGAAGATGTGTTTTTGTGTTCTGTTATTTTGGTATTTAAAGGTGTTTCTGTGATGTTGAAGTTTTGTAGGGTTACCATCGTGAAGAAGAGCAGTGCCTGTGGTTAGGTCGAGAATGGGCTACGAAACTTCAAGGCTATATATACTACATGTCGATTAACAGTTCATGCAAGTAAATATTGATAGTCTCTTTCATTGTTACATTAGCGCATACTGTTAGCATGTAATGCTGTTGCTAACTAACACTTAACCATAAAGATTAGGTGCTAGTTTATCCAATATTTCAATTAAATTGTAATTAGCGTGTTTGTGTAGTACAAAATACATTTCTTAAGTTCTACTAAAATAATTTTTGAGTTGTTTTGAGTATTCTGAACTTATCAGGTTTTACAACCACTGCATCAAAATAATTGAAAAATGAGAAACATTATGTACGGTAAACAATAGTTTTAAGTACAGTGGACTTAAACATTAAATAAAATTTTTTAAAAATTCAGTTTGACTTAATTGTTATTTATAATTATTGTTTACTTAAAAGATTTGAGTTGCTTTACTAAAAATTTTTTGAAGTAATCGGTGTCTACAAAAATTGAGTATTCTGAACTTATTGGGTTTTATAGTGTGGAAATTGGTACATGCACTCTTTCTCTCTCCCTCTTACACTTTCTTCTTCATTTTCAGCGTTTAGACTATCTGATTTCTAATCTTGCTATCTAATTTATTTGCAAGACAATTTACAAAGTCTTTTTTTTTTTTTTTCAAATGTAGCCATTGTGCAAAATGGAATAATCATTACCAGAGTGTGTTTAGTTTATCAGACCAAGAATAAACCAATTGTGGTTTATGGGACGTGACATAAGAGCGTGAAAGATCAAACGTGATTGATCAGAACTATTCATTCATGGGGAAAGCGAAAGGAACAGATGTGACTAATAATTAAAGCACTCAATAATCAATGACTTCAACCAAAACAATTAACGTTGATCTCACCATCTGAGGCCTGACTCATTACTGTGAGAGACGGCCCCTAACAGCTCACATGAATAAATGAATAACACAAGTGCACTTTAGAGCATTGGGCTATTTTTCTCTGGGTGTTGATATACTACCTCTCCCACAATTCCTCAGTAGGCCATCCTGATACATGGCCCAGTGACATATGGTCAGCTAGAGAAACCAATCTTTGCGTAATTCCCCCGCACCACATCCTATCAATGCGGCCCCGTGCAGCTTGATAGATCTCAAGCGTGGTCATTTTTCCTCTTTTTGCACCGCTGGCAGAACCACAACTCCTGGTTCCTCTCCCCCAACTCTCCATTAAAAACAATTCTCTTTATTTCTCAGCTGACGCTTCTGGGATTTCAGTCCTGAAGGATGAAATACGTTGGACATTCTAGCTGCTTTAAATCACAGTTTGTGTGTGGGAGAACATCAGGTCCAGCCCGGGCAGATTACTGGCTCGGACACTGAGCCGTATATCAGCACCAGCCTTACCTCCACAACACAATGATTTACTAATGAGGCCCTCAACCTGACAGGACATTAACCTTGCAACACCAGACATGTCAGTGGAGAGAGAAAGAGACAGAGTGAGAGGAGCTGAAAGTGAAAGTTAGACAGTCATTTTGACTCTATCACATAGACACAGATAAACGCTTACGATATGCGAGAGGGCTGTGTGAGGGATGCCGGGAGATATGAATGTGATAAGTGTTTTTCAGGCTACCAGCAAACTGGAAGATTAAGAGGCTGATGTACGAGGAGGTTCACAAGCGTCCTGGGGCTGTGAGGGTCCTTGGCTCAGGCGCACAGGAAACCTCACGCTTGATTTCCTCCACACTTAATAAAGTGCAGACATTGTAGAGATGACAATGGTGATCCATTGCAGCTGAATGACTGAACTAGGTTGTGTTCTGTCTTGTAGACCAAAGGACACTGAAAGGTTACGAGCATAGGCAGGATGGGAATCTATGCTTCCAATCAGCACGATAAAAATGTGATTTACACACATCACATTTGTTGTTGCTTGCTGTGGGACTTTCATTCATTTTCATAATTAATCAGTAACAACAACAATCATGCCAGAATGTTTTTCTTGTGCAAGATGACAAATATGAAGCCAAACCCGAGCTTCAGGCAGGAAGATGACATCTCCATCACTTTAGAGAGAGAAAACACATTACAGCACAAATGATGGCTGAGGACCAGGTTAAAATGCAGGCAATAATGAGGCTGATTTTGTAAAGCAAAAATTGAAAAGATGTTATTCAGAACACGAGTGATAAAGGAAAGCTTAATGGGCCACTCTTTAGCCGTCCTTTCAATGCAAGCTGAGCGTAGCCAATGAAATACACGATTCCTGTCTATCTCTAATTTACTCTGCTGGTAGCACAGAGGAGGGAAAATGGTTCTTTCAGCAAATGCTTTGTAGTTTGCAGTGAGCAATATCAAAAGACAAATTCAGTTGCTACGCCTTGAATCTACTACTGTGACTCAAATTCAATCTTTAACTTTAATTGCAACATGCTGTCTTCTCCAACTGGTTCACAGGCATTCTGCAGGTTCTGGGCTTTTGTTTTAGCAGCGGTTTTCTTCAAACTAACTGTACAGATATGATATCTACAGTAATTTTTCTTTCAGTAATGAACAACAATTTTTACAGAAATAATTAATCTGTATCAATGATAACTTCAACACGTATTATATACACTACCGTTCAAAAGTTTGGGGTTTACATAAATTAAAACTTTAAAAGGATAGTTCAGCCAAAAATGAAAATTCTGTCATTATTTACACACCCTCAAATTGTTCTAAACCTGTATGAATTTCTTTCATTTGTTGAACACAATAGAAGATATTCTGAAGAATGTGGATAACCAAACAGTTGCTGGTCCCCACTGACTTTCATAGTATTTTTTTTCAGTTAATGTGGACAGCAACTCTTTGGTTATCCACATTTCTTCAAAATATCTTCTTTTGTGTTCAACAGACGAAAGAACTTTATACAGGTTTAGAACAATTTGAGGGTGAGTAAATGATGACAGAATTTTTGGGTGAACTATTCCTTTAATTCAGCAACGATGCACCAAACTGATCAAAACTGAGAAGATAAAGGCATTATTAATGATGAAAAGATGTAAATAAATAAATAAATAAATAAATGCTGTTCTTTCGAACTTTCTATTCATCAAATAATCCTGAAAAAAAATACCATGGTTTTCACAAAAACATTAAGCATGCTTTAAACAAACTGTTTTCTACTGTGATAATAATAAGAAGTATCATATAAGAATGATTTCTGAAGGATCATTTGACACTGAAGACTGGAGTAATGTCTGCTGAAAATTCAGCTTTGCCATAACAAAAAAAAAAAAAAAAAAATATATATATATATATATATATATTATTTTAAAATATATAAAAATAGAAAACAGTTATTTGAAATTGCAATAATATTTCACTGTATTACTGTATTTTTGATCTAATAAATGCAGCCTTGATAAGCATGAGATTTAAAAAAAAAAAAATCTTATTGACTTCAAACATTTGAATAGTAGTGTATATAACATTAAACATGTATGACCTACTATATTTAATATTTTATATATCATAAAATACTATCAATATTTTAAAAAAATAAATATATATTAAAAAATAAAAAAATGCATTAATATAAATGAATGTTATAAAGTAACATTAACCCAGCTAAATGCTATAAGAACTGTTGTTCATTCTTATGTCATGAGACCTAATGCATTAACTAATGTTAACAAATTGAACCTTACAGACCATATAGTCAGGGTAGCGCTATATTTAATTTTTTTTGACAGGAATGAAAACGAGGCTGTACAGTGGAGTACAATGTGTTCAATGGATTGTGCAGTTGTTTAACAACATACCAATTGTTCAGTTGAAAAAACATCTTCCAAAAGACTTTTATTAGACAAAAACAGTTTTGAAAGTTGTGACTGTAAGTCCATCCCTCACAGACTCATTTTCAACAGTGTAAAATTCAATATTGCACCTATAAGGTCTATTGTAAAGTGTTATCATTAAAGCCATATAATAAATTGTTGCATCATTTAATAATCTAAATAAGCATGATGCAGGTTAGTTGTCTCTATCTGGCTAAAATCTCCTTTAGGACGGTTGACTCCTGAGAGCCCAGGCCCTGACGGACTAATTACTCCGCCTGGCTCCATGCTGCTGTTTTCTAATTACCGTGTGGGATCACATATCACTGTTTAACAGGTTCTCATTAATTACAGCCCATCTGCCACCTGCATGCGAAGCAGTACGATGAGTTGCCTGGCACATGCCACTCACCAACAACAGCGCTAGGCGCAAACGGTCTTCAGCCATAAAACAATTCACACCTGTCAATATGGCTGTGTATTGGCATTTAGGTTTGGCATTAATGGCTAAAATAATCTGGTAAAGAGGGGAGGAAGTCTAGTGAGATGAACTACTGGAAAGACCACCGCAAGAAAATGAGACATTTAATTCAGAGGTTTTAAAGAGAATAAATCGGGATTCAGGACATGGAGCTAGAATGTGGGCTGAATAACAGCAGACATATTTGTGAATGTTCTCTGACCACCTGGTGGAGATACAAACACATGGATGGTTGTGCTCACTGTGACAAAAGAACTACCTACCGTCCAATCAACACGACCCACCCCTCATATCAGCAGCTTCTGAGCCAGAGAAATATGGTGTGAACAAGAGGAGGGGCATTAAAACAGAATATCACGGGCAGATTGTGATGAGATACAGCCGGTGCTTATTATAGTTTGTCATCGGCACCATCAATTCAGTGTTGTGTATCCAGGGACACTTTTTATTACATAAACGGGACAAACACAGTTTTATATTGCTTTTATCATGCACAGAAGCAGTGTTTTCTCTTTTGTACATGCCCATTCTTCACTACTTGGACTACCATAAGTTTTTCTTAGAACAACATGTACATATACTTTGTATTTGTGGTGAAACAAACAATCTGAGATGCATCACTGTGAACTGCAGAGTGCCTATCTTCATCACCCAGCAAAACATGCACATGTCCATATGTGGTGTGATTACTGATTTCTTATTTACAGGTTGAAAACAGATAGAAACAGTATGAATCCTAAAACAGCACCCAGTTTCTCTATTAATATTATCAAACTCACTGTTCAGCAGTGGAGCAGTCAAGCATCAACAGCTCAATAAGCTCCCGATAGTTCAACTTCCTTGAACAATAGGCTGATGCAATCTCGCAAATAAGACAAACTTACACTCAGCCGATTTAACAGAGCGCTATTTCTCCTCAGGGGATACGAGACCTTTTACACCTTCTATTTATTACATTTTTAAACAGCAAAATACAAACTCAAATTCAAAACACAAATAGCTTTATTATGGGTTTGAATGGTAGAGGCGTATTCCTACCAAACCAACAGAACAATTCCTACCAAAATTACAAAAACAGATTAATTGTGACTGAATGCAATTATTAAATGTAATCTACCTAAGTGCAAAATTAGCATACTGTATTTCCCTTTACAAAATAAATTAACAGTTAAAAGCTTGTTTAAGCCTGATGCATTCAATCTGATGTAAACCACTGCAGACTGTGTACACCTCAAATTGCATTAAAAACGCATTAAAAATGTTATTTTATAAAAAATATTCCTGGATTTTTTATATAAAATCATCATGCTTCAGTGTATTGTTTGGACATGAGCAGCTGATCAACAGTGGGGATGTTTGTTTGGTTATTTTACATAGATGAGTGAGTACTGTTTAATTGTGTACTGTGTAATTTGAGGAAATGTGTAAATGGTTGTTTGAATTCCGAACTGAAGCCTCTGTTTTCCCAGTTTTTTTCTTTGCTGTATCATGACATCAAGAGGGAAGCCAAATCAAAGCAGCTTATTAGAAGAACATGGTTTCTTACAATGGAAGTTTCAACAAAATTCTCATTCAAACATAAAAACACTGGCAAAATCTATACATTTCACCACAAAATAAAAAATTCTGTCATCATTTACTCACTCTCATGTCTGTCCACACCTGTATGACTTTCTTATATACAGTTGCAAGAAAAAGTATGTGAACCACTTGCAGAATCTGTGAAAATGTGCAAAATTTTAACAAAATAAGAGAGATCATACAAAATGCATGTTATTTTTTATTTAGTACTGTCCTGAGTAAGATATTTTACATAAAAGATGTTTACATATAATGCATACGACAAAAAAGTAGCTGAATTTATTAAAATGACCCAGTTCAAAAGTTTGTGAACCACTGATTCTTAATACTGTGTGTGGTTACCTGGATGATCTACGACTGTTTTTTTTGTTTTGTGACGGTTGTTCATGAGTTGCTTGTTAGTTCTGAGCAGTTAAACTGAGCTCTGTTCTTCAGAAAAATCCTCCAGGTCCTGCAGATTCTTCAGTTTTCCACCATCTTTTGCATATTTGAACCCTTTACAACAGTGACTGAATGATTTTGAGATCCATTTTTTGAGGACAACATGGAGGACAACTGAGGGACTCAAACACAACTATTAAAAAAGGTTCAAACATTCACTGATGCTTCAGAAGGAAACAAGATGCATTAAGAGTCGGGGGGACTTTTGAACAGGATGAAGAGGTCCAAATTTTTTCTTATTTCACTTGAATATCATTTTTTTTCATTTAGTACTGCCCTTCGGAAGCAACAGAAAATACGTGCATGTTTCCCGGAAGACAAATTAAATACAATTTACCTTGATCTTCAAATTCCAAATGTTTTCACCCCCATCTATTAATGCATCATGTTTTTTTCTGGAGCATCAGTGAATGTTTGAACCTTTTTTAAAAGTTGTGTTTGAGTCCCTCAGTTGTCCTCAGTGTGAAAAGACGGATCTCAAAATCATTCAGTCACTGCTGGAAAGGGTTCAAATATGCAAAAAATGCTTAAAAACTGAAGAATCTGCAGGACCTGGAGGATTTTTCTGAAGAACAGAGCTCAGTTTAACTGCTCAGGACAAACAAGGGACTCATGAACAACCATCACAAAACAAAAAAACAGTCGTAGATCATCCAGGTAACCACACACAGTATTAAGAATCAATGGTTCTCATACTTATGAATGGGGTTATTTTAATAAATTCAGTTATTTTTTTTGTCTTGTGGAGTCATCTTTTATTTTAAAATATCTTACTCAGGACAGTACTAAATAAAAAATTACATGTATTTTGTATTATCTCCCTTATTTCGTTAAAATTATTAACATTTTCACAGATTCTGCAAGTGGTTCACATACTTTTTCTTGCAACTGTATCTGTGCTTCTGAATACTGAATAACATGTCCCTACCAATGTTAAAACCCAACCTTGCCTAATTCATGACTGCAAAACTAACATTACTTTAAGAAAAGTTCTGGTGCAGGGACATTTAGCAAAAAGGAAACCCTTCATCATCGACTTCAAAGATGTCTAAACAAAGCCCCAAGAGACACATTCCTAAACAAAATCCACATGCTTCACCAAACTGTAAACACACTGTAAACACTCCTTAGCCAACTCTCGCCCCCATGACTCAATTTATCAATGTCAAATACCTAAGAAAGAAAAAAATATCACCCCAATCAATCTGCAGACAGGGTGATGACTCACACTAAGCACATCTCTGTCTCTCTGTTTGATAAACAGAGATGCCGGGCAGGTCTCAGACACCATCACTGCTCTCAGCTCAGTCTAATGTCGGCTGCTAATTGCCCTGCTGATGGAGAATTACCTTTCATCATGCCAATCGTCTCTCTTTTCCCATCCGGCTCCTCATTACACTCATTAGCTACACTGTAAAAAAAAAAAATCCATGAAATTTATGGTAAAAAAAACTTGCAGCTGTGGTTTCCAGAAAGGTACCATAAAAATACTGATATAATGTTAATATACCAACCTATACTAATATCTGTTTTGTACCCTTGTAATACACCGACAACCACCAAAAACAGGTGTGATGAGAAAGTCACATGATGAATCAAAGATCATCACAAGTAGCTTTTCCACAAGCTGAGAAGGTAAATACTAATATATAAAAGGTACACAGTGCAATTCTCACAAACACAAAACACCATCATGGTAACACACATAACACTAAAGTAATAAAGTAAACATTAATTTAACAACATTAGATCTTACATCAAACCCTAATGTACATAACTGATTAGAAAAACTAAGAAACGGTTATTTCAACAAAAATACATCAAATGTGAAGTGTCACGCAGGGAATTCTGGGAATGTCAATTTATGGGTTTTCACTGTAAATTATAATGACTTGTTCTTTTTCACTTCCAAAAACTTAGATCTTTAGATCTATTACAGTTATTTACTGTATATAGTAAGGAAACTTGCTGTTAACCAATTAACAGGTTTTTACAGTCACATTTTTACAGTCTTTTACAGTTGAAATCACGATCATTTTTTTACAGTGTATGGTGGCTGAGGAAGCGTTTAGCATCAAGAACATCACTAAATCACTAAATACTAAAGAAAATGTGAATGTTTTCTGTCACAGTCTGGGTATGCTGGCCGCATGAAGGAGATTGGAGGCATTTCTGCTGTGTTACATATTTGTGAAATGATTTTTACATTTATACTACAAAATCACAGATACTATGTCATTAATATCAAGCAGTTAGTATAGGCTAATTAGCCCCTGCTGGAAGATGACATAACTATACAATTTTTCTCCTAAAACAATTCATATAGTTGTGTATTTATTTTGATTAAACAATATCATGTAAAAATCAAACATATTTCATTGTACTATATAGTAGATTATATTATGTTTTGATGATTTTCTAAGGGAACTTTAAAGTGAGAAATGAGCTTGCGGCTTCAAAGTGATTATTCAAATGTTAAGCATAAGAAAATATGGCAGAAGAATCCTGATGGGTGATGAGCCAGTCAAGCCATTGCCATTGAGATAAATGAGAATGCTATCATAGCTTTGTCCATTCTCAGAAAAACTTCTACACTGACAGGCAATTTAAACACAACCTCCTGACCCTACATAGACTCAAATAACCTCCATTTGACTTGTGACTTTTGGATAAGAGGGAGCAAAAACTATAAGCAATTATTTGCAGAGCTCACACGTATGGACTCAGGATTTCTTAACATGTGAAATCCGCAAACATCTAAATTGGCCTTGCTGAACTAATGGATAAAAAAAAGATTAGACAGGCAACTATGAGAAGGCGAGAGGTTAGAGCCTGTTCACGCTGCTGACATGCTGGTTTAGCATCCTGCCCGCCTCTGCGGCACAAATTAGTATTTAGTCTGCAGCACCTCTGCGACAACACATCATTTATTTTCAATTATCTCTGCCCGGATGAGATTGGGACAGCGTTGTTTTGATGCTGTCGTTCTCTCTGTCTTCCTTAGAGTTTGTTTACTTCTAGGACATGCATTTTGTTTTGGTTCCTGCCAAATCACTTGCCCACATCCTAGAATACTCACCTTAAGGGCAGAGAAACATCAATCTACTGACAGTCTAAGGTGGATTCATTTACCTGCTCTTCCTCTCTCTTCCTTTTTTCTTTCTCAAAAGTTGTCTCTATTTTGCATCACCATTGCTGTCATTGTTTCCACGCTTGAAAGGAGAAAGGTCTGGACCTCTACTGTCTCCCTCATTTTCTCTCTTGCATTTGGTCTCAGAATGTTTTTATGGCTTGTTAAACTAAAAGTGAAAATGACAGAACGATTGCCCAATGAAAGCCCGTAAGTCTACGATAGAATTAACATTCAGCCTAGGTTAGCGAGCCTTCAGTAAAACAAAAACATGGTGTGTGTTTTATATTTTGGGTCTTGACTTTCTGCTCTTTTCTCATAGCGGCTTTGATAAACAGAAAAGAGAAAGGTTAGAGGTTGCTTTACAGCCGGGAGATTAACAGGGGGATCTACGGATGACAGAGGATGATTTACGTGTCAGAAGAATGGTAGAAAACCCTTCTCTGTCAGCCAGTATAATATGCACAGCCACAGCCGTATCTGATTAAAGCCGTGCAGCACCCATTTGTCCTGTCTCAGTGCAAATATCTCATAAGTGACTCTTCACCCTGACCAGACGCTTAGCTCGCACCATCCAAACAAACCCTTGAGGTGTTATTGTTAAGGCTCCAAGGAAAGAGGCAGTCACGGCAATCCTTGCGTTCTGTTATTCACAGCCGGTGGATCTATTCAGGGGAAAATTTCTTAAACACCAGGAGTGGGTATCGCTTACACCTTCATTTATTATTGTTAGCTGCTAATCCCTTAGAGGGTCATGATAAACAGATTGATCTATAGGCCACGACTGCTGAGGGCAGGCAAGGTTCCTCTCTGAGACACAGGACAAAGAAAGGCCAATTAGAGAGTTTCCAAAGAGTCAAAGTAAATCTAGCAGCTGTTTGAGTGAAATCAAAATAATCAGTTCTTTTTTTTCTGAAAAAAAAAAAAAAAAAAAAGCTCTGAAATGACACTTATAAAAGACCTTTAACATTAAAAAGGTAGAATAGAATTGATTATTAAACAATATCATGAAAAAATACAGTATTTTTGGCTACTAGTTGCAATTGTGTGCTTTCACAGTCAACAGATACTTTATAATACAAGAGTATTTTATCATTACAAATTACTGTCACATTTTGTAAATTACAGCTAATTTATTACAGAGAACACAACCAAACAAAACACTACTGACTAGGCCTGCATTGAGTATTCATCAGATTACAGTTAAATTAGATTAGATTAGTTCACTTCAGAATTAAAATTTCCTGATAATTTACTCACCTCCATGTCATCCAAGATGGGCTTTCTTTCTTCAGAAAATAGGATTTGAAGAAAACATTCCAGGATTTTTCTCCATATAGTGGACTTTACCAGGGTACGACAGGTTGAAGGTCCAAATTACAGTTTCAGTGCAGCTTCAAAGAGCTCTACACGATCCCAGTTGAGGAATAAGGGTCTTGTCTAGCAAAACGATCGGTCATTTTCTAAAATTTAGAAAATTAAATTTTTGTTTAATAAAATAAAACTTTGTTACTTTTTAACAACAAATGCTCATCTTGCACTGCTCTGCGATGTGCCACACATTACATAATCATGTTGGAAAGGTCACGCGTGATGTAGGCGAAAGTACCGATCTAGTGTCTACAAAGAGAACATGCAAAGACTAAGTCAAATGCCTTTTACAAAAAAAGGTAAAACAATGATATCGGACGATTTTGAAGTTGGAGGAGAAAATGAGATGGAGTTTTTTGCCCTACTGCGGTACTTCCGCCTACGTCACGTGTGACCTTTCCAACGTGATTATGTAATACATGGCGCATCGCAGAGCTAGTGCAAAATGAGCATTTGTGGTTAAACAGTATATACATTCTTATTTTTTTTTAGAAAATGACAGATTGTTTTGCTAGATAAGACCCTTATTCCTCGGCTGGGATCGTGTAGAGCCCTTTGAATCTGCAATGAAACTGCAATTTGGACCTTCAACCTGGTATACCCCAGTGAAGTCAACTATATGGAGAAAAATCCTGGAATGTTTTCCTCAAAAACCTTAATTTCTTTTTGACTGAAGAATCTTGATAACATGGGGGTGAGTAAAAATTATCAGGAAATTTTAATTCTTAAGTGAACTAATCTTTTAATAACTGTTAATCTGTTACATATTGTAAGACTAGAAAACAAAACACCACTTTCTAGGCATCCAATGACTATTTTATCAAAACAAATGACGGTTACATATTGTAAATTACAGGTATTTTTTACAGTCTGCATTACAACAAAACAAAACACTACCAAACCACACAACATGCTGGGGCAAAAGGCAGTGAAACAAGCAGGGAGATGTCTGGACTGTGGGTGGTGTAGTCTACCGCACCATCTTAAAGACTCGTTGATTAAAATAGACTGAGGGCCACAACAGCTCCCAGCGGGTCAGTCAGTGATTAACCCACACTTTTCAACTTTTAATCAGTTCCTGACCTCTACAGAACAAAACAAAAGGCCTTGGATGGAGCTCCAGCAGAGCAGCCTGTAATGAGCTTTCACTATTATGCCTTCTTCTACTAGTAGGTGTGCACCATGATGCTGACATCCAGGCTTGAAAGAGAGACACACACAGAGAAAGGTACAGTGAGGTAGAAATCGCCACATGACAGAAGAGATCAGAGTGTCCTTTGTTCCAGCGTTTCAATTAGGTGGCTCATTAATGGCCATCAGAGGTCCAACAGCGCTGCAGCCTGCTCACGATGGCCATTAGGGATACAGGAGCACTTTCTTTTCTCTCACCCACAACTGCATCACGTCAGATTATTAATCCACCCATATCAGACAAAGCTAGTGCAAATGACGTAGTCCAGGTTGGAGTTTGCTTGCCATTGCATGGCTCCGTACACGAAAGGACGATGTGATTCAATGCTGTAAGATATATGACACCGCCATTAACACATCATGACTTTTATAGGGGCTTCAGTTAAGCTTGTTCTTTACAATTGCTCAGAACACGCTAAGATGTCAAACACTAAAAGGATACACACTATAATATAACCTTGCTACTGAATGAAATGAGCGAGAGAAAGAGTTGACTTGCGAGTGATGGATGCCTCTCATTCTGCCCTGACAGTTACTGTGAACGAATAAAGTGTCTGTCTGAGCCAGTCATATAGATCTGTTCTTGAACACAGGGCAGAGGCTGTCAGAAAGAGGGCATTCTTTCTCTCTCAAGTAAATGAGGAGAAAACAGCAGGCCAAAAATAGTTGTTTAATATTGTTTGACATTAGCTTCACAACTGGCAAAGAGACCTTGAGTACAAATCATCGTGAGGCATCAGATAAGCAGTATAATTCATATTCTAATTAATATGGTAGCATCGCCGAGACTCAGAGAGTCTCCAAAGGGAGGGCACTGCTCATCAGCCTTATCTGAAAATGGGGAAATATCCAATGTATCATCCCTTAGGAATTTTATTCCCCATCTATCTTTCACTCATTCTTACGTTGCTTTCTCTTGCACGCACACAGCCCTGAATAAAGACACTTAGGAGGCTGCTCCAGGGAAAATGTCCCAACAGTAACACCGTGTCCTAACCAGACGCGACGCCGCGACACGCGATAAAAAGTATCTTTTCCATGTTACTCTGAGTTTTTTGTCCTAACCAGCCGCGACGGCGACGATTCTATTTTAGAAACGGTTTCTATTTCTCCGCGACGCCGCAGCTGGAACAGCAACACAAAATAAGGCAATGATAATATCAGGTACTGTTTATGTGCTTTATTTAATGTTAAAAGCATCTAACGTGTGTTTGAATATCATTCTGTGTCCCCATCTTTATAGCGGTGATGAAAACAACACTGGCTAATTCACCTCAGGTCTTGAAAATAAATAAATGGGCACAAGAACGTTCAAACTGTCAACTCAATGTGAACAAACAAGTGTATTCTATGACAAAGATTGGTTCAGTCACTCCCGTATGTAATTTAAATAATGTTTAAATGGTGTAACGTTAATATTTATGAATTTTACTATGTACTTGCCTATTTCATTGTGTCTGCTGCGCTCTTGCAGAGAGAGCCCGCCCACACTCTCTTATGATTGGCTGTGGTTTTTGATTGATTTTATCGCTTCTCATTGTCGCGGCATGTCTAGTGTGGACAGTCAAATTTCTCGCCGCTGGAATCTTATCGCATCGCGTCTGGTTAGGACATGGTGTAAGTGTTAAAGATGGATAAAAGCACATAAGCTCTTTTGGCCTCCCTTTGCTAATTTCTCTGCTGTCTTTCATATATGTACTAATGTAGTAAACTGTCTGTGTGGAAACACAATCCCATCACTGATGATGAAACAAAGAAAATGTAAAAGTGAAAGTGAAAAATGTATTAGTAAAGGCTGAAATTAACATTAACAGAGATTAATAAATGCTGTAGAAGTGCAGTTCATTATTAGTTCATGTTAGGGCAGGACGATATGACCTAAAATCAAAATCTCGATTAAACATTTTACCTCGATTACGATTAATGAACGATTATTTAGTTTTTTGTTTGTTTGTTTTTTGCTTATTTTTTTTGCCTTCATAGTTCACTGACAAGGTTTGTACTGTAAATATGCTTGACTATTGGGATATTTTTTCCTAATGAAAGAGTGCTCTGACATAACGTTCAGCAGTTATTTTATCTATGGTTTGTAACATTTCTTGCAGATTTCTGCTCGTTGTAAATCAGATACAGATAAATTAGCACAGTACCAGTACATTTATTTGAATGTGTTAATGATAGCGATTGCAAATGTGAATTAGTCATACCGTCTTCTCTATTAATTGTGAAGCTGTGGATTGTAAGTTACTTCAAAAGTAGAAAAAAATATGCTATAACTTTTGAGTTTCTAAGCTACTTTAGTGATAAATCACAGGACAGCGTTGACAAGTTTGCTCGGGCTCGTGCAATCTGTGTGTTGACTCTGCGTTTGAGTTCGCCTCGTGTTGCTTCCATGCTGCTGACTGGATGGGGCGGAGTCACGTGACTACACATGCGGTTGTATGTTTTTAAGGGGAAAGTATTAACAGGATTTAAAAACTGAAATAACGGACATGGGAAAATTACTTTGATTAAAGGTTCTAAATTTCGGTTTCAACTACTTTTTGATTAATTGTCCAGCCCTAGTTCATGTTAACCAATGTAGTTAACTAATGAACCTTATTGTAAAGTGTTACCAAAAAACATTTTGTTAGGCAAACTAAAAGTGTGCTCCATTTGTATACATCTAAATAAACTGATTTTATACTCAAAAACTACTGAAACAAATCAGACAGAAATAGCTCTTTAAGGATCCAACTGCACGTTTGCTTTTTACAGTGCAACTGAAACTTAGCATGAAACAAGCAATTTATCTTCAAGAGTTCACTTAATCAAAGCAACTTTTGCAAAACCAGAGCTTCTAACAACATCCATAATATAAGGGGTGTTGCTTCTTTAGCTTTATACGTTGCGGTGTTAAGTCTGATGTGTAAAAGGGGTATTACACTTTCTGAATTGTTGTGGTCGAAGAACAGTAGATTTAGGTTACTATATGGCGGCCTAAGTTCTGCATTCAAAATACTGACAAATAATTAGTTATCTACAGCCCCAGCCGTGCCTCTGACACAGATAAAAAACTAACTGACATATACTCAGAGATCAGTACATGCTAAATTCAGCAATGACGTATAAGTGGTTTCATTCCAGACCCACTTAGAGGATCTTAGAGTTTCCTGAAGATTAAAGGCAGAGGAACCTCTGGGTTTGTGCAGGGATTATAAACACGAATCACTTTGTCTGTGCTTATTCTGCAGTGAAATAAACCACAGGAACAGTACTACTGACTGATGCTGGGATAATACACACTGGAATACAAACTGGAAACTTTGACACAAATATTTACATACAATGAAAAGTAAACATGGCTGGTCTGTTGGGGCCTCAGGCGAGATCATGAAAATGGGCCCTGTCAGTGTAAAAATTGTAATAACACAAAAATGTCCACAGAACCACTGCAATATGATATGTGGTTTCTTTTAAACCGTACACGTCCATTGGCACGCAGTGAGCATGAGCGAGCAATTCCAATTCATTCTTCATGGGAGTTGAGTGGCAGGATTGCACTGGGGACAGTGGGATTGACAGCGGAGCAAAGCAAGTAGTGAGAGCATCACAAAAATTGGGAAGTGCTGAACTCGCAAATGAGAGGCGAAAAACCCCTGGTGGCAGCCAATCTTTGCAAAGTGAAAGCAAGCCAAGATCTGCCAGAAGCATTTCAAAATCTGTTTCTGATGGATTTGGTGCTTTAATCACATTATTACATTATTTAATTCGTATTTCAAATAAAGTTTGGACGCTCTCATTGTGGCTGGACTGTGGTCGCATGTGGGCATTTTTCCAACCATGATACATGATATCATAACCTGACCAGACATTCAAAGCTATAACAACAAAACTATAAACTTGCACATTTACTTATAAAACAGCTTTTACTTATCTGTTGAAGTTAAAAGATACTGTATAAACAAAAGTGTCAGGGAAAATCAGACATAGCTATGTGCAATAAATAAATAAATAAATTGCTATATATAAAATAATAAATACTAAATATATAAAATAAGGGCTATGCGTAGACAACATCCAACAGATGTTTTTCAGCAATATACCTCAACATGAATAAATTATGCAGATTACAGTGTTACTGTTTATTATTTAAATGATTGCTGCTTTTATATATATGATAATTCTTGTATTTGTTGTCACTTTCAGTACTTTTACATGTATTCAGAGGTCACCTTGTGCTTTCACTGAAAGGTGACAGTGCGTTTTCCTATCACAGCTTAATTGCAGAAGCCTCTATAAGTAATCCATGTGTAGAATGATTCCCCCTAAAGTGTAAACACTCTGTATCCCATCCCATCCAGCCTGACACATCAGCATTGGTTCAACAAACGGAGTGAGTTTGGGACGGCAATATCTCTTAGTCTGAACAATGGCAGTACAGGGGAGACTTTCAGGAAACCTGTGTGAAAATGTAATTTTCTATGAATGTGCGAGATTTACAACTCATTAGCCGCTATAGGGAAATAACAAAAATAACAACAAACTAAAGTAAGCGGTAAAACTATTTGTGCTACAAACAAGTGCGTTAAGACAATACATTAAAATAATATGGCAAGAAATACCAGTATTTGTGCTGATTAGTCTTAATGGATTACGTTGCTATATTTAGCTGAATTAGTATATATATATGTGAATTAGTATATAATGTTTTTTATATCATTACAGTACTTGTGATTAGTCTTAATGCATTATATCTCTATTTTTAGCTGAATTAGTCTGTTAAACAAATATATAGACTATACTAAATATGACAGTAGAGCTTCATTTAAAGCAGTGGTTCTCAACTGATGGGTTGTATAAGGAAGAAAACATGCAGTAAAAATACAGCACATTGGCACAAATTAATCTGTAACTTGGAAGAAGCTGCCAAATTAAGCAGATGCCAATTTTGATATGAACTCAACCTCAAAAACTATGAACTAAACCATACAAGTTAAAAGAAAATGTGACCCAAACTACATTGAATTACAATATGGGCTCACTCTCAGCAAAGATACTTCATGACATCCAATGTAAAAGCTGGGTTTTGAAGCTAAAATCAGTTGAGAAGTACTGAACTAAATAATGCAGATGGCATTACAATCGTGCCAGGATTCCTCCCATGAGATTCTGTCTGAGAGACAAAGGGGGCAACCTATTATAGGCAGCATTCACACAGTTACACACACATACACAAATCCATGAGTGACAATGTACCATAAAACAGGCAAAACAGCAGTGGAAGCGGCACTGTACCATCTGCCAGTGTGTAATGACACACAACATGACATGAAAACACTGTGGAGACTACAGTTAATGACATGAAGATGTTCGGTATGAGTCTCAGTCTCAGGATTCAGAGGTTGTGTGCCAGTGTGGTGGCGACATTAAGCTTTAAGTACATACTAAAATGGATTCAGAATAACTACACCCTTTAAAGACATACTGCTTTGTTTGAAATGAACCTCCGATAGAATAAACACCATCAATGAGACCGCGCTCAGCTTGAGTCAGAGACAGTCAATAGCCACAGTGAAATAAGTGCTTTTCTGTTTTCAGACTGTATATACTGAGCCTCTAACACAGAGCTAAATTGTTTATGTTGAGGAGATTCATGCATTGAAGTAATGTATGGCTCACTGTCACTGAACCAATGTGAGAAACCTGTCCATCTTATGATGAGTAACAGAAGTCAGCCGGGGTTATAAACAGCAAGGTGTTTGAACATTAATATAGCAAACAGTAATCAACAATAATACAGCTGGTATTTCAGAGACATGCTCTACTGAATGACACTACAGCGTCTGAGTCACGTAAATATATAACATGGAATCAGAAATTAGTTTATTTTGCTTTCTTAATTAAATATCCTTGGTCTTATGACTTCTGCATACTTCCGTTATACTAAAGAACAAGAATGTTTTCGTAATCTTTCAATAAACAAACTGAAATGACTGAAAAGCCAAGAAATTTCTTGTGTGTTGACAAATCCAAGGCAGTATAGGTAGGGAAAAAAAAAAAAAAAAAAAAAAAAAAAATTCACATTAAAGTATAAAATCAAATCTACAATCAAATTCTGGGGCCGTATTCACAAAACATCTTAAGGCTAAAAGTAGCTCCTAACTTGCCGATTTAGGAGAAACTCTTAAAAATAATGGGCGTGTCAGTCCTAATTTTAGGACTCCTAAATTTTTGCTCTAAGAGTATTTCACAAAGCATTTTAGCGCTAAAACTAGCTCCTAAATCTGTGAAACATTAGGAGTAGTCAAGAGGACTCCTAAGTAACTAAGACCAAATCACAAACAATCCTAATGGCCGTAGCTGCCAATCCGCCTCAGCAGTCCGCCCAAAGACACTGTACACCATGAGGCAATAGCGATAGAGCCTTGGGTGCCGAACCTTTTCTTCATAAATGCAATATATATTTTGATTTATAGATTTGAATCTACAATAAATGGCTGTGGCAGTTGTTTTCACGAGTTCACACTTACAAATGAGTAAGAAAAAAATATAATAAGCGTATTTGGTGTGCTGTTCAAGGGGATGATTCCGAACTTGGAATTTATCCGAAACCCAGAGTTCTCCCCGTATCCCAGCTGAGAGTGAGGGACGGGGCAGCGGAGGGTAACTAGGTGAGGTAACTAGGCGAGTCAGCTCTCGTCTGTGTATATATATACCTCCTCTCAAGCTGATTATAGACCATTTCAACGCGCTCCTTCCAAACTTTGTTTATAAAGCATAATTTGTCGCTTGAATTCTGCATTATCTCGAGATGCTGACAATTAGCTGAACATATACTAGTTTAATTAGTGACAGCCTACATTTTAAAATCTTGATTTGAATATGGCAACATGATACCTCGTTCTACAATATTTCTATGATTAAATTGCTGACAGAGACCCCTCCCCCATCAGCCAATCACTGTGGTCATAGTTAGTAAGCATGTTGACATCATCCATAGCAACGAGGTCAAGCCCATCCTTTCTCTTAGCTTAAGACTTCTCTCTATTCCTTAGTAAAATTTGGTCTCAGCAGCTTTGAAATATTCAAGATAACAACATTTCAGTGCACTACTTTACTTCCTCATTTACCTACTTTCCTGCTCCTTCACTCATTCTCTCAGTGCTTGATGTAATGAGTCAGTGAACTGTTATGACCCACCTTCTGACCCCGAAGCAGATTTAGTTCAGAGGTCCCAGATCAATACACCAATCTGGTTCATGCCATCATGACTGCCTGTGAGTTCAATATGCATGGTTTAGGACTCCACTTCCTTCCACCTGTCCTTTCTTACCCAGCATGTGTGTGGACAGCTGAGCACAAGAAGAGAGGTTTATCTGATTTTGACAAGCATGCTTTGATTATATTGACCAAAGGGCTTTTCTAGGTGTTCATATAATGATTGATATAGCAGTAAACAGTGAGTATCAGTTGATGATGGACAGGTATGTCAATGGGCTCCAGCACGCTTCTACTGTACAGACTGAGACCTATGATTACAGTAAACAAATGCTAAAGCCAAATGTAAAGGGAGCCATTTTTTCATAGGTAAATAAAAATGGCCTATCATTTTCTCTGTGTTTTAAAGAAAAAGAAGTGGAATTGAACTTAAAAAAAAAACTCCCATGAGTAACTTATCAGAAGAACAATCTAGAGGTTATATGCGAGTTGTGTTTAAAACACAGCACTGCATTATCTAGCCTACGGGTGTCTGTGGTTCTAATCCTATAAGAAATCACATTGTGAATGCTGATCGTCCTCTTGGCTGTTTGCCTTTGACTCTGTGATTATAACGCTTTAACACTGCCACTGTAATCAGAAACGCCAGGCTGCCCTCCTCCACCTCCCTCCGCTTAATCAATCTGACCCAGCCTAGATTAGCTAGATCATAATCAACATCCTCCTGTGGCAAAAAAATTCTACCGCCCACTCCCTCCGGCACACCGGACACCTTGCGGTCACTGTGACATATGCAGACCGTCCTGCTATCAGGGCCTTCAGATGCAAGCGGTCCACTGCGCTGCAGGGAAATAAAGCTTTATTCACCTTGCATGTAATCAGAGTGGACCAGATACTAATTGCAGCAGTTACATTGGATGTGAGGGAGAGATCAGATTATACAGGGCTCCATTCCAGAGAGAAAACTTGAGGAGGATCTGAAGCCCTTCAGGGTTTTTGTTTCTCTCTCTCTGAGCATTCTAATTAATTTTCTTGGCACTTAAGACAGCAACTTCAGAAAATAGCTGTGTGCCATAGGTGTGTCATCACTTTTTATGTGTGTATACACTAGAAATAAGTGGTAGTGAGAAACAGAATCTGTTAAATGTTTCATGTTACTAATTTAATTTACAGAATGCACATCACAAAAGCTCATAGACCATAAAATGTATTGTTTATTCAATTATGAATATTGTCAAGCTGCTGTAAACCTTCTCAGACTGCGTAGCAGGCTCGCTCTGATACCAAATTTTTTTTCAAGAATTTCAACACAATGCTTCAACTTACACTCTAAAAAATCTTGGGTTATTTTTTCTACCCAAGTCCTGCGTTGAGCCTTTTGGGTCATTTTTTTGGGTTATTTTTCTAGTGTTTGGGTATTTTTTGTGTTACACAGCTCCTGGGTCAGTCGTAACAACCCATTGTTTGGGTAGTTTTTGTGTTACCCAGCTCCTGGGTCAGTCGTAACAACCCATTGTTTGGGTAGTTTTTATGTTATACAGCTCCTGGGTCAGTCGTAACAACCCATTGTTTGGGTATTTTTTGTGTTACACAGCTCCTGGGTCAGTCGTAACAACCCATTGTTTGGGTAGTTTTTATGTTACACAGCTCCTGGGTCAGTCGTAACAACCCATTGTTTGGGTAGTTTTTGTGTTACACAGCTCCTGCATGGGTCAGACGTAACAACCCAGTGTTTGGGTAGTTTTTGTGTTACCCAGCTCCTGGGTCAGACGTAACAACCCAGTGTTTGGGTAGTTTTTGTGTTACCCAGCTCCTGGGTCAGACGTAACAACCCAGTGTTTGGGTAGTTTTTGTGTTACCCAGCTCCTGGGTCAGACGTAACAACCCAGTGTTTGGGTAGTTTTTGTTACACAGCTCCTGGGTCAGACGTAACAAACCAGTGTTTGGGTAGTTTTTGTGTTACACAGCTCTTGTGTCAGACGTAACAACCCAGTGTTTGGGTAGTTTTTGTGTTACACAGCTCTTGTGTCAGACGTAACAACCCAGTGTTTGGGTAGTTTTTGTGTTACACAGCTCTTGGGTCAGACGTAACAACCCAGTGTTTGGGTAGTTTTTGTGTTACACAGCTCTTGGGTCAGACGTAACAACCCAGTGTTTGGGTAGTTTTTGTGTTACTCAGATCCTGGGTCAGACATAACAACCCAGTGTTTGGGTAGTTTTTGTGTTACTCAGATCCTGGGTCAGACGTAACAACCCAGGGGTTGAGTTATCTATCACAGGCTTTTTGCGACCTCTTCAGAAGAGAGCAGTGCAACTCCGTCAAATTGGTGCATGTCTTCAGTAAAATACAGTTTTGTGTACGTTTTATCTTATCTAAAATTTGTTATTGTTCTGTATATCGTTTAATTTTATGCAAAGCAACATACAGGGGTGTGATGTGAGTCACCTAAACGAGTGTCGCGTCGGTCTTTTCGCGTGATGGAAACGCCTGATGCCTTGCATAAAATGTTATGATTTTATTCAAAAAGATACAGAATATAAATACTTAGGATGTTAAAATATGTTCTCAGAATTGTACACTGATTATTTATGGACGTATTATGGAGTCAGTCACAGCATTTTTTGGCTACGAGTGAAACGCAGGACGGCGGTCTGAAGTTAGCAGTTCCCCTGCTGAACGCGAGCCATCACCGGCACAAGATCCAGTGCCATTACGGTGGAAACAGGACAACAGAGACTGGTCAATTACACTTGAATTACTTCTAAATGTTTCATTTTTACTTCTAAAATTTGTTAAACAAGCTTAAATGTAGGCAATATGTATTAAAAACGATATAAAATATGATCGAAAATAAAGGAATTATCATGCAAACCAGTGGTTGTGTGGAGTATTTAAAAAAGTTTAGAGGATTTAAGTTAATCCTTAAACATGAATTCAAAGCTGAATTTTCAGCATCATCATGTCACATGATCTTTCAGAAATCATTATAATATGCTGATTTAGTGCTCAAGCAATGCTTGTGCTGGTTAATTCTTTTGTGGAAACTGTGACATTTTTACCTTTACCTTTGATGAATAGAATGTTCAAAAGAACAGCATTTATTTGAAATAGAAATCTTTTGTAACAATGTAAAGGTCTTTACTGTCACTTAGTATGAATTCGTTGCATTCTCATTGAATAAATGTATTCAACGAAAAAAAGGTGAATAATTGGTGATGGAATTTTACATTTTAGACGCAGGGCCTGTGGCAAAGTCTGTGACAGAGTTGCTTTGAAATTGCAATGAGCTAATGATACAGGTGTGAGAACGAGACCATGTGCCACTAGCTCCTTTGTAATAGCATTTAATGACATCTGCATGTCATAGAATATAATAATAAAAGCAATTGAAACTATATAATGCTAATACAAGCCTGTCCTGAATCTCTTTCTTTTTTCCCTCTCTGGGGCACATGACTCAGGTAGCAGCATTGATACAGAAAAACCTTCATGCAAGTGGACGACTTACAAACACCCCGCTGTCAGCGTGCTACTCCATTCGTGACAAGTGTCAAAGCACAGTGTGGAAGGGCCACCTGCTGCATGAAGATCACATCATTCCATATGAGGTGGACAGGTGAGAGAGGAGAGTAAAAAAACCCTCTGTTATCTGCTCTTGTTTAGAAGAACAAAAAGATGAATGAAGCTCCTTTCACTTACGAATAAAGATTCATTACTGCACTATAACAAACAAATTATTACCCTAGAGAATGGTTAACAAACCTACACTGGTTTAGTATTCAGTAAACAACTATGAATAAATAGGAAAAGAGAAGCAGATAAGTGGAGTTTTTAACAACATAACCAAACCATCAACTGTTATTTTCATTTATAAAAGTCATAATTTGAAGAGGGATTCCAGGAGGTGGAGGAAATGAGCATAAATGAGACAGTATTCCCAGAAGGCTTGGGATGAGCTGTAACAGAGTGTGGGTGTTTGGGTAATTATCCAAAGGAGTCTGCTGTTTTTGTTAACAGTTATGAGTGTCTGCTCGCTGCTGTCACATGGAGCGAGTGAGAGAAAGATTTGACAATAAAGACATTTGACAGTACAAATCCAAACAAGCCAACCTGAGAGACACCTGAGCCCTGTTGTAAATATCTGTATGGTCGCACTTCCTTTTATTGTTATGTGTTGTTTACACCGCAAATGCATTCACACTTAGACCAGATGCATTTACATTAATTCAGAGAGGCATATGTACATGCATACAAAAACACGCATGTGTGCGTGAACACACAGAGGCACAAATAACTTGTCTTGTCATGTCAGAAACGTTTACCGTGCCATGAGCACTGTAATCAGATGCGGATGAGAGGGCTTCGTGCCAGTATGTTTGTGAAGGAGTGAAAGGAGTGACGGGCTGAGGTGGAGCGTAAGAGAGATAGGGAAAAGTTAGAAAAGGAAAGAGCCAGAATGAGACTGTGACACGTGTGTCAAACTTTGTCACAGTCGAGCTGTGATTGAGGTTTCGAAGCTGCCCTAGATATCCAAACATTCATTTTCAGTGAGGAACAGAAAGCTGAGGAGAACACGCACACATCCAGCACAATGTCTTTCCAGGTGCTTCAAGGTGAAAAATCAATCTCCACAAGACAAAATATACTAAAATGTAAAATTTTAGTTTGTTAGCTTTTAGTTTGTTTGTTTGTTTTTACTAATTTTCAAAAACTCTCCAGATGGAAATTTTGAGTTGTCTACAAAGCAGGATAGGTTTTATGTCCCTGCTACATGACAGATATCTGTAATTGTTATCCAAGAGGGCATTTATGCATTTTTACTGATGGATTGACTATGGAAAAGAAAAGACCTAGTAAAAATGGCATCTAAAACACATTCAAAATCACTCAAACCACCTCAGGAGCTAGAAATTACCATCTGAATAGTTTGAAAACAAGTTTAAAAAAAAAAAACAAGAAGCTAAACAAAAGCTAACAATGAGAGCTCCTCAGAAGGTGACTCGATATACATACAAGACACTGGGCTAAATGTATATCTGTTTATTCAGTCCACATATTTCAACTTAAAAAGGCCTGTTCACACCAAGGACAATAATTGTAACTATACAATTACTGTTTCTGTGAGAAAGTCAACAACACAGCTGTAACAACACGGAGGAACAATATCATTGGAATCATTTTCAGAATGACTTTTTCTAGCTGATGAACAATAAAAACATTGACAGCCAATCACAATCCATCTGACTTCAACATCTGAAAGAGATTGAGCATTTAAAGCAGCAGTCAACAAGCTCAGAGTGCTTATAATAAACAGAACATCATCATCCACTAGTGTGAACACTAATATAGTTAGTGTTTATATTATTAATGTTGTTATAGTTACCTTTATAGTTATTGTTTGAGGTGTGAACAGGACTTTACTACTTCCACACAAGACCATGTAAATTGGGAGCCTGCAATCAATTTATATCCATTTTAGAGACAAATGTAAATTTAGTACAGAATGTGCATGCTTAATTGGATAGCAAACCAGTCCATCAAAATGTAGTAAGTGACCAAGCGTAATCTACCATCTACCAGCATGATTGTTTATATCGTCACAAAAATGTAAGCTATGTTATCGACTTAGCTTATTAAATTATATTTAATTATATTTATTAAAAGAGATTGTTTATATCGTTGCGATATATACTATATAGCAAATCTCAACTGCTGGATTGCTTCTATCATCGCAAAATGTAAACTATATTAGAGTTCATAACATAGTTCAAACTATGTTATAGTTATTGTATAAAGCTGCTTTGAAACAATGTTTACTTTATTGCGAAAGGCACTATACAAATAAATTTGACTTGAATCATTCTGTGGATCTGGGTTTGCTGACATCGGTTGGGTTTTGAACCAATGGTGTGGTTCGCAAAATGGCAGAAGTAAGAAAATTATGTTTAAAAAACTGCTTTTAACACCTTTAAGTGTGCATGTCTTTGCTGTTATATACCATAAAAACAGATTGTGACTATAATGAATTTGTGGTCGAAGATTCATGACTGCGGTGAGTCCCATCTGGTCTGGGGCTCTCCTGAGACACCAGAACCAGAGAGGAGGACTGAGGTTACACCGCTGTACCGTAAATACAGCTGACACACTCATTTACTACAACCATCACTGCTTTTCTCTATATGCAATCAGACACACATGCATCAGTGACAATGTTATTTGTTAATGAAAATAAAATCCATCCAGGCTTTGTTCACTCACTGAAAGACAACACCAGATGTAACCCTCCACCTTCAGAGAAAAACACAAAGAACAATAATTAAATCAATACTAGTGCAATTTCATCTTTCTCTTAAAAGGGATCAATTTTCAGGCATTTAATAAGCATATTCGATTTATTTAATAGCCAAGTGGTCTAAAGTTCAAAGCCAGGCCTGAGGTTTCCTGTTTTCTATGGGAGCTAAAGCAAACAAGAGCTAATGAATGCAGCTTAGCTTACTGACACTCTGCTTGACTGCAGAACAAGGCCACCCTACTGTGCTGCCATACTGAGACAGGTCTTATACACTACCCACTCGCACAGCTAGCCAACAGTCCTGGAGTTATGACACAATAAATCTAATGAGAACAGTGAAACACAAATTACACTTCAATTCAAACAGGAAACACCCAGCACTATTCACCTGTCAATCTTCCACTCAAACTCCTCCCCGTGTCCGAGGTTCTTCCTGCAGCCATGGCAGCTGGGGGAGAGAAACTGGCATCTGGACTGCTGGCTCAAACTGCTAATTACCTCATTTTACTAGTAATTAGCAGATTAAAATAGGCATTTAAGGCCAGTGTCAGCGCACCCGGAAACCACACGTTATTGAGACAGGAAGACAGCTGCCGGCTGTAAAAGACAGGGGAAGACTGTGATTGAAGCAGAGAATAATGCCAGAGATGTGCTTTTTACGCATACAGAGTGGTAAGATCCGAGGTAATTGACTGTTAAATGATCAAAATTGGACCCCACTGTGAGTCAGATGTCTTAAATAATTCAGGAAATACATAACGCCTCCTCAGCCGTACTTTAACTACAATGACAACAATGCTGCAAAATGCTGAACTGAATAGGCTTTGCATAAATAAATCATTAAAATGTTGCTTTTAAAAATACTACAAATTAAACAAATCCCCCATATAGGCGATGAATAAAAAAATAGGAGCAGGTGCTTTGAGGTTTTCAAGTAAATTCATTTTAAGTCAATAACGAGCATCTTGAGCCCAAAATACAACATAGATATTGAATAAAGGACAGTTACAAATATGAAAATTTATCATTGCAATTATGTGCATAGCAACCACTTATGGCTCCTCATTTCAAATTATTAAACAATTTCTTTGGCTTCAGAACCAAAAAAAAAAAAAAAGGGAAAAATGCATTAGAAATTGATACAATTAAATTTCATAAAATTGTTTCATTGCACAGGACGCACACAATCAATTCCTCAAATTTTGGCTCCTTTAAAAATACCATATTTTGATTTATAGAAACTAGGGATAAGAAAAAAAAAAAAAAAAAAAAAAAATCACCATATTCATTTTGGTTGATAAGTATGTATACTGACATCCTTGAGCACCAAGATGCAGATCATTTTTATGGATAAGTGGTTAAATAACTAAAAATATTGATCCTTTCGACAATTTGGAAATTGCCCTAAGGTCCAATATTTTTGAGTAGTTATTTAATTATTTTTATTATTATTATTTTTTTTTTTTTGCTTATCCATAGTTTCTATAAATCAAAAATATAATATTTAAAATAGATAAATAAATAAAAAATAATAATAAAAAATTACCCAATAATCGATCTATTATAAATCAACATTTCTTGCCAAAATACATCAATTAAAACAGAAAGCCATGGTAAATGTTTGTATGTTCACCCTGCTGCCTTAGTGTGATAAGGGAATCTCATCAAATTGACATCCTTCTAACAGCAGCATTAATGGAGACTTATGTCAGATTCTCCATTTAGCCTGGTAATCACACCCTAGTCACCTCTCCATGTTATCCCGTCCTTCCACTGGTCACTGCTTCTCAAAAGCCCCCTGAGGTGCTTCTGTGCTAAACCAACCCTGACAAAGCTTCACACGCTACCGTGATAGACGATGCTCTGAGCATTTATCTCAAGATCACAATTTTGAGGCATTTTTTAGCTGCTTTCTGAATTCCAGCTGCCAGCCTGACCGATAGAGAGGCAAAGAGATGCTAAACCCCATAAGCTCTTGCCTCCAGCTGGACTCTACATTATGAATGCTCTTGACTTCCTGCCGCAGGGTTTCCTTGGAGACGAGGACAAATCTAGACTGGGCACACAGTGATATTCAAATGCTCCCTCTGAAGCAGAAAAAGAGAAACGACTAAATTGTTTCTCTTGACACTCTCACATTCACATGTTGCACTTATGTGAATGGGGGTGGAAAGAGAGAGGCACTTAATTCCTGGTTAAGAGGAATAAATAAAGAACAGGAAACATGGGAGTACTGTAGATTCCAGCACTGCTGCTTTCCATCAAATGGGTGTCAAGCCCAAAACTGTGATAAAAAAATGATTAATTAGACTGCAGAAGAGTAACAAAGCTAATAGAGACACACGTAATGTAAAACAGTTAATCTGAAGAGCTGTGTGGAAAAAAAGGCTTAGCGTCATCATGTACCATCATCAATCATCAGAACAACCAAATACCACCTAGTTAACAATGTTCACTCTATGTTTTTAGCAATGGGCAAGCAGCCATCACTTTGAGTGCATTTTTTTTTTTTAATCAAATATACATTTTTCCTGTAGTTGCTGCAAGAGCCTCACCAGTCCCTTGACAGGCGTTTTATAGATCTGAGTAATAAAAGCCCTAAAACCAAACACATACACAAATATAGTAACATTCAGAAGTTTTGCAATCTATTTCAAACATTATTTTACATTAATTAGCGGTTCAATTTATTTATACTATAATATAAACTTTCTTTAAACTAATAAACCTAATAATCCTGAAACAAATGCATTATGGTTTTCACTAAAATATTAAGCAGAACAACCATTTTTAACATTGCTAATAATAAGAAATGTTCATTGAGCACCAAATCAGCATATTAGATTTCTGAAGGATCATGTGACACTGAAGACTGGAGTAATGATGAAAATTCAGCTTTTACCATCACAGGAATGTTTTAAAATGTATTAAAACAGCAAACGGTTATTTTAAATTCTAATAATATTTCACAATATTACTGTTTTACCAAACTTTTGATCAAATAAATGGAGCCTGGGTAAGCATAAAAGATTTCTTTGGTAGTTCAAATAAGATTAAAAAAATATATGAATTTTAATAATAAATTGAAGCATATATTTTGAGGATTGGGCTGCCTACAAAAAATTGAAAACTACTGTTGAACATAGTCAATAATGGGATACTCTGGGTAACTCCCGCAGGATAACAATCTTGAACTCCAGCAATACACTGCCATAGAAAGTGCAGCTCAGAAACTTAAACTCACTCTACCAGGAAACGCACCACTCCTGGGACATACACAAACAAAACACACACACTCTGGCAGCGCTCCATAAGACTCATCCTTACAACAACCCCAAACATGATAAAATATTAATCCAGAACCTCAGGTTCAGTTCTCAAAACATTTGAAACAATATAAGACTGAAATATCAAAGAGGTTATTGAATTCCCAAGTCTAACACTGTCAGGTAATATTCTCCAAACAAAAGACAGGAACCCAGATTAACAGTCAGAAAAAGCAAACAATTTTCAACCTTAGACAACTGGACCAGCAGGAGGGAGGTAACTAAAACTCCACACATGCCCCTGAGAAAGATTCTGGGAAATATTAAAGGAATGTTTACAGCATATGTGTGGTTCAGGGTAAATATCATAAGGTTCATCATAAGGAGTTGAGAGCGGTTCAGGCTGTTCTGAAGGTAATATCATTGCAGTCTCAGAGCAGCCCATAGGCATCAGATTAATCACATGGTACTCTGAGAGATGCACGTGTGCGGCTGGAATCTGTCAGTGGAAAGGTTAATGAATGCAAAAGCAGAGAGGAACATGGGGAAAAACAGCAATGAACAGTCATTTCGAAACATGCATACTCCATGTTCCTCCCAGCAGTAAGTATAGAATATACATAAATTCAATATCACTGACCTCATATCATATATAACTGGGCTTACATGATTGGTTGCACTGCACCAAAGTGAGATTAGATTTATTACTTCCCACAATCATACATTAGGATGAAATTCATGTTTTGAATTCTCTAAAGCACATTTGAGTTTTCCTGCTTCTATTCCCAGCAAAAAAAGCAGAGTGAAGATGATTTACACATTACTAGGGATGCGCCGATATTAAAATTTTGGCAGATACCGATAACCTATAATTCTTTATATTTGAAAGCCGATAACCAATATATTGGCCAATAAATCTAGATCCAAATTTTTATATAATTTTTGTGACAAAAATTATACAAGTCTCAGAAGTCTCACCATTAAAAGCCATGTCCCAAGCACTTCAACAAATTAAACATACACAGTACAGTATTCTAGTTTGAACCAGTGTATGTTTTAAAAATTAATTTTACACTCCGATGGCCAACTTTCCTAATCAAAACAAACAAACAAAAAACCTATTACCTTACAAATAAGATAATGCCTAAAGGATAAATAAAAGGAAATAGCCTCTGCACGGACAATAACAAAATGATTTTAATTAAACCATATTGTTGACTGATTATCAATAATGCATCAATGTTTTTGAAAAAGAAACATAAAATTAATATTACTGTTTCAAATAACAGCATTGCTGTTTGAGCTGCGTGCGCTGGAACTGGAGAGCTGAATGAACACTGGAAAACTGAAGCGCTTTGTTAGTGGGTTAACTCAACCAAACGCATCCTATATGAGATTAATCATATATTTATACAACAAACATATCACAGCTTATATCTGCACAAAATAATGTGAATGCACAAGTGAACTAGAACTAAGATACATGCTAGTCAGAATGTGTAACTCCTGTTGTGGATTCACTCTTCCCGGATACGCTCTGAAAAATGGCAAGTAAACCCAAAGAATTCACAACATTTCATTATAATAGTGTTCTCTTTATAATGTTATGTATAGACAGTCCGAATCATAGTTATTAATGTTGTGCATTGCTGTTTGAGCTGCGTGTGCTGAAGCTGAAGAGAAATGACAAAAAAAAAAAAAAAAACTGACATTTACTATAAAAACTAGGGGTAAAATGCATCAATGTATTGTGATGCACAAATCTGACAATAAAAATGAACTAAAAATGCACTGACTAAAATGACTATAACTATAATTTTTTCAGTTGTAAACATACACCAAATCCACATATTTCTGGTGATTAAAATAATGTAAATTGCCCCAACATTACTTTGGTGTGTTCAGCATACTTCAGAAAATGAACCAAACCAAAGGAATCAAATCTAATCTAATTGTGACCAAATATCACAATTCACAAAGACGTTTAGAAAAACAAAAAGCACATGTTTACACCCCTAATGAAAACTAATAATTGATGAAGAGCAGAGCTGGGCCTCTCTACATGCCTTTAGTCCCACTAGTGCGTCATTCTTACCCGCTAAACACACAAAACCAATCTAAATCAATTCAGACAAAAAGGACACAAACAAGCTTTAATAATTCATGAACCGGGATCCGGGTTCATTTTAACCACAGCTTTATGGTGATCATTATGGTCACACATCTGTGCAAAGTCATAGATCCATTAAACAGCTGCTTTGCTGTTTTCTTTGCTTTTTATGTCAATTTAGCTGTTTATTTTTCAGAAAAGAGTGGTTTAATGCCACTATATCTTAAATACTCTCTTAGAGAGCAGACTTGTCAGTATCTCTACAGTCTCGTAGGGCTGCATACATGAGGATGATGTCAATCAATGTCCTTTCAAGTTCATTCATCCTGTTTTTCGAACAAGGTCATCTTTTCTGAATAGCTGCTATCCTGCCATAGCATACTGAGTGTTTATTAAACCTCAGTCAATGTGGATACTGTGCCGTTTTCAATTCTGCAATAAATTAATGTGGCTACTCACCTGCTCCCTCCCTCTGTCAAACACCTTTAAAAGCTGATTAATTCCCCCCTCCACACGGAGAGCATCATCAATCTTTCTCTACCTTGACAGCGTTCAACTGTGCCATGCTATCCAGTTGTTATGGGACTGAATGGACAGAGTCCTGTTGATAACTCAATCATCATTGCTGGCCCATGTGAATGGAGACACTTGCCCCGCGAGAAAAGACTGTGGAATTCAGCGGCTGATCGGCGATCCCTTGAGATCCTGCAGGGGCAGTTTCAATGACAGTCCCTGAAGTCAAGAGAAAACACTCCGGATGGCACTCTTGTCAGACCTGTACTCTTCTTTGCTTTCATTGCTGTAATAGACTACAGCTGGGAGGGAATCCTCAGGATGTCAGCCAGTCTTGAACCCCTTACAAGACCTGTCCATCATACCACTTCTACATTTCCTGGACTGCAAGGTAGCATACAGTATGTGTGGAAAGTGTTGCATTAACAGCAGATGCAATTTAGTTTAACACCCAGGTGTTTTGAAGTAAAATAGGGAATTTAAGAATAATCCTCAAAGGATTCCATACATGCATGTGCGCAGCGTATATCAGAAAATAATATGTGCACATAAACAATAAACTACTGAAGTATCCATTCTCTCATGCTGATAAAGTCTGGGGTCTGCCGCTAAATTACAGTACTTCATCTCGGCCATAATGGTGTGTTTACCTGAATCCCACAGAGAGACATCTCATGCTGTAAATCATCTCATTCTTTGATCTAGAATTGTGTACTACATCTGAGGGAGAGAGACAGAAAAGAGGGCTTGAACAGAGAAAAAGAGACTGATAGAGTGAGAGACAGAGAGCGAGAGAGAAAGATAAACATCCAATGAGAGTCTTGATCTCCTCAGAGCAATAGTTTAGTGATGAGGAGAAATATGACATTATGTGACCACTATACACATAATACAAAAAGCATCAGAGGAAAGAAGTTCAAATAACCTAAAACATAAAGGGAACAATCGCCAGGTTTAGAAGAAGTTGGGACAACATCAAAAGATGGCACATCAAAAGAGAAGAAATACATTGGTAAATTTTCAGCTTAAGTCTTTTTGCTAAATCTCAAATGGTTTGAAATAATAATACATCACATTTATGTTGATCCAACCCTTTGTAAACACTTCAGTGATACAATGAGAGTCAGAGCAGTGCTGGCAGTACTGATGACATGGTAAAAAAAAATTGATGTGCAAAGGTTGGTTAAAGGTGAAGTACAATATGTAGTTTCTGCGACACTACTGGCACCTAGTGGAATTACAAAAATAAAGTATGTTTTCAAGCAACCTTGAAAACGCACCTTTCACGCGTTGTGCCTCCCCCAACTCAAACACCACAGATACAGCTCTTATGGGTGCTTGTGATGGCATGTCTAAACAGGTAAATGTAGGCTACTTACAATAAAAGGTCCAACATATTAGGAATACTTTTAGCTGTGTTGCTATGTATTATGAGTAAGCAACTGATTAGGGTAACATTCTGTTTAGAGCGAACATGATAATAAACCCATCCAACTTACCTGCAGCGGACACATTTTTTCACACAAGGCATCTATTGTATTGAAGAGTCCATGACCTTTTTAAAGGATTAGTTCACCCAAAAATGAAAATTCTGTCATTTATTACTCACCCTCATGTCGTTCCAAACCCGTAAGACCTTCGTTCATCTTCAGAACACAAATTAAGATATTTTTGATGAAATCCGAGAGGTATATGACTTACTTAGAGATTGTTGAATAAAGTCGTTATTTTTGTTTTGTTTTTGCGCACAAAAAGTATTCTCGTCGCTTCATTAAATTAAGGTTGAACCACTGCAGTCACGTCGACTGTTTTAACAATGTCTTTAGTACCTTTCTGGACCTTGAAAGCGTTGATTATATTGCTGTCTATGGACGAGTCATATACCTCTCGGATTTCATCAAAAATATCTTAATTTGTGTCCCGAAGATGAACGAAGGTCTTACGGGTTTGGAACGACATGAGGGTGAGTAATTAATGACAGAATTTTCATTTTTGGGTGAACCAACGCTTGAATCTCCGAAGGTCTAAATGCAGCAAGGTTTGGCATGCACCTGCACTTCTTTTTCTTTCCATGTAACACATCAGCCAAGGTCCCACATGGCTAAACCCTCTGGCTCCGCCTACTACAGTAGCCACGCAAGAGATTGACGGATCTGAGCAGACCACTCTCACTGTTTTGATGGTGCCTGGGTGGCTCAATGTTTACACATTTGGGGGAGATAAACCCATGAATGGCATACTAATAGTAGTCAATGAACAATGAACTGGGTTAAGAGAATGCATTTACAAAAAAACCTTACATACATCACCTTTTAAGGGATAGTTCACCTCGAAATGAAAATTTCGTTTATCTTTTTTATTCACCCTCATATCGTCCCAAAACAGACTTTTTCTTTTCTGTAAAGTAAAATGAGATGTTCAGTAAATTGTTCATGCTGCTCTCTTCGATACAATGGCAGTGAATGGTAGGCCTGTCACGATAACTACTTTTTGTTGTGCGATATATTGCCCCAGAAATAATTACGATATGCGATATTATTGTCATTTTAAGACCATTTTATGCCACTGAATATATAATCATAATATGACAGCATAATAATGCAAGTAGGCCTACACACTTTCAAATGACAATGAACTTAACTCTTAAGAATATTTAGATACTGGAATGAAGTGTCAAAAAAAATAATAATGTTGAATAAATAATAAATAAACCTTTGCTAACAAAAACTGCAAAATAACAAGTAGAAAAAAAATACTTGCAAATGCACAAAAGGCACTCATATGGAGATTTTCCATCTACAGGTTTTTCCCTGACCTTGTTTTCTCAGTAAAGTAAGGGTGCACGCTATTGTCAGATGTCCACATGAACAAAGACACAGATTTAGCAGTCAGATATGGCCTGTTGAGGTATCTGTTTTTCTAGAGGAGTGTTTGAAAAGCTTCTTTTAACTTGAGTGCCGCGTTTTAGCGCCACGTCATGCACGACATGCCGCGAAAGACGCGAGTGCAACAGTCAAACAAACACGTTTCCATGGAAAAACGGCGCAGTGAAATGCAAAAACGTGTTTTCTATGAAAACGAACTAGACACTTGCGACCGCCGCCTCCTGTGTGAAACTAGCTGTGAGCGTGCACCATTTCGCGCTGTCATGTTTATATTTGCACCAGCGGATTGCGGAAACTGAGTGCATTTGCGCTTATTCTTCCAAACTGTCTGTAGTTGTCAGGAAAACACTATAACGACTCGAATGCCGCATTTTTCCACCTGTCGATGTCAGCTCTGTGTATGAAGGAGCTGCCTGAGCCCCACTTTCGCCTCGGAGAGCAGACGAGATGACAGAGGCAGCACGATCGGCAAAATGTCGATGACATACTGGGCATTATATCGCGTCACCAAAAACTATCGAGGTCATGTCCATATATCGTGCTATAAGTCGATATATCGACTATCGCGACAGGCCTAGTGAATGATGACCAGGATCATGTCTTAATGACATGACATCTGAGATCTACAACAGAAGGGAAGATTTTCAGTTAATGATCACTTAAAATAGAAATTAAAAAAAAAAAAATATATATATATATATATATATAAACAAATAAATAAATAAACAGACATGCACACTGACACAGAAGCTAGGATAGGTGTGGTATGTGTTGGGTATGTGTCATTATTTCATTATTACGTTATTATTACTATTGTTATTTTATCATCATTATTATTATTATTATTATTACTGTTATTATTATTGATCTTACTGTTGCCGTCATCACAAAATATTATCATCATCACCATCTTTATTACTGCTATTATTATTATTATTATTGTTATTAATGTTATTATATTATTATTGATATTACTGTTGCCATCACAAAATATTATCACCATCTTTAGTATTAGTATTACTATTGATATTATTATTAATATTATTGATATAAATATTATTATTATTGATATTACTATTGCCGTCAACACAAAATATTATCATCACCATCTTTAGTATTAGTATCACTATTGTTATTATTATTATTGTTATTAATGTTATTATTATTATTATTATTGATATTACTATTGCCGTCAACACAAATTATTATCATCATCACCATCTTTAGTATTACTATTATTATTATTGTTATTATTATTATTGATATTATTGTTGCCGTCATCACAAAATATTATTATCATTATTATTATACATGCTATTGCTATGTATATACTTCTACTATTACCCGTTTGTCATTTCTGCTTGCTGTTACTATCATTGCTGTTTTATTGTTGTTTTTGTGTTTACCGTATGTTGAATGTTTTGCACTCCTAATAAAAAAAAAAAAAAATAGAAATACAGTGCACAAGTCAAATGGACTACTGATAGGACACTTTTATGTTTTTTTTGTTTGTTTGTTTTTTTGTGTTTTTGAAGTTTGACAACCCCTGATCACTATTCACTTTCATTGCATAGAAAAGATCGGCATAAACAATGTCATCTTTTTTTAGTCTTTGGAAGACAGAAAATCATTTGGAATGACATGAGGCTGAGTAAATGATGACAGAATGATTATTTTTTGATTATTTATGAACTATCCCTTTAATTTACAGAGCTGTGGCTGCCATTGCATGAACCGCTGAGAGCAATAGTGTGTATGCATTTGTCTTGCGTGTGTGATTTTGTGTCAGGGTATGGATTTAACAACATCCCACCCATTTTGCAATCTGTAAACTTGTACATTCTCCGTTAATGCTCCCTCCGGAGCCAGCCGATCCCACAGAACAAGAGGCATGAAAAATTCAGCCAGCGTGCCCAATCCTTGCTGCAATTATGCATGAGCAGAACGGCTGGCTGAACAGAGCAAAACCCAATGCATACACTTTACATCCCATTCCCATTCCACTGACTGCCAGGCTAGATCTGTGCATGCTCAGCTCAGACATTCACACTGTCTATAGAGCACTACATGACAGGTAATCAGAAGCACTCCAGCTCCCTCCTGATACTGCTCACTGTGATAATGCCTTAGCAACACACAACTGAACAAATCTGCTGCAAAATTCAGACAGGGCAGAGGGCAAAAGGTGCAACATACATGTGCATATCACATACTGTTAACAGTATATTACGACTGGAAGAAACAAATCACTAAAGACTTTGTGCCGTTGAGAATAAAACTGAACATAAAAACAGTTTAGGAATCCAAAACCCGAAGATGTAACCATGTATTCACGACTGGGGGTTACTAAAGAGTCATGAAGAGAGTCGTTCATCGCGCCACAATGAGTTTAACAACGCTTGCAACGTGAATCAAAGATCATATACGGACTAGAGGTCTGGAACCCGATCTGAGCCCAACGGGCCCCGAAGAACTTGCGGGTTTCGGGTTAAGGTTTCATGAATAGCTTCGGGTTCGAGTCTGTAACTGAGAAAAGCTATATAGGCTGTTATATAGCCTAAGTCTTGCGTGCCGTCTTCTGTGTTTGGCTCAAAAGAGCGGGCGAGAGTGGGAGCACATTTATAATTCACATTTATATATTAACTGTTTTGCGCATGTGATCCCGCTCTCGCGCACTCTTTCAGTCACAACACGGCACATGACACTCAAACCTCTGACTATGAGTGCGATAAGGCAAACAATTACTGAGGGAAAACTTATTACAGTGCCAAATGATGCAGGGAAAGCAGCACAACGAATTCTACCGAATAAAAGGTGAGCCAGGGGATAGCACAATTATACACAAGCCACTAAAATTACTACACAATAATATGTGTGTAAAGTGAACGACTGTAAATTCAAGTGTTTATGGACATATTTCACATACTCTAATGCTCTAAACATGAACCAGCACCGTGTATGAGCACATAATCACATCTTCTTCAAATGAAATATATGTGCAAATAAGGACACTGATACAGCCGTCTGATCATGAACGCAATGACATGAGGAATTATTCTGATACACAGAAGATCAAAATCTCAAAGAACAATGGACAAAAAAGTAACTATGCCTTTATTCTTTCTGTGTCAAACTGATGTGTGTTGTTTGTTCAGAGACTGTAGTGCTCTTAAATGTAATAAAAATATTATTAGACCTTAAATGTTCTTCCACATTTCTCCCTCGTTCTTGGAAGTTTGTTATCATATAGGGTTATATTTTTAAAATGTATCAAGGTGCCACTCATGACACTTTAAATATAATAACTTAAAAATTAGCTAGGAATGCATATTATATAAATTATTTTCCTGTATTAGAGATATTACATTTGGGCAGCACAGTGGCTCAGTGGAGTGGAGCAAGGAGTTCCCCGGTTCGAGTCTCTGCTGAGCCAGCAGGCCCTTCTGTGTGGAGTTTCATGTTCTCCCTTTGTCTTGTTTCCTCTGAATTGGAGGCGCTAAAAATTGTCTGTAGGTGTGAATGCATGTGTGTGTGTGTGTGTGTGTGAGTTCCAAGCCATGTATTGGGGAGGGTTGGGGAAAGATCTGGCACATGTTCATTTCCCCCAGTTTTACATTTAGATTGCCTTTGCCATCATCTAATGCTCACTTTAAGGTTAATCTTTAAAATACTAATAGCTTATACTAATAATACTATACTAATTTTACTAATAATTTAGCACCAAAGATGAATATTGAGGGAACATTTCCCCCAAATGTCCATGATGATTATTAGTTAAACTCACACACATGCACACATACACTAAAACGCAACATGCCTATTAGTATAGCTAGGTCATTTTTCTTACCACCAAAGAAAGGGGCCTTTTCCATGACACCACTCCAATCAGTCCAGACAAAAGAACCTGAAACAAAAAGAAATCAGATTTTAAGACTAAAAAACAAAGCTCTGCATCTCACTGGGCCAGTTTAAAACCAACACTGTCAAGTGAAAATCACATCTCAGCATTACAGGAGACTGTCTCACAGGTGAATTTATCAATATTTCATGTGCAGGGAGTAATTCAGTCATCAGGTTGGTAGGGGGAATTCTTTGGATATGGTGGAGAGGTTAAAAAAAAAAAGTGTGATTACACTTTTATAGCCAGGGCAGCACTTGTTCTTTCTTTTTGTTCTCTATCTTTTTCTCCTTCACCCTTCATTAACCAGCAGCACTACACTCCGGAGGCAGTCTCTCTTTCGCATGCTCCTTCACCCTTTAACCCATCATGTCCAGCAGGCCTCTCTCCCTCATTCACACTTTTTACCCATGGGACCTTGGTGCTGTGCTACAATCACAGTGGCATCTTGGATAAACCAACAGGAGCAGAGCGTGAAATGCACATGCAATGGAAATGAAACGTTAGCACTGAAGCTGATGCTGCCAGCAGTTTAGAGTGTAAATTTAGGTTATGAATAATGCTACAGATGGGATTAAAACGCTTGGGAATATGTAGTGCTTCATATGTAAAAGTAGGTGAATGCTGACTTATTCTCAGTGACTAGAATGCGTTTGCTGGCAGAGCAGTGAGACTGAGGAGTGATCGATCGGAAGATTATAGGATTATGCCATTGTGTGCAATCACACACAGCTGTGAGATTAACAACCTCAAACATAAAGGAAAAGTGCAGAAAAATAAATAGGGTACAAAAAGAAAAAAACAATGAAAAAAATCCAAGAGAAAGCTTTGTAAGGATGTTAAGCAGGATTTGGTCTGTGCTGGTTTCCCCAGTAAAAAAATAAAATAAACATTATATTAGTGCAGCAATAATAGCAAAACAAAACACATACATACATAAAACACAATGTATTTCCAGAAATTTTGCTTAAGCCATTATTAAGACATTTCTTTAACACATAAGAACATTTCTATTACAAGTATGACATGAGATTATGTTTTATGAGAGAGAAAGTGTGTAAGACAGATGCTTCAGAGAGATGATGTGAGAGACGATTCACATTGTATTTGCTCTCTTGAATTATTGATCCTCTTTCAGCAGCAATTGAGAAGGAGAAAGAGATGGAGAAAACTAAACCAAGAGTGAAGAAAAAAAACTGCTGAGAAAGAGTCAGTTAAAGATAAGATTGAACGAGAGGAAAGGCCTGGCTGGTGTATGTGTGGAAAAAGCAGCAGCACAAAAGAGCTCACTGAAAGGAATATATGAGCGTCATGCAAAATTCTATTCCTTCCCAAAATCATATCCCCCTTTGGACCCCTAAATGATTATATGGGCTAAAATCATTTCAGGGGGTATTCTATTCAGTGCCTGATTACAATACAATATTGGATGCTGATGTAAATCTTAATGGATTTACTGTGAACAATTCATCCATACATGTATTTCTTTCCTTTTTTTCTTTTTCTTTTTTTGTTCCTATAATTTTTAATCAAAATGTCATAACTCAATCTTCCAGAAATTACAGAATTCTTTCTGGTGACGTTTGCCAAACTTCTCCAGTCATATAGTCCAGTTTAACCACACCCATTTCTTACACTTGACTGCAAGCTCGCACTCAGATCTGCCTATATCCAATCAACAACCGACTTAAGTCATTGTCATTTTTTTTTCTTTTTTCACCAATCCATTTCACTCAGATGTGCGTTATAATTCGGAGAAAAGAGCTGTACACGGCCAAATAATATATATATATATATATATAAAATATATATTTATTATATATATATATATTATTATATATATATATATATATATATATATAATTTGGATGAACTCATTTTAAGGATGGATATACAGTATATAAATATAACATGATGTAACTCAAGCTAAGGTATAATTTCTTTCCCCCCGAGGCTCACATATAATATTAGCAATTTAATCAATCTTTTATGACCATTTTCCCACCCTCTGACTCTTTCAATTTAAAATGGGCCATTTTTGCCACTGTTCTTAGTTCTTCTGATATTAGGAATAATAGAAACCCTCTATCGTGAACAGCTACTCAAATGTTTACCTTTATACTCACAGATGACTCACATATTATGGAAATTTATGTACCGAAGTATGAGTCAGATTGTTTGTCTGTGGTAAATGACAGCATGCCACAGATATTGTCAGACACACACACACACACACACACACACACACACACACACACACACACACAGAGCCTACATTAGCACCTGCTACCGTTTGAACCCTCCACATCATATACGAGTCCCCATTGAGAATTTTCCCTTATTATTTTCAGCTCTGTGCCTGAATTAGGGCTCCCTACTGACTCTCAGTACATTTATAGCACATCTGGAGAGCAGGTTAGTGTTTTTGAGCAAGTTCGACTGCAGAGGGTCAAACTACACTTTGGGAAAGAAAAAAAAAAAAAAAGTGTAGAAATAATTTTACTCAGAAATTGCTAGTAAATTTCACAAACAATTACAAAGAAATGACAAGTAAAATAGATTTTGCTGTAGAAAACAAATATTTTTCTATACATTGCACTCTAATAATCTTTGTGTTATTTACAACTTCAAAAAAATCATTTTTTACAGTTTACAGTACTCATGAATTTGCTGGATAATGTACAGAAGGATAATATAGTTATGTGGATCAGCTTTTATAGCTTTATTTGACGATATCTGTGTTACATAGCAGTCATAAAACATCTGCAACCATCAATCCCATTTTCCTTACACCTCCAGAGGTGCAATAGAGAACATATTGTGCCCTGGGTGGGAAGCCTCGCCGGTGATTTCCTGCCTGTGCAGTTGAGTCTGTGGAGAAATTGTTTTCTGGAAAGAGGCAACGATAGCAAGCAATAATCAAAGAAGGATTTCACCCTCGGCTGCGCTCTCAACAGGATTAAGACGCACCACTCACTGACATTAGCCACTAAAGCCTTTTAGCTCAGTCAGCAGCGCTATGAGAGGAGAGAGAGCCCTTCAGTCAATTACCAGGGTACAGCTGCTCGGTCTAATATATGTACATGTCATACAGCCCATATCACAAACACCACAAATGACAACTTGCTTGACTGTGAGGACCCGATTCAGCTCAAGTTCAGTCTCCTGAAACTGGACTATTAGGAAAAATCTGAGGGAACACAAATTGTCAGTGCAGGATCAAACACAGTGCGGCTTGGGAACTTACAGTTTAGGAACTAAACTTGTAGCGGTTTGCATACTGAGTGTGTTGTGAATGTGGGCTGCAGAGTATAAGTGTGCTGTGGGTGACAGTCTTTAAATCACAGTGAATGGTTTGCATAGCAGTGATACACCACTGCCCCCCTCCCCAAACAGAGAAAGAGAGAGGCTGAGAGAGAAAGAGATAGCGCATTTGAACTGAACACTACAGGATGAAAGTAATAGCATTTGATATGTCTGTCTGTGTGAAATAATATGTGCAAACGGAAGAATAAACGGGACATTATTGATGGTCCATTAATTTTTGGAATTCCAATGCAATTCCACTGCCAAACAAACAAATATGTTTGTTTTTGATTATTTAAAAAGAATCAGCTTTTCTTTCTCTTCTAATCAAAACTGTTGCTTAGAGGTATGAGTTATAGTATGAGATGGGTGAAATGACCTAAAACTCCCTTTTATAAAATAAAATAATTGCACCAGCTGGACCTTGACAAAGGTAACATTTATTAATTTTTCTAACATTCTCTATGCTATTACCTACTTACCTCATAGATTAGGTATTAATTTTAAAGTGCAAAAAATCAAGTCAAGTTTGAATTCATAAAGGGATTCATAAAGACTATATTCATAAAGACTTAACTTGTTTCTGAAAGAATGATTCAGTGATAGATACATTTTTAACAGTAATTTGTTTCCACCTGGCGTAACAATGCAATCGATTCAGTCATTATTTGAAGCACCCAGTTACTTTCAAAAAGTGATTTATTCTATTTTGATCGGTAACGTAGACATCAGCGTTTATATCAGAACAATAAACTTTTGTATACTTCTGTGATAACTGAAATATTTGTAACAGAAATAATGATACTGTGTGTTTGACAAGATTGTTTGTGAAGCTGTTTATATCTAAACATAACTGCTCTCTCTAGATCAACGGCTGCGCGAATGCAGATTTTATTTTTGTCAAAGGTTTAATATACACGGACGAATCATTGTCATTTAGGAATTAGATCATGTGGGTGATGAAATCGAGAATGTGATCTTTTAAAGATTCATCGTGCAGCTTTGTGCATCTCTCTCTCTCTCTCTCTGTATTGAAATCTGACGTATACGAGTAGCACGTGGGCTTTTCAGTGCATTTATTGCTATAATATTCATGAGGTGAGACATCTCTATTAAAGGATACGCTCCTCGCACTTCACCCACCCATCACACCAGAACCGTTTTTGGAACCGGGCTGAAAAAAATACACTTTTTGCCTGGAAGACCTATCGTTTCATACAGTCATGTGACCACGATAACATCGAGACAATTTTGCTATCGCGATACCACCAAATTGATAATCCCTAAAATAGTATTTTTTAGTATTTTTGTCTTGTTTCCAATCTAAATATCTAAAAAAAATTTAATCCAGATGTTTTCTAGATAAGTAAAATGACAAGATATTTTTTTTTCTGAAAAAAAAAAAAAAAAAAAAAAATCAAAATAAAGTAAGTTTTTGCTTAAAACAAGCAAAATTATCTGCCAATGGGGTAAGAAAAATGATCTTGTTTCTGTTTGAAATCTTGTTTCTGTCCCAAACAGAAACAAGATTATCTATCTTACCACATTTTTTGCAGTGTAACCATTTCATAAGAGTCAGACTTTCAATAATTTTTTATTGTAATGATTAATTTTTGTCAGGAAACCTTGGACTATAGGTCATGCTGTATGGTTCTGATTCACTACAAAGGACCGACTCAGAGTCATTACACTGGTTGTTCTGTATGGTTTTGAATCACTAAACATAACTGTTGCATAAAAGTCATCGCAAGAATCAACTGCGCTATTGATTCAGTAGCAGTGTTGCAGTACCACTGCACAGCAGTGCGTTGAAACACTGTCACAGAAATTTAGTATTGACAGAATGCACATGAGAGAACTATGAACGTAACTGAAGTTTATTCAGTTAAGGATTCATACCGTTAAAAATTTTGGGGTCGGTAAGATTTTAAGTGTCAGTAAAGATGTAATGCTACAAGAAAATTGTACTTCAAATAAATTGAACTTAATTGAACTATTCAACTTCCTATTAATCAAAAAAATCCTGAAAATTGCTTCCACAAAAATATTAAATAGCACAACTAATTTGAACATTAATAAAAATGATTTCTGATCACCAAATCAGTGTATTAGAATGATTTCTGAAGTATCATGGGACACTGAAGACTGGAATAATGTTAATAATGCTGTAAATGTTCAACATGCCTTTGACAGAAAGACTGAACAAGTAAAACTAGCTACAGTATTGCACTCGGAGGATCTTCTGGTCTCAGCTCTATACCAATAATTCGCATGATCTTATATTCTCTCAAACTGATGTTTTTTCTTGTACGTGATGCCCTGAGGGTGAAATGAAAATATTCATAAGCTGAGCATCTAGCACAAAAAAAAGTCTAGAAGGCCAAAAATGATCAAATCAAAATCAGAAAACACAAGAACATGCACCACAATCTGTCAAATCACTTCTACTCAACAGACTCCACAACAGACAAGCTGCTGCTTGATACTATTGTTCCGGCTGCAGTAACGACATCAGCAGGCCTCTGGTGATGTCAGCAGGATGGTCAACTAAGTGAGAAGATTTCAACCGAGCTCATGTGTGGCTGAACTGATGTCCATGTCGTGTGTCTGGAGAGAGTCCAAGATTTCTAATTTTCTCCTGCTGGTTCGTGTGATAAGCACACATGTTCTCCTGACATCATGGAGAACGTGGGGTCTACTTGCCTCAATTAAGAAGGAAACTATGATCATATAGTATGTGCTATTAGATATAAATAGAACGAATACACCCACTGTCCGCTGCAATGCCTGCGAATGACTTCAAGGCATATTTCTCAAGTGTAGCAACCCTCACATACATACTAATGAAGGTGTGTGGCCTATCATCTTGATTTAAATGCATATTTATGAAGGTGCGTGCATACTTATGAAAGTGTAAAGCATCATCCACATACACATCATCACATATACACTTATGAAGGTTCATGGCTCATCACCTTTATTCTATCCTGCTCGAGATGAGTTCAATATGTAAAGCATTTGGATGTATCCATAAACGTGATAATGATCATCAAGGCTATGTGAGTGACTGAATGAAGGTCCTAGAATGAGCACACAGCACACTTACACATCACTCCCTAAAAGGGAGGGAAAGAAAGAGGGAGACAGGGAGGGACGGATGGGAATGGTGGTTCTGTTGCCGTGGAAACCCCTTTCTGGACACTTTCCAGGCTTTGTAATGATTTCCCATTTACCCCTCAGAGAGGAAGACAGAGCGAAGTGACTCCTACTATATCAACATGCAACACACACTGCTCTCAACAAAGCTTCACTGCAAACCCCCAAAGAAACACACACACACACACACACACACACATATAATCATATGGCATAAAAACCATGTGGAGAAAAAAAAAAAAAAAAAAAAAAAACCTACTCTCGCAATTTTCACAGGAAAGATTTGTCCATTCATTCTCAGTGCGGCGGATGTGTAGTAAATCGATTCGGCTCACACCCACTCTAGTACCAGAGAACTGAACTGAACCACCAACAGTATCATTGAGCTTCAGATGGTATTCAGGAGCTGAACTCTTGGGCAGCTTGTGTTGTTTTTCTCTAAAGTGATGACCTGCACCTTGCTGCAGATTCGCCTCCATCTAATAAAATTACAGAACCATCACTGTCCTTGTCATGGCTGTAATCCTGTTAGGGGGGGACTCTTATCAGGTAAAAAAAACATCTCTCTGGAACAGCTAGCACACATCCTAAAAAGGCATCTTCGAGTAGGTTACGGGGAAACTGGGTGTGTGCCTGCAGGGAGGAATTTTGTGAATGTTTGTGGTACAAATAATGGTACATGATTCGATTAGATTCTGTTTCACAAACTGTTGATTTGACACGATTGTGAATTTGATTTGATTCAATTCATTTATTTCAGTCAAGTGTCATTTTGCTCATATGAAAGAAAATATTTCTCAACTAATACATTACACAGGGAACCTTCTACATTGATCCATCATGAATATTTATTTAAAATGAACAATAGGACCAAACTAGCAGTTCAGTTGCTATTTATTTAATGTATATCAACAGAACCAAACATTGATACGCAGATGCATTAAATTGATCTAAAATTACAGTAAAAACATTTATAATGTTATTAGTGGTGCAACGGATCACCATATTATGGTTTTCGAGTCACAGATCGGATCATTTTTCTGATCAGCAAAAAAAGAATGAATAAATAAATGTGACCCTGGACCACAAAACCAGTCATAAGTCGCATGGGTATATTTGCAGCAATAGCCAACAACACATTGTATGGCTCAAAATTATCGATTTTTCTTTTATGCCAAAAATCATTAGGATATTAAGTAAAGATCATGTTCCATGAAGATATTTTGTAAATTTCCTACCATAAATATATATAAAAATATTTTTGTGAGTGGATATGCATTGCTAAGGACTTCATTTGGACAACTTTAAAGGTGATTTTCTCAATATTTTGATTTTTTTTGCACCGTCAGATTCCAGATTTTCAAATAGTTGTATCCTGGCCAAATATGGTCATATCATAACAAACCATACATCAATGGAAAGCTTATTTATTCAGCTTTCAGATGATGTATAAATCTCAATTTCACAAATAAAAACAAAATAAAAATAAAAATGGGGTGTTTTGAGACAAATGTAACTTTGCTTCCAATTTGTTACTTAAAGAACACTAAGCACTTTGATACCACAGCAAAAACTATAACTAATAAGTTCAAACATTATTAAAGACAAACGAACCGACAGTAAAAATAAGAATACAATAATTAAAACAGATAAATACTATAGAACAGTTACAAATAAAGTTAGGTCTAACAGTAGTATTCAGGTAAGCCTACAGAAATGTGATAATTAATATACATAGAAATACAAGTAACACTTTACAATAAGGTTCATTAGTTAAACATTAGTTAACGTATTAACTAACATGAACCAACCATGATCAATACATTTGTTACTGTATTTACTAATTTTCGTTAACATTAGTTAATGAAAATACAGCTGTTCATTGTTTGTTCATGTTAGTTCACTGTGCATTAACTAATGTTAACAAGATTTTAATGTATTAGTAAATGTTAAAATTAACATTAACAAAGATTAATAAATGCTGTAGAAGTGCAGTTCATTATTAGTTCATGTTAACTAATGTAGTTAACTAATGTTAACTAATAAACCTTATTGTAAAGTGTTACCGAAATATAATTGTAACTACACTGCATGCTCACTCTATAAATTAAATTTAGATTTATCATTGTTAAAGCTGTGTTTTGTTGTTTGACATTTAATGACAGTTATTTTTAGGCTCCTGTCACTAAATGCACGGAACCAATGTGCGAATGCACGACCGAATGCACAGAACCAATATGATGAAACACATACGATTTCTTTCTCAACTGAACTCTTTACGTTCACTTAAGACATAACCGACTGTATACAAGAATACTTGTCGAGACGGGTATTCTGAGATTGTTTAATGTGTGTATGTGTCCGTTCAAGAGTCTACAAATCCAAACCTAAGTGTTTATGAGGCCACACATCCAAGTTTGGGACACATCAGGGAGAAACGCATGCTCTTTTTTAATTAAATTGAACAATCTGGGGATTAAAAGAGCGTCAGTGTAAATCCACCCCTGAAGACGGTGACATTCGGCAACTCCAGATATATCACATAGAAAAGCTGGCAGCCGAGAAATCCTTCTGGCTCGTTTAAAAGCAACCACCAGATCACATGACTCGCTGTGTTCAATTTAGAAATTGCATTCTGCTGTCACAGGCACACCTCGCAAATGAATAAAGCCGTACCTGTACGTACATTCTGTGCCAATAGCAGAACGTTGCTTGAATTAATTAGAGTCAAGAGTCAACTGCACTGAAATATGTTTTGGACTCAAAATGGGGAATGAGAAAACTAGAGGAATGAAAATGACAGGGAGTGTATTCTTTTGTTGAAAGGGTTGTGCATGTGTATGTGTGTATAAGACATAGACAGAGTGCTTGTGTTTACACTGTGACCTCTCCATCACATTGGCTTCAGCCCCTTTTGGGCTCTTGAGACACAGATGAGAGCTTCACTCAAATTAGATGCCACTACTCAAACAGCTCTAAAGCAGCCGTTTATTTCCAGCACTAACAATGGAGCTCACAGGAGAAGGTCAAGGCCACTGTGATTGGCTGAAAATGTCTTAGCTCATTCAAAATGTAATACACAGACTCATGGTTACTTGCTCTCATTTAGTCACTCCATCTTCGTCATTCACCTCCTCTTCCTCACTTTCTCTCATTCCACAAATCATTATTCCCTGTCTAACATCTCACACGGTTCTGAGCTTAGAACAAACAGCTCATCCTCATCGCCATGGAAACAGTGGGACAACAGCAGGTTCCCTGGTGTTACTGGGGGTTGGGCATCTCAATCATTCTTTCCCTTCCTCTCCCTCTCCCTCTCTCACGCTGTTATTCACATTCATCCACTTTCTGCACACAGATCTCCTCTGGAGACCATGCCAGTAAGCACACATGGAGCTCCTCTGATAGCTACAACACCGCAATAACCATAGAAACTATTTGGAGTCGCAGCTCTGACCACTGATTGTCTTTAAGAACTAATTCATGTCCAGGTCACATTTCACATCAAGAATCAAGAAGAAATTATTATTTGCACAAAGAACCAAAAAAAAAAAAAAAAAAAAAAAAAAAACTTTAACTTAAAACATAAATATAAAAAAAAATTAGTGATCGACCGATATTGATTTTTTTAGAACCGATACCGAAAATTTTTGTGTTTATGTGCCCGATAACCGATATGCTGAACCGATATTTATTTACTGTTATACTTCTGTTTTTGACACGATTACAACACCACTGAACTGAACAAACCATTTTATTTATAGCCATCACTCCCTCCTTGCATAGAAAACAAAACAAATCTTATTTATACACCAATAAATAGAGGGGTCTGAAAGTGCAAAAAATAAAAAAGTGCAGTTACTAAACTGTTTTTGTTGAAAATTAGTCTTTCATGTTAATTTTAATCTTCATATTACAAAAATAATTGTATTTATAAAAAGCATCAGCAGCGACACTAATGTTAACAATAAGCAAAATAAATGTAGAATGTCTAATGTTTTCAAATGGAGAAAATAAATTAAAGACAGGAGTCATATCAACTTTGCAGAAATGTAATACTTCATTTTAAACTACAGTTTTAGTAGATTTATAAGCTGTTTAATAGGCTAAAGAGTGAAGAATAATTCGCTGGATAATGTTAAATAACTGAATAATATTCTCTGGAATATTGGAATATAACAAACAAAACATCATATTTTATTGCATTTCTCAACTGGTATGTTATATCAGAATTATTAATAATGTTTTTGTCGTTCTAGATTATGAAATATCTGCTGTAAAAGCGCTGTTTATCTATGCATTTACACAGAACTATACTCAAACTGCGATCGCTTGCAGAGATAATAAATAATTTCCATAGAGTTGTGTTTACTTGGATGTTTATTAGCGAATTAATGGTTATATAGTAAATGTTTATATAATTATGGTGTTTTAAACAAGTAAATCTTGTTAAAAGTTACATGCGGTGGCCGTTTTGGAGCATTTCCTGAGCATCAACCCGCTGAGTGAACAGCAAAATGCAGACGACTTCACGAGACTAATGATGAGCAGAGAAAGAATTAAATTCAGCGCTTTTATTTCCAACATGTGCTCATTCATGGCTGTATTATTTAATTTATGCAAAGTTACATCTTTACTGAGACAGGACATGACAGATTATCTTGCGTGACTCTGAGCTTGAAGACAAGCTGCATAAACTAGCTACATTTCAGGCATTTATGTAACACATCTAATTTGTGCATTAATGGCTGTTATATTAAATAAAGTTTACGAATTACAGCAAAGCAGGTAAGTATACTTTACCTGAGCACGCCGTCGTCTCGTCTCCCCTCAGATGCGCTGTAATGGCGATCCTGCGCGCAATTCTCAAAACACCCACAAGATGGCGGCGTTTATCGGTAAATCCGATATTACAAAACCGATATCCGATTATGGTAAAATGCTTAAATATCAGGGAAAATATCGGTAAATCGATATATATCGGTCAATCTCTAAAAAAAAATGTGTACGGGCTTGCACAATTTGGGGGAAAAAAGCGAATTGCAATTTTTCTGGTTAAAATTGCGATTGCGGATTAAAATGTGATTAAACAAAAAAAATAATAAAAGAGCACAATGTTTGTTGTTCTTGTTTGTAGGACTGCACAATTTGGTCAAACATGTTTTTATACATCAACAGGCCTATGACTAATAATAATTATTATGATTATGATTATTACAATATACAAAATATTGTAATAACATTTTCACTATAAAATACAAAACAGAGTATTTAAAAATAAATGTAATATAATTGTTATTATTATTATTATTATTATTATTATTATATTTTACTATTTTGATTTTATGGAAAACTGCTGGGTGACCTGTTAAAGGGTTAGTTCACCCAAAATGAAAATTCTGTCATTAATTACTCACCCTCATGTCGTTCCAAACCCGTAAGACTTTCGTTCATCTTCAGAACACGAATGAAGATCTTTTTAATGAAATCTGAGATGTCTGTCCCTCCATTGACTGCCTTTGCAACTGACACTTTGATGCTTCAAAAAGTTCATAAAGAGATCGTAAAACTAATCCATATGAATTGAGCAGTTTAGTCCAAATTTTCTGAAGAGACACAATAACTTTATATGACGAACGGATTTAATTTACGCTTTTACTCTCATGTAAACATTGATCAGCAAACATAAGCAGAAGCTCATGTTAGTTCACAGTGCATTAATGTTAACAAGATTTTAATAATGTATTAGTAAATGTTGAAATTAACATTAAAAGAGATTAATAAATGCTGTATAAGTGCAATTCATTATTAGATCATGTTAACTAATGTAGTTAACTAATGTTAACTAATGAACCTTATTGTAAAGTGTTACCGAACAAACCTCTTCCAGAAGCTCAAACATGCTGCGTAACCAATGTGTTGATCAATGTTTAGTAATTAATAGGGGTTGCACCGACTAGTTGACTTTAAGGCTGTGCCATGACGCTTTAAGCTTGACGTCGACTAGTCGCTGGTCCTATAGAGGGCGCAACAGCATAAGAAATTGTTGAAGTCCACATTTACCCTTTCCGAAATGACACATAATAAATGCATACTCTGAGAGCACTCCACAAGATATGTTTGATTATACCACAAGGATGCTCGAAATTGAATGGGAGAATGCACGTTTTAAACAGCTTATTGTACAGGTAAGTTAATAGCCATTCTAAACTAATGCATGCTAACGCACACACATACAGTATAGCTCGTACTCTGTAAAAAAAAAAAATCAAAAGTTGAGAAAACTTAAAAGTTTAAGGCAACCAGCTGCAGGAGATTTTTGAGTTTTCTCAACTTGTTGTAAATTGAACTTGTAATATAACAAGTTTTCATTTTGGGGTGAACTAACCCTTTTGACATGAAGGGGGCCTATAACAATAAATCATTAGAAAGGTCTAAGGTTTTATTAAAAAAAATATATATTATTATAAAAATGTCTTAATTGGAAACCTTGCATCCAGTGTATGAAAAAAAAAAACCTGTACACTTATGGATTTGCATGTTTACTTTAGAGAGAAGTATTATTTTTTTCCTATTTTTACCCAAAATAGGGTATTGTGAGTATTACTGAGCACACACGTAATGTCTATTTCATTCATACTGGGTGCCCTCGAGCAGAAAGTCCACAAGTGAGACTTATAGAAGTCATAAAGCTCATGTTCCAGGAAATCCCTTATTTGGACAAACGCCTCCAGATATCACTGCAGCAGAATAAAACACAGATTGAGACGTTTTGACTGATGAAGCATGAAGACAAATATACAATTGCGACAATATATGGTTTATCTGTGTTCAAGCCAACTCGTGTATTTTCATAAGAATAAGAATAAAGTATATTTATAATTCAGTGCTAATCGACATAGCCTTTATCACTGTATAGAATACTACAAAATATATCAGATCACATCAGAAAGGAAGTTATTTCAGTAACTAAAGTTTGAAGTAAAAACATGTCATTAAATGTTCTCTATTGTTGGACAACAGGTTGGTAAACGCTTGTCATTACAAGTTTGGAAAGACGTTTGGCACGTGTTGCTTTTTTAAATGCACTTTATAAATGATTTAAACTCACAGCACTTGTAGAGATGAAGCAGCATTTACTGAGAACCAATCGATCTGCTTTGAGCACAGTGTTGTGTTTCACAATAAAATACGCAGCGCATATATTTATTTAATTTGCGATTTTATAATCTCACTAAGGCAAATCACAATTTCGGCTTAATTTCAGTTAATTGTGCAGCCCTAGAACTGGCCTTTAAGGTGCGATCTGCAACATTTTGCGGCCAAAAAAGGTAAATTGTCTATTGTCAATAGTGTAGTTGTATGAAGCATAGCTCACACAGAAGTCACTTTTAAACCATTGACCAACAACTGACCAACTTTGCAAATGGTCAATTTGGGGAGAAATGTGCTTCATTATCATGACAATAATGTCACAATGAAAAAAATAAATCATTGTTAGGCTTCACTTTTCCTATGCAGTATTTCTGAATACTTTTTTCTTTTTTTTTTTTTTTTGCTTGAATGTGTCCTGGACATTTTTCCTAATTACCTCAAACGTCTAAACACCTTCTAAACACCTTAAGTAGGAACGACTTGATCTAAAAAAATAAATAAATAAATAAATAAATTAAAAAAAATTCTCAGTATCACAACAATGTGTGTAAATCATACACACACAAACGTGAGACAGTGGGACATTTCTGGTGACGTTCTCTCAGTGGACAGTGCTATCCTTCCTCTAATAGGCATCTCTTGTCCAGCTCTTTGAATAATTGCAGAGCAACTGAAATTGAGACAGCATTAGATAAACAAAGCCAGCTGAAGCATCCCCCATTACTCCGTGTCTCGAACTATTATGCCGTAATAGTCAAAACTACATAGTGACATGCTGCGGACTACAGTGGCATTAAGAGAGAAAAAGAGCTTTTCATCAGAGCACTGCATTACATTCAAAAACAGCCACCAATCCTTTTTACATGGTAGCAGAAATATAAACCATGATGCTGATGATGATGGAGGGTGTGAGGAGAAGAAAGAGAAAGATGACAAACAAAGACTAATTAGGGAAGTTAAAGGGGGGAGAGAGAAAGACCGAGAGAGATAGAAATCGTGTGCAGCAGGGACTTTTCCCCAGTAATTGAGATGGATTGTAGTGGGCAGAGAGGCCAGATGTGAAAAGAAGAGACTCTCACTGTGGGAACTATTCCTTTTCTCTCTCTCTCTCTCTCTCTCATACATTTTGTGCTTTAGCGATGACTTTAGCCAGTTTAATCACTAATGACTTCTAAATTGAATTTAGCTCAAATTAAAAAAGCAAAATCAAATAGGAGATGGAGCATGCTGTAAGCAGTCCTGCAGAGAGCTCCCTTAAAACAGCTGAAGCTGGCTTTGCCACTTTATTTTGCTTTGACTATTAAGATAGATTATTGCAGCCTCTTGAAAGGAGGCCATAACAAACAATCCCAATGTAAATTTAAATTACAATTTGATTCATGCTGTATTGCCAAAGTTGAAAGTGCTGATATGCAGAAATGCCATTTTCAGTTCAACAGCCCTTTACAGCCTCAATGTCTCCAAAAAAGCGGAATCTTTCCAAGTAAATAAATAAATAAAAGAAAGAAAAGAAAAGTGTGTCACTGGTAAAGACAGTAACATCTCACAACAATGGCCATCAATGAAGCTATTTCACACTGAGGAAGCTCTTTTCATTAGTCACTCACAGCTTGGAAAGGATCAAGATGGAAAAAGTGGAAGAAAAAGAAAAATATTGAATTAGTCCAGGGTTAAAATAAAATAAAACATACATACAAATAAAATCCATCATATCAACAAAATTATATATAATATACAATATGTATACACACACACACACACACACACACACACACACAAACAAAGCTATAAAACACATCAACGATGCTGTGAACATCTGAAAACCACAATTAGGACTAAAGGGCTTCGATAATGTAATTAGCTTTAAATGGCAGCGTGCTTCATCAACACAATGCGATGTGCAGACATCTAAACACTGTTTAATGATAGTCTTTTAGCAGTGACAATGGTGCTCTATTATATCTAAATACCAGTAGTACACTGTACTGTAGGGCAGTTTATTGATCTTAATCAAAGAAGATGAAGACTTATTGCTGGGGCAAAACAAAATCTCAAAGTGTGTGTGTCTGTGTTTGAGCATTTGCAGGGCAGGATGTCGCATAAAGGCCCCCATCACAGCTGGCAACCAGAGATGTGCATTCTACCACTGAAGCTGATGTGCCAGGCTTTAATTCATACACTGGTGGCCAATCAGAGAACATTGGCCCAGCTTAACTACACACACACGCACACACAGGAACACAGGAGCCAGTAAGACTCCCTGCAGGCTGGTTAGATCAATGGCAATAAAATACCATTTCTGATTGTTGTAAGACTCAATAAGTGTAAATCCTATTTGAAAATCAATATAGGAAAAAAAAGCTACAACTGCAAAAATTCATTGAGGTGCTTCATTTTTAAAGTCTCTCAAGTACAATCCTGAAACTTAAAACACCTAGCACTAAATGTTTCAACTATACTTTGACTACACTGCTTTGCTCAGACAGGCAGCAAAAATAGATAATAATAATAATAAAAAATAATAATAAAAAAAAAAGATCTAATCTAATGTTTACAAACCTGTCACATATCTATGTGATTTGAAATCTGAATATTTCATGTACACTTTTCAGTCATTCAGTAAAGTACTTAATATTGTCTGAAGTGCACAATATTGGCACAATACAGTCTTTTTCGCTCACTTTTTTCTCATATAGTTTAATGCGAGGTGACCAGTAACAGTCGATCATAAAGATTGGATATGAAAACCAAATCGGACTTGTGTGTGAACAGCTCGTGCCAATGTCTACTTTACTGTAGCGATTACATCAGGACTATACTGGCATTGTGTTTTTATTGCCATTTCGTGGTTGTCCTAGGACTTGATTGGCACACTGTGGTTATCTGCTGGTCATACTAAAATGAACATAAATGTTCGCTTCAATAGAAAAGTATATTCCAAGAAAAAAAAAGAAAATACTGAATGTCTATCAGAAATATAAACTACTGAATGTTTATCAGATCTCTACTGGATGGAAGTGATCAGTAATATGAGGGGTATTTTCTCATTTACACATCAGGCTGGATCCTGGGAGTGCAGTAAGAGGGGGAAGGCCTTCTGCATCAGGGACTGGAGAGGAACAGACAGTCCAAGTCAGCCACAGGCTTTTTTTCTTTTTTTTTCATTTGGCACTGCCCTTCGGAAGCAACAGAAGACACTTAAATGTTTGCCAGAAGAATTAAGTATAATATTCCTTGATCTTCAAATTCAAAAGGTTTTCACCCCCCGGCTCTTAATGCATCGTGTTTCCTTCTGGAGCATCAGTGAATGTTTGAACCTTTTTTAATAGTTGTGTTTGAGTCCCTCAGTCATCCTCAGTGTGAAAAGATGGATCTGAGAATCATACAGTCACTGCTGTAAAGGGTTCAAATATGCAAAAGATGCTGGAAATCTGAAGAATCTGCAGGACCTGGAGGATTTTTCTGAAGAATATTGGGCAGTTTAACTGCTCAGGACAAACAAGAGACTCATGAACAACCATCACAAAACATAAAAACAGTCGTAGATCATCCAGGTAACGACACAGTATTAAGAATCAAGGGTTCATAAACTTTTCAGTGGGTCGTTTTTATAAATTCAGCTATTTTTTTGTCTTGTGGACCATATGTAAAAATTATTTATGTAAAATATCTTACTCAGGACAGTACTAAATAAAAAATAACATGCATATTGCATGATCCCTCTTATTTTGTTAAAATTATTCACATTTTCACAGATTCTGCAAGGGGTTCACAAACTTTCAAGCAGCACTGTGTGTATATATACAGTGGTGGTCAGAATTATTGGCACCCTTGGTAAATATGATCGAAGATGGCTATAAAAATAAATCTGCATTGTTTATCCTTTTGATCTTTAATTCGTAAAATTAGCAAAAATCTAACCTTTCACTGAAGGAAAAGAATTGAAAGTGGGGGGGAAAAAAATCACATTATGAAATAAATGCTTTTCTCCAAAACATGTTGGCCACAATTATTGGCACCCCTAGAATTTTTTATGAGTAAAATATCTCTGAAGTATATTCCCATTCATATTTACAATTTTTTAGCACACCAGGGTGACCATGAACATGAAATTGTCCAGCCATGACTTCCTGTTCCACAGGAGTATAAACGTGGAAAAACACAGAGGCCAAATTTCCTTAATCATTCATCATAATGCGAAAAACCAAAGAATATAGTTCTGATGTGCAGCAAAAGATTGTTGAGCTACACAAAACAGAAAATGGCTGTAAGAAAATAGCTAAAGCATTGAAAATCCCCATTTCCACTATCAGGACAATAATTAAGAAGTTCCCATCAACTAAAGATGTTACAAATCTGCCTGGAAGAGGACGTGTGTATAAATCGTCCTAATGCGCGGTGAGGAGGAAAGTTTGAGTGGCCAAAGACTCTCCAAGGATCACAGCTGGAGAATTGCAGAGATTAATTGAGTCTTGAGTCTCAAAAAGCCTAAAAAAAAAAATAAAAAAATAAAAAATCAAACAGCACCTATATCCCCACAAGTTGTTCGGGAGGGTTACAAGAAAAATCCTCTGCTTTCATCCAGAAACAATCTCCAGCAAATTCAGTTGTCAGACACGACTGGAACTTCAAACAGGACCGGCTTCTATGGTCAGATGAAACTAAAAAAAGAGCTTTTTGGCAGCAAACCCACCAGATGGGTTTGGTGCACACATGGATAAAAAGTACCCCATGCCCACGGTTAAATATACTGCTGGATCTTTAATGTTGTGGGCCTATTTTTCTGCTGGAGGTCCTGGACATCTTGTTCAGATACTTGGTATCATGGATTCTATCAAATACCAACAGATAAAAAATCAAAACCTGACCGCTTCTGCTAGAAATCCAATAATGGGCAGTGATTGGATCTTCCATCAGGACAATGATCCAAAACAAACATCAAAACCAACACAAAAATGTGTCACTGAGCACAAAATTAAGCTTCTGCCATGGCCGTCCCAGTCCCCTGACCTGAACCCTAAAGAAAATGAGTGGAGTGAACTGGAGAGAAGAAGCACCAACATGGAGCTGGGAATCTGAAGGATCTGTAGAGATTCTGTATGAAGGAACGGTCTCTGATCTCTTGTCAGGTGTTCTCCAAACTCATCAGGCATTATAGGTGAAGACTCAGAGCTGTTATCTTGGCAAAAGGAGGTCGCAAAAAGTATTGAATAAAAGGGTGCCAATAATTGTGGCCAACGTGTTTTGGAGAAAAACATTTATTTCATAATGTGATTTTCCCCCCACTTTCAATTCTTTTTTTTCAATGAAAGGTTAGATTTTTGCTAATTTTATTAATTAAAGATCAAAAGGATAAACAATGCAGATTTATTTTTATAGTCATCTTTGATCATATTTACCAAGAGTGCCAATAATTCTGACCACCACTGTATATATATATATATATATATATATATATATATATATATATACACATACATACATACACACACACACACACACACACACACACACACACACACACACACACACACAGTGCTGCTTGAAAGTTGTTTTTTTTTTTTTTTTTTTTTTACAGTTTTTACCAATGAGGATGTCCTCAAAAGTAGGTTTTGTTAGATTTAGCTCAGTACAAATTTGTCCTCAACATGTTTAAATAGCTACACACACATTTACACACTCATTTCAGTGTTTTTGTTTGTTTTTGTTGTTTTTTAAAATCAGATATTTAATAAAAATAAAAAAAAGTTGCAGGAAGGGAATGAGGTCAAACAAATCCAATTTTTCTGGAGTTTATCTAGATTAACATCTATAGTCTGACAGTTTTGGTCTATAAACCAACAAAATTATTCAAACATCTCCATCTTTTATATGTCTCCTTATCTCTCAGAGCACAACATACTTGAATTAGTAATCAAACGAGTTCATATAGACCTCAGGAGCTTACATGGGGTCTTCCGTGTCATTTAATTGTAAATCACACACATTGAACAGGAAAAAATGTCCAACATATAACCCAAAAGAAACACCCGCAGAAAACATCCAATGAGAAACATAGCAATCAAGATGCAATCTGACATGTGAAAATGTTTATCCTCTTATGTTCATCAGTCTCACAAGAATGCTTCAAAAAGCAAGAACTGCATTAACAAATGAATGCATTCTTCCTGTCATCAGTGACTCTACAGCGAATCCATCTTTGACACTCCAACTACAGAGCGATAAAAAGGAGTAATGACCCGTACAAACAGAGCATCTAATCCTGCTAATGATGTATAGTTTGTAATGCTTAATCATGAGTACCAGGGCAGATATGCAGGTAATTAGTAAAAAAAGACAAGTTCTGTTTATGCAAATTCTGTTTATTTACCAGTGTAAAATTCTGGTTGATCAGACTTAAACAAAATGATTGTTTTAGCCTATAATGAAGTTTGTGTAATTCTCTACTTGTGCTTGAATTCTGCAATATTTATTCTTCTCAAGCAATGGTGATTGTGATATATTTTTTTTTAATTTTTTTTTTTATTGGCTTATAACAAACAGGGAACATTAATAACATTAAAGTATACAAAACAAGGCATTATACTGCTGTTGTTAGAGATCATTATACTTGTGCACAAAGTGAACCACTGAGTAAACATCTAACTACATACGGCATGTAAATGTTCTGTATGAATATACAATATACATACACATCTCCATATATACATACTCATACCTTATATACATATACACACATGCATTATATAGACATATATACACATATACGCATACATACAAACTCATTATACATGCACGTGATTGTGATATTTTATAGTGGATATCTGAAATTGATTTTTTTTTTTCCTCCTGTTTAACTAATACAGAAATAATCAAATAATATTGGCTCCTGCTTTTCCCCTGGTTATCATTTTATAAGGTTTGTTCAGTGTACATCAAATCTATGAGCCTCTTAACTTGAACTTGCTCCACGTTAGAAAGGTTATGTATGAGTGAGACAGCAAGAGAAACATGAGAAACAGGGAGATGAATTGAAGGAGTGTGGGTTTTCTGAGTGTTCGTCTGGCAGTAGCACTAAGGGCCATTTTTCACCTCTATCTCCCAAGAGAATTATTAATAGATCTATGCCCACCTCCCTCCCTGCTGTTAATCTACCAGGCAACATGTGTTACATACACAAGTGCATGATTACTAGGGGTGTAACGGTACACAATCATGACGGTTCGGTAGGTACTTTGGTATTGAAGTCACGGTTCGGTATGGGCTTGGTACAGCAGGGGGAGAAAACGAAACATAAAATTGCTTCTTTTTTCTTCTTTTTATTAAACAGTGGTTTAAATTGTGTCTCTCTTTAAATAAATCAATTATAATAACATTTTCTTAAAGATAAAAAAAATCTCAGCTAATGCTGTAAACTATATACAGGAGCCCTTTCTTGCACATTACTATAATATTATAGGTTACAATTAACAACAGAGCCCAAACTATTAAATTCATTTGCTATTTATATTAGATATAATAACACTCAAATCAACATATCAACACTCAAATAATAAAAAGAACATGCAAATTGCACATAAGGCAGGTTTTGCATTAACTTCTAAATCTAATTATACAATTTTTAAATTATTTTTCTACTCCAATTCATTTTTGAAATATGATCATTTACACAGTTACTGTCATAACTTGTTTTCATGACAAATGTATTTAAACATATTAAATAATTAAGACATTACTAACAGGTACAGTAAATATAATGAATATATAAGCTAATATAGTGCATTTATGTAGTGAAATGCTCCCCTCTAGAGTTCATTTCTCTAGTGAACTAACATGCTGTGGACACTAAATGACTTGCCTGAGGTAAATGTAATGCTGCGTGAGATATTATTCTCAAGCTGTTTTATTGATGTCTTACTGCAATTGAAACACTGGTTGAGAGATTACACATTAGGGCTGTCGCGATAACCGCAATATCGTAATACTGCGCTATTGACGAGCCAACCGCAGAGAACTGTAAAAACCGCAGCAACTGCGATATTTGCATGTTTTTTATTTTTTGAAAGGTTATTTTTTGAAAGCCTTCTCGTTTTACACTTCATGCATGTGTACTAAATATTAAATAAGTTAATAATGATAGCATAATGTGTACCATGGTAATTTGTACAGAGGCTCCGTAGATTTGCACTAAACAAGCCTAAACAGACATTGAAAATTATATATATATATGTGTATGTATGTATGAATGTATGTATGTATGAATGAATGAATATCGCGCTATTGAGCCTCTCAAAAATACCGCAAGGGAAATTCCTTAACTGCAACAGCCCTATTACACATCAACATATCTATGCATAGATCATCTGCTCCTCTTCTTCTGTGCTTTTTCCTGTGTGGCAGTTAGCAAGCAACGTTGCATTACCACATAAATTAGTGTGGCTCGACTGTGAGTGACTGTATTCGTCGTCTGACTGCATGCACTGAACTGTGACGTCCGTACCGTGACAGTTTGGGACGAATACATGTACCACATACATATATTGTACATGTACATGTATTACATATATATAAAGTTGTATTATTGACTGCTAAGTATTACTGATCAAGCACATTTAATTACTAAAACATGGCAAAAATACTATGAGCAACTCACTTCTATTTCCATTTAATAAAAAGCAGAATCCACCACACAGATGCATAGGCGTAATTTGCATGTGGGACGGGTGGGATATGTCCCCACCACTTTTTGCCTGGGTCGATATTGTCCCCACCACTTTTTGAAACATCTCGCGGCACGGATGTATCTAATACAAAAGAAACATCTCTTGTTGATTAGTAATTCATTCGTTTGTGTTAAATAACAGGCGATCTGGCACTAGGATGTGTTGTTTTTGAAATCATATTGAGTGCTCGTTGCTGCTGTTATCAGTGGCGCAACAGTGTTCTCTTGGCGCTCGTGCACACTGCGCAGTCTTCACACGGACAAGCGCTTCAATCTATCACTTAACGCTGTTGCAGCCGGAGACTATTCGTTCCGGTGAAAACAAAACAAAATACACATAAACGTGTCCCTGCTCTTGATATACAATCACTGATGGACATTTTTGGTTTTAATAATAAAAAATAAAAAAATACATTATATGAGGGCGGATTAGAACCCAGAACCTCTTCAGAAAAAAAAATCTGAATTTTGTGCATTTATTATTGTGATAATACAATTACAATTAGAGGTCGACCGATATGGGTTTTTCTCTGGCCGATGCCGATATTTAGAAATCAGGGCAGCCAATGGCTGATATATGATGCCAATTTTTTTGGCCGATATGTTTGGCCGATTTTCTTTTTTCCCCCCCTTCATCTCATAAAATCTAACAGTTAAGTAATAAGTTATACAGAAAATTGCTTAAATTAAACATTTATTGAACAACACAAGCCTCTCCAGTCAGTGCACTAAAAATAATTTATACGTTAAATATTAAATACACAAAACAGGTAATCAAAAATCTAGACTGTCAAATTAACTTAGTAGTAGCCTAATTCATAGTAATAATAATACATGGCTCAAGTTTTTAAGCACCTTCTCAAAACTATTCTGAAGCATGATTCTATAAAGAGGTCTGATCGCGCTCTGACAACGGAAGTGATGTCTCGCACTCATTGAAGCAAAGCGCGAGAGATCACTTCCGTCATCAGAACGCGTTTTTTGACCTCACCAACCGGATGCGCAAGGCAGTTGGACATAGTGGTGTTTTAGAGGTAAAAAATGATATAAATACTGTTCGGTTTCTCGCACAAACTGATCGTTTCGTGTCTTAGGACATCAATGTGTCGTCACGAGCCGCAGGGTTTGATTTGGATTTGTCTGTGCATGTTTTTTTGACTCTTATAGATGGAGTTACCATTGACATACATTATACGACTGACAGACCGCAACGGTTGGAGTTAAAAATCATCATTTGTGTTCTACTGAAGAAACAAAGTCACCTACATCTTGGATGCCCTGGGGGTAAGCAGATAAACATCAAATTTTCATTTTTGGGTGAACTATCCCTTTAATGAATCATTGAATTCATTCAAACCATTTTTTTTTTTTTAAATAATTCATTCAAATTCATTAAACATTTTTCCAGCAATTAGAGTCCAGCAATAAATATTTTGTTACAACCTCTATTAAATTACATGTTATTTTGTTTATTTTTATATTCAGAATCATGAGAGAATCGTGATCTCTATTTGAAATAAAAAATAAAAAAAAATCATGATTCTCATTTTATCCAGTGCACCGCAAATCAATGGGGATTATGTTCCAGAAAACAATATTGATAATACGACAGATTTTTATTAAAAAATAAATAAATAAATGAATAAAGAGAGAGAGAGAGAGAGAGAGAGAGAGAGAGAGAGAGAGAGAGTGGGGGGGGGGGGCATGATTGCCTTTTTTGGAAATGGCTGTAATTTTGTTTATCCATCTGGACAGATCTAAGATAATCTTTAGCACTGTACAGACAAATTTAAAGTGAATTACTGCAAATTTGATTCATTTTTAAAAACAAATCTATATTTGCCAGATGGACATTGTTGGAAGCTTGTTATTAATGCACATGAGAATGCATGTTTTGTTTTTTGATTTTCTTGCGTTGAACTTGTTTTGTTTAGGGGGAAAACAGAAAAATTTAATTAAGGTTCTGCATTTCAGTTTAAGTTTATTACCTATAATTTCATTTAGAGTCTAATTATTATTCTTTTCACCTATAATGAAACATCAAAATCAATTATTTTCTAACAGCAAACAAACCCACGTTCATTAAATCTAAATAAGCATTCCAATAATAATGAACCATGTGCCACAAACAGAAGAAAATGTCAGAAAAATTAATATGTAGAGGAAACATCTGAGTACGATGCTGATCTGGATTTAAAAAAAATAAAAAATAATAATAATAATTTGGTTAAAAAGTCCACAAAGAAAATCTGGGTTGTCAGTCACACTTTTTTTCCAGCTGACCACAAAAAAAAAAAAAAAAAAAAAAAAATCAGCAGGTTTCATTTTGCAAAGTTGACTTCAATTACTTGACTGTAATGGAACACATGACCCCTAATTTCACAGATCAAAGGAAGAGTATGCATACGTCAGCATACAAACTGAGTGAGTGAGCACTATTTTAATCCCCTGTAAGCCACTTTAAAGACCTTTAAAAAGGCAGTTTGCCATGAAATGTTGCATTACGAATCATTTCTCGACTCAGGAGTAAGAAAGTGACAGAATAGCATTAATATTATCTGAGTCAAAAGAGACGATAGCTGAAAGATCAACTGAAGTAATTCCAAGTCATTACAAAATGTGGATTTAACTTACAATAAGCCACAAGACACTTTGTGCCTAAAAAAAGGGTGACACACGTTTCTAGACACAAAGCAGAGTGACTAAAACCCCCTAGACTACAGTAAAAAAGTAAATAAGAAGAAAACTAAATTAATATAATTGAATCTTGTAGTTTATTAATTTTAAGAAATGGCAATATGGTAAGGCATAAATTTTCAATAAACAGTTTTATTGTATTAATATTATATTAATATTGTATTTAAACTAGAGATGCACCGATGTATCGGGCAACAATCGGTATCGGCCGATAAAAGCTATTATTATCAGTATCGGCCATCGGCCGATTGTTTAAAAACTGCCCATGATCAGGGCCGATTATATCCTGTCAATCAAAAGTGTGCGGAAAAACATGTTCAGACTGCAACTCATACATACTGTGTGTGAAGAAAATCACTCATGTTGAATTTTAACGCATTAACAGTTTAAAATTAGTGACGTTAAAGCAGGCTCTTTTTGACCCTATGAATCACCCGTAGTTCAAGCCAGGATTGCCAGGTCTGCGTTTTGTTTTTTTGTTTTTTTGGCTACATCAAATATTATTTGTAGCGCCTCCCATCCAATAATCGCAAAAAGCTTTGTGCTTTGTTACATCTGATAAGAATAAAAAGTTTCAGTTTTCAAATTCTGTCTATTTTATCATGACATTCAAACAATAAATGGCGTTTTGGCGCTCTTAAATGTGATGTGTCAGATCGCTGTAACGCCTCAGTTCAGGCGGCAGCTCGGAGCGTGAGTCTTTTCTTCCTCTTCAATACAAGTTATAACTCGAAAAACATTCATGAACATCAAAGGTATGTTGAAAGATATAGTACAACTTACCGGAATGCATCATGTCTCATGTAATCACTTTATTTGTGTTTCAACCGTGGAAAGACGTCAATAAAACAGCTTGTGAACAATGTCACATCATGTCACTTTTGCCACTTTTAATGTTTTCCAATGTTCACAGTTCCTTAGCTATCTATATATATATAAAAAAAAGAGAGGAGCTTATTATCAACTGAACCAGTTAAAAAAGCAATTAAAAAACACAAAACTGTAACTGAGATAGACGTAAAGCTTTTGTTTCCATCCAGGATTCTTAAAGAGCCATTCAGATGATGTATGTTGAATATTTTTCATAGTTCTGTCATTTATTCACACTGAATGCAGGATACATGACAAGCAGTATTACATTTTGCTATTCAGCCAAACTGCTCTCCTGGATGGATGCCAATGACACTCTCCAGCACCTTCATTTAACGGGAGGATGAGGGCGCATAAAAATAGTCATGTCAAGTTGAAACTCCTCATTGTCGCAATCATTAATCAACAGCTACATTTACAAATGATGTTTACTGTTATTATAGCATTAAGAATCCATTACTACATTTGTTAAAGCTGAATCTGTAATCAGCTGTCAACGTCTCCTCGCTCTGCTTTTCTCTAGCGCCTGAGCGATTCTGGATATCAGCTGGTCTTCATCGCTGTCGCAACGTGGGTGCTAAAGATTTCACAAAGCACAGACACTCTGTAAAGAAGAACAACGTCAAAACCATGACAGTCTCCCTACAATATACCATGACATGTCAGTTCCAAAAACAGCACGTTAATGACGCGTCACCACTACAATAAACCCCCAAAACCATCCATCTAGGGCCTTCACACTATACAGACACATTTTCACAAAAGCAGGCCTATTTGAAGATATTAAAAGAAAAGGATGTTATGACACTCTTTTTCATAATACGCAAGGAGACTGTACTTCAACCTGGCAGCCTGACACCTCACTTAACACCCTGCTCTGGGTGAAATATACTCTAATTATACACACACCACATTACTTTAGCTAACCATTTATCAAAAAGGTTGTGCAGTACTACAGAATTATTAAATCATTTTGAAGATGTGACTAAAGGTAGAATGAACTATTTACTGCATTTTGAAATGGCTACATTGTATCACGATGACTGTCGGCACTACGTTTCAGACACAAAGATATAAAACAGAATCCTTCCTTACTCTCAGCTTTCTAGAAAAGGTTTATGTAAGAACAAAATTACGGCAAAGATGCTGCGATATAAACTATTCCCATTTATTTCAACACCAGCCATCCATCATCATCATCATCATCATCATTATGGCTCCACATGTGAGAGCAGTGAGCACCAAACCGCAAAAATTCATTTACTAATCAGTATTTTTGCCTTGATTTTTCCTCACTAAAAATATCTAAACATCATTAAAACAAGATTGAGAAGCAAAATTGTGGTTTAAAAAGATAATAATGCTTGTTTTCTGAAAATATATCTTGAATGAAGTTTATTACCTCAATGGCAAATATTTTCTTTCATTTTGCATAAACCTCTTCCACATGTGGGGAGCACTAAATTGCAAAAATTAATTTTCTTAATCAGTATTTTTGTCTTGATTTTGTCTTGTTCAAAATATCAAAACAAAACTGATTTACATGATTTATTACTGCACTGGCATTTTTTTTTCTTCATATTTTTTAGTTTATGCATAAACCTCTATATTTTTTAGATTTATGATAAAAACTAGAAGAAGAAAAAACAATTGGGAAAGAAAAATGGGTCATTCCGTATCAAAATTAACCAAATCTGGGAAACTTCTCCAGCTCAAATTTTTGATTTTGTTATTTTTTTTTCTGTAGAAAAACAAACATAAATAGTGATGGAAGCCAAAATATTAAATGTCACAGATGTATATTTACGGAGTAATCCACTATTTTGTAGAGAGGGGTCAAAATTACAATTTTCACCTGAAATTTGAAATTACAGGGGTGTAAAATGACTTTAAAGATGGCAGCATCATTATTTTATTTGTACAGAAAGATTGGTAGGTCTATTAGTTAAATCTGCTGACTCTAGAAATCTGTGTTTCATTATATGCCAACAGTGACAGTTCAAAAATGTCAAAAAGCACTTCTTGTGTTTTTTTGCCTCAAGTTTGCATGTCTGTAACTCAAGAAGTATTAAAGAAATCTTAATATCCTTTTAAATTCTGGTTCGTAACAAACTTTACTTTTGGTATCTTCATTTTAAAACACCCTCGATGGTTCAATCCCAGAGATATGAAGATACCAAAAGGAAAGTTTGTTAAGAACCAGAATCTAAAAGGATATTAAAGGGGGAGTATCACACACAGTTTCTGCCAATCTCATGTTAATCTTGAGTACCTATAGAGTAGTAGTGCATCCTTCATATCTCCAAAAAGCCTTTAGTTTTATCATATTTATAAAAGATACATACGCTATACCGAGTCTTTCCGAAAACAGCCGAGCACCTGGAGGCGTGCCGTGTGAGCGGAGCTAAAGAGTGACGAGCACGCGCAGCTTTTGCATAGCAATCGTCTGCAAGCTATCAATGGTCAGCTAAACAAATGTATTTAAACACACACAATACACCATCGCATTATCCCTGTATAACTTTTGAATCACTATAATGAATATAGCGTATAGTGAATGATGAATAATGAATTTATGAATTCACTACGTTCGTGTTGTTTACATTATATGCACTTAGGCGCCTATTGCCAACAAAACAGACATTTGAAGCAGTTTTACTCGCCATCTGCGGTTCCAACTCATGACCGGGATCATTATTGCTGTGACCGCTCCATTTTTCAGTTTCAAGCGATCTGTAAAACCATAAGCGCCAATCCTGAGGGCTCGAGCAGCCACGGAAAAACATGAGATATTCTCCATTCATTTTAACCAATAAAAAAGTGATTGCAACTATCAGTTTCTATGGTTATTTTAATAACAAATATCGAGAGCGCATCAATGTAATGCATGAGCACAAAACTCTCGGCTCCACTTAACGCTGGGTTCTTTGGGAAGCAAGGTTATCTTTCCCTCTTAACCAAAAACACACTTCTTTGGTGACATTGTTGATTTCGTGGTCTAAAAACAAAGTGGCAAATCTTTCTCGAGCAGAGTATTTTTGGCACAGAAATACTCCGTTATTCATCCAACGCGTGTTTTGAAACTTTGGCCATGTTTAGCATGAGAATCCAACTCTTTAACAGTGTGAATAAGTCAGAATGCATGAAATAGCATTACCCCCCCCCCCCCCCCATGATATCTTTAATACGTCTTGCGTTACAGGCATGCAAACTTGATGCAAAAAACACAAGAAGTGATTTTCATTTTTGAACTGTCACTGTTAGCATTTAAATAGACAAAGATTGCTAAAGTCAACAGATTTTAGTAAAAGACCTACTTATCTCTGTATAAAAATAAAATGATGATGCTGCCATCTTTCTAAAGTCATTTTTATACCCCTCTAATTTGACTCCAAATCTCAGGTGAAAACTGTCATTTTGACCCCCCTCTACAAAAAAGTGGATTACTCTGTGACATTTAATATTTTGGTTTTCATCACTATTTATGTTTGTCTTTCTACAGAAAAAAAATACTAACAAAATCAGAAATGAGCCTGGGACCTCTGATTAAGTTGGCACAGAATGACCCACATAGTTTGGAATATATTCTCTGAACAAGTCCTGTTTAAAGTCTTAATATATCTTATACAATTTCAAGTAAATTAATCCTGTTTTAAAGAGGTTTAGATACAGTTACTGGAAAATGAAAAAAATATTGCTTAAGAAAATTATGTTTTTGCTGGATGCGGAAATATGGAGGACAACACTACCACTGCTCAACAGAAACAAATGCAGCATCTGCCAGGCAGCCTGTCTGCATAACATCTAAATCCTGCTGCCTTTTAATCACACAGATATGAGTGATATTGAAATCTTACTCCAATGAGAGCACAGGAAGCATGTGATTGCTACAGCTGAACCTGAGGGATAGCAAAAGCATACCAGCAGAGCATGAAGCACTATGTGCATGTAGGGATTCAGAATAGAGAATATAGATATAATGTGAGAAGAGTCTCTACAGTGGGCACATCCCTGGACTGAGAAGGGTGCATCTTTTGCACAGTTTCACCACACAGCTTTACCCTAGCAATGTCAAGTAAGAAGAGATACATTTCAGAAGGACAGTATAATAGAGAAAGAGTGAGAAGGATATATACAGAATGAGAATGTGCACCGGGGTGAATGTGAACGCAAGGACAAACCTTTTTCCTCCCCAGAACAGAATAAATGACAGGAGGATGGATGCAGGCTGCAACAAAGGCACAATATTGAGGTATCCATCATCACAGGACTTCTGTGGACCTCATATATCTGGTGCTACTTCAGGACATACGCCTTTTACCATATGCTGTGCTACACAACAAACACTGTTTTTCCCTCATGCCTTAATATAGATTCATTTAGGAGACCCCATCAAAGGCAAAAACACACCGTCCCAACTCATCCACTCCCCCCAGCTGGTATAAAACCGCCGTACCTTTCGTGTCCCTTCAGAAGATGCTTCAAGGGAAGCTTTGATGTGTTTTGACGCTATGTGTCTCACATCAAAAGAAATAGCAGCAGATGAGATCAGCAACACTATGTTGCTGAGGACAGTTTATTTTCACCCCCTCCCCACCAAAAACAAAACAGCACATGAGATAACAGGGATTTCTCACTAAGCAGCAAGAGTGATTGAAAAAAAAGAAAAGAAAAGACGGAGTATCTGCGGCATGTATTGCATCACGATAGCAGATGAAGTGCTCACGCTTTATATTGTCTAGACCGCGTAATTGATAATGACTAAAAATGGCTTATTTGAAGTCAGTCCTCCTTGGGGGTTCTCAAATCAAGATATAAATGAATCTTGCTATCCATGGCAACAGAATTACAGCAGTCGTCATGAAGCAGTTACGGTGCCCTCATGAAAGGGACGTGATGGCGTCTGGAAAAATATAAACGATTAGTGCTAGGATGCAGCTGGATCTGCGGGCTGTAACGTGCACCTGTGCATTTGTTTGCATCAGTAATCGAGTTTCTCCCAAAGTCCCTTTCCTTCCAGTGTGGCCATCCTCTCTTCTGCAGTGTCTAAATGCCACACTCTGCTTTCACAGTTATTTGGCATCTTGGGGATCCCTCGGGGCTCTGCACTGATTCGCAGTGAGTCCTGTGCTAAGAGCGCAGGGATCCAGGCATTTCCCCATCTTCAAACCAGCAGCTTTCAGGGAGCATATGAGTAACAACTGAATGACGCACATCACGAGTGCTGAAGCGGAGCGCTCCTCGGAAGAATTACAATTAGACTCTGGGTTAGTCAGTGAGAGACCAAAACACAACTCACAAGAAGTGAACAATGACCAACACCTTGGGGGGTTGTGGATCCATGTTATTGGTATAGTTATTTTTGTGTAGAAAATGCTTAGCAAATACCCATAGGCCAAAGGACCTCATTTCTTTTTGAAAGCAGGAATATTTTTGTGCCCACACAATTTAATTATCTTAAAAATTTTAATGAAAAAAAGCTGATAATTACAAATGAGAAAAAAAGAGCCTACAATATCAGCAATTATGTTAAAAGTTTTAAAAGTTATGTTAACAAGATGTTGTAAAAACGTTAATTCCCTGCATTTTCAAACAGAAAAGTTATTTTTAATTGCCATATTTTACAATATTACTGTTTTTACTGTAGTTTTAATCAAATAAATGCAGCATGGGTGAGAATAAGACGTCTTTCAAAATCATGAAAAAAATCTGGTCCCACTTTATATTAGTTGGCCTTAATGTAACCTTAAGGCCTTAATGGCCTTAAAGTCTCCCTGAAATCAAAATGTAAGTTTTTTTAGCTTTCAGTATTAATATGTTAGCCTCAAGGTTATGAATAAGCTGGTGTGTTCCAAAACAATGACAAAATTCACATTTAGGAGATATAAGCATTCAAAACTTACAGTCTCTCACTTCCGCTAAAATGTATCACGGATTTTCATGACATCACCGCTCACTTCAGCTTCTCACCAAAACTTCTGTCCAATCAAATGCTCTCTAGAATCTGAAGTCCCGCCCCTCCTACACTATCAACAGACACTGAAGCTGCTGCTGAAATCGGTCATTTGTTTACACATTTACTATTTTTACATGGTGAATGGCACATAGTGCATAGGAGGGTAGGGTACGATTCAGACAGTGTAAATATGCTTTGCATTGACGCGAATGAAGTCCGTTTTCGCATTAGTGTCACGTGAACCGCCGCAGTGCGAGCCCAGTATGCTCCGGTCCAGAGACATGAGAGCACAGAGCGGATCATATCCGCGAGTCGGCTCAGCCTCAGACCACAAAACGTATTGGACCCATTTGAATTCTCCACAGAATGCTGTATTTTAAAGCGAAATAGAGGAGATTAGGATGAGAAACGGTTAAAGATTAGAAGGAAACCAAAGCTTTACCGAGCTCAGCGGCTCTGGCCAAGCTGTGATATAAACGAAACGCTGTTGGCTATTTTAAAAAAAGGGGCGGGGCTGTTCGATATATCCCGCCCTGTCTTCCTGTTTCAGTTGAAATTACGTCAACACATTGAATAATGCTGTGCGTTCCAAGACTCTACAGTGGGCCTTTAATGTAAACCTACTTACATTTAAATTAATAATTTGATACAATGCACTTAATGTGTACATGCATGTTTTTATAATGTATTATTTTAAAAAATACCTGCATGCAATTACATCTGTAATTAATTTCTGTAATTACATTTATAATTACACTGTTCTTCCATCCCTTAACCCACCCTTAAACCTGCCCATACCACTAAACCCTTATCCCACCTCAATAGCAGCAAAAGTGTTTTGCAATACATTATGAACACAATAAGTACATTGAACTTTTTTTTTTTTTTTAAGTACGTAGAAGTTAAGGCCACCAATATAAAGTGGGACCAAAAATCTTACTGACCCCAAACTTTTCGATGGTACTGTATGTGAAACATACATATATTGCAAAAATAAACATTTTTAATAGTAGTGTACTATATTGTAGACAACTAGAAGGGTGTCAGAAAACATTTGTTCAATTTGGAGGAAAAACAAGTCTAGATAAAGCCCTTTCCTATTCCATTTATGTCTGTTCCTTCAACAACTTAAACTCATTCTAATCAAGGTCCCTGTAAAACATTTAGAATCAATGTTGTCATACTTTGAAGTAAACTCATTAATCGACCACCTGCAGAGCACCACAAAGCAAAAATTGCTGTTTAAAAAAAGAAGAAAAACAGCCCGGCAATTTTTACAGCTGGATATGAACTGATTTAACAACGTGCCAAGTGTAATTGTAAGATTCAGCCACTGAATTAGCCAAGCAAAATGACCCTAACTGCATCTTATGACTGACAGAGTGAGTTCCCCATTATCATTCACAGTTTTGCGTTCACCTGACTCAACTGAAGCACTGCTTGTCCGCTGCTATTAATCAGGCATTAGAAGCAGCAGCATCAGCCCTCGTCCTCACAGGTCAGACAAAGTGGGAGCTCAAGGATGTGAGCTACATGCTGCTCAGCCTCGGGTTAGGAAAAGCAGGTGAGAGCGACATGCAGACATCAGAGGAGACGCATGACCTGACACCAAAGAGAGGCGACACAGAGACAGACAGAAACTGGGAGGGACAGGGGTCACACAAGTTACAGGGGAATAAAAAGTGTTTTGTGCTGAATTCACTTATGAGGCCCAGATCTGCAACATTTTCTGTAATAATTTTGATGGAAATATGGATTTTAGCATGATAAAAATCAAATTAGCCAAAATATTTCATATTCAAATCAGTGAGGTGTGGCTGATGTGCAAAAACTTGTGAATGGCAAGCCAATTTAAATTCTGTGAAAATCTACTGAGCTTTCTCTGTTTTTTTTTTTTTGTTTGTTTTTTTGTTTTTTTTATTGCCGCAGATTTCGTGTGGGCCTGCTTGTGAGGGATGTTGTCAAACTATGTTTCCATCACCCTGTTTTTATGCGCATTTTGAAGTATCCCATCAGAAATGAGTGATGGAAATGCCAAATTTCTGAAAAAAATCCCTTAAAGGATTAGTTCACTTTAAAATAAAAATTACACCGTGATTTACTCACCCTCAAGCCATCCTAGGTGTATATGACTTTCTTCTTTCAGATAAATACAATCAGAGTTATATTAATAATCACCCTGATGCTCCTAAGCTTTATAATGGCAGTGCACAGAAACCACCTGTTTGAAACTCAAAAAACTGACTGGTTTTTGGTTTTGGTTCATGCGAATAATGGGAGATGGGAACACATTTGCCGAATAAATTGTGACGTAGCGAACATTAAACCTACGTGACTAATCGGCTATTTTTTTTGTGGAAACCCAGCTATATACAAGGTACTAGAAAATGCGTCTTTTTAAATGCCTTCCTTTCCTGTTTTTGCTCCTGTTCGCATTCTATCTCTCACATACACATTCATCTCAGTCTCTTTCCGCCCTCATCTATCTTAACCTCTCCTCCTCATCATTTATCAGACACTCTCAGCAGTTTCCCACTGGTGGTTTGGATAGGAAAGGTTTTGGCCAGGTGGTTGGTGCTGTAAAAGGTCAGGGCCGGTGAGGACAGTTGCTCCTGCAGAGCTGCTTTCCTCTCTTCCACGTCCTGGCAGTACTGTACGTCCATGTTTTGAGCCAAGAGATAAAGACCAACAGCATCTCTCTGTAGTTCATAACACTACTGCCAGGACCAACTACTCTCTTTTCTTCTCTTTCATGATGAATCTTTCACTTACGCTACATCTAATCCAGATACATTTAAAAATTGTGATTTCAAAACATGCTCCATCCACAAGTGTTTAAGCATTTTCCAAAAGTTTCTTGTTCACATTAAAACGACGAAAACACTATATATTCCTGCACATGCATAAAAACTTAATAAAAGCTCATTAAGATGATACAGATAGAGCAGACATAATGAAGTTACTCACGCTATTTTTCTGGCACAATCATTTTATTAGAATAGCACCTTACGACTTACTGGTGCATCCAGGTCGCACTCAATCGTCATCCTGTGCATGGTATAAAAAAAACTCAACTTGCCGCGGGACAGCAATTGCGAGTAAAATACAGTAATCTTTCCAGGAATGTAATATGAAGACTGTACAAAGTAACATTTATCTTAAGAAACACTGTGAAAGCAAATAGCATTTATTCATTCATTCATGCATTCATTCAAGGCACATACTGGTACAAACATAGGAATCTATCAGTACAACATGCGTCACATGACTAAACATGCATCATCGCTTTCAAATACCTCCATTTTCACAGTCCACACTACACTGTGAAAACGTCATTTTCAAATTTATCCACTTGGGAGAACATCTTCAAAAAGCTCAGCTGTCACAGGACAAAAACACCATCTCAGTGTGAACAGAAGGCCAAAATGTAGAGAAAAAGATGCGTTTCCAATGTATCCAGATTAGACTAAACCTTTTATTTAAGATCTCTCAGACATTTTCTGCATTTAATGAATAACAACCTCCATTATGGATGTGAAAGAGAGATCCTAAAGCATTATTACAGTGATGGACTCAGACTGTCAGCAGAAAGTTTTCTTCTTAATTTAACATCTCCTCTTCTTTCACAGATGTCACTTGTGCATTGTAACATTTAATTTTCTTTGCCAGAGCTTTGATGCAGCCATAAAGATGAGGCTTCTTTGATTTCCGTGTGAGCATGAGGTGTGGAAAAGAAGGCCTCGAAAAAAATAAAACAAACACCTATTGCTACGTCAGTTTGATTAATTACACACCACTCTAGAAAATACACTTAAATCAAGCTAACTCTAATATAGCTGCCTATCTCCCTGCCAAGCCAAATTTATGGGTGAAATGAGAGTGAAGAAGAGAAAGGTGAGAAGGGCAGGGAGGCGGATGCTGCAATTAAAAAAAAACACTGATTAGGCTTTGCTGATGAGGATTTCCTGGTGACCTTTTCTTTTGAAATTTAATGTTTTGCCACATCATTCAAAAGATGCGACAGGAAGTGGGACAGGCAGAGTGTGACTGGGATAGACATGATGAAGCCCGGTGCTTGACATGTGGAGCATCTGTGCTAAGCACTAGACCGCAGCTCTGACCAGGGACCTTTTTTTTTTATTAGAAAGCAATAATGTGTCCGGTCTGTTCCTCCCACCCCATGCTGATGCCACATAGAGCCTTTAATGGGACATCCATCTTGGCTTGTCACATCATTTCCTTCCTCTCTTCACATCCCAGAACTAAATTATCTCCTCTTTAGATAAATTCCAGAAACACAGGTTGCCTAAACACTACACTACAAAACTTGAATGAATGAATGAATGAATGAATGAATGAATGAATGAAGGAAGGAAGGAAGGAAGGAACGAAGGAACGAACGAAGGAATGAACGAACGCACGCACGATCCCGGCGGCCTTAGAAACAATTTAAGTGAATTTTAAAAAAAACAAAGAAAAAAAAGACAAAAAACCTACCACTTTAGAAGTTTGAGGTCAGATTTTTTTTTTTTTTTTTTTGATAGAAAGAAATGAATACTCATTCAGCAAGGACAGTAAATACATTTATAATGTTACACATTATTAAAACTAAGTGACAACACAAAAGTATTCATTGTTTCAGAGCAGCAAATCTTATTATGAAATTATGTATGAAATTATTAGTGAATGAGGCCCAATGTTCCTCCACAAGTAACTTGCAATTTTATATTGTTTCACCACAAATGTTGACAGAGAGGCCATAGATTTAAAATACGGCAGTCCTGAGTTCTGACAGTATTTATTCTGCTGGTCAGATGTGATGTGATCACTGTCAATAACCACAAGTTCTTTCAAGAACTGAAGCACTGTCATGACCATTGATCCCTTCCTCTACATTACTAATGGATAAACGTTTGACCTCTTGACCCACAGTATGTATCCACTCGGCCTTCAGGGCTTGAATGCATCAATGTGCACATATCACTCTCCCCTGCTTGACAATCTTTTTCCGTCTCTTTAATTCTAGCTCTCTTTGAACGGTTGAGCTTGCTTGACTGTCCCACTATAATTTGAATTTTTAGAAAAAAACAATGTAAACGTATTCAAATTCACACACTCTTATAATGCTAACATAAAAAAATAAACAGCTTTGAATGGTGTATCTTTACCGTAATACTAATTTTCACCATCACTGTTCTGACAGCCACAGAGGTGTGAAGTAACGAATTACAAATACTCACGTTACTAATTCTGTCTTGACAACTCTCAGGATATTGGTATGGTAATTGAGATTGGCATGGTAATGGATATGACAGTGTTAATGTATTTGGTCTTGGCCGAATAGATCTGCTACGCTGCTGCTGCAGAGCCGTACCGAGACTTGCTACTGCCAATACGTTCACAGACATTGCTGTGAGCATGTAAGACAAGCTTATGCTGCTACACATGTAACATACATTAATTAACCCCCGTAGTAGATCTATATAAGTGGAGCTGGGGAAGGAGGAGGGTTCTGAAAGACTGCTAACAGCCATCAATGCCAAATATTTGAATGTTTGAGCAGCAAGCTCATTGGCCACTGATGCAACAGCAACCAATCAGCTGTACTGTGTAGATAATGATGTGATCGCTACCAAATGAGTTAAAGACCCATCAGCCTGCATCGTCAGAGTTTCAAGCCAGAACTAGGTAATTAAGTAGTTTTTAAATCAGAAATTATACTTTTTTGAGTAGTTTAAAAATTGTGTACTTTTACTTGAGTTCATTTTAAGTGATGTAACAGTACTTTTACTCCGCTATTTTCCCTCCGTTTGTGGTTGTTACATGCTTGTTTTAATTTTATTTTTATTCATCAACGTGTTTGGATAGGGAGAGAGTCATCGGTCTTGTGACTCTGTCAAATCAAATCATGCAGATGGTGCCAACTGCTGTTAAACATGGCTGCTGTGGAAGCACATTCTTCAAGTATCAATTTAACTGAGATACCAGCATCTTCTTATTTGAAGAAAAATGTTAAGGTAAATTTTGGATTTCTGCTTACTAAATGATCTGTATATAGGCTAGCCTACCTACAGGGTCTGAAATGTGGTGCAAGGTTGCGGGTATTGCATACAATGTTAATAACTCTCGAAAATGCCCTGCAAAAAAAAAAAAAAAAATAGCTGAATTTATAAATATGACCCAATTCAAAAGTTTATGAACCCTTGATTCTTAATACTTTGTGTGGTTACCTGGATGATCCATGACTTTTTCATGGCTTCAAGGCTTTTTTTTTTTTATCCATGTTTTTATGTTTTGTGATGGTTGTTCATGAGTCGCTTGTTTGACCTGAGCAGTTAAACTGCCCAATATTCTTCAAAAAAATCCTCCAGGCCCCAAAAATTCTTCAGTTTTCCAGCATCTTTTGCATATTTGAACCCTTTCCAGCAGTGACTAGCTACTCTTTTACTCTTACTCAAGTAGTTTTTTAGACAAGTAATTTACTCTACTGAAGTAATGGTACTGGAGTATATTTTTTCAGTACACTTTCCACCCCTGCATAGCCATGACTCTACCAGTGCACTGCTGGTATTCAGAACACAGGTCACACCCTTTCCCAACAAGCCCACTTTACTAATCGTGGCACAAAAGAGCAGCATACATCCAGCCTGCCATTGACGTGCCTTTGTAAAGGGCCACGCTTGGCTCATAAAGGCTCTTTGTGTCAAAGGGAAGTGGAGTGAAAGTATGGTGGCAAATCTGATTGTTCACTCATCTAGGATGAATACAGAACACCACCTGACCCGGGACGGTCCGTTTATGGGGTGTAGGTAAAGCTCGTACAGAGCGCTGACCTGTTGTGACCTGGTCCAGGAGTGTCAGCTGCCTAACTGGGGTTGTCTGTTAGGCTGCATTATTGCAATGCATTGACAGACAACATATCGTTGGCTCAAAACATCATTTTTCTACTACCAAAATCTGCTGGTTTAGCACTACTGTACCTTTCTAAATTAGAAATGATTTACTTTCCCTCATTCATCAGTGGTTCCAAACCTGTATAATCTATTGAACACAAATTGAGAATGTGAAGAATATAGTAAAATATAGTTTTCATATAATGAAGCATAGTGCACAGGGACTGTCAAGCTCCATAAAGGACAAAAGAGAAAAAAAGAAAAAAAAAAACATTGTCCATATGACTTGTTCACTCTATTCCAAGTTTTCTGAAACCATATATTCTTTGTGTGAGGAAAAGACCCAAATGACCCAATTTTTTTCCCTGTTAAATGACAACCTTCCCATTTGCCATAGTCTTAAATCTATTCACATAATTTTTAATGTAAAAGCAGGCACGGCCATTTTTAACTTAAATATGGAAGGCTAACGGTGTCAGCTGCTTCCAGTTATTTTAGCTGCAGAAATATAATCCATTATTATGCTTGATATTGCAAACTAGTGTTTGTTATCATGCTATTATAATTCATAATTTACTGGTTTTTAGTACAAATATATTTACCGTTTACTGTACTTTCTCTTCTAAGTATACACCTATAGCTAGGGCTGGGCGATTTTTCCGATTAATCCGAATTTAATGTTTTGCCTCGATTTTATTATTTTTTAAATCGAGAAATCGCGATTTTGAATAAAAATGTTAGCAAGCGTTACAATTGGACATGTTGACAATACAGCAATGATAACCGTATTAGGAGAAGAAAATGATCCGACCTCATGATGGCGCCGGCGCGCCTGATTAACCGCTCTCGTGACGCTCTATGAAAGTAGACCACATCACTTCTTAAGCGGCTGTTCATTCAGAAATGCGTTATTGTGTTATAAAAAATGAGACGCAGGCAGTGGAATGAGAAAAAAAGGCAAAGTTATTAAACGCGAGTTTACATGTCTTTTTTTTTTTTTTTAACTTGACCGCCGTGTTTTTAGAATGCTGTTTCATGGGTGAGACCATAGACATAATAAATATCTATGAGTGAGACGCTGCAAAAGACGCGAGACACAAGTGCAACACCTAAACATGTCCGCCAAACATAAAAACAATAGGACAAATAGCGCAATGGAATGCAAACACCTGTAAACCTGTTTGATATTTCATATTTGCATGATGGTGACAGGCTGAAAGCTGCTGTTTTCTGTTTTTACAAAGCATTTGCTGTTAATAATAGCCTATTACTGGTGTTATTTATTGCTATTACTTTTTGGCTAAGAAATATTTAGCATTTTCTTATTTTATATTATTTCTAAGTATATAGAATGTGTTTAAGATAAGTTTGTACAACATTTGTCTTCATATTTCAGGCATATATATTTAACAAATTGTTTTACATTTACACCATGTTGATCACTTCATGTGTGGTGCACTTGGAATGGAACTTTTTTTTTAACCAGATTGTTAATAAAGAGAATGTTACTTAAATCATATTGTAGTTAAGTTTTTAAGTTGACTAGTTAAACAGTAAAAAAAAAAAATTGAAATCATGAATCAGTCAATAGTTCTGGGGAAAAAAAAAAAAAAAAGATTTTATTTTTTTGCCATATCGCCCAGCCCTACCTATAGCAGATAATGTCTTACATTCACATTGTCAGGAAAAAGCTTACTTCCACATTAAAAAATAAGGTGGGAACCATTTGGCATCACTGACGTCAGACCTGGTCTTAATGGGCCAAATTTGAATATGCACCAGCATGAATGAGATTTGAGAGCTATGGCAGAGAACAAGATCTCCTTTTGTGTTCCACAGTGGTCATAACAAATTAAATTCACACACTTGAACTATTGCATAGCTTCAAAAGATTTGGAATATAGTGCATAATTCATAATAATTACTTACATGAGACTTTTAGGAACTTAACATTATCATCATTCATCACCATTCCAATTTTGCATCTCTATTTCTGTTTCAGAAGAACAAATATAACACAGGGTCTGCACAACATAAAGATGAGTAAATTATGACAGAAATTTCAGTTTGGTGTTAACGATTCCTTCAACACAAACAAGAGAAAGAGAAAGCCTGACTGTTAAGTGTGAACAGAGGAACAATATAACACTTCATCAGATTTATATAAAACTTCATGCCACCTTTTCTCTAGCGTGAGAGCTAATGGTGTGTAAAAGCTCTCTGACATACGCGCAGTCACTCTGACATTTTGTGAACAATTGTTTCCATATTGCTTATATGCCCAAGTGCACTCAAATTTCCCCTTTTTTTGTAGGGGAATGCAAGTTAAAAATTCCACCTAGTTGTCTTTGAGAACAAAAAGGGTCTGTAAGATTTTTTTTTTTTTTTTTTTTTTTTTTTAAAAGGAGTTAATAAAAGGTGATCAAAAGTGACAGTAAATGCATTTATAAATGGTACAAAAGATTTCTATTATTTAACTAAATGTTGCTCTTTTGAACTTTCTATTCATGAAAGACTCCTGGAGAAAAAAAAAATACTGTTTTCACAAAAATATTAAGCAGCACAACTGTTTTCAACATTGATAACAATAAGAAATGAGCACCAAATCAGCATATTAGAATGATTTCTGAAGGATCATGTGACACTGAAAACTGGAATAATGATGCTGAAAATTCAGCCTTTACCATCACAGGAATAAATTACATTTTAAATATATTACAATAGGTAACAGTCATTTTAAATTGTAAAAATATTTCACAATATTACTGTTTTTACTATATTTTGAGCAAATATTTATTAGCTTTTTTAATAGCCTTGGTGAGCATAAGAGACATTAAAACATAATACTGACCCAAAACCTTTGAACGGAACTGTAGATTCTGCCTGTATTGCATCATAATCGATATCTGAAGTATTATGGTCAACAAAGGGTGGACTTAAGGTTTTTTTTTTGTTTTGTTTTGTTTTTTTTTTTGTTTTGTTTTTTTGTTTTTTACAAAAGTCACACAAATACACACACAAACAATACTTACTCAGACCGGCACATACACAAACCACTGCTCCATTTTTTACCAGCCACAGGAAGTGTAAGAGATCACCACACACAAGAGGGAGAACACAATAGGTCATCTTTGACTTTAAACACATAAATCTGTCATTACCTTCACAAGCACAAATATCTGCGTGACAGCCATATATGTGTGAGGTCTGCAGTTTGCACATCTGTGGGGTTCAGGGTGCAGGAGAAAGGGGAGCGTACTCATTAATGCATCTGCAGTCCACAACAAGAAAATGTCTTTTATTGCTTACGGGATTTATCACTCCGCAGCTGCAGCGCACCACAAGCTGCTGCTAAAACTACTGCCTCATAACAGCTCTGACTCATCCCCTGAGCTCACATACAGACACAATACACAACTCTTTAGACGCTTAGCTTCAATCTTTAACTGCATTGGGAGCAACAAAAGTTTGAAATGGATTTCCACAACAGTCTGCACTGGTATTTGAGAGTAATATTTCTTTCTCTTTGTCTTTGAACACTCCGCTACCTCTAATAACAGTCTGTGTGTGCATGTGGAATAGATTTCCACACTAAAAACAAGTAGTAACTTTCATCACGTCATTCATGGTCAATATTTTAAGCCACCGGCGATGTAAAAAGTGAAATGTGTTGTATGTTGTGTTTGATCATCAGAACCCCGGTGCAGGTGCCCTAGCCAGATCCAAACATGTCTTAATGATGCATGACAGCCTCAGGAGCAGATCACTTTGACAGCAGACATTGAATGAAATCCTTTAACTCAGATCTGAGAGGCAGTAGGCGTCTGCACAAAGATCTGAGGTGCATCATCCGAGGCGCAGTCATCCAAAGCGCCCACTGCAGACGGCGGCGAGCAGCAGATCCTAGCCCTTGGCCTGTTTTTTTGACGGACAGCCCACCAAATGGAAGCTAATACCTCCGGAGTAAGGCTAACCATAAGAGTTGATCTTGTTATGCCAACTTCTCGGTTGCGCCTTGGCTGGAGCTCAAGCTTTTTCATGCTAAAGCTCATTAGATTTATATTCATGCCCTTCGGCATAGATCAGCATACTGTATATCTGTTATTTGGGATCAATGTGTGTTATATGGTTTACAGAGTGAGGTGGGAAGCTGTAAAACTTTAATCCTCCTCTTGCCTGCAGGTGTCCTTACATAAAACTGATCTTTTGCTGTTTGTTAGAAAGTTATTCCATATACAATTGAGTATTTTTGGATTTTCTGTACTCGCCAATGAATAATCGTGATCCATGATGACTGAATGACACAACAGCAGCGTGCTAGATGCTGTATAACCAACACTTTCGCATTTTGTCCATGTGAGTTGCCATAGTTTCTACAAGCGGAAACCGGGGATAGTGCGGATATTACGTCATTTATAGGTGACAATGACAAGGGACTAGCCATTATTTAAAATTGGAATTTCTCTGGATTTACAAATCCTTGTGAACGTTCGGGATAATGTAAATACACAGCTACATGTAATATTTCACACTGTGCAAGTGGTTTTTGGATATTTTATTACAAAAATTTTACAGATTGTGCCTTTAAACAACAATAAAAAAAGGTGTTAGTTCACTGTTAAGTCACGACACCTAATTCACTGATTACTGTTAACTAACTGAACTTTTTTGTAAAGTGTTACACTTTTGTTTCTATAAAGGCGTGTGACGTGAGAAAACATGAGGAAATCCACGTCCGACAGCTAGGGGGCAAGAGTCATGATGGGATGGACAGTCTATGTAACTTTAAGTGATGGAGAGAAAGTAACAATAGCAGATGAGCAATGAGACGAATATTAGTAGCAGGGATAGTCTAGTCCCTGGAGATGAGACACTCAAATGATAGGAAAAATGAGCCTACTTATAATAAAGAATTGCACAATGAAAATGAATTACTACTGACCGCTGACACCTGAACAGCTTGCAGGCTCACAAGGGAGCTCGTAACGTGCAGTGATTTCTGGGAGTGCACAAAAAATGAGGTCACCACAAAAGATTAATGACTGAGGCAGACATTACAATGCTGCACGATATACTCAAACGAAATAACCAGGCGGGAAAAACATGCAAATCGAATCATTGATCAGAATCCATCTAATTAACTGATCTAGCACACTTTGTCAGAGATGGGTGATTTAACTGTGAGTGGCGTGAGAGCAAATTCAGTAATGGAGTCTCCAGAGGAAAGTGATTGATCCGAAGAGGAGTGTCTAGTCTAGTGAGTGTAGGCATGAGCCCAACCGGCACGGACTCTTGAGATCCCGAATTAACTCATCCTTTCCCTGAAACCAAAATGTTTCCACATACAAACTAAGAAAAAAAACTCATCCACCCAAAGAAAACAGGTTTACTGCACTGAAACTGCAGATTTTGGCACTTTTCCACTGCATGGTACGGTTCGGTATGGCTCGATACGGCTCACTTTTTGGCGCTTTTCCACTGCATGGGACGGCTCAGTACAACTCGCTTAAATAGTCCCACCTCGGTTGAGGTTCCAAGCGTGCCGTACAAATACTAAATGTGACGTGTAAACACTTCAGATCACTGATTGGTCAGATACAAATGACCAAATAAGAGCATAATGAGCTGTGCTTCATGCGCTTCAACTGTGCTCATGTTACACGTCAACTAGTCTCGCGTAGCCAGACCTTCAGACTAACGGCAGAAGGTCTGGACTCCATAGCTGCTTTCATTGGCCAAGGACCACCCAGAGGCCATCTGACCGACATGTAAAGCAACCAAATGTAACTGATGACCCTACAATAACAGACCGGTGTGTAAAACTCTTGGACGTATTTTAAAGAGTCTACGGGTGCTTCTCAATATCCCTCCTCGTTTCCTCGCTCCTCCGTCCTCCATCCTATGACCCGGAAAACGATCGAACTCAGCCATCTTGAAGGACATCTCAATTCTCTAATTGCACCGTGAGGAGGCGAGGAACGAGGAGTGAGGAAGCTTCCTTCCTTTGCGGAAGTCTTTCTCGTCGAGAAACCTGACGCACGTGTAAATTGTCCTCCCCCTTCATATCCGTCACAATAATTTAAATGTATGCTTTACTTTTGCAGTTTAAATAAACTTTACTTCTCACATATTTCAACGGGGCATCTTGCTTTATTAATATTTATTATAATTTTTTTTTTAAATAACCAAACTTTAACAACCTATGGGTAGATCCCTTGAGTGCAGCTGATGACGCTTTGAAGTGACGCTAAAGGGAGAGAGGATATCATTTCACTTGATTCAATTCCTCCGTCCTCATGTGTTTTCCTTGCGTCCTTCCCTCGCATCCTGAAGGGGTGGAGCTAAGACGCGAGGAAAGGAAACGAGGATGCACAAATAAGAATTGAGAAGCACCCTACGCCGCGAACTTTACATATTTCACATACTTTTTGGCATCACGGCATCTTTGTTTCTAGGCGGACCGGTAAAGGACGCGACACACACATCTCCAGGATATCCTGTAGAATTCAACCAATTAGATGACGACTTTGAAAATCCTGAAGTGTTTCCAGTTAAGTGCGCCATATGCATCAGACGTTCAGCCAGCGGTCCATGGGCGTGACGTCTGAGACCGAGACTACACGTCAACAAGACGTTCTCTTACTGTCTAATTTGGTGTTTCTAGGCCAGAATAAGCTGAAAGAGAACCAGAAGTTTTTAACTGTTAACATACTGCAGTGAGATTCAATTCTATGGAAAGAAATGGTCACAGATACACTCATTGTGTAAACCTGTTTAGTGTCAGTTTTAGCATTCTGCAGTGTGAATTAGTGTTGTGTTGGTAGACATGTGAGTGAGGAAGCATTATTCTTTTAAGGTGTCAGTTATTGCACTTCCTTTAATGGCCTGCTATTTGCAGAAATTATGGATTACACATGGACTGCTCATGGAAATCTCATCTAAGTATGGCCACCTGCGCCTGAGAAGTTTCATTAAATGAGATCCATCCCACCTCCTCAGTCTTTAATCATGTTTCATATTCAGAAACAATTACGCAAGGCAATTTAGCCAACCCAGGAAATGAACAACTCCCATCCATGCCTATTCTCTCAGGCAAACTTGTAATTTACCAATTAGTATGCAAAGAGATTTTAATTCTTCCAGCTCCACACACAAACCACAAAGGCGATTTTTCCTCTTTAACTCCATGTCTAAACCATTAATCACTAATCAAAGCTTTAAATGATGCAAAGACCGACACTTGAATATGTACACAAGGTTTTACTGCTGGAATTATGCTCTTTTAATGATAGATACTTATGGATGGAAAAACGGCAGAATTGCTCTTGCATTTTCAAAACATTCCTTGTCTTTTTATTGGTCCAGATCCAAGCTCTGATTGCTCTAGCAATGAATATTTTTCACATGCTAAAAAACACAAAATCAATTTCCACCTAGTCGCATACAGACTGTTTCATAGCAATTGTGTTCATTTAAAGACTGACACAACTGTAGTCACCTGCTATCTTGGGTTAGGGTGGAAATGCAAGCTTACTTTATATTATACGTACTTATAATATATATATATATATATATATATATATATTCTACATACCTATCTGGAACTAGGAAAATAAGTAAATATATAAGAATGGAATCGGTTTTATTTTCTCAATTTTAGCCATAAAATACAATTTGCCAGAAGCTCCTCAGTGAGGAGTGAGAGAACCGAACATCTGTGCCCAGTGAACAGCCCTACCTCACTCCAAACAAAATGTGTTCTGCTGTTCTCTTTGTCCACCTTTCTCTGAACCTGGCCTTGGTACTGTTCTTCTTGTCACAATGTTCCCATGAGGCTTCTCTATCTCACTTTACAAATGTCTCGATGACCCATCAGCCAACAGACAACACTCAGAATGCAGCAAAGCAAGACAATGAGTATGATGTATTGAATGCAATGCATAGGCAAGGATCCAAAATGGTGAGTAAGGCAACAGAGGCTCCTCCTCGGCAAAGTAAGAGATGAGTTCTGGAATGGAGTAAACAATGGTGACCACAATGAAATGAGCTGATTAAACTGAGCTAGGGAGAACTGACAGTGTTTTTATTTGCGGGAAATGCTGGAATGAAGAAAAGACAGGGATGGTTTAGAAGAGCTGAATGGAAAAGTTAAAGGGATAGTTCACCCAAAAATGAAAATTCTGTCATCATTTACTCCCCTTCAAGTTGTTTCAAACTTATATAAATTTCTGCTGTACACAAAGGAAGGTATTTGGAAGAATGTTTGTAACCAAGCAGATCTCGTCCGCCATTGACTACCATAGTAAAATACTAAGGCAGTCAATAGGGGGCGAGATCTGCTTGGTTACAAACATTCTTCCAAATATCTTCCTTTTGTGTTCAGCAGAACAAAGAAATTTATACAGGTTTGGAACAATTTGAGGGTGAGTAAATGATGACAGAATTTACATTTTCGGAAACTATCCCTTTAAGGTTTTCCTTAAAGTTAAGAACTGGAATGGAAGAGATCACTCATTTGGAAATTCTGAAAATAAACCCAGTCTCGCACTCATTATCGCATGTAGACGTAATACATGCCCTCCCACCCATCATGATTAAAAGTCAAATTTAGACTGCAATGCTTCAGTGTCGTGCATGTGAAACCACATGATGCCCACACATGGACTCCTACATAATCATGGGTCACACATATATTAGTACTGCATGGTAAAGAAAAGCTTAACTTTTGAAAACAGAACTTCAGATTATGAGCAGTGATTCTATAAGCAGGAAGCCTGTGGAGTTTAATGATTTCCTCCTGTTCTACATCACTACGGCTGTGTTACAAGAGTCAGTTTGATGCTTGACAAATGTGCAGAGTGTCTCTACAGCAAAAGCTCATACTCGGCTGGATGAGAAGCTGACATCAGACATTTCAGAATGTGGGATCAGATAATAAAATGTGAACTTCTGTCCAGAGCCCTCTATTTTAGAAATGCACAGATCAGTACGTTTTTTTATTTACTTTAATTTTACATTTTTATGATTTAATTATTAGCCACAGTTTCCTCATGGACAATGAAGTTTGGGAAACCCTGGTCTAGCTCACTTGTACAGTAAATGAATGAGCAAACACGTTATCTGTTATCGTGATCTGCACTTTCTCTTCCATCTCACTCACTTGCTCTGTGGGAGTTTGTGAGGAGGCAGCTGAATAAAACAAAATTCTGAACCATTACACACAGTACACATAGTCCTTTTTCTCAACCTTCCCCTGTAATGCTTTTAGAAGGACTCAGCGGTGCAGGGCACATGGAAGTGATGTAGGTGCATTCAGAGGACACATTAACACACTACTGCAACAAAACACTGGCAAACAATAGTACACCACGGCACACCCCTTGAGTGCGTTTATCCTAAACCGCATGCCGCGTGTAACTGTCAGTCAGCTTTGCCCGTGTTGCTAACTTACTCCCCAAGTCCCCAAAGAGAGCGCAGCAATGAATTTCATCCCAGAGTGGTCATCCAGAGCAGCAGGGCTACTTCAGATTGCCTCCTCTCTGTGGGGGATAATGGGAAAGAGTGCACCTCTGGACAGCCCTGGAACAGGATTTCCTCTAAGCTGGTAACTGAGTGAGGATTTATACAGAAAGTGAGAAGGTTTTGTGGTATGCTTTGCTGGAAATCTACACTGATGCAAACTTTACAAACTACACACATTCATACATGCAGTATACTCTAAGGCAGGGGTGTCCAATCTTGCTCCTGGAGGGCCAACATCCTGCAGATTTTAGCTCCAACCAGCTCTAATACACTTGCCTGGAAGTTTCTAGTGAGTCTGAAGACCTTGATAAGCTGGTTCAGGTGTGTTTAGTAAGGATTGGAGCTAAACTCTGCAGGACAGTGGCCCTCCAGGAGCAGGTTTGGACACCCCCACTCTAAGGGAATGACACGAAGAAGAAAAAAAAGGTATGTACATCTGCAGTTCTAATCAAGATATAGTGGATTTTTGTGTAATCCAGCTAAAGTCTTTCAGTTCGAGTATACAATGCATAATTGAATATTTGAAGCAATGAATACATGCTGCACTTCTGTTTTTCTGGAGTGTTCAATGTCGCGGCCAACTATAGTCTGATTAATGCGTAAACATGCTATACGAAGCTGAGCCACAATCACATGATCAAGGTCCGATTATAGACCTTATGTTGCCCTGCCCCTTTTCAGTGCTGTGCTCGTTGTGTACCGGTTTGTATTTCCACAGCATGACGGTAAGATCTTACGGATTTATGAACTGTTCGTTTTAAAAAATTTCCAGTCTACTTACATCCGTTTCAAACATTATAATGCTCATGATAACTTTCGTTAACTCTACAATAAGTAAATCCACTTCACCGGCAAATTACTCTTCAACAGCGTTGCCATAAAAATATACAGAAAAAACGGAAGTTCAAACACAATATTCTAAAGATGGCAGTGCGCTTGTTTCTCTGGCACATAAAACATTTGCATGGATGAATTGTTGACAATAAGACCGGTAACATGCATTAAGGAAAATAGGGTAGGTATTCAATTCATGCTGACTTAAAAAATGGATTATTTGCTTTGGTATGACTGAAACTGAACGTTTAAAATGCATGTAAATGTACTTATTGACAAAGACAACATGGGTTTGAGTGTGCATCACTCAAACACACACTAAACAGTGCTGGGTATTTTTTCCATTTCGGTGTTGCTATTTTCAACAGGAAACAGTTCAGGTCTGTGTGGAATGTGATATGACAGAGGGTCATTTCATATAAGCCTGTCAGGACTCATTTTGTTACCCTGATGTCTGTTTCTGGCTGTCAGAGTTCCAACACCTTTCTGTCATAATCCTACCAACACTGAAGATTCTCTCCGTCAGACAGTGATGGCCTTCGAATGAAAGAATCTGTTTGAACAGAATAACAAAACGGCTTGTTGCATAAAGGAGGAGAAGCATGAGTTAAATTCTCACATGAAGGTGGATTAACAAATATAATTCTGTGCACACAAAAATTCACAGTACTCCTGCTGATCAAGCCTCCCTGCTGTGGCCAGTCTCGATGCAGGCTCTCTTGTGTCTTTCTGATGTTACAGCAAAGACAGGGGGATGAGAGATGAGGGGGAGGTGGTGAACATGAGCAGCAGAAAGCAGAGAGAAAAGATGTAGAGGTTCTTAACATGACCTTACCAGTTAACCTTAAGTCTTACCAGAAAAAAAAAGCATGACACTTTTTTCTTTTTTGACCCTTGGTTGGTTAAAATGAATGGTTGAAATGAATTGAGAATATCTCGTGTCTCGTGTGTTTGTATACAGTATATACATTACACACACACCCCAGAGGGGACTTAATACACACAATTCTACCGTTATATTTAGCACTACAGCATAACAACCTCACAGAAAAGCTTCTGCTTTTTTTCTTTTCTTTGTTTTAAGCAGTGACAGCAGTATCCTACAGTGTAACATGCTCCACATAAAATTATATTAAAGAACTTTTTCTAATTGTTTTATTTAAAAAAAAAAAAAAAAAAAAAAAAAACATGAACATCCACCTTTAGGACCTAATATTCCTAGAGAGATTACATGGAATATTTGTACTTTGTAAAAATTTGTAAAAAACACATTTTAAAATACCACAAATTATTTAAGTGAACTGCAAAAAACCTAAAAAGCAATTAAAAATGGTGAAAAGCAAAAAAGAATGGTGACCAGTTCTAGCACCTAAAATATACAATACTTAATACCATTTAATACCATAATACAGCACTTACCATTAAATAATAAAAAAAAATTAAAAAAAATACAAAGCATGGATAAAGATGCATTTTGAAATCAACTTCATTAAAAAAGAAGCTGTCCAATATCAGCTGATTATCATTAAAAATGAAATTATTATTGGTAAAATAAATAAATTACTAATCAAGCAAATATATTGGGCATCCTGATAATATAAAAAGATTGGTGGGATATAATAAATGCAGATAAACAGAAAATCAAATAGATACTAGTGGACTCACTCCAATGATAAAGGTGCTTTATTGGTTCTATGAAGAACCTTCAACATCTATGGAAACTTTCCACTGCACAACAGGTTCTTCGTAGTGGAAAAAAAGATTATTAAAATGTTCTTCACACTAAAAAAAAATGGTTCTTTTAAGAATTGTCACTAAAAGGTTATTTGGGGAGTTTTCTTATAAAGTGACCTCGCCAACTACTGGCCTGGCCTGCATAATACAGCGTTTTTAATCATTTTCACAGACCTGTGTGAAAAATGTTGTCCGTATGCGAAAAATGCAAGGAAAACTTCCATTTTTTGTCTGTCATAAGTAGGTGATCAGATGACTGATGTAAAGAAATGGCAGCAAAAATACATTTTGAAGAATTCAAACCATTGCATTTTCCCCCTGCACTAGGGATGGGTATTTTTGTCATTTTTTCATTTCAAGTACTGATAGGTCTCAAAAACAAGTACTCAGGGGTGAGGCGTGTCCATCATGGTGATGAAAAATATGAAAATATTTTAATTAAAACAATAGAAAGATGACATGAAAGTATGCCGATCAAAATATCAAAATATGACTAGAAAAATAACACTGCTAGATTATCAATAATGCATCAATGTTTTCAAAAAAGAAACATCTAAAAGGAATAGCTGATAGGTGAATAGGTGAAGCTGAAGAGTGAATGAACAACAGTAAACTGAAGCCCGTTCTATATGACATTAATCAGATACTCTACACAACATAAACATAACATTACAACTTGTATCAGCACAAAAGAACGCAAATACAAGTGAACTTGTTACGTGCTAACCAGAATATATAACTCCGGTTGTGTATGCGCTCTTCCAGTAACAACACGCTGAAACACGGGCAACTAAGGGGCTGTTTACGTGACACCATTTTCAACTAAAAACTGAAAACTGTTTATGTGTTTTTGCCGTTCATTTACACAACAATGCCGTTTTATGGGCCTGAAAACGCAAATTTTAAAAACAGCTTTCAAAGTGCAAGTTTTTGAAAACGATACTGTTATTGTCTCCTTGAAAAATTTCAAAAACACAAATTTGTAAAAACGGTGACGTCATGCGTATTACGTGTTCAGTCTATAGGCGCATAGTGTTTTTTTACAAAGTGACCTCGCCAACTACTGGCCTGGCAACATAATACAGCGTTTTTAATTGTTTTTCACTGATCCGTGTGAACAGAAATAGTTTTGACAACAATGTTGTCCGTATGCAAAAAAAAATGCAAGGAAAAACTTTTCCATTTAGTACATTGTCGTCATGTAAACATACCCTAAAGCACAAAGAATTCACAACATTCTATAGTGTTCTCATTATAATATCATGTATGGCAGATTGCCGCTGCACATCTTGCACTTAACTGCATTTTTATGATCAAAGAGATTCCAGCCATCACTGTGTGCTTTCAAATCCATAGTTCACTTTATTTCGCCGGTCTGGGCGGCATACTGTCCAAACACTAACCAATCAGACCTCAGGTAATGCACAAAATGCCGCAATAACCAATCAGAAAAAGAAAGGTGATCATGGTGTTTATGACTCGAGTACTCGTGCACATCCCTATCCTGCACAAGGACAAGCACACATGCTGTTCATCCCGCTGCTCCGCTCACTCAGGATCACACCATTAATCTAGACTCTGACTGGCAAAAGTAATTCTGCAGAGCTCCATTATGCATCAGCCACCCAGTCCACTCCTGTGAGGAGAACAGCATGTTCACCAACTCGCTGGTGCTTTGACATCAGGCCTGGACACACAGCCATCTGCCTCCCAGGCGCAAAATCTATTCCAAAACCTTATTAGATATTTAGAACCAGCTAATCGCCCCTGCACCTATACATATACACAAATCCATGAAACGCACATCAAATCATACTGATAACAAGAACCAGCTGAGCTTTCTGACAGCCACACGTTTCCTTATCTGCTGCATGCACTACATCAGCGTCTGGAGAATGATCACCGAGCCTTATTGTTTGAACTCTGACCCCAAGGCGAGGTTATCTTTGTCACCACATGTCCCTGTCCCTTCTATATTACTTTTTCACAACCATAATTAACACCAGTGAGCTTTTACATACGCTGTATGGGTGAGGGGGCTTGAATCAAGGGTGTGTGACTTCATAAATATTTACAGTAGCCAGAATTAAATTTTAAGGTGTTGATAATACTGTCCTACAGAAGTTCCTTGTGCAGTGCCTGGTAAAGATGAATCAGAGGGTGTGCTTGTGTGAGCTACTTGATGAGGATCAATGGCAATTGAAACCTCTACGCTACACAGGTTTAAAAAAAAAAAAAAAAAAAAAAAAAAAAAAATCACACTGCATTTTTCTTCAACCAGTCTTCATCTCCCAAATTTCAGAGATTCTTTCTGAACCAAGTTGAAATCTCAATCTAAATATCAATAAAAATAGAGCATGCTGAGCTCTTTGAAATCAGCAGGGTATAAAAAAAAATAAGCAAGAATGTAAAAAATGTGCAAAAACAAACAAAATATGTTCAAAGTGTCAGTTACAACATGCAAGATACAATTATCTGTACATAAAAAAGACAATTAGATGAAAACTATGGCAATAGTATATAGGACAAACTGCATTAAATATGTATAGCCATGTGGTCAGTGACGGTGAAAAAGATTGGCTCTTATTGTGATTAATTAGTAGAATTATTCCTGTCTTAAAGTCTGACAAGGATGCATTAAACAATACTAGTCAGAAACTAACAGTCTGTTGAAACATTTTCCCACAGAACATCAACAGGCATAAGTGAAATGCGCATGAATTTGTCTAAGGTCCTTTAAGCATTTGGGTTCATTCTGCTGCATTATAAGAGGCAATTCACCAGCCACAGCCTTTCATAGGTGAGCTCACCTGAGCCCAAACAATAAACCCGCTTCAAAGAGTCCCCCTTCCTCCCGAATTATTTACAGGCCATTTAATTTGGCATTTGGTGAATAGCCTACTGTACCGCAGGCTCTCGCTGATGAGCTGGAGAATTGAATTATAAACTAAGAATCGCGCGCGCGTGAGGTGATTGCTGACTCTGCAGTTGCTGGGGGTCACAAATGGCGCGTAATATCACCTCTCTGTTCAGGGAAAAGTCACAAAAATACATGATTTTTCAATAATAAAGACAACTTACCGAGAATCCAGCCCAAAAGGGACACGAATGTCTCACCCTCGGAGATGTAGTAAGGGCCAAAGCGGCGAAACTGACAGCCAAAATGAGACTCCCGAGTACCATCTGTGAAACTCCCAGAGAAAGCATGATGCGAGTCCGGGTTCGAAACTCCCTCAGCCGGGAGAGACTGCGGGACAGAGATACCGGGCTCAGAGAGCGACCCCTCGGCATTGCACTGACGGGCATGGTCACGACTAAACAGTTTAAATGAAACCAAAACTTGGGTTAAATCAGCGGGCTTCGGGTTTACAGGACACCTCTGGGTTTAGTCGCTCCGACATCCACAAAGTAAAGATGAATGCATAGCGTGTTGCCAAGACGCGCAGACCATCATCCTGTTACACGAGGAACCTCACGATGTCCTACTCTCACTGTTCTGAGGATAAGTGCGCTGTTTTCAAGCAGGTGTTTTACTGAGCGTTATCCAGAATCATTTCAATAAGACAAAGAGGTAAGCTTTGCGAAAACGCGCGCTGTATGGTCGCCCGCTTCGAGGAAATGCACGGGATAGGTGATCCATCAAATCCGTTCAGCCGTGACAGTCCGTTAATGAAATCTCTCACGGCTCTGAACGGAGAACGTCTAAATAACAGCGCTCGTGTTCAAAGGAACGAACTTCACATCTGTCGCGTGTATGCACGGGCTGCGTATGACGCGGTCTGAGGTTCCACGACGCGTTTCCAACGTCCGACTCCCGTGTGAAAATGTTCGCTCGATCTTTGAGTACAGCCGCAGCCCCAGCCTCGCGCTAGTAGTCTGTCAGTTGGATGTGTGAGCAGGTGCTTGGGGTAGAGGGGATGAACTGACGTTCCGCCATATGTAGATTCAGATGGATGGATGCGGGCAACGAACTCGTTTGTGGAGCCATAAAAGCCAGAGTCCGTGAATGAATGATATAATGAGCCTACTTAATCTTACTTATTATTCATATTGTTACTTTTCATTAAACTCGCTTTAAGACTGAGCCTTTGCGTTCGGTTAATATGCCATTTAAGCAATGACATTGGAAAAAGAGTGCTGCTGTACCGATTATTAGCAGCATCAGTACTACTGCACCATTGTGAGTGTCATGTGTTATACAAGTTAAATAAACAAGTACTTGGTATCCGGTAACTTAGGTTTAAGACCAAAATAGGATAATTTAGTTTGTATATTTATTAATTAATAAAAAAAAAGTCAAAGCATAAAGCCACCGAGAAACGCACAGACTGAAAGCAAAGCAGGTCTGGAACCACGTATGTGAATGGAGCGGAGCGACAGAGATTTTTCCCTCTCCAGATCAAGGCGTTCTGTATTGATTCTCCTGGAGTTCCATTCCGGGTTTTCCATTTCTCACTGCTCTGGACAGCGAGAGAAACCCATTCTGAGCTATCATGAGCTAACGATCTAATTTTCCAAAACGGGGTCCTCGCGGTGGACAAATTCACTTTACTCTGCGTCGATTTGTGATCACATTTGAGGACCGGAAAAAGTTGTATGACATACAATAAAACATTTTAATATTAACCCATTTAATCCAATTATTAACATTTATGACCAAAATTACTTATGAGTTTGCATGAAAAATAGTTACGTATTTTACAAACGAACTGTGTATTATGCATCAAAATGCAAATTGTTCTGATTTCTTGTGAACATTTTTCATGGCTGGAGGAGTAAATAGCCACATTACCGCCAGACCTGTTTAATTCCAGTTTGAGCCTCTGAAAGATGATGTCTATGTCAAGGCTCCTTAAAAGGAAGCATGTTTTAATATACAGAGACCAAACTACCATGTTTGGTACATGTAATATTTACAGGGTCAGTTAATATCTTTAATTTAGCTCTGTCTCAAATATATCATTATACATGTAAACATGTCACATTTGTTGCCAGAGTAAAAATTAAAGCCATTTTTTTATTTTTTCAATAGCCTAATTAACTGACTGATATTTTATAAAGATTTAAAACTACTGACACATGAAACAGGCATTTTGCCTGATAGTAAAATAATATTATTAATTTCTTTGCGTGTTGACTCTCCCACCAGTTAAAATTGTGAGGAATAAAACATATTCTTAACTTTCATTATTTCTTTAAACAAGGCATGCAGTTTCACTGGGTATTCAATGAGAAGATGTGATCACTTAGTTGGGCTTGATTTAATCAATCGACTAAAGGTACAGTATTATTAAAATCAGTTTTATAATCGCCAGACGCAATGAACGTTGTGAATGAATCTGCGCGGTAAAGCATTTGCGCCATCTGCAGGCCACCAAGTGTCACTACACATTATACTGCAGTCAGCGAGTGTGCTGTCGCAATGAGACTCATTTTGAAAGTCACCTTGCTCCTTTGCAACGGCAAATTGTATTCTCTATGCAAATTATTTTTTGTATTGCACCTACAACTACGAAAATCCTAATAAACCGACAACAGTGTATTTTAAAAATTATTTTATTTTTAATACAGTGGCATACTGGAAATTGTGTTGAAAAGGGAACAAACTCTGCCACGTGTGAATAGCTAATGACCAGTCAAAGCGGTGTTACTGTATATTGTCTAAAGAAAAGAAAAAGAAAAAGAAATCATCCGGTGTGCCTTAATAGATCATCTATTAGTACAAAAATACATTTCAGGACACACAATGTAGCATCCAGTATCACAAATAAATGCATGGGACACATTTCGAGCACACCGTTTTAAAAGAAACAGGTTTTGAGAATAGTTTACATCAAGCACTTTCTTTTGTAAATAAAGAATAAAAAGATGGTTATTAAAAACGCTTATATTTAGTGTGTATCTGTAGAAAATGTGATATTATTAATGCCGAGTACACGTTCCAAGGCTCAAGGGTAGAACCATAATACAAAGACAACCGTTTTCATTTCATTCATCCTCTTTTATAAATGTTTTCCCCCTTTAAGTTTTATACAAAATAATAAAGACATACAAAAAAGTCATTTACAAACCAATAATGAAGGCAATATGCTAGCTTTATGTACAGCCAATTGATCTCCTTCCTCCCATCTTTTATTTGTGTTTCTCTTTAAAGGTCATGTGCATAGCAGATAAAAAGAGAAAACCTGTTCTTAGCCTTTACGCTGTTCTTGTGTGCAACACCCATGTTTATTTGTACAGCGGGTTGACAAAAATGGCAGAAAGACAACTTTAGTTTCTTCATAATTTATCATTAGAACAACTTAGCAAAAAAAGAAACCAAAAAGGTTTTTGTTATTGAAAAAAGTGAGTCGTTTCAGATAAGGCATCACTGCTTTACATGGAGTGAGAGAGAGAGAGAGAGAGAGAGAGAGAGAGAGAGGAGTGAGGAAGAATCTGGAAGAGAAAGAGGGGAGAGGAAAGAGCAGCGGTCTTCACACCTGAGTCAAAGCACGTGCATAGATCTCGACACAGCAGGAAAGTTCCAGTGCTCAAGTTCACAGGTCTGTGAGGAGGCTAGTGGTGTCTACAAAGGAGCCATTAAAAAAAGTTGAGCCTTAACACGTCCTTGGCTTTAAAACTTCATACTGTATTTTCTTCAGATGCCATTTCTCTCAGACTCTGTCCTTACGCTCTTATCTAGCGCTGATCCTGCACCTTGACATGATAAAAGTCAGGAAATGTGTCAGATGTACACTTGAACTGCTCGATTGAAAAGCCTAAAACTAGAATTCGATATTCTAGAAAAGTTGCACTACACATTATAATCATAACGTTATAGTGTGCATACTATATGAAGTGAAAATACATTTGCAGATTAATATAGTCTATACATTTAAGTAGCCTAGGCTGAATGGAAGAACCTAATAAATCCTTTAAAAAATAAACACAAATTATGTGTCGCAAAAATATTACAGTTGGCTTACAGTGTGAGTATTAATTGGTCAGTGGCACAGAGCATGCAGTCCATCAATGGTTAATGTCTGTTTTTGTTATCCTCGAAAGCCTTTAAAAGCACTTAAAAAAAGAAGTGAAGGAAAAAGCAAAAATGAAGAGGACGACGAGGAGATTAAAACAGCACTTCATAGAATGTAACCCTCCCTCCAGTCTCAGAGGTTACCGTAAACAAAGCCAGAGCACAGTCAGGAGACCCTTCATTTAGTGTTGCGGAGTGTGTAGCCTTCATCTTGTGTATGTATGAGTATGTGTGTGTGTGTTTGTGTGTGTTCGTAAGGGGGAAGGTCCTCTTGCTTTTAAACTGGTTCCACATTCAGTAAAGGGCCCTGCCGTTGCCCTCCTCAGAAATGGTCAATAAGCACAGACACACAGTTGGCTCCAACCAGGTAGTTGGGATCTCCAGGGAGAGATTTGTTCTGCCAACTCTTAGGATCACCTGGATAAATAACAGAAAATGCAGATGAATATGATTGATGAATTGAGAGTAATCAATCACCACGTTCAAAAGTTTGGAGTCAGTTTTTTTTATTTATTTATTTATTTATTTATTTGAAAGAAACTAACTTTTATTCAGGAAGGATAAAATAAAATACTTTTATTCAGCAAGGATGCATTAAAGTGTTAGTTCACCCAAAAATTCTGTAAATTCAACATTGTTTATTCAACAATATCTAGTAATGGGCGTTTTCAAAACACTGCTTCATGAAGCTTCCAAGCTTTACGAAACTTTTGTTTTGAATCAGTGGTTCGGAGCGCGTATCAAACTGCCAAAGTCACGTGAAATATTGAAATTGAACTTGCTCTCAATGCAGGCCTTACTGAGCCATCGGATTTCATCAAAAATATCTTAATTTGTGTTCCGAAGATGAACGAAGGTCTTGCAGGTTTGGAACGACAAGAGGGTGACTAATTAATGACAGAATTTTCATTTTTGGGTGAACCCTTTAAATTGATCAAAAGTGACAGTAAAGACTTACATAAAAAATATATATCAAATAAACACTGTTCTTTTTAACCTTTTATTCATAGAAGGATTCCACAAAAATTGTACATTTATAATAATAAGAAATGTTTCTGAAGGATCTTGTGACACTGAAGACTGGAGTAATGATGCTTAAAATTCAGCTTTATCATCAGGAATAAATTACATTTTGAATAAAATACTAGAAAGCAATTATTTTAAATTGTAATATTTCACAGTATTACTGTTTTTACTGTATTTTTGATCAAGTAAATGCAGTCTTGGTGAGCATAAGAGATTTCTTTCAAAAACATTTAAAAAAAATCTTGCTGACCCCAAACTTTTGAACAGTAGTGTATGTATATACATTGCGTATATGCAGTGACAGAAAAAAAATTAGTAAATATTAAATTAAGCCACATACATGCTTGTTTTCTCGTCAGATTAACTATTCTAAAGCCTACAAAACACTAACAAAAATCTAATGTAATACAAACACACATTTGGAGAAACATGACCTTCGTAAAACTATAAACAAGGTGCATTATTTTCTAGCATACTTCAACAGCTGTATCATAGTATAATATTGTGCAATTTTAGCTATCGTTCTCTTTGGTTTGCATGAGGGAAAGAGAGGAGCGTAGCGGGACACTCGGAGATAAGACAGGCTCTCAGCATGCGTTATTTGTTCTGACAGAGATAATCAGCCGAGCCAGAGCAATAACCAATAAGCTCATAGCCTAAGGTGCTGTAATGCATAAAAACAAAGTTGTTTTTCCATTCATCAAGGTGAAGTGTGTAATTTCGGCACCACTAGCAGCACCAAACAGAATTGGAAAGAAAAAAAGTTTTAAACACAAACCAACATATTGTACGTTCTGTTTGGTGGTTTTATGGTGGTATCTTCAAAAATTAAAATGATGGTTAAACAGTTAAGCATATATTTTTTTTATAGAGGACCTCAGGATTTCAGTGCTCTTTTGCACTCTGCTGTGAGCTCCATCAGAACAACTTCTGTGTTAAAGTAGTTAAGTAAACGCTCTCTTTCCAGGAGAGTGCAGAGATATCTGCCTTGAGTTACGGATAAACGATGGCCTTGTTTTAAAATATGCAGATTAGAGGCAAAGGCATGTTACGGTTTTGAATGAGGCAAGAGTCTCCGATCTCTCCACTCTCCATATCAGAACGAGAGGTTCATTAAAGATTAATACAGGGTGGTGCCAGGTTTACCAATAAGAGTTATATAGAGACGAATGAGTGAAACAAGAGAGAGAGAAATTAAGACCCAGGGAAAAACATTTGCTGTTCTCCATTAGCGGGACGAAGGCAATTCCAGCATCTCTGCATATTCAGACATTTGGGTGGCTGTGTGAGAATCAGTTCAAAGCACAAATAATATTGTGAGTGAATTATGATTAATAGATGTGAATTCCCATTGGCAAATTCATGAAATTATAAGACTCAAACAACCTATTTTTTCATAATGTTCATCTGTAGATCTATGATTATTCAACTAACCTAAAGGGAGAAATTGAGTGATTCAGTGCCTTGATCGAGAGAACAAAGGCCTATGAAACAAATCTGCCCTGAGAAAGCTACAAGTAATTTGTTGGGCCCTGCAAAATACAAACCATCTGCCAAAACAAATTTACTTTCTCTAATGCAAAATATCCATTCGTTAAAATATAATGGATATGTTGTCATACACGAATGGTACAATTATTTATTTTTAAAATTTTTTTTTTTTTTAAATCCAATTAATCTTATTTTTTCTTAGAAAACACATGCAGTTCCTTTTATGTAAAATCTAAACGTGTAACTATTGGGATTGGCTATGTATTCCCTTATAGAATATACAGAACCATTCAAATGTTTGGGATCAATTTAAAATAACGGTTTTCTTTTTCAGTATATTTTAAAATGTAATTTATTCCTGTGATGGCATTTTTTAGCAGTCATTACTCCAGTCGTCAGAGTCATACGATCCATTAGAAATGCTGAAAACAATTGTACTTAATACTGTTGTGGAAACATTTTTTTTTTCAGGATTCTTTGATAAATAGAAAGTTCAAAAGATCAGCATTTATTAGAAACAGAAATCTTTTGTAATATTATAAGTGTATTTACTGTAGCTTTTGATCAATTTAATGCATCCTGTCTGAATAAAAGTATGAAAGTATGACCCCAAACTTTTGAACAGTGGTATATGTGCATGTACCCAAATATCCGGATGATGGAAATAATAGATTTATTGTACTGTAGGGTGAATTTTGTCAAGCTAAAACTGACACTTGGTTTAAACAGACCATAAATAAACCACATAAATGAATGAGCAGACTGGAATGAGAGTCAGTGAGATACGCTAAATGACTAAAGTATTATTGTCATATTTAGTAGTGTAACTAAAAAAAAAAAAGGTTAACAAATGACTGGTCATATGGAGGTGTGAATAAGAAAATGCATAATGAAAATAAAAGGCCCACAACCAAACAAGTTGTCACAAAGCCATCCCAAACGACCCCAAAAAGGACAGAGAGAGGACAGCGTACCCGACGAGGAGTCGGAGGATTTTAGAGCAAAAGACCAACCATCAGGGGTCATAGACGCACAGTGAGGTAGGCGGAGCTCCACTGGCTTCAGGAACTTCAGACCGTGAGGACCACACATCACCAGAGGACTCAGCAGAGTTTCACCTGGAAATAAAAACTCTTTCCTTTAGCATTTACTCTACACTCAAGTACATAACTGTATATGAAAAGACAATGTTTCCCATCAAGATACAAATTTAGCACTGATAATTCCACTTAATTCATGTATCAATTTTTTTTTTTAAAAATGGGGTCTGTAACAAACTTTAAAAAAATAATCTGTATCAAACTCTGTATTACCAGTTTTCTTTTACAGACCAGGAGAAAAAGACAAAAAGCTCAGAATCTTCTGACCCCTGAGTTAAAAGATGCGTGACTGACCTTTCTCTTTGTCCAGAGGTGGCAGGATGCTGTTATCCCGACACACTTTGAAGTAGATCTCTTGCTCCACGCCGTCAGGAATCGCTCCCTGAGGGATAATGATGCTCACTCCCGTCTCAATGGAACTCAAAACCCCGCCGTTACAGTTGAAGATGCCCCGTGCCGTCGCCACCACCGTGTGGCTGTCATCGTCGTCATCGTCCTCCAAAGCACTCGGGCTGGAAAGAGAAAAAAAACAAAAAAAAAACATGGATAAACGTTCTTTTTCACTCTGATCTTTAATTCTTTATTGTAAAAATAAATCTAGCTATAGCAGAAAAGTAATAACAGTAAAAAATATCTAGTTCTGCTGATTGTGATGATGTTTTTCTGTTTTGTGTCCTAAATTTACTTAATTTTTTTTACTTTATGAATAAAGTAATATTTATTTTATGTTTTTAGAAGGAAAAAAAACACTACAACATGGTCTACTTGCCAAAAAATGTAAGCTTGACAATTATGGAGCTAGTTTCTACTGTACCTGACAGGTATTGCCTTGGGTACGGCGTTGATGTTGTTCTGCTGGTATTTCGGTTTCTGGTCCATGGTGCGGGTGAAGGTGTCCAGGCCACTGTCATGGTCTGTCGGCTGGGGTGAGCTCTGTGGTTTGGCTGTGGTACTAATGGGAGCTTTCACATTATCTTTCTTATTTTGAGAGTCATTAGGCAGGAGGTTGTGGTTGAACTTGGGGCTATCAAACTTCCGCTCAAAGGGCCTTGCAGAGGTGGTGTACGGCTTGGGCACAAAACGGTTGTAGCTGGACGTGGCAGTGCTGTTGGTCTTTGGAGGGTCACCGGTGCCGTTAACAGGAGATTTCTCTGGGAAGTTTTTCTGAGGCAGGTAAGTGCTCTGGACTTTGTCTTCATGACTGGGAGGTTTCACTTTGGGAGATCCATGTGGGTCGAGCGGTGGGGTCACTATGTGTGAGAGAGAAAGAGTAAGTGTATGTGAATAAGTCTCTTATGTTCACCAAGGCTGCATTTATTTGATTAAAATACAGTAAAAACAGAAATATTGTGAAATATTATTACAATTAATTACAACTCATTTCTATTTTAAAACATAATTTATTCCTGTGATGGCAAAGTTGAATTTTCAGCAGCCATTACTAAAGTCTTCAGTGTTACATGATCCTTCAGAAATCAGTCTAATATGCTGATTTGGTGCTCAAGAAACATTTTGTATTATTATCAATGTTTATTATCTATATATGGAAATTCTGGAAACCGTGATACATTTTTTCCAGGATTCTTTGATCAATAGAAAGTCCAAAAGAACAGCATTTCTGCAAAAAAAAAAAAAAAAAAAAAAAAAACACAGACTGCATTCTTAGAGACATATACAATTATTCTTCCATTAATCACTTACGTGCAGGTTTGGGCAGGGTCGGTGGTGGGGCAGCTGGGTTTGCTGGAGCAACAGGGTTGATCTTCTCCACTGACTCTGTCCTGTAGCAGACAGATAATCATACAACATAGTCAAGATTCAAACTTAAAGCTATATATTATGCCATCATGTTTTAAGCTGCAGTAAGTTTTGCCTCTGTCGCCATCTCTGTTTGAAACCTGCAATTGCAATTATGGGCAGAATTATCATCTTTACGTGGGTTGTGCATCAGCACGGCTCCTCAGCGCAGATGAATTTAATGTTTGCTGTCAGTCACCGCACCGGTGTGGATACTGTACTTCGGAATCACAGATTGTAGTCTTTAAGTATGACAAAAATAAGAATTTTCACCAGAAAATGTCATCTGAACAAGTAAGTAACATGTCTGCCACTTTTGTTCTGACCAACTGAAAAAAAAAAAAGCATTACAATAAATCGCGCTGCCAATGGTGAATAAATCTAACGATTGCTTAGCTCATATCACGTCAAACCATGCAAATTATTATTATTGTTATACTTTGTTCTCAAATTGTTAATGTTAACAACATCAGCATTGTGTGACTATGTGTATTTAGTGTGTATTAGCGTTACCTGTAGATTTCAATTTCTGTACAGTCTAATCACTAACGTTAATTTGTCATCAATCTGCCATCAAAATGATAAGTTTAATTATTCCAGCTGCTGTGAGAAAAGGCTATAAATGATCCGCCATCCTCACATGTGATTTTGCCTACTAGCTGCCTGGAACTCCTTCTTTATGTAAACAGACGTGACGTAATGACGCAAAGACGAATGGCTGCATGCTCGAATTTCCCGCGGAAACCCACCAGTACCACTCCGATTAGAACACATTATTACAAGCTTACCGTTGTGAATCAGGCTAAGGTAAGGAGATAGTTTTGAACACTGGCTCGTTCTGTAATTGCTCAAAAATTGTATTTGGATCATTTTTAACCCAAAAAATTTTCGGACAGCAGCTTTAAGTCTGATTCCATGAAACATGATAATTTACTTGAATGCCAATATCCACATTTCTTATCGTACAATTACACAGAACCTGATGAAATAAAAACATAAAACAGAGTTGTATTTATGTATGGTCAAGTATTTGAACGTACCTAGGGTAGTACCCTGGTTGGGTCTGGGGTTGGGCTGGCTTGATGGCAGGTGTCAGCTGTGTGGGGGGTTTGCTGTCAAAGCTTCGGCGGTCAAAGTAGGACAGCTGTTTCCTGTAGTACTCCTCATCCTCATCAGGGTCATTGCTATTCGAGCGAATTATATCATCTACTGCTTTAGGCTGGGGCTGCTGTGGCTCAGGAGATCTGACAGATCAAAGATACATGTAAACCTTAAAATACTTTATGTATAGAATACTGTTGCATTAATAACGATTTCAATAAAAGTGCACTACAATAACCAGAACCTATATAAAACATTTATGAGGTGATTTCAACTTCAGTATGTGTATGTTTGTTTATCACCAGAAAGCCTAGAGAATAAGAGTTGGCTTTTTTTTTCTTTTTTTTTAACAAATAGATCTATGACTAACTTTATATCTACAGCAAGTGCTTCTGTAGTACCATTCAAAAGTTTGGGGTCAGTAAGATTTTTTAAAATGTTTTTGAAAAAAGTGCTCACCAAAGCTGCATTTATTTTGGTCAAAATACAGTAAAAACAGTAATATTGTAAAATATTATTTCCATTTTAAAAAATAACTTTTCTATTTTAATAATATTTTAAAACAATTCACTCCTGTGATGGCAAAGCTACATTTTCTCCAGCCATTACTCCAATCTTCAGTGTCACATGATCCTTCAGAACTCATTAGAATATGCTGATTGGTGCTCAAGAAACATTTCTTATTATTATCAATGTTGAAAACAGTTGTGCTGCTTAATATTTTTGTGAAAACCGTGATTAAGGATTCTTTGATGAATAGAAAGTTCAAAAGAACAGCATTTATTTGAAATAGAAATATTTGTAACATTACAAATGTCTTTACTGCCACTTTTGATCAATTTAATATGCCTTTGCTAAATAAAAGTATTAATTTCTTAAAAAAAAAAAATCTTACTAACTCAAAACTTTTGAACTGTAGTGTATGTCAGTTTAAAAAAAGTGCTCTTTATATAGACACAAATGAAATTGTATTTGTGGCTGAAAATGTATTGATTTTATGTGCTAGTTCATTACCTAAAGGCCTTCTCTTGGTCCAGGTTACTTAAAGAATTGGCTTTGGGCACAGAGGGAGCGCCAGGTTTAGGCACCATGTCCACAGGCTAAAGGAAACAGAAAAATTAAACTATTAATTATTCAGTCTGTAGAGTGTATATTTAATGAGTAGAAATGCAGACTATGCCAACTCACCCGAATACCAGAGTTTGCAGACTCTCTTGCTCTGTCCACAGACACGGATCGCTTGTTCTCAAATATCTTAACCCTTGTGAGCACGGACTGGGGCTTCATGGCTGGGTCTTCCTCTGCATCGACAGGAGGAGGAGGAAGTTCAGGTTCTGTTGTCGGTGAGAGGGACTCTGGGTTGGGAGGGGTCACGGAGGCCTCCGAGTTCATGTAGCCTCTCTGTGGTGGTTGAGTGTAGGAAGGTCTCTGGGCAGGGTCATAGTACTGTTGTTTGGGGGGCTCAGGGGAGCGGGAGGTGGCTGGAGTGCGAGGAAGTGGTTCTTGGTTATACTGTGGCCGCGCAGGGGGTGGTTCATCGTGTCTGATCGGACCGGGGCTGGGTTTGCCATAGCGAGGTCGACCCGTGTCGTAGCCAATATCATGCCGCGTCTGAGGGTGACCGTACATGTGGTTCGGACCATCCTCGTAGGGCATATGAGGGTCGTATCCAGAGGTGTGGTCATACAGAGCCCATTGCTCATCGTACGGAGGCACGCTGTTGTCAAAATGTAGGTGAGGGTCAAAGTTACGAGCCTTTGGTTCCATGTAGTCCCCATCATAGCGGCAGGGCTGGTGGTCGTAATCTCTGTATGGCTTGTCTTCCTGGAAGAGGGGCTGCTGGGGGTTGTAGTTGGGCTGCATAGGGTTTTGGCTCACCTGCACCTGCTCGTTGGTTCGGTAGATATCCTTCTTGTACATCTGTTGATAAAGCCAAAGCAGGAAACTTATGAACAAACTGTACAAAGAACCATACATTAAACTCAAAACCTCAGCAATCAATTGAATTGAATGAAACAACAGAAACCAGAAGTGATTAATATTCGGATTAAAAGTTGAAGAATGAAGCACAGAGTCAGCAGAGACCTGCAATAGAGGAAGACTCAGAGTGGGCAGTTATTGAACAGGTCAAATGGAGGCAGCCATTACACAATTTCAGAGTTTAAGAAAGAGTAAATGACTTATGACACGCCAAGCTGCAAAATCATTGGGGTAAAATCAGCCAGAAAAAGTCCCACTGAAAAAGAAATATACAAAAACAATTTGCTTCAAAAAATAAAATGTATTTTGAGAAGTAGCCTTTTAGGAACCAAAATAGCCCAGTCACAACTCTACGCAATATTGAGCGTTAATCTTAGCTATGAAATTACTTACAGTAAGTTTGTTAATAAAGTGTTTTTTTTTTTTGTTTTTTTTTTCTATAATAATACAGCTAAAAATGAGGATAATTAAACTATTTTAATTAAAACATACTGTTGATGAAAATATGAAAAGAAAAAAATTAAATGATTACTACAAGATTATTAAAGTAGAATGATCTAAATGAATATGAATGTTCAAAATATCAGGTCAGGGCATAAGGGCAGTTTTTACATAAATGTTATGATAAATGACAAATGTTTCTACAGGTTTAAATTAATTTACAGTATATAATGTTTGAATATTTTGTTTAACATGGAGCCCCGCACAGAGCACAGGCAAAAAAACAAGATACTGTGGCCATGAATTAAGAATTTGTTCCCTTGTTTTGGCCACAATTGAACTACATTTACATAAGGCAATTAATTAGTACAACGTGGCCACATATTAATTTGTAGGAACGAATTTTTAATTTCTGGCCATGATGTGTAAAAACAATTTTTTTTTTGCATGTTATGTGCGGGGCTCTGTAGTTTAATTTTCCACTTTCTGGTCACTGCAAAATTTTTGCCGACTAAAATAAGCCATTTTAGCGTAAAAGTGCTGAATTATATATGACATGATGAAAAATGCACTAAATTTAAAGAATACTTCTGTCAAAAGACAAAAACTATGAAAAAAACCCAAGAAAAAACTAAAAATGAACACTGTTGTAAACAGCAAGGCTACCTTTCAAAGTCATAACAGGAGGGGGAAAGATTCAAAGATTTAAATCTAAATAATGATCAAATTAATTATTAAATCAGTTCATTGCACCACTATTATGTACTAACTCTACTTCAACAAGCAAAAAACAGAAAAATAATCCCATGCAAAAGTAGGCAAGCAACAGTGGGGACCTGGGCTTGCCTAAAGGTTCATGAACTACATGATCTGATGCAGCAGGCCGCTGTCGTACCCACTGTTGTTTATGAACACACACGTACAGTCACAGAAAGAGAACAGACGCTCTCATAGATAAGCACACAGCGCACATGCAAGAGCTAGAGGAAAGCACCGCAGCATACAGGCAGGGCAGACGGCGATAAGAGAGGGCACCGGGCTCGGGCGTTAAGTGGGCCGGTTTCAGTCCAGAGCAGGGTGGCTAGCGAGGTACCTTGGACTCTGACCCGGGTTGTCCAGATTGGTTGGGGTCGGGAGACGGGGGCTGAGCTAGCTCAGGGGCAGGTGGGAAGAGAGAGCCAGCCTCTGGGCTGAAATCCCCCTGAGTGAGGGTGACCGGGAGATCCTTGGCACTCGGGGCCCCTACATTTACATGAACAGCAGGGGGCGCTGTCTCTGCCAGCGGCTCAGGCTGCGTGGGGAGAGCAGCCTCTGCTTTCTGTGAAGGTGTTCAAAAATGTTTAATACATGTGGTCAAACCTCACCACTGCACTGATTCTCTTCTTTCTCACCTGACACCAGTACTGTTCTATTAAGGGAATGTTCCAGATTCAATTGATGTTAAGCTCTATTGACAGCACTTGTATATAAAACTATATACACAGTCAAACCAAAAATTATTCAGACACTAGATATAATTTTTTATATATTTTTACTAGTGGGTGCAGGACACTACAGTTCATTTATGTAAGTGAGGATAGCAAAATAAAGTAAACTGTGACATATTATACCCAAAAATTCTTCATACAGTGGACTACCAGTAAAACTGATAAAACCAAAATTTTTGGGACCAAAAATTATTCAGACACTTTGACCTGACCATGTTTTGCTTCAGTGTTATCTGACATAATTAAGATTATTTTTTTCTGACACAGTTTAACTCTGAGATCTTGTCATATTTTATTACCATTTTTTTAAACTATAGTGAATAAACTGTAATAATGAATGAAATGTTCAAGTTGTCCGAATACTGGTTTGACTGTATATTCAAATTGTTTTTAAATATTATAAAATACGATGTGTTATATAAATTAAACAATTTTTAATTATAAATATTAAAAAAATTTATTTTATAAATAATCAATACACAATTGGTTTTCAATATTAGAAATATATTTATATTTTTATCTTTATTGGCTGATATTGAATATTTGACCTTTGTGGTCATCTAATAATCTAAAAACACTAATAATAACACTGTTAAATATAACATTTATCATATCTCAAAATAAATATTCATTTTTTCATACTGTACATTACAATGTTAATTTGAGTTTGTGTTTTATGTAGGCAAAAATAATTTATCATTTTAATATTGCCCATGTAACAGTTATCTGAATTTCATAACAAATATACATTATATAATTATGCTTATTGCTTATTGTTTGAATTTTAATATCGATGATTCTCTAGTTGCTATACTTTTAAAGCATTTCAAGGCCTACTGCACTTCCACTGTTAGTGCCTTAACTGCTAAGATTATGCCACAAATACCGTCCACACAGCTTAACTTGTATTGAATCAGGAATATCCATCTAACATACAGAATGGGGCGATTCTGGGAACCATGTCATGTAATAATTTGCAACTAAACAAAGTTCTGTTTTTACTGTAAGTCTGATGTCAGTTTAATTCTACAGTACAGTACAATGTTTTGGCTCTTGTAACACAAGATCTAAGACACTTTGGATATCATGGTGGCCACTGGACCAATATAGATAATTACATTCACAGTAATATATTTAACACTGTAATTCCATCATGCACATAATACTTTCTGGTAATGACATCATTTTGCATGACATATAAGGGGACAGCTAGACCACAAGGATGGGGCAATCGTTACACATACGTAAAGATACAGCGTCCTCACTTCCATCTCCATTGTGATCATATTGAGATAAGAGTCACAGCATCTACGTGAAGTATAACAGCCAAGCCATATTTGTCACACACACACACACACACTTTCACACAACTACACGCTCACAAATACATATAATAAATACGTGGCAACAATTATTACTTAGTCATTGTCACTTCTCTAGTACTGCAATGTACTACGGTTTTTAAAGCATTCCTCCTTCAATAGCGCCGCTAGAACACTTTTCTCACGCACACCACGGCCTCCAGACAACAGGGAAGGCGTACGGCTCGTAGAAACGCTACCTGCTGAGGTGCAGGGGCCTTGAACCCTGCTGGGTCGATGCGGTTCAGCGGTTCAGGCTGGTACCCTCCGTATCCAGGAGGTTCCTGGATGACGGGCAGGTCCTCCCGGACGGGCTCAGAGGAACGTGTGATGGCGGGCTCGCTTGGAGGTCCAACCTCGTCGTTCAGGGTCTCATCTAGTTCCTGGTCCGTGTAGGCCCCACCCTCTGTGTCAGTGTCCTCGTAGTCTGAGGTGTGACGGCTGTCCGTGCTGTACATACTGTACTCGCTACCAGGGGCGGACAGGTAGGACAGACGGTCATCGTGAAGGTCCAGATCATCGTCAGGTGCGCCGTCAGCCTATGGAGATTGAGAACGCATGATGCAAATAATTCATAGAGAGAGAGAGAGGAGTGAACAACATGTAGAGAAAGAATTGAGAGGGTGAGTTTAGAAGGTGAAAGAGAGAAATGACAATATGTAGATGAAATGTGTAACTGGGGAATTTCACAAAATTATATTTTGCATTAAAAAAATAAGCCTACATTTTAGATTTTTCTGCATTTTAACAATATATTTAGGATAATTAAATTTTACACAAATTTCCATTATTTCAATCACGAGTCTCAATGATTTTTTTAATGATATTATTATTGTAACATCTCACAGTATTAGTTCAACAATACTACCATACAATGATTAAAAAAAATCAGCATAAATTAAAGGCAGTATTATAAATATGATTTAAATAACATTCTTTTTCAACATTACTTTTCTAGGTTTTTTGTTTGTTTATTTTTTTAGTTTTAGTCATTTCAGTACTTTCAACTTATTTTATTTCAGTTAGTTGCCAAGGCAACATTTCTAATTTTTAACTTTTTCATCAAATGTTTATATTTTATTTCAGCTTTATTTAAATTAATGAAAACAATTTTTAATAGCAAATTTTAATAACACTAATATGAGAATGAGAATCTCGGTTTATGCTAATCAAACTTGGTTATATTTTATGTTAAGGATTCCTTATTATAGTGTAATTATACATTTAAGTATAGAGTAATACTGATTAACAATATGTAATTACTTTATAATATAATTTATAATTATGTATAAATTACTCTAATTACTACATTAAGTACATGTAACATTTGTACGGAGCCCCGCACATGACATGCAGGAAAAAAATAGTTGGCTAAATCATGCGCACGCTTTACTAAGTCGTTCCCTCGATTTATAAATGTGTGCACGATTTACTTTTTTTTTCCTGCATGTCATGTGTGGGGCTCCGTACATTTGTAACAAGGACACTGTAAAATAAAGTGTTTCCTGAAACTTTTTCCACGCTATGATTTTGAGAATTGACCTTCAAAAGACTTTTATATTAAAATATGACAGTTTCTGATACAGGTTTCATAATAATAACATCAATATGGTGAAACATCACAAAAATAAAACTCAATCCACTGGGAAAAAGAACAGATGTTGATCAAATGAATCATACAGTGGTCAACATGAGTGTTGTGACCACAAAAACAGATGCATGCGAAACACAAACTATGCTCTATAAATACAGAACCATGGAACCAGACAACCAGGAATGAACTCTGTCCCTGAAACCTCAAGCATCCGCTGTTGAACTGAATCACTGTGGAAAAGTTCAATAAAACTCACCTTGCCCTCTGAGACCCACACCAACTGGTTCTGCTGCTGCTGAATGGTCTCCTTCAATGCTCCATACCAGCCATCATTCATGTTGTTCATGTTAATGGTGGCTAGAGGACAGTGACAGGAAGGAAGACATCAAATCACTCAAGCGAGAATCCAGCTGAGTCAGGTTTTTGTAAAAATAACAATACGCTCAAAAAATAAAACTCCTCACCGTCAGTTGCATAAAACATCACTGGTTTATTTGCTCATTAATTCATCGAAAGGTGGATCATTGGATTCTCTTTCTCTTTATGACTGAGCTGAGTGATCTTTTTACCCTGTTACATTTACATTTATGAGAGGCTTTTATTCAAAGCGATTTACAAATGAGGAATGATAAAGTATAACACAACAGCCTTTATGGAGCTCAGTGAGATACACTGTGTGCCTGTCTTATTACTTCCATAAAAGACTTGAGATAGCGGTCAGGCTGCCGAGCGAGACCCATCATGAAATTTAATGTGATGTACAGTTTTATGAATAATTATTCCAAGTTATTACCGTCAACTACATATTTCAATTCCCATTAAAGAGGTCACAGGGTGTGAAGTGGAGTGCAGTGTGTGTGTGTGTGTGTGTGTGTGTGTGTGTGTGTGTGTGTTAATCAGACGAGACGTGGTATGGGCATGACGTGGCTGGGTTCCTTTTTATATAAAAAAAAAATAAATAAAAAAAAACCTGGTTCATTTGGAAATTTGGATTCATTTCACTGTCACAAGACACTGTCTTCAATCAAAAGAGTTCCCAAAAAACTGACAGATGATTTTTTTTATAATGAAATAAGTAGTTTAGGTAAACTATTTATCAGTGTTATTGATTAAGCTATATAATTTGTTTTAGTTGCAATTAGTGAAAATTAACATGCGTCAGTTGGTGTATATATATGTATTTCTATGTATATATATGTGTTTTTCTATTTTTAAGGCGCACTTTACAATGTGCTTCTGTTCATAAGTGTCATTAAAACAATCCGGCTCAAAAGAACAATTCATTCATGAATCGGACATCACTGGGTCTGCATTTGCAGAAATGTTGCAAGATGTGGCCAGTGTTGTTGTGTATTTATAAATTGCCTCATTCAGCACATCTGGGTCCGTAGTTACTTATATTAATACATCATGTTTAGGGGACAGGGGTCTACTGCATGTGAACCAATCTCCTCAGTCTTTTCTATACTTTTTTTTTTAAACAATAAAGAATACACAACCTCAAAAAACATCTGTTTACCTGTAAAGAGATGGTGGTTATTCTTTCTCAGTTTGAGTGCACGCTCATGGAGTTTCCTGGCGCTCTTCCTGGACTCAGGACACAGTCTAGTCCTCATGTTCTTCACGCCCTGCTTACTGTCAGGATTTAGGAACACCACGATGGGATACCACTGAGCATAATTCAGCCGATCCACTGCGTTAGGAGTAATGTCCAACACAGCATGCTTGTCCTGCAGAACACACAAAAACCCCTCTCCTTGATTTCATGGAGTCTCAAGTATATGTGTTGTACCAAAATACACCAGCAGGAGGCAGTAGTGCCATTCAGAAAGAGTGTGTTCCTGCATTGCATTATGTACCTTAAACAACTTTGTATGTCTAAGTGTGTATAAAAAATCTCACCCGGTCAATTATTTGTTTGATAGTGTGAAGGCGTATGATCCCCGAGCTGCGCTGGTCAGTGCCGGCATCTCTGGGTTCACTCTCTACACAAGAGAAAACATAATCCATACTAGCATCCACATACACTTCCTGTGCTCCATCTCATGCAGGACATCAGCCTCTTCACCCCTCAAAAGCATACAGTGAGAAGGCAATTCAACATGGATGTGCACATGCGCCCGCATACACAATATGAGCACCTGCAGACTGTTCAAATGTTTAATACGTGTAACATCAATGTGGTGCATTTTGATTAACTATAGATATGCAAATATGAATATTCATTATATAAAGTGGAGGGAATAGGAGCATCTGTACACCACAGTGACTAAGAAAGGGTCTGGAATATCTGAAGAACATTTGACCTTACAGAGCACAACCAGAAGGTCATTACATGGTTAAGTAATTGTGCTTTAACCTTTAGGAGCCACTGGTGGCCCCTGACATTGATACATTTTTAATGTGATAAGTTCACCCAAAAATGAAAATTAAAATTCTGTCAACATCCTCATGTTGTTCAAAGCCAAACACATAAGAAGTCTTGAGGGTTTTTTCCCTCCATACAGCAAAATTCAATAGGGTCCAATGGTGAGTAAACGATGACAATTTTTATTTTTGGGTGAACTATCCCTTTAAGACAACATCTGCAGACCTACATCTGTATCCTTTACTATATCATGGCTCTTAAGTAGCAGCAACTACAGGAAGTCTTTTCAGCAAAAAAGAAAAACAAAAAAGTATCACAAAATAACACAGGAAGCAGGTGCTTGGGATGGGGGAAAAAAATCAATGAGCAATGTGCCTTTATCTCCTCTCAAGCATGACTGAAGGGTTGGGGAGGGGGGATTGGAGCTGTTGATAGCATGAACACATCTTGGATTATTTTTCATTAACATTTCAAGCAGTGTCGATCTGGTGTAACTAAAATAAGGGATGCCATAATAATGCACAGCCTCTAGTAATTATGGTTACTGATGGAGTGAGCTGATGTGACTACTGTATGCAACGTACTTTCCCTCCCATCTGGCTGCTGTGTCTCTGAAAAGCAAATACAGTCATACAGGAACAGTGTTATGTAAATAAAGCCAGTGGCCACTCAAGGAATCAGTTTACAAGCTGAATTTTAAATGCACTACTGAAACTGGAGAGCAGGACAGCTGTGCCTGCTCAAATATGCTGCACAGGTAGGTGGATTAGAAAACTGAAGCGCTGTCTTATCAAGGGATGCGTGTTAACAAATGGACACTCACTTGCAAGCTCGAACAGGTCAGGCACCTCTCTCGCCAGTTTGTCTCGTGCCACGTCTGCGATTGGCCCAAAGATCACAACAGGTCTCAGGAACCCCGCTAAAATGAGACAGAAAAAAAAAACATCTCTGTTTAAGTTTAAACAGAACTCGGAAATTTTGCTATTTTCAGATTACTGAATGACCAATATTAAAATTCTATTATGTCTAAATAAATTATGGAAAGTGATGGAAAAGGTCATTTAAATGTAAAAATGGGAGAAATGAGAATGCACAATTAAATATCCAATATCAGCTGAAGCGTTTACAATTTTGATACCAATAAATTAAAAATGTTGTAATAATAAATTAAATAAAACAATCTTAAATATTGGCTGATAACTGATATGAAACAGATATATTGTGCATCCTTATCTAACATACATAAATACATACATACCCTCTCTAAGAACCACCCTCTCATAAGCAGGGAACTTGGTTTGAACAGGCTGAGCTGACAAATCTTCTCTACTCTTCCGCAGGTTCCTCTTTGAACTACGTAGACCTCTGAACCTCCAGAAGTCAGCTCGGTCGCCACCTGCAGTTTTGGGGAGTGTGTACTGTACGCTTGATAACTGCTCTGCCCTGAAGAGAAGATGGCAAAACAAGGTTAGCTTTAGTTAGAAGCAGTGTTGGGGGTAACGCATTACAAGTAACAGGGGTTACGTAACCAGATTACTTTTTCAAGTAACTAGTAAAGTAACTCATTGCTTTTAAATTTACAACAAAATATTTGAGTCACTTTTTCAAACAAATAACGCAAGTAGCTTGGTTTTGCATTTATTGACTGACTGACTCTCTTGTCTCCATGTTGAAAGAAATCGGGAGTGTAAACATGATGATTATTGTAGTTTTAGACTAAATGTGAGCATGCAATTACTCAGATTCGGTATTCCTCAAAATAAATAAAAACAGTGAAAAGCAAACTCAGAATATTACACAAACCTGTGATAATTAGATATGTTAAATAACACAAATATACTTTATGAATTTAATCTCACTTTATTAACCAGCGTCTTTGCTTCTGACCTTTAAAGATCAAATTCAACCATACGAATAAAAATGACTTTAGATTAAAAAAAAAACATTTTTTCGTTTTTAATGCTAAATTAAGAGTGTTGAACTTTCTTCTCCTTCATTCTATTCAACAATCCAGAAAGGTCTGTTTGAGCTGCGCCCTCTACTGTAAGCCTAGCCCAGGTGAGAAAAAGTAACACAAAAGTAACTCAACATATTACTTTACATTTAAAAAAAAACTAACACAATTAGTTGCTTTTTAGGGAGTAATGCAATATTGTAACATTACTTTTAAAAGTAACTTTCCCCAACACTGGTTAGAAGTATACTGAAATTTGACTCTCTCTAGCATCACAAACTTGTATATAGTTAATCATGCATTACACTAGCTATAAAAAAAATCTTGTTAAGGTTTGTATTTGTCCTTTATCAGTCACATGCCTGTTTAAGTGTTGAACTGTACTACTTGTGGTTGTTTTCAACCTCTGTAGCACCAGTGCTATGTGCAAAAAAAAGTTAACGTACAGCCCTGGTGATCTACAGGTGCTGGTCACATAATTAGAATATCATCAAAAAGTTGATTTATTTCACTAATTCCATTCGAAAAGTGAAACTTGTATATTATATTCATTCATTACACACAGACTGATATATTTCAAATGTTTATTTCTTTTAATTTTGATGATTATAACTGACAACTAAGGAAAATCCCAAATTCAGTATCTCAGAAAATTAGAATATTGTGAAAAGGTTCAATATTGAAGACACCTGGTGCCACACTCTAATCAGCTAATTAACTCAAAACACCTGCAAAGGCCTTTAAATGGTCTCTCAGTCTAGTTCTGTAGGCTACACAATCATGGGGAAGACTGCTGACTTGACAGTTGTCCAAAAGACGACCATTGACACCTTGCACAAGGAGGGCAAGACACAAAAGGTCATTGCAAAAGAGGCTGGCTGTTCACAGAGCTCTGTGTCCAAGCACATTAATAGAGAGGTGAAGGGAAGGAAAAGATGTGGTAGAAAAAAGTGTACAAGCAATAGGGATAACCGCACCCTGGAGAGGATTGTGAAACAAAACCCATTCAAAAATGTGGGGGAGATTCACAAAGAGTGGACTGCAGCTGGAGTCAGTGCTTCAAGAACCACTACGCACAGACGTATGCAAGCCATGGGTTTCAGCTGTCGCATTCCTTGTGTCAAGCCACTCTTGAACAACAGACAGCGTCAGAAGCGTCTCGCCTGGGCTAAAGACAAAAAGGACTGGACTGCTGCTGAGTGGTCCAAAGTTATGTTCTCTGATGAAAGTAAATTTTGCATTTCCTTTGGAAATCAGGGTCCAAGAGTCTGGAGGAAGAGAGGAGATGCACACAATCCACGTTGCTTGAGGTCCAGTGTAAAGTTTCCACAGTCAGTGATGGTTTGGGGTGCCATGTCATCTGCTGGTGTTGGTCCACTGTGTTTTCTGAGGTCCAAGGTCAACGCAGCCATATACCAGGAAGTTTTAAAGCACTTCATGCTTCCTGCTGCTGACCAACTTTATGGAGATGCAGATTTCATTTTCCAACAGGACTTGGCACCTGCACACAGTGCCAAAGCTACCAGTACCTGGTTTAAGGACCATGGTATCCCTGTTCTTAATTGGCCAGCAAACTCGCCTGACCTTAACCCCATAGAAAATCTATGGGGTATTGTGAAGAGGAAGATGCGATATGCCAGACCCAACAATGCAGAAGAGCTGAAGGCCACTATCAGAGCAACCTGGGCTCTTATAACACCTGAGCAGTGCCACAGACTGATCGACTCCATGCCACGCCGCATTGCTGCAGTAATTCAGGCAAAAGCAGCCCCAACTAAGTATTAAGTGCTGTACATGCTCATACTTTTCAATTTCATACTTTTCAGTTGGCCAAGATTTCTAAAAATCCTTTCTTTGTATTGGTCTTAAGTAATATTCTAATTTTCTGAGATACTGAATTTGGGATTTTCCTTAGTTGTCAGTTATAATCATCAAAATTAAAAGAAATAAACATTTGAAATATATCAGTCTGTGTGTAATGAATGAATATAATATACAAGTTTCACTTTTTGAATGGAATTAGTGAAATAAATCAACTTTTTGATGATATTCTAATTATATGACCAGCACCTGTATATATGATCTACTAATCTGTATACTCCAAATGTAATACAGCAGCTGTCTATATATTGCTGCTGCTTTACTGAGTAGTTACCTGTTCTTGTTGGGAATAATGCCTCTTTCCACCTCCTGATGGTTCTTCCCAATGCGGATTGCCAGCCAGGAGCCCAGTTTTCCATTGTAGAGGGTGTCCACCACTCTGAACACCTCTCCCTTATTAAAGCTCAGCCCATAAGGAGACTCTTTCTCATACTCAAAGTGTGTTCTGATGTAGAAGGAGTCGCCCACATCAGACTCCACTATTCGTCGGTACACTGGAGGACAGGACAACACATGAGATGGTTAACAGGAAGACATGAGGAACAGATTTATAATAAGACTAAATATATTACTTAGTATGAATGATTAAATCTTAACTAAACAATAGGGCATGTATACAAGTATGCAATACAAAGGAGGGGCGAGTGCAGTCAGCGGAGGATCGCGGAGCGGAGCCAGGTCAAAGTATAAACAAGGCTAAAGGATCCTCAGGAAACTTCAAGGAGGGCCCAAATAAGTCTTCAAATTTAGTTATAGTTATTTAGTTATTTAATTACATAGTTATTTAGTTATTTAATTATAACATATTAATTCAAATGTAAATAAATAAATGTATAAATAAATAAAGATGTACAACAATAAACTAGCATCATATGTTTGAGTTTAATCATTTTTATTACAACAGAAGTACCAGAGGTACATATTAACTTAGAACGGAGGGCTTTCGAATATTGTCTTAGCTAAAGGGGGTCTTGGAACCCAAAAGGCTGAGAACAACTGTTCTAGAAAAAAAGCATGTAATAAGTGAACATAGGCAAACATAAACAATACATGAAAGCCACATCCATCTGCTCACCATCTTTCTTCTTCTGAGCCAGGATGGTGACCTCTTCACCCCTGGGAAGATCCAGCAGAAACAGCACTGCTTCCTCACGAATGATGTTTGCAAAGTCAACATTGTTAACCTACGAACATGAGGGAGTGCAAGAAGAAAACAGGCTTTAGATCTCTGCGGTGCTGTAACCTAACAATAAACTGTTTATTGACAGTGGAAAGAGAAATAAAGAGAAGCAGAGAGAGGAAAAAAGAGCAAATCCACTTTTTCTGTGTTTCTACTTTATCTTAAAGTCACAATCTCATGGAGAAAAAAAAAAAAAAGAAAAAAGAAAAAAAAAGTCGAGGCGAACCTGTAGTCACCCTTGACAAAATGGAAAGGGAAAAACAATGAGCTGGGAGTCTTGCTGTGAGGCAGGGCCTGGAATCTAAGGAGTGTGTGTTTGTGAAGCAGGGACAGGACCTTTCATACACATGTGTGTACGCACATTGTGACGACCTGCTCTGGGACTAGTGTGGGAGAGGCACAAAGCTATCTATGTTTCATTAAAATGTGCTCGGTGATAAACAAGCCTAAATGAGCCTGACTTAGACTCTCTGTATTACACATAGCAACTGACAATAGTGTAAGACCACTGGAGGCTTGAGTTAAACAATGAGCACCATTGTGCACCCAAAGGCTAAACAAAGGAAAGCTGGAAACAGAGGAGAGACAGGCACTGAGTCAGAGCAGGAGTATGTCATGATTATTTTTGCCCACAACCACAGGGGTCACATAGTGTCTTCATATTTTCCTGAGAAAAAGTGGGATGTTACACAGTGTTACAACACAGTGATTAGTCAACAACAGATGTTCAGAGCAAAACAATCAAACACATGCTTTCTTAAGACTAGATTTCTCAGATATAATTAAGCATGCTACTGTATTTGATAAATATGTGATGTTTACACAAGAAATGCCTCAGGTTGCAATTAAAAAAACATTTTTCGTTAAAAATCACACATACACCCGCACACAATTTTAACTATATATATATATATATATATATATATATATATATATATATATATATATATATATATATATATATATATATATATATATATATACACACACACACACACACACACACACACACATATACAGAATTTCATTTTAACAAAAGATGAATTTTATTTTTATTTTTTTTACTAAATTATACATACTTCACCTGTAACTAAACAAACACTAAGAGGGACAGGATATTATTAAGAGCATATTTCTGGTCAAATTTAGTGCATGTTCTTTAAATTGATGCTAGATCCATGTTGTAAGACCTCACTGTAAAGCTCTAAAAGATGCTAAGTGTACAAGTAAACGTAAAAAAAATTCCTCACCCTGAGAATCTGGTCTCCTTCCTCCAGGCCTTCCTTAGCAGCAGGACTGTCCTCCAGCACACCAGCCACAAATATCCCCACATCATTTCCTCCCGCCAGCCTCAATCCTACGCTTTCTCCTTTCTTAAACTTCACCAGTTTCATACTAGGCCTGGTAACACAGAATAAAACTGGGTCAATCTTTCATGGACTTACATGGCATTGTTTGTGCTGTGTGTGGCTTCAAATAACTTGCACCTGTGCATCTGCATTATAATACAGAAAGCTTACTTAGCTAGTAAATTCAAAGTCACTAGAAAGGGCAAGTGGGAGTGTGACATGAGTACAAATTACATAACACTGACCGAAGGATGCTGTCATCGTGGGTGACACTGGGCACAGGGGCATCAGAGGGGCTGACTGGCAGATCAACATCAGGTTGGCCAGGTTGTGCATACACTGGTTTTGGCTCTAAACACACATTTCTGTTAGACTTTGGTGATGATGATGTACTTCAATAAGCATGCAGTTTTTTTTTTTACAACAGACTCTTTGGTTATTAATCAGACCAAAAAGAACATGAAGAACCAGAGCGAGGAGGACAGCAGAGAGGACAGGTTTTTATCAGTGGAAACATGGGAGTGGGAGTAAGAGTAGGAATAAGAAGGGCGCTTTCTCTAGGGAGGTGAGGGAGACTGTGCAAAAAATGAGCAAGAAAATAGCACAGTACAAAAATAAAACTAAACATTGTGTTTACACACTATTTGATCACAAGTTTTGCCTTACTGTGAAATATAGTTAAAAAGTCATGTTAAAAACAGCCATGAATTGTCTGAATTGTCTCTCTGTCAAAGCAATAATACCTGACTATCATGTTTGCAATCAGTCTGCAAATCAGACTGAATGGGTCAAATCAGTGGAAAATGATGCCCTAATTACAGAGTTTGTAGAACTATATAAAAGATACACAAACATATATCGTATTGTATTGTTCTAGCTATTATTTTATTAGAAGTAAATGTAAATGTTTTAAAAATTTAGATTTTAGCATTTTACTCATTAATAGTATGGTATTATATTTAAACAAGAAAAATATTTTAGTATTGGTTTGGTTGCTTGATCACTGAGTTAGGTAAATTAAGTTTCATGTGCCTTTAACTTGGAAACTGAGTAAACATCTATGGAGCCCTGCACATGACAAAAAAAAAAAAAAATGTACATCATGGCCAGGAATTAACAATTCGTTCCCACAACTTAGTAATACGTCAACACGTTTTATTAATTTGTTACCTCGTTTTAAGCTAATTGTGCGCACATATTTTTGTCCGCATGTCATGTGCAGGGCTCCGTAAACATCACATGGAAATGCAACATGAATTTACATTGGACTAAAAACAAAAAAAACGAGAGAGGTGACTTTGTCTTCTCATTTGAGGCTGCCACACGCCACTGGACTGGGGAAACAAGACAGTGGAAGAGCAGAAGGAAAGATAGAAGACTGAAAAGCTGAAAGACTGTATGTGAAAGTCCCGACCTGGCAGTGGAGGGATCTGTTTGTCCACGGGCTGATCTATAGGCGGAGCCAGAAGTGCATCCTCAGCCATCTTAACTGGAGTGGATATAGCTGCTGGTTTAGAGATGCGCTCCTCCTCTCGACTCCTGTGGCTACAGACACACAAAACAGCACACAGTCACAAACTGAGTCTGAACTTATCTCTGCTCATAAGCAGGGTTGTGAAGTAACAAATTACAAATACTCACATTACTGTAATGAAGTAGTTTTTAATCAGAAATTGTACTTTGAGTAGTTTAAAAATTGTGTGCTTTTACATGAGTACATTTTAAGTGATGTAACTATACTTTTAATCGGCTATTTTCCTTCTGTTTGTGGTCATTACATGCTTGTTTTAATTTTATTTTTATCCATCAATGTGACTGGCTAGGGAGAGAGTAATCAGACTCGTGACTCCAGCCAAATCAAATCGTGCATAGAAAACTTTAAACACAGCAGTAGAAGGCACCAACTGCTGTTAATTACGGCTGTGGTGGAAGCACATCCTTCAAGATACTAGTATTTAATTTTCTAATTTGAAGAAACAAGTTGAAGGATTAGTTCACTTTCATATAAAATTTCCTGATAATTTACTCACGCCCATGTCATCCAAGATGTGCATGTCTTTCTTTCTTCAGTCGAAAAGAAATTAAGGTTTTTGATGAAAACATTCCAGGATTATTCTCCTTATAATGGACTTCAAACGGTTGAAGGTCAAAATTATAGTTTCAGTGCAGCTTCAAAGGGCTTTAAACGATACCAGACAAGGAATAAGGGTCTTATCTAGCGAAACGATCGGTCATTTTCGAAAAAAAATGTAAAACCGTACTTTCGTATTCTTCAAAAAGCTTACGCTGTATGTCCTACGCCTTCCCTATTCAACTTACGGAACGAACGCAGTGCCAGTTACATTTTTTCCGTAAGTAGAATAGGGAAGGCGTAGGACATACAGTGTAAACTTTTTGAAGAATACGAAAGTATGGTTTTGACGGAAGCACTTGGAAGGCGATCATTTGTTTATATAAAGCATATACATTTTTTTTTCGAAAATGACCGATCGTTTCGCTAGATAAGACCCTTATTCCTAGTCTGGTATCGTTTAAAGCCCTTTGAAGCTGCACTGAAACTATAATTTTGACCTTCAACCGTTTGGAGGCCATTGAAGTCCATTATAAGGAGAATAATCCTGGAATGTTTTCATCAAAAACCTTAATTTCTTTTCGACTGAAGAAAGAAAGACATGAACATCTTGGATGACATGGGCGTGAGTAAATTAATCAGGAAAATTTTATATGAAAGTGAACTAATCCTTTATGGTAAATTTCGGATTTCTGCTATATCTACAGGGCCTGAAATTTGGAAGACCAAATTCAGTATGCAACTTACTGATGACCCATTGCGTTATATTGCATCTATGACAGCACATGATGTGACCAACATTTTTTTTGTTTGATAAATTTTTATACAATCCGCCTTCATTTAGCGAGTGTACTTGCGAAGAAACATTTTTCAAGTTCAAAATTTTTAGTTCCAGATAATTGTAAAAGATGCCAAGAAGCTTATTCATCGAGACCACCGTGGCCCCGCAAAGAAACATGCGTTTTTGTTTTTTTGGGGAAAAAAAAATCCCCTGTGAAAATACTTCTATATTTAATGCACATTTTCATTACAAATTATATTATCAGCATAACATTTTGAGTAAATGCAGCTGTTCAAAAGGTAGGTTTTAGAACAATGTGCATTTACATTTAAATTGTAAATGATATTTATTAAATATAAAATATATCTGATATCACAAACATTGTACTTGTCATTTAACATAAAATAATAAAAATATTCTACGTAATTATGTAATTGCGCATTTAATTTGAATATTGACATGCATAACAGACAAATCAAATTAAAGGGTCATGATATATCCGCTAAAGGGATTCATCTTAAAGAAAAAAAAACAAAAAAACATTAATTATACAGGCCAATTAATAGATATTTAGATATTAAATATATTTTATTTCAAGGGATGTTTTAATGACAATACTATAATACTAAAAAATAATTGTTACTTTTGGGGATTTTAGGGTTCACATGCATCCGAAATCCCATTAAACCCCTTGGTTACCCCTGATATTATTGGGCTTCTGGGATTAATACAATGTTAGCATGCCTGTGAGACAAGTCAAAAACATATAAAGCAATTGCATTTGGTGGCTTTTCAGAAACTCTACATGTGAATTTGGTCATCATGTATGGACGTTTCTCAGAACATCAGACATTATATTTGATTCACATGAATATGAAAGCGTCCTGAGGAGAGAAAAATGCTGAATGGAAACAAAAGAAAAGGTCATAAACATCAATGCTTGAAAACAGCAGAGATAATGATTGCTCAGTAAACAGCACCAGATGCCAGTGCTTTGGGTCAGACTGTATAATTTTTCTCTTGCTAAAAATTAGGACAGACACTAGAGATTCTTTTAAAAGTGTAAATGAACTCTTGCACAACTCTCAGATATTTTAAATGCTTCGAGGCATCACAAACACTCTCTGTTGCACATTCGGACTTTTGGATATGTACAGACACAAGAGGAACATTTGATGAGTTCATGATCTGGACTGCCCTCAAGAACTTTTGTTACATAACTCTGGTTGGTACAGAATGACTCAGACAGGAAACATACCACTCCCAAAATATTAATTTTGTCTTTGATGAATGCACTTAGCATTGTTATCATCAATTAGCATTGGCTGAATTTCTACCAGATTCTAAATAGATTTCTACCAAGAACTCAGAAATGAAAATAGAGAAAAAGAGTCCTTGTTGCCTGGCAGTGTACTTTGTCTTAAGCCGGATGCACACTGTACAATTATAATATGTGCAGGATTGAAAAGGTGGCTAGCAAACAGAAACAATCTCTAGCATTAATTTTTGATCATGGCTTGTCTTGAAAAGAAAAACTGGAGAGAGAAAAAAAAAAAAAAAAACGAAGACAAGTAGTGGTTTGTTGTTGTCTCACTAATTGCGTCATCAGGTTGTGCGCTCCTATTGGTCTTTGATTTGATGTTTGTCATAGGAGAAAGTCACACTGCAGGACTGTGCGTCAAATCTTCTGACACTGCCAGAATTTTGTCAGAGGTAAAATTTGATCGTATTGGTCATTAATCATTGCGAACAGGTCAAATTAACGATCAAAGACTTCAGATTTTGGCCTAGGATCAGAAGAATCTTTTAGGATTGTCTTATGCCAAAATCGTACAGTGTGAACCCGGCTTTAAATCTCTGATGCCCTGGACATGCACAAATATGCACTGACACACACACACAAAAGCCTACAAAAATCCCAGGCTCTCCTTTGCTCTGTTGGTTTTCTCTGCACTAACACATCTATCACACACACAGGCGAAATCTCTGCTCACTGTCTGTCTCCTGTGTTTATTTCTCATGTGACCTGTTACAATCTCACTGAAATGTCTTTCCATTCCAATAAGGGTATTTGTTTCCCTGCATATTTCAGAATAGAAACTGAACCCTATATCCTTTACATTATGCATATAAATCACCATATACATTTTTGTATATTTTTCTTGTAAATGAACACCCTTCTTGTTCTTGTTTTGACTACTGCACAGCAAAAAAAGAAGAAGAAATCGATATTCCTACTACAAGCAGAACATATGACACTGCTTGTGCTTTGTTTCTTAATTATGAATGAATACCGGTAAAATTACTTTGTAAGCTCATCTCCTTAGCCTTACCGTGGAGTTGGTTCAACCTCCACCTATCACTCACAGCTGTATCCAGCTTCAAGATTTAAGATTAATCATTAAAAAAATAAAAATAAATAATAATAAAAGAAATAGCTACATCTTGTTCTGAAATTATGCATTATACATTATTTTACAAAAAAAATATATATATAATATACAAATATATACAGATATACAAACTAATAATTTTATTTATTTACATTTAATTTGTCTTTTTATTTTTACTTTTACTTTGCTTTTTATTCATTTTAATTAATTTAACTGAAAAATTTTAGGTTCATCTTTCATTCCCCATCACTTAATTCTACATGTCTGATTATTTCTTATTTCTTTTATTATGCTTATGTAAAGCACTTTGAATTACCACTGTGTATGAAATGTGCTATAGAAATAAACTTGCCCACCCTAAACTTAGACAACACTGAATCAACACACTTAAGTGCTCTTGAGAAACTATGTGTAGAGGAGAGAGAGATTAAAAAGCTGATGCCTCAGACAGAGGAGAGAAAGTGTATATCTCCATGACTTGTACTGTGAGGAAAAATCCATCTGGTGATGCAAATTTCAGAGGGAATTGTGTCGTCTCTTGTGTGCCAAGGTTAATGAACACACATGCAGGAAAATTAATTCAGACCTATTTCTGCATAACAGCCTTGACACCCACTGGCAGTTTCCACAAACACACACACATACATACAGAGCTAGTTGCCTCTGCGCTGCCAGCTCAATATGACAAAATGCATGCTGATTTCACTACAAGCACATATTAATGCACCACATCAAATGCATTAAAGTGCAAAAACCTAAAGTATATATATAGAACACAAGACCCACACAATATAAAACAATGACAAAATTGCACAAAAAAAAAAAAAAAAAACACATATACAAAATATTCATGCACTCAGACTCCATCTACAAATACTATCCACTGTGTACAGAGCACAGCACTTACAGCGGGAGCATTCTGGTGAGAAAAGAGCCCGTCAGCCTGCGTAGAGACAGAGCAGTATTCAGTGGCGAGTGATGCAAGGCTCTAAAATATTAACCTGGCTCACTGACAAACATGTTCATCATCTCCCAAATACCGCTAAACCTAGCAGTCCAAGCCCAGTAAATTGCTTTTTAGACCATCAGTTTTTTTTAGCGGTGCAGAAGCAGGACCCAAGAGCATTCCCATGGTGCCCAGCACTGTTAATCATCCAGACAACAGTCAGTTCATATAGTATGTACACTACCGGTCAAAAGTTTGGGGTTGGTAAGATTTTTTTTTAATGTTTAATGTTTTTAAAAGAACTCTATATCCTCACAAATGCTGCATTTATTTGATAAAAAAATAAAGTAAAAACAGTAATATTCATAGTTTTTATGTGACGTCACACCCAGGAACGGCCACCAGGAGGGCAAAACAAGGCTTTCCTCCATTGCCCGCCAGTCATTTTTACCAGGTTTTGCTCAGTTCTAATTTAGTAAGACAGTGATATTAAAAGACCAAATTCAGTATACACCTTATTAATGATGTACACACAAGCAGATGAATCCAGAATATAAACACAACGTGCAGTTTCTTGTTAAGCGTTTTTCCAAAGAAAACCATTATAAAGAAACCGCTTAACCATTAATTTTGTTGCATTCATATTCTGGATTCATCTGCATGGCTGTATTTAGTATGCATCTTGAATAAGGTTTATTCTGAATTTGATCTTTTAATAACACTGTTTTAGTACATTAAGGGACTTTAAGTGATTTTCACGTTAAGCGTTTTAGAATGTCCCGCTGTTTTTAGTAGTAGAAATACTGTATACACAAATACTGAAATACACAAGTGCCCAAAACTTACATTTTATTCACATGTTTTTGATTTTCTTCTTTTGAGATGGAAAATTGACAGGTCTATAATGTAGTTCTTTGCATGATTTGCCCTCTGGGTCACGTGACTGAAAACTATGAATTGTGAAATATTATTGCAATTTATAATAACTTCTATTTCAATCATTTTAAAATGCAATGTATTCTAGTGATGGCAAAGCTGAATTTTCAGCAGCTATTACTCTGAAGGATCATGTGACACTGAAGACTTCTAATATGCTGATTTGTGGCTCAAGAAACATCTCTTCTTATTATCAATCTTGAAAGCAGTTGTGCTGCTTAATATATTTGTGAAAAAGTGACTTTTTTCAGGATTTTCAGGATTCTTTGGCGAATATAAAGTTCAATAGAACAGCATTTATTTGAAATTAAATCTTTTGTAACATTATAAATGGCTTTTTTTCTTTACATCCTTGCTGAATAAAAGTATCAAGTATTTCTTAAAAGAAAAAAAAAAACAAAAAAAAAACAGCAGTGTATGTTTAGTATAAATTTGTTTAAATCTGTTACTTGGTTTCACCCATGGTTTCTTACTCATCTTAGGGAGTTTTCCTTGCCTTTGTCGTCTTTGGCTTACTCAATGGGATTTTTAGGCACTATACTATTCTTTGCAAAGCTGCTTTGGAACAATATGAAATGTGCTATACAATTTAATTGACATGAGAACTGAATAGACATTAGCTCTAGTATTTTCATATTCAATATCATTCAGTGGAGACTGATGATTCTACTACTTGCCACTGTCCACATGTGCAAAGTTAAGGCAGATTACATAGACACACACACACACACACACACACACACACACACCACACTAGCAATTGCTACAGCTGTGGCAATTCTGAGACTTAAAGGCAGTGTCCTGTTAAGGTGAGAGAGCCGATAATGAGGTGTAATCTGAGTTCAGATATTAAGTGAGACGCTGCTCTAGACAGACAGGTGGAGGATGTGTGGGGACGCGAGGTGTGAAATTTCATTAAAATACAGCCTGCAGCAGTGTGGGGATGTGGGATGTAGAGAGCAGCTGCTTTAATGGCAGGAAGGATGGCATGTCCCCTGGGAAAGGATCGGCACCTTGTGGCGTTGTCATCTTTTTCAACCCTGTCTCTTTACATATTCACAGTACACCATTATGTGCCCTTTCTTTGTTACTTCCATCTGTTTTACATACTCCACTTGTCCTCTCTCAAGATTTCCTCTGGCCCCCATCCACCACTTACAAAAATGGACCACGGTAACCACAGTGTCCGCCAAAATGCCATAACATAATGCAATTTTTATTATTAATATTATTTAATCAAATTAGTATGTTTTCTTCAAACAGAAGTTTTCAGAATCTCTCATCCTGTCTTATTTAGGGCTGTCAATCAATTATAAAAATAATTTAAGACATTATTGAGGCTGACAAATCATTAATTAGATGTTACAAAAAGTGGATTTTTGTATAAAATAAATACAATAAATTGACAGCTCTGAGTTTGTTTTTTGTAACAATAACTCTAGCAAGTAACTAGTATTTATGCTGAAATTGTGGTTACAGTAAATTTCTAAAAAAAGGACTATTTTTTTTTGCAAATACATTACATTAGTGGAGTCTAGACTGCTGACATGTGTACCTGTTGTAGCTTATCCACATTGTGTGAATGAAATAGACGCTGACAGTCAAAACTCTTTATATCAGAGAAGCCCTAACTGTTTTAGTCAATAATTTTGGCCCTTCAAAACTACTACTATTTTTTTCCCGGCCAAATATTTTTGGTTTTTGACATTTCGGTGCATATATATCATGGTACTTGGTACTATAATATTACCATATACCATAATTTGTTATGTATATATATGCCATCTATCCAAACTTTTGTAGCTTTTACTGGTCTGTAGCATCACAAAACAGTTATCCACATACAAACACGCTGATTCTTGTACTTCATTGTCTCTCTTATACAAACACACACACACACACACACACACACACAAACAACACTGAAAGAAACCGTCAGACCACTAGGCGTCAACACTTCTCAGTGCACACGTCTACAGTGCTAGTGCACATCTATTATGTTAGCTAAGACAGCTACATGAGCTCAGCTCTACTGTAGTGTCAAACTGGGTTAAGGTCAGCCAGCTCACTGCACCATGACCAACACTTACAGTTTCCCCTGACTGCAGCCAAAACAAAATTAAACAAAAATATTTCACACAAGTACAAATAAATGACACAAATAAATAAATGAAAAGTGTATTTGTTAAAGCAAATGTATGTAAGTGTGCAAATCAGACCTATCTGCTTTACAGATTATTCTGATTCATATGATTATTAATGACACTGGACGCAAGCTCAGAGGTGAGGGGAGAAGAAACCCTGAAATCTTGCCGGATGAACAACCAATCACGTTGCTTTTCTGTCATTAACCAGAATGATGTAGCCTTACTGTTCTAGCTATACCAGAGGACCATATGGTATATATTTATCTCCCTAAATTAGGGAGGCGGTGAGGATAAAAATGATGCGAATTAAGGGGCTCAGATGAAAAAGAGTCCTTTAAAGAACTTTGCAGGATATTTGAAACTTTAGATAGTTTTATTTGGTTAATGTAAGCATTTCCGATGTCTCTTACCTGCCGTTGCTCATCTGCTGTGGAGAGTGGCCGGAGATGTCGGAGGGCTCTGAGCGTTTGTCAGGGGAACGGGATCTACTGCGACGGGTGCGCTCATGGGAATGATCTGATGTCAGTGAATGAATTTCTGAAATGTCTGTTAAAACAAATCATGATTTTCAAGTATCAAGTTAGCCCAAGTTGACGTTCTTTAAAAAGAAAAAATGGCCAAGAAAGCCATGTAACCAACACAATCCAAAATGTAAAGTCTGAATTATCATTTGATCGTAAGTCTAAACTTAGCTATTTCAGATCTACCTGCTTACTAAGATAATCTCACCATCTCTGTCTGAATTAGCAGAGGGAATGCTATCGTCCAAATCTGGAATGTTGAGGAGTGTTGCCCTCTCGTCTCTCTGCACCACCATCTTCAGCTTGCCTTTCGATCGCTCTATAAGCTTCTTTGCGTCTATCAAAGACAGGTTCTCAGTCACTGTGCCATTGATCTATATTGAGATGAGACAGAGAACACCATTTTTAAACACACTATGGATGCACAAGTCTGGTATTTTGTATAGAACTCCTTTAAAAGTGACTTGGTGATGAAGCACAAATCACTGTTGAGAAAGCCTGTACTATAAATAAAGCATTTTTTGTTTAATTATAAATAATATTAAAAACACACACTCTCTCTCTTTTAGTGCTTAGCTTAGCCCTGGAGATAACAATAGTTAAACAGATCATGTACACTAACGTTCAAAAGTTTGGGGTTGGTAAGAGATTTTACTGTGTATGAAAGAAATCCCTTATGCTCACCAAGTGCATTTATTTGATCAAAAATACAGTAAAACATTTTATTTGAAATAGAAATCTTTTGTAACATTATAAATGTATTCTATTGACTGTCACTTTTAATAAATTTAATGCATCCTTGCAAAATAAAAGTATGGATTTCTTTCAACACACACACACACACACACACAAAGAAAGGGGGAAAAAAAGAAAAACTTACCCCAAACTTTTTAACGGTAGTGCATATGCAGTAAAGAAAATATGCTGTCCCTGATTTTACATTTACAGAGCATTGTAACAAAACAGCACCGCTGGCAGTGTGCTCTATGCCCTTCAGTTTCACTCCAGTGCTCTCTGCTCTGTTCCACTTAGTAAGCACTAGACTCATTTAGCTGATGAAAGTTCATAAATTAACATGGATATGTCAAGTAATTCCCCCATTAAACAACTAATAACTTGGTAACAAGTCAGCCAGCTGATACTTTTTATATTCTTTAAGGTAATTAAATTATAATTATGCAAACTTTAAGAAAAAGGGTGAGAGAGGTTTAACAAACATTTAATTTTGAGCAGGGCTCTTAAGTGGTTCAAGGAACGAAAACAAAAACCAGAAATGAACAAAATTACAGGAAAAAACTTAACACTTATTTGATATTACCATTAACCGGTTAATAACGTTATTTTATCATTCTGTTTTAAGATTTTAATTTGGCAGTCAAACCATTAATGAATTCAAATAGTGCGGCCTATGCAAATGTGACGTTGACGTATCTGTTGATGCATGAAATACCCGCACTCAGTTGTCAAGTCATCCTATGTAAGTCGCAAGGCAATGTGCTGGCATTATTTGTTCGATCTCAGGAGTTTATCTGAGGATATGTCCATGGCAGGTTATACCCAGCATGTGTTTTGAAACCAGCAAAAACTGCAGGTTAGGGTAGAACCTCTACTATTCAGGAAATTAAAAAATAATTTTTTAAATGATTAAACACCTTGTTGTCAAAGTTAGTATTGTGGCTTTATTATATTACTAACATTTTTCCCAAATCAAGCTCAAATGGAGTTACGAGGTTTTTCACCAGCAAATGTCGGATACGTGTAAGTGCATCGCATTTAGTTTTTATCAACTTACAGTTTACAAAGGTTATTGTAGCTTTATGTGGATGCTCAGTTTTTACTGTCGTTTAATATATTTATCCAAAAGCTTGTGGTAAAGAAGATGAAATGTTTTGAATAAGAAAACACTGTACTTATTCAAAGAACCAGTTTTTTTATTTATCCTTGCACTGCAAACTGTTACATGTATGGTCTGTCTCCTATGTTTCATTGTGTTTTTGGTTCAGTCCTGTGAGGACTGAACCAGTCCTCACAGGACTGAACCTGAGTTGTAATCAGTAGTCATCCTATTTACCTGTCATCCATTGATTATCTCATTTGCTCCCTTTGTTTGTCAGATGTATTTAAGTTTTCACCCAGTCTCTGTCGGTCTTTGTTGGAAGCCACGTGTATGCAAGTGTTTGGTTGTGTTTCTCCTGAGAGTTCGTCATTAAAATTTATTCCAATGTTGTTCTTCTTCGCCATGCAATTAATGTACACAGCCATTCCATAACACAAACAAGCAGAGACGGGTCTCCAAAATTTGTGCAGGACTTCATTCACAATTGAGGTGGGTGGAGCTACTGTATGAGGTTTGCCAACAGTTTGGAGGATCCACTCGAGTTACGAGGTTTAGTGACAAGCTCTTAGTTTAAAGTTCAATTGAAGTTCTGGTATAAAGTATAGGCTTATTAATTGGTATTTTTTCCTAATCAAACCATTTTTGGAACGATATGGATCGATACTGTTACAGAAGGAATGCATGAACAGAAACGTTAAAATACTGATTCTGCTCAGAGGGAACCGACTGTTTTTTGTTTTTTTTTAAGTCCGGATTTTTAGTGCACTTAAAAGGTACTGTACCTCAAGGTGCTTTAAGCTAAAAGATTTCACTGAAACAAACTGAGATCACACTGATCTGCCCTAGTCTCAACAAACAGACATTCTTCATTTATCCACTGAGAAGGCTTTTGAGGCGCTTTGTCTGTCAATCCTTTCACATTTTCACAGCAAGCAGTCTATATATAGGAAGATGAAAGCTGAGAGCATGACAGATGAACTTGGAGTGGTTTTCATGACTTTAAAGGAAGCCAAATGTTTTTCAAATTTTTCATCTGTCAACAACAATTTACACAGCCAAACATCCTAATAGGAACAGAAATGCAAAGCAGGAAAATAAACCATTGGTAAAGATTTTCAAAGCAACAACACAAATATCGGTACCCTAACCCTTCTTTTTCTATAACCATCTTCCTATGATCCTTTCCAGACATCGCTTCTCATACCTTCAGGACGACGTCTCCCTCTTGTATGTTGCCATCACGGGCTGCAAGGCTCTCAGGAGAAATGTCCTTTACAAAGATGTGGCTGGCCAGACGCAGGCCATATTCTGCACACAACAGAAAATACACACACGAATGAACAAAAACAGAAATAATCTTACTACTGAGTAACTAACTACAGACATAATCGGACTACTGAGTAACTAACTACAGCACTGTTCTTGTTGAAAGCAGCCTGTGGCTATTTATGCCAGTAGACTAATCACAGCTATTAGCTAATATACAACAGCCTGTATTACACCTGTTTACACATTCTAATATGTTTGCTAAGTGCTCTGGTGAAGCCATCAATAGTAATTAAGAGGTTTTTCCACCTTCATTCTTGCGGGACTTGACAAGTGTGACTTTGGAAGGTCGCGGTGGGATGTTGGATGCAACTGATCGCCTGTCTGAGCGTGGGGAAACACTCCTCTCACGAGAATTACTATGGTCCCGCCTTCCGGCGCTGCTGCTGCGCTCGTTTCTTCTGCTCGTGCCTCCACTCGCTCCCCCTGCACGTGCTGCTGGACCTTCATAATCATCCTCTTCAGTGTCATCTTCTTCCTCTCGCTCTGACATAGTCTCTCTGTCTCCCCCTCGACTTACTGGAATCTGCACCTTCCGCTTTCTGCGAATAGTCTGAACAGAGAATATATTAACATATTAAATATGAATATGATATTTTTAACATATTAAAAGACGTTATTACAACATATTTTTAATAACAGCAAGAACAATAGTCAATCATAAGTTATATACACCATTATTACACCACTCTCTGGAATAGTTGAATCTGATTGGTCAAGCACAACATTTTGTATCCGAAAGTAACACTATTGTATATCTAACCATACCATTCGTATCACAGAAACACTAAAGGACTGATCAACCTCTGCACCCTTTTTTTTTTTTTTTTTATTTAGTCCTAAAGGTCGATCCTCATGCCAGAGGACAAAAATAAAGAGTGTCTAGAGATTGACTAACAGCTCCTGTACGCACACGAAGACAAATACTCTGCAGTACTGCAGTTTGACTCCCAGCATTCCTCACTGATTAATGTAAAGCTCAGTCATGATAGATCACCTACACACCCTGCCTGCCTCAAGTTCTTCCATCTTCCATCACAGCCCACTACTCACATCTTAAGTCCAGATAAGACTCAAGGTTGTACAGGACTGACGCAATGTACGAGGGATGATGATGTAACTTACAATTTTGGCATTCTTTCCACTTTTCCTCAGCTGCTGAACAGCGTAGGCATGCTCCACATTGTCCATGGAGACACCGTTTACCATCACCACTCTATCATTCTCTCTGTAGACAAAAATAAATATTTTTGTGAAGAAAAGAAAAATATAAATGCATTATATGAATATATCTATCCTCTAATTTTTAACACACACACACACAAACACATCTTACTGTAGAAGGCCCTCTGCTGGTCCTCCTTTGAGCACATCTGAGATCACTATAGAGGTCTCTCCGCTCTGAAAATGAGGGTTGTCGCGGCCCCCTGATATTGCGATTCCAAACCCGAAACCTGGTGCCTGCAAAGGACATGCACATACACACACACACAGTGTAAAGTGATTTCCTGGAACTCAGCATATCTTTAAATTATCAAATTACATGGACAGAATGATGAAGACAACTATGTAGGTTACTCTGTGAGTATGTGTGTTCTTGTGTGTATGCAATGTCTGGTAACTTTTCAATCTCCCAGGTGTCTAAAGCTCTGAGCTCTCAATCTTGCACCCAAGCAATCAAATAGAAAGGCAGATAAGAGTGAAAAGGTAGAGAATGACAGACAGACTCCAGACAGATGGCCAGAGCGCAGAGCTCTGTTCAGAGCTTTTCCTGATGTCACTGGGTGTTTTCACACACGCACTGGTCTGTTCTACCTCTCACTGCCATCCAAACCATCTGGCCTGTGAGTGTTCTCTAAACAAACAGCTATAAATCATATTAAGAGCCAGAGCAGGCGAGGAGCACATATAATCACATGGGAGAAGAATAGTCTTGTTTTTTGTGTGTGCATTGTAACAGAGGCAGCCATGTAATACTGTTATGACACAGCTAAAGAGATTCCACCTATAATAAAGCCCCTAGTAAAAGGCTTAGTGCTCATACACCTGTTATCTTGTCTAGGATGTCAGTACATCAAAAAGCGTGTCACAGAGGGACTGACTGAACTGAAGTTTAATACAGACATCATGTTATGAAACCGATCCAAGATTTGTGTAAGTGACCGTAGTATTCTGACTCTTACAGAAGGAGGGGCTTAAAAAAAATACTGTGCCCAACTGACTGTTGCATAATCTCTCACTCTTTTTCAGACTCTGGTTTAGATGTGTTTGAGCCTAGGAACATGCAGGATGAGGAAAAGGAACAGGAAGTGGAGCAGAGCAGGAATTTTGTCCTCTCACACACTGCTTCCTGCCATCTGGGGGATCGGCTATTGTGTACTCAATGACCACACATCCTGTAACTAGCCATCCCAAAAGAGAAGAGAGGGGAGAGGGAGGAAAGAAAGACAAAAAGATAAAAGAAGGGCTGCACTGATATTAGAATTCCAAGCCAATATTTCTTTTCGAGATAAATGGCCAGAATTAACATTAGATACTACTTTGACTGAAAATATTTAATATGATAAAATACTACTACTAATAAGAATAATTAATTAATTAACTAAATAAAATCAATCATTTTAAATAAATTCATTTAAATATATTTCATTTTAAGATTTGCTAAAGATTACATTTAACTGCTTTTAAAGCATTAGATGATGGCATAGTTAATGTACATATTAAATATGTGTGTGTGTGTGTGTGTGTGTGTGTGTGTGTGTGTGTGTGTGTGTGTGTGTGTGTGTGTGTGTACGCAATTAAATACTTAATTTTGACCGATACTGAAAAATAAAATATAAAAAATTGCTAGTATTCCTTGATAACATATGATACTGAAGTCTGATTTATTTGAAAGAAAGAAAGAAAGAAAGAAAGCAAGAAAGAAAGAAAGAAAGAAAGAGTGTTCAACACTCACCCTGTGAAGAGTCACCGTGTGCTGTTCCCATATTACAGTTTCCTCCATTGTTGTACTCTGAGAGAAAGACAAAGAGAAATCAGTTAGGACAAAGTCTAAGCACAGAGAATGAGTTCGTATCAGCAGGTATTTCTCCTCTTTGTCAATGGTACGAGGTGATTTTACTCTGACCTCTATGAGCTGCAGGAATTAAGCATATTTACCAAACCAGTTCTCTATGCTTGAAATAAATCTGTGTGTGTTGGTCTGAGTAAAGCTTGTCACAGGGCTAAACAGTGCTTCAAAGCTAACTATGGCCATGAGCACCGAAAGCACACACACACACACACAAAAACACACAAAAACACACAACTGAAACAACAACACTACAAACAGTGGAACAGCTATAAACAGGATCTGCTATCCTCATTTTAGCACAGGAGCATAAATGAGGCCTGTAAACTCAAAGTGCAAACCAAGTTAGGTTTCCTTTTTTAATCACTGAAATTTCGTATAATTTTACAGCATGTTCCTAATAAAAGCATGTGATTAAAGTCTGACACTATTAAGAAAAAATACATATGGGTTATAAGACAGGAGAAAAACCCATGAAATAAAACAGAATGGTGTGATCACTATAGGAACACCTGACCGGAATGCCCCACTTTTCCTGACTGACCGATCAGATGACAGCTGTCCAACTCAAGCTTGAACATAAAAACATATGTCTCTGCCTTAAATGCAAACATCATATAAATAAACTGATACAAAATGAACAAGCTGCCCTGGTACAAGTCAGAGGAGACAGAGAGAAAGAGAAAGAGAAAGAGAGAGAGGGAGTGATAAAGACAAGGAGAGAAAGAGCAGAAGGTATTTATTTATAGCTCTAACCCTGAGCTGGGGTGAACGGTTTGTGCTCCGGCTCCTTCACCCCTGTACTGTACATGCCAGACTGGATAAATTATTACAGTATGTCTGGGAGCTCCAAAACAGACTCAAGCTCTAATGGTGCACACACTGTATCCCCCGGTTTCACAGACAAGGCTTAAGCTAGTCCTAGACTAAAATGCATGTTTGAGCTGTCTTAACTGAAAGCAACTTGTACTGACATATCTTAAAATATGTCAGTGCCATTGTTTTGACTTAAGATGAACACCAGTAATGTTTTTTTTCTAGTGTACGTTTATAAAAGCTATTTAAATATCCTAATTGAACTGAGGTCTAATACTGGCTTAGGCTAAGCCTTGTCTGTGAAACTGGGCCTATATGTCTCATCTGCAATGATCAAATTGTTTTATATCACAAATACAAAGGTCTGAGATTACTAGTGAGTTTAAGTGAAATGCCTGCTATTTTGCCTTGTTCCAATTTATTACATTTTACTAATTGCAAATTTTATTAGTAGAAAAAAAAAAAAGTTAAAAAAAAAAAAAAAAACAATACAGAAACAATAAACATAAACAATCTACAATATTTTTACATGATAATGAGTGATCGCATCAGAAACTTGATCACAATTAAAATTATTTAATTCAAAATTCTTCTCAAATATGTGTCTCTTGAAAAATATGTATACATATAACAGTTGTTGTGTTAGACTTTCTCATCGTCCATCATTTTGATGGACCGGGTCATAAAAATTGTATGATAGTCTATTATTACCCATCATTTTAATTTTCAAATTTTAATGACAAGACATTTAAAGGATTAGTTCACTTTCAAATGAAAATTAGCCCAAGCTTTACTCACCTTCAAGCCATCCTAGGTGTATATGACTTTCTTCTTTCTGATAAACACTCTCGGAGATATTTTAATAAATATCCTGATGCATTCAAGCTTTATAATGGCAGTGAGCGAGGATCCACGAGTATGAGCTGAAGAAAGTGCTTCCATCCACATCCATCCATTATAAATATGTGCTCCACACGGTTCCGGGGGCTTAATAAAGGCCTTCTGAAGCGAAACAAGGCATTTGTGTAAAAAAAAAATAAAAAATCCATATTTAAAGTTATGAAGTAAAATATCTAGCTTCCGCCAGACCGTCTTCCATATTCAAGTTACGAAGAAAGTGTAAACTTTGATTGCTTATACTGCAAGAATTTTACACTTTCTTCGTACGTTGAATACGAAAGGCGGTCTGGTGGAAGCTAGATATTTTACTTCATAATTAAATATGGATTTTTTTTTTTTTACACAAACGCATCGCTTCGCTTCAGAAGGCCTTTATTAACCCGCCGGAGTTGTACACCCCCCGTGTGGAGTACACGTTTATGATGGATGGATGTGGATGGAAGCACTTTCTTCAGCTCATACTCGTGGGTCCCGTTCACTGCCATTATAAAGCTCGGATGCGTCAGGCTATTAAAATATCTCCGATTGTGTTAATCAGAAAGAAGAAAGTCATATACACCTAGGATGTAGGATGTTGAGGGTGAGTAAAGCTTGGGCTAATTTTCATTTGAAAGTGAACTAATCATTTAATAGTGATTGTTTTAATTCACATTTATATTTTTAATCATGAACTTTCAGGACCAGCAAATAAGCTAGAGTATCATGCATTTATTTCTTTATGAAAAGAACAGATGAACAGAGACTGTGGGTCACTTTTCATGTTCAACACCACACAACAAAGCAGATGAATGTTTGCTTGTTATTTCCAAAGTGACAGCGGAGGCCACTAAAACACAACCTTTGTGCCTGAACAGGCAAATATGAACAACTCAACATTACAAAATACAATTAAGATTAAAATAGGCTAAAGGCACAGGCTGGACAAAGACGTCATACACTGAGATCAAAGACGAGACAAAATGACAAAGTCTTTGGTCAAATAAAAAAAAAACAAAAAAACAAAATAAAATAAAAATATTACAATATTTATAATTATGCTTAATTCTATAATACCACCAAAACCATCATAAAATATATGATGAATATTGTATATATCACCCACCCCTTGTGTGCTTTACATCCCACTTAAACATCCAGCATATCTGCACTGCAAACACAGTTTAACCCCTCTGACCTGTTTACCACGCTGCTCAGCAAGCACCTCATTCATGGTCCTAATTGGGCAATCTTCAGTTCATGCCCCCATTTCTACTCTTCTCTCTCATGGTCAGGCTTTATTGTGAGAGAATCTGACCCATTTGAAAGGCATCCACATCCCACAATCTCACCGTGCCTATCTCCCCTCCTCTGACCCTCATCCAACACATTCCTTTTCTGTATCTGTAGGGTCAGAGGTGCTGGATTCATCGAACTGTAAGAGCCGACAGCAGGGGCCCCAACCATGAGAAAAATGCCCATGCAGTGAGCCATGTGACAGACAGAGAGAGAGAGGCCTAGGGGGTCTTGTCCTTGGTGGCGGATGAACAGCAGACTGTTCAGGCTTCAGAAGAATGGCCCCTTTACGCTTGCGTGAAAGCTGAGGCAATGTCAGGACTGGAAACGGTAAAGGCTGGAATACACTACATGACTTTTGCCCAGATTTTTGCCCCGATTTACAGTCTGGATGAGCTGACAGATTTCACAAAAAAAAAAATCATGTAGTGCATGATGGGCACAGACTCTAATTTTTTTAGCTTCAGATTATGAATCCATCCAGTTGGAGGATATCAAACATGTGTTATATATTTTGAGCCGATTTTAGAACTCATTGTTTTCATGAAAAGTCATGTAGTTTTACTGATTCTGGTTCTACTTAACTATTCCATTAATGAGTTTTTCCAGCAGTGTTGAGGAATAAAGAATGGACAATAGTTGAAGAAAAAAAGTCTTGCATTTACTACCCTCTGCAGCTAGTTGTCAAATGATTTCAATGGCATATCATTTAGCAATAAGGCATAAGAGGCCAAACATGTTTATATACAAATATTACATGTGGGTGAGCAGCCAAAATGGTCAAAGCAGCAACAGCCACCTCTGGCTCAGTTTACTCCTAACATTTAGATCAGTCTCAAATGAAACGCCATTTACACTTCCTCAGGGTTTCTAGTCTTCACTGGTCTATTCATGAAAGAAATAGTTCACTCAAAAATTCTGTCAGCATTTATTCACCCTCATGTAGTTCCAAATCCATAAGACTTTTGTTCATTTTTGAAACACAAATCAAGATATTGTTAATGAAACCTTAGAGAATAAATCTCATTGGTTCTCACGTGTCAAACAAACATGTTTGAAATACCGTTTAGCATTTTTCATGTGATCTATATATGTGCGCTGAACAACGTTTATATGAATAAAGCCTAAATTAAATCTATTCATTATATAAAGTGATTATGTCTCTTCAGAAAACATGGATTAAACTGATTGATTCATTTGAATTACATTTACAATGTATTCATGAACTTTTGAAGCAGAAGTTTTTGTATCTTCAATCATTAAGGTTTCATTGAAAATATCTTCACGTGTGTTTCAAAGACAAACAAAAATCTTATGGGGGGGGGGGGGGGGGGATTAATTGATGACAATTTTCATTTTTGAGTGAACTATCTCTTTTAACTTTTAACTCCAGGAATCTCATCCCAGCTGAGAAAACTTATATGGATATATGGAAGCTATGGTCAGAAGTATGTGTGTGGTCAGGTAACAATCGGATGGGAGAGTCACTCCACAGTGCTAGAAGCCATTAATATGAGTCAGGCTAAGCACTTTAGATTCTCTAATCTGATGAGATTATCTTTTTATTAATCACAACAACGCAGAGCTAAGAGTAAACACACTATTCTGAAACCTGAGCTGTGCGAAGCTCAACAGAGATAAAACCTGACTCCTAAAACACTTCTTCAGAGGAACTTCTGCGGCTAATTAAAATTCCACTTACTGTATTCCTGCAAAAAGTTTCTAAATCCACATTAACCAAAAAGCAGCCTAGTCCATGCAAAAGTAGGGCTGTGCGATATCGATAATTAATGATCACGATAAATGTCAAATCTTTATTTCTTTCAAGTTTAAAGGCAGATTTTTGCTCCTAAGTGAAAGTTGTAGAAACCAGACAGTTAATTGTGGTTTTGAACTGCCCTTTACTGTCAGAACATGACAAACACTTGTCAAAGAGGTGAACATTTCACAAATCTGAGGTAGAACATTCAAAACATTTCTGAATTCTTTACACTTTTCCAGTCATTTTTCCTTAACAAATTAAATATCTTAATAGAAAAGTTAATTTTTTTAGTTTCCGCATGTTCTGACGGGTGACAGGTTTGTGTTGCCTGAATTTGATGACATGAATCTTTAGCACAGTTTGCAGTGCAGGCTGTAATATTAATAATATTACATGTTTTGTCTCTAAGAAATGCACATTTGACAGCAGCTTGAGTTGACAGTAGTAGTAGCTTGAGGCTTGAGTTACAACGCAGATGTAAATTTATGTTCATTAACAAAAACGGTAACAACTGTAAAATTTGTAACAACCTCATTTTTATATGGTAAAATTTAAATATTCTGACTGCTTGAGTTTATTAAAATTAACCATTGGTCATCCATAGTAGCATACTGTACATTTAGATGATAACCACAGTTAAAACCACACATAGCACCTCAATACCATGGTAAAATGTACCATGTACTGTTGTATGGTTTATATATGGTTGTAACTGTATGGTTTATATATGGTTTCTATGGTATCTGCATGAAAAACAGTAGCCTAAATACATTTAATATAAATGCACAAATGCTATAGCTTATTTACAAAAATACTGTAATTATATTCCATTACTCCTTTAATACATTTAATATGTCTACATTAATAATAAAAATTGATATGAATATCCCACATTTCTGCCACAATACCATGGTGCAGTTAGTGTTACTACAGTAAATACATGGTAAATGATGGCGATTTGTAAATTAAAAAGCCTTCTGTTTTGTTGCACAGTGTTTCTCCTGTTTGTCAGCACTGTTTCATATGGCTTTAAGCTAGTTTAAATCACTGAGACATTTGTGTTCTTCACTGAATTCAAGCGCTTCTCACTGGGTCTCACAGCGCTGTTTAGTGGTCGCGTGAACGAGGTCGAACAGCAAGTAAACGCATCAGCTCTAGTAAGCTTGTGTTGCTCTGACATTTGAACTTTGAGTCGAGCGGATAAATGGTCCGTGTGCTGCGCCGTTCAAATGAGTTTCGTTCTGCTTTTGGCGCATAAACTTTATTGAACATTTATCGAACTCTTGATATCGTTTTATTGAGAAATTATATTGCGATAATTATCGTTTTATCACCCAGCCCTATGCAAATTGCAAAAGTAAATTATTTTTGCAGCCAAACTTAAATCTCCTGAAAGCAAAACAAAACAAGGTCTCTATTTGCAGGACAGAGTCTGAAACAGCCGTGATCTAATAATTCCCTACAAGCAGCAGCAAACAAAAAGTCTTCTTGTGTGCAAGAACGCCTGGGTATATTTATACATTCACGTTTGTTCAGGCCTGAGGCCTAGTAGTGCTGCGCCAAGAAACAAAAAGCAGGCATGGGCAGTCCCGCTCAAAGCCAAAGAATTGTTCTGCCGCTAAAAAGAGTCTTTGTTTCAAGCAGACCTCAGACCTGCCAGAAAGCGAGTAGGGGTTCAAAGAGACCAGATAGGCAGCTAATAGTGAGCTCTGACAGCCAGGTGAAACTGAGAGGCTTTCTAGTAGATCAGCAGCCATCTTTTCTGGGCCAACAGCTTTGCTAAAATGGGCAGGTAGCTTGAAAGGTGGTGTATCTCAGAGAGATTTCTCTCTGGATCAATAAAACTGATACGGATAAGCAGTTTCAGAGTGTTTGCTAGCAAGCTGCTGCACTCATAGCTGTTAAATAATGAGTGTTCTGGTCATTAGACCCCTCAGCACACTAAAACAGCACGGCTATAATTTACAGTCTAAATAAAGGTTTCTGCAGAGTGTTTCAAACAATACTGACTGGTTTGAAATGCAGTAGGGAGGTCCACTAGTACTTGAGCGTGTAAACTGAACTCTCTCTCTCAAAGAACATTCCAGCGATTTCATTCTTCTCACACCTACATCACATAAATACACACGTATATTAACACAACACAGCCTGGCTTGCTTTCCTGTGAAAATTCTCAGCTGCCAAAGCCACTGAAATTAGAGCTATCTCAGGAAAATATAGAGAAATGTGAAAGTATGGAGGAGATAATAAACAACAGATATAAGAGCCGTAACATCGAACTGCATAAGAGACTTCAACCTGAACCACTAATATATTATTGATGATGCAAATGTCAGCATGATAAAAGCCACACATGTGCATGACCATTTTCCACATTAAAGCACAAATTACTAACTTCAAATAAACATTTTAGGGCAAGACAGGTTAGGTGAAATTTTGGCATCTTCTGCACCAATTTTAAGAGTGACAATCTTAGTCTTTGATTCCCTGCTAAAAATTAAAGCTCATTTCTGCTCAAATCTCCTGTCGGTTAAGGTGCTGACCATGTCCTTTCTGCTTTGACCAGGGAATGATCCATTAGCCTTACTTTGGAACAAACCTAAACAAGATAACCTGGGGTAGAAACAGCTAAACAGTGATTTGGTGAGGTCATAAACATCACCTACAATACTGAATCTGTGCAGCTGTTTTAAGAAAGTTGTGTGTTTAGGAAGGAACAGTCGACCGTTGACACCAGTGTGAGAACGGAGCCCTGATTGGACAGGACAGGACGCAACCAAGAGCTGGAATTTACAGCAGGAAGCTCCTTCCTGTTTGCAGGGAATATTTTCAACTTTGAAAGAAAACACCCAAGCCATTACGGCATCTGATCGCCTTGAATTAGTTCAAAATTAATGAAAGCAAAATGCTATACAACACAAAACAAGTGTGAATAATTAGAATCTTAAAGAATTATTCATTTAAGGACCAAATCAGGCTCTAACCTCGAAAACCTTGAAATTAAAAAGCAGGGTAATTTATTTTGTAAATTATTTTACAAAGCAGGGTAACACTTTATTTTACAGTGTCCTTGTTACAAGGTGACATTACACGTTACTACATGTACTTACTAGTAATAACAGTAAATTGTGCATAATTACAAGTAACTGACCATAAACCAAACCCTAACCCTAACCTTATAGTAAATACATGTAGTTAATTACTATTACTCAGTACTTATTTGAGTAAGTACAATGTAACTACGTCACCTTAAAATAAAGTGTAACCCGCTAATCCTACCCCTATAGTAAGTACAGGTACTTAATTCTTATTACTCAGTACCTAAATGTATAATTACACTGTAACACGGACACCTTAAAATAAAGTGTAACAAAAAGCAGCATAAACAAAAACATGTTCTATTTGTCATTTTATGACTCTTAAGGTAGTCCTACAGTTTCCCTTTGTAGATGCTATGTGTCTTCTATGTGTCATTTACTTTTTGAAACATGGACCTGAAAGAGGGCTACAAGGGTGGCATTTTGGAACAGGGCCTATGCCAGCAATTAATGAGTGCACTAGAGACCAGAGAGATTTTAGACTGTATTTACATTGCAAGCTGAAATGTACATATACAACAATTTTACACAAATCAACAATGAAATCAGTTGTGCTGGTTAATATTTGGAATGAATTAAAAGCCATGTTCCAATTTTTTTCAGGATTTTTTGATGAATAGAATGTCCAAAGTAACAGCATTTATTTGAAATAGAACTTTTTTTAACACTGTAAATGTCTTTACTGTCACTTTTGATCAATTTAATCAAATTTGATCAAGCTGCAGTAGTCTTCAGAAGTGTCACCTGATATGACTATTTTGCATGTTCTTTCTCTTATTAAAAAATGTTTGAATAGTTACATCACCCAGCAGATTGATTAGTGTACCAGGCTGAGCACAGATGAGCAAATCAAGACAAGCAAGGAAGTGCAGAGGAGGTTGGTCCCTGAAGGGGTGAGGGGCAGCCCAGCATCCTAAGGCTGGCATCCTGGAACTGCCCTGCATGATTCACACACAGAAATTACAATGCATTCACTACCCTCACCTTAGTGCCAAGAGTTTTTTTTTTTTTTTTTTTTTTTTTACACCTGACCAAGCCTGTTAAATCAAGTCGGTTAACAATGATGAAAAATTTACGAGAATCAGACGGGAATCAGATATGAGAGGTTAGTTGTTGGTCAGATGGTCAGATATCAGCGGCATCAAAACCATATCTGAAAGTGACCAACCTCATGTGTGTTTTCGCTAAGGACACTAGGGGTGTAACGGTTCTTGGTTATATATATATATAAAAAAAAAAAAACAAACAAAAAAAAAAACAAAAAAAAAATTCAAACCATACCGTTCTCCACCCACGATTCGGCACACACTTGCACCGCAGTTATCTCAAATCTGACGAGACATCTATAATATGGCTGGTTGGAGAAAAAAAAAAAAAAAAAAAATGCGTAAAACAGTTACTCTAATGTACGTTTCTGTTGATGGATACGCTTTGCATGCGTTTCACCCAAGTAGCCATCCAATCAACTGTTAGTATGTAAATCTGTTGTTGACATCACAGGTCCTCACATGCTGGTGTGTTGCAGTTCAACATGGCAAGCGAAGGAGACAAGCCGCTGATAGAGCCACTGCCTGCATTAAATAAATCTCCTACTTGGGAATATTCTGGCTTCCCAATACGTTACAACAGCGATGGTCAAAAAAACGTGGGAAAAACAGTCACTCTTTGTAAACTTTGTTCGATGCGAGTGCCATATGCTCCTATATGACCAGTCATTTATGTCATCATCACACTATTCGGACAGGCACAAAAACAATAACAAAAAGGCTGGGCAGGGCTCGACAATAAGGACTACTCGCTGTCAAGCCTGAAAGACACTCGGGACAATTGACGGAACTGTCACTGTCCCGAACGGGCCAGTGGTGCATCGTCACGAAAGTCATTTGCACGTTTTTAAGCCTTGCCAATTTAATAATTTGAGCACAAGACGACACGAAAGAGAATTCACCAGTGCTGTGCGTGAAGTTTTGTGCACACGCACATCCGAAGCGTGAACACGGAAAGCCGTATCTCAGACAGCGCATGAATACTAAATTGATTGCTTTCACGTCGTCTTGTGCTTCAACGAACAAATTTACACAAAAATCACATCAACATGCCAGTCTTGGCAAGAATCCTAGTAAACATAGTCGAATATGTCTCAAATGAACAAACAGTCAAGAAAAACAAAGCATGTGTACAGTATTAGTATACTGGATCAGTGCATTATGTCTTAAAGTGACAGCACCCTAATATTCCTGCTGCAGTCTGTTTTTAATGTTACTCAAACAACAAACGAAATCACTCACTGCTCTTGACTGAATAACTTTTGTAACTTTGATAAGGATTCATCTATATTTAATTTATACAGTGAAGACTATGCAGTGTTATTTTACATTTGACTACTTTATACAATTTCTGTACCTGAAAACTACTGTTAGACCTACCTGAAAAAACTGAAACCATGAGTAATTTGAACCATTACACCCATAGTAGACAGGCATGCAATGTGCTCCGATCTGTGCCTGGCATCTAAAAAACGTAATTGGTTGACAGTGTAAATCCAGCCTTAGTTACACAAGAGGCCACCTTTACTGCAGCCCATCCTGCAAAGCTTAAAAAGTGATCCAGTCAATCTGATGACTTCACATGCCTTGAGCCACCACACACTGCAGATGTTTTCTGAGGACAAGCCTCTTCATTCCATTCCCAAATTGATCTATTGTTTCCCCTTTTTTTTCTTCTTTTTTTAATTATGGAATGCGAGAACATTCACAAATTCTGAATTTGTAACCCATTTGGAGACAGAAGTCTCATTGTTGAATGTGGGAAATGGCATAATCCTCTCTGCTGCAGAGTGTAACACTCACAGTTTGGTGGTAGTTGGTTAAATCAGGTTAATAAAGATCTGTGTGTCTCTCCATGCATTTCTTCGTCTTGGCGCAGATCCATACAGACTGCAACGGTATGCTGTACACTTGCACGTTTAATGTAAATCCACACAGAAAGAGTCAGGCAGCCGGGGGCGGTGCGTGAGCACAGAGCCAGTTCCTCCAGCGTGCTAAAGATCCTTCATTAGAATGACAGACAGGAACTCCACATGTTCTTAGGATGGATGTAAACTTGCGTCAGACAGTGAGATATGATAAATACCCTCTGCAGTAGTAGTTTCTCACGGATTCTTCCTCCGTACGTGCAGTGTGTGTATGTGTGCGCGTGTGTGGAGAGAGAGAGAGAGAGAGAGAGAGAGAGAGAGAGAGAGAGAGAGAGAGAGAGAGAGAGAGAGAGAGAGAGATTGCATGAGGAAGGGAGGGAGAAACACACCCACAATGTGTCGTGGGGGTGTTAGTGATGGGGGAAATGAGACACCGTTGCTCATGCTCAGCCCTGGACTGTGTGCAGTCTGCTACTTACAACTGCAAAACACCCATACATATAGATACCTGCAGCTTATTTATATTCATGCTGTCTACTGCAGTACACTGCACCATGAGTGTTTATTACAGGACACACACACACACACATATATATACACAAACGAGGGATCACTTTAATGCTCAAAGTGCACTATGTTAGACACAAATCATGCCAATTCGATGATTTCAAATGCAAATTTGTGTTCACACTTGGCAGGTTTGGTTCGATTAAAACGAAATCTGGTGCAATTGCTATGTTTGTGCGGTACATTTGTGTAAGTGTAAACGCTGCCATCCAAACCTTGGTGCGCACCATACAAGCGGACCAAGACCACGGAAAAGGTGGGCCTCGGTCCGCTTCCAAATGAACTTGGAACTTGGTGCGGTTCAACTGAAATATGAATGCACCACAGATCAAAGACATCTGCAGGTGAACATCTCATGTGCTCCAGGAGAACATGAGGACTACATGAAGCATCACAGCAAAAAAAGTCAAGGTGTGCTGTTTCGTATTACAGCTTAGAATTCACTAGTGAAGAGTTTAGGATTGTGCACATTCTTGTTATGTCATTAGCCAGTCGGCATTGTCAGGTCACTTCCCTACAGTGAAATCCTCTAAACTTGAGTAAAACACACACAGAGACACGCATCAGGTGTTTAGTTATTTGCACATCTTTCTGCAATTTGCTGATCTGATCATAAATAAAGCATAGCTTCTCTAACCTATATTCACAAAGAAGGGTCAGCAGGATTATTTTCTGTTCTTCTGTGTTATTTTTAAAACATGCTAAGGTCACATGATTTGTTTTCCCCGTTTCCTCACAATCTGCTTTGGTCCCTGGGCTGTGCCCTGAAAAAGCTGTACAAACTCTCTCTCTCTTCAAACAGGCACACAAACACACACTCATAACACACTGGCACACATACACACAGGCCAAATCCATCTTAAACGCAGTAATCCTTTAACAGTTGGATTCAGAGGGGCTCTGTGTGCATCTGTTCTGCAGACCTATGATTCTCTGTGCTGTCAGCTTCCTGCTCTTTGTGCTAATGATGACATAGAATGTCAACAATTTAGTGTTAAAATGTATGAAATGCAAAAAAAAAATGTCCAATATAAAAAAAATTCCTAATACACAAATATATGCAAAGTCCTCAGCACAGATCACATTTCAAGCCATTTATTCTGGTGACTTCTGAAAAGGTGTATTCCAGAGAAACAGGAAGGTTAGTTTATGCAAATTTCAGAGTAGCTGTGACCCACAATTTCTTGTGATTATGTATTTAGTAGGAAAAAGCAGAAAAGCAGACTGTTCAAACTTTCAAAAAACAGTTTCTTAGGACTGAGATCACATAAAGATGGCAAAGGTATAGGGCTGTCACTAACGATTATTTTGGTAATCGAGTAATCGGTTGATTATTTTGACGATTAATCAAGTTTTTTTTTTTTGTGGTAATAAAAATAGACCTAAGCAAACTATAGCCTTTAAAATGACTTAAAATACATGTATAATATTATATTCTGCATAATTGGATGTTTTTAAATAAACACTGACAAACACTATACAAGTTTTAGGGCTGGAAAATGTGATGATATATAACATTGATATGATTGATCACCCTGATTTAGACCTACCTATATTGCATTTATATAAAGCATTCACAGGCAAATATGTTTTATGTAGCTTTCCTGATGGGAAAGTAATGTCAATGCAAACCCTCTATTATAACAAGTGCCTGCAGAAGGCGCTAACGGCCTGGTTATTGTTGTTACACTTTACATCATGATCAAATCCTTGTTTATTATTGGCCAAATGACATTTAATTAAAATGTTAACTTAATCTTTAATATTTTGCCACTTCTTTATGATAGAAATGCTACAGCCACAGTAATTTATTGAAAAAGAACTTACCTTGCAAATCTGATGAAATGGCGCACATTGCGTTCCCAGCTGAACCTCCCAGACACGCTCCACGCATATAAATGATAACAGTTCATATGGAGCAGCATTTACTGTGAACGCTCCACTCTGAGACGCACATAAACTACACGCATGTAAATAATTAAAGTGCATACATATTAAACCCGCAGGGCATATTTTTATTTAACTGAATGGCTGCCTTTGTGAATTCACAATAGCACTATCCTATAGTAGTATGGTTTTAATACATTGTGCAGCTTTAGAAAACGGTCTAATGATGCGGTTCATGGATTCTCGTCCGTGGAATGCGCCACTTCCAATATTTGCCGGTTACTTGACATGGGTAAATTGCAATCGAGGATTTTTTAAAATTGAGTACTCAAATTTTAAACGAGGAATCGTGACAGCCCTACAAAGGTGTTCAATTTTAAAAAAGACTTAGGCCCGTTCACACCAACAACGATAACTATAAAGATAACTATAACAATAACTATATTAGTGTCCACACCAACGGACAATATTGTTCTGTTTATTCTAAGCGCATGCTTTTCTGCCGCTTTAAATGCTCGAGGTCTTTATAGCAGGATGTCTTCTGATTGGCTGTCAGTGTTTTTACTGTTTATCAGCTGGAAAAAAAAAAACGTTCTGAAAGTGATTCCAACGATATTGTTTCTCTGTGCCGTTATCGTTATAGATGTGGTGTGGACTCTGCTATTCTTTAAAATTGAGAACATTTTTTAGAACTAGAACTCTTTATCATTATCTTTATAGTAATCGTCCTTGATGCGAGGCCTTTAGAGAGCGAACAAAGAAAATCATTGTCCCATCTCCTACACTGCAGTTTTCAGCTGGTTCTTTTCACCTTCATCAAATGAAGCACAAGAGAGAAGCCACTGCAGTCAATAAATCTAAAGACACATATTAAATCCTAACAATCTGCCCATTTATACTCTGTTCTTCCTACTGACTCGGCTTAAATAGCCACTATGTAGGTGTGAATCTCTGGCCTTAGAGACAGAAAAACTGAGTGGTGGGTTTAAAGGGATAATTCACCCAAAAATGAAAACTCTGTCATCATTTACTAACCTGATTTTGTTTCAAACATGCTTGACTTTCTTTCTTCTGCACTTACCCAAAAAAAAAAAATAAAATAAAAAAATAATCTTCTCTGCATTTCTTGGTTACCAACATTCTTCAAAACATCTTGTTTTGTGTTCCGACATGAGGGTTTGGAACAACATGAGGGTAAGTAAATGATGACAAATTTTATTTTGGGGGGTGCACTATCCCTTTAATGTGCTGCTTCAGATTTTCAGGGACAAAACAAAACATCATTGCACCCAAACAATAAAACTGATCCTATAAATCAATGGCAAAGTTGATACACACTAGCCAAGATGTATTATATTATCCACAGGATGCTGAGGGGGAGAAAATGAGAGAGCGACAGAGAGAGACAGAGAGACATCTAATCTGGTTAAGCAGTTCTTGACAATCAAAGTCTAAAAATAGCCCATGGCAGCCGTGAATGAGCTGGAGAAAGAAAGAGTGAGAGAGACAGTAAACAGAAAGACAGGGCGATGGGGAGGGGGTTGTTGCCACTGCCTCTGTTGTACTCCAGAAGCTTTCGAATTTAAGCATGCAGGATCACTGTCAGCCAATCAGAAGCAGGCACCTCCTGCGGAACAGCGTGCCAGCAGGGTTCTCATGATGTCATAATAGTAAGCGTAACCATGGTGACTATCTGTTTCTCTTGCTGGCTCCCAGCGGACAGAGCACCTTTCAAACAGCTACACACGTGGACCTCACAGACAACACACTCTCATATTGCAGTAGTAAAGATTTCCTGGCTCTTCTGTCGTTCTTGTACAAAAAGGCTAATGAATTTAAGACTAAAGGCAACAGTTTTATTCTGAGCCATGATCCTTGGCTGCACCTTTTCAACTCATATTCATTCATGTGATTCTTCTAAGAGCAATTAAAAGCGTTAAGGCTGATGTGTGTAGTTCCTGCATCACTATAGACCCTGCTCCTCAAGAGCTAGGCTGCATCTGAAAACTTAAAAATGCTTGCTTTGGAAGATGCATTTCAAGGTAGGAAAGCATCAAGGCACATCCAAAACTAATGTTAGCTTCACTTCCTGTCTGACCTTCATCTGATTTATATTTGAAGGCAGCATAGATGTACCCTTTGCTGTCTTTGATATCCCACAATCCTTTCCATTCTCTGACAGTTGAGCTAAAAAATAAAGATGGCGTCTGAAAGTTGCGGTTGGTGGTCAGTTTGTGTGTAAATTTCACTTTTTGACCAACGTCATTTCCAGCGAGAAATTACTATTGTAGTAGTAATTAAATATTTGCTTAGTTATCACCAAAGCTCGCTTTATTTTGTTGTAGATCATTAAACTGTTACGCTGCCTCGGTTTCGTGAAGTGTCTTCGTGCACAAACGCTGCATACAAAGTCATTGCCTGATAAGGCTGCAAGGCAACTAGTCAGCTGCCTACTTTCGTACGCAGCCCTACCATCCAGCAGAGTTCAGCCAAAGCCACTGGAAGGCAAGCCTGCAACCTTTAGCCAAAAAAGTGTAACAGCTAATGCTAACGCTCCGGCTCTGGCGGTACGCATAGGCGGTACGCAGGGAAGGAGTTTTGAATGGCGGGCACTGATGTCGCTGCCATTACACAATAGGCTGAGAGGTGCCGCATGTGATTAAGTTAGCCGTTACGCTTTCTCCAATGGTAAGCGATACAGACCCTCTCATCTCCCTATAATATACAATCTCTGGTTCAGCTCCATTCCTAATCAAACACACCTGAAGCAGCTAATCAAGGTGTTCAGGGTTACTTGAAAATTACAGGCAGGTGTGAAGGAGCAGGGTTGGGCAGAAAGATAGCCCTCCAGGAGCAGGGATGGATGTTTTTGAGGTATCTCTGTATATTTTTATGGCATCGCTGTCAAAGAGTAATAGCTGGTAAAGTGGATTTACTTATTGTAGAATTAACAAAAGTTTTCATGAGCATTGTAAAGTTTGAAACGGATGTCATAACAAATGTCAGTAGACCAGAAAGATTTTAAAACTAGCGTTTCATTCATAAATCCGTAAGATCTTACCTTCATGCTGTGGAAATACAAATCTGACAGAACACAAGCACAGCGCTGAAAAGGGGCGGGGCTACATAAGGTCTATAGAAGCAACAATTAAAAGGAGCACAAAACCATCATCAACCAACTTTCAAAACCAAGTTATGTTTGGCTTTCCATATTAAAATAATTTTATTGCAAGGATGCATTAAATTGATAAAAAGTGACAGTAACAACATTTGTAATGTTATAAAAGATTTCTATTTCAAATAAATACAGCTCTTTTGAACCTTCTATTCATCAAAGAATCCTGAAAGAAAAATACATCATGGTTTCCACAAATACTTTATGCAGCAAAACTGTTTCCAACTTTGATAATATCTAGAAATGTTACTAGCACAAAATCAGCATATTATAATGATTTCTGAAGGATCACGTGACACTGAAGACTCAATACCTCTTCTCTGATGATGTATACTGGTGCGAGGGCGGGAGAACCAGTCACTCACAAGATCACAGCAACAGCAAGCAACAATAATCCAACGATCCAATCAATTCCCCATGGACAAATCAAGTGCTACCATTTTTTTCTTGTTTGAGAAGCCGTTTCACTTGGATATACGTCACAATAGGGAAGAAAAGACTATTACAACTTCAGTTTCAACAGTTTTTGGTAAACTGTAATAACATAATATTACCATTTTACTGTATTTTTTAATCAAATAATTGCAGCATTGGTGGGCATAAAGAGACTTTTTTCAAAAACAAAAATCTTACAGACCAAATCTTTGAATGGTATTGTATACAATCTAAACGATTTTTTTTTATATGCTTTATATGCTTGACTATTAAAGGTGGGATATTTTTTCCTATTGAAAGAGTGATCTGACATGACATAGCTCACTTTCAACAGTTATTTTATCTATGGTTCGTAGCATTTCTTACAGATTTCTGCTTGTTGTAAATCAGATACAGATAAATTAGCACAGTACCAGTATGCAATGAGAGCGATTGCGTGTGTGAATTTACCGTCTCTTTATTAATTGTGAAGCTGTGGGTTGTAAATAGTTACTTCAAAAGTAGAAAAATATATGCTATAATAACTTTTGAGTTTCTAAGCTACTTTAGTGATAAATCACAGGACAGCGCTGACAAGTTTCTGCGTTCCTCTCTGTGCGCGATCTTCACAGCTACTGTTTGTATGAGTGTTCGTGCCACAATGCAGCTGCGCAAGCATGGTAGCTCGATATAATAATACACATCCAATCGTCTAATCGCTTGAATGTCCAAACTGGCAAACCGTAAAACACGTACAACTGACAAAGTTTAGTGAAGACGCAAGGCTCACTGCTCGCGCGCCGTCTGTGTGTGTTGACTCAGCGTTCACCTCCGTGTTGCTTCCATGCCGTGGAGTCACGTGGCTACACACGCGGTAGTATGTTTTTAAGGGGGAAGTATTAACAGGATTAAAAAAAAACGAAATAACCGACATGGGAAAATTACGTCGGTTAGAGGTTCTGAATTTCGGTTTCGATTACTTTTTGATTAATCGTCCAGCCCTAAACAACGCCTAGTCTTTTTCACTGCAACTTCAAAGAAGGCAAGACAATGTTGTCGAAACTAGCGCTGGATACCTGAGGTAATTTTATGTTACACTGTTTCCTAGCCTGGCATAATGATCGTTAATACTTCTCACCATTTATTCTGAGGGTATGACTGATTGTTTTCCATAGGGTAAATGTACCTATTAAGCTCAAGTACCCATTAAGCACACTACCATCTTTGAGCTCAGATTATAAAAAGAAAAAATAATGTATTATCCAACTTGATGTCTTAACCAATTGATGTGTTTGTTACTACATACCTCCTGTAATTTCAAGAAAAACAGACCATTGCACACTGAGATATGGGTATCCATGTGTTCACACTGTCTGGCAGCCATTTTGAAAGCTGTCTGAAAACTTTCACCAGAAGAGTAGCCCCTTAAATATAACTATAGTTATATAACTATAACTACTTACTGCAAAATTAAGAGATTAATGTTTAGACTTTTGCGTATTATATCCTGGAACCTGGATATGGGAAATAATTACAGTTAGATCCAAAAGATAGTTTTAGCAACATAGCGCAGATGCTACAGAACATTGTTAGCTTACTAGCTGTAAAAGATTGTTTGCTACACTAATATATTACTTTACAGACATTACTGGCTTGTACTGTTAAATCCATAATATTATAAATTTACAGTTTATTGATGGTCTGTATTTTTACACTGCTGCAATTTTTTAAAGAAATAATATTATTGTAAGGTGAGCTTAAAGGGTGCACTACTATGAAAATCACACAGCTTCAGTGTGACATCAATAAGAAAAAGTATAATTTCATAGATATTGTCCATAATAGTTGTTCATATTAAAATATGTATAAACTTAATACATGACCTAGATTATTTATTTTGCAAAATCTTCATGTAATTTCATGTAATATTTATTAATTAAAAATTGTTGCTGCTCCAATTAAGCTCATCCACATTAAACGTCTATGTAAATACTTCATAAACAGACTTTAAATATTAACTGATGGTTGTCACTTTAAGTTAATCTTTATAAAATGATTAATAACTTATTTTCATAGCCTTAAAGGGTTAGTTCACCCAAAAAAAAAAATTACCCCATGATTTACTCACCCTCAAGCCATCCTTGGTGTATATGACTTTCTTCTTTTTAGACGAATACAATTAGTTCTATTAAATAATGCCCTGGATTTTCCAAGCTTTATAATGACAGTAAATAGAGGATGAGATTTTGAAGCCCAAAAAAGTGCAACCATCCATAATAAAAGATATCCACGCGGCTCCAGGGGGTTAATAAAGGCCTTCTGAAGCGAAGCGATGCATTTGTGTAAGAAAAATATCCATATTTAAAACTTTAAAAACTAAAATCACTAGCTTCCGACAGACGGCCGTACACATTGATTTACGGCGAAAGAGTGAACTCTGACCTGACACATGAAGCAATGACGAATGCGGAAGCGCAGAGGATAAAGCAAAACAAAACACCAGTCACGAATTAGAAGTCTAAAATAAGAATTTTTAAAGAGAAATGTCTGAGGATTTCGATACAAGAGAAGAGGAGCTTGAGTTTGGTGCATAGCCCTATTTGTTTGAACAGCGAAAGGCGTCAAAGCTTATGCTACTATTATTTGATTTTTGAATGTGTTACTTAGATGAACAAGGACTAGTCTAGATGTTGCAATGTATTATATATATAATATTAATTGATCAAATTGAATGCCTTGTTGCTTGATTTTAGTGTTCTGTTTTTTTTTGTTTTTTTTGTGATTGACTCTGTACCTTCAAATAAAACATTTTTCAATTCTTTAAAAAAGTTGTTTAAAATAACAAGAATTTTTAAAAAAACATGTTGTGAGCTAATGGCAACAGGGGTGTGTACAAAAATGTACCCATTAAGCACAGCCAGACTTTTTGCATTTAATGATGTACATCTTAATTGAAATGCTTTTGTCATTTAAAATAAAATTAAATATTATTGTGTGAGAGATTAATATTTTATCTTAACATAACTTTTTGTACTGAAAACAATATCCTGTGCACTAAAAATGTCTCAATGTAGATTTTGGTGAGCTTAATAGGTATGTTTACCCTATATCCATTTATTTTAAAGTATCTTTGAAAAGGGGGTTTGAATCAAACAGTGGTGACTTTTCTGGACCTCGGCGATTAACTTCTCAATGTCGTCTGCCATTTTAAATGCACAAGCCCTAAAATTCTAGTGGATTCTGATTGGCTGTCAGTGTTTTATCGTTCAACAGCTGGAAAAAAAATCATTCTGAAAGTGATCCCAATGATATTGTTTCTCTATCGTTATCGTTATAGCGGTGGTGTGGACTCTGCTATTCTTTTATATTTAGAACGATTATTTAGAACTATATCTTTATCATTATCTTTATATTTATTGTTCTTGGTGTGAACGGGCCTTAAGAACACAATGTAAAATAGTAAGCACTAACTGCAAGACCGTGTTCCCATGTTTAACTAACATAGACAGACTGACTGATGTGCAAAGAGGAAGTAGAAATAAAAATATAAAAACCTCTAATCCTGTGCACTCGGATTAAAAAGTTAATCTCCACAACGCTTCTCTTAAAGGTCCTCACAACCTGAGAAAGGCTGTCATCAGCAAGAAAACACCAGCACACCAGCACATCACTAACATACAAGTACAGGAGACTGACCTCCATCATGCACCTTATGTGCCATCTTAAGAAGGCTTCCTGAATGATTTGCGCAATATGCTAATGTGAAAATGGTTAGTAGATCTACAAGCACCAGTACAGTCTCGCTACACAAAGTGAGAGATCATATATGAGATCTAAAGAACAACTCAAATGAAGCAAAACTGCATAAAATACCTCAGGGGTTAGGGCTGAAACGATTGTCAACGTTATCGACAATAAAAAAAATTGTCAAAAAATGTTTGATGTTGAATAGACTTTTGATCTAAAATGACCTGCTTTAAGGGCCTGCAATAACATGGTTTGACCAGTGGGGTGGTGTATCGCAATACTATAATGCAGCCCTAAAATAAAATTAAATAAATAAATAAATAAATAAATAAATAAAAGCTGTCATATCCAGGGCTGTCAACTCTCATGCATTCAGACTCGCGCAATAGAGACAGATTTTTTTGCTCCTGAGTGAAAGTTGTAGAAACCAGACAGTTAATTGTGGTTTTATCATCAGAACATGACAAACACTTGCCAAACAGGTGAACATTTCACAGATAAATATTACACGTTTTGTCTTTTAGAAATGCACATTTGACAGTAGCAGTAGCTTGAGTTGGGTTGCAGATTTAAATTTATGTTCGTTATCAAAAAAACAGTAACCATGGTTTTTCCTGCATTGAAAATATCTTTGTGACTGCCAAAATGAGTCTTTGACCTGCTGTGGCAAGCAGGGCGTGAGCTAATGAGCATCACCTGCACGCCACACCAGCGTGTCCGCTCCGTTCCCACGGCTCTGCGTTTCCACTGTCAGGCCAGTAGCCTAAAACCCGCCTTCAACACACCTCCATAGAATGACGTCACACAACCCCACCATTTCAGTAGCTGATTGAAAACTAGTTAGATCGCATAACGAGCATGTCAGAAGCGAACGTTGGGTCTTTACTTAAAGACTTAAGATTCTAGAGCTGCAACAACTAAATCGATAAAATCGATAAAAATCGATAATGAAAATTGTTGACAACAAATGTCATTATTGATTAGTCGCGTCTTCCCACCGTGCACGGAAAACTTTTACCAGTCACGTCAAATAACAGCACTGAATAACGCATTTCTATGGACAAAATGCATCTAAAAATAGTAGAGGAAACAGAGTGAGCTGCTGCTGCAAAGGTACCTGATCCAAGCTGCCCAAAACATGAGAAATCTTTATTTTAAGCTTCAAGCTACTGCATTAACGTAACGTTTAACATGGTTTGCACTGTCAAGAGCTTCGACAGATGCGTGTGCCTTTTAATGCGTGATATGTTTCCTCAGCGCAAAACTTTCATTTAACGGTTATATTCTTATCTGTAAGTATTACAAATTCACGTGAGTATTTCCATTTTGCATGAAGGCTCTTCCTGACAGTCTGTGTTAAACTTCAAACTTTACTGAATGAGCATCGGCGCGCACACGCGTGTCAAACAGACGGGACGCATTAGAGAGGGAGACAATTAATATTCAGTACAAAAAAACCATTAATTTTGCTGAAATATCTGTTGTTGGATGTTAAATTTAGGTTTAAAAGTCAACATGTAATTTAAGTATTTTATAAGAGTGGTAACAGTAAAGGGATAACTGTGTGTAATTAAATATAAATGTGAGACGTTTCTTACTGACTTTTTATCCAATTAATCGAAGAAATAATCGGCCAACTAATCGATTATCAAAATAATCATTAGTTGCAGCCCTATAAGATTCCAGCATCGATATTTGACCAATGTTTTACAATAAAAAAATGTTACAGTAATTTATTAAATTGTGTCAGGAGTACACATCAATCATGCTGAATCAAACTGGTATTTACCATTTCACTTTTAAAGAGAACACATACCTATTCAGTTGCACCTGCTTCCATTTATTTGTGATCACAGGAATGCACACACAAAAAAAAAAAAAAAAAGTCCAAAGGCTTACACATTTAGAAAAATATTGATAAAATATCATGTTTCTTTACAAAAAATTGAGCATTTCTATTAATTTTTCATGAAATTATGCGATCTAAGGAGGTTTGAACAATCTCTCATGTCTTACTATACTGTTACCTTTTCAGCCAGAGCAACAGAGGGAGCTCACGAGCGGAAAACAGGGGTTATATGAGTTAACCGGAGGATGTGTCATTTATATACATGAAACCAAATACATGATTTTAATCATATATGATTTGTCTAAGTTCTTCAAGCATCTCTGGTATTTTCCATAAACGTGTATTTATTAGCGCATTGGTTAGCATAAGTAGCCTTTAGCATCATACAAATATATTTCTGCCTCATACAATGGTCAGAATCCCAATTGGATTGCAATCCAAAGTTATTTCAAACACTCACTGGTGTCTGAAAGTGAGCTTTTAGCTGAAAATTGTTTAAAATGTCTTAAATGATGAGGTTAGCTGGTAGCCTGGTATGATAACATGGGAAATGAGCAGCAGTGTTGACCCTCTCCTGACTCAGGTAAACTCATGACCACTCCTCAAGCCCTAGTTGGCCTGCTTTGGACCAGGGTATTCAGCAGACCAAAAACCCCTGGCTGTTCACCCCGATGAAGCCCGACGAAGCACAATCAAGACCCAGAAGTGACGCATTAGCATGCTCGCTTTTTGCCTGACAGTAGAAACTAGGGGTGTGCACAAATAGTCAAATATTCAATCTGTAATTAATATTCGAAAAATAAAAATACTATTCGAATTTTACTATGTTGCTTTGCTGGCCGTAAATGCAGTGAATCCATGATAAATCCTAAGCACTAAAACTCGCAGTTATAACTATATGCACCGGGTGGCGCTGTGGAGCGTGTTTAACAAGTTTATTTTATTTGATCGTCACATAATGTAGTCGTCTGCCTTGCGAAGTTTGGAATTACTTTGATGAAAATGATCTTACAAAATGGAATTTATTTTTGATCAAATGAATTAATGAAACCGAGTTCTCATAATATCACCACCATATCGAGAAAGCACATGAAATCCAAACACCCGTCGAATGAGGAAAGACAGCGGTCCATCACTGCATTCACGACAGGTAAGCGCAGCTGTACCACAAGTGAGCCGAGAAGATAACTTATCTGATAGCAAAATGATTTTGAGACATATGCTTCCTTTAAGTTTCGTCAAGGGAGACATATTTACGAACAGAAAACGCAAAGTGCTGCTGTTAGAAACTTAGCTTAGCATACCGTTATGTACTATCGTTATCTTTGTGTCTCTGCAACGTCTGTCAGCGCAGCTCGTTTTCTCACCCGAGCATGTGGATATTATAGTTTTTCTCAACATGAACATGTGAAACAATATGAAAACGATAACCATATACTGACTCGAGTGTATTATGTACGTTTTGTACGATAACTGCCGCTGTCTGCTTTATTAGCGTTTTTCCCGTTCGCGCTGCTTGAGCTTAAATGCTTTTGTTCTTTATATTTTTTTGTTTGCACATACTGTTTAATACTTTGAACTAAAAGAAAAGCTTAAGATATAATGTAAGCTTGTTGTGTATATTGCCTAATCGTAGCTTGTTCAGAAATGGTTACAAAAAATCTTGATGAATTTAAAAGAATAACGTCCTTCTCATTTAACGTCATTTAAATAAACAAATATTCGAATATTCGTTTTTTACGAGCCCAAATATTCGAATACAATATTTTGGAAAAATGCCCATCCCTAGTAGAAACATGGCTCATGACTAACTCAGTCCTCACTGCTGAGCTTCCAGCTAACTGCTATGTGTTTAAACAAGCAAGACCCTCTGATAAGACTTTCTCTTTCCCAGCATTCAACCATTCAGCATCAAGCATGCTTTATTGCTGCAGTGTTTACAGGCACCCTCATAGCAAGGTCATCTGAACTCAACCAAGCATCTCTGAGCTGACAGCACAGACGGAGAACAGTCGGAACAGTGCACAAACTCTTCAAGTATGCTTTTCTGTATACTCACCAAAGTGTAAGACTTCCTCAAGAGTGGTTCACCCACCCCTAGAGTCAACAACCTACTAGTTCAATGGTAAAGATGTATGCATTGACTACATTACCTCTTTCTCACTCTGACTCTCACACACCCTCTATTTTATTTTAAGTTTGCAGTGGCAAAGCGCTGGCAGGTCAGGGATGATAACCAGGCCACAGATTCTGGCCTTGCCACAAGAGTTTTTAAATCAGCGCTGCACTGATCCAATGAGCTCTCAGAGAGTTATCTGCCCTACACACACACACACACACACACACACACACACACACACACACACACACACACACACAGAACCACAGGGCAGGAATGTGCTGATAAGAAGCCAAGGCCCTTCACACTCTCTTTCATTCTCTCTCTCTGACTGGACTGTCATGACGTTTGTCTAAAAAAAAAAAAAAACTGAATTCAACTCCCCAATTTGTTTATCATTAAATGATGATTATTTGGCAATCAGGTAAGCCAACACCAGTCTCAAAAGACTTCATGACCACAGATGTTAGGGACTTTGCACATTTCCAGTGATCTGTTAAAGATCTGTGAGAAGATGAAGGCCAGCTGGTCAGCACAGGTTTTTAGACAGGCTGGTAAAACACCGTCTGGGCCTGTTGCTTTCTTTGTCTTTTGTTTTCTAAAGACCCAACACACATCCTCTTCACTGATCCAAAGTGTGTGTGTGGGGGGGGGGGGGTTGGGGGGGGTTGGGGGGGTTGCTGGAGGTGTTGATGGTTGTGCAGAGAGACTGTCAGAGTGGGTGTGAGACCAGGTTTTTCAAACCTTCGATAAAACTCTTTCAGGTCATCAGCCAGTTGTTGATTTGACACAGTGCTGGGGTATGGTGTCTTGTAATTGGTTATATCTTTCAGGCCTTTCCACACTGATGCAGGGTCGTTGGCTGAAAACTGTTTTTTTTTTGTGTGTGCCGGCTCTCTTCCTATGCTTGTGTGTCTTGGAGCGCTTAAGCAGTGCTGCTGATCTGCAAACTACAAATGTCCAGCAAAATGTAAGAATAATCCAAAACCAGTAGAAGATTGGGTGGTGTGTACTGCCGAACACTCAGCAGTTTATCTCTGGTGAAACTTATTGCATTTAAAAAAAAAAAAAAAAAAATCAAAAGACAAGACAAACTAACAAAAACAGAAAAACAACTGGGAGAGCTCCACAACGAGGCGGCCATCCGCCTTAGCACCATCTTGGTTAAGCGACAATATAGCCTATATATTAAAATGCTATTAGTAATTGATCGAAAATAAAATAAAAACTGTCACCTTTAGCTTTGCTACTGACAGACTGATTCTGGTTTGCTTTGAAGTTAAGTTTGCTGGTTGTGTTCATCTCTGGCAACAAAATGAAAGAGTCTTTATGAAATTTGATGTCTCCAAAGATGAAAATATGTTATTATAGAAATGCACTACAACTTTGAATAGCAGTAATATTGTTAAATAGTATTGAAATGTGAAATAACCTATTTTAATTTATTTTAAAATGTCAATATAGTTTAAAATATCCTGTCATAGCAAAGCAGCCTAATGGATTCCTAAGTAGCCTAAGTTTTAGTGTCACACGATCCTTCAGAAATCATTATAATATGCCAATTTGTTGCTCAAGAAACATTTCTTATTATTATCAATGTTGAAAACCGTTCTGCTGCTAAATATTTTTGTGGAAACTGTGATACAGTTTTTTCAGCATTTCCTAATGAAAAATTTAAATAGAACTAATTGAACATTATAAATGTCTGTCACATTTAATCTATTTAATGCATTGTTGCTGAATAAAAGTATTAATTTCTTCCCAAAAAAAAAAAAATAAATAAAAAAATAAAAATCTTACTGACAAAGTTTTGAACAGGAGTAGATGATGTTAATAAATGAACAGGAAGAAAACCAAAGAACTTTCTTTAGGCATAAGAAAGTCACTAGCAGAGGCTGATTTAGTGTACAGGTTATAACTGCACGTTAACAGTCATAATGTTAAGTTTTGTATACAGGAGGTGGTGAAATAATTTATTAGATATTGTGTCTCTATTATGTCCATGTTCTGAGCTCTGTGCTGATGACCAAAACAAGGCTGTTCCCACATCTGAATTCCATAGCCAGAGTCTGTGATGCAAAACACACACATACAGAACCACGATGATGTGTAACTGTACAACAACAGCCTCATTCAGCAGGGGGTGCCTTTGTCAGGGTGTGTAAGAGAGAGAGTGAAAGAAAGAGAAACAAAGGGAGGACAGGGGCAAAATGATCAGTGAGAGCGGAAAGAGGATGATAAATAGGACACCTTGGTGCTGCTTATATCCCAGACCCACAGAAACCGCAGTCTCCCCGGACAGGCCTCCTAGCCGAGGGTCACGTGACCAGCCCGAGATCACTCAAAGGAATTCCCAAGCTCTTACAGGCGGCATTCTACACCACAATGCCTGTTCTGTGACTCAAGATAGACAACCAGAGAGTTAATGAGGTGCAGCTAACACTAGATTAATTCCCTTCACCACTACAGTATATAATTAATATCCAGGATTAATTAGGGCCTCCCCTTCATATAAAAATATAGTCTATATGTATGAGTCCATATAAATATATACTAGAGCTGCATGATTCTGGTTAAATTGAGAATCACAATACTTTGGTTTCAAACAGAGATCACGATTTTCCCACGATTCTGAACAGACAACTAAACAATATAACATGTAATTTACAAGAGGTTCTGACAAAATTAATTGCTCCAATTTATTTAAAATGTTTAATTAATCTGAATTATTTTAGAAAAATGGTTTGAATAAATGCTTCACTTGTTTCATTACTGAATGAATTAGCGTTTTTAACCCTTGACATCATGAAGGCATTTTTTAGAGTGTTTTTTTTTTTTTTTTTGAGTGACATACACAAAAGTAAAAACTCCTAACTCCAAAACTATAGCATATGACATCACATTGCTCAGAAAATGAAAATGGCTTGTTCTATGAGAGAGGTTTTATGGGGATTAAAAAAAAGGAGTGGGTGGATTTTTATCATTATAGGGTGGTTGTGTACACGCACTGCCGACACACATTCAAACACCATAAAAAAAGTGCATTTTGCATAATAGGTCCCCTTTAAAGATTAAACGTGCAGCTCTATTATTTATTAAATATTATTAATAATATATAATAAGAATTTTTACTGAAATATTTACACTGTGAAATGCTAACTCTTTCCTAGATTTAGGTTGGGATCCTGATCACCTTGTCTAGGTTGACTTTGAGATAATGACTGTACATTATCCCTTACATGCACTACCAATCAAAAGTTTGGGGTCAGTAAGATACTTTTTTTTTTTCGTTCAAAGAAAAAAAAAAAAAAAAAAATGTATACATGGTATTGTATTTTACAAAACATTTCTGTAATTAAAAAGGCAACACAATAATGTGTAGGCCTAAACTTTACTTTTTTAAATTACCATCGAGACAAAAATAGCATGCAAGAAAATGGAGGGTTGCCTCTTGGAACTGATGATCTTGAACCAAGAACAGCAAACATCTGAGGCCAGAGGTGGGATAATTTCCTCAACACAAAAAGTTTGTGAAGTTTGTCTCACCAAACTCAGTCTGTCTAGACTGAAGCAAAACAAAACTAGATTGCATAAAACTAGATGACTCATTATAATCAAGTCTGCAATGGAATGCCCGATGTGGCATATGCAATTATTTCCCTCTCAGGCTGAAATAAACAGAACTTATTCATAATTATCAATTATTTATATCATTATGTATTTATGGATTTCACATATGAATTTATTTTATTCATTATATAATTATAACTTGAAGATTGTTAAATGAAAGCCAGTTCAGTGTGGCCTAAATATGCTGAATTAATTACTTTAGGTATTAAAATATGTTCTCAAAACTAGGGGTAAATCCCCTAAATATTATTTGCACCTAGTTTTTAAGTATTTAATTTTGGGAAGGTTCTGCCAGTTACCTGATCATTCAGCTCACAAATCAATAGAAACTTGGACTGATTCTTGGACACAATGTAACATCAAAGAAGAGAGAAAGATAATAGAGAGAGGCAATACCTGTTTTCAGTGTTTGAAACAAGCAGAAGAAGAGATGTAGAACTTCAGATTCAAGCCAAAATCAAAGAAAAATACTGTTTATGCTGAAATACACAAGACCCTCCAACAAATCTACAATAATATAATAAAATTTTAATTAAAATAGCTAAAGAGAAGTCGAAAGTCAAATTAAGTTAAAAGAGCTCACAACAGTATTTGCAATACTCTAGAACCGCTGCTTAAAGCTTCTGGGGCACAGCAAAAGTGGAGGAAATTGCTCATGCGTTATCTTCAAAACAGCCTTCTAGAGTTTCCTAGCTCCATAAACACAGACTAAATCTCAGCTAACCTGCTTTGTGCCGTGGACACAGCAAAGCTGAGATCAGTGGACCTGGGTCTGAGACTTCAGGCCTAATGGAAATCTGGACTGCCAACAGACACTGAGGAGCCAAGAAAAACCACCCACTAGTAAAAACACAAACAAGAGAGTTTACAACTGAGTTTTTCGTGTGACAGTGAGCTTGTCAGGTACTGTATCTTAAAAGGAGTGATCGCTCCCTTTCAGAGCCTTGCATTCACATAAAAACCACAACACCACTAATCCACTGACTCACACACACAAACCAAACCTCCAAATGAAGACCATCATTATCCCAACACTCTCACATACTCCATTCCCACAAATCTAGCAGCGATCACTATCATTATGCACACACGATACAATAATAACAGACTATTATCAAATAAATACAGCCATCTCAGTCTCAGAAGTAAATAAATGCTGTGAGGTCTGTAATCTCTTAAAGCTCAGTCTGCATTTAGCCATCGCTTAAACAACAATTACACAGGGGGCAATACCGTTGAAAATGATCCACCTTATCAATGCGACTTACTCTATGGATCTGTTCAGAAGACACAGAGCTAGACATGGGCAGCACCTGTTTGAAATATTCAGCCAGTTCAAGCTGAGGTAACATGAAGGAATTTATCGTGCTGAGTGAGCGTCTGGGTCACTGTGGCCCACAATCTCCTGTAGGGCTATGTATTATCATGGTTGAGAGAAGAAGGCTCACTAAGACCCGACATGTGATTCAGATTAGAGCTGATTTTTTTGTATGTGCCCCATTCTCTCAGCCAGATTGGTGTATGTCAAGTTGTACTGATAGACGTGATGGAAAATCTCTGAAATATCTGTACAAATACATACAAGAACAGAGTTAAAAGGGGTCATATCATAATAAATCCAATTCCAATTTAATAAATCCAAATCCAATTGATCTTACAGATATAACAATTTGATTCATTATGAAAACAAAAATTAATTTCACAAAACTTTCTCCCCAGTAGAAAACCCCATTTATTGAAACAAAGCAGCAAAAATATCTTGTTCCATACAACCACAACTTACTGATGTCAGACAGATAAAAACATTATCAAATGCCAGCCCACATTTACACACAAACAATGAAAACAGGTCTAATCACGATGAGGTAATGCGGAGGAAGTAGAACGGGTACTATTACTCTTAAACACCAGTAGAATTAACATTAAAAGTAAAATATGTGAGGATCTACCAAACTTTGCGCTTTCTGACTCTGTGTAGCACCTACAGCTCTGCAAATCCTTCTGAAGGATCCGATATTTAGAAATGAGCAGCTGAAGTGTACTTTTAAAAAAGCATTTTTAAAAATCATTTGTCAAGCCCATTTGTGCAGCACATTTAAAAATGGAAAACCATCATCAAAAACGTATTAAATTACTGTTAGCACAAAAATTACTAACATAAGTGGACCTCAAGTGACAAAACATAAATAAGAAAAAAACATGACGTGACCCCATTAAAGGCCTCTAATGTTAATTTTATAAAATAAAACAGATTCCCCATTTGGCTCCACTAACACTAACAGTCATTACAGAGTGATTAAGAGATAAACTAATCAATAAACTCCACAATTACAAGCTACGCTCAAGCAAAATTCAAGCAACAACACACCAAATAAGCACTAGGGCTGTGCCAATTTAATCATATACTTATACATCAAATATTTTTCCATTTATTGCATGTTCATTCATTTCATGTCCTCAAGTGATGAAGTATAAAGAAGTCCTAACACACACACACACACACACACACACACACACACACACGTGTAAATAGCTGTCTAAATGGAGACATTACATAGATTTCTTTCATTGTTTTATAAATGCTATAACCTAACTGACTGTTATAATTGACAATGCGATACTTGCGAGACATCGTCAATATACGTTAAATTTGTCATATCGCCCAGCCCTAGTATAGACGGTTTCAACGGCAACAACAAACTTTTTGTGGCCCAAACTTAACTTCCGGTAGACTTCCACAAAGAATCAATAACAACAGAGTCCCTCTAGAGTAGATTATTTCTGAAAACAAGCAAAATAAGTAAGTAAATTACATTAGCTAGCCAGTATTATTTTGGGTTACCAGTAGAAGAAAAGAACCATTACTTGGCCAAACTTAAATCTGACAAAGTTACTACCAGACCCGTTCAACAAATACAGACCCGAAGTTAACTTCGGGCCAGTTGCATAACTGTGGCAACGCACGTGCGTCCGATGAAACCGTCTATACACTCACTATTCGTTTATTGTAAGCCCTTTCCTACCTCTTACCATTTTTTAAGTAGCTGATCATGTTGCCTGAAATGAGTATGTTCTGTAACAGCTGCCCCGCTGTGTACTGGACTACTCTTAAAATGCTGCAAACTTACTGGCAACTATACAGAAACCAAAGAGATGACATGCAGAGGATCACACATACACTTTTGCTTTCTCCTGTCACATGCAGTGAAGATCTAAGCCGTGTACAGGCTGCCTCAGACAGTTCCAGAACACTGAAAGCCCAGTGGGGAGGACTGAGGGGGGTGGGCTAACAGTGGGTTACAGTAGGGTACAGCCTAATTAAGTCCTCATTAGTTGAGCATTAAACTAAGATGAAATGTGGAAATGACACCAAATTGGGCTTTCCACTTTATCTATACATCTAAACACAGATATATCACTCTCATTCATCATAAAACATCTATGATAACTTGTGACAGTAGAATAAGTGATACAAGGCAGCCAGCTAACGTGCAGTAATACTGTAACACAACACTGCTGCACATCAAGATATAGGCCCTGTGGTGGAGCTGCACCAGGAGCCCAGTGCTGTTCCTCACCATGGGAACCGCTCAAGCTTTCCAACAACACAGGCACACTTGAGTCTGATTGGCTCTGAGCAGTACACAGGACTCTGTAAACAGCACATTACACTGCCAGATTTCAACATTTACAGTTTTAGCTTCAGATTTTTGCGGGAGTTATAGACAAAGAAACAAACATTCCCTCTCCAGCAGAAGAAATTGAAACTGCATGCCTCCTCTTTTCTAATATGTATGGTACATTAGTAAAGTGGAGATATGTTTGTCCTCTGATGATTAAAAACCCCATTCTGCAAGCTCTCAAAGAGGGCCAGAGGCTCCAGCAGTAATTAACATAACCTCTCCAGAACAGAAACGGAGGACAAGAGCTCTCTCTCTCTCTCTCACTCTTTCTGCTTTGACTATGAATACAAGCTTGAGGGGCCTATTTATAGTATTAATACAAATCATTTTCTCTTTTATTTTGTGCTTGGGACAAGCAGACAGGTGATCGAGGCTGTATGTTGTGTTCCATGTTAAATGCCTTCATTTTCATGCAAATAGACACTAGATTAGTTGCTCCTAGATCAAATTAATATTTTCCCTGAAGCAGAGACTGTTTATTTACTCAAGAACAAATATGGCATGCTGTCAGAGAGGGTGTGAGAGTGAGACAGTCTAGTTTAACAAGAAGTTTTCTACCCAAGAACAAACAGACATAATCAGTACGAAATGGTGACTCAGTGATTCAAATGAAATGGTGATTCAAAAAGATTTTGAATTCGACTGTTAAACATGTAAAAAAGAAATTATGACTTCATCATATTTTATTTAGAATCTCAATAAAAATCTTCCATCATTTCCAGCAGAACTGTTAAAACTAGGCCTGCCGTGATAATCAATAGGCTATATCGACTTAACGCACGATATATGAACCTCGATAATTTTTGGTGTTGTGATATATTGCCCATTACGTTTACATAAAACTGAAAGTCACCAACATTTTTCCGATCACGCTGCCTCTGTCATCTTATCTGCTCTCCGTGTCGGAAGTGAAAGCAGGGCTCAGGCAGCTCCTTCATACACAGAGCGGACATTGACAGGTGAAAAAGCGGCGTTATAGTGTTTTCCTGACAATTACAGACATTTGGAAGTATAAGTCCAAACAATAATAATAACAATAATAACAATAAGTCCACTCAGTTTTTTAAAGCCGCAATCCACTGTTACGATGCAAATGTAAGCGTGAAACCGTGAAATGGTGCACGTTCTCAGCTAGTGTTAATGCTGTTTCACACGAGACGCAGCAGTCAAGAGTGTCTAGTTTATCTTCACAGAGAATGTGTATTTTGCATTCCACTGCGCTGTTTTCCCACTGCTTTTCTATGTAAACATGCGCTAGATGGACGTGTTTGACCGTTGCGCTCATATCTTTTGCATCTATGAATTATAAACATGTGGCGCTCAAGTTAAAAGAAGTTCAACTTTTACAAAATATGCCTCTAGAAAATAGATTTAGCAGCAGTTATGCCCTGTTGAGGCATCTGTGCCTTTGTTCATATGGACACCTGAATGCAAAGTAGGGTTTTTGTTTTTCAGCAATAGTGTGCACCCTTACTTTACTGAGAAAAGAAGGTCAGAGAAAAATCTGTAGATGGAAAATCTCCATATAAGTGCCTTTTGGGCATTTGTAAGTGTGTGTTTTTTTCTACTTGTTACTTTGCACTTTTGTGAGCAAAGGTTTATTATTTATTCAAGTTTTTTTTTTTTTTTTCCTCATTTATTCAGGATATTTAATTTTTTGACACTTCAATTCCAGTATTGCACTATTCCAGTATTCAGTTCTAATTCTTAAGAATTAAAAGTTCATTGTCATTTGAAAGTGTGAAGGCCTGCTTGCATTACGATGCTGTTATATTGTGATTAAATATTCATCAGCATAAAATGGTCTTAAAATGACAATATCATCATTTATCACAATTATTTCTGGGACAATATATCAGCCAACAAAAAGTAGTTATTGTGACAGGCCTAGTTCAAACAAATGCATACTCAAAAAAAAAAACCCTCCCTATCAAAACTAAAAGTCCTAAAGAAGCCCTAAGGAGGAACGTGGTGAGCAGTAGCCATGCAATACAAGTGGTGTCGTTGGAGGTACGTAAAGGACTTTTGTACAGAGACAAGACAATGTCTAAAGCCCGGGATATACTGCACGATTTTAGCAATCCGATAAGATCATTACAAATCACACTGTGCGACATGGATCTTTAAACTTGGGTACGACATGCATGTAGACTGTACGATGATGACACCTATTGACTCGTAATCTATGATGCAAGTTTCTATAGAAGAATAAAACGTCATCAGCATGCACTATTGGTAAACAAAAAGACCATGTTGAATCACACTTTGGCAGTTGTAGTTTTTATGTGCTGGAAAAAAAGGAAGCGTCGAAAGAAGAAGGGAAAAGAGCCTGAGGTAAGCAGTTTTAAGTTTTAGCGCCATGTCGCGTTGATTTCATGTCGCATTTTTATTGGCTGGTCAGTAGACGTAGGTCGTAGCAGAAAATCGCCACGATTGTTTCACGAAGGCAATCTTTCGTCTGGGACAGCCAAAAATCATGCAGTGTATCCCGGGCTTTACAGAGGAAACTAGGACCCCGGGAAGATCGAGCAAAACTTTAGGACACAAAAACAAGGTCATCCAGACAGATCCACACCTCAAATAGGCAAGATAAAATATTTCCACCTGGAAAAATATAGCCATGTCTCTCAAGCACAGCTTTGTTGTACGTTTATTTAGGGATAAACAGTAATACTAACTATAGGATCTGGTGATTAAAAATACCAATAACTTAAACTAAGGACTTCCTAATGCTATTGTAGTACAATATTACAGAAACTTAAATATATTAAATAAACTACCATTCAAAAGTTTGGGATCAGTATTTTTTTTTTAAGAAATGAATACTTTTATTCAGCAAGGATGCATTAAATTGATCAAAAGTGGCAGTAAAGAAATTCACAATGATACAAAATATTTCTATTTCAAATGAATGTTGTTCTTTTGAACTTTCTATTCAATAATCCTAAATCACGGTTTCCACAAAAATATTAAGCAGAACAACAGTTTTCAAAATTTTTGAGAAATGTTTCTTAAGCAGCAAATCAGCATATTAAAATGATTTCTGAATGATCATGTGACACTGAAGACTTAAGTAATGATGCTGAAGATTCAGCTTTCACATCACAGGAATAAAATACAACTTTAAAATGTATAAAAATCGTTAACAGTTATTCTAAACTGTAATAATATTTCACAAGACTACTGTTTTTACTCTATGTTTGATCAAATATATCATAATGCATATGAAATGTGCTTAGTGTGAAATGTTTCCTGGATATAGTGTCAATACACACCATTGCATTACATCATGACGTAACCATTTCACCTCATCAAGAGAAACTCACCAAACCAGAATGCAGTACACATTCCTGTTTTTATATGCTGCTCACACAGTACAGTGGAAGAGGAAGCCCACTCAAGAGCAGCATAAACACATACACAAACATAATGTGGGGCATTGTACTTCGCGAGCCACTTTACACCCGCACCCCACGCAAAAATGATTTCTCCGCAGACTGTCTGTCTGACACAGAACCACAAAACCACCTGCAAAATCCTGCCCACAATGTTCAGACAACAACAAACACAAACTATTTGCGTTTTTGATTTCCCTATGAGCGCATTATCGACTATCCCGAGAGAAAGTTGGTCTACAATATTCAGTAACGAGAATAGTTACTGTAATGAAAATGCAATAATTTCACACAACTTCGACACAACAAGTACTGGCAGAAAGCCATTTAAGTGCCATTTATAATCAACAGGTACGTATCGAATCGCAAACTCTTCCAGCCATCAATATTCACTTTGAACGCCTTTTAAATGTACAAGACTCTTAAAGGAACAATTCACGCAAAATGTTCCTAAACCGTATAACTTTGCGTGCAACACAAATTGAGATGTTAGTCAGAATGACAGTCTTTCATTACATCTTTCCTCTATAATGAAAGTGAATGGTGACTGAGACTGTCATTCTGCCTTTGGAGTTTCACTTAGGATAGAAAGTCGTACATGTTTGAAACAACATGAGGGTTAGTAAACGAAGACAGAATTTTCGGTGAACTATTCCTTTAAGATTCTGACTTTCACGTGGATTATAAGGAAAACAGGATACATTCGTGTGGACAATGCGTCTTTTCCTACGTGTATTGCCCCTAAAATGGGCCATTACTCACAAACCGTCAAATTGTTTTGAAAAGTGCCTTCAAAGTCATTTCCTACCTTATTTATGGCAGCTTTAGCAGACATTTTGATATCTTGTTGGCTCCCGGCGTAGCAAGTTGACTGTTGTTAAATATCACTACACCAAAAGTACACCCCAAAAAAAAAAATATTCCTCCTTCGTCCTGCCCAGCAGCCGCCACAGCGCCGGGCAAAGCGGGTTTATTTCTTCTGACCGCCAAAAGACATGTCAACACAACAGAAATCCAGCAGTCCAAAGTTCATCATCTACGTTATTATTGCGCGTGAACATACACAAACTTCCGAAGCTACGATAGGCTCCTTCTCTCTTTCTTTCTAAAAAGTGAAAAAAATGAATCAAGAAAACCTTGCTGTTCTACAGTCGACCTCGCCACAGGTTTAATAATATAGATATGCGAAACGCGAACGTCCCACAGCGGGTAGAAGTTTCAAACAGATGAGCTCGATCCTCGCTTCTCTCCTCTCCCAGCAACAATCATGACATGTCTGACTGGGACGGACCATTACAGTTCTGCGGGGGTGGTGGGGTGGAAACCGGGACAGGGTGAGCCTCAATCCAAGATATGTAATTCTAACTCTGTATGTGTATGCAGCGGTTAAATATGTTAATATCTCTAGTTATGCGATAAATGTGTCGTTATTTTACATCAAACAACAGAGGCAAAAACAGAAACTAAAGGGACGCCCCCGTGCCTGATCTTTTCGTTTTGACCGGGGAGCGGATGGGATGGAGAGAGAAGCAAGGTAAAGTGGATCACAGTTGTTCCTCGCTGCTTTGCTTTTGGTATGAGAAGTTTAATAGGTTTCTGTAGGCTATTTTAACACAAATAATATTTTTTTTACTGTTTAAGAGTTTTTCTAATGATTAATAAAATTGAAAGAGAACTATAAGAATTAAGTAATTTTTAGTAACTCAGTAATGCTGTTCAAAACCAATATCATTATTAGGCATACTAGTTATGCCTACTAAAAAATAGCCTTTTGAATTAGTTTTACAGACTTCTGTGTGTGGTTTAACCTTTAGATCTAGGTTTTTTTTTGTCGATAAACCACTCAGGAAACCAAACGGGACATAATTGCTGCAATACAGACCGCTTCCTGTGGTTTCCAGGTCCCCTCCCATAGGACAGGGCCTCAGAATGCTGTTTGTATTGTTTTGAAATCAGTATTATGGGCTGTACTTTTCACTGTAAAATGTCAGCTTATGTTTGCAACTGATAACAAAAGAAAGAAAAAAGAAAACTACCTCACAAAAGCACAAAATATCATTGACTCATTAAGAGTATAATCAATCATTCAGTTGTCAGTGATAATGCGCTCATGCTTTAGGTCCCTAAAGTATTCCCGTAGATCTGCAAACATAAGAGTAAAATGGTTTAATTTACATTCAGCAAGCAAACTGTCTGTAACAAAGAAAGGAAGGAAACTCTCTCTAATCTCCACAGTTCTTGTAACCGTCGTTCAGATGGATGGCACAGTCAAAAAGACTTAAATTGTAATCTGAGTAAACCAAATCTTACACTGAAGACACTGAACACTATGTTCTCTATTAAAAGTCCATATCGGCTACTGGTCACAAGGCCAGTGCTTGTAGATGTAATTCCACAAATACTTTGATGACTGACAGACAGGTCCAGGGGAGAGGCTAAGGATATTTTGGATTAGTCATGCTGCTGGATAAATTCTTGTCATAGACCAGACCAGAGGGTTAAACCCAAAATAACTTGGTGTAAGAGGTCACATTCTCCCATAGCTAGGCTTCAGGAATCAGAGGGGGAAAAAGGAAGTGATAGGAAAGAGCTATAAAACATTCAGGAAAACAAAGGTTTTCAATGACCACAGCCCACAAACAAATAAAAAGCCTATACATTTACTATCCAACATTCTTAGTGCCGTCACCAAATAAAATGTAAACATATATAAAGACACAGTTTTATGAATCAACATGTGCTAAATGAAATTAAATGTTAAAAGGGATGACGTTAAAAGCCACAAATGACTAGACCAGAAAATGAACTGAAACACAAACACAGCTTATTACCAGGAATCCTGACTATCACTGACCCAAGCAACACAGAAAACAACAACACAAAGAAATAGAATGATAAATACTGCCAACGAGGACAATCGCTCAATCCTCCTCCATCGCATGTTACGATCCGCATCGACCAGCGAGGATATCAGGATATTCAGCATGCTGTCTGTTAACACAGGCAAATCAATCTCCGATTCCTGAAAACCTCAGAACGTCTCTTTCATGTCTTCAAAAACCCAAGTAAATGAGTTTAATGTAAGCCCAAGATGAAGGGGACTGCTATAGCTCGAACTGAAGAGTGAATGGTTCTGTGAGAATGGAGCAGAAAAAGAGAATTAGTGACAGAAAAACACGATTGCATTGTCGCGCATGGTTACCCTAAACAGCTCTCGACACAGAGCAACCTGAGGCTTCGCATCAGCCGTGGAGCTCAGGTGTGCTCATGGAAGAGCAAGCACTTGGAAAACACTCCCATGGCCTTGGAAATCACGCACACATAGACAAACAGTGTGAGGCATGTCAGAGGGAAAGCCCAGTAGGCTTGCCTGCCTGTAGTTAGAGTCTAATGGACAGTGAAAAGTGCAGATCACATGCTCTGCCCCACCAATGCTCCTCTGAATGTGCATACTTTACAATGAAGGTGGAATATAATCACAAAAATAAATCAATAATTGTAAAGAATAAATCTTTTTTAAATGGTAAAATAAAAACATGTTTTCTATTGCAATATATTTTAAAATGCAATATATTCCTATGATGGCAAAGCTGAATTTTCAGCATCATTCCTCCAGTCTTCAGTGTCACATGATCTTTCAGAAATAATTCTAATATACTGATTTTGTGCTTAAAAAACATTTCTTATTATTAAACTTGTTGAAAACAGTTGTGCTGCTTAACATTTTTTGTGGAAATGGTGATACTTTTTTCAAGATTCTTTGATGAATAAAAAGTATAATGAACAGCATTTATTTTCCTTTATTACATTCATTTATTAAATTTATTAATACATTTATTAAACATCTTTTGTAACATTATAAATGCCTTCACTGTCACTTTTGATCAATTTAATGCATCACTGATGAATAAAAGTATTAATTTCTCTCTTTTTTTTAATCTTACCACACGTTTGAATGGTACCATTGTTTCCACAAAAATGTTAAGCAGCAAAAACTTTTCAACATTGATAATAATAATAAATGTTTCTTGAGCAGCAGATCAGCATATTAGAATGATTTCTGAAGGATCATGTGACTCTGAAGACTGAAGTAAGATGCTTAAAATTCAGCTTTATCATCACATGATAAAAAATATGTTTTCAGACATCATGTCTGTTATTTTATTTATCAGTCATACATTAGGATGTTTCAGTATACGTGTGTGTTGCCCTGACGATGTTGGTTAATGGAATGAACATAAATGCATAAATCATCTATGCAAATGCCAAAGACCTTATTAACCTTTGATTTACAGCAACTGCAACACTTCATAATCATAGGTCAGCTGAAGAAGTCCAGTACATGAGGCACCATGGAGAAATATAAACATAAAAAGAGTTCAGAGCTGCACCTCTGTGAACAAAAACAATCAGGAACTGCCACAGATGGATCTGATACAGTGTTCTCTTTTATCTGTTCTTCTCTTGGCTATATGACTTTGACTTCACAATTTTCTGCACTTTCTTTTCATCAACATGCTTAAGATGTTCTATTGAGTAAAACATGCTTTAGGTGATCTATATATAGGTGAGAGTAGTTTGGAGAGTAACACTATTGGTGTATTTAATGTGTGTGTGTGGAGGGGGTGGGGGGTGTTAGAGTAGAAAACTTAGTGAATCTCAGAGACCTGAGGGAGGGAACAGAACAGAGGAGAAAACGATCCAGTTTCACTGTCTGTCTTCATCTGTGCTGAATTAAAAACCAATAGACCTTATCTAGTTTCTAGAGGCTTTATTTACTCTGGAAGTTCTTGCCTTGAAGTGCCCAGTTTCCACAGCTAACGAAAACACTCTGGAGGTCAGGCGATGGACTCGGCTAAGTTTGGAGGTCCTTCTGAGAATCTCGACACACAAATCCAAACCACTAAATAAATAGTTACACAACTAAGATTATTTAGAGTCAATGAGGCATTAAAATATACTTTATAATTTAGTTGTATATATGACACCCATTAAACCACACAATTACAAGGCACTTTTTTCCAGAAGAGATGCCATGTCGAATGTTACTGTCAAAGCATCACAATTAGAACTAGATTATGCATTTATTTCCATTCAAAGTGATGGAAACTGATAGAAAAAGAATAGGCTTAAAAGATTCCTTATCCTATTGCTCCTCTAACTGACAACATTAAAGGGATAGTTCACCAAAAATGAAAATTCTGTCATCATTTACTCACCCTCAAGTTGTTCCAAACCTGTATGAATTTCTTTGTTCTGCTGAACACAAAAGAAGATATTTTGAAGAATGTCAGTAACCAAACATTTGATGGGCCCCATTGACTTCCATAGTATGGGGGAAAAAAATGCTATGGAAGTAAATGGGGTTCATCAACTGTTTGGTTACAAAAATTCTTCACAATATCTTCCTTTCAACAGAACAAAGAAATCTGTACAGGTTTGGAACAACTTGAGGGTGAGTAAATGATGACAGAATTTTAATTTTTTGGTGGACTATCCTTTTAATATCAAAGCCATCATTTTTCAGTTGAAAGTTGAAATGGCTGATAGTTTAGAATTTGCTGTTAACCCCCAAGCATCATAAGTTCATGAAACTAAGCTTTTTTGTCTCAGAATCACTTGGTCTCCATATGTACAAAGCTTTGAGAAGTTTGGGTATTGTACACACAAGATAAAGGCATAATAGTCATAACGGGCAACACTCATCAAATAATCAAATCGTATCTGCTAAAAAGATCTGACAAATGGCCAAGGAAGATTTCAAAAATGATGTTTTTCACAATATTAGAATGGTGGATGAATACATATGAGTTATACACTTGTTAGGACTTAAAGCAAGAATTGAGAGAAAAACAAGAATTTTGATTCTATCACGTTATTAGCAAAAAAACGAAAAGTTGCTTATTATAGTGCCACCTTGTGGCCAATTTTTACAAACATTGGTACATATACTAGTTTTCACAAGATTAATGAATGTATTCATTTTCATAACAGTAGGCCATTCGGATTTGAGGTTATTAGCCACTAAAATTTTATTGATTGCTGGTAGCCATTTTTTATGTGGCCAAGAAGAAGAAGAAAATCAGTACATACACAATCAGTTAATCATAGTTCACAGAGCCCCAAGTGACCTGACCTTTTAAACCTGACGGTGGTCCCAAACATAGCTACTCACCACAAAATATACCAAAGCACTGAGCAGCTATAAATCAAACACTGGCAGGAAACACAATTGAGCTTTAGTATAGTGTGAGCCACAGGGGAATGCAGCAGAGAGGAGATTGTTTATTCTGAGATTAAATGCAATCAGTGGCACACTGAAATAGTGCTTTACTGAAAATTACAAAAAGAAAACAGGTGGATTAAAAGTGCATTGCAATTACATTATGTGACCCTTTCAGGAAAGACCCAGCTGACTTTGCCCAATGTTATAAAACTCCACAGTATATGAGTGCATGCATGCTAGAAAGGTAGCACAAGATTTTTCAAAAACATAATCAAATACAGCAACATGTTGTTAATTTAGAATATACCCAAAGACTATAAAAAGTGGAAATTCCCCCTGAGTCAAAATTAAGTATGTATACAGGGAAAAGCCTTTGAAATTTTAATTCATAACAGAATGGATTCTTTTAAAAGCAGCCTAAATAAATAAAACAACAATGGTGGCGACTTCATGACCTTCAAAACAGCAGCTTAATTGTTTGGTTCTAAAATTAGAAAATATCTACTTTTTTACACCCTCAAATACTGTGGTTACATGCCAGGCTGTGTCAGCCCAGAGACACTAGCTGTCCTCCATTCAACCCACTGGGTCATGGCCAAATGTGCAAGTTTAGAGCTATTAGCCATAACCACTGCCAGAACAACACTCCTACTGGTCTCATCAGTTACCAAAAGCTTAGTTACAAAGCAGACTTAATGTAACTAGGCTCAGACCATATAAGGCTGATGCTGCTCCTTTTTTGACATTGACACCGGGGTAAAAGGTGCATTTGATAGATGACTCAAAAAAAATTTTCAATAAGAAACAAAAAGTTTTTCAATAACAGAAGGATGTAAAAGTATGGTATTTGGGGTAAAAAGTGCCATTGCTGTTGGGGCGAAAGGCGCAATAATTAACATGATAATAAATAGCTGGCTGACTTTACCATTTGTTGACATGACATGGTTAGATTCAGATGGTAAATATCATATTAAGTTGGGTGTCCACAGAGATAATCACCATATTTATAATGAAACCATCATATTTCAAAAATTAATAAAATTATTATTATTCATATAATAAAATATATTTTTTTTTACTACTGTAAAACTATATGAAATTATTATGTGATGTCATTCAATGCTTTCAGAATCTTTATCATTTAAAATAATTTTGTTTCTTTATTTAAAAATGAACTTTTTAATGACAGTATATTTATTGAACAAAAATGAATTCTTTTATTTATCGTATTTTATTTAATAAACCAGAATTGGGGGTCTAAGTAAGCCTCAGGATTCTGAAGAAAGGAAGGGACTAAATCGTTGCACTGCAGCTGGATGTGTGTTTACATACTTTATGTGGTTTTGTGTATCAAGTGGTGTCTATTAGCACATCTTATTATTTGATGTTGATGTGTATTGATGCGAAATAATGTGAGAAAGTAAACGCTGTGAGATGCGAAACAATTTTTGGAAGAAATTCCAACAATAAAGTAAAAATTTAATTGAAATTGATTGAATCAAAATAAACAGAAAATAGTACTTTGCTAAAGTGATTGTTTTGAACAAATATTAACTTGACATTATTAAAAACATTATTTTAGCTAAATTATTTGTATAAATACTTTGTGTGGGGTAAAAAGCCCACCTTATCACCTCATACATTTATAAGATTTTTAAACAAACAAACAAACAAACCACTTTTATGATTTATTTTCACACAAAATCTGTTGGTCCACCAATGTTCAATAAAATCATACATATTTTTTCTACAATATATAGGGTACAACAGGGCTAAAGGCAATTTTTAATTTTTTTTCCATTTTTAATTTTTTACATTAAACTATTCATTTAATATGTCAGATTGAGATTTCAGAGATAGACATGTGACTTGTTTAGAGTCCATTGTTTTATGGACAAAGAATGGCCAAGATAGCAAACAATGCTCCTTTTAATCGCACAAAGACATTTATTCAGTGTACCATGACAATCATAAATACATAACAAACAGTCATTATTCTCAAACTCCAAAAAACATGGATATAAATGGCATTAATAGAGATAAACAACAGCTTTGTTTTTAATTATTTTTGTCAAAGACATTTTTTTACATGTGTAAATATAGACTGTACATTCCAGAAGCGTTGCGGTGCTTTGATGAGTGGAGACAGAGCTCAGCGCACCCTGTGCTTCAATAATTCACTTCTCACACTTGGTTAGATCAGCCTATTTATAAAAATCAAAAAGAGCTCTTAGATTTTTTCTTATTCTTTTAATAATTCCACAAAGCTTATATAACTACTTAAAAAGACAGGAATAATCAAGGTTGACATTTTGTTCTTGGTATAATCAGACAGTAGCTGTAAATCCTGAAATAGTGCAGATATGATGAAGTAAATTACAATAATTAACTTTTTATGAGTAATGAGTGTTCTGCTGTAGTGAAAATACAAAATGCATAATGCATGTTTCCTTTGTATAGTGCCTATTTCTAGCGTCGCTCATTTCCTGACACGTCACAAAATGTGATGTGGTCCGCAGAGGGATTCTAGAGAGGAAGCCAAGAATATGTACATGTAAACATGCAAGCTCCCACATACATAATGCATGAAACGCACACATCACTAAATGAATAGTAACTGTGACGCCAATCACATGTCTCTGTAGCTCTATCCATTTCCTCTATCAGCATAGGCAGCCATAAGAGACTAATCTCCAAATGGCAGGACCAATATAGCAGCTTATTTATATATTTGTACAACACAAATAACACACATGCATTTCCTTCACAGTCATAACACTGAATGTGCATTACAGTTTCTGACCAGTAGAAAGCGGTGTCATTACCTGAGAGTGTTTGTCTGGGAGACATAGCTTGTTTGTCACTGCCCCAGGAGAAGAATATTCTTACAAACAGCCTCATACAGATGTGAACAACCAACACCTTTAGGGGCCATTCACACAGAATGTGTTTTTGCATTTCACTGCGCTGCTTTTTCATTGTTTTTCTATGTAAACGTGCTAAACAGACTTGAGCTTGTGTCTTTTGGCATTCTAAAAATACAGTGTTTGAGTTATAATAAGTTTTAAAAGCACATCACGTGACCAGGGGTTTTCAGTCTTTTTTAGATGCAATGGACCCCCAAATGTGATCATCCTCATGCAAGAGACCCCCATCCTAAAATTTATAAGGCATCTACCTGTATATGTTTTTTTGTACAAAGACCCAATTTATATTGTGAAATAAATATTATAAATACAGTATGTCTAAAACATTATTAACAAAATATTTAGTTCCTTTTTAATCGTGCAGCATGGTGGCTCAATGAGTAGCACTGTTGCCTTACACCAAGAAGGTCCACAGTGTAAAACCTGTGCCAAGTCCAATGTGTGTGTGTGCAGATAATTCTGATGAAACAGATCCTGCAAATAAGCGGGACTAATGATATATATATATATATATATATATATATATATAAATTATATATTTTGTTTTATTTAATTATTTTAATCTTGTTTTAAATCTACATATTTTTTATTTTTTACACTGTTTTTCCCTAGCACTTCCTTGCAACTCCCTGGGGTTTAACTTTTTAAACTTGACACAGCATCTTAAAAACGTATCGCTTATGTGCAAAAAGATACTACAACGACTGTGTTCAGGTGTGTTCCATTTGTGCTCAGAAGTCGGAAATTCCTAGTTCCCAGTGAGAACTTCTAACTGGAACACCTCCTCAAGTTGGAGTTGTGACTGGGAAACTCTGGGGAACCGCAACAACCCCAAAATGGCTGCTCAGCGAATCAACCGTTGTAAAACAGTAGTAATATATGAAGAATTCAGATGCAAAAGCCTCTAAGTGCCATCTGAAATTTTCTTCTAAAATGAGCATTTTTATCAAGCTCGTATGTTTATGTTCTGTTATTTTAAGTTTAAATGGCAATGAAAAGGACCTATTAATTGCCATTAAAGTGATATTACTGAACCTAAACATACGAGCTTGATAAAAATGCTCAATTTATAAGAAAATTTCAGAATGCACTAGACTAGAGGCTTTTGTATCTGAAATCTTCATATTGTTTATTCGCACTTCTGTTTGTCTCAAACTCAGTGGTGCACACAGTACAATCTAACTTCAGCGTTATCTGTGCAAAAATACTGCTTTTTTTATGTGTTTGTATTCTAAAAGATCAAGCAGGTTTGCCTGAATGCGTCCATCTTTTTCCAGCATCAGATTTCCAGCCTGTGTACTAGATCGCGGTTAACTCTGGTGTGACGACATCCCGCTTCTGAGATAAATGGAATGCAGCATTACTTCTCTGATAGTCTCTAACGCAATATGACATAAGAGTTATAGTTAGTTCCACATAATATGTGGAAAGGAGCGTGAGCAACTTTTAGAGATGCGCCTCAGCGAGATGAGACCCATGGCTCATTTTAACAGGTTTATGTATTGAAGTGAAAGGCCATTGCATGAGATCAGCAGTTAAAATGTCAGATGTGCAGAGTCTTGCTTCTATAGGGAGCCATAAGAGGATCACTGCAGAATGAAACCAGGCTACATGTGACAAGTTGTCTTTTTATGTACATAAAGCCCTAAAAGGGTCATTTAAGCAGCACAGTGAACATATACATCAGTCAACAATACTATGGAGTTCATCCACAGCTGCTGAGGCCTACATTAAAGGGCATATTGCAGGTTAGAGCTTCAGTGATTCAATGTATAGAAAAATAACGTAGGAACTAGATTTTCTTTAAAATACACGTATAAATACGAGACGGAGTCGTTTTTTGTGAGAAATTTTTACTTTCGCATCTGAAAAATGCCAAATCGGAAGTGACGTAACGGGAGGGAGTGCGGTCAAAATAATAAAAAAAAAAAAAAAAAAACAATGGATCGCAATGACAGTTCGCAATGACAGTTCGGACGCTGAGGAAATTGTAAATGTTTATTCATACTCGTATAACAGACCACAGCCATAATTAGACTGCGGCCAATACGGCCAAGAGACAGGCCAGGATTAGACAGAACAACGGTCAGAGGAGACGAACTGAGCTGTGGTGTGAGGAGAACCAGTGTTAGCTTGTAGCTATATACACGTTAGCTAACGATATGTAACACTGTGCTCAGATCACAATATTGTACAGATTATCATGTATCAGGCAATAGCAAAGCTAGTAATGGTCATCTAGGAGTACTGATTACTAATAACAGAAACTAATAAACTTTAATCAGGCATAGCCTATGTCACACTCGTTAATATCCGTCCACACTAACGTTACGTGATATAGCGTTTTCTCATCACGACTGATTTGGTAGTTAGCAAATGTAAAAAAAACAAAACAAAAAAAAGACTTACGGTGCACAATTCACGTTTTCATCGAGCTGCATCTCTGACGGATCCGTGACCATCATGTCTCCCGCCGGCGGCCGAACCACAGACAGTAAAGTGTTACTGAATGTGTTTCATGTTATCCTCTATTCATTAATTCTGTGTTATGAGTTTATTCTGTGCCCATTCACTGATAGTGTGAGGATGCATATGACGTCGTGAGTATGTAGTTGAGTGAACATGAGTGTACATACATGGCATGAATCAAATTGGAGTATTTACATTACCAGCACATAATTCAAAACTGTTTTGTATGAGTGTGAGACTGTATGCATTTGTGTACATAATTTGTATTCATCAGTGTTGATTCACGTAAAAACGGTGAATAAGCATCGCGTGTGTAAGTTTATTCGTTTAATATCATCATTTGCAGTAGTATTACAATGTTGAACTCCATCATATCGCCGGGATGATAATCCTCCGGTCTAAAGTGAATGCGTTTATCGAAGCAGATGCAGAAATGAAGTCCCGTTTCTTCACTTGCACAAAACACACCCCGGCACGGAAGATAGCGCCGTCCTTTTTCTTGTTAGTAAACCTCTGGACTCGATGTCCTCACAGGCTGGAGTTTGTGCAACGTCCACAACCACAATAACTTGCCATGACGATGATAAATTAAAATACAAAAACTACCGAAAACACACTGATTCCCAACCGCTGTTACTGAATACAACCTACTCTGCACTGAGTCAACACAGAGCTCGGTGAACGACTCCCTCTCGTGACGTAAAATGACGCGACGTTGAAAAAAAAGCGGTCAATTTATCTACTAAATTTGTGCCCTTATGTCCTGCAAAACATTTTTAAATCCTGCAGTACCTTTTTATATGGTATTTTCGTATAAGGTTATATATTCATCTCGAATTTTTTTTAACCTGCAATATGCACTTTAACCTTAAGGAAAAATGTTTTTATAAGTGTCTGTATGTGTACATAGGAGAAAACGCTCCAGATCTCACAGAGTGTTTTTTTTTGTGCGAAATTTAGCACTTTGAATTATTTTGAGAAACAATTGATTTGGAAGTTTAAAAAGCTTTGCTTCTCTCATGGACTTATTTGACCGCTCCATGCAAGAGTGACATATGTTCAACTTTTAAAACATGGAACCATTTTTTCCCAGTATGTAAGGATGTTGACAAATGGTTCAGGATACCAACTGTACTGATGATATGCGTAGCAACTGCCACTGTGATGGCTTAACTATGACAACCACGAGCCAAGGTGTGCATTGTTCACATTGCTTGGGATTAGAGTTTAAGCTTGTCTATAAACAAAATCGTATTGTAATGCTATTGCAATGTTTACACATAAATGAGATTAGCTAGATAAGCATAGTTTGTACTTGAATCAAAGGGGAAAGATCAGTAGTTCAACTGAGAGACAAATGTAGATATAATATTTTCATGTGACAATATCTTTCCTACAGCAGTTCTATCTGTTTGTCATTTTCTCTCTCTCTCCTCAGAATTTCCTAGGAAAGATCCACAATGTCCAGACGTGAGGGAGGGAAGCGACAGTTACATGGTCAAGGTCATCAGTGACGTAAACAATGACACATGACTGCAGATGCCCCTCAGCCTACATAACAAAATCATGATGCAGTCAGCATGAGAGCTGAGACTAACTTGCTACCATCAACGATTCATTTACTGCATTTTAAGCATTTGTACTCATTTCAAGCATACAAAAATTAAAGCCCTAACTTATAAATAAGCATTATTGTTTGTTATATTTACAATGAGTCCTCAAAGATCAATTTTGAGTATATGTTTCAAATTTATAAAATTAAGCAAAATCTACTTACATTTGATACTGCTATTCCTAGTATGCACTATAACATGAATAATTAGGTTGCTTTTTCACTATTTAACAGTTTGTTGCCATGTTGTAACTTGCTTTTTGAGCTTACTTTTTTATGTTACTTTTCTACTCAAAATGAATTGTTCATGGTCAAAAATGATCAATTTATTGTCACCATGATCATGGTTTGTGTAGGAAGAGTTTGTGCATATGGCTGGATCTCTTATTTTGTTCATATTCTTTCACAGATTAGGCCACATTCAGCTGTTCATATAACTGGGCTTTTGAAATGTGTCTTAAAGGAAAGTCTACCATGTATCAATATCTAGGCTATATGTATGTATGCTTAATTTAAATTATTTTAAGTGCCACTGCATCAGATGTGTAAGGATTTCAGTTAGATTAATCACTCTATTAAATTTCATAAAGAAGATTTTACTTACATTCATACCATTCAAATCTACACACACACACACACACAAAATGGGTGCAAAAACTTCCAAATTAAATCTGAAGTAAATCTTGCCTGTTATTTTTTTGTTTTTGTTTTTTTGAGTATTACTCAAATGATTAGACACAAACTTGTCTAACAAAGCACAATGTGTTCAAGTGATCATAAAGTTGGTCTGGCTGAGCCTGGTTTTGTCAGGAAGAGAAGTCGTTCGGGCATTAAGCATGCCAAAGACAGAGAGTAAACATAGACCTGGCATCATGACAGACAGAGTTCTGCACACATTCAACTGCTAAAAGTCTCAAGCAGTTGTAAGCAAACAGAACCAGAGCACTGTTCGTCTCTGAGCACCACTAACACTGTATCCTGCTTTGAAATTAATCTGATGGACTAATATGCCGATAATAGGATACATGAATTAACATCGCTAATCCCATCTCTTAATAATATACAAAAGATTCCTCTACGTCAAGCCATTTATCATACTATTACAACTGAAGAGGAATGAAGCTTGTGGGAAAGACAGACTGCCTGTGTGTGTGTATATAAATAACAGAACCCTTCAGTCAGAAATGTCTGCTCAGCACAGTATGTGCCTTTAAGATGTATGTGCAAAAAACTCATAAACCATTCAACAGTTTGGGGTCAGTAAGTTTTTAAAAGTCTCTTATGTTCACTTACACTGCAATTATTTGATCAAAAATACAGTAAAAACACTAACATAATAAGAATATAATGACTATATATTGTCTAAAATAACTTTTCTATTTTAATATTATTTTAAAAAGCTGAATTTTCAGCATCATTACTCCAGTCTTCAGTGTCACATGATCCTTCAGAAATCATTCTAATATGCTGATTTGGTGCTCAAGAAACATTTCTTATTATTATAAATGTTGAAAACAGTTGTGCAGCTTAACATTTTTGTGGAGACTGTGAAACATTTTCTTCAGGACTTTTTTATGAATAAAAAAAATGTTTAAAAGAAACAACATTATGTGTCGTTACTGTCATTTTTCATCAATGTAATGCATCCTTGCTCAATAAAAATATTAACTTCTTTAAAAACAATTGTACTGACCACAATAATTTAAACTGTGCAGTTTAAATGATTGTGCACAACCATTGCCATGACGTCAAAGATAAGCAAGCAGGGGAGGTAAGGAGGAGGTGAAATTTAGGTTAAGAATGTCAAGTAAAATATAGTGCGAGGAAAAGTAACAGGAAGATAAGCACTGAAAGGAAGAGAAAGAGGAAGCTGGGTTTGTTAAGAGTTAGAAAACGCCCAGAGCATTTTGTGATTTAAAGACTCCTCATCCATTCCACACTGACATCCCAGAGCTATAAGCTTCCTCAGTCAGACACTCACTCAGAGTTCCACAAAGTATTACCCAAATCAAGAAGAAAGAGAGTGAGAGTTCTTATAAATTCGCCTCTTTGCAGGTGAACTGCTCAAAGGGGTCACAGTAAGAGTGATTGTGGGCAGATGAGAGCAATGGGACTGCTACTATGTGCTGAATTGAGTTATGCTCCAATCAGAGCGGTCCGTGAGGCAGGAGGTGAGTGCTAAACTGATTTCGAGCGGTGCTGATGGGACTTGGTAATGTGATTCATGGTAAATGGGGGTAATAATGCTCTGATAATGTCACCAGAGTCTGCCATGATTAAAACCCTACTTTGATCAGGCCTAGAGGTACTATCTCAGCAATTCTGCTGGAATTCGCTCCATGCCAAAGCCAAGATGAAATCAGCCACAAAAGGGAGCATTTAAAGAAACGACAATGTGATTGACAGCTCTTTTGGGAGATAAAGGCACTCTCCATACTTGTAGCCCAGAGCACAACTTTCACTGGCAAGCAGGGGTGCACGATTAATTGAAATAAAATTGAAATCACGATATGCTGTGATTTAATTAAATAACTGTCTGTATGTGCTGTGTCCATCAAAGTGAACACACGTCACTGTCTTGCACATACTGAGAAAGCATGTGGCGGCTCTCGATATGATAATTTCATGGTGGTTTTATTGTCTTAGAGCAGTAAATGTTACTCCACACGAGCTTAAAGGGTTAGCTCACCCAAAAATGAAAATTCTGTCATTAATTACTCACCCTCATGTCATTCCACATTCGTAAGACCTTCGTTCATCTTCGGAACACAAATTAAGATCTTTTTGATGAAGTCTAAGAGGTTTCTGTCTCTCCATAGAGATCCAACACAACTACCACTCCAAGGTCCAGAAAGGTAGGAAAGACATCATTACTCCATGTGACTCCAGTGGCTTAAACTCAATTTTATGAAGCGACATGAGTGCTTTGTTTGCGCACAAAAACATAATTTACCACTTTACTTACAAAAATATTGATCTGCAATGTGTCATGAGAGCATCACGACACATGCGTGTTGTGTTCAGATTTGCACGTCAACACAAAGCACATGTGCGAGTGTTCGCGAGAGCATCACGACGCATACGTGTTGTGTTCACGCGAGAGCTGGCACTGTTGCGTGAACACGCTTTTGATAATATTATTTTGTAAATAAAGTGGTAAATTATGTTTTTCTTTGCACAAACAAAGCACTTGCGTCACTTCATAAAATTGAGTTTAAGCCACTGGAGTCAGAAGTGGTAGTTGTGTTGGATCTCTATGGAGAGACAGAAACCTCTCAGACTTCATCAAAAAGAACTTAATTTGTGTTCTGAAGATGAACAAAGGTCATACCGTAATGGAACGACACAAGGGTGAGTAATAAATGACAGAATTTTCATTTTTGGGTGAACTAACCCTTTAATCTCTGAGTTTGGATTGCTTATTATGCCATTTAAAGTTGCAATGAAATGGGACAATTTCACTGACATTTTTTTCCCCCCTGATGTATATTATCCGAGTGTAATGGATTAATGAAAAAGGAAAATTGTAGGGTGGTGACTTGGTTCTGTCCATCAGATGTTGATTGGATGGAGGCAGATCTGATTGTGAGCATCTAGGGTGCAGCGTTTAAGTAGACAAAATGATTGGAGATGTCCGGCATACATCACCAGAGAGAAGTCTGTAGTTTCGCTGGAAGATTGAGTTATAACAATTTGAATAAGAGATATACAGTTAAAAAAAATAAATAAATAAAAAAAAATAAACATATACATGGATGAATTATGAAAATATATGAATTTTCATTTCATGCCAAAAAGGATGCACACCAGCTTCACTGTGTTTTTACATTTGCGTAGTTTCAAACATTTTTGTGGTCAGATATTTAAAGCATGTGACCAAGTTCATAATGAGAAACGTATTATAAACTTGTCAACTACACAGAAATTTAAAAGTCCTCCTTTGGTTCTAAAAAATAAAATAAAAAAATTAGTGCATTTAACGCATGAATGAGAGCAAATAAAGACCAAAATGTCACTATATAAATATATACTATTGCCCAGTCAAAAATGTATTATTCAGACAGGCAAGTCACTGAGATAGCAGCTTGCTTCTCCATCACATGGTGTCTGGCGCCAGTGCATGCTGGGACATGTTAATATGTAAGCCTGGCCACTCTTGGTAATCTGCCTTCCGTAGTGGTGCCAGGATCAAGCCTCATCAGCTTTAGCGTTCAGTGGGAGACCACAAGTCCCACCAGTCAATTCTTACCACTAATGCTTTACACAACAGGTACTAATGCCAAGTGATTATCCTGTGCTGTTTTAGCACATTCACTGCTTATAGAGGGAGAAAAGACCACAGAGGCAGTTGATCCACGTCTCTCTGAAAGGGGTCAGTCTGATGAGCTCAGCAGAACAGGGATCCCCCAGCTGAAAGGCTGCCTAAGCCCAGCACAGGGAGACAGGGAGGGACTGCTGCTGTCTGGTGCCAATTTGGGAAGTGGAGGACTGAATTGCAGAGCTCACAGCTACAATCTGACACATAAACATTGTACATTGCATATATAGACGATTGAGAAATACTATTTTTAAAAAAAGAGAATGTGTGAATGTGTCAGAATGTGTGGATGGGAGTAAAAGTAAAATGTGTAAATACAGTTTGTAGAGATCTGAGACATTGATAGGTGTTGTTGCCCATGACAGAAGTCGCACAATAGCACATTATTTTAAATCTACTTTTAATTAAAGGGGACTTATAATCCCCCTTTTACAATATGGAATGTAAGTCTCTGGTGTCCCCAGAATGTGTCTGTGAAGTTTCAGCTCAAAATACCCCACAGATCATTTATTATAGCTTGTCAAATTTGGCCCTATTTGGGTGAGCAAAAACACTGCATTTTTGTGTTTGTCCCTTTAAATGCAAATGAGCTGCTGCTCCCCGCCCACTTTCCAGAAGAGGGCGGAGCTTTAACAGCTGACGCTTCGGTTACTCAAACAACAAAGCTGGAGAATCTCACGTAGCCAAAATGACAATTGTCAGTAAAGTTGTTCAGCCTTACATTGTTCAAATGGAGTCAGACACTGATGGAGAGACTCAGGAAGAAGTTACAACTTATAGAATGCATCTGGACATTTCTGAGCAGTTAGTGGATCAATTTATGTAGTTGCTGTGGAGTTGATTCAACTTATTGACTAGCATGTGCTGTCATGTTAATCTTTTGTGCAAATCCAGGGTTGAATTGACCCTCGTTTGTGAAGCAGTCCGGCGTAAAATGACAGCATGGCAACAACACTCTACTACAATAACTCTTCCTCTTCTCTAAAGCAGCCCAACATGGCCTCACCCCCTTTGTTGCATGTTCTCGAGGGCAGGGTTTGTAAATTTTGTAAATTTTATGTAAATTTTAGAGTTAGTGATATCACTAACCCAGGAAGAAGCTCCTTGTAGTTCCTACCAGCCATTTGTTGTAGTCCTTAAACAGCGAATTCTTTAAAAGAAAATATCTCCCTTCGCTTTGAACTTTGAGCGTCGTTACTTCACAGATGCTGTTTGTGCTCTAACAGCAACATTACACACTAACTAAAGTTAAAAAAAGTGAAATAATGTACACTGTCATTCAAAAGTTAAGGGTCAGTATGATTTTTTAAATGTTTTTGAAATAAGTCTGTTCTTGATCAAAAATAAAGTAAAAACTGTAATATTGTGAAAATATTATTACAATTTAAAATAACAGTTAACTTCTGTTTTATATTTTAAAATGCAATTTATGCCCGTCATGGAAAAGCTAAAGACTTTTCTTTCTTTTTTGGTCTCTGTCAGCCATTAAACTCACACTCAGGCTTAGGGGAAGGTCAACAGCTCAGGCTTTAGGGAAAGTCAGCTGCTGTGTGGGAGTTTCACTTTTTTGGCATTTTTTCTCAAAGTGTGACATTGAGTCATTACAGTCCCAAGAGTATGACTACTGACACAGCCTTACGGTACATATCCACTGGTGCGGAAGAACCCCACTCAATAGTGCTCAGAATGCTAGAAGTCTGCGTCTGTGTGTGTGTGTGTGTGTGTGTGTGTGTGTGTGTGTAGTTTGTATAGATAATACAGCGAGTGTGTATAGTTTATGATTGCTGTCAGTACACACTCAAAATAAATCATCATGTAATACTGTTTATTTTAAATAAATACTGCTCTTTTGAGCTTTCCATTCATTGAAGAATCCTGCTGTCAGGGTTTCCACAAAAATATTAAGCAGCACAACTGTTTTTAACTGCTTTTAACATTTTCCTTGAGCACCAAATCAGCATTTCAGAATGATTCCTGAAGGATCATGTAACACTGAAGACTGGAATAATGGCTGCTGAACATTCAGCTTTGAAAAAGTTATTTTAAATAATTTTTATAATATTTCAATTTATTACTGTTTTACTGTATTTTTGATCAAACAAATGCATCCCTGGTGAGCATAAGAGACTTCTTTAAAAAACAAAAAAAACAAAAAAAAAAACATGACAAATCTTACCGACCCCAAAACTTTTTTGAAAATTAAAGTACACCACTAATACACTGTAAAAAAATTATTTTCATGATTTATCACAACATTTTTTCTTTTGTCAAATCAACTTCGATAATTAATGTGGTTCAGATAACATATTTTGAGTTTCTGTTGATTAAATCAATCGCAAACAATTGTATCAACTCAAATTTTTAATTTCAATGAACTCAAAATTTTAAGGCAACCAGGTAACTTTAAGTTAAACCAACAATTCTTTTTTACAGTGTAGTTGTGCTGAGGTGTGCTTGTTTTCTTTAGTGTGAGAGTTAGAGTAAAGTCTTACTGAACACTGGTGTTTAGAGCAGAACTGTCAGATGGTGGAGCGCTTATGCGCTGCTGAGCAATTACATGATGGATTGGGAAGAAGCAGAATGTGACTGAGAGAGCTACACCACAGCTGTTAAGAGAGAGAGAGAGTCATGATTCTGCCTTCTCATTTCATTTCATAATAGAAACATACTCAAGTATTTTTTAGCCATTCACTGGCTGTGGTTAAAATCAGTGCTGTCTAAAGAAATTCATCCCTTCAGCATGCCACCATTTCTTCTCTTTCCCCTGCTATATCCATACATTTTTAATTTTGTCTTAATACCTAAATCCCTCCATTATTTATTAGTCATGGAGATCCTATCAAATGAAAAGTACATGCACTTCATAGAGTTTATTTGTCTAATGTGCAACAACACAGCAGCAATACTTTTTGCACTGTTCTTTGAGACAATCATTAAAGAAGGTTTAGATATAATAATAGTAAGTCTGTCAAAAAGGAAGTATAGTTGGTTAATAAAGTTGTGAATACTATAAGGCAATTCAAATTAGTAGGACATTTTTCATGTGCAAATCCTGATAAATTATATAAAAATCAATAAGAATAAAATAATTTGTAATAAAAATAAGACAAAAAAAAAATCATAAAAAGAAAAAGAAATGACCTCATTCAAAAGACCTCTCATACATTGTTGCCATCTAACAAACAACTATTGGACAACTGAGTGCATGACACACTGAGCCATTGTTTATAACTCAGCTGTGCCAGGTCTGTATTTATTATAGTACATTAATGAAGAAATGCTCAGATTGCTTAAATGGATATTCAATAAATCTCTCTTTGATCATTCGCTACAGCACAGATTCAAATGCTAAATTAACCATATAAGCAAGAATGACTAATCCTCTCTTCATTCCAAGCATCTTTTGAAATGTATAACGTGTTTCTGAAGGATCCTTATATAGATTGAAAGCATTCCCATCTGCTGGAAATGAGATTTTATGCATTCCAAAAGAAAGGAAATTCAATTCACTATTGGGAATAGGATGAAATCATAGCATGTTAATTAATTACATATTTATGATGTTATTCCACCCATTTGGGCTGCAGTTTTAAAGATATGGCACAGAACTGCAGTAAAGGTATTAGATTTTCAGGATGTGAACCATCATGAGAACAAGTTTCTACATCCTGAGGAACTCAATTATTGTTTTAGGAGGAAAAAAAGGCACTTTTGTATACTCTTTTAAAAATGTTTTCCTTTCACATGCATCCATAAAATATGAAGAATACATAACGCATATCTTGACTTATAATTGAAACAAAGGGTGTATAAACATCAGTCTAACACGAGTCTTTCCTCTTATATCCACTGACATGTTGTTCTGCCTATAGCAACTATAAAGATAGATTGACCCCTGAAGCCTGATGGGTAATGAGAGGCGATTCTGTGTACATAGAGAGTGTGTGAGTCAGTTGCTTCGCAGCATCGCAAATGCACCCTGACATCCACCAAGGCCGTGCCATAACTCAGATGACACAGCTGGTGATTGGCGCACTGGTATCGATTTAAAAACCAGCTGCTCTAAAATTAGAGTCTCCTCACATCTGTGACAGGGACAGCAGGGCATTCTGGATCCTGGACTCGTTTGACAGGGTGCTCCGATTGTGGCCTAGTAGAGTGGAAGGGAAACTCGCCATCATAACAGAAACATTCCAAAGCACATTCCTCACAAAGCCTCACCCTTCATTTCATTAGACTGTGTGGAATGTCAAAGCACACAGGAGGTCTTCATTCTCCCCCCACACTAAGAAAAGAGGAGAAAGAAAGAGAGAGCGAAACGGAAATGAAAAACACAAGGGGTCTTACTCGAGCTCCATTTGCCCTCAGGTCAAGGCACCTGTATAAATGAACAAGCTAAAAAACACAAGACAGTATATGCGTATCAAATGGCTCTTACATGTTTAACCTGTTAGCGTTCCACTGTACCACCCGCTGTACACAAAAAAGACCAAAACCAGGCATACTAAACTAAATATTCCACTATAAAATATCTAAATGTTGTGTAGGGATTTGAATCAATGAACCTTTTTCCAAATATGTTCATTTATAAGAACTGCCTGAACGAACCAATTCACTAGATATGAAAGAGAGGACCGTTTTAGGATGAATCAATTCACTAAAATGAATTTAGGACTGACTACATAAGCGCTTCCTGTTATTGGCCTGAAGTCAGTGTTTTGTTTTTTATTTTTGTTTTTTTTATGGATTTTTGGTTAATGTCAACTTAAGAATCTTAAGAAAAACTTAAGAAAAAAAGTTTTGGTTAAATGTCTGAAATAAGGCCAGTGGTTAACACAAGCTCAAGATATATACACATTTTATCAATCACATTTTACAATCCTTTAGTAATACCCCTTGTGATTTTTTAAAAAGCTTTTACTTGTCTTGAAAAAGGCAGTTGCTAACAAGTGACTACTGAGGTTCACGCTCTTGCAAACTATTCTAACTCAAATCTTCATAGAAAAAAGTATTTTTCTTTTTTTTTAAATAAAGACTGAACGAGTTGTCGGAAGCATAATTGTGTTGAAGTGGAAGTCAAGCGACCATGGTCTAGCTTGTTTATGTTTAAGTTTTTAATTCTGGCGATTGTATTCATCTTTAAAATTCATAAAAACTGTGCTAATTTGTGAAGATTATGATCTTGAACAAAACTAATCTTTGACTAAATGAATAAACTAACTTTCTAATACAAAAGCCAATGGAAAAAAAAAATCATATAGGGATTTTGTCGAGGGAACCAGGGTGATTCTAAATTCAGAGTTAGCCAAAAAAAAAATACTTCATCACTGCAGCACTACAGGCATACAAGCATGCACAGTGATCCCGCAAAGCAGAGTGAAACATTTATGAATGGAGTGTATAAAGGGTTAATCCATACCATAAGGCATGGAAAATCTGGCTGTCCATGTACATATGTTTCTCTGCATGCATAAACATATACATGTGTGAGCTGGATTAAAGTTCACTGCAGCACTCTGGTGTGTTTGGATGGACCGGTGGTGGTTCTCAGATGATCAATGGCATCATAGATTCGCAAGCAGCTGGTCAGAAAGGATGAGCTTTAATCACCAACATTAATTAGCCTCTCCTTTCATCTTGGCCTGCTGGGCACTGGAACAACACTTTATCTTTTGTGCTTTCGTTTTATCTTCTCTGCTTCTTTCTCTCCTCTGGATCCCCCTACTCTTTTGCTCACACCTTTTTTAATTTTTCTTTAATTCTGTTTTGCAAGATGTTTTCTCCAACTCACATTAAATCCAGATGCTGGTGTCATGATTCACTTCATTCCTGATAAGGGTGCGGCTCAGATATTCCAGTACCGGGGTGGTAGGGTGTCTCCTTTTTTCTATATTGAGATATTGTGCACACCTCCCTATACTGTTCACTACAACATCTGGGAATGATTACTAAGGGTCCATGATAAAAACAATGTAATCTCAGACATGGATCTACTTTATGTTGGAATAAAACTGATGAATTTACTCAAAAACTAGTTGAAATGAAGAATATTTAGAAGATATAAGGGGTGGTACAGACGTCAACAGCAAGGAGAGGGGAGAAGCAAATCAGACGTTTGCTGATTAACTGCACAGTACAAGAGCCAGACAGCTGCATAAATCTGCACCCTTTCTCCTTTCCAACAGTCATAAATTCACTCTGTTAAATTTAATAAACATAAGCTATAAGCTTTTTTGGTGGCAAACCAAACATACACTGTGTTCCAAATTATTATGCAAGTGACATATCAGTTGGATTTCAGTACAATATACATTCAGATTTTAGTTTTTCCAAAGAAAGGGATTGTTTTATTTTTTATATCTTTTTAGATAACTGGTATCAATCTTAGACAGGTTTGTTAAATAGTTTGCCAGGTCTTCTTAGGTAAATGGAAACTCTACTTTAAGAGGTTGTTCCACATTATTAAGCAAGTCAATATTCTCGTGCAATATGGTGAGGAAGAAAGATCTTTCTGAAGATGAAAAGCATGAAATGGTGCAGTTTTATGCAGAAGGCATGAAAACTAATACTGTGTGAAAACTGAATGGAGATTATCGAATTATCATAAGATCTGAACATACAACACAAGAGAACTCGGTCAGATAAAGGCTTATTATTAAGGAAAGTTTCTGTCAAACAAGTTAATTGTACTAAAAGGGCAGCTATTAAAAAAGCCACTGTTGAGCAGCAAACAAGTATTTAAATCTGCTGGTGTCTCTGGAGTCTCAAGAACCTCTCCATGCAGGCTGGCAGCTATGCATAAAGTTGCATTTCAGCCACCTCTCGAAAAGAAAAACTAAAACTGTAAAAACTAATTACAAAAAAAAATAAAGTGTCCATTTACACCAAGTGCAAACAACCCGCTTTGTTGGCAGATGCTATTTACACAAAATCCACCCAACAATTGTCTGATTAAGCCAGAAATCCCACTGATAGCAGGATCAGTGGTGTGAAGAGTAAGGTGAGTGGTGTTAGTTTTTGGTCATTAGCCAACCCGAGTTTGAATCTGCCTTTTTCCAAACTCATTCTTCTCCCTTTTCCCATCACATATCACCTTCTATTAAGTAAAAAATAAGAAAATATTCGAAAAGTGGAAAAAAAGTACCCAACGGGTATAGAATAGTGGGACTAAGTGTTTGACTCGTAGGGTTAGGGGTGGGCTTTAGGGACAAGGACAAGTAATGTCCCAATAAGGCGGCATCCATTTCTGATTTTAATACATATAATCACATACACTAAATGTTGTTTATATGTAGTAGCTTAAGAATCAACCTTTAAAAAAACCCTAATAGTTGACTAATGTGAACATCGCAGAGGATGTGTCCCCCTAGAAGTGTCCCCCATGGTGGTTACAATCCTAGCTATGATTACTGATTCAATCTGAAATCCAATGAGAGAAAGATTCATGCACTGGCTGGAGACTGTCTCGCTCTACAGTAGTAACAATAGCTTACTGAATGAAAACAGGGCAGGAGACTGCAGTGTAGTGTACACTTAATCCCACAGAACAGGGGAAGCAAACACTCTGAGGCATTAGCAGAGAGGAAGTCGTGACTGTTGTTGGAATGATACCTGTTTGAGAGAGATAAATTGTGTAGCTTGTAATATTTCCATTCGGAGAATGACTTTTTTTTTTGGACTGTTTCCTATATTTCGCCGTTTTTGGAAAGAGAGAACAGGAATGTGAAGGCTGGAAGAAAGTCACATGTAACTCTTATAGAGCTAAAATTTTCTCATTTTATTTCCTGCTTTTATAATGCTGACTTAGAAATATAACTGCATAAACTGTGGGGTTTACTTATTTACATCTGGGTGGAAATGGATGCCAAAGAAGCTGTTTCATTAATTGAAGAAATCACGTTTACTACTAAAGTAATCTCACTGAAAGCCTGAGAAAAATCAACATGTACCACATTACTGCACCTGCTGTCCAGCTATATACACACGTCATCCTGCAGTTTGGTGACATACAGGGTATGTTTCTGACATATATTATAATTAACATATATAATATTTCATCATAATTACTCCTTTTTTGAAGTACCTTGGAAAATTGCAGCTCATAAAGCTCAAGGTCACTAACACAGAAATGTTCAATTGGAAGAGTTGCTTCAAACATGCTACATAAATCCAGACAAAATGGCTTTAAAAAATTGTGGATGAGACACCACCATCTTCTCATCTTTCTATGGACTTCCCTTCACTTTCTGATTCACTTGCTTGCTATATCTCTTATTTCCCTCTTTCCACACTGTACAGCACATCTCTGCATGAGACAGAAAGTGAGAGGTGGGAGTGTGTATATATAAAGAGAGAGAGAACAATCTCCACTGGCAGCCACTGTAACATCAATTGGAGTTAATTAAATCATATGGCAAGTTATCTGCCAGGGCAAACTCAGCCCGTGCCAATCAAAGCCCAAGAGTAAGCGCCGTTTTGAGGTCGACCCAAGCTTCATTAATGTTACTGCACACCAAGTGTCGTCTTTTCCCCTACATGTTCCCCCATCAGGGAACAAACACACTTCTATGCTGATTTAAAGCACCCTGCTCCACACAGCATGGCAGACCTAATCAAATTAACAGGCTCTTCTTTATTGAGTGTTTCTCAAGGCAACACCAAACAGATCAAAAGACATCACTGCACTCAAATACAGCAGTGAGGGACAGTGAGCTGGAGTAGAGGAATGTGTTTAAACTCTGCTTTAAATGGTAAGAGAGTATGCTGTGTGTAGTTTGGTCTCAACAGTTTGAGTGTAGATATAGAAAGTGGTAAAACTCTGCCCTCTGCAGGTCACTATGAGAAATACAGCCAAGCTGACTGAGCATCAAACCCATAACAAAGCATCACATTTAGTCTTAAAAACATTTATAATCTAATGTTTGTATTTAACATCTAACATATATTTAATGCACAACATTTATGTATCATTTTGAACATTTTTCTGTAAGGAAATATGGCTGGAATGACCTGAAAACATATCTAAGAGTGTGGGTTTTAGGCTTGGATATGCCTAATATCATATCAAGCCATGTCAAACATTTCTAGCGATAAATATTTCTTACCAGTCATGTAAATTTATTTTAGATTATTTTAATCTATTACTTTTAGGGTGTGAAAAGGCAGAAAGATGGATTTTAAAGGGATAGTGCACACAAAAATGAAAATTTTGTCATCATTTGCTCACCCTTTTGTCATTTTAAACCTGTATGACTTTCTTTTTCTGCAGAACAACACAAAAGAAGATGTTGGTAACCAAACAGCTTCAGTTCCTATTGACAGCCTTTGAATTTTTTGTCTATATAATGGAAGTCAAAGGGAATCAAAACTATTTGGTTACAAACATTCTTCAAAATATCTTTATGTTAGACAGAAGAAAAACAGTCATACAGGTTTGGAACGACATGATGGTGAGTAAATGATGAAACAATTTTCGGTGGACTATCCCTTTAAGACATAAAACTGCAACCTTCCATCTGAGATAATTTACCATCATACAGTAATTTTAAATAATATAGTTAGCAACAGCCAGCTAACAAGGAATTTGCCACATATTTCCTCGCAAAAGCCAATTTTTACCCAGCCTTTAAACATAATCAAACATTTTTTCTATGAGCATGTGCGTGATAATCAGTAAATATGTATCCATTTTAAGCACAAAAATGGGGAGCGAAGAGACAGAAATCAATAGTCTCATGCTTTCTTCTAAAAGCCAAGTACTAAACTAAGTGTAAGACTCAAATTAATCATGATAGGCTCTAATAACTTAAACGATCAAGTATTGTTTAAGCGATTAATCAAAGCTAAGGATTGTAAATCTGGCCAATAATAAGTGACGCAGAAATGCTACAGCATCGAATGACCTGTGACCTTCAATGTGACAGCATATTTTTCCCCATAATTGCTTTAGCACTCGCTTAAGGGAATAGTCAATATCTGCTTGACTCTATATGGCTGGGTAGAGCGATCTCCCTTCGTCTGTTTTATTTTGTGTTCCTTTGTTCAAATCTCCTCCTACACCTCTTTCTGTGTCTAATTCACTCGCTCTCTGTCCTCTTGCACTCCCTCTCACACACAGAAGCATCCAATGACGTGTTCTGGCAGGAGATCACAGGACAGCGGCCAGTGTATTTACTGACTGTAGTAGGTCCAGACAGCAGTCCACTGGTCAGCTCAGCCTCTTTAAAAGGTTTCCATTAGACCCCATCACTTCCTTTAAACTCCTCCGGAGCTTTCTGTCAGAAAGGGACCTTAGACAAACCCTTTCCTTATTTAATGGAATTTGGCCGAGTAGGCATGAAGGCAATGCAGGGAGCATCCCGCCACAGGTAGAGGACAGAAATAGCAGCTCTGATCCTAATGGGGCACAGCAGAGGGGATGGACCATGATGAATCAAGCCTGAGGGTGCAGGGCTTTGCTGGGTACAAAACACACAGCTCCAGACAGAGAAAAAACACTGTTTGCTTATGAACACTACTAATCAAGCATATACTTTATAAGCACCTCCATAGCTAGTGCTCTTTCCACATTTTCAATCTAAGTGTAAAATGACTCATACTGACGTATATAAAACCAGCGTCAGAAACAGAATACATGCCTAAAACGATCTTCCTTAATCAGGTCACTTTTCTCAAGTGTCATCATCCTCTTTTATCTCTCTCATCCTGTGGTCAAGCTCTCATGAGCATGAAACAGGAAACCCCAGGCCTCTGGAAAGCAGAAGGAATACACCTTGGGCACGTGTGAGAAATAAAAAAGATTTAACGTTTAGATGAGTTACTAGCACACATTTATTCTCTCCAAGAATCATTTTTGAGGAACGTTTATAAAAACTATAAAGAAAATGTCGAAGTCATTTCAGACTTAAAGTTCACCCAAAAATGAAAATTCTGTCATTAATTACTCACCCTCGTGTCGTTCCACACCTGTAAGACCTTCGTTCATCTTCAGAACACAAATTAAGATATTTTTGATGAAATCCGAGAGGTATTAGACTCGTCCATTGACAGTAATATAACCACCACTTTCAAGGCCCAGAAAGGTACTAAACACATCGTTAAAACAGTCGACGTGACTGCAGTGGTTCAACCTTAATTTTATGAAGTGATGAGAATACTTTTTGTGTGCAAAAAAAAAAGAAAAAAAAGAAAAGACTTTATTCAACAATATCTTCTCTTCTGTGTCATTCTCTTACACTGTTTACGTTCAGTTCTACGTCAGAACGCCGACTCATTGGCCGGCTCCTGCGTCAGTATCACACACATGTCGTGCTGCTCATGTGATCAGCTTTGGCCAATACTGAGTCGACGTTCAGACGTAAAAATGGAAGCCTTCTCTGTGCTTACTGCAGCAACTACGTAAAGATAATTACAGAGAAGAGAGACGATTCATCTTAATTTGTGTTCCGAAGATGAACGAAGGTCTTACGGGCTTGAGGGTGAGTAATTAATGACAGAAATTTCATTTTTGGGTGAACTAACCTTTAATTCAAAGGAAAAAAATAAATGAAAAAAGTATTCTCGATTCTCATTATCATAAAGCTAAAAAGCAAATAAAATAATAATATTGTTGATTTACATAAACATTTTCTATATTACAGTAATGCGACCAAAAAAAAAAAAAAAAATTCTTTACAATTTGGTTAGAAAATATTCCACATGCCTCAATGAAAAACTTATTAATTAAAATAAGCTTCATTTACTTGAATGACAAAAAAAAAGTTGAAATTTTACCTAGATATGTCCATTTTTACCTTCAGAAAATCAAGGGGTAAAAATTATTGCGAGCATACATAGTCATTTTGCTGAGGAAAGACTAAATAAATAATAAGTAAAGCAACAAACCTCAAAATATTTGCTACATCTACAGATCACATTTCATTCACCTGCATGGTTGCTTTTTTTAAACCTCAAAACAGCTCTGTCATCCTCTCCTGGGGTCAGATATCACCCATACCAGTGGAGGTGTAAAAAGCTCCAAGGAGGAACAGATTTGTGAAGGGAAGTGATGCGGAATGCTTATTTTTGTTATTTGTCAGTCTCCTGTAAATAAGACATGCAGCATCCCAGCCCAAAGCAGCTCAACGTGGCTTTCGTCCTCTTACTGTACCAGCCTTTCTCAGAATCAGCAGCTCAGTTTAATTCAGGAGCAAAGAAGAGCTTATATGAATACACATGTACGCCTGAAGACATCCCCATCTTCAGTTCAGAGCCGGGTGAATGGGAAAGATCTGATCTAGTACACAGTGTGTATGCACGCTCTCTCCCTAGCTCCCTTTCACTTCTTATATCACTTTATCTACCCCCCACCCCCTCTGTCTCTCATTCTCGTATGCTCTCTCCATTAAATAAAGAATTTCCCAAGAATCATTCCTCTTCCCACCCCCCACCCCCCGCCATCGGCCAACTGTGTTTCCATAGCAACAGACTAAAAGACTTGAATCCTCCGGCTCACACGGAATCAGTGGTGGCAGGCGCATTTCAGGGGCGACTGAACCTGTTGGTGTTTGATGTTGCAAGTGTACAGTAAATGCGAGTGAGACTGAACCAATGTGCGCACATTGCCCTAATACATCCTAAACACTGTGTGCATCATGCTATGTAATGACATAATACATCATTTTGAGAAATGAAACACCAGGGTGGAAATGACAAATTGGTCTCACTCACTGCACTGTTTTCAAAGCATCCAGCAAACGGCTAAATGTGCTTTGTCTATATTAATAAACGGACAGCATTTACTTTGAAAACACATGCTGCACATAAAGATAATCATAGCAATGTAAAGTGATGACTTACAGAATCTATAATGACAGAAATCAATACAGAAGTATGGAAGGCAGTACACACACACACATACACACACACACAAACATGGTAAAAATACACACTACATGACACAGGTACACGCCTAATCCACTCACAGCGACCTGCTCACATACATACAGCTTGTCATAAATCAAAATTCCATCAATCAGCTCTGAGCTTCGATTCCTCCCCTGACCTTCTGCATGTCCATGTAAAATGTATGATGGCTTGGAGTAATGGCACATCCTCAGGCATGTTTCTAAGCTTCATTTTACACTCAAGACCCATTAAATGATCAGCGGCTCCACATACCTAATGTAATCCACTTATTTTATTAAAACCTAAAGAAAAAGGCTTTTAATAAGAGCATGTAGTGAGCTACATCTTAAAAGAACAGCATGTTCTACAGAGCAAGAATAGTGCATTTAATATCCCGCCTTGTTATTCCCCGGCGTAAACAACAGTTTTTTTGGGCTAAAAGTGGTCTAAGCTTAAATATAGTTTTAGACTCAAATGTCTCAGTATGTCTCGGTTCCATCTGTACGTCCAAGATGTTTGTGCGGTGATGTGTATGTTTGTGTTTAGGAGCATTTAGGGTTTGTTCTGGTGGCAGGCAAGGACATAGAAGTAGGTGGTAGAGGGGGAGGGGTGATATCTGGCAGCACAGCAGCTCACAATGACTGCGTTCTTCTTAGAGAGCAACATCTCTCCAGTCCAGAAACAGCAGATAACACTTGCCTGTCCAGTGGTGGTGTATGCCTGGCAAAAGTGCATTAGCAGCTGATCTGGTGTGCTGAGATGATGTTGTTTGTTTTCTTGCTTGTTTACCTGTTGTGCTTATTGCATTACAGCTACTGCAATGCAAGTCTTCTTTGTGTAAGAGTTTGGATACTATTTTTATTGATTTTGAGTTTTGAAGAGGAAATTGGACACAGTTATTGAGATATTAAATATATGTTCCCCGCAGATACTGATTGAGTGGTGTGTATGCTGCGCCAGCAAAGTCCTTATTCACTGCTGGAAGTCTTTCATAACCAAATCAGCCATCAGACTAAATCAAGCACATTGGATAATGACTGAACGTTCTGAGAATTTAAACATTTTCAGAACAGATTTTTATTGGCCGGAATTTGACAGACAAGCCAAAGCAAAATCAACTGTATGCATCTTTAAGAAACACATTTGTCGAATACTTCACTACTATATAGTATACAAACAGTACACCAAAAGAGTAGTATGTCCTAATACATAGTATTCGAAAAACAGTAGGCGAAAAGTACCTGTATGACCTACTACTTCCGCTGAGATTCTGTTGTGCACATTCAATGGACACTTTACAATCCACGGCCATGGGAGAGGATTTATGAATGGCAATGAAGCGAAGCAACGCAACTGATGCTGGTAGGTCAACGTGACAGTATTTCATTTCAGTATTTCAAAATCGTTTCATGACATTTCATCCATCCTACCCATATTCATACTATATAAAACATACTCTTTTAATGGTCGCGAAGTAAGTTCAAAATCAAATGTAGTACCTACTCATTGTGTGATTTTGGACCAAGCATGCCACACGAGTCCTGAAAAGTGTAGCCAAAGCGTCTCGCTGGAAGCAGTATAGGTCATAAACCCCACCATCTCCATGAAACGTATAGAGGGTATGCATAGACGTCACTTTCCCACCGGAACGCGCTCCCTCAGCTGGACTGAGTGGCAAAAGAACCTGCTGCATGACTGGATTTAATAGGGGAAACTGCGAAAACGCGAGTAAAACAAACGAATACACTAAAGGTTGGGCTCGAAAGTGTTCCTTATGACATGTCAAAGAAATCTAATCCATGGATATTGACATGCAGCCAGGAATCGTATTTCCTGACATTTATATGTGCCTGATTTCGACGCCGGGGAAATACATAAAGCAAATCTGCCTATGAACGCTTTATATAACTGCAATATAGGTAGGTCTAAATCGGAGTGATCACTTATATCAATGTTATATATTTTGTCATATCGTCCAGCCCTAAAACTTGTTTAGTTTTTGTCAGTGTTGATTTAAAAACACCCAATTATGCAGAATATAAGATGGTAAATATTAAATTGATGAGCTGTCAACACAATATAATAACAATACAATATATAGGGTATGATTTTACCCCAAAATCCAACATTTTGACACAAAATGATAACTGCAAAACATGTTTCTTTGCCTGAAATCCAGCTGTTTCTGTGAATTGCAGCGACCTATTTGCTTCTTTTTTCTGTAGCTTTCGGCAGTCTGTAAAAATATAACTCAGATTTTGTGTCAGCTATTTGTACAGTCAATCGCAAAGCTCTTTACGTTTTTGATGTGTTTTGTGTGTTTTTCACGGCATTCACGCTGAAAACCAATGCTGCCACTCAGTGGGCGTAACCGCAGTCATAACGGTCGACGGTGACGTCACGTGCATACCCTCTACTGGGACGTGAGACAATCTAATTACACTTTAAACTTTTTTTTCCAAAGACGATTTTCTGTAATTTTAGGCAGTTTTTATAACGCTGGTGTTAGTTCGTTCTTTAAATAAGTTTGGTTTTAGTTATTTGATGCTATAAAAACAGGGGTGTGACGTCATGATTGACAGCTGAGATTGACAGCTTCTCTGAGTGAAGTAGTAACTGAGACGCCTACAGACTTTTTTCTGGATCTTCGCGAGGAAATTGGAGCTTTAACTTTAATTTCTACATTTCCATAACTGTTTATTTCACACTGACATAATGAGTTGTTCTGAGTTTGGGCAGGACATTGATATCGCGGCTCCACTTCGTGCTCACTACTGCGCAGACTCGAGACTCAAGATCTCAGCGCCATATTGACACACTGGCGGCTTCAGTTACTACAATGTAAAAGAGTGAGGGTGCGTCATCCATCTTTTTTTACAGTCTGTTACTGCATCCCAAATGATGCACTATACACTATGCACTTATACACTATGCACTCATCCATGTAGTTCGTAAATTGTATAAGGTTATTTTGTCATTTAACAATGGAGTCCGATACCCCCTTCCCCTCCACTACGTGATTAAAGCTGCGACAGTTGAGTGCATGAAGTGTCCAACATTCCACACCTTAGTTGTGTCCCAAATGATGCACTATACACTATGCACTTATACACTATGTACTTATGCACTATCTACTCATCCATGTAGTGCGTGAATTGTATAAGGTTGTTTTGTCATTTAACAACGGAGTCAAATACCCCCTCTCCCTCCGCTACGTAATTAAAGCTGCGACAGTTGAGTGCATGAAGTGTCCACCATTCCACACTTCGTTTTTTCCGTTAATTTAGTGCATCATCTGGGTATTTAAAGTGCACTTTTTCTTTTTGGAATTTTCTGTGTGAACACATTACTTGCACTATTTGTATTTAAAAACGTCACAGAATAGTGCATAAGTATGCGAATTGGGACGCACCTCTTGTTTTTTTTTTAGTTAATTTAGTGCATCATCCGGGTATTTAAAGTGCACTTTTTCTTTTTGGAATTTTCTGTGTGAACACACTACTCGCACTATTTGTACTTAAAAACGTCATAGAATAGTGCATAAGTACGCGAATTGGGACACACCTTATGTTTTGGACGCACCAACAGTGTTTTGTTTCTGAATGAATGATTCAATTAATCACTTATAAATACAGATACTTGTTTCATTTCTAAATGAATCCATGTTTTTGAACAAATCGGTTAAGTGAACAATCAAAGTCCCTTTCAAGGAAAGTCTGTTCACTCGGTGGCCATATTTGCAAGGTCTCCGGGCAGCTATTTTGGGCATCCAAGACAAAGTCCAATCTATCTGAATGGGGAAATCTCAAAAACTGTTTGGCGAACTCACAATTAAATAACATATTTCAAATCAGCAACAAAATCTGACATGAACTGTCCCATAAATGTTGTTTCTTGTGCTCAAATAGCGTTAAAAAAGCTTATTTTTCAGGCTAAACTAGCCAATGCGCATGTGCAGTCCTAAGCGCGAGTCTCAGGTTTCTATGGGAACTGGAGCTTCTAACGGCAGCTGCAGTGACGCAATGACTTTATTCAATCAGCGACTGGCTCTTTTACTTAGAAGGCGGGACATATTCCGCCATATTGTGTGTTGCAGTTTCTCCCATTCATAACTAATAGGAGTGAACTGTCTTTCTATATCTATAGTCTTTGGAACGATTCACTCAAAAACAGTTTATTATCACCACCTACTGGCGTAAAGATGTAACCTGCAAACTCACCATCGGTCAGGATCACCTAAACACGGACAAGTAGAGTGATACAAACAGTGAAAATCCTAGTGCATTTGAGGATTTGTAAATATGTCTCAGTACATAATACTTCATGCAAACTTCAAAACAGTTATTAAAGCATGAAACATGTGAGGAGAAATGGCTGATTACATTTGATAAAGCCAGACGAGAGCAAGCCAATGACGCACCTTCTCATGTCTCTCAGTGAGTATCCCAGTGAGCTCTTCCTCAGCCACAGTAGGCTGTTCTAAATTATTGATCCATGTTCTTTTGTCCCACATAATTTAGAAGCTATTTTGCATTTAAAGACAGATGAAGGAGTCGGCGGTTTGCTCTGAATAATTAATAATGGCCTCTGTTTGACAGTCCTTATCGAGATCTCTCCTCAGAGAGCATTTTTCTTTCCTGATAAAGTTGCTCTAATGGGACAAAACTGGTGTATAATGATGCCACATCATGCCAGCCAATTTTTAAATGGAAACTTTTGCACATTTTGTCCACATCTATGTAAAGATGGATGCATATTCTGTATATATATAAAATTGTGAATTTTATCTTCATTTCCATGTTTAGCTTTCATCCACTTAAAATTCTGCAGTCAGAAAATGCAGTCCACCCTTGACATGAGCATGGTGATGCGCTGATCCCACGTGGAGGCTGTCTTTTGAAGTGATACATGATTGATGCCACAGTTAGACTCTGTGAGTTAGCTGATACAGACACTACTAGCCTTACATTCAAATACTCTTATTTTTATCTTCTCCTTCTCTCTCTCTCTCTCACACACACACACACACACACACACACACACACACACCCACACAGAGACAGTCTGTTTCTGTTTCACACACATATTCTGTATTAGCTTCTCACATTTTTTCATCTTCTTCAACTCTCTGATGACCGTTTGCAGTTTTATTACCTTTACACATCTCCTGTTGATTCCACATCACTGTCAAATTAGCTTGGCACACTCATCCCTATTCCTGCAAAGGGAATTCCCCTTTTTTCCATTAAGCTCGGGCCATAAGCCAAGATTCCCCACACACTTCTGACACAAAAGTGATTTTCTTTCTAGTTAGAATAGAAATATTCTATTTGTATTGAGAGAATACTACAAAGTAAACCATCAGGGGTGGATAAAGTGGAACAGGAAGAGATTTAACCATCAACGGCAGCCAATCAGCAGTGAGGATATTCCACCAGAAAACTCTCCTTTTAGTGAATTACACTACCATTCAAAGGTTTGGGATCTGTGAGATTTTTTAAAGTTTAAGACTCTCATGCTCACCAAGGCTGCATTTATTTGATTAAAAATAGAGTAAAAACAGTAATATTGTGAAATATAATTACAACTCATTTCTATTTTAAAATGTAATTTATTCCTGTGATGGCAAAGTTGAATTTTTCACAACCATTACTCCAGTTTTCAGTGTCACGTGATCCTTCAGAAATTCTAATATGCTGATTTGCTGCTCAAAATACATTTCATCTTATTATGTTGAAACAGTTGTGCTGCTTAATATTTCTGTAGAAATGGTGATACTTTTTTCAGGATTCTTTGATGAATAGAAATTGCAACGTGCATGAACGTAAAAATCTTTACTGTCACTTGACCAAATTAATGCATACTTGCTAAATAAAAAGTATTAATTTCTTTTAAAAAAGTATTTTATATATACCAACCCCAAACTTTTGAATGACAATGTATAAAAAAGACGTAATTTATCAAGCAATTCATGCTAATGGTGTGAGAAACAAAAAGCTGTTGCTTAAGCCATTTAACTGATTTTTATTCATGCCTGGAAAATAAAAATTCACTCATTCATTCTCAGCATGTCACATCTCAGCATGTGTAGCATATGCTGCATAATGTATAAGATGATTCATGATGTTAGGATCATAATATAGCATAATTTCCTCTTTCGGTGAGAAAAGCTTAGTATTGATCTTTATCATCCAAATAAATACTCTCAGCCAGGCATGTGTGACATATTCCCCATTCCATCATTAGCTTTATGATCGGTCATCTATAGTTATTAATTTAAGCAGACCTGGATTAGAAGCCAGACAGGCTTTAAATTTCCCTGGCCATCAGCCCCATCTACATCCTTCACATCAATAATGAATTAACTTATTTGAACTGGAATGAGACCATTTCTAAATTTAGCTACTATACAGTCTCCTCACGTCCAGGTTGCCATCAGGCTGTCACTTCAGGGTTGCCCCTTTATCAGGCACTCACACACGTGTACAAATACACACAGGCACATACGGACAAACTCTCTTGGTCGATGCTGCTATTACATGTCAACAGGGAAAAATCACTCCAACAAAAGCAGTGGCAGTTGCCGAAGCTCAGGGGAGGAGAGGTTAATTATTCCACAAATGGCTAAAGCAAATGACTAAAGACTACATCAAGCACCTAGGCATTCCTAAGAGAATAGACAGTGGCCATCTGTATAAAGTAATTGCATGTACAGGTGTTAGTACGTCCTTTTTATGAGGGCCTTTCATCTTAGACCCTTAAATATTTTACAAATCTGTGGTTGTGTGATCTCTCTTCATGTGTACTGAAAGCAGTGGCTACATTCCGCTCTCCATTCCATCCATCCATCTATCTATCTATCTATCTGGGGTGTAACGGTACATGTATTCGTCCCGAACCATCAGTTCGGTGCATGCAATCAGACGACGAATACAGTCAGTCACAGGCGATCCACACTCCAATCCAGAAGGGGGCATGCATGGTAATGCACTTTAACCTAACCACCAATAACCACATTAAAGGGTTAGTTCACCCAAAAATGAAATTTCTGTCATTAATTACTCACTCTCATGTTGTTCCACATTCGTAAGACCGTCGTTCATCTTTGGAACACAAATTAAGATCTTTTTGATGAAATCCGAGAGGCTTTTTTTATCCCCCATAGAAAGCAACAAAAATACCACATTCAAGGTCCAGAAAAGTAGTAAAGACATCATTAAAATAGTCAACGTGACTACAGTGTTTCAACCTTAAGGTTATGTAGCGACGAGAATACTTTTTGAGTGCCAAAACAAAACAAAAATAACGACTTTATTCAACAATTTCTTCTCTTCCCAGTCAGTCTCCTATGCGTCGTGCTGCTCACATGAACAGTGTCGGCCAATACTGAGTTGGCGTTCTGACGTAGAACCTGGAAGCTCTGCACTGTGTGTACTACGTAAACAGCGTAGGAGACCGACTCTCCTAGTAAGTATTCTCGTTGCTTCATAACATTAAAGTTGAACCACTGTAGTCACACTGACTATTTTAACGATGTCTTTACTATTTTTCTGGACCTTCAATTTGATAATTACGTTGCTTTCTATGGGGGATAAAAAAAAAAAAAAAAAAAAAAAAAAAAACCTCTCAGATTTCATCAAAAAGATCTTAATATGTGTTCCGAAGTTGAACGAAGGTCTTACGGGTGTGGAACTACATGAGGTTGAGTAATTAAAGGGATAGTTCACCCAAAAATGAAAATAATCCCATGATTTACTCACCCTCAAGCCATCCTAGGTGTATATGACTATCTTCTTTCAGACGAACACAATCAGAGATATATTTAAAAATATCCTTAGTTCTCCAAGGTTTATAATGGTTGTGAATGGGGGGCTGCGTTTTGAATACAAAAATAATGCATCCATCCATGATCAAAGTAATCCATACGATTCCAGGGGGTTAATAAAGATCTTCTGAAGCGAAGCGATGCGTTTTGTTAAGAAAAATATCCATATTTAAAACTTTATAAATTCAAATATCTAGCCATACGCAGAATGCGCAAGTCGATTTGTGGTGGAAGAGTGACCTCTGACCCGACGCACAACGTACTGACAAATGTGGAAGCGCAGAGGATAGAGCAAAACAAATCACCGGTCACGGATTATACGTCTAAAATGATCATTTTTAAAGAGAAATGTCGGAGCATTTCGATATAAGAGAAGAGGAGCTTAAATTTGTTGCACAGCCCTATTTGTTTTTGAACTGCGAGAGGCGTCTAAGCTTACAATATTCCTACATCCTGCGTCATACATCGTGTCAGAGGATAACTCATTTGCCGCAAGCCGACTTGCGCATTCTGCATACGGTAGACTGCCGGAAGCTAGTTATTTGAATTTATAAAGTTGCAAATATGGATATTTCTTTTAAAAAACGCATTGCTTCACTTCAGAAGGCCTTTATTAACCCCCTGGAGTCGTATGGATTATTTTTTTTTTATGGATAGATGCATTATTTTTGACTTTAAAACTGTTTGGTACTTCAATTCAATTTCAGAAACTAAAAAGGCATTCTCAGTTAAATTCTGAATGGTGCCTGGTACAGTTTGTAAGTATGCATGTGGGTGTCTATTTTTCTGTTGTAGTGATAAAGTCATTTTGAGTCATTAATGTGATCTAAAACTAGTGATCTGTGTCGAAGACCACTAGTTGTGGAAGCTCTTTTAAAACACTATATTACAGTGCATTAGTGACACATTAGCCCAACGCTGGATTTCTGAAACCGGCAGAATTGCTGCCAGAAAGACCTCCCTCCCCCTACACAACTCTCTTTTGTGAGTGCACATGAGATGACCAGGGCCAGGCAAGCGGCTTTCAGCTCACCGCAGATTCACAGGGATATCATGGTTTTTAGGGCTTGAATCAAGCGGCTTACCCATTTAATTTGTGAGATTACTCTTCTAATTTCTCACTAAAACAAACCACTCAGGTTCGACATATGGAATGTTTTAAAGTTTTTCCACGTGAAAAACTTTCAGATCACATTGAACAATTGTCTTATGCTCTAGGTCACATGTATGACACTTTTACTGGCAGCTCGATTTAACTCGTCTGTTAATGGTGTGGGATCTCACACATCCACACGCAAATGTTCACAAACACATACACACAGGCATATGCCTCTGGTGCTTAATAGCACCACTCCTCCACATTTCTGACGTCAGCAAGTTCTGCACATGCTCACGTGACTCACACTTTTGCTTTGCACATCACATGATCAAAGCGGTAATCTGAAATCATCTGGCAGTGGGGAATATGAATGGGGACATGCCACCTACTGCGCTGCTGTCTGTCAGCCTGTGCTTCGGGGCTAAAGCATGTAAAATAAAATCTGTCCAATGCATTTTTCTCTGCTGCCCAATAAAATTTAAACAGCCTAATGTGACACTCTGGGTCCTCAGGACTGTTATTCTTGGTGTCTGTAAACCTCACAGCATCATGATAATGTCTCTGCTAGTAAAGGAAGATAAAGAAGACAGCGAATACACAAAAATCGACATCTAAATATATTTTACATTATTTAGTAGTACAATGCAGGGCTACAAATGAACTCCACTCCACTGAAATGTCTATTGTTGTCTTGGATCAATAAGAAGGTCTTAAGGTAAATAGACTAATCGTTACTAATTGCTGTGGACACAGTGCTGGTCTAATGCTGAATAAAAACTGTGAACAATTCATGAGATTTGATGCCATGTAGACCTGATAGACTGGTGCGAGATAAGAGTCAGTGAGCTGGTGGCCCGTTAATGGTGGCGAGGTCAGAACGTTTATGTCCAGAAGCCATTTTCCCCACTGCTCCATTTAATTTAGACATGTAGCCAAAATTATAGAACAATGTGGTGCTATGTTATTCTTTGAGTAAAAATAGCTTGTTTTGGTACAAGTGAACTTCTCAAATTGAACAAAAAAACTAGAGTCTTGTGTTAAGTAAATCTCAGGAGGGAAGAAGAAGAAAGAATTTCCATCTACATCTATATTTAACAGCACCTCGGGACACGGAAGCAGCGAGTACACTGACAACAGTCATGATCAAACACTTATTTTCAGGTTAGGATGGATTATTTTAAGATAGCTTTAAAGAAATAGTTTCCCAAAAATAAATGTTCTGCCGTTATTTATTTACCCCTATGTTGTTCCAAATCGTGTCATTTTCTATTTTCTGAAGCACACATAAGGAGAAATATATATAAAGAATGGCTTTCAAAGCTGCAAAGGCTTTCAAGCTTCAAAGCATCCTAAAAGAATAATAAAAGTCATCCTCATGCACTATATTCAAACTTTTCTGAAGCGATACGACAAATTTGTGTAAGGAACATTATTCACTGAATCCTAACCTGAAATTCCTTTCTCGAGTTAGCATATTCACGAAAGTTCATGAGAGAAGCAGCACTGTCTGGTTTGTAAACAAATAATTTTTGAGTAAATTTTTTTTCATAGTGAATCAGTTGATCCAGTTCAGTTGACTGATTCTCTTCTTAAGCTCAGCTCACTGACTCGATCTGTTCACAGCCACGTGGAGGGGAGGAGTATCAGCAAATAACTACTTAAATTTCAGTCTGTATGTCACGCAAAGCTTTTGTATAACTTCAGAAGACTTGAACTTTGTGAACTATAGTCATATGGACCACATATTTTATATTTTTATGGTGCTTTTTAGTTTGAAGGCTTTGGTTCCCATTCTTTGTAATGGTCTTTTGTGTTCCTCAGAAGAAAGAAAGTCATTCAGGTTTAGAACGACATGAGGGTGAGTAAATGATTTGCAAAATAGTTAATTTTTGGATTAACTATTACTTTATAACCATAATTTTATCTCAAGAAAGATTTGGTTATGCTAACATTAGGCTTCAAGATCACATTTGAATATGGTGTACAGTAAAGGATGCATTTGATCTGCATGACAGTATCAGGATTACATAAATACACATAAAAACCATAACCAATCCTTCTATAGCTTGCACCATTAATAGAGCGATATGGAGGCAATTGTAACTCAATTCTTCCATCACAAACAAGCTAAGCTGATAACACTTTCTCAGCACTGGCTCAATAGGAGTTCCCACTCTGCGTGTGAAAAACAAACGACTGAATGACATCATCTCTGCATGCACTGTATCGACTCACATTGCAGTCCAGTAGATCTATGCTGTCTAGGCTCTTGCTTCTGTGGATGCGGCCCTTGATCCTGCGCAGTGATGGTTTGCCCTGACTTGCAGCCGCAGCAGGTGCCGTCGCAGCAGAGGCAGCAGGGGCATCTGAACCAGGTGGCACCCTGCAGTGGACAGACATTAGCACATAATCATACAGCATGCAGTAAAATACATTTATAATGTAAGAAAAAGTTATTTTTCAAATAAACACTGTTCTTTTAAACTTTCTATTCATTAACATTTCTAAACACACACAAAAAAAATGAAGCAGCACAACTGTTTCTTGAGCACAAAAAAAAAAAAAAAAATCCCCGTAATATTTATGAGAAAAAAAAAAAAAAAAAAACAGCCACTGTGGTTGCCAGAAATTTAACATAAAAAAATATGGTAGCAACATTTTAGGTTTTATGGTACAGCACTTAGTTTACTGTCTATTTTACAGTTCAAAACCGTATAATGTAAAGGTTTATATTGTAATAATTATGGTTCATAACTGTTTATTTCACACACTATAAAAAAACAAACAAAAAAAAACATTAAATTTGCGGTAAAAAACCCAGCAGCTGTGGTGGTCAGAAATTTACCATAAAAAAAATAAATAAAAAAAAATACAGTAGCAACAGTTTTACAGATTTAACTTAAATTTACAGTAAAAAAAACACATTTCATTAACTGATATAATGTTAATTTACCAACCTATTGAAGTACTAATATCTGTTTTATACCTTTGTAATACACTGACAACCACCAATCACAGTGGTGATGAGAGTCACACGATGAATCAAAACTCATCACAAGTAGTTTTTCCAAAAGCTGAGAAGGACAATACTAATATATAGAAGGTGCACACAGTGTCATTCACACAAACACTAAACTCCATCATGGTAACACACATTTTAAAAATGCAATAAACATTAATTTAACAACATTAGATGTAATATAAAACCCTAATGTACATAACTGATTAGAAGAAACTAAGAAAAACTAAGAAGAAACAAAAATACATCAAATGTGAAGTGTCACGCAGGGAATTGTAGGAATGTCAATTTACGGTTTATCACTGTAAATTATACAATGACTTGTATTTCACTTCCAAAAACTGTAAATTAAATTACATTAAATGTACGGTTAGCTCTATTAGAGTTATTCACCGTATAAAGTACGGAAAATTTCTGTAAACCAATTAACTGTTTTTCACCATAGCATTTTTACAGTCTTTTATCGTTAAAATCACAATCATTTTTTACAGTGTAGAATGATTTCTGAAGGATCATGTGACACTGAAGACTGGAGTAATGATGCTGAAAATTCAGCTTTGCCATCACCATAAATAGCCATAATATATATTTTTACATTTTTAATTCTAATAATATTTCACAATATTACTGTTTTTACTGCATTTTTGATCAAATAAATGCAGCCTTTGTGAGAATAAGAGACTTTCCAACCCCAAACTTGTGAACAGTAGTGTGCATTTTATCATTTCATGCATTCCCAGGGAATCAAACCCAGGTCTTTTGTTTTGCTAGTCATGCACTAATGTTTGAGCTGCTGTACAGGAATGCCTACCTAACTGGAAGTTATATAGTATCAAGATTTCACAGGGTAAATTAGGGACATCTTTTGCAATTTATTTGATGGTGCAAGAACTGTACACATCAGAGCTTAGGTGTCATCACTAGTCCCTGATTACCCTAATCTCCCCAACTAAAAGCAAAGCTTATCATAAAAGGTTCTTACGTAACCCTACTCTCACCACTATGATAGAGTGACTTTTTTTTTTAAAACTCTGTATAAGACTCTGTATTAGACTCTGTATAATGTGCATGCATCAAAGATTTGAGAAACGTTTCTTCCACTCACACCCATATGGATCTCTCTTCTCTCACAGGAGGTGTCTTCTAGCATGAATTAGTGCAAGGAGCAATTAAACCCTCGGGACATATTGCTCATGATAGCTTTAATACTCTCATAAAAATCGTCTCCATAATTAGTGGAGCTTGCTAAGGCAAGCATCACTATTACTATTGCTCATACTTATGGTAAGGGATTTAAACAACCCCTAACCCTATGTATTACATTTTGGTGCGTAAGAGCATCCAGCACGGTTTGTGCAAACTGCTAAGGACATGAATGATATCCCAACTGATCAGGCTAACAATTTTCCAAAAAATCTATACCTATCCAAAGAACAAAATATAATAGAAAATGAGAGTAACAATTCTCTCTCCCACTTTTTCTCTGTTTGGGCCAAAATCCATAGAGCTACTGTAAGCAGGCGATCCTGAGGGAAAAGCCGGAGGGAGATTTGTTTTAGTCCTGTCATTGGGTGATTTATGTAACCCCTGTGGCCTTAAGGAATGTGTATCACCTTCCAGTTTGATTTTCCTACTGCTGTCTCTTGTCAAACTGAAGAGACAAGAGTCTGAAATGCACAACCACAGTAAGAACAGGAGAATCCCATTATGAAATCCTTAAAACTGAACAAGCTCCACAAAAAAAAACAAAAAAACAAAAAAAAACAAAAACATTGAAGATCTATGTTGTACAGGAGTCTAAGAGAGCCTTGCCATAAAATAAGGACAAACATTTGCTTGAACTGCGTTTATCTGATTTATGAGCATCTGATGACATAAATGATTTTTAAAAAATCAATTAAATAATACCACAGTGGAGAGCGGTGACTTTTTTAACCGGGTACACTCTGTGGCACTTTGTCAAAAATGCACCTAGTGCAGATACGTTTGATGGACAGAGTGTGATAGCTGCCTAGTTGCTAAATCTCATGACACATAGCAACACATCTGAAAGTATTCCTTGTTTGACCTTTTATTGAAAGTAGCCTACATTTACCTGTTGATGCCTTCACGAGCACCCGTAAAAGCTGTTGTTTTGAGTTTGAGTTGAGTCAAGACACAATATGTAAAATTTCGTTTCTAGAGGTCGCTTATGCAAAACAAAGGTGTAGCTTGATGACTTCTTGATTTCACAGAATCATGGGAGGTGTTGTCTTCACGTCTACAGCCGGTGGAAAAGAATCAGGATGGGACTTGGTCAGAATCATGTTCATGGATTAGATTATTAACGTTACTGTAGTATGAAGCAGAGCAGGGCCGAGTGCTATAAGAGCTGAACGAGGCCGCTGGAGCAATTGCTAATGAGAGAGGAGCGTGACACACGTCTCGAGAGTAGAGGAACTTTTATTATGCAGCAGTCACCACTTCCGCTTCTTCCGGTCAAGCGTATGTGGGGTAAAGCAGCGCCGTTTTATCATATTAGAGACATTTGTGTGTTTAAAGTTGTTATAGTACTACTCTGCGTTCGCTCAGCAGCTGCTATGAGACACTTGTTGCACACTGTTGTAAGCTAGATCGATATTAGGCATGGTAAAACATGGTAAATGGTACTGTGTTGAGCTATATAGCACGATTAGTTTTCTGTCGATGAATGTATCCAAACAGTTGCTCACCCGTCTAATAAAACACATAATATACTAAAGTGTCTTTGGTGTTTCCATGGTTCATACAAAATAAAACCGGAAATCGAGAGTAACGCGGGTATGATGTCATTGATAGGCGACGCACGGACACGTTTTGTGTCCTGGTTAAAATTGCTTATTTCTCTGGATTTAAACATTCTTGGAAACATTTGGGATAACGTAAGTACACAAGTCAACAAAATATATAACACTGTTCTAGTGGTTTTTGTAAATTTTAATCCAAAAATCCTGCATATTGTGCCTTTGAGTCAGGCAAAACTTGCGAAAGGGACGCGCAAAATATGCTGTATTTTTGTAATTCCGCTAGGTGGCACTAATGTTGCAGAAACTATATGCTTCACCTACAGTACGGCGCATCGGCTGAAGACACGTCTAAATCAGAGACGACAAATAAACACCATGACAGGTGTCAATTTAAATATATGCCAGAAGTGGTTTTTTTTTTTTTAAATATTTATTAAGAATTAAAAATAAGTAGGCCTATAATTATGGAGTTAATATTGTGCCATAATTAAACAAACAAATCCAGCATTTTGCAAACAAACACGATCTGCATGGCAAAGGAAAACTTGACTCGCAAACAAACAGAAAGTGATGTGCAAATACAAAGGTCAGTTTGAGCGAAAACACAGATGAGTAACAAATGTATGTATTTTGTTTTACAAATATAAATAAATGAGCCTACATCATATTTCACAAATAAATACAAACCATCCTACAAATGCCATGTAACCTTTGAACAAATACTTCAAAGGTTGTAAGACACTTGCCTTTTTATGAGATCTCTCGGCTTGATTTTCTCACAAATGTGTGCAGGCAGATTTTCTCACAAATGCAGTTGAGCAACTTCCTCTTCCAAAACAGCAGATGGCGCTTTGCTATGGGTCAATTTACGCTAGTCTCCCGAGAGAAGCACCGTAACATGCGTTTATAATAATAATAATAATAATAATAATAAAAAACTTTGTTTTATAGCGCCTTTAAAAGTTGCATCTCAAAGCGCTTTACAAGAACATACAAATAAAATACAATGGAATAGGGGAAATAAAAGATAGAAACATACATCAAAACACATTTCAAGACATATATAGTTATATATAAAACAAAATAATCACGTATAGAAAATAAGTTTACGAGGAGTTTACAGCTGACGAAAATGAGCAGTGAACAGGTGAGTTGGGCGTTTCTCAATACCAAGTAGGCCTACGCAAAGTTTGGTAATTCCACATTATCTGCAAAATGCAACAGCAGCAATCTTGATAACACCACGTATTTATTTGATCAAATAAAAGTAAAAACAGTAATACTGTGAAATATTATTGCAATTTAAAGTAACTGGATTCTACTGTATATTTCAAAATGTAATTTATTCCTGTGATCAAAGCTGAATTTTCAGCATCATTACTCCAGGCTTCAGTGTCACATGATCCTCACTTGTTCACCACTAATTTTAGTCAGCTGAAAACTCCAGGCTAGCCTATATGTAATTATATATACAGTGTATATATATATATATATATATATATATATATATATATATATATATATATATATATATATATGTCTTGAAATGTGTTTTGATGCGTGTTTATCTTTTATTTCCCCTATTCCATTGTATTTGTATGTTCTTGTAAAGCGCTTTGAGGTGCAACTTTTAAAGGCGCTATTAAAACAGTTTATTATTATTATTATTATTATTATTATTATTATGTTTCGGGGCTTCCCTCGGGAGACTAGCGTAAATTGACCCATAGCAAAGCGCCATCTGCTGTTTTGGAAGAGGAAGTTGCTCAACTGCATTTGTGAGAAAATCAAGCCGAGAGATCTCATAAAAAGGCAAGTGTCTTACAATCATAACAGACAGGTGTGCGTTTGTATGCACTAGATTTGGTATTTGTTCAAAGATTACATGCCATTTGTAGGATGGTTTGTATTTATTTGTGAAATATGTAGGCTCATTTATTTATATTTGTAAAACACAATACATATATTTGTTACTCATCTGTGTTTTCGCTCAAACTGACCTTTGTATTTGCATATCACTTTCTGTTTGTCTGCGAGTCGAGTTTTCCTTTGCAAAGCAGATAGTGTTTGTTTGCAAAATGCTGGATTTGTTTGTTTAATTATGGCACAATATTAACTCCATACCATAATATAATAGCCTACATTTATTAAGCTTTTCCAGCGCATGGAATCCCCCATAGGCCAGCAAACCAATGAGAACGCGGGACAATGATGATGATACATAACAGAGTGAAGGCGCAAAAGCTGCTGTAGATCCGCATACCCGGAAGCCTCCGTAACTGCAGATTTAAAGAAAATTACCGTTGTTTGGCAAATAAATAAATTATGGACAGTTACGCATTACACACATTTTATCATGTAGGCTTTATTTCAAACAAAGGAATTTATAGTAATTTATAGTGTTAATGTTAATCAGCGAGTCCAAGAATGGCTTGGGTATGCGGAGCATTCGCAGCTTTTGGACCGCGCGCCACTGCAATACTACATGTATATTGCATATTTTTGTTCAGTCGTTCACAGAGACAGCTTCACATTTTTTTATTTTTTTTTTTAATAAAATAAAAAAATATATATAATAAAATGTGTTTGGTCATTGTACATGTGGGTCAGCTTTTTTGAACAGAAAAAGCTAAACCCAAACAAACAGGCTACTGCAATTGTGAATTTTCAGGATCTATCTTCTCCATAGTCAGCTTCTTTTCCCAAAGGGCAGACAGGCTGAGTGACAGAGGCCCTGCTGTCCGCTTCCTCCATTTTTACATGGTGGTCTGGCTGATACACGTGCTCTCTTGCTCCCTGGCAAAGCACACTCAACAATTCATTCCCCAAACCAGAGAGCAGTCTGGCCAAAGTGAGAGCCTTGGATCCCATTTGCTGCTGTGAATCCCTCTGATTGGCAGGCAGAGCACCAGAGCTGGGCTTCTCTCCTGTGACCTCCACACTGCCCACGATCCCTAGAGGATTTGCACTAAACCCAAGAGCACCGCATTCAATCTGGACCAGCTTCTGTTGCCACCAAGCTCACTCTCTCCCTTTTCTCAACTCTCTCTCTTGCACATACACACACAAACACACGCTTTCTCTGTCATTCTGGGTACTCATTCACACACTGTACTAAGCAGAAGCTTAAACCTTCTGCAGTACAAGAGTGGAAGAATTTAACTACAATTCATAATGGATTTACGTATCAGTAACACAAGCATTTCAAATGCTCACGCTACTTCTGACACAAAGAAAAAATGGATTTGCAACGTCACTTTGTTGCGTCCAATGTGGACAGCTTCTGCCTGCTCCAGTGTAGACACAGTTTAAGTATTTAGAAAACCAAACCACTACCTCAAATTGAAAAAATAGCATTGAAAAAGTTTCTATATAATATTTAATACATAATAAAATATATAACATTTTTTAATAATTTCTTTTAGTTTTGTACAATGACAAAAGTTGGAAACATGTTGTCTAATAATTTCACTCTTACTATTTTTCCACACAGCATAAATAGGTCTGTATATACAGTAACTGAAATTATATATAGCTGTCTTTATATTTTAGAAATACTTGGGAGTCCCTGGCATTAAAAAGTATGAAAACTAAGTCCTGAGTTAAACAAAAACTCAGATTAACATGCAAGAGGAACCTTTTATCGCTTGTTGCTTTATCACGTCTGGTAAGGACAAGGTGCAAAGTAAAACAAGGCCAGAGAGCAAATCCCCAAACAGGAGTAAAGTTGGATAAAAATACACCGTAAAATGTTGAGCATTTATCACACTCTTTGGGGCACTAACATTACTGTGCAAAGTGAAAAATGTCTAAGCTGCAGCTGCTGAAGTGTCCTTTCCTTGGCCCTTAAGAGTAATGCACTAAAATATTAAGCAGTCTGCCCTGTTTATCCACCCCTCTCAACTTCACAACAAACAGAGCATATCCTTCAAAAGGAAAAACACTCCTCACGACGACTCTAAGAGGTGAGCTTCATGAATGTTACATGAAGTCTTGCCTAGAAATAGCAATTCTTCCAGCTCAGTGTGTTTTAAGAGGTCACTGGCACTGGGGGATCTGGCAAGCACTGATTACTGTACCACACACATACGCTGTATATTATATATTTATACATCTATGTAGTAATTTTTTAAAAAATATATTATATATAATAATGAATTTATATTTAAATTAAAAAATAATTAAAATAATTTGTTAAATGTGTAATTTTTAATTCATATCATATTTAATACATTCACAAATACATTTAATGTATAATATATATTTTAATACTATAATGTCATACATAAAATTAATAATCTTATGAAAAGTATAAGATATTATAATAATCTTAATCTTATATTTAAATATGTAATAATTTATGCATTATTACTATAAATTTACTAAAAGTAAACAAATCTATTTCAGACATGAATCAACACAGGACGCTTACATGTTATGAGATGAAACTAAATCTGACTGGCTCATCGTCAATATCAATATATTGATACAGAATCACATTTATAGTCATTTGTGTATGTTTAAAATAGCCCACTGGCCAGGATGTGTGATAACTCATGTCATGCGGGACATGCTCCAACAGAGGCCATGTGCTCGTGTGAGGGTTCAGCGTAAACAGATAGCCTAGCAAGGCCACGCTGCATGACATTGCATGGTCGGAAAAGCAGAGACCTTGCACCGATGTAGATCCATTACTCAGTTCAGTGATTGTGACACCTTGTTAGGATATACTCATTCAATAGGATGCCAAGGTGAGGGCAAGGAGCTTTGATGTATTCATATCAGAACAGCACATGATGTACACAGCACCTGATATGAGCAAATACAAGACGGCGCTGGTTGCGAGCTGGGAAAGTTAAGGCTAAACTGTATAACTAAGGGGCCGTTTACACAACACCATTTTCAACTAAAAACGGAAAACTTTTTATGCGTTTTTGCCATTCATTTACATGACAACAGCGTTTTGGGGGCCTGACTTTTAAAAATTGGATTCAAAGTGCAAGTTTATGAAAACGATACCATTACCATCTCCGTGTAAACCACAAAACCGTGAATTTGTGTTTTGTTGCGCATGCGTGTTACGAGTTCAGTCTATAGGCGTGTAGTTTTACTTTACAAAGTGACCTCGCCACCTACTGGCCTGGCAGGATAATACAGCAATTTTAATTGTTTTCATGGATCCCTGTGTGAATGGGGATCGTTTTGACAACGTTGTCATCTGTATACGAAAAATGCGAAGATAAAACTTTTCTGTTCTTAGTACATAGTTGTCCTGTAAACGTACCCTAAGAGAAGAGAGTGTCCTGAGGATACTCACAGTCATCAAATCTTTCTCAGATGAAAGCAGACAAGTGAGACTCAAGTGAGATCTGAGGGACAGCTTTTTAATTGCAAAAAATGTGCAAAAAATGTAAAATTACATTATAAAATATTACATAAAAAATATGTATATAATAATATCTATTATGTATCTATTTTTCTTTCTTCCAGTGTATATAAAAAAATATTTTTTCATATTTTTGAGAATGCAATACACAAACACACACACCTATCTTCGTAAATCTAATTTTGACTGTTAAAGATTTTTGAATTTGACCCAATTCAAAGATTTCACTACGCCTGCTCAAAAGCATTTTTTTAATTCATGATTAATATTGCATTACGTGTGCTTATACAAACTGACAACCACAAGTGAATCGCATTCAATTATTTAATATGAACTAAAATTATTTTTTTGTTTGCAATTTCAAGTAGGCTATATTTACATACTACGACTAACCTGACAGTTGTTTATACAGGTTTTGTAATGACAACTAGTCTAAAATTAAGAAACCCTTAGAAAACAGTAAAAACATTGAGTTTACATGTGATTCATTTAAAATACTTAATTTATTATTCCAATATCCAAATATGATACTAAATCCCACAGAAAAAAGGGTTTCTATTTGTAATGTGCTGTGTTTGAATTTGATCATTGCACATTATAAACAAGACAAACATTCGCTGAATAAACGTTAGCCAATACAAACATATTTATAGAAAACAGTTGACAATGAATAGACAGGACCAATAAGAGCAAAACGAATCGATTATTCAAGAATATCAAGTAGAAGTTAGTGTGACATATACTGTAACGAGGGGTTGTGTTAACTAAAGCGTCCGTCATTTAACGAATCTTAAAAACACGGAAGGATAATTCAAAATGCTTTCTGACAGAAAAATAACAAGCAAGAACTAATTGTAAACCTAGCACGTCAATTTTAATTTTACAATGATCTTCCCTCTCTGTGTGCGCGCGCGTTTGTGTTTATGAGAGAGAGCTCGCGCAGCACTGAGACAATGGTACTTTTAAATGCATAAGTAACTAATGTGCTAGTTTTCACACAAAATAAGTAGGCTATGTAACATAATTAGGTACTTTAGTTATTATTAACACAGTAACGCAACACTTTTAGGCTACGTTTCTCAACACTGAGAATAAATAAATAAATAAACGCCTGTTTCCCCAGACTCGCGCTTGTCAGTCATCCACAAATCACAGCACTTTCATAATCACTAAGCCATATAGCGATTTCAATTTTATTTAGATTTGTTGTTCAACATTACTTGAGCATTTTCTAACCGTTTACCTTAAGGAGTTAAAAGTGCGTGACTACTGTACTGTCCTCGCTTGAGAATTCAGTCACTGAGACGGCGGGAGTGGAAGGAGGGAGATCGAACGGGATTTTGTGTTGTTGTCTATTTGCAGTCTCTTTTTAATGATACTATGATAGGCCTTACGCTTTTTTTTGTCAATCATCCTCTCTTGCTATTTGGGGAAATGAACCCAGCGCTATAATTGGTCGAACTCTTTTTCTTTTGCTTGATTTGAGTACTACGCGTGCACAGAGGAGTCACCAGGTTTTTGCGTAGTTTAGAGTGACAAATCGTACCAGCGTACTTTGAGGTCAAAATGCGTACCCGCTATGCAAAATGCGTACATGTTGGCAGGTCTGTTATTTTCACTTAGTGCAAATAGCCGCTGCCATCTTTTTTTATTTTATATCAAATGTTCTACAGAGCCCCCAGAAATCCCTTAAATCTCCCAGGGGGTTTGTTTTGAAATCCCCTGGTACTGATTGGTTGTTTATACTTTTTTTTTTTTTTTTTTAATTTAAGCAATGTCCTAGCATTCAGGGGCTCAGTAACAAGGTGTTTCCAAACAGTCTCATGTGACAGTGTGCTCTATAGCCATTCCTGGCACGAAGAGCTGGAGGCTTTCTGCAGAGCAATCAAGTGCAACTTACCAAAGACATCAAGGGTCAAAGTAAATCTGCAAATGCATCTAAATTCTTAAAACTTGACACCTCAGTCTTTGGTGAACCTCCTTTACTGACTTGAAGAGAAGCAACTCAAGCGGAGGAAGCGCCTTGGAACTTCTGCACAGAGTTCATGATGTAAACACAGAGGAAGAGATACAGACAAAGCACACGGCTTCAGTCTAAGTAGTCCTTCTGTAATGATTCCTCCTCTTTACCTGTCGTTCAGAGGTTAATCTGCAACACTGATCCCTGAATACCATTAACACTGCACAGGCTCCTGCGGCCTGGACAAACAGGACATGATGTCTTTCACCATTCCTTGCCTTTTCTCTGCTTTTCTTAAAATCACCATGTAAACATGAAAACTCGATTAATACCACCAAAGAGTTTTAGACCAAGCAAGGAACATTGCGGCAAGTATAAAACTTTAAGCATGTGAAAATCTGTGTGTTTGTATGGGTGGTCACATTGATGGGATAACTGTAAATAGTCTTAGCAGTGGACCTTTGACATGAGATGACCAGGAGTAGAACAGGAAGCGACATGCTGATTAGGTGGGCCAGACAGATTCGACAGATGGAGAGGGAGATTAGGGATATAGACGTGTATCACACATGACAGTACAACGGTCACAGGGCCATGCTTAGTGTCTCCCACTGTCCACCCGGCCTGACTGCAAGAACAGTACGCAAACACGACCTGGCACTCCCACCTAAAGCAAAACATTTGTCTAGCCACAAATGTTTATTAAATAAAGAAGGCAAAATCATAAGGACAAACAGCACTGATATGGAGAAGAACATTTTACAGTTATTTACTTGCCAGACGCTTTTACTCAAAAGCAACTTACAGTACTTTACAGTAGTGTCTCTGGGTATCAAACTCATGTATAGTATAATTAAAGGATTAAATACGTCACAAATATGTATATCAATATATATATGTGTGTGATTGAGGTAGTGATAGTAGCTTCTTGACGGGACGCCATCACCTTACTTCGGGAGGGGAATTACCTCGAAGTATTGGAAATGTATTAGAAGTATTCGAGAAGGGAATTACCTCAAGATACTGTAGTATTGTATTGTATTATATTCGGGACGGGAATTACCCCGAAGGTACTGTAGTACTGTATTGGTACACTAGTATTGTATTATATTATATTGACAACTGGAGGTTGTTCGAATTGTCAGTGGTGAAGTCAGATTAGTATTGGGAATTTCCACAACAATATATACAGTGTCCTCCACAAATATTGGCACCCTTAGTAAATATGAGCAAAGGCGGCTGTCAAAATAAATCTGCACTGTTTATCCTTTTGATCTTTCATTCAAAAAATTCACAAAATTCTAACCTTTCATCGAAGTAAAACAATTGAAAGTGGGGGGAAACTCACATTATGAAATAAATGTTTTTCTCCAATACATGTTGGCCACAATTATTGGCACCCCTAGAAATTCTTATGAGTAAAATATCTCTGAAGTATATTCCCATTCATATTTACATTTATTTAGCACACCAGGGTGATCATGAACATGAAATTGTACAGCCATGACTTCCTGTTCCACAGGAGTATAAACATGTGGAAAAACACAGAGGCCAAATTCCCGTAATCATTCATCGCAATGAGTGAAACCAAAGAATATAGTTCTGATGTGCAGCAAAAGATTGTTGAGCTTCACAAAATAGAAAATGGCTATAAGAAAAAAGCTAACGCATTGAAAATCCCCATTTCCACCGTCAGGGCAATAATAAAGAAGTTCCAATCAACTAAAGATGTTACAAATCTGCCTGGAAGAAGACGTGTCTAAATCGTCCTAATGCTCGGTGAGGAGGAAAGTTTGAGTGGCCAAAGACTCTCCAAGGATCACAGCTGGAGAATTGCAGAGATTAGTTGAGTTTTGAGTCTCAGAAAGCCTTCAAAAACAATTACCAAACAGCACCCCACAAGTTGTTCGGGAGGGTTTCAAGAAAAATTCTCTGCTCTCATTCAGAAACAATCTCCAGCAAATTCAGTTGTCAGACAAGACTGGAACTTCAAAAGGGACCGGCTTCTATGGTCAGATGAAACTAAAAACAGAGCTTTTTGGCAGCAAACCCACCAGATGGGTTTGGTGCACACATGGATAAAAAGTACCCCATGTCCACGGTTAAATATACTGCTGGATCTTTAATGTTGTGGGCTATTTTTCTGTTGGAGGTCCTAGACATCTTGTTCAGATACATGGTATCATGGATTCTATCAAATAACAGATAAAAATCAAAACCTGACTCCCTCTGCTATAAGTCATATAATGGGCCGTGGTTGGATCTTCCATCAGGACAATGATCCAAAACAAACATCAAAAATGTGTCACTGAGCACAAAATGAAGCTTCTGCCATGGCCATCCCAGTCCCCTGACCTGAACCCTAAAGAAAATGAGTGGAGTGAACTGAAGAGAAGAAGCACCAACATGGAGCTGGGAATCTGAAGGATCTGGAGAGATTCTGTATGTATGTTTTAATCCAGCATTTTTTAGAGTGCATATTATGCAGTAGCATATTATCTTCATCAGAAATGAAGACAATGAGAAATTTTGCATTTGACTGCATTCTTTTTTTTCCTGAATGTTTACATCAGCAGTTAGACACCAGACTGACTAGAAAGACATTTTACATTATATTGGTAGGCCTACTTAATTTCTTGTCTTTTGTTTTTATTTTATTAGTTTGTCTTGAATGATTGCTTGATCAATGTTGCATATAAATATTTATATTATTCAATATTTATATATAAAACAACATTTATATTGTTATTTTGTAAGACATCTCTATTAGGTTACATGGTACCAGGGATATTATACCATATATGATATGAGTGGAGGGCAGTGGGGACCCACATCAGTGTTTTTTTCATGAGGCCCACAATTTACTAGCTACGGCCCTGGTATATGGAAAGATGAATTATTAGTTTAGTCCGACTAAAATCAAACTTTTGAAGATTATGTAAATTTACTTAGTTTCTGTGGAACGTCTTACATGATAGAGGCCTGCAGAACAGTGTTATAGAAACAGGACACTTTCTGCTGTTATGACTAAACATTGCCCTCAGGTTGCTTCTTCAGCTTGGTGAACAACTGCATGTTGTTTTTATCCTGCAGGTCAATATGGTGAGTACTATGAGTCAACCGAGCTGAAAGCAGATCTGACTCAAGGATCAGAGGGGTCATACTTGTCTAGGCCAGCCCACAAGGTCCAAAAACTCTAAGGCCGTATGTTATCATCCCTCCCTGTGGGCAGGTTTTTTAAAGGAGTCATGACTAAGAAGTTAAGGTAGATGTCTGAAAGTCATAAAGTAGGATGCAGCGTTGTGCTGTAGAACTAAACGGATTGAAATCCTGAGTAAAACCTAATGGCTAAAAGAGAATAGAGAGAAAATTTGTGTCACATTGACTTAACAACAAACAACAAAAGGATAACAACTGTGCAGTAAAGTTTATTACCACTCCTACCCCATCTCCCCTTTTCCCGCTCTTTTTTTTCTGCTCTACCCAAACCAATTCACCACCAACTTCAAGCAGAATCTCCCCTACAACCCCTCAAACATATAACCCTCCTTAAATGATGCTCCACACGAGGAGGCCGTGGGGTGGCAGAGGAGCAAGAGCCGTAAGGCAGGGATGAGGCAGTCATGAGTCAGTAAACCCAGTATAATCTGTCTCCCACCGTGCCATAAAGCATCTGAAAGGAGATTACAATCTCACGGCAGAGTGGAAACGTGTGTCAAAAACAAACAGAGAAACACAGCTATTTTACCCTGACCACACGTCTCTAAGACAATGACAACAGCTAGGAGGTGGAGAGCAATCAGTGTCAATCAATGCTAAGATTCTCTCGTGTCTACTGCAGGAAACTGAAACTCAGTGTTTGATACTATAAATATCTTTTAAAGTTTGTTTATGTCCACTTTAAAAGTCTGTCTAAAGAAATAAAAATTTCACCTGCAGTTCCAGTCCAGTTTTTGTGAAGTCAGACTAACAGAACTAGATAATGTGATTGTAGTTTGGCTTCATCCAGCATGTATATGTACTAATTGGACCACAATTGGTCTCAACACTGTGCACTTGCTCGGAAAGACAGGTAAAACATGACATATCACTCAGTTATACTGTTTGACAAGGAAGAAAAGGAGTACTTTAGATAGTCTAAAGCTACATTTGTTGTTAAATGTAAAAGGGGTCCTGGGTTCAATTGAGGATAGGTAGATGATGGCTGAATCAAATTTAGACAAGCAAATTGGTGATTTATTGCTTTAAAACTATACAATAATTGTGTAATTTTCAAAGACAAAAATATCTTTTCTTGAAGTTGCATTTAAATTACACTCTGCTCAAAACTCTGAGGGGCCACGTGCCCTTTCAGTTTGGGGCGTGATGCTTCTGGGTGAGTTTATGCATCATTAAGCAGGTGGGAGAACAATGGCTTGCAGGATGCAACAGACATCTGGGGGGGTTGCAATACAACGGTTGCCTCCCATTGTCAACACGTTCGTTTACTGTCTGCATGGTATGAGCAGGAAGCAGCAGAGAGCCAATAACCATGAGCTAGATGGTTGGACGGATGCCTCTATCATGACAATAATGTAACGTAATTCTGATGAAAAACCCACCCCCTTTACCTATGCACACGACTGCTGTGCTGATGGGGAGGTGGGGCTGCCAACACACCCTTCTTTTGAGTCTTTTGAGGAGACCACAAGTGACAAAATAAAAATTTGTTTTTATGTTCAAGACATTATTCAGACATTATTCATACCTCAAATACACACAAAATGCTTTATAAAATGTAGAATTATTATTATTATTATTATTATTATTTTTTTAAAGGCATTTATGGAACAATGTAATGAGATAAATACATTTGTATTCCCTTTTCCTCCTCACCTCACAGTATTCACCTCACTTCCTCACACATTCATCAATAAGGAGTTCATTCACTGATTGCATTCCATAACAGATACAATTTTAGCACCATTAAAATAGTAAATAATAAAGAGGGTGTGCATATCATACAAATGTGGTTAAGCCTGAATTCTCTCTGTCACAGTAAGAGGACCAGATGTGGGGAATCATAATCCACTTGTTCTGATGCCAGCAGGTGTTCTAATGGAACAGAAATGTTCTTGTTGATCTTTAAATAAATAATAAGTACAATTCAAAATAAGTAAAATAAAATATAAAAATAGAAAGGTCTGTATATATTATGAGCTCAACATGAACCAGCTTCAACCTCCATTCAACCAGCCCACACAAATTTCATTTAGATAATGAACACATGCCACTGTAAAATCAGAAGATGACTATAATTTTGTTCTTTCATTTGGAAGAATGTTACAAATGTACTAAGAGGTAATTGTAAAATGGATTTGAGTGGCTGCACCCATGTGATTAATAAGCTGTCTGAGTGCATTCAGTGTGGAGACACTGGAGAATGAAAATGAAAAAAATAGCAAAGAAAAAGATCCTTACAAAAATGTTCAGTTTTTCATAATGTTTAGTATCTCTAACTCAACTATTCAGGATCAACAGAATTATTTATAGGTCCATATGTAAGGTTTTGTTACACCAGGGAAGGACCGATTCAATATATCACTAGTGTGCGAAGAGAGAAAGAGCAAGAGAGAAAGAGGAAAAGAGAGGATTACAGTGCATTAACATATCAAAGAGACAAAAATACAAGTCATATAGAGGAAAAAACAAAGAATGAGACAAGAAATGAAAAAAATAAATAAATAAAACACGTGAGTTGTAAATGAGAAAAAGACAGCAAAAACTCATTTTGGCAAACAAAAGTGAGCATAACAGCTGTAACTGTGCTGCCGATCAAAAAGCAACAGTTTCTCCGTCTATTCCTCTGTCCATCTCTTTTTTACGTTACCCACAAGTCGGACAAAAGCTCGGTGCACGTCACACTTCACTCTCCTCCCATTCCACACTCACTCGCTCACTTCTCAAACTGTTCAGTTTATACTCACCACAGCTGTCTCTTCGGAGGGATGCAGTTGTCTTTGTTGGAGGCTGTCACTCCCATGGCCATCTGCATCACTGTTATGTATTTCTGGTACTTCATATTGTCCACCACTACCACCACAAAACCAACATAGGTGAGCTTGTGCGCATCTATTCCCTGGCATCCGCCTGCGCCAGGTCCACGTCTGTCACTTTCAGAGCGCCATTTCCAGTGCTGAGGGACGGACAAGGAAAACACTCCTCAAGAAGCGCGACAAAAGGTACCATGCCGCTAGGACCCATGTCTGTTGTGACTCTGTAATCTCATTAGTGCTCTGAATAGCCGACTAATCCATACAGTGTTGGTCAGGAACGAAACATTGTTTCTGCGCGCTCCTCGCGAAGCACTTTCTGTTCTGAAAACAATCAGAGAGAAACTCTGACAGAAGCCAGCGGCAAGTGACAGCAGCAGAGCGTTTGTGTGTGAGGTAGGAGAGAGGAAAAGTGTGCATGTATATACGCACAAAAAAAAAAGGAGAGAGACGAGGGAGAGGGAGGGAGAGAAAGAGAGACGCGCACATGCTCGTGGAGAGCAAGAGTGGGGGTGAGAAGCAAAGAGAGACAGACAGCGAGAGAGCGTGCATGGAGCTCTCTCAGATGGCACGGAAATAGATTTTCAGAGAATCTAAACATAATGTGAGATGATTTACAAAACATCATGGTTCATCCAGCTCACAAAAAGGTCTGAATGCAAATGAGATCAAAACTGAGCATCCTGTGATTTGAGCTCTGTGACCGGTGATTACCTAATGGAAGAGGGGGATGGGAGACAGGAATAGGAGAGAGGGAGACGTAAAAAAGGGGAGAGAAGGCACAATGAATTTTTTAATCCCGAACACATGCACCTAACTGTCAGTAAACAAATTCAATACACAGATTAAAGATTGTTCAGCCAAACGCATCTGAATGCACCAATGCTATTTTAATCCACATAAAGCATCATCTCATCTAAAGTGACAATCTAAACAAGAGCCATTACAATGACTACCTGCTGACCTTTTTTCAGTCTCAATCTGCTTAAGTAACCCTCATCTGATCCCGCAGAGGTCTAAAGGGCAGCCGTTGTTAGCCTGACCATCGGCTGCATTAACGGAGTTAAAGGACTGGCTTAATTAGATGGGGCACTTTGCCACTAGACAAGAGAATGTTATTAGTCATATGCTTTCTGGGTAACTACGACATATAATAGGATCAGTTGAAAGTGCCTTCAATTTTCTTAATTAAGCAATTTTGTGTCATTCAGAAGACTCTTTTTGTTTACTGGACACTGATTGCAGGTACAGTCGCCTTCAATATTAACTGCATTTGAGTGCTTTGTGTCAGATAGCAATCTTAGTAACTGTTCTCCCTTTCTTGGTTACACCCACGTGGGCCTGAATTGGCGCTCGGTCTGAAGGACACCCAGATCCTTAACCTTTAGGCCTCCGTGGCACTAAATGAGATGGGAGATTGGGAGTGGGGGATCCACACTTAAAAAGGCTCGGAATGAAGAAATGGAAAGTGAATTGAGTGATTAGCGAGTCCATTGTAATTGCAAAGGGACGTTCTTATTGAAGAAAGATTCATTGATTATTATAATGGACCTCTTGGGTGTGCGGAACAACTACTTAACCACAAGCTATACAGAGTAAAATGGTATGAAATGTGACCAGGCAGAGGTTTGAGAGCGCACCAGTGCCTCAGTCCCACAGGAGAGCCTATTAACCTTTTTTTGGGTTAAGCATGACTAAGAGAGAGGTCAAACATCAGGACACATGGAGAAATATCACAGATCATGTGGAACAAAAGAGAGACCGCCTGAGACTAGTGGTTCAACGGATCACAAAACTCACGGTTCGGATCATATCACGGTTATTAAGTCACGGATCTGATCATTTTTCGGATCAGCAAAAAAAAAAAAAAAAAAAAAAAAAAATGGGGGGTAACTTTGCATTTATTACTTAGCCCACTTTAACTACTCCGATACCACAGCAGAAACTAATAGCCTAACTAATACATTATTAAAGGCAAGTGAACAGACTGTAAAAAGAACAAATACTGTACACCAATTACAAGCATAGATAAATACAACATAAAGTTACAAATAAAGTATAAGGTCTAACTGTAGTATTAATTTTCGTGTACAGAAATGTAATAATTAAATGTAAAATGACACTGTTCACTGTATAAATTTAATATAGATTAATCTTTGTTAAAGCTGTGTTTTGCTGTTTGATTTACACAACAGACAACAGCAGGTATTTATAGGTTGCTGTCACTTTAAGAGTAAGACCCCATGCACGCACACATCCGATAGATACACATCCGAATTCTCACCTCGTTCAGTTAAGACATAACCGAATATGTTTACGAGAATACTTGTATTTTGACTGACATATGCATTGAGGACGCGAAAGAGAAATCAATTTGGAGTTTGCGAGCGATCTGAAACGCGCCTCTCTCTGTGTGTGTGTGTGCGCGCGAGCCTTGTATGTATGTGCATCTGTGCGCACCGATAACAGCGTGGCGTGCAATACCGAATTAAATCCTCTTTTGCCTCTTCTAGCGCTGGAATGGTTTTATATCTATTTAATGTGTAAACTAGCAAGACAAAACACGTGCAAATGATAACCTTTCACTCTATTGCGGTTAAACTTGCAATTGATCCGCGAATCACATGCGTCCCGAACCGTGGGGCTTGGTCCGTACGGATCACGGATCAACAACGATCCGTTTAACCACTACCTGAGACTATTGTGATATTCTTGATATTTTCATTTAAGATATTTTTGCAGTATATTTCTATATTAAAGAAAATAAGTACGGTCTCAACACTCATAGCTTTTTTTCCCCTAACAGACCTGAAAATAATATGAGCACTTTCTCACCAGCAATTACATGCATCCACATTATTGAATTGAGCCTCACTAGTGAATCATATCAAGTCATGTTAAATATAGAATCTACAAGAGTCATACTAAAAGAGGTGTTAAGTACATCAGATACATATTTTATATTACTCAACAGGATTATATTAACAACATAATAATATAAATATGCATGTCTATCCATCCATCCATCCATCCATCCATCAAAAACTTAAATTTATTTTATTTCAGTTAGTTGCCAAGACAACATTTCTAATTTCTGTTTAAGTCGAAGTACTAAAATGACTAAAACTGAAATAAAAATGAATTAAAGCAAAAGCTAAATAAAAAAAGACAAAAGCACATAACAAAATTACCAAAACTTAAAATAAAATTCAAATGAAATTCAAAATACTATAATAACTCAAAGTGCGTCCCAATTCGCGTACTTTTAGTATAAATAGTGAGTAGTGTGTTCACACTGAAAATTCCAAAAAGAAAAAGTGCACTGTAAATACCTGGATGATGCACTTAATTAACCGAATAAACAAAGTGAGGAATGTTGGACACTTCATGCACTCAACTGTCACAGCTTTAATTACATAGCGGAGGGAGAGAGGCTAACAGACGCCGATGTTTAATGATAAAATAACCTTATAAAATTCATAGACTACATAGTGTAATTGCATAGTGTACAGTGCATCATTTGGGACACAATTTAGAAAGTAAAGTTTGTCGGGACAAGCTTTTATTGTGGTTTGACAAATACTTTTTTTTAGTTTGAATGTTTTATAAGCTTCTTAGCATGATTTATCATATTGTTAGCATGTCTCAACATGTCTAGCATTATTTTACATATTGTTAACATGTTTGTAGCTTGTTTTAATACAGTGCTAGCATGAATTAACATGTTGCAATCATTTAATGTTTCTAGTATGTTTTAACACATTGCTAACATGATTTAACATGTTGCTAGCATGTTTTAACACATTGCTAACATGATTTAACATGTTGCTAGCATGTTTTAACACATTGCTAACATGATTTAACATGTTGTTTACATGTTTTAACGCATTGCTAACATGAATTATGTTGCTAACATGTTTTAACATACTGCTAACATGAATTAGCATGTTGCTAGCATGTTACAGCACGTTACTAATATGAATTAGCACACTGCTAGCATGAATTAACATATTAACATGCTTTAACAAACATTAATTATCATGCTGCTAGCATGTCTTAGCACATTGTTAACATGATTTTGCACATTGCAAGCAAGAATTAACACATTACTAAAATAAACCAGCACATACATAGATTAACATGATTTAACATGTTGCTGTCATGATTTAACATGTTGCTAGCATGAATTAGCATGTTAATATGTTTTAACACGTTGCTAGGCAGTTGCTAGGGTGTTCTTGGTGTTTGATATGCCGTTGTAAGATGGCTGCTAGGGTGTTTTGGGTGGTTTCCAGGTGGTTGCTAGGGTGTTCTGGGTGGTTGCAATGGTGTTGCTAGGCAGTTTCTAGGCTGTTTGTGTGGTTGCTATGGCATTGCTATGTGGTTGCTAAGGATTTTCTATGTTATCAGTATACTGTCCAAAGTAAATAGAGGCCAACTCCAATTTACTATGGAGTGCTAAGGTATGGATTTTCATTGTTGCTATGGTGAGCTAAGCACTCATCAGGGTTATACTTGTAGACTGGTTGTCAAGCCAACATAATAAATAAATAAATAAATAATAGAGAAAGGTGTTTGAATATTTTATCTTTTACAAAATCAGGATGAAAAAGAATAGTGGGAAGTCAGGGGATACTAACTGCACAGAAAATGAATTTAATGACTTTGATGACACAAGACAGCAGAAACCAAACAAAAGCAAGTGCATTAAAGGCATATACGAATCACATGACCAAAAGGCAAGTTTCTCTTGTTAGAACAGCCATCCTGATCAGAGAGCATGAAGGTCAGATAGAAAGTGACGTGTCAGCAACTTGCATGCCCTGAGGTCTCTAATAAAAGAAAGAAAATAGACTTTTCTGTCTCTTTTATTCTGTCAATACTCTGTTTCTATAGGCAGGTCCTTGAGACACTTCAGATCAAGTCTTTAAAACGGTAAACTGGATAATGGCTGATCCATTCTATTCATGAGCTATGCAGATAAGTAAAACAGTATGCATCTAAACTAATACCCTATTCATATTTATTTTACACATCTACATGCGCACAGAAAGTGCAAAGAAATTCAGTGTTCAAAAGCCACCGCTGGACACGCTTCATTTACAAATTTAGAAACAAACTCTTGGAAATGCATTTTACGCTCATCATCTTCAGTTCAGTCTGTCTAATCCGTTCTAATTACAATGATAAACACTGCATAATTCATGTTGCACTGTCCTTTTTGCAATACATAATTTATATACACATTTAATAAATTCGAGCACAGAGCTGACACTTGTGTCCCAGCCAATTATCATCTTTACTAAAAGTGTGCGGGACTCTCTAAAGAACTACTTATACTTTATAATGTCATTTAAGAAAAGGTCATACAAATCTAAGTGACATTGTCTCATCTAGCGCACAACATTTCTGGTGTCTCCTCTCATTTTCTTGAACAAATGTGTTTTAATGTGTGCTGCAATGGTCTCTCACCAGAAAGTAGGGATCTGGGCAGCAGAAGTATAGCCCAAGGTCAGGAGAGGTGGATACTAAACTCACACTCGCACAACAGCAGGCAGCCACAGCAGGTTTTCCTATTAAAACCTCACACCTTTCAGTCACAGGTGACAGTGAGGTGCTTAACTGAGGAGATGGTGACTGGCACGCTGAGCTGAGGACTCGCATTGATTAAAGCTGGCATTTAAAAACTACTTGTTGTAGTTTGTCCCTGCTTTGAGAAGCACCGGATGGGTTTAAGATGGAGATTTCCCCCGGGGAAAACGTGTTGATTATCCCCGGCCATAAGTTACACCCTCAACTGGCCGGTGGACAAAATTAATCACATGACCCACCGTGGCGAGATTAATTCTGAAGCCTTGGACTACAGCCCCTTCCATTCAATCACGGATGGAAATCTAACAGAGACGGCCAAAGATTCGAGCGCACACAGAGACTAATGAGGAGATGAATGCAGCTACACAGGGAGAGAAAATCAAACAAACAAATAAACAAACAGATGCCCTTATTAGGCAGATTCATTCAAGTCAGGCATTGCCGTCCACCAGCTGCTTGTTGTCAGACCCGTTACAGCAGCAGAGAACCACTGTAACTCAATCCTGACACAACAACCCCCTCATAATTGCCATGACAACATGACGCCCGGCAATCTCCATCACCCGCTCCCTCAGGGCATGACATTTAATGCTAACATGCATGAACACAATACACAGAAAAAAAATATATATATATTTATGCTGGGGAATCTTTCCACAAAGGAAGCTTTCTTACATGCCAGAAAATGAGCACGCCATTTTGGCAGATGGCACACTTGTGGTATGAAATATGCACAAAGTAATCTAATATGTATGTAAACAAGCTTTCATTGGAATACCCCACTTTCTGTTCTTCTTCCTCCTTTCACCTCACTTAAACTCTGATGTAGTTTCCCACGCATAAGCCGATACCTCCAGAGGCCTCGGGAAGTGTTGGGATTATGGAGGGGTTCGATGAGGTTGAAACCCCCTAGTTCCAGTCAAAATCCTACTGGTACCTCTAAAAGCTGGCTGAGGGGGTCATTGGACCGCTACTGGTCATTAAAATTTAGTGTTAGAGCAGGAAATAGACACATCCATGATGACAGACTATTGCATATATTAGAACACGGTATTAAATAGCTACTCATGGTGCTGTCTGCCCTAGGTATACATGAAGGTGGCAATGTAGCATATTGAGGGTGTGGTTTTGCACAAGGAAAATAAATCCCAGCTCATGTTGTTGCCTGTTCATTTCAAAGAGGAAAATGAAGAGAAACAAAAGAACAAAAAAAAAAAAAAAAAACTTGTCCACACAAACAACAAACCACAACCAGAACTGTATTTGTTTTTGCTTATAAAATATGGGTGTTTAATAAAACAGATAATTAATAATGATAATTTAATGTTTTTCAAAGTCTCTTGTGCTCATCAAGAATGAATTTATTTGTTCAAAAATAAATTAAAAATTGTAATATTGTGGAAATTTGGATACAATTTAAAATAAGTTTTAATATATTTAAATTTATTCCTTTATTCCTTTGATGGAAAAGTTGCATTTTCAGCATCATTACTCCAGTCTTCAGTGTTGCATGATTCTAAAAATCCTTCTAACTTGCTGATTTGGTGCTTAAAAAAAACAATACTTATTATTATCAATGCTGAAAACAGTTGTGCTGCTTAGTAGTTTTGTAAAAGTAAAAAAGCTTCTGTAATGTTATGTCTTTCTTGTCATCTGTTTATAATTCACACTATACATACTGTATGTGAAACTTTGCAAAATTCAAAGAATGGATACATTATTTCAATGTTCCCCATTAGACATTCTGCTGACTATAAGTAATGTTGCATACTACGTTACTTACATGTCTACTAACTCTCATTAGAGTATTAGTTGAGTATTAGTAGACTGTTAGGAGTAGGGGTAGGGTTAGTAAAATAAGGAGTTCGGGTTAGTAGACTAAGTTGACCTGCACTTGCAAAGTTACTTATAGTCAGTAGAATGTCTGTTGGGGAAGCATCAAAATATGGCCCCGTTTCCACCGCAGGAACTTTCACCAGGAACTAGGGACTTTGGGGTGGTACTCGGTGTGTTTCGACCGCAGGAACCAGGGTCTAAGTAAAGTTTTGGGTAAAAATTCTCCCCTCAAAATGTCCCTGCTTGCGAGGTAGTACTTTTTCAAAGTTCAGGAACTTTCGGGGGTGGGACTTGGGCGCTGAATATGCTGATTGGTTGAGTTCACGCAGCATTTTGATTGGTTGACTCCACGCAGCATTTTATTTCAACCACCATTTTTAAAAGTCTGTTGCAGTGCGTGCAGTAAGAGTTGTTTGCAATTTGAATCAACATTGGAGTTTAAAAATACGACTGATGGACCGATGATGAGCTTCAGGCTTTATTAAGCTTATATGTGGAGGACGAAATCCAACGGGAACTGGAAAGGTGCGCGCAGTCCTACGTCACCGGACTTATCTTCACAGTACTTTAGACCGCTATGGAAATGCAGACAGCAACAGGTCTAGGGGAAAAAAAAGTTCCTGGGAAAAAAGTTCCTAGGACAAATTGTTCCGGGTAATTTCAGTGGAAACGAGGCTTAAAGTGTTAGCAGATATTAAGCAGACAGTCTACACTCTACTAATACTCTAATGAGAGTTAGTTGGCATGTAGGTGCGACGTTACTTATAGTCAACAGAATGTCTAAAGGGGACCAAGAGTTACCCAAAGAATATAATAACTCACAGCTATTAACATCAGATTCTAATTAGTATAACTTGAAATATCATTTGTTTTTTACTTGCAATCTATTTCTTCCAAATATTTGGGTCCTCTGGACGCTTTAGTATAATTCAAACATACCTAGCTTCATGTACCCAGGGCTAAAAGAAGTAAAAAGGGGTTGAGGTCTTGGGCTAAGAGCTCAGTACAAGTTGAGCCATGAGGCAGGACTGGAGAAGTGATTTATGACTGTTGTCCAGAGGGCAGGGAAAAAAGGCAAAGGACAGACGAAGCAGGTGAGGGAGAAGGGCCAGACAGCAAGGGCAGAGTGCTGTGGCATTTCATAGCGGGCAGAGACAGAAGGGCAGTGAGGCATGAGGCCGCAGCAGTCCCACTCTGCCTCCTACATCTCTCACTCACACACAGTTTCATCAACTCTCCTGTCACCTCCTCTCTTCAGTCATTAGTGCCCCACACTGAGAAAAGTGCTGACGGCTCCTGGAGTCTTACAGTCGGGAAGAAACTCAAACGTACGATTACCTGAATTTCTGTACCAAGCTGAGCTCTATCCCACACCAGAAACCACTGCATTAAACAGCCACTAACTGGACCACATAGATACAGGCAAAGTGAACAATAAAAATAATAAATTATATTAAAATTAAAAAATTTAACTGAAACTGAAAAAAGCAGTTTATATAAAGTTATTACAAACATTATTTTAAAGGCAGCATAAAATAGAAGTTGCAATAGTCTTTTCTTCCCTATTGTGACGTATATCCTAGTGAAACTGCTTCTCGAACAAGAAAAAAAGTAGGGCAGATTTTGTCGGTCTGTAATTGATTGGATCATTGTGGTTTGCTGTTGCTGTGATCTCATGTGAGTGACAGGTTGTCCCGCCCTCATCATCGGAGAAGAGAAGAGATGGTGCTGCATGAGGGATAGGAAGTTATTTTGGATAAAGATTATGAGGGCACATGAATTTTAAGAAAATAATGATGTGCAGTGCACAAATAAATCATTTATAATAAATGCCACAATATTCACAATATTCTATATTATATATATATATATATATATATATATATATATAATTTATTTATTTATTTAAGTAAAAGACAAAGCAAGAAGCGAGGTGTTTACTAAAACATTCTCCAGCATATACGGGCTGGAATAACGCCTTCGCCTTAACAAGGGGGTCATCAGAATCTGACAGTGTTTCCATGGTGATGAGGAGAATGGATTTTCAGCTCTTCCAGTGGAAATTCTCTCTGGAAAGCCCAATTTCTCTTACAAAGAGCAAAAGAGTGACGGAAAGACATAAACAGAGATTGACAGAGATACAGGGCAATGTACTGCGATTACGTCAATTGCAAATGCCTAGTGTGTGTGTGTGTGTGTATGCTTAGATGTGAGTCCATTAGAATTCAAGCATGTGCACTTAGTCAATTTCAATCAATGGATAAATAATGGTCTGAGAACAAAATGTAGATGGTTCTACTAATGTGCTATTAAAAAAAGAATCCTGGGAGCAGTTTCAAGGGTTATGTTGTTGCCATGGCATCAGGACACTGTAGCTGAAGGCACCAGAAAAAAAAAAAAAAAGAAAAAAAAAAGAAAAAAAAAACATCAACAGGAGACAGTATAAGATCATACAAATATATCTCTTCTACATAATTTTGTTCCAGTTCTTAAAGGGATAGTTCACCCAAAACTAAAAATGGTCACAATTTACTCTTCATGTCGTTCCAAACTTGTATGACTTACTTTCTTATGGAACACAAGAGAAGATATTTTGAAGAATGTTGGTAACCAAGCAGTTTTGGTGAACATTGACTTTCATTGTATGAGACATTTCTCAAAATCTCTTTGTAAAAAACAGAATTTTCATTTTTGGGCGAACTATCCCTTTAACTAGTGGGTGAGACCAGGGAGTGTTGTAATATGAATTGAATTTTAATGCTATCAGACTAACCAAACTGAAATTAGTTGCAGGGATGAAATCATTATTACTCATGACCACTGTCCTCCTGAGGTGACAGTAAAAGTCATAAATCTCAGTATAAAATATAAAGGATTTACAGGACAAAATACATTTTAAGTAGGGTGACCAGACGTCCCGTTTTTCCCGGGACACTCCCGTATTTCAGCTCTATTTTTAGTGTCCCGACTTATTACGAAAAATCATGTTTTGTCCCGCATTTCATCTTTCCTAAAATTTCGTTACAACTGGGTGATCATAGGACGAATAGTAGTAGTAGTGTTCTGTCACGCAAGAACAGCCCAATCAGTTCGTCGTAGAACAAAATTACCATCCAATCACAATTCGTTAAAGATTAGTGAAGGCGGGATAGGCGTAATCGCGCTGAATGACACAGACCAGAAGCGCTCTCCCTCTTTCCTTGCGCGCGATCCCTGTTCTCTCAGACTGCGCGCGATCAGTTCTCCTTGGCCTGAATGGTCAAATGCGTACATAGTTGTCAAAATGTCCATCGTGTGGAGTATCTCACGTAAATACAGTAGGTTATGGCTTAAGTGGACGTAAACAGGTGGGTGAAAACAGGATATGTGTAAGTATATTACATCCATTCGGTCTTAAAGGGACAGTAGCCTAATTAAATATTTGTCTGTCATTAATGTTAGTAAAACAATAAAAGATGTTAAATAAATGTATACATGGTAAATAAACCTACTGTATCTGAAAAACAAGTTTATTTCATTTGTATCTTTATTGTATTTTTTGTATTTGTAATTTGTTTGTAAATTTCTTTTTTATATAACAATTTTTATATATACACATATACATATACACACAAACATCGTGAAATAAAAATATGGTCATATTGCCCACCCCTTGCTCACCCGTCCCCTATTCCACCATGAGAAATCTGGTCACCCTAATTTTAAGGTTACAAAGTTATCTCCCCAACTTAACACCGCTTCTGCACATCTTGCAGATATCCGCACTTAACTCACAAAAGAAATGACTTGCTTGACTTGGACTCGTGAACAAGTGACTCGAGGCTTGACTTGGACTCGAAGACAGAGACTTGTGAAGAACACATTTTGGTACAGCATTACCGATTACATTCTCTCTTTACTACCCCACATGACAGCATGAAACGCAACATTTTATTATTCATTCTTAATTCATTCATTCCCTATCAATATGTGCCGCAGCAAACACACCAAGCCAGCATCATTTTTTACACACGTGAGGCATCTGAAAGCATTCATATTCATCACCCATTAGAAAAGTGCTGTTATATAAAGTAACAAAAAACAGTACCAATCAGGGGCGTTTCCTTCGAGGAGGCAAGGGAGGCAGTGCCTCCTCAAAAAAAAAAATGGGATGAGAAAATAATCTATATTACATATAAAACAACACAAATATTACAAATTATGACATTAAAAAGAGCGCAAGTCACTCGTATTTCTTAAGGAACACTGCCCAACAGCGACACCCGCAGGTAAAGTTACAGCAGGAGTCATGCCTCCCTTTGCTCTTATAGAAAACCATAGAAAACCATTAGACCCCCAGCGTGCGGTGGGTTTTATGGGGGGTAATTGAGAATGAATGGGGGAAAGTCACGTGAGAGGAGGCAATGTCTCCATCGCGCTATGATTGGATGTAATTGGTTATGATTGGACATGATTGGTTTGTGCGATAAATCCCACCTCTTGTTTACATGCACGTTCCACGCGTCAGTTTGAATGAACAAATGATGGCGTCAATGGGAGGACTAATTGAAAAGTAAGTAAACAGATCACCCAGTTAGATATCACTGCTTTATGTCACTTCAAAATCAAACTTGAAATGGACTGAAAGCATGATGACTGCGGGGGTTTTTAGTGCAATCAGCTTGGTGAAATTAAAAATACAATTCGTGTCTGTGACAGACGGTGTTTACGGAGCATGACTGATGATCCAAAATAGCCTAAGTTAAGAAAAACATCAATACACAAATAAAATATATTGTTTAAATTATTATTGCCTTTAGTTATTATTTTGGAATGAATGTAGAAATGCTTAAAACACTAACTTGATGAGATTGACTTGGTTTTGATAAATAGAACATTTATTACAATACATTATTAATGTAAAATTACAAAATAGAATTGTATTTGGTTTCTTTTTTTCTTTTTTGATGTAATGTAAAGTAATGTTCATTTAACAAGGAAGATGTGTCAACATTAAGAGTAATGCACACGAATTTACATTGATTCATAAATAAAAAATTTGCCTCCTCATTGCAGAACACCACTGCACGCCACTGGTACCAATATACAGTAACCTTACCTTGAGATAATCTTTGTGCAATAGGTGATTCTCTACAGAAATATTTTTGTTATACTAATTGAAAGTCTTTTCATACCCTGATAGAAATCACCATGTTAAACAGTCTAAATGTATTTTTATAAATATATATCATCTGTGGAAGGCGTAGGACCATAAAATGTTCATCCAAGCATTATATTTGGTCCGAATGAAATAATACGATGTCCTCCCTGCCTGTCAATGTATGTTCCCATTCAGTTGGTTCACTCGATACAACACATGACTATGGGATATCGCACTCTTGCGCCATCTGCTGAAGACACCTTTATTCATGCCTGAAAGACCAATGACGCATGACGACATGGGCGGGGTCACCTGCCCACAGCATATAAATGCAGTCGCATGCGTCATTCCCTTTGTTCTTCAGCTCTTCACCATGCTGTTCGAACACCATCACGCCACATTATCGCAAGAAGAAAGCCCACAGTGTTATCGAAGGGCTAATAAGTTTTTCTCAAACAAGATGTTCAAACATGCCACATTCACAAGAAAACCTACGGTGGTGACTCTTGAAGACAAGGGAATAAAAGAGAAGTTTTTAGCTCGAGTTTATCACAACTAACAAATGGCTAATAAACTTTTTCATTAGAAATATCTGAACATAAGTTCTCGCCCCTGTCCTTTGGCATGTGGGTGTTTATGGTATACTCACGAGCACAGTCCAGTGTGGTTGGAGTTGTCCACGCTAGGCTGGATCTCTCCAACCGCAATGCATGTGTGCACTGCCAGCATCCCTATCGTTCCACACTCAAGCGGCGTGTAGCGTGTGCTTGGCAGGGCAGTGGCCCGAACACGGTCCGCTCCTGTCTTTGGGTGCTAGTCCAGATGCGGCGATCGCCATTTTTGGAGGCTTGGAGTTGGGATGATCGTGTGGAGGCCGAGGAGTGTCGGTGTAGTGTTCACAACATGGTCCCCCTAGCTGCCCTGAGTTTAAGTGGAACTTTGACTGTCGGGGGATGATTCTGTCTCGCTGGATGCAGGCAAGGAATGCTCTGATGATATATATTTTTTAAACAGGGCCGATCACCGCTCCCCCGAGGTGGTGGGTGGAAATGAATTGCATTGATCCGTATTGGAGAGCGGCAAAAAAAGTTTGTTGGTTGAGTGGCCTGCCCCTCCTCCGATACAGAGCTCTATTTGACTCCTGTAAAAACAGTGATAAGAACTTGCCTGCCAATCTATCCAGATTGGGTAGAAATGACTCTGCAAGATAGCGGGTTCAGTTTTAAGTATGCTGTCAATAAAAGAAATGTGTGTTCAACATACAAGGCCACATGTGTTGATTTGTCAAAACAATCAAAATGCATTAGATCCGCTAACCTCACAGTCTGGCCGTGTGCCGACAGGAGGAGGAAAATGCAGTGATATGCAATATGCATATCACCAGGTGATGCCTGGTGATCCTCGCGGTCTGCCTCGAGCGGTGGCGCGCATGCACACTTAACACCCTGGCTTCTTCACATGATTCCAGTGGGGCCATCGGCTGCAGCTTTCTTTCATGCCCCCCTCTGTTTTGGCAGAGTAATTGCAACTTCGGTGTCTGAGAGGGCTTTCCCAGTACTGAGAGAGGAAATCCGTGTTCTCCTCAGCAAAGTGGCAATTCAGGTGGTGCCACAAGGGAAGATGGAGAAAGAGGTTTCAGCCGTTACTTCCTTGCATATCTGCAAGAGGTGCAGAAGTATTGGTTCTGCTGTGCCATCAGAGCATAAGATGGTTCACCTATTTGGATGAACTGCTCCTGGCTGCAGACAGCAGGGAACAAGCAGTGTTACAAACACATGCACTTGTTTTCCATTTATGAGCTCTGGGATTCCAGATTAATCTCAAAAAGGGGCTGTTATATCTCTGTTAGATTCAGAGCCGAACAGAGGGCAGAGGACTTTCATGGCTGTCTGGCTTAGTTTTGGCTGGGGAGACAACTTTGTGTGTGTTACATTTTTTGGAGTAGTTCTCCTGGTACTGAAACACTTGGCCCAGCAGGGTAAACGTGTTATTCAGAATGAAAAATACGACAGTGGTCGTATATAAGCAAGCAAGGAGGTACTCCCTCTCTTTCCCTGCTAAAAGTTGGCACGGACACTCTTGATATGGGGCAGACCTGCCACTGTGCACCCTTGAATAGTGGCGCAGATCTGGGATCAGTTTCGGCACCCTAGGCCAGAATGGTGGTCTCTAGGGGCCTACCTGTTGAGAGAGGGAGAATCTAATTGTAGCAACAATAAGCTACAGAAGCACTTGCATTTTGGAATGCATTGCATTGCGTTGAAGTAGCGTGCATTTGAAGGTTGGTGCAGCCAAATATCTGTATCGCCATATCAGTGCATGATTGAGGGGACACTCCCATTCCACGCTGGAAGTTTATTGGACAGCCGTTTTGGCTTGTCATGAGGGCATTAATGGTGCTGCGCTAAAGTGCGCACCTGCTTGCCTTTCGGTTCCTTAAAGGCCCAGGTATACTTCATCTTCCGCTCCATGTCGCGCACAGTCGAGAGCGCAAGCTTTTCAAAGTATATTCCTTTGGCCGCATGTGCACTATCTTGTGGATTTTGTTTTTAAGTGCTTTGGTTTTCTAGTACTCTCTCTCCTCTCTGCCTATAGCAGGTGTGTGGTGAGGGCACTGGCACCGTTGTACTATGGCTGCTGTCGCATCATCCAAGTGAATGCTGCACACTGGTGGTGGTTGAGGAGAGACCCCTACATGATTGTAAAGTGCTTTGGGTGTATGACAGTACATAGGAAATGTGCTATACAAATACCTCATTCATGTCACTCGCACATGTGTTGTTGTATACGCACTCTCCAAAGGGTCACAAAAATTGGGCTGCACACAGACGGTGTGCGCAGACATCCGCAGACTCTCCTGATGGTGATAATTATGTGACACGGATAGTGCACAGACTGTCATGGAACTTCCACGTTCCGATCTGTCTTGCGCACAGTTGAGAGCGCGGGCCTTTCAAGGTATACTCTGGTCATAAGTGCAGAAAGACGCATTTGGCGAAGGCACTTGCTAATGGACTTTGTTCCTAATTGATCAAGTCACTCATACATGTGCTGTTGTACTCACACTGTGGACCGTCCTGTTGCACATGCAGCCAAAGTATACTTTGGGCTTTAAGGGGCTCAGCGTTTTTAGGCTCATTACAAAATTTAATGGTGCTGTCATAACCTGATGGTAGATCTGGAGGCTACGTGTGAACCTCCGTTTGAGCCTTTAGAATCCTTGAATATAAGGATGCTGCCCTGTCGTTGGTGCTGCAGCGAAGCGCGTTGGTGATCTTCATGCGCTGTCAGTGCATCCCTTTTGCATCCAATTTGTGTTTGGTTGTGTTGCGTCCGAACACGGTGTATACGCCTAAAGTCATGTCAGGACTGCACTCTCATTCGAGCTGCCTGCCCTGGAAAATCTCTGGAAAACAGGAGACTTGCTTTGTGCCCTGTGCGAGTTGTACGCAGTTACATTGGGCAGATGCAGGCTATGCACTCATCTGACCAGCTTTTTGTCATGTTTTCCGACTCGGCCAGTGGGAAGCTGCTATCTAAGTGACATCTTTCACATTGGATTGTAGAAAGCTATGTCTATAGCACATAAGGAGTTGGTTCTGCCTGGAGGGGTGTGTGTGCACTCTACGAGGGGCATGGAAAGTCATGGGCATGGTTTAAGATTTTTGCGTGGATGCCAGTTGGGTGTCACTGCTCACGTTTGTCCGGTTTACCGGCTAGATGTCATTGCAGCGACGGTGGCTCAGTCTGTGCTCACCTCAGTGTTTTTTTTTTTAACCAGGGGCCGTCGCTCCCTTGAAAAAAAGGGTATGTGGCAGTGCTGGTCCCTTAGGTTTAGTTCAGCGACTTTGTAGGGTGTGAACATATGTCCCATAGTCACGTGTTGTACCGAGTGAACCGACTGAATGGGAACGTTGAGTTATTCATTTAACTACTGTTCTCAGAAGGAGGGAAACGAGGTACAACACCTCTGAGCCCCGCGCAGTCAGATGCTCAGCGAAGAGCTGGACTAAACAAAAGGAATGACGCATGCGACAACATTTATATGCTGTGGGCAGGTGGCCATGCCCACATCATCATACGTCATTGGCCTTTCAGGCACGAATGAATTGCGCCATCAACAGATGGCGCAAGAGCGCAATATCCTATAGTCATGTGTTGTACCTTGTTTAACATGTATAACAACATTTTTATATACCCTCGCGCACACTGTTTGCGCAGACATCATACGTCATCAGCACATTTCATGCTATGCAGAGTACAGACAGACGTCGGTCACAGAGCACCGCAAACAAACAGCAAACACCTTTTACAGTTCCTCCAAAACAACGAGCTTTTACTGCGTTCATGCCATAACTACCGTAATTAAGAGATGGCAACCCGTGACATTCAAACCAGAGCTGTTCACGTTCTCAGACTCTGAATTATGTGTTTCCATGTCAACAGTATCAACACCAAAATGAATCTGCAGCAGTCAGGTACAAGTTCTCTAAAAAGTTGCTGACATTCATTATTATTGTAATGTTACGTGCTTTGAGACATGAGGTAGTTTAACGCCGTCTCTTGTGATGCTTTGCCAAGAGCAGCTGTGTGTGTGTCCCTTCATGTGTTTTGGAGGAAGCGTGGCTTTGGAGAAGCTCTGAAGGGAGGGTGGGATGTTATGATTTGAAAGCTAGCTCGCTATTGCTAGCCTCTCCGAAAATGTCCTATTGCACCTTTAATTTAAAAAGCAATCAATTAATCCAAAGAGGAACTGCAGTGTTACATAGCTGTCAAGAGGCTTGGTTGCTGTCCATTTTCAAGAAGTACAAGTTTCCATGTCCTTTTCATGTTTTTTTCCCAAATATTTGCTACCATATGCATATAATATCCAAATTTACCAAGTTAGCTTGAATATGGACTGGACGGACACTTTCATACGCATTTTATCAATTCATTTCCACAGATCGGTTTGTTGAGCCAGGGTGGGTTTTTATATCACCTTATCACAAACGACACATAGAGGGGAATTTTGTTTGTGTTGTTTACTGCAAGTAACGTTTGTTTATACACGGGTTTTGTTACCGCCAGCATTCACTTACAAAGACTTGAGACTTGACCTGGACCCTAAAGACTTGACTTGGACCTTAGAGACTTGAGACTTGACTTGGTCTTGGCCTTAAGGGACTTGTGAACATGTCTGGTATCTACTGTACATACCTATCAGTTAGAGTTGTGTCAATACTATCTGGGACTGGGACAACTTTATAAACTTGCACCATATAAAAAGAGAGAGAAGTAGAAGCACAGATTTTCTCATTTTTTGGCTAACATATTTGTTTAAAATCTAGTCCACTTCTCAGGCACGTCCGACAGCTTCCTTTTTCCATTATGCTAGGCCAAGCTATTTAAATTTATGCAATTAAAGTTATGTTCTTCAGGAGCTTCCTTTGTTTGAAACTCAACACTGAGCAATGACGTTTGTGTGTGCGTTTCACTGCGATTAATTTAGCATCCTCCCTTTGTTTATTTTAGCTGTTTACAGCATCAGGCCTGGTTCTGAATGAATGCCAATGCCAGGCACGGGAAGGAGGGGGTATATTTTTGCTGCACCAGCCACTTCTGCATTGGCTTATCAAGGTCAGCCAATAAGCCGAGAGCCAGAGCCTGTGGAGGAAGAAACCTGAACCAGCACAGCGTCACAGCAAGGCCCACACAAATCATGGCAATCTGACTTGGTCCGTAACTACAGGAGATAGGAGACAGTGCCCTGTTTCAAAACTAAATTCCAACTTTTTGACTAGTTTTGAAGGATGGTCTTTCTGGCTGATGTTAAACTTCTTCAGAGTGTTGTTTTAAATAGATCACCACTTTCAACGTCATCTCCATTTTAAGCTAAACTTAAAGTCGCGATAAAACGGAATTAGTGATTTCCTTTGAGATTTTCCTACGGGGTTTTATAATGGGGTTTTTCAATTTATGAGTAAAATAAAGCCTGTGGTAAACATAACTTGACGATACTTTGATGTTTTGTTCTACAACTGCACTTGCAACCAAATGGATAAGTACATGATTAAATTCATAATATTACACCATATTAAAGTGCCCCTAATATGCTACTTGAAAGGTTCCTAATTCTGTCTCCTACAACAGGTTTACATGCATCAAAAGTCAAAAAACACTTTCCATTTTCACATAATATACATTGCACATCACCGCATTTTTCAATGATTCTCAAATGACTCATCAGATGAACCAGTCTCTCTAAACCCCTTTTTTCCACGTGCCTGCTCTGCTCTGATTGGCCAGACAGCCCAGTCTGTTGTGATTGGTCTTTTTACCATAACTGATTCAACTCCAGAGGCTTCCTAAAGCTCAGCTATTGTACACACTGTAAAGACAGTAACGATGGCATCGATTTTACCATATCAATCTGAGGGCGAGTCCGATGATGAAATATTGGAAGAATTAGTTATTCATCCCGAACCTCCATCGCAAGGATGACTTAAGTAGGACGTTTCTCAGTGATACGCTACTAAGTTTAACATACAATATGAGATGAACTGTAATTCCTCACCATCAGCATTAACAAGTGTATGTCCATCAACAAATTGATGTGTATATTTCTAATTTATTGCAGTGCACATGTGGGAACTGTATTATTAAATTAACAGTATTAATAACAGTGCATATGTTAGCCGAGCACTAACGTGAATGACTGATGTAACAGAATGAATGTGAATGTAGGCGGGCATTATGCAAATGTGTTAACTTGTGAATTACAAATGACTCATTTAAGTGGTTCAAGTCGATTCTTTCTTTTGAGAGACAATAACTTTATTTATGATGCACTTTCAGCTTTACAACTTTGCAGACTGTTTACATTCACATAAAGCTACATTACACACTGCATGAAAGGTAATTTTCAAAAATCCATAATAGGGGCACTTTAACATTATTAAAAATACATACTGAGTGACTGGCACAATCTTTATCATAGAATACACAATAAGTTGACAGTTCTTTTTCTTGTTTCTTTTAATTTATTTTCAAGATCTAAGGTAAATTAGTCATCATGACTTTCAGTATGGCTATAAAGGGTCACGCAAAAATGATATTCAAAGTCACATTAGATGCTTCTAACATTACATAAAGCACATAAACAGTACCTGAGATTATACTTTATATGTTGTCATTGCAGCCGCGACGTCGCAGAAATAGAAAACGTTTCTAAAATAGCATCGTCGAATATCGACACGGACATGGACACGGTGTAATGGATTATCAAAAAATGAAAGAAAAAAAAAAATGTAGGGCAGGGACTTAGTTCCATGCATCAATTGTTGATTGTGGGTGTTTGACTCAAAAGTGGAGACAGATGAACGTGAGCTTGCAGAAGCCAAGTTTAAGGGACTAAAAATGATTAGAGAACCCATGCATATGTCAACAGTCAGAAAGTCTGCCATTTTCACTGGAGGGTCTAGTTATGACATTTTGAACATTTATAGAATGAAACATTTGAACAGATTAATTGTTCACAATAATATCTAAAACATGCATACAATGGATAGGGTGAATTTTCATTTGATGCCCAGTTTATTGAGGGTTTGCGAGATGTTTTACCAAGACACTAGGCTTACAAACAACCTTAAGTAGGAAGAACATTGCGTTTCCACCAACAGCTTGTACTTTTGTGCATAGAGTAAAATAAATCAGTGCTACTGAGGAACCATTGGATGTTGATACACATATATTTTATTAGCTTTCTGAGTTCTCCTATGCATTTAGGTAGACAATCCAAAACCTGTTACATAATTAAATAATTTCATAACATCTCTGTGGCCTTTTCTGAAATGCCACTTTAAAGCATGCACTCTCAAATGTTTGCCTGTGTGGCTGGATCGATAAGGCTGATTAAAGCCTAAGCCACATCAATGCACACATGAGACCTATCAATAATCTCACTTCAACCAGGCAGGCAGAACTACTTCAGAACATAAAAGAAAAGAAAAAAAAGAAAAGAAAAAAAAAAAAGAAAAAAAAAAAAACACTCTACAATTTCAAGCTTAAGAGAGCTGCAATGAAATGATAGGGGGCCCTAATCCATCACAGCCTACTCTTGATTTGACCTAGCCAGAACGTTATCAAATTACATTTTTTTTTTAAAAAGTAAGTGATAGACCTAAATCCCAGGCTGGAACAAAAGATTAAATAAAGAATGCTAGAAGTGCATAAAGTCATTTGAACTATCTGGACCTAAAGATATGGTATTAGTAGGAACGCACAATTTATAATGGTATATCATTATTATATCAGTTAATCGATATGGACTATTTAAATGTGCGTGCTCATTTCCTATTTTTATATGTAGATTACCTTTGTAATTATCTAACAAGCAACGAAAGTTAATCTTTAAAAACACTAATAATTAAAAACAAATTAAATGTAATCTAGCAAAAATATCTGAATATTAATTTGTCATAGTGTACAGTACATTATAAGTCAGTTTTTTAAAATACCTAGGTATTAAGTTTATTTTGTAAAGTGACATAGGATCTGACAAAAAAAAAAAAAAGATTTGGAAATTAGTTTGTCCCAAGAACTCCCAAACTTGGGACAGTTTTTTTCCCAAGAAGCTGTTCAGCTAACTTCACATGTAAAATAGAACTTTAAAGATGTTAGGGGTGATACAAACTGGATCCTTGAAAAACTCTCTGGTAGTGAGATTAGAGTGGAAAGATTCATAAATATTTGTCACCAACCTCTATTCTTTGTACTTACATTTAAGTTTAATACAAAATCTGGCAGCAGCACTGGCCCAAGTGAGCTCACACTCAGCAAATATACAGCAACAGACTCCTTGGCAGTCTATTCAAGGACATCCCATTAACAAACGCAAGGGTTTGACTGACAAGTTGTTGATCCAATCGCAAACGTCCCCAGGAATCTCTGGCGGTTTTCCCCACAGTCTCTGAGTCACTTGCACATTTCACAAACATGGCCTCTCAGCCAGCATCAGTCAGGACCTATTTAGTGGTGCTCTGAAAAATCTCACTGGTTTGTCCCCTAACAGCCAGGAGAGGAAAGGGTAACCTAATGCAGGCTGACAGTCCTCTTCTCACCGTCCACACATTTTCCTCCTTTTTCTTCCTTTCCTAGTCTAAGGTGCTTTACACTAGAGCTTTTGGTGTGGTTTGTAGTCAATTTGAAGACAGTTTAGTTTGTTCAGATAGTGTGAAAGTGTTCTCCCAAAGAAAGCCAGCATTCCACCAATGCTGCAAACTGATTGTGGTTCATAGCCAAATAATACAATAACTGCATCTTAATTTGCAATAGTATGCAGAATTAGGATTAGTGTCTCTCAAATCACAATGCATTGAAAATAATATGCAAAAGGTGCCCGCATACTACACTATTTCTGGTGGATTTTGAAAGTGTGCATCTGCGCATGCTGTATGGATTAATATCCCCGATTATTAACATTTTTTTTTTTTTATCTTAGTAAAAAAAAAGGATGTAAGGTCGAATCTGTAGTAGGTATAAAATGCATTAATCTTAAGTGCATAAATTTATCAAGTTAAATGCAATGAATTTAGCTTCATGTAGTGTTAATGCATACAAATACAAATACTACACTAGGTTCTGTGCTAGCAAGATGCCATTTTATGATGTGGTATGTCCCAAAAGTGATGAACTAACAACATAATGAAATGGACTTCCATTTACGAGCAAAAGTACATTATTTAGACCAAAATAGAAGTGTGTGAATTGGGATGCAGCCCTTGTAAAAAGAAACCTGCAGGCATAAGTAAAAGGGATGGAATCAAGCTCAATGCCAAGTAATCGAATGAAGTGTGGAAAATGCAAAATTGTTTAAATCAAATTTACTCAGCAAAAGAAAGTGTTTTCCATGTAATTTCTCACATTTTGCATATACTAAACCCCAAAGATGATCATAATCTTACCCTAAAAGAACAGCACAGTCATGGACATACAGTATATCTTTACAATCTCACTTCATGATCTACTTTTAATACTTTTAAATGTGGACAGATTATGTTCACTTTTCTATGTTCAACGCCATTTAAGTAAGAGCTGCAAATGGCTTGCAAGGCTATTTGTAAAGACTGAAGAATCAGAGAATTCTAATAAAGTAAATATTTAATAATTAAATATTTATTTATTAGATATTCAAAGACTTGTTTAAATGATATAAATGTGTATTTGGTGAACGTTTATGTAGGGCTGTGCAATTAATCATAAATGATTTTTTGATTTTGGCTTCCGACGATTTTGAAAACAAGATAATCGAGGTAAAATGATTATTGGGCCACTGCCGCATTCTGTCCAGCACACCTTCCTTTCCTTCACAGAGGTGCGCTTTCGTTCCTCCCTAAGCCAAATCCAAATCAGCCGAATAAGTGAGCGCTGTACTATGCAGTCTGCTATTGCTAAACTTCGGGGCAGCTTACTGTGCGTGTGCACAGAAGTATACTGTGGGCTTCGGATTAATGCCTAAACAGTCAAATTGCCTACACACAAATATGTCGAAATGCCATTTTGGTAAGTATCCTCGTAAACACAGTCGGTTATGTATTAAGTGAATGTAAACAGTTGAAAAAGAAAACGCATGTCTAACAGGATATTGGATCCGTGCAAGTCTTAAAGTGACAGCAGCCTACAGTCATTATTGTTAAACAACAAAAGACAAAGATAAAAATCACTCACTGCTCTTGAATGAATAACTTTTGTAGTTTTAATAAGGATTAATCTATATTTAATGTATAAAATTGTTAGTAGGCCTACATCTTCCTGAAAACTGTAAATTTTATTTGTAGTTCTGTTGTATTTTTTGTCAGTTTTGTTTGTAGTTAGTTTCTTTGTTTTTATTTTATTGCTGATTGTTTACTTGTCTTCTGTGACTGTTTTGAGGACTTTTTACTTGCTAGTAAACCTAGTATTAGTTTTTGCTGAAGTATCGATAATTGTAAAATTTCACTGACATTTCAAATTACTCATATCACGAAATAAGACTTTGACCATATCACCCACCAATAATCATGTTAAATAATCGTGATTTCAGTATTGACCAAAATAATCGCGATTATGCTTTTTGCCATAATCAAGTAGCCCTATGTTGATGGTATATTCTAAAGTATTTTAGCTGTAGCTTTTCTTTTACGAATAATCAAAAGGCAAACACTACAATGCTTTTTCATAGCACTTACTTTCTTTAACATCTATATCTAATAATACATTAGAACCCTTAAACAAAGACAGTAAACTAATGAAGTCGGACAACGAGAACAGGAAAGTCAAATATCGGCCAATTTATTGGTCTTGGTGATATATTGGATGACCACTTCTGTCAAGTCTTCAGGAATATATCCTAAAAGGCTGTGTTTCTAATATAGGAGTCAACAGTAAATCTGGACAGATTATCATAATGAGAGTCTTTTTCTATGCAAGGTTTTGTAGAATATATTTAGGGCAGGGAAATTAATTATGCAAGTATTTATCTCATGGTAAAACAAAGACTAAATTATGCACCTTCTTGTACTCCAGAATCTTTTTAACAGTCTTTAAGTATGCTCTAAACCCAAACACTGAGAACAAACATGTGTCTATGTAAACAGAGATACTGAATAAATAGAGAACTCAATCTCAGACTAAAGTGTTCAGACAGCCAAGTTAGAGCTGGAGTCTTAAACTATAAAACTGTTGAAGGGATGATGTGAGATCAAAGCGCTGGAAACCAGAGCACCATATACAGTAAGAGCTGGATTAGTAACAACATGAATTGAGCAGAAGAGCATTTGGTGTATGTTTGGACAAGACTGCAGCTGTTTAGTGAGGCCAAAATGAAACAGACCCTACACTTGAGCACGAACTGAGAAAAAGCAGATAGTGATAAACAATCTGACAGAGCACTAGCTGCCTGTTTGCCAGAATACAGGAAGAAGAGGATTTGGATAATGCCAGAATAGTCTAATATTGTAAATGTAACTTCATACATTTTCATATTTATTCAGTTGGTGTACTAGACCAACAGCAATAGCTTTGTTTTATCTGTTTAATTCAAAATGTTCCAAGTAATATCATGAAATTTATCTTTGTGCTAACCAATAGCAGTGTTTGGTGACTGCAAAGCTAAAGTATTCAGATTTGCCCAATACACAAACTTGCCCCATTTGAAAAGTGCTTTTACATCTTCAGTTACTTCTAGTGATCGACCGATAATAAATATTTCATTTCACAAACCTTGCAAACTTTGCCACGTCCAGCTGTGAGATCTCATGAAGTGCACATTTGTGGCCTTTATTAAAAACAAGTGTGCGCAACGGTCCAAAGCAAATCATATGAAACAGGAGAGTTCAGCTGTACTGGACACACACAATCGACAAACTTTAAATCCTTGATTTTTAAACAATAGTGCACTACATCCAGTTGTCCGCTATGTCGTATTCATTGTGTGCTGTATGTAAAATTAGTGCTACCTCATCTTTATTTGAAAAATATTATTAGCAGACAGTTCACAAAGACGTACCAGATTACTGAGTGCACTGCTGGTTGCAATGTTTACTTCCTTTCTGTTCATATTTTTAATTTCTTTATTTGTGGAAAATACTATAAATGGGATTACAGAATCAAGAAGTTGCAATCTAAAGTATAAATCTGTTTATTTTACAGATTTATTTTATATCAAGTTCAATTATTTTCATATCTATTTTCATATCTATTTTCAATTTATGTCTAAATTAGTAAATATAATGTAAAATAAACATTTAATTTCAGCGCTTTATGCATGTGTTTTTACTATCTTTAAACTAAATGGTGTAATATCACGTATCAGCTTTATTTCAGCCATCGGCCACCCTGCTCTCTAAGATGTCGGCATCTGCAATCAAAAAAAATCAATAACGGTCGACCACTAGTCACTCAATGGCTGGAGAAGTACTGGCCAAACAGTCCCACTCGTTCACTGGACCAGCTGGACAGGGGTCTGACAAGGACTCTCAGATCCTCAGGTGCAATAACTACTGTAGCAAGTAACGGGACATGTTTCTGCAAATAGTACCCGGCAGCTGCCTGTTTTCATTGTAGTTTTTCTCTTAAATGGTCAAAATACAACAAACATCAACATTTTAAGCAGTGAAAATAATGGTGAAATTCATGTAATAAAACTCTATATCTAGACAGTAAAATCAACATGATATTGTTCGAAAGCATTTATTGAAAGCAAGTGTGGTTCTAGTACAGTGCAAGTGTGGTTTCATTTTGTATAGACACTAAAATGTACAACATCAACATACTGATAGCATAAAAACAACATTAGAGACTGAGGTATCTTTTAAGGTTCATAGAATAGTGAACTTTTTGAACTAGAATATTGAAATTTGATCAAAAGTGACACTAAAGACATTTGTAACATTACAAAAGATTTCTATTTCAAATAAATGCTGTTCTTTTGATCTTTCTAATAATAAAGAATCCTGAATCCTATATCATGGTTTCCACAAAAATATTAGGCTAAGTAGTACAAATGTTTTCAACATTGATAATAATAGAAATATTTCTTGAGCACCAAATCACTATATTAGAATGATTTCTGAAGGATCATGTGACACTGAAGACGGGAGTAATGATGCTGAAAATTCAGCTTTGCCATCACAGGAATAAATAACATTTTAAAATATATTAAAATATATTTTAAATTATTATATTACAAATATTACAGTAAAAATGTATTTTTGATCAAATAAATGCAGCCTTGTTGAGCATAATCTATAAGAGACTTTATTCAAAAACATTAAAACAGACAGATTTGGTGTTGGAAATATATATTATATATTAAATACATAGTAAAATGGTCTAAAACTATAACTGATTTAAATGCCTCAGAGGTTTAAAAACAAGCTATTAATTTATAAGGCAAAAGCTTCTTTCAAATACACTATAGAATATCTGTGAACTAGTAGAAAATGATCATAATAGCTGCTTGCTTTTCACTGGCTCATCGTTCACTAAATGCTAGAAATAACTGAAAATGTGTTAGAATTACACTTGTCTTCACAATCTAATTGAGGCTTTTTTTTATTTTAGTACTCTTCCACTGAAAGAGCAGGATACAAGGAAAATTACACCGAAAAGGCAGATAATGACACTTCAAACGTGAAGCTGAGGGGAAAAAAAAAAGAAGAACAATCCTGCAATTGCCTTAATCCAGAGACACCTGCCATGAAAAGGAGCCCTTTGAAGTCATTAGCCGAGCTGGACAAGACACTGGATTTACATTTGAAACAAAAAGGCTGTCAGCCTACTCATATAAAGCGCAGCTGAAAATGCTAGCTAATACAGAATGATAATATCTACTTTATCACACCAAACAAACAATAAAATCCACATTCAGGGAGTGGTTTGCCATTTACAGACCGACACCATACTCTGGCGATGAACTAACAGAGAAATAAGACAGGCCACGTGGCGAAAGCAACATGGCAAGGTAAAATCTGAAGCGTTTTTTTTTTTTTTTTTTAAACTTGGTTATGGATCTCACCACTGAGCATTCACAGTGCAGCAGGATCTGGTGCTGCAGAGCTAAACTGGCCTAATTAGAGCTCACAGGACATCCGCACGCTAATCCCCCACACACCCCATCATCCTCTCGGCTTTCATCTGTCCATGTGGACGGCTCCGCCAATCCAATAAGCATGTGTGGGCTCTATCATGGACAGTAATGTACTGTAGTAACATGTAATGTGATCTTAAACCATTTGGTGGGCGTTGAGGAGACGGACTTGAAGCACTACAATATAGCTGCAAGTTTGTTGCAGATTTGTCGGCTGCACATACATGATGTGAATCTCCCGTTCCAGCACATCCCAAAGGTGCTCTATTGGATTGAGATCTGGTGATTGTGGAGGCCATTTGAGTATAGTGAACTTATTGTCATGTTTGAGACCAGCTTGAGATGATTTAAGCGTTGTGACATGGCGCGTTATCCTGCTGGAAGTAGCCATCAGAAGATGAGTACAATGTGGTCATAAAGGGATGTACAAGGTCAGCAACAATACTCAAGTAGGCTGTGGCATTTAAGCAATCCTCAACTGTTACTAAGGAGCCCAAAGTGTGCCAAGAAAATATCCCCTACACCATTACACCACCAGCAGCAGCCTGATCCATTGATACGACAGGATGGATCTACAATTTCATGTTGTTTACGTCAAATTCTGACTCTACCTTCTGAATGTCGCAGCAATAATCAACACTCATCAGACCAGGCAGTGTTTTTCCAATCGCCTATTGTCCAATTTTACACCCCGTGCGAACTGTAGCCTGAGGTTCCTGTTCTTATGCTGCCTTCATGTGCTATTGGAATTATCGTAAATACGAGTTTCCTAGTTAAAAATTGGACATGAACACCCTCTCAAGTCGTATTTACCACTGGGAAGTTCAGGGATAATTTTGATACCAAAGTTCCCGAGATGGGCGTGCCATGAACTTTAAACATGGCGGAGGGGAGAACAAATGCTGCTGTTACTGGAATTCTTTATTAGTTTTTATTTTTACATCACCTTGTCTTGTCATTAAAGTAGTGCATAATTACATACAGTTGTGCTCAAAATTATTCATACCCTTGGTAAATATGACCAAAGAAGGCTATGAAAATAAATCTGCATCGTTAATCCTTTTGATCTTTTATTTTAAAAATCTACAAAAATCCAACCTTTCATTGGAGAATAAGAATTTTAAATGGGGGGGGGAATCTCATTATGAAAGAAATGTTTTTCTTTAATACACATTCCTCACAATTAATCATACCCTTTTATTCAATACTTTTTGCAACCTCCTTTTGCCAAGATAACAGCTCTGAGTCTTCTCCTATAATGCCTGATGAGTTTGGAGAACACCTGACAAGAGATCAGAGACCATTCCTTCATACAGAATCTCTCCAGATCCTTCAGATTCCCAGCTCCATGTTGGTGCTTCTTCTCTTCGGTTCACTCCACTCATTTTCTTTAGGGTTCAGGTCAGGGGACTGGGATGACCATGGCAGAAGCTTCATTTTGTGCTCAGGGACACATTTTTGTGTTGGTTTTGATGTTTGTTTTGGATCAATGTCCTGTTGGAAGATCCAACCACGGCCCATTATATGACTTCTAGCAGGGACAGTCAGGTTTTGATTTTTTATCTGTTGGTATTTGATAGAATCCATGATGCCATGTATCTGAACAAGATGTCCAGGACCTCCAACAGAAAAATAGGCCCACAACTTTAAAGATACAGCAGTATATTTCATTGTACACATGGGGTACTTTTTACCCCTGTGCACCAAACCCATCTTGAGTGTTTGCTGTTAAAAAGCTCATTTTTTTTGTTTCATCTGACCATAGAACCCATCTCGTTTGAAGTTCCAGTAGTGTCAGTTACTTTTCAAATGTTCTATGGTCAGATGAAACAAAAAAAATGAGCTGGAGGTCCTGGACATCTTGTTCAGATACATGGCATCATGGATTCTATCAAATACCAACAGATAAAAAAAATCAAAACCTGACTGTCCCTGCTAGAAGTCATATAAAGGGCCGTGGTTGGATCTTCCAACAGGACAATGATCCAAAACAAACATCAAAACCAACACAAACATGTGTCACTGAGCACAAAATGAAGCTTCTGCCATGGCCATCCCAGTCCCCTGACCTGAACCCTAAAGAAAATGAGTGGAGTGAACTGAAGAGAAGAAGCACCAACATGGATCTGGGAATCTGAAGGATCTCAAGAGACTCTGTATGAAGGAATGGTCTCTGATCTCTTGTCAGGTGTTCTCCAAACTCATCAGGCATTATAGGTGAAGACTCAGAGCTGTTATCTTGGCAAAAGGAGGTTGCAAAAAGTATTAAATAAAAGGGTATGATTAATTGTGAGCAATGTGTATTAGAGAAAAACATTTCTTTCATAATGAGATTTTCCCCCCCATTTAAAATTCTTATTCTCCAATGAAAGGTTGGATTTTTGTAGATTTTTAAAATAAAAGATCAAAAGGATTAACGATGCAGATTTATTTTCATAGCCTTCTTTGGGTATGAATAATTTTGAGCACAACTGTATATGAATAATCAAGTGTATCGTATGTTTTATACACAGCAAAAATAACCTGTATTGATAGCCGAAATTCCAGCAAGCTGACTAGATAGCGCTATTAATGTTTATATGGTTGTCAATTAATAGGACGCTAAATATAATTTTGGCTTTAATAAGATTTTCCCAATAGATAGACAAGAATAAACCTGGTGTCCTCCATGATTCCTGTTCTTTCTGATCAGAAATGGGAAGGAAATTACCGATAACATGAGAAGGCAGCATTTGTCTCAAGGTTCGATGTGTTGTGCGTTTAGAGATGCTCTTCTGCAGACCTCGGTTGTAACGTTATTTGTGTTATTTGAGTTACTGTTGTCTTTCTATCAGCTCGAACCAGTCTGGCCATTCTCCTCTGACCTCTGGCATCAACAAAGCATTTTCACCCACAGAACTGCCACTCACTGGATATTTTCTCTTTTTCAGACCATTCTCTGTAAACTCTAGAAGATGGTTGTGCACGAAAATCCCAGTAGATCAACAGTTTCTGAAATACTCAGACCAGCTCGTCTGGCACCAACAACCATGCCCCTTTCAAAGTCACTTAAATCACTTTTCTTCCTCATTTTGATGCTCAGTTTGAACTTCAGCAGATCATCTTGACTGTAGCTGTGTCTTATTTCGAAGGCTGCATCCTCTGGAGGTCGCATTCGAAGGTTGCATACGTCATTGAGGCTGTATCATTTCATAAAACTAAGTAGGACACTCCGAATGCGACCTTCGAATGTGCCCTTCTTTCACAGGAATTCGGAGGATGCATGAGGTATATCCTTCGCTGCTGCAGATAGCCCACAATTCTTTGCATCGCTGTTAACAACCTTCATTTATTTAAAAAAAAAAAAAAAAAACGGCGTCGGCAGATGTACATACAAGTGAAGATGTGTTTAAATGTAAGTAGTTTCAAGCTTGTTTTTGTTTTAAACTTTGTTCTTCTTAATATCCTCCTCCTTTGTCTCTGTAACAGATATCTGTTGTACATACGCCAGCTCCTCAAGCATTAACCAAAATAAAACAAATACATTTTCTTTTCAAATTACTTTACACATTTATAAATAATTTTCATTCATTTGCTGAGACCGCAATGACGCTGCCGTGAACGCGTTGGAATAGCAACGTGATACTTCCTGTTTCCTTTCCTGCCTGTGTGTCCCACGAAGGACATCTTGTTTAATTCTGGTTAAGGACACTCCTTATACCGCATCCTTCACAGGATGCGTCCTCTGGAGGATGCAGCCTTCGAAATTAAATGAAATGAGACACAGCTTGTGTCTACATGCCTAAATGCATTGAGTAGCTGCCATGTGATTGGCTGATAAGATATTTGCGTTAATGAGCCGTTGAACAGGTGTACCTAATAAAGTGGCCAGTGAGAGAGAGAGAGAGAGAGAGAGAGAGAGAGAGAGAGAGAGAGAGAGTGCGCGCGTTTTTGTGATTTATGAGAACACAAATTTGTATAATGACATGGGTATTACACTGGTATTACGATGTAAACATGAAATATGAGGACATTTCATGAGTCCTCATATTTAAAATAGCTTTAAAAACATACTAAACAATGTTTTATTAAAAATGCAGACAGTTTTCTGTGATGGGTAGGTTTAGGAGTAGGGGTAGTGTAGGGGGATAGAGTATACAGTTTGTACAGTATAAAAACCATTATGCCTATGGAATGTGGTAGCAAAACAAACCTGTGTGTGTATTAATATGAATTTATTAAATAAATTCATTTTTAATTTTTACCGACAATTATTGGGCATTTATCTGCCAATATTGGATATTTAATTGTTTCTGCCAATTTTAAGATACAGATCACTGAAACAGATAATGGCAAAGATTTAAGAGCACTATCTATCTTCACTGGTAAGCATGTATGTTGTTGTTGTCATGTGCATATACAATAAGAAAAGTTTACTGTTATTTTTTTTTAACAAAATAGTATGGATTTACAGTATTATATCACCCATTTATCAGTTAACAACCACAACATGAAAATAATAATCATCTTATTTGTATCTGCCAGACTTTCATTCCTACCCAGGTGAAAAAAAAAGTACATTTCTATAATGTACTTAAAGTGCTCTATTATCACGCACTAATTTTGTACTTAAGATGTACTAAAGAAGAATTTTTAGTATATTAAGATAATCTTAAGAACATCTAAGTGTACTCAACTGTGCTATTTTGAGACACCTTGAAATATGAACTAAAATGTGCTTTTAATATACTATCCCTGTATTTAAAAAATGTATTTAGTTACCACTTGTAGTACACTATGGGCTCAAGTATACTATAAGTGGTAACTAAATACATTTTTTAAATACAGGGATAGTATATTAAAAGCACAATTTAGTTCATATTTCATGGTGTCTCAAAATAGCACAGTTGAGTACACTTAGATGTTCTTAAGATTATCTTAAGATGTACTAAAGAAGAACTTTTAGTATATTAAGCACAAAATTAGCGCGCGAAAATAGGGCACTTTAAGTACATTATGGAAGTATACTTTTTTTTTTTTTTTTCACCTGGGTAGTTGAGAGGTTGTTCTGATTGTTCTGAGAAGTTGTTTGTATCTGATGAAAAATAAATAAATAAAAAATATCAATTGACCATATGAATGCTGGAATGCAAACAGGTTTTTATGGTCTCACCCAAAAATGTATATGATGGCGAATACTCTAGGCCATCTACTTAGCCATTATAAAACTAAGTCACTCCAGAGCTCACCTTTTCACCTGTCTATTCTACATTATCCTTCCTATCAATGCTATCGTCAGATGCCAAGAAAACAATTCTTATTAACAATGAATGCTTATAAACTTTATATACATAAAAACATTAGAATATGTATCAGTTATGATGCTGCTATGGTAGTGCATGTTTTCCTTTTTTGAATCTATTGTACGTAACATAATTTTCAGTATTCATCACTGAAACCACGTTATAATAATGACTTGCTTACTCCAACAAAACAACAACAAAAAAAGAAGAGAACATTATGAGATCCCTCAATTATATAACTTTGTAGCAATCACTACATTCATAACAACATTTGTTATTCTGGGATCTTCAAATGTTTCTCTCTCCATATAAACAGCATGAGGGGAAACATAGCTGCCATATCCTGCAAGCTGAAATCTGTTTAAATTCAGCACATCTGTAAATCTCTCTGTCTGTCCACTTGTATATGCTTGTAATGTTTTATGCATAGTCTCAACAAAATGTTCTTTGCACCGCTTGTAAAAGTTTGTTTCCCCATTCAAAACCCACATAGCTTCAACAAAGCTGAAAATCAGACTGTACGAGGGTGATGAAGTTATATTTTAGTCATTTAAATAGATCTTCCTCTCTCTAATTTTAGAGATTTTGCTGTCAGTGTGCTGTCAGTCAATTAAAAGAAAAGAAAGTAGTTTTGCTTTGATGTCTTCGTCCTCTCTGACGGTTGTACTTTTGTCCCTCTCAGCCGAGAATAGACTACTTAATAAAATCTATATAAAGGCTTTCTAGATTATGCCTTGAGTTTAAAACTGCTACATAACTATAATGTAATGTCACTATGATGAAAAATATCCATAAATACATGCAAACTATGAAGAAAAACCTACACTGTCTGCTCTCTCTCTGGCAGTAGAAACACAAGATGATTTGATGTTCTGTCTCTATAAACAACTCAGATTATGGAAATGTTGTGTTATCACAAACATGAGCATTGAACCATAAAATGCTGATATAATTGGGATAGTTTGTCCTTTTTGCAGAATATGCAATTACTGTGAATAGTAGCTATATAATCAATATGCTATCAGTATTGTTTGAGGAGCCATTTTACTCAGATATACATCATAATAGGGAAGAAAACACCATGAAAACTTTCGTTTCATGCCGACTTTAAAAATAGAAAACAGTTATTCTGAAATTTTAATATTTCACAGTATTACTTTTTTTAATTAAATAAATACAGCCTTGGTGAACATGAGAGACTTCTTTCAAAAACTTTAAATCTTACCGACCAAAAACTTTTGAGTATATATTTACACACACACACACACACACACACACACACACACACTTTCTGCACTGTTTGATTTATAAGATTGTTTCCTCATGGGGACCTAAAAATGTCCCCCATGTATAGTAATACCAGCAAATTTTTACCTTGTGGGGACATTTTTAGGTCCCCATTAGGAAACAACTACTATGGGACACCAAGTATAAGCTTTGTATTTAGGAGGAGTATACGATCAGCAGTGGATTTTTCTCCAAACATTTAAGATATGTACACTCTTAAAAATAAAGGTTCTTTATTGGCATCTATGGTTCCATGAAGAAACTTGTATATCCATGGAACCTTTCCATTCCACACAAGGCTCTTTAGAGTGGAAAAAATGTTCATTAAATGTTTGTTCTTCACACTAAGAAAAAACTATTCTTTTAAGAACTGTTCAATAAAAGCTTTTTTTGGGGAATCCAAAATGGTTCTTCACTGCATAACTGAGAAACCCCTTTTTGGAACTTTTATTTTTAAAAGTGTAGTATCAAATAGTAGCCTATGTACAACGTGTTTTGGAGAAAAACTTTTATTTCATAATGTGATTTTCCCCCCACTTTCAATTCTTTTCCTTCAATGAAAGGTTAGATTTTTGCTTATTTTATGAATTAAAGATCAAAAGGATAAACAATCCAGATTTATTTTTACAGTCATCTTTGATCATATTTACCAAGGGTACAAGCTTTTGATTGTTACTTTTAACACTGTAAAAACTCCTGAAAAGTTCAGAGAAATATATTATTAAAAGCAGCAACACTCTTACTGGCTTGAACATAGATGCTACAATGCCTTTTTTTTTTTTTGCATGTGCGACCCTATTGTAACCTTTGTGACAGAGGCATCTCATCTCAGCAGGAATCCACAATTACCCGGCAAATAACACACTATCCTTCTACTGTACCATTGCCTTTTTAATGGCCTTCCGGAGACATAAAACACAAGACTACATGACAGTACTGTCCACTAAAACAGGAAGCAATTTAGCTTCAGTGGGTGCCAACAGCAGCCAACTCCACATAAATTACTGACCTGTGGGCAAACCTCATGTTGATATAAAGCACAGAATGACAGACACTTCCACAATATCTCTAACAAAAGCTTGTATAGATTACTAATCCTAGTGATGCATTCCTCAAAACATGTTTAGATCACCACAAAATCAAGACCTATTTCTGGATGAGAACAGCATACATTTTGAACAATTTTTGATTTATGGTGCACTATCACCATATTTTTACAAACAGTCTTCACAAGGTCAGATACTGTCTTTCTCTGTTCCGTGGATACAAATGGAGATATAGAGGCCACTTTGGCTCTATATATTTTGGCCATGTCTTACATTTGCAGTATGAAATAAACTGGCTGTCAAGATATAACAGGCATTATTAATCCATCGACAGAGTGAGCAGATTAAATGTGTTTAACTTTAGTAGGCCCTATATCTTTCGTAGCACAATTAAATTAATGTGTAAAATAATGTGTGCCCACTGCCCACATAAACTATTAGCAACAAAAAACAAAGAACCTCAGCTTACCTAAAACATAGTTGACATGTAATTAAGTACCAACCTGCACAACCGAACACGATCAATAACAAGTGCTTTAATCAGCTCCGGTTGATCAAATTTGGAGGGCAAGATTATTGCAGCTATCCCTTCTATAAACAGGCCTGAGTGAGCACGAATTCCGTCCTCATGAATTACGCCGTTCTAGTACCATCTAGTGGGCAGGAGTGTGTACTACACTATTTTACCCTACTACACTGTGCGAGCAATATATTTCTCTCGTAGTAAATTATAGCCAATGAAGAAATTAATAACCTAGGAGAGTTCTCCTGCAAGCTTCTATCAAGACAAAATGACGATATTTTATTGGACTTTTGTGGGGGGAAAAAAACGTAAAGCTTATAAAAAAAACTGTGAGGAATCATTTTTTGCAACACAAGTAGTAGTAGTAGTAGTAGACCTAGTAGTAGTTGTGGTAATAATAATAATAATATGTAATTGTTGCAATATACTATTAATGGTACTAGTACTTCAATATTTCGTGAATTAATAGAAAAGCCATTCTTTAATGATGAGAAGCTTGACTTATTCGCGCGAATCAGTTCCGTTTCAAATAACCAATTAAAAAAACGATTCGATGATTTTCACCTCATAACTACGTCATCGCGTGGTCCCTTGTATGTAAATGATTAATACTTCCTTTAGATATCTTATCTGACTTTACATACGAATGTTTTTTTATTATTATTCTAATGTTCTCCTGAAGGTGTTTGTATATTTGAATAAAATAAAGTTTCTTGAATAAAAAAAATTACCGTTCAGACCGTTTATAATTTTATTATTGTTGTTAAATTCTGTTTGGAGTTGTAACTGTGTGTATTTGCTCTTATATATGTTCAATAAATAAATAAATAAATAAATACCGCTCAGACCGGTTTTTGTGAACGGGTTTCACAGATTCAGTTAAAAGATCCGACTCAAAAGAACGACTGGTTCACAAATCGGACATTGCTCGTTAAGGCCTGAGGTCGTGTGTTAGCTGCTAAATAACGGTTGTCCATTATTGCTTATGAACGTTTTCATTTTCTCGTTTTCATTTTTCAGAACTTTTCTACTTTACTATCCACGTTTGGTTCAGGAATACATTAATTTGAACATCGTCACACAGTAGAGGTCTGAAGAAGGATTATTGCATCATCGAGGCCTTCAAACTGTTTCTGCGCGAACTGAAGTGATAAACACCTCCGCATAAGCATGTTTAAAGGCAAAACCGCATGGTTCTCCAGCAGTGTTGGACAGGGGGTAACCAGCTTCTGGGGTGAGATGAGTATTTGGTTATATGCAACTAAAATAACCCAATCAAAGTAATGAAAGAATATATTAATGAATATCTTGGAATACGTCATCTGATCTTATCTGAGGTTTTAACTTGAAGTATGAGTACATTACCTGTCTATATTGTTTTAGTTTCTGAAGGGGGAGCTCTTTCTTCCTGGAAAACAGCAAATTACCTCTTCAGTGATGATGCCTCTTCTGAAGACACTAAAAGGTGTATTTAGTTTACTGTGCAATTCTTGTTTTAGGGTAACTTGGTCATTTTTTTTTAACAAGCTTATAAAGTAACAGAGTATGCATGGATAGTGTATTTTTAATTTAGTGCAAAGAAAATTGGTTGTCACTTGCATCTGTGGCAAGCCTATATAATGTAATTTATTTCAAATCTACTGTACCCCAAACCCCTGACATGCCTGAAAAACAAGTTTTACCTGATTTCTTTTTTTTTCTTCTTCTTCTTCTTTTTTTTTAGGATATATCACAGTGAGGACTATGTAAATAACAGGGCAACAGTTTTCCACAGCAATTTCCTGTCAGCATGTAAACCTCGCCAGAGTGTAAAATCTGTGCCTATTGGCCACTATGTGCTTCCCCCAGACTCCATCCAGAATGGTGAGATGTTCTAGCTAGGTGTAAACCACTAACATTATTATTTTTAGTGATGAGTTAATACTTCATGCCTGGTTAAAGTTCCAATTTTTCTCTTTAGAAATGAGAGTGAAAATTGGAAGGTTTATTTGGGAAAAGGATGAACAGGTAGGAGAACATGCTGTCGTTAAACCCGTGTCCGGCTATTCCACATTGTCATTTGCTAGCTTCTCAGCTGTTTTTTATTATTAAAGGTGATGTGTGAAGAACAATTAAAAGCCGTGTCTGAAGACAGTCTGTCTGATGAGACTGAAGATCAACCAGTGAGAGAGAAGAACAGGTATGCATTAACATTTAATTAATTAATTTTTTTAAATTATGTCTGAATTGTATAGTTTTTGTAAGAAAGCATAAATTCATTGTAGTGAATTTTATTTTGAAATCCATACACTAGTTCATTCATATTGTTCCTTTTCACTTACATAGATGCAACTGAGGTCTAAATTTTACTTTCTCTACCACAGCCCTTTATCTTTATAAACACATGGTTTAACCTCATGTTATCTTCATGTTCGTGTTATATATTAGCCAGGATGATTACCAGGCTGTTGCATCACCGAACAAAGTGTGTTCATGCTGTGAGATGCAGCAATATCCTGTTAACAACATGATCTCAGGTACTTAATTAACAGATAAAACTGACACCCTACTTTCACCCATAATGCACATATTCTTACATTTAGAAACTGTTTATTGTTCTGTCTCTTTTGCAGGATATGCTCATATCGATCAAATGAAGAAGTATTCAGGGGAACTTTATGATTTTCTTCCCTCCCTCCATGGCCATAATGTTTCAAGATCTAATAATGTGACACCTCCTTACTGTCACAAAGAAATGTAATACTGTATATTGTGCCTCATATAAATCCACTTCTCGTTGTTTCATGTTTCACTGACAGAAGTATTTAATGCAACTGGGTGTTCATTTTCAGTTTCTGCATATCTCATATGAATCTGCTTCTTCACTAAATCACACTTTTCCCAGCAATATGAAATCCAGTCCCTGTGTGTGAACAGAGGTGATTTGACATGCGTTACAGAGAATAACAATAGTAATATTAAAAGTACATACTTGAAACAAACCGTGTCTGTGTTTATTTTTTCTGTTGATGGTTAATTACCTTCCAGTGAGGTGGTCTATCCATTAAAGGATTTTCTCTGAGGTCAAGTTTTATAAGTCTGCTGAAAGCAGGGATTAAGTAATCCTCCAGTGATCTGATGCTGTTAAATTTAACAGACAGGATCTGCAGATTTGCCATGTCTGGAAACAGATATAAAATTGCAAATAAGCACCAAAGGGAACAAACAGGGATTTACATCTAATAACCATTAGCAATAATAAAGAGAGTGAAAGAGTAACTATTAGTCCTCTAAATGTTAACAATGTAGGCCTATGTCTAATAAGAGCAAAGCAACAGATCAAAGGTGCAGCGGCTTCTTGTATTAAATTGTATCCATGTTGCCATGTGTTTTTTTACTGTGTAAGAATACATTAAAGAGCCACTTGTGGGAAAAAAGTAGATGTCATAAGTAGTCATTTCATTAAGTGGGAAGTTTCTAACCTGTTAGTGCAGTAGGGATGTGTGTGAAACAGTTCTTGTCCAGATTCATGAAGACCAGAGACTGTAAGTGATTAACCTCTTCTGGGAGGTCTTGAAGTTTATTATCAGCTAAGTTTAACCACTGCAAACTTCTGAGGGCTCCAAATTTTGAAGGCAGGTGTGTAATCTTGTTATTATGGAGCCCAAGTTTCTGTAACTTGCTGAGATTACCAATAGATAACGGTATGGAGATGAGACCACATCCAACAGCCCAGAGCTCTCTCAGTTCTCTCAGGTCACCTATTGCTTCTGGGAGAACAGATAATGGGTTGTGGTTTACACCCAGGTAAGTCAGGTGTTTCAGTGATCCAATGTTGCTAGGAAGAACGGTCAGCTGGTTTCTATCCAGTATCAGTTCTTCAAGCTTTTCCAGGTGCAGAATCTAACATTGGGAATGCAAACACGTGATTTCTGCCTACATTAAATGATAACTTATACAATAATGCATTATTATATGATATGTGCTACGAATTAATTCACTTTGTGAGTAGCTAGCTAGTCTGAAAAACACCGTACATAAGTTTGGGGATATGGCTTACCTCGTCTGGTGGTAAAATAAGCTGATTGTTGTTCAGAAACAGTTTTTTCAAGGTAATGAGTCTCGAAATGCCAGGTGGCAAAACAACTAGACCCCGGTGACTCATGTTCAGACTCTCCTGTTGTTTATTGAGACATTCCAGAACCATATCATCTCCGTTCATTTTATTTCATTTAACAAAAACACATACAGGCGCTGCTGAATAGAGAGGTTTGGCGCATCACCATAGTAACAGACAACTTCCGGCATTTCTGGAACTGGGGCTGAATGAGACTAAAGGGTGAGATTCAAGATGCCCACAGAGTGCATAAGCGCAAGAAAAGTGGGGAAGAATATCTGTCCATATTTTATAGTTATTTTGTATTTATTTACTTTTTAAGAACAATATTAAAATGCAGAAACTAGTCTTTCCTCTACATGTTTTTGTGTAGACTGCGCTCTGACTGCGCAGCTTTGATGTTCTTTAATGACCTGCTGAGAAAACAGGAAGATGTGGGATGGCCGTAAACAAGGGGCGTCAGTGCGTGTGTGAGTGAGCGCGCGCTTGATCCGTACATGAGCCAAATAATAAGTATATGAACTTTGAGTACACGAGTTGTCTGGAGTTTATCAGTTGTTCTATACGTGTATAAGAGAATAAAATGGATAAAGACAACCTCTCCGTGGTCCTGCACTCTAAAGGAGATCTCAGACTGGTATGACATTTCATGCATTTTTGGTGCAGATTTTGCAGACCTTGAACTCTGATTGCATTTGCAATTAATAATTGCAGAATTTTCTGTATCTTTAATAGGAACAGCGTCCGATCCCGGAGCCAGGACCAAATGGTATAGATGTGTGACTAAGCAATATTTCCAAATACTTTGCAATGATGATTAACATTTTAGTATTCATATTTATCCACTTTTCTACAGATGTTCTACTTCAGATGCACTCTGTGGGCATTTGTGGATCAGACGTGCACTATTGGCAGAACGGCCGCATCGGGGACTATGTGTTGAAACAGCCCATGATACTGGGACATGAAGCCTCTGGTCGTGTGGTGAAAGTGGGATCTGATGTGACGCACCTCAAACCAGGTTAGTTCTGGATTTGTTATAATTTAACAGTTATACTTGGATTAATTGTGTCTTTCATTTTTGTACCCAGGAGACAGAGTTGCCGTTGAGCCTGGAGTTCCTCGTGAAGTAGACGAGTTCTTTAAATCTGGACGCTACAACCTTTCTCCCAGCATATTCTTCTGTGCCACTCCTCCAGATGATGGAAACCTGTGCAGATACTACAAACACAGTGCTAACTTCTGCTACAAGTCAGATCACTATTACTGTACGAATTATAAGTCCATAGTTCTTTCATTCTATGCGTAATAATCATATGTATGGCTGTGTGCGTGCAGACTTCCCGATAATGTGACTTATGAGGAGGGAGCCCTGATTGAGCCCCTGTCAGTGGGCATTCATGCCTGCAGGAGGGCAGGAGTCACTCTCGGAAGCTCGGTGTTTGTCTGCGGTGCAGGTCAGCCATCTCTAATGATTGCACATATTTATGCAACTGTTACATATTAACTAGCCAATCAGTGTATTGACCTCTGACTTCTTGGCTTCTGCCAATTTTTCTAGTGTGTCAGCACTGTAAAATATATATCTAATATCACTGCAACATTTTTAGAAATGTCATCTTTGTAACATGACTTTTGAAATAAATATGTGACTGGTTATAGCAAACAAATACTATATATAAATATATGTTTGTTTTCATCAACAAAGGACCAATTGGACTAGTTTCTTTGTTGGCGGCCAAAGCCATGGGTGCTTCACAAGTAATAATAAGTGGTAATGTATATATTCAGTATGTATAAAAAGTAATTATATATGTATAAATTGCACATATAAAATCTTATTTAATCTGTATTTGTAGACTTGTCCTCTGATCGGCTTGCCAAGGCTAAAGAGATCGGAGCAGACTTCCTGCTTCATGTGAAGAAAGAGGATGCACCACAGGACATAGCCAAAAAAATGGAGGGGATGCTGGGTTGCATGCCTCAAATCAGCATTGAATGCACTGGAGTGCAGAGCAGCATTCAAACAGCCATCTATGCAAGTTTGATGACAAAAATAAAGTCATGCTGCTTTCACATTATTGGAAAACTCCATTTTGCCATCATATTTGTTTGAGTGTTTAGACATGCTAAAATCATTGATCATACTTAGACCTACTTTTTGTGCTGATTATAGTGTTTTTGTCTAGGCTACTCGTTCAGGAGGAGTGGTGGTGTTGGTTGGGCTTGGTACTGAGATGACCACCGTACCTCTTCTGAATGCAGCAGTCAGAGAAGTTGACATCAGAGGTGTATTCCGCTACTGTAATACGTAAGTGGGATCACAAGGGCTAGAGATTTACTTATGACTGTTTCTTTTTCTCTTTTTCGCACTTTTACCTATGATACCTCATTGTTTTCCCAGCTGGCCGGTGGCCATTGCTATGTTGGCATCTAAGAAGGTGAACGTCAAGCCCCTGGTCACCCACCGTTTCCCGCTGGAGCAGGCTGTACAGGCCTTTGAGACCACCCGTCAGGGTCTTGGGGTTAAAGTCATGTTAAAATGTGACAAGAATGACCAGAACCCATGAGATCAACTACTAGGCCCACATCTGATTACTGCCTTGCTACAGTAACTTGAATACATTTGTTTAATCCAGCTGATTTTGAGAGTAACCTCACTATCTTTTCTTAGGTACAGCAGTCATAGGAATTCAGTGATTCTCTTTACAGTGGATGTAATAATTAAATTATAAATATTTTTTTGTAATTTATTAATCATGAAAAGTGTTAAAATTTAATTTTATGTAACATTGTCAGAGTGCGTTTTTTAATGGCAAAAACTTACTTGATCTTGTTCACAAAAAAATGAATCTTTACCAAACTTCAGTTGTCTGTGTACTTATTTTAAGTACAGTTCTCATAGCCACGACAACACAACGCACAGTTTTAATCAACTTGAATGACCTACTGAGAAAACAAGAAGATTTTGGATGGCCGTTAGCGACGTCAGTGCATGTGTGAGTGAAAGCACGCATAAGCCATTCAAGAGCCAAATAATTAGAGAGACTGCTTACTGCTGAGCTGGAGTGTGAAGTCCAGCTCCTGCTCTCTGGATGTAATTTCAGCATAATGGGTGGAGCTAGAAGGTCCAACCACAACCTAACCCTACCCATAACTTCATCCCTCCACCCATAAGATCCGCAGAGGTGGAGCTGGACTAGGTCAAACTCAACCCATGACGTCCAGAGAGAGGGAGCTGGATGTCATTTGGCTCTGCACCACTTGAATAATTCTGTAAACTAACAGAACTTATCAGTTCTGTACATGTATATGTGAATAAAGTGGATAAAGACAACCTCTCTTTGGTTGTGCACTCTAAAGGAGATCTCAGATTGGTATGACATTTCATGAATTTTAGTTTTAAAGATTTTGCAACCCTTGAACTCTGATTGCACTTGCAATTTATAGTTGCAGATTTTTCTGTATCTTTAACAGAACAGCGTCCGATTCCTGAGCCAGGACCAAATAGTATAGCTTTGTGAATATTTCCAAATACAGTTCAGTGGTGATTAGCACTTCAATATGCATTAATTAATATTTGCTGGATCTCTATTGAAGACGTGTTACTTCAGATGCATCAGGGACTATGTAGTGAAATAGCCCATGATACTGGAACATGAAGCCTCTGGTCGTGTGGTGAAAGTGGGATCTGCTGTGATGCACTTACAAAGCAGTTCACGAGTTCACACGTACAAATAATTACATAGAGTAAAAGAGTATGCGTATTTGGCATGCTGTCCAAAAGAGGGCTCTGAACTCGGAATGTGGCCCTAAACCAGAGTTCTCCCCGTATCCTTCCTTGGCTGGGATAGGAACTAGCCAAGAGTGAGGAGTCAGGGTGGCGATGGGATGCAGAAAAGACTGTCGAGGAACATAAATGAGTCAGCTAAATATATAGGGAGAGAGAGAGAGAATGCCTGCAGGAGGGCAGTAGTCACTCTTGAAAGCTCAGTGTTTGATATATTCACATATTTCTCATACATATAATTCACATACAACTGCTTTGAGCTGATCAAAAGATGAAAAAAAAAAAAAAAAGTTTGATTATATGTATCTATGATACTATTTACACTTTTACCCATAATCCCTCATGGTTTCTCCAGCTGGCCGGTGGCCATTTCTGTGTTGGCTTAAAAGGTGAATGTCAAGCCCCTGGTCACCTAGCGTTTCCTGCTGGAGCAGGCTGTGCAGGCCTTTGAAATCTCACGCCAGGGGCTTGGAGTTAAAGTCATGTTAAAATGTGACAAGAATGACCAGAACCCATGAGATCCGGCACAGCAATACAGCGATTCTGTTTGCAATGGATGCAGTTCTTTACTGAATAGTTTAAGCAAAATATTTGGCAAAATATTTTCCTAAATAAAAATGATTACAGAATCATGAAGAGTATTGAAATTTTAGAGTTTTTAAATTTGTTATAGTCGGCCCTATTTACAGTTTACTTATGGTAATTTTGTTTTTAAAAAGGTAAGCTTTACAAATGATACCTAATATTTGAAGTAACTTTGAATTATTTTAAACAGTATATTATTTTAATTATGCTCGTGTTTTCTTGCATTCTTCAGTGTTCATGAAAGTGTTGTAGTGTATTTTTATAACGTCTAGGGGGCGCAGTGATCTGCAAAATTGGAGAACGGTTAAACACACACACACACACACGTTAATGAATATCCTGTCTCACAATCTTGCTATAAAGCTTGGTAATGTCCCTCTATTCTCCCCTAAGATCAGATAAAGGATTCTTTCCTTGACTATGTCAAAGCCTGGAAATTTGAGCTGGCTGAACTGATTTCCAAACTGTGAGAATCAAATCTGTGCTCTTTAGGTCCATAATATGAGGCCATAGAGCTATTTTAAAGTTTTGGAAGCTGGCCACTGTTAGAGGTGGTTGGCATGGATTTTGACTCAAGCTTCCAGGTTGTATGACCCACTCAGGCTTCATTACTTTAAGCAATTCTTTATTTCCCAAATAAACCAAGCAAAATTTCCAGAGAATCAAAGGTAAAACAACAGGAAGGGCTTATGTTACACTTTATTGTTATTTTGCCATAGTGTCATTTTAAGATGCATGCAGACAGGTATTCATGTTCATGTATTATTAGTTGTTTCATCTCTCTTTTTTTATTACAATTCATTTTCAAAAGCTTTCTTACGCAGCGGTAAGGCTTTTGGTCACAGTGTCTTCTTATTTTCCCAAGGCCAAAGCCTCACAAAGATAAAATGGGACTAACAGTGATTCCTACATGGACACAGTACTAAACAAGGTTAAACGTTTATGTACAGACATTCTAATACTGCTTAAGGAAGTGGACACACTATTAACAACACTATTACATTCACCACTGACTCAAATGAGTTGCAGCTGGGCATACACAAAAAAGCACACTTAAAAAATAAACTCTTACATTTCTTACAATGTTTTTGTGTTTGAAAAAAAAAAATCATTTACAGCATGGCAAGAGAATGTTTGATTATTACAGCATGGGAGAAGTCCAGAAATCGTTTACATACTGTATGCTATTTTACAAAAGATTTGTTCACTTGTATGTAAAAAAACAAAAAACAAAACAACTCTCAAAATTTGCTCAGTCTTTAATGCCCACTAGATGACATTTATCCATTGATGAAGGCTGGCGATGTGGAACGATTCTCTTCTGTTGATAAAGTCCCTGCTGATACTAGTCAGTCTTACAAAGTTCACTGTACGATGAGTATGGATTACACCTGTACTTCTTGAGCTTTTTTATTTTATTTTATATATATACTGTATAAATGTATCATGACAATTATTTGCTGCAGTAAGTTCAGTTATTTTTATGTAGGGGACATGTACTGGTTCAGTGCGCATTTTAATGAATTTAAGATTCTATGACACCTGAAATGGATCAAGTATAACGTCCAATATCTTATGTTTATAATAGAAAATGTCTTCTTAACAGAAACAAACATTCTGGAATGGTCACTAGGCTTGATGTTTTGGGCTTCTACTGTTTGGACTTCTCACTCTGGCTTTTCCATTCCTTTCTGATATTGATATAACGATTACATATTTACAAAACAAACTTGCATCTCTCCAACAATGTCCACACACATACATAATTGTAAATAAATTAAACAAGAATAGCATCAAAATAAAATGTACAAAGCCTCCCCCCCCCCTTACATTATGAAGAAAGGACTTGAGATGCATCGACTCCATCTTCATCTGACTATGCACACACCCCGTGAGCAGACATAACAAATCAGCAGAATCTACACTGTGCAGAAATGACACACCATATCTCTTAAGTAATGTTAGCAGACAGTAAGAGTGTTGGGAGTTATTTTTGGTGAACATAAAAAGAGAAAGGTGATTGCTGCATTCAAAAATGTCCCAGTGCCCAGGGTTGTGTATCTCAGCTGAAGTCCACCTCAGATCATATATACATAGGAGTCTCCTGACCAGTTAAGAGTCTAAACATGGCGGCTGGCATTGTCTTCATGTGGATCTGTTTCAAGACAAAGAAAGAGTTCTTTTTACTACAAAAAACTGCAAACTTTTGAACAGTAGTGTATGTATAATTCTCACCTCGCCGACAGAATTGGAGAGAGCTTGGACGATCTTCTCGTGTGCCGTGGCAACAACACTTTGGCCGTTTATCTCAATAATACGATGACCAACCCGCACGCCTCCTCTCTCTGCGATCCCTCCTCGCATTAGACTACAGATCTGAGGAGCACAAAACAAAAGTTGGACTTAATAGTAACAATAATATTTCAATATTGTATTTAAGACTTCCTGTTCCTCTATCCCTCCATACTCACAATGCCATTCTGCACACTGAAACCCAGCTGGTACTTGAGGTCTGGTCTCTTAATGAGAACTGTGGTTACAGGAGGGCAGCTTACGATGTTCAACTTCACCTGCACCTGATTTTTCAGGCCCTGATGGAAATAAACGCAACATGTGATTATATTACTCAATACAATCACACCTGCACTGTATTATTACACTGGGGATATAACAACAGAAAAGCAAGACTGAACTGCCTTTTCAACCACTTTATTGATTGTCCTGTGGTCTTTTCTTAAACCACAGCCCCTTAATAACCAGCTACTCAGAATAACACAGATGGATTCATGGCCAAGCCAAGATTCAGCCCACTGCGCACTGTGACAGCCCAACCCGTGTGCACACCTTGATGATTCCCTGACAGGTGGCGAGAGGCAGCCCCACCAGGCTGGTGTTGTTGATTGACATGATCTGGTCACCGATGCTGAGCTTCCCAGAACGGGCGGCAGGGCCTCCATTCATCATGTTGGCCAGGATGACGGTGGGCAGAATAGAGCCCCAGCCAGACTCCACAATAACTATGCCCAGAATCTCCCCCTTCTGCTTCTCCAGCTGCAACTGTGGCAAGAGAGAAAGAGAGAGAGAGAGAGAGAGAGAGAGAGAGAGAAGAGAAGAGAGAGAGAGAGAGACAGAGGCATAGGCAAGGGATTGTAGTTGATGTCAATAAAAGGCCATAAAAGAACAAAGCAATTAAGGAAACAATTTTGGAAACATGAGGGTTCAATATAGCACAGCCTTTACCTCTAGTGTACATTGTGTTCAAATGAAACTATACAAAAAAAATTGAAATTTAGAAAAAATAGCCATAGAAATTTCAGTTATTTGTGCACTGGGGAAGACTGTGCAAAAAAAGGCTAAAAAATAATCTATACAGTTCTGTTCAAAAGTTTGGGGTTGGTAAAAAATTCTTTTGTTTTTATGCTCACCAAGGCTGCATTTACTTGATAAAAAAAATACAGTAAAACAGTAATATTGTGAAATGTTCAGCGCAAAGTATACTTCACTTTTTACGCGTGCGCGAGGGTCAGCGAACAGTGCGCGTGACGCAAATGTCATCATCAGAAGAGTATAGGGTGACCACCTGGCTATTGATCTGTTGCAGGACAGTAGATGTGATTTTGTGGGACAATGCGGGACACATGTAAGACAGATACATTTACAACTACTACGCTATGTAAATACTGATTAACATTTGTTGGCAAACTTGGCATATGCGCCGATTAATGTTTCTGGCGGTGGGTGCCCACACTATAATGTTGCACTTCTGGCAACATTAAATCCTGGAGAGAAGACAATTCTAGATTCATAGCTGCACATGCAGAAGGACAACGCACATGTAATATCTGGGCGAGAGCGCGTGCGCGTCCAGTTTTGTGCGAGAAGGGAATCCGCCTGTGAGCGGAGAGATTCCTGCTCGCGCATTTGATGTGCTCGTGTTACAATAATGCGCTTTCGACATTTTTCATTATAATAATGCCATAGAACCCGCATTAAATGAACTATTAACGTGATAAGAAAGTCGTGTCTGAAAGTCGCAATCAATTTTTTATTGGTTAAAACGAATGGAGAATATCTAATGTTTTTCCGTAGGTGCTCGACCATTTCCGTGGGTGGCGCTCGAGCATCCACGGGATCGGCGCATGTTAGTTGGAAATATTTAACATCAGGATGGATGATTACATGCTTTAAATCATCAGTTTGGGCAGCTTTGTGCAGCTCTTGAGGTTCTTATCCAGTATGTGAGATGAATTCCTGCTGGTGTAGTTGTGTTTCCCAACTTTGATGAGGCCCGCACTTAGCTATTCCTTTGCGCTGTCCACTCAATTGTCATCAGCGGGAAAACCTCTTTCTATGATTGCGTTGGTTGGTTGGTTATTTCCACAGCTAGAATATGACGGCTGCACAAATAGGTTTTTAAATGCCAGTCACAGTTTTTATTATATTTCTTACTGTGGTATTGTCATTTCAGGGATGAAAAAAAAATTATAATACAGACATAAATGAAATGCGGGACACTACTTAAGTCTTGCGGGACGCGGGACAAAGCTCCCAATTTCGGGACTGTCCCGCAAAATGCGGGACGGGTGGTCACCTTAGAAGAGTACGTGGGTACTGTATGCACACCGCCGGATTTTTGTAACCGCGAGGTCACAAATGCGTTTAACAGTTTAATGCATTTAATTTTTCTTTGCAATAAATAATTTATACACAAGGTGGCAGCTGTGCCCTGGGGGCATCAATTCACAAGGTAGTCAAAGGTAGTGGTGCTTTTCCACTGCATGGGACGGCTCGCTTAAATAGTACCACCTCGGTGGAGGTTCCAAGCAAGCCGTACCAATACTAAATGTGACGTGCATTTAGTAACGTGCATTTAGAAACATTGCAGATCACTGATTGGTCAGAGAGAATCGTCACTACCAGCGTCATCGGATTTCAAACCCGCTAGATTTAAATAGTCAGCAACAGCCACCGCAGTATCATTTGTTCTCGCAACATTTTTTTAAAACGACCGTCACACGCAACTTGAAAAAAGAAATCATGGTTAGTACACGAGGTGACTCGTTGGTAGCCGAGGAGCGGATCCACGGCAGTAAAGGCGGTGCAGCTATAACGATCAGTCTATAATCCCACCAGTGCTTCCCACACATAGACTTTACTTGGGCGGGCCACCCAGGTATATTAACGGCCGCCCAAGTATATTTGGAGACACATTCATGCTTTTATTATTTTTATCCTCGTATACTTTTGTATCCGCCCAAGATAATGAAACTATCCGCGATCGATTAACTAGTGGAAAATCTCCCCTCGCCCTACGCGTTTCGTACCTGCTCGTTACGTGTGCGTCAGAACTGTTTACTCCCGCTAACATTCCCACGGGCACTGGATATTTCACAAAGAGTACTGCTTGTTGCAACGTCACAAGGCGGCGCTGTTGCGCGTTCTACAGGCTCGCACAACAGCGCTTCAGACTGCTTCAAAGCATGATTCTCAATCAACGAAAAGCGCAGATTTATGCCAAGCAATTGCTAATGAACTCAAGTTGATGAATTATGACAATGTCTACTTTATGGCCTTTATATAATATGTTTTAGACGATTGTAAGAATCTGAAGGATCAGCCCGCAATTGTGTAGACATTTCAAAATAAGAGTCCCGGTGAATTTCGGGCTTGTTTATAATTAAAAGTCACAAGCTAAGTTTTTTTTTTTTTAAACTGCAGTGGAAAAGCAAACCGAAAGTAAGCGAGCCGTGCCGAACCGAGCCGAGCCAAGCCGAGCCGAGTCGAGTTGTTCCACGCAGTGGAAAAGCTCCAAAAGAAAAACTGCATAAACAGAACAGACCACAGCGCATGCAAGCTACAGCGAGAAAAGAGGCCTACATAGACGAGAGAAAAGGTGCGAAGTGCGAAGAGGTTAGAAAGTACCCTCATTTGTACAACTCTAGCATAAAAGATTACAAAGATATTCACATGGGTTGTAACTCGTGGCAAGAGATTGCTCAAAACTACGCATATGTCAAACGCGTCAAATGAAGTATACTTTGCAAGGCTGTGCTTTCGACTGTACTGCTCGCGTACACGTAAAAAAAAAAAAAAAAAAAAAAAAAAAAAAAAGTATACCTGGGGCTTTATTGTGAAATTTGTTTTTAATTTTAATATATATTAAATTGTAATTTATTCAAAATATTTAAAGCGGATTTTTCAGCATCATTACTCCAGTCTTCAGTGTCACAAGAAACCTTCAGAAATCATTTTAATATGCTGATTTTGTGCTCAAGAAACATTTCTTATTTTTAATCAATGTTAAAAAAAACTTTTCGTGGAAACTGATATATTTTTTTAGGATTCTATTATGTCGATTTAATGCATCATTGCTGAATAAAAGTATTCATTTATTTAAAAAAAAAAAAAAAAAAAGTAAATCATACCGACCCCAAACTGATAGTGTATATTATATAATTGTAAGAGAATATCAATATTTTAGAGGATTAACATTCAATAAAATTGTACATTACTATCATACTGTTTGTCATCCAGTTTAATGGGTTTAACTTGTGTCCTGCCCAGATGCTGTGCTTTACTGGGAGTCCATGAGCACTATTTGCATTGGAAAAGCATCTGATTATCTATTGGACATTGGGATTTTAATCACTGTAATTTAGTCTTGTCTGTAAGACTGGCTTCTTTATTTGACAGTTGGTGAGCTCTCAAATGGGCAGGACTTTGCAACAGACTGTCAATAACTGAAACTGTGATTTACGTGATTGACAGCATTTGAATGCAGACTGCTTAGAACATTTCATTTAACATTCATAATCTTGCTGCCTAATGTCATTTGTAAATGGTTGACCTTTTTTTCGTTTCGTTTAATTTCACTGTTTAATAGCCGTTTCAGAAGCAGATTTTAGGATCAACATCGTAGACAACTAAATTTATCTAGCACACATTTTTCTGTTAAGTGATATCTGTGCTTTCACACTTCTGAAAAGCATTAGTCTCCACTGGTTATAAATGCACAGCAACACTATGCTAAATCCTTTATATAAGCTATTATATAAGCAAAACATTTAAGTTCATCATTTGCTTTAGAAACCAGCACAAATGTTACCAATGGTTTTCATGTTTTGTTTTGTTTTTTCAACAAACGCAAGTGTTCCACATTTGTGCTGCTGTCCATCATCACTGCTCTCTGTTTTCTAGTAATCCCACTTGTATTGACCAGAAAACCAGCAGTGAACAGGGTCAGCTGTGGTCTAACATAGAGAGAGCACTTAATAGAGAAGAAAGTGTCTGGCAGCTGACCTCTTTGCAGTTGTCAGAGTTTGAGAAGTGGATGAGGTCATCATTGTACATCTCCTGTGTGTTGATGATGTCGCTGTACTCTTTCTGGCTCAGGTCCTCTGGGTTGATCCCATTGGCTCTCAGGAATTCCTGGTAGGCCACGCTGAATGCCTGACCAATGGACTGTGCTATGAGCTGGGCCTGGATTTGTTGGAGAAGAAAACCAGGTGAAACAACTGCAAAAATCAGTTAACCCATGTATACATTTGTCAGTAATTATAAATGGGTTACATGCGAGAGGTAAACAGAACTAAATCTACTTTACACATAGTCTTTGTTTTTTTGTTATGAGCCTTTTAAACAAAAAAAGCAAGTCACATTTATTTATACAGGGCTTTATACAATACAGACTGTTTCAATAATAAGCAGGAAAATAACAGCGTTAATGTTCAAAATTCATCAGTTATAAAACAAATTTAATTTCAGCCATAAAGCAGCTCTAAAGAGACAATAGTGTCATTATTCAGCTCAAATTAGGTTAATGTTGATTGAATTTAGTTCAATAACAGTGTCAGTGTTGCAAAGTTCATCAGTAATAAAACTATAAAGCAGTTCTACAGAAGACAATAGTGTCACTGTTCAGCTCAGTTCAATGAGTGTTGATGTTGTAAAATTCATCAGTTATGAAAGAAATTCAATTTATCTATAAAGCAGCTCTAAAGTGTGCAATAGTGTCATTATCCAGCTCAGTTCTGTTCAAATTTTGTTCTCATCTGATAGTGTCAGTACAGTCAATTCAATAATATTACTGAATATTAATTGTCTTTTAAAGGGATAGTTCACCAAATATTTTGTCATCATTTGCTCACTCTCATGTTGTTCCAAACCTGTATGAGTTTCTTTCTTCTGTTGAACACAAAAGAAGATATTTTAAAGAATGTTGGTAACCAGACAGTTGACTGTAGTTGACGTTTTTTTTCCTACTATGAAAGTCGATGGCTACCGTCAACTGTTTGATTACCATCGTTCTTTAAAATATCTTCTTTTGTGTTCAACAGAAGAAAGTTTGGAACAACTTGAGGTTGAGTAAGTGATGACAAATTTTTTATTTTTGGGTGAACTATCCTTTTAAACCACAACTGAGCAAGCCAAAAGCAACAGTGGCAAGGAACCCAAATCCATCAGGTGACAGCAGTGGAGAAAAAAACCTTAGGAGAAACCAGGAGGCCAGTTCTTCTCTGGCCTTAGTTGTTCTGAATTTAAGCTTCTGTGCCTTTTGTATACATCTACAGTTGTGCTCAAAATTATTCATACCCTTGGTAAATATGACCAAAGAAGGCTATGAAAATAAATCTGCATCGTTAATCCTTTAAATCTTTTGTTTTAAAAATCTACAAAAATCCAACCTTTCATTGGAGAATAAGAATTTTAAATGGGGGGAAAATCTCAATATGAAAGAAATGTTTTTCTCTAATACACATTGCTCACAATTAATCATACCCTTTTATTCAATACTTTTTGCAACCTCATTTTGCCAAGATAACAGCTCTGAGTCTTCTCCTATAATGCCTGATAAGTTTGGAGAACACCTGACAAGAGATCAGAGACCATTTCTTCATACAGAATCTCTCCAGATCCTTCAGATTCCCAGATCCATGTTGGTGCTTCTTCTCTTCAGTTCACTACACTCATTGTCTTTAGGGTTCAGGTCAGGGGACTGGGATGGCCATGGCAGAAGCTTCATTTTGTGCTCAGTGACACATTTTTGTGTTGGTTTTGATGTTTGTTTTGGATCATTGTCCTGTTGGAAGATCCAACCACGGACCATTATATGACTTCTAGCAGGGACAGTCAGGTTTTGATTTTTTATCTGTTGGTATTTGATAGAATCCATGATGCCATGTATCTGAACAAGATGTCCAGGACCTCCAGCAGAAAAATAGGCCCACAACTTTAAAGATACAGCAGTATATTTCATTGTACACGTGGGGTACTTTTTACCCCTGTGTGCACCAAACCCATCTTGAGTGTTTGCTGTTAAAAAGCTCATTTTTTTGTTTCATCTGACCATAGAACATTTGAAAAGTAACTGACACTACTGGAACTTCAAACGAGATGGTCAGATGATCAAAACCTGACTGTCCTGCTAGAAGTCATATAAAGGGCCGTGGATGGATCTTCCAACAGGACAATGATCCAAAACAAACATCAAAACCAACACAAAAATGTGTCCCTAAGCACAAAATGAAGCTTCTGCCATGGCCGTCCCAGTTCCCTGACCTGAACCCTAAAGAAAATGAGTGGAGTGAACTGAAGAGAAGAAGCACCAACATGGATCTGGGAATCTGAAGGATCTGGAGAGATTCTGTATGAAGGAATGATCTCTGATCTCTTGTCAGGTGTTCTCCAAACTCATCAGGCATTATAGGTGAAGACTCAGAGCTGTTATCTTGGCAAAAGGAGGTTGCAAAAAGTATTAAATAAAAGGGTATGATTAATTGTGAGCAATGTGTATTAGAGAAAAACATTTCTTTCATAATGAGATTTTCCCCCCATTTAAAATTCTTATTCTCCAATGAAAGGTTGGATTTTTGTAGATTTTTAAAATAAAAGATCAAAAGGATTAACGATGCAGATTTATTTTCATAGCCTTCTTTGGTCATATTTACCAAGGGTATGAATAATTTTGAGCACAACTGTATATACTGCATCAATGCAGCAGATGAACACTGTGTCATTTTTTCACTCCATTGATTTGATGTTTTGTGAATCTGCTCACTCATAGTGTATCATTGTACATCGTTTTCACACTCTAGAACAGGTTTACATTTTTGAACGATTTCAATAACCGCCAGCTGTCGTCTCTGAAGGCATGGTGGTGCTAGGGTAGTGCTCACTGTAAAGGAAGTAGAAAAGTTGCTGGATAAAGGCTATTATATGCTAAAAAGAGGTGCATTGGAAAAGCGGTTCACTCCCTTTGCTAATGATTGTGGCTGTTTTGTGATGCAAAGCCACGGTTTCTGATTTAACAGTTCCCCTCAGGCGACGTGTGCAGGTAGGGGTCATGCCATTAATAATCTAACATCCCAACATGTGTGCAGGCTTTGATTTGCACAGGAACCACAGCGGCTTCAGGAATATTCAGAGACCTGAACATCTAAATCAGCCATGATAAAAACACAAAGAAAAACACACCAGCAGAGACCAGACAGGTGGTGAACTGACTGATTTAGATGGACCCCAGAGGAGAAATGGAGCAAACTTATCAAAGTTCACACTTTTGTTAGGATCATAACAACTTATATGATATGATAAAAAGTGTGATTATTGTACTCTGCTAAGTAGACAACGGAAATGTGATATGAAAAATAGGTTTAGTATAAATAAAGAAGTGGATCAAGCCTCTATAAATGACTCATTTGTGGGCGCGCACAGACACGCACACACTCATTGGCTGAAACATCAAAGAGTGTAATTAGACAGCATGAGTGAGGAACAACTGCAATGCAGAGAAGTGTTCTAGAGGAAAGAAAAGTAGGTCCATTAGAACAGGATTATGTAAAGCTGCAGCCACGGTTACTTTTGAGACTATTCTCTGAACCTCAGGTGAATCTGAATGTGAGCTTTAGCTGTATAACGACTCCCATTCCATAAATACACTACTGTACAAAAGTTTGAGGTCAGTACGTTTTTTTGTTTTTTTTTTAAAGAAATGAAGGCAACGCTTTGGTATGGGGAACACATATTCACTATTAACTACAACTTTTGCCTTAATAAACTCTTAATTTACTGCTTATTAATAGTTAGTAAGGTAGTTGTTGTAGCATTTAAGTTTAGGTATTGGGAAGGATTTAGGGATGTAAAATATGGTCATGCAGAATAAGGCATTAATATGCGCTTTATAAGTACTAATAAGCAGCCAATATACAAGCTAATAAGCAACTAGTTAAAAGTGAGAATTGTTCCCCATACTAAAGTGTTACTGCAATTAATACTTTAATTCAGCAAGGACATATAAAATTGATCAAAAGTGACAGCAAGGACATTTATAATGTTACAAAGGATTTCTATTTAAAATAATTACTGTTGTTTTGAACTTTTTTTTGTATTGACCAAAGAATCCTGAAGAAATATATATCAGTTTCCGGAAAAATAAGCAGCACAAACGTTTTCAACATTGATCATAAGAAATGTTACTTGAGCGCCAAATCAGCATATTAGAAGACTGGAGTAATTCAGCTTTGCCGACTCAGGACTAAATTACATAATTATTATATTAGAAAACAGTTGTTATAAATTGAAAAAATATTTCACAATAGAACTGTTTTTACTGTATTTTGATCAAACAGTTGCAGCCTTGATGATCATAAGAGACTTCTTTCAAAAACATTAAAAAATCTTACTGACCCCAAACTTTTAAACGACAGTATATATATATATATATACAGTCAAACCAAAAATTATTCAGACATTTTTTATATTTTTGATATATTTTTACTAGTGGGTGCAGGACACTATAGTTCATTTATGTAAGTGAGGATAGCAAAATAAAGTAAACTGTGACATATTATACACAAAAATTCTTTATACAGTGGACTACCAGTAAAATTGATACAAAAATTATTCAGACATTTTGACCTGACCATGTTTTGCTTAAGTGTTATCTGACATAATTAAGATTAATTTTTTTCTGACAGTTTAACTCTGAGATCTTATCATATTTTATTACCATTTTTTTAAACTATAGTGAATAAACTGTATTAATGAATGAAATGTTCAAGGTGTCTGAATAAATTTTGGTTTGACTGTATATATACAAATCAAATATTTGTACACTTTTGCATTTTAGAATAACACTAAAGCTGCATGTACGCTGGTCACATATCCTCTGTTTTTCCCAACTTGTCCATAAAAATAAATAAATAAATACACATAAAGTCTAAATTTTGTTCTTTAAAAGAAAGTCATATTTAGGCACAAATTATTAAGTGAGCATCAATTATTTTTGTCCAAACTTTGGACTGGTATACTGTACTATATGTATATTAAAAAAGGAAACAGAATTATTCAAAGCCACACTCACATCCTCGGACTCAAAGACATGGCATATCATTTTGTACTGCTTCTTGGCCTCAGGAGCTCCAGGGGTCGTCTCGATGCAGTCCTGTGAGGCGGTGCGTGGCATGCGGCGTCTTGCCATCAGAACCACAATGTTTCCGATGTCAGCAATGTATGAGATGGTGCGCAAAGCATTATCCATCATGGTCTCCTACAAAACAACCAAGAGAGTAACCACAATGACTTCTTTGCATTCTTAGTTTTAATCCAATTTAGCAGCTTAGTTATCATTTTGGAGACTTTCTTATCCCAGTGGGCTTACTTTATATTTTCTTAGGGACAGCCTCCGGAAAAAACCTGGGGTTAAGTATGCACAGTAGGTTTCCGGAACACCCATGAATCCCCCCCTTCAGGAAGATCTGTTTGAAGCTACAAGCTTACAGCCTTGGGTTAACCCAAATCTTTAAACAGTAAGCTACAGCCATCCCTGCTTAGTAAAGGGGAAATGTCCTTGAAATTGTATTCACTAAAATATCTCTTTGATGCTGTTATGTTTGAGATACCCACATTTGATTTTCCATGAACTGGATGTTTGAGCAGCACAAGAAACAGAATGAATGACATGCACTCATATGTACAAAAGAAAATGTAATACATCATCAGATAGCTGAAAGAATTAATGATCCAGAGCACAGAGGAAATTCATGCAGCATTTTGATTCAATGCACACAAAGGTCATGTGTGGGATTTTCAATTTCATTTTTCATTTTAGCACAGCCCTTCTTTAAATTACATGACCATAATATGTCACATTTACTTCAAAGGCTATATGAAAGATTGTGAAGCGCAGTTCTAATATCATTTATTATAAATAACCTCTTCTTTCAAATTAATGTATATATTTTACATACAGCTAGCAGATATATGATACTCTGAAAAAAGCTTCCTCTATTATTCACTAAGTGTTGGGGGTAACGCATTACAAGTAACTTGAGTTACGTAATCAGATTACTTTTTCAAGTAACTAGTAAAGTAACGCATTACTTTTTCAATTTACAACAAAATATCTAAGTTACTTTTTCAAATAAGTAACGCAAGTTACTTTTTTCCCATTTATTGCCTGACAGCTCTCCTGTCCCCATGTTGAGAGAAATAAAGTGCAGAGGGTGTTGTGTGCGCTGTGTGAACATGATGGTTATTGTAGTTCTAATCTAGAGCATACAATTACTCATCTCACTTGCACAAAAACATTCAGTATTCCTCAAAATGAATAAAAACAATGAAATGCATTCTCATAATTTTACACAAACATGTAATAATTAACTATATTAAACTACACAAATATACTTTATATTTAATCTCTCTTTATTAACCAATGTCTTTGCTGCTGACCTTCAATGATTTAATTCAACCATACTAATAAGCAAAAAATTACTTTAGATTAGATTTAGAAATAAGAGTGTTGAACTTCCTTCTTCTGTATCCTATTCTTCTTTTATCCTAATCTGAAAGGTTTGTTTGAGCTGCGCCCTCTACTGTACAGGCGTAAATATGCATTTCCTTCAGCCTGAGGCTTATTTATTTCACTTTTGGTGTGAAAGGGCCTTAACATTTGCCAAAAATAGAACTTTTTTTGTTGTTGTTATTATAAAACAAGCAAGCCCAGCCCAGGTGAGAAAAATTAACACAAAAGTAATGTAACACATTACTTTTCATAAAAAGTAACTAAGTAACGCAATTAGTTACTTTTTTAGGGAGTAACGCAATATTGTAATGCATTACTTTTAAAAGTAACTTCCCTCAACACTGTTCACTAATAATACCCAGCTTACATGAAGGAAATACCAGTGCTTGCAAAGAAGGACAATAATAGTGTTTAAGGTAAGGTTATGTTTTAGGCTTTGGTTCTGTGTTACTGAAATTTTGCATGTGAGATGCTTTATCATTGTCATTTTGTTTTCGGGTTGGCTGAGCACCAGAATCCACACATAGTCATTATAAACTCAGCAAAAACAGAAGCATCCCTTTACAGGACACTGTAGTTTAAAGATAATTTTGTAAAATCCAAATAAGCTTTACATATCTTTATTGTAAAAGGTTTAAACAATCTTTTTCATGCTTGTTCAATGAACCATAAGCAATTATTGAACGTGCACCTGTGGAACAGTCCTTAAGACACTAATAGTTTATAGGCGGTAGACAATTAACGGGTTAGTTCACCCAAAAATGAAATTTCTGTCATTAAGTACTCACCCTTCATGTCTTTCCAAACCCATAAGACCTTCATTCATCTTCGGAACACAAATTAAGATATTTTTGATGAAATCCAAGAGGTTTTTTATCCTCCATTAAAAGCATTGTAATTACTGCCATTCAAGGTCCAGAAAGGTACTAAAGACATCGTTAAAATAGTCAACGTGACTGCAGTGGTTCAACCTTAATGTTATGAAGCGAGAATACTTTTTGTGTGCAAAAAAACAAAACAAAAATAATGACTTTATTCAACAATTTCTTCCCTACCCTGTCAGACTCATACGCAGTTGACGTAGTAGGCACAGTCCAGCGCTTCAGCGTTTACATCCTAACGCCAGCTCAGTATTGGCCGGCTCCTGTGTCAGCATCACACGCATGCATCGCGCTGCTCACGTGAACAGCATCGGCCAATACTGAGTCAGAGTCTGGACGTAAACACTGTGCCTACTATGTCAACTGCGTAAGAGAATGACATGGGAGAGACGAAATTGTTGAATAAAGTCATTATTTTTGTTTTGTTTTTGCACACAAAAAGTATTCTCATCACTTCATAACATTAAGGTTGAACCACTGTAGTCACGTTGACTATTTTAACAATGTTTTTACTACTTTTCTGGACATTTAATGATGATAATTACGTTGCTTTCTATGGGGGATAAAAAAAAAACCTCTTGGATTTCATCAAAAATATCTTAATTTGTGTTCCTAAGACGAAAGAAGGTCTTACAGGTGTGGAACAACAGGAGGGTGAGTACATAATGACAGAAATTTCCTTTTTGGGTGAACTAACCCTTTAAACCAGTGGTTCCCAAACCTGTCCTGGAGGACCCCCAGCCCTGCACATTTTGTATGTCTCCCTATTTCTGACACACCCATTTCAGGTCTTGATGTCTCTACTAATGAGCACATGAGTTGAATCATGTGTGATATATGAGGGAGACATACAAAATGTGCAAGGCTGGGGGTCCTCCAGGACAGGTTTGGGAACCACTGCTTTAAACAATAGCTTAGGACACTATATAGACATTTCTGCTGACTCTGAAAAAGATGCTCAGGGTCCCTGATCGCCTGTGAACATGCCATAGTTCTGCTGCGGGTGGCATGAGGACTGCAGATGTGGCCAGAGCGATAAACTGCAATGTCCCTAATTTATGATGCCTAAGACAGTACAACAGACAGTTGATCGTCCTTGCAGTGCCAAACCTTGTGTAACCATGTGTCCCCCAGATGTGTTCGAGAACTTGGAAAGGTGGAGCAACATCTCACAGCAAGAACTGGCAAATCTTGTGTAGTTTCTAGAGGATGAAATGCACTGTAGAACTTAAAGCAGCTGCCGGCCACAACACATACTGACTGCTACTTTTAACATTCCCCCCCCTTTTTTTTCCTTCACGGACTCATTATTCCATTTCTGTTTGTCAAATGTCTGTGAAACCTTTTTAGTATGTCTCAGTTGTTAAATCTTTTTATGTACATACAAATATTTACACGTTAAGAAATTTGCTGGGGAAAAAAGCAGTTGAAAGTGAGAAGACGTTTCTATTTTTGCTGAGTTTATGTTTACATACAGTCAAGTAATCTATTACCAGCCTAGTAATCCATTTAAAGGTGATATGGTTAAACAGAAGAAAGAAAAGTCTGATCTCAATTTAATATGCAAAAATATGCAAGAGAAAAACATTTGCAATTCTGTATGCAAATATTACAATGATGTCATCACTATTTAGTTATATGTATGCAATTATATTTGGTATAGGCTACACATGTATATACAGTATGTATGCATTCCATCAATGTAAGTGGGAGACCATCAAACTTTAATAGCACCTTTTTTTAAGTTTGAATGGTGTCTGTGTGCTTGGCAGATTGGGCTGAAATAATTCTAAAAGTTTTAGACTTATAGGGTACTTTCAAGGTTTGAGGAGTACCTTGCAGGCACTGTAATGAATCTGTTACAGCCAATAGAGACTCAGTCTGTGAGATGTGACAGGCAGGGTGAGGACTGACACTGCATTGCAGCACATAATGAAATGTCCGTGCCAGCCTGCCCACTCACTGCTGTTCAGAAAGAACTCATACACATAATTGCAGCAACACACACACACAGCTATGTCACTCAGTAGTACCAGGGCACTAAATGTACCATTAAATGCAGCACAGCATGTAGCTCTTCCTACCTTATGCTTACAGTACCACTAGTGTGGAAAAGGAGGAGCTGTTGATCGTATACAGCATGTGTAAAATGTGCAGCTGGAGATTAAGCACAAAGCTTATAGCCATTCAGCTCTCCATCACTAACAACTGTCTACAAGCCTGATCATATGCACATCCCTTTTCTCAATGGACACACATTACGTGTTTTATGTCAGTTATGTAACAAAGAGTTATGTAATATAAAATATCTGAATAAAAAGCGCTCTCTTTGCATAAATATTTCACCATTCTAAATAAGATTGATCTCCTTTCTTCAAAATATCATTTATAATGTATACTCTATGTCTTAAGAACGTCTCTGTCTTCATATTTTGGCCATTCCAACTTGATATTTATATAATCTTCTATTCGGACTCTTAACAATATATTTAATTTTTTGCAACATAATATATTTCAACAATATTTTCATTGAGTTTTTCTTAAATTACAAATGAACAAAAACTACAACAACCATTTATTTGGAATAATATTTCAAGAAAGAAAGGGAAAAAATGCTCAGAAAATACAAGATCCAATTTCAGCATATCAAAATATATACCCTGCATTACATAGTAATTGTAAAAAGTCAGCATCAATTTACAAATGGTCCCCAATTTTTTTTTTTAAAATAGAACGTAATCTTAGTAATTGTTTTAAGAGTTTATAGTATAATCTAATATTAATTATGAAGAAAACAAGCAACAGGGAAATGAAACCTGTACATACTTTGCTTCAGGGCTATTTTGTTCCTATTTCATGGGCTTATTTGATTAGCTTTTCAAGAAAAGCATCCAAGTGTTACAATCAGTTTAGCTGTCACTTACGCTAATGTGCTTCCATTTACTCCCATTTTATATTTTGGTCTTTTCAGATTTTATTTCGATAGCTGTAGCTCTAGGCAGCCGCATGAACTCACCTGGGTGTCTGCATTGAGCACTTTGATCCTTTGAGTTGAGATGAAAAGATCCACCTCCGTCAAAGTCTGAGCATCTCCCTCTGGGCTCTGCTAACAAAAAACAAAAAACAAAACAAAAAAAAGAACAAAAATATGAAAAACTGGCCTCTACCTCCAAGAGGTCACCATGCCATAATTCACAACGGCTCATGAGAAGACCTAAGAAAAAGGCACAACCTTTTTAAGTCCCTAATGAAAGTATTTTACGCTTCATAAATCATGCACTAGTATAAGCTTGTCCACATGGGAGGGGAGCCCAGGGCAGTGCTTAACCTCTGTAAATTGCAGCATTAATAAACAATATGGTATGCTCAGGGGCAAAGAACATATGGATTGAAAATGTGAAACTGCATTGCTTATCGATAACCTGTCTAATTAATAATTGATTACAATGGTGACAAAGTATGTCTTACAATCAAAACTGTTGAAAGCATTTTTTTTTTTTTTTAAAAACTGTTCAGCTGAGAAACACAGTGAGGTAATCAGGCCAAGAGACAAATAATAACTGGGTATTCAGCCTCCTGTGATAAATAGAAGCCATGCAGAGGTTTGAAGTAATGAGATGATTGACACTAGAGAGCAAAGTGAAGGAGAGAGAGAACGAGACCCATTCGGTGTAGTGAGGTGGAGCGCAGGGTGATGCAGTGACAGACGTAAGTAAAATAACACAATGGCAACACTTAACCAGCTGTCAGGCTGTCTCAGAGTGCCAATCATTTACCTGTCAGCACATTTCTCAGATTCTTGCTTTTGTTTTGTGATACTGCAATAAGAAATGGGTTCCACGGATGCTTATAGCTACAAATTTTACAGGGTTAAAAGTGCAGTCTGTGTAAAAATGGATTTTTAAATTTTGACTCCATATCGCCAAAGGTTCATATGCTTTAGTTGCAGCCCAGAAGAGGCTGGTTTGCCAATAATTAGTTAGACTGCGGTCATGAAGAGGCCCTCACAGATCCCGGACAGCCCGATCTAAAGCTTCACTCCACATGGTATGAACCAGCACTTATGAAAACTACACAGATGATGGACACAGACATGGAGTGGATGGTTTAAAAAAGGCAAGTTGTTCTTCTATCGCTCTCTCTTTTTTTTTTTTTTACACACCGCCTTTTTCTTGATTTTGGCTGCCTTCTGTACCCTCTGGGAGACGTTCAGGAGGACAGTACAGGGGTCGTCACACACGGGAGCAGCAAAAAGGCATGAAGGTAAAAAAAAAATACATTAAAAAACAGGCAAAAACATATAAACAACCAAACACAAAGTCTGCATGCCATGTATGGCATGTGTGTTCTTTGTACACAAACACAAACAAACCCAGAATGCAGCAACATTTCCCCCTGGACACACATACATACGGATAGCAAATCATAGGACATGCAGATATGGGTTTAATAACTGTTACATTGAAAGCCAAAAAATACAGAAGGTTTCAATTATTTTATCCATTGAAATTTTTCAGCAGGATAAGAAAAAATGTCTATTTGTACACAAATAGATATTTTAGCCCTCTTATAACACAAGCAGTCATTACTTTCAATAAATGTCAAATTGTTATAGTTGTGTGATTCATCACTGACACTGGATTCATTGTCAGAATCTCACAACAAATGCAGACACCTCAGTTTGTCAACCTGCCATATTATGACTTAAGGGAGAACAACAGCTGTCATAGTGGACCTGACTGGTGCAATGTTTTCTACTGTGCAACTGATATTCATTTCAACAACGAAATTAAAGAAAAATATTAGGGTATTTTGATTTCATTCACAATAATGCATCATAACGGTAATTAAACAACTTTAATAACAAAATACTTTTTTTAACAACAACAACAACAAATGGCAAGATATTAACAATGCTTTTACAATGTTTTTTGAGGAAGAAAAATTTTAAACAATCCAATCATTTGGTTTAATTTTGCAGATGTTATGATTTTAGTATTTATATACTATTACAATATTGATTCATATTTTGAATTATCTTTTATTTTTATATCTTCAGTTGTCATTTTAATTTTAGTTTGCTTCAGTAATTTTGTTATGTGCTTTTATCATTATTTTTTTTTTTTATATTTCCATTTAGTTTTAATTTTTAGTACTTTAGTACTTCAAACTTATTTCAGTAAGTTGCCAAGGCAATATTTCTCATTTTTTTAGTTTTTATTTCAGCTTTATTTCAATTAAAGAACATAATTTTTTTCCATTTTAGTTTTAGCTAACAATAACAACAAAATATGGCATTAATTAAAGAATATATTTCACTGAAAGACAAAAACTATGACTTACAAAAAGGTCATTTAAAATTAACGCTGTCTACAAAACATTCCACAATTCCAAATAACATATAGCCTACTTGATTTATAAGAGTAAATTTGTATAGAATGAACATACACAATATAAACATAAAGAGGAGAGAAGGTTAGAAAGAGGTAAAAATTGCCCTGCAATACCTCTATCTATAAACACCCATAAGAGCCCACTCATTATGAGTCTGATAGTGTGTGAGCAGCTTGAATGCACACATCAGTACAAGCATTCAACATTCATTCAGGTCTCTCTCTCTCTCTCTTTCTCTCTCCACCTTCTTCCACCTGAATGAGAGCATGATCCTTTGAACTGCTCTCATCTCTTTCTGGCTGAGCATCATGTGCACGACTACTCCTTTACTGTCATTTTGGCTGCCAACATGCCTCATCCTCCAATGGCAGACAGGAGAGAGAGAGAGAGAGGAGGAGAGAAATCAACAGCAGAAGAGAGAAAGAGCTTGAAAGTAAAGGAGAAATGAGACGGTGAACGTGTGGGCGATGAATGTTGCATAAATTCTGCATCAATCTGGAGGCTACAGGGATACACTTCAATAAAACATTAGGCATTTTTCCGACGTTTCTTGCCTAAAACAAAAGAAATGGCTACATCTTTCTTTCTTGGCCAGCATGAAAAAGAATGTGCTGCAATTATGTTGGCTTAGGTACTGCTGTTATTATTCAAAAAAGATGAGAGATACTAGAGACAGACTGAGGTCTGGCCAGTGTTTCTCTTCCACAGCCCCATCAGTAGATCTCAAGTACCCCTTCATCAACACCAAATTACTTTTAACTCATAACAACAAGTATGAAATATCACACAAGTGAAATCAAACGTTAATGAGAATTTATACATGTACAACAGGCCAATGGCAGAACATGTAAGATTAAACCGAATTAAGTGAATTATAATTATCATGGAATTGCATCATGTGCAGTGTTTGCATATCATGTGTGTTTTGATCTTGTACTTTAAAGTAACATATTTAAAATCAGGAATAAAATCAGACACCAATGGTATCATATTGTGCTTCTTTGGCTCAACTCACGGTCTCACGCAAACAACAACAACAACAACACTATATATTTTAGGCTGGTCCAGTTAATAGATGCACATTGAAGAGTAAACAAACAGAAAAAAACCCTGATAGGACCTTTTAACTTTTAGTGGAACCCATAGCCACCATATTGAGTGCCACAATTTCTCCCATTTAGTTTTATATGAGTGGGCCATCTCCTCCCTTCTGGGTATGCGTACACCAGGTTGGAAATCACTACTTTAGAAGTGCGACGAGAAAAACACTGTCCTCAGGCTCTGCACTGACATACTGCGCACTCAGCTGTGGACAGACACATTATCATCTGCAGGGAGGAAGAGCAGATGTGTGAGTGCATGAATGTCAGAGTTGTGTGTGAGCGAGATACTAAAAGGAAGAAGGAGAAAGCGAGGAAAAGAGAAAAAGGAAGGAAGATTGTGCAGTTCATCTCAACTCCCCCTGTAATCAATAATTTTAACTCATCACCAAAATGACATATTTAAACATTTTTTTTCCTGTGAAAATAATTTCTTCATGCCTTAAAATAGCTTGAATGTAACTCTACACCCTTGCTTCATTTAGTATACACGGATCCATGACTATGCATATTAGTACGCACCTCCACTCAATCACACCAGCTCAGACTACCTGATCCACTCGCTCAACTGTAGTAAATGCTACACGATGGCAAGTGGAAATACTGGTTTAATTCAGCCATATATGTTTGAACCAGAAACTGATTCAGAAGAAGAAGAGGAAGAGCAAATTATACAGGCTTGTCTACAAGTATCAGAACGGTAATGCATTTTATGTATCGCTCTCTACAACATCGGACACATTAACGGTAATTTATTTGATTAGCCTTTAGCTTGACTGCGTTATCAAAGATAATAATGTGTTGCTAATGTTACACAAACTATGTTCCCATTTGCCATCTCAGCTGCCTTCTAATAATCAGTATCCTTAGAAACACATTGAACAACTCAGAAAGTCAGGGGAGAAAGGCATATAGTTCATCATAACATCGTAATATACATCATATACATGATTCATCGGCTATATTGCTAAATGTACCTAGTTTTTCATGTCAACAGAAAAATATACTGGGATAACCCGGCTTCTCTTCAGACCTTACAACCCCCAAAGAAGCATAGTTAATGATATGCTAAAGCCTGCCCTCACGTTGACAGGATTGGTTACAACATATACAGTATTTGTGAAGTAGAGAACAAGGGCGATTTCAAACCACGTTTTTGAGACTGTCTTTGGTTCACTGCAGTTTTAAGGAGAAAATACTCAACAATGGTGCTGACTGACGAATTTTGCACATGGTTTGCCTCACAGCATATTAAAAACACCACATAGACATATAAAAAACATTAAAAACTTGACTTTCACCAAAGGGGGTCTTTAAGAATCTAGCCACATAATAACAGCAGGGAGAGAGAGGAGAAGGAGAGAGTGTGTTGCCATGGTTTCATTTTGAATGGCTTTTAATGGTAGCTGGCAAGAGAAATGACCGGTTTGGCCCTTGGCAGAGGAAAGAGAAGGAGGTCTGAGATCACTGGTAGCCAGGGTGGATGCTGAAGCTGCATTCTGATTCACAGTGCAGTGTTCTTCACTGAGGGAATATCTGTAAAACTTCAGTTCACTTGACAAAATGTGTTCATGAATGCTCTACAGGGCCTAGTACGAACAAAGATAACACCTGACAATTCGTGAAAATTATTCTAATATATTATTGTATTCGGCAATAAGTACAATGTTACTCAAGATTTCTATTTTAAATAAATGCTTCTATTTATCAAAGAATCCTGAAAAAAAGTATTGTGGTTTCCACAAAGATATTAAGCAGCACAGCTGACAAATTGTGTGCATGCGTGTGTGTGTGTGTGCTTGTCCTTGCCACAGTTATGTGTTTCTAAATGTGGAGCAGCTTAGTGGGCCACTGTGGAGCATCTCATGTAAAATTAACTGCCAGCTGTTGACCAGGAGGACTGCAATGAAGCATCACTGCAGTTACAACAACAGCCTTTTCCTAAAATAACATGCAATACAAGAGGGAGCAATACAATACCTCAATAAACCATTTCAAAGCATTAAACTGTAATTTCTATCTCAAATTTGATGTCTCACTAGATTAAAAAAGTACCATGGTATTACTTTGTTGGACATGTGCATGGTAATACAATGTTTTTCTTTAAAGTATGTGCCATATAAATACCTTGTCACATGAATATGATCATCTGAACCAAGTATTACCATCTGATACCATCAAAGTACCATGGATCCACAGGACCAAACAGCAGTGATTTTACACTTCACAGATGTTCCTGTCATTACTAAACAATCATACTTAGCCAAAAGTCACATATTCCTGATGCATTCAAATTTTACGGCTCTACAGCATGTTTCCATTTCTTATATTCAGATGCACTACTCGAGAACTGCTTCTGTCCCGAAAAAGCTAAATTGAAGTATACCAAGCATGAGTGGAGCCAGGCAGTCTGAAACTGATTGAGACACATCGTGCACAGCATATTTTGGTTAGGACAGCAGCTTCTCACAGTGCTTGTGTGGATTCCCATTGCTTATTGCTAAGAGGCATAAAACATCTAATGCAGGACTGACAACACATCCATTAACTACTGCCCCAGTGCAGTGGAGTGCCAATCATGGCTAGTAATTAACAGCTAAATGAATAGATATGGGTAACCTATAGATTCATCCTGGCAATATGAATCCTCTTCTGTGATAAAAAAAATAAATAAATAAATAAAATAAATTGCAATTTAGAGAAACTACAAATTAGGGGTGTGCAATATTGACTAACATTGATATCTCAACATTTTTTAGGGATTTTGTTGATAATGATAATTAGACAATATTTTGCTGAGTGTGTTTTTGTGCTGGTAACTTTTCTGGTTTAGGCCGGTTGTGGACAGCTGACTCCCAAAGCTTTTCATATTCTATATATTCTGGGCGGTGGAAATGGCAGAAATAAACTTTTCCATTAAGGGGCGATATTTCCCTCCCTATAATAATTTCCAGGGGCATTTTTACATTTATAAAGGCAATTTTTCCTAACTGTACTAAATGTATGTGTCACCTTTTATGTCAAATTCTTACATTTAATCAAATTCATCTACCCCCAGTTTCACAGACAAGGCTTAAACCTAGTCCCAGACTAAAATGCATGTTTGAGCTGTTTTAACTGAAAGCAAGTTGCACTGACATATCTTTAAATATGTCAGTGCCATTGTTTTGTCTCAAGATGCACAGTAATGTTTTTTTTCTAAGGCCTGTTTATAAAAGCTACTTAAATGCCTTAATTGAACTAAAGCCTAATCCTGGCTTAATCTAAGCCCTGTCTGTGAAACCAGGCATTAAAATTTTAAGACACTGTTAGCATTCAAATGTACGGAGCCCCGCACACGACATGCAGGAAATAAATAGTAGGCTAAATCATGTGCACGATTTAGCAAATTGAGGGAACGAAATAGTAAAATGTCTGCACGATTTAGCAAATCGAGGGAATGAAATAGTAAATTGTGTGCACAATTTAGTAAATCGAGGGAACGAATTAGTAAATCATGTGAATGATTTACTTTTTTTCTTGCATGTCATGTGTGGGACTCCGTACAAATGAAACCATCAACAAAACTAACTTTTTGATTTTAAAAATACAATTTTTGAATATTGAAATATTAAATTATTCACAAAATGAAAATATATTTTTAGATATAAAATTAAAACCACCAGTAGTGAGTCACTGAATCATTCATTCAAAAAATTTGTTCAAAATGGATGATTCATTCAGAAACAAAGCAAGTGTCTTTATGTGAATGGGTTATTGAATCATTACCTCAAACGATTGGTTCAAAAATGCAGATTCATTCAGCAACTGAACACCACTGTGTTTTGCTCTGAGACATACAATGGGTCTGCTCTGGCTTTTTTTGGAACTATTTTCATTGGCATTCTAACTGCATTCTAATAGGCTGCATTCAAGGCGTGTTTTTGTTTGGTTGTTGCAAAGTGAGCGATGACATACTCAATGTCAGCTTGCACACTGTTAAGACAACACTTACAATAATACGTATCACACCTCCTTACTGCTAAAGCAAAAAAAAAAAAAAAAAAAAAAAAAAGACATGGTATTAATATATAAGTGTCTACAGAGCTTTGTCTTTTGTCTACCCATTAATTGTTACTGGAGAAGATCAGTATCCAAAGTGATTTGGGGGGACAAAACTGCCAGTTTCATTGCGTCACAAGTTCTCTTAAAACAATAAATTCACTTGAATTTTCCATGTAACATGGCAACAGGAGGGCTTTCTATTTTAACCAATTGGGAGGAAGAGGGATTACACTGCTACACCATGGAAAATAATCCTATAACTACTGATTAGTCAACAAGTCCTGGGGTGTAAACAAACAAATCTCATCTCATCTAATTTTCCACAGAGAAATCTGCATTAGCTTCATCCAAACTGCTTTGCCTGAGAGCCACGCCAAAATAAAATGGAAATACAGAGGTTCTAGGGTTCTGTACCTTGACCCGGCTGACTGCCTCCTGGGCCTGCATCATCCTGATGTTTTTAGATGGATTTCTCTCTGACAGAAGCTGAGTGGACCCGAGGTAGTTGGCGGCAAAGATAATCCCATCAATGAGGTCCTCAGGCTCACATGGGCCCGGCACTGTTAGAAGGGAAGCGTTGAGAATTCATTATTAAAGCTATTTGTTGTGTTGCCACCTCCTCTGTAGACCACCTCACAGTGACTGATAAGGTATATGAGTGTGAGCTTATCAGGCAGAAAAGTTGCATGCAGATGTTGTGTGTATGAAAGTGTGTGTGAATATGTGTGTGTTCTCAATGCCATCCCACAGTGAGGGCTGATAAGACACTAAAAAGCGGGAACGAAGGTGGCCACATGAGGAAAAGCAGGGTGTGTTGCGTGTATTCTGCTTGTGTGATATGGAAATGTGGACGTCAGTGACACCCACCAAGGGACACATTATACTGCCATCATTCAGGCAGAAGATTTAAATGTGACAGAACTCTATCCATTTAATAGAAAGCAGAATTTGTTCCCAAAAAGGCATGACAGCAGCAATACATCTCAGGCTGCTATAAACCAAAAATAAGCTGTGATCAATCGATTGTCCTGCTTTCCAGAACTCTCTTTCGCTTCCTGCTATAGTCTGTGAGTATTTCTCTAGTTGAGCATCCACTAATATTAGTAAACATGACAACTCTAATTACTGTCTCACCACTGCAACCCATTAAAACAGCTTACAATTCTGCCTGCATTTCACCATGTAAATCCTCCGAGACATAATGCATTCTTCAGCGCGGCTCTCTAATCTCCTTGCTCTGAGTTGGTTTGGTGAATTTGATTTGTTTTTGAGTTGATTTAATTTCGATAGAATATAAGTTTTGGGGGCAGATTATCAAATGCAGAAAAAATAAAAGACAGGAGATGCTCGCTTACCATCCACAAAGCTGGGAAATGAGGCCGTCTTCTTTGTTGGCTAAGAAACAGAGAAACAGTAGATGAAACGTGCTTACAACATACAGCATGCTTATAAAGTATTTACCTTTTAGAAACTAGAAGAAAAAAAAATATATATATAACAGTTTTGGTCCTTGAACTTGATTGGCTGAGCGGGTTTCCAAGACTGCAACAAGTAGCAACAAGTGTCTTAATAAGTTTATTCAACGGAAACAAAAGATCGTCTTTATAAGCAAGTCATTGAATCATTCGCTCAAATGATCTGTTTAAAAGTAGCATAACATATAGTACTACTCCTACTATTTCTGTCAGATGCCAAAAATACTGTAGTAAGTGTAGTATGCTATTTCAAATTCAGCAACTGTGTTTATGAGTGAGTCACTGAATCACTTAAACTGTTGTTTGATAACGGTTCTGCATGTGGCTTTGTTTACGTAATTTTAGTTGGTTGAGCAAAACAGACAAAGTAACTGACAATATTTTTGTGGAAAACATTGTTTGCTCAATATTTAACTTCTTGTTTACTTTTTATCATGCTGTTTTATCATAATGTTATCAAAAAATTTGCCATCCAGGCCAGAGTATAGAAAATGAGCCTAAATAAATAAATAAATAACCTAACACTCAGAATCAAATGGAAAACATCCAGATGACTCTGGATGAGGCTCATTGTATCACAATACAAAATCCTGTCAATCATTCTGAAGTGGCTCTTTGCAGGACTGTGCCGAGCACTGTAGGCCACAGACACACCGTCAGACAGAGTAATAGCCATCATTTTACTACAGAGCCATCCAAATGGAGGTTATGCTTCAAGAGGCCTTCATTAAATGCAATCTAAGGACTCAAAAGCTCCCTCAGCCAAGGTAATTAAATGTGTTCAGGGGAAGTAAGGCAAGACTGAATACTGCTTTACATGACATAAGAAGAGAGTTGCATCCCAATGCAAGTGATGTGTACAAACAGAATTCCCTTGGGTGAATACTTAGTGGATTATTATTACCATAAGTTAAGTTAAGTTATTGACTTATTGGACTAGTGTTCCCTAACTTGCAAAATAACATATTTAAAAAGAAATGGAAGAAAATTTTGAAGTTTTTCAACAATCAAGACTGTTTTAAAGAAGGTTTAACAATGAATATTCTTGACCCTCATGACCCTAATTCACAAATTTCTCACTACCTCCCACATGTGAAACATTCATAAGGCAGTTTTTACCAAAAAAGGCACATGAAAAACAACAACATTCAAAAGCTTGTGTTGAGAACGATCTAAAACTGACCTTGGCAGAATGCTTGGTAGTGCTATAAAACATGTTTTGAGCACCTATTTGGCAGTTTTGAGTAGCTGCCCAGACGATGTCTCCTATTTTATTGCTCTTGCATTCAGGGTACGAAGCTCTTATGGAGGTTACATTAATACATAAAAAATGTGTAGAGAAGCAGTCGAACAGGCAGCTCAAGGCTGAACTCCCCTCAGTCTGTGTAAATACAGTAGAACCAGGGCAGGAAAGGGCAAAGCCAATTATTTTACTATATCAACACATGGGGGAGGATGGTGTCTAGCTAGTGCAACAACTTAGATGTGCTGGAAATACAGAAAAATCTAAGAAAGCCAGAGAAATGTGAAGTAAATAAGACGACAGGCTGACATTGACTAGAACAGCTCTGATGGAAATATGCGGTGATTATGCGGGGCGCATACTGTCACATATTGATTGGTTAATGTGTTCTATGATTATAGGCTCACCTCAGCGACATTGTTGTTCTCCAGTGGTCCATTTAGATCAGACCGCTGCTGCTTCCTTGGCTGCTCTGCACTATTAGACACCTAGAGAGAATTTAAATTTAGAGAAATGAGTGAAAAATGAGTGGAATGAGTGAAATTTGTCATTAAAAAAAGAGATGATGGGTCGCAGACAGCACTAACAATTTATACAGTACAATGAACACAATGTATTGAAACACTTTGGTAAAATGAACAGATGTTGTCTTTAACTGAAAATGCACAGTGCTAAAAAAGATACTTTTAATCTTTGTCTATCTGCAGGGGAGTTAAAGTCTCAAATGAGCACTCTGTCAACTGCACATAAGGACATTATTACTTGATGAAATTCATTTGTTGCCTGACAGGATAAAATGTAATCTCCTCATTGCCCAAAGGCAATAAAGAAGCAGGAGGGTAATAGAACTTCACGAGACATTCAATGGACCACTGAGGCAATCTGACTAAATCTCACCCCTTCACCTAATTCCCCTTTGGACAGATTTAATTTCCTATTCTGTTTTGAAAATACAAAGGCATTTCGAAGAAAATATCTAAGAAAACATCATTTTTCAAACAGAATTTTTCAAATTTCCATTAGAAAGTCAGCACCTCCTCTCATTTTTCAGTAAACCAGACTACTATTTAGCATAATTCACGGACATTCATTGTGTTTGCCTTTATTACTTGCTTAGTGACTTTAGTCAGGGGTTTCTAGCAATGAGCCAGTTTTCATTTTGGGGTTGTTCAAGCAGATGAAAAAAAAAAAAAAAAACACCCACACAATGTACCTGAGTGAGCATAATGGGATGGAATTTAAAAAGCTTCTCAAGGTAATGTATTCTAGCGGGGTGGAAATTTGTTTATTCCTGAGCATTAACATATGAAATTTATATTTGGGGATTTCAACGAATTGCTTTTGATCAGGGTCCCCTTCATGTCTGGGTTACAATGAGATGGTTCCAATTTCTGCCAGATGATATTCTTTCATCCTTTTCAATTTGCCACTCAAACCGAACTCAGCGAGTAAATGGTAATAATGTCTTATTCTCTATAATTGTCTTTAGAACTACCCCCAAAATTATGTAAAAATACATTTACATCACATTAAAGAAAACATTCTGAGCCATCTCCTAATATCACATTTTATACATCGGCTCTTAAGAGCATAAAATAGTAGATCATTACTCTGAGGATTTTGAGGTTCAATCTTGGGCATAAATAAGCACTAGTCTTGTTTACTTAAATGCCACTTGCATTTAAATGAGGGTTGTCAACATTCACATTAATATTTAATTATAATAATGAATATGCATATTTTGGAGTGCCCTTTGGGGATGATATTTATAATTTGATTAAAATAAGTAACATTCATTATCAATCAATCAATCATTGGAAAACCCCAGAGACAGATGTGAGACATGGTAACATACTAACCAAAAAAAAAAAAAAAAAAAAAAAAAAAAGTTTGGGGTCAGTAAGATCTTTTTATTTTTATTATTATTATTATTATTATCATTATTATTATTTGAAATAAATTAACACTTTTATTCAGCAATGATGCATTAAACTGATCAAAAGTTAAAAAAAAAATGTTACAAAAGTTTTCCATTTCAAATAAATGCTGTTCTTTTGAACTTCCCATTCATCAAAGAAACCTATAAAAACTGCATCACAACAATAGTCAGTAGTACAACTATTGATAATAAGAAGAAATGTTTCTTGAGCACCAAATCAGCATATTAGAATGATTTCTGAAGGATCATGTGACACTGACTGAAGACTGGAGTAATGATGCTGAAAATTCAGCTTTGCCATCACAGGATTAAAATACATTTTAAAATGTATTAAACTAGAAAAATCAATAATATTTCAATAATTTCAATAAAATTTCAATAATAGACGCTAATAATAGATCATTTATTCCATCCTCTCCTATTACAGAATATTAGTTTGAATACATTGAATAAATTGCTAAATAAATGTATTTAGTTGATCTTATTGCTTTTATTTCATATATACTGAGCTGATTTATTCAGTTTTAACTGAACCATGTATTTAATTTAATAAGCTGCTACAGACAGATGCATTTACAGCTTGCTATGCAAATCCACCAACCTGCTCTCTCACTTGGTCCTGCGTCCATCTCTGTCTATCCTCTGGTGTGTGAGGTCGTACCTTAAAGTTCCTTTGGAGTTCAGGATTGTGTCTGGCAGGGGGGATGTTGAGGGATTTGGGTCTGCTGTCATGACGGTGAGGCTGAGGGTATGGGGCAGGGGCGGGTTCGTGTTTGGAGCGTGTCTCTGGCTGATACCCGCTTGGTGCTGGATCGGGTGCCAGCTCCTCTGGGCTCTGATCAGTGCCGCTGCTAAGACTGCCCATACTCATGCTCATCTTAATCTCGGCCACTATCTGATCAATATCCTCCTCCGCCTCCTCTCCCGTCTCCCCCTCTGTGCCTTTATGCCCCCGGTATGGTGACGCACGCATAGAGTTTCCATTGTCCTCTGTGGCATAGTAGTCACCTGCATAGCCATCTCTGTCTTGCCCCTCCTGCGGATCTTCCTCCTGATCAGGGCAGTAGCCCTCACTACCCTCAACGTCCTGCACTTCCTGATCTTCAACGGGAGGTGGAATCTGGTCCTGGTTGGGATCCGGATAGTGGTGGTGGTGATCGAGGACAGGTTCGGGTCTGCCGTCGTACAGCTGCTGGTCAGAGTCCTGCTCGAGTACTTCGCAACGCACCTCTCCATCACCATGAGCATCGTCCCCTCTCACTACCCATTCCTCAACCACTTCCTGGCACTCGTCTGTGTCCAGAGGTGGCTCCATGTGTCCGTCTGGGTGTCCGTATTCTGGATCGTTACAGTCCATTCCCTCCAGGTAGCTGTCATCCTCAGGACAATAGCGGATATAATACGTCACGCCTTCATCCTCTTCCGGTAGCCCTTCATCGAAATCGTCCTCTTCTTCATCAGATGTATTGTTGACGTAGTCTGAGCTAGAGTCTCCATCCAGACTGTCCGCGTGGCTGTGGTATTCTCTGTGGCCATGTTCTGGAGTGGTGGGTGTGGTCGGTCGGCTGTCTGTCAAATCTGCCTCTTCTTGGTTGTGGTAGGAGTGTTGGGACTCCTCAGGGTCCCCGCGCTCTTCATACTCCTCCTCGGGGTGCTCAGGGTCGGGGTACGGGCCTGGGCAGGAGCGTGGAGCTGAAGCATGAGGCTCTGTGGCCATGCTGCTGTTGGTCCCTGGCCTCTTCCTCTGAGCCATTGAGAACCACTCACAGGCTGATCATCACTGGAAACCTCAATCCTGCAAAACAAAAACACATGGATAATAAGTTTGGCTACATGAATCACCACTTAAATTGTATAAAAACAGTCAATTTAATAAAGGTAGGTTGACAACAAAACCCTGACAATTAACATATAGCGCATACAGGAAATTCACATTTTTGCCTGACTCTATTTTTCTTTACAATGTATCAATAACTACTTTACAATATATCTGACCAACCAATGTGAATCTTTATATATGAAGTGTTCTTGTGGCTGAAATTGTAGAGTGCGGCGTTAAAAGGTTGTGGGTTCAATTCCCAGGGAACACACTAATGAACACTGTGTAGATAAAAATGTTCGCCACTTTGAAAAAAGGCGTATGCCAAAGGCATACACTATTGTTGAAAGGTTTGAGGTAAGATTTATTTTTTTTAATAAATGAATACTTGTATTCAGCAAGGATCCATTAAATTGCTCAAAAGTATAACGATATATTTAAAATAAATGCTGTTCTTTTGATCTTTCTATTCATCAAAGATTCCTGAAAAAATATATCATGGTTTCCACAAATATCTTAAGCAGAACAATTGTTTTAAACATTGATAATAAAAAGAAATGTTATTCAAGCACCAAATCAGCATATTAGAATGATTTATGAAGGATCATGTGACACTGAAGACTGGAGTAATGATGCTGAAAATTCAGCTTTGCCATCACAGGAATTAATTACATTTTAAAATATATTAAAATAGAAAACAATAAATGATGATATGGTGATAATATTTCACAATATTACCGTTTTTTTTTTTTCTTTCTTTTTCTAAATTGAATGAAATAAATGCAGACTTCTTTCAAAAATATTAAAAAGTCTTATCAACCCCAAAAGTTTGAATGGTAGTGTATACGTAGAAAGAATTACAGTTTAAAACCAAGCATTTGTTTTTGTAATACTATGTTTCCAATGAAGCCCGCATAGTTGTATAACAGTCTAAACAGAACACACACAGGTCTTCATGTGTGATACTGGAGAGTTGAGCTGTAACACATCCACATTTTCAAGCACTGTTGGGGTGTATTGATCTCTGAGTGGAGGCACAATCTCTTCTCAGCTCTCAGCACCTGATCAATTACAGTCATCCAGTAACTGATGTTCATTCCACATGCACTCCAGCACCATCATTGAACCGCTCCAGCTGAGAAGAACAACACCTATTTCAGTCTTGACTTTCAAAGTATCAAAAGAATCAGCCTAATTAACCCATCAACATAATGACAATTTAAATATTTGGGGCTATTACATTGACATTTACATTTGTTTTCTTAGCAGATTCTACTAACTAAAACAAGAGTGTTTTTGAAAAAAAAAAAAAAAAAAAAAAAGTCTGATATGCTTACCAAGAAAAAAACAGTAATACAGTAAAAACAGTAATACTATAAAATATTAGTATATTTAAAATGTAAAGCTACATTTTCAGCATCATTACTCCAGTCTTCAGTGTCACATGATTCGTCAGAAATCATTCTAATATGCTGATTTGCTGCTAAACAAACATGTCTTATTATTATCAATGTTGAAAATAGTTGTGCTGCTTAATATTTTGGTGGAAATTGTGATACACAGATACAATATTACTACAATAAACTCTTTACTGTCACGTTTGATAAATTTAATGCATCCTTGCTGAATAAATGTATTAATTTCTTTCAAAACAAGTTACTAACTAGCTAGTAACTTGTGAATATTTCTTTTATGACTGGGGCAGTATAAATGTTGGCAGAAAAAACAAAACAAAACAAAACAAAAAAAACATTGGTCCAAGTGGGCTGGTGTCACTTTACAATAAGGTTTCATTAGTGAACATTAGTTAACTACTTTAACATGAACTGATAATGAACTGCACTTCTACAGCATTTATTAATCTTAGTTAATGTTAATTTCACAGTTTACTAATACATTATTAAAATATTTGTTAACATTAATGCACTGTGAACTAACAAGAACAAACAATGAACAGCTGGATTTATATTAACTAACGTTAACAAAGATTAATAAATACTGTAACAAATGTTTTGCTCATTGTTAGTTCATGTTAGTTAATACATTAACCAATGTTAACAAATGAGACCTTATTGTAAAGTGTTACCAAAAATGATTATTGTTAAGCAGTGCAAGAAGCAGCAACAAGAACATGGTGTCAATATAAATGTAATGCCTTTTGTGGAAGAATACATGTCTTTTTTCTGGCTCTTGACATTTTTTATGATCTTGACATCTTGGGACTCTCAGAAATGCTGGAATAAATCTCACAAGCCTAAATTGCAGTTGGATATGAACATCACAGAAAGAATGGTAGAAGTTTTCTGTCAGATGCTTGTAAGAGTAGGCAAGACAAATTTCACCAACATAAAAAGCAATTAGATGTCAGTGTTCAGAGATAAATCATGACAATAGCGGTTGTACAGAAGCTGCATAATCACACACAGAATGTGAATCAAACAAATCAAACGTGTAATGGTGTTGGTGTAAATCTTGTTCACTTTCACACACACACAATGCCATGTTGCTGTCTCCGTCAGATGCCTGCAACAACAGCTCACGGAGAGACTTTTATTGCTGCTTTCCCTTTTGTTCATCCTTTCTCCCTGCCTTTAATTACGCCTTCCATCAACAGTCATTACAACAACTAATTATCATTGTGCTTCTGCTCCTCCAATCTTACTCTGAGCGTGAGTGTTGGGGGGGGGGGGGGGGACACTATATGGATTTGTCGACTTACAGAACCTTTCATTGCCTACACACACACATACAGCAGCTTTTAATGAAGCCTTGAATTTTCTATGCCTTCACACATGGTATATCCAACCCTTATTATACTCATCATCAGTTAAACCACCTGACTGATCATTTTACACCTCTCAGAAGAACACCTCTTTGAGGAAATCACACAGTCTGCTTTACACCTGTTATCGAGGAGCATATAGTACAAGAAATGCAACAACCTCCCAAGGGCACCCTTGACCTTTCACCTCTTTGTTCAGTCACAAGCCACACCCAGGAATAATGTCTGGAGTGTGGTTAACCGTATTTATCACACACACACACACACACACACACACACACACACACACACACACACACACACACACAGCATACATATCATTTCCATTTACTAAAGCTGAATACATTACCATGTCAATGACCAGACTGTCAGGAAAGATGCACAAGAAATCAATCTTGTCTGCCCGGAACAATCGGGATCACATTCATTTATGCATGACATATTTAATACGAAACTTAAGGGCACAAAAGCACCACAGCAGACAATATACTAAAATGAATTCAACCAGACCAAACTTTTGCAATTTTATTTGGGTTTTAAATATAAATCGTAAAACTATATTAAATCCCTGGACTAAAAATATTATTAAATAAAATGCTTTAAAGTGATGATTCACACAAAAATTATAATTCTGTCTTGTCTTTCAAACATTTATGGTTTTCTTTCTTCTGTGGAATAAAAAAGAAATGTTTTTTTGGTCCATACAATGAAAGTCAGTGGGGTCCAATGCTGATTTGACAGGTAACACTTTACAATAAGGTTTAAAATGCTTCTAAGCATTTATTAATCTCAGGTAATGTTAATTTCAACATTTACTAATACGTTATTAAAATCAAAAGTTGTATCTGTTAATATTGTTTAATGATCCTGAGCTAACTAACTAACAATGAACAATTTAGTTTTTATCAACTAAAGCTGGGTGCACACTATGATTTATAATAGTCCTTTACGACTGGTGCTTGTCAGACTGTACGAACATGATCCCCACGGTAAGCCATGTCACACTGTAGGATCTCAGCTGTCAGTTCATGTCAGACTGTACAGCAGTCAAGGCACGTTAAAAATGGACGCATGCAAGAAGACTTATCCTGAGTTTTACATCAATCCGTGACACGTTCGGTGACTGTGAGCTGCATTTACATGTGGGATTGAAATGGTGGCTAGCAAACAAAAACAATCTCTAGCATTAATTTTGATCATGGCTTGTTTTGAAAAGAAAATGGAAAAAAAAAAACAAAGACGATGTGTGTGGAGTAGGGGTGTAACAGTTCTCAGTAAAATATTCAACCGTACCGTTTTCCACCCACGGTTCAGCAAACACTTGCACTGTGGTTAATGCAACAACACCTAAAACAGACAGAGTTACGCTAATATATGTTTCTGTCGATGGATACGTCAGAGTAGCTGTCCAATCATCTCTTAGTATGTAAATCTGTTGTTCACATCACAGTTCCTCACGTGTTGTTGGCATGTTGCAGTTCAGCATGGCAAGTGAAGGAGACAAGCTGCTGGTAGAGCTGCTGACTGCCTCATATTAATATCCTGTCTGGGAATTGATTCTCAATGACATTGACAGTGATGGTCAAAAAGCGCGGACAAAACATTCACTCTTTGTAAACTTTGATCGATGCGAGTGCCGTATAATATGACCAGTCATTGTACATGCATGTGTACAGTATCAGTATATTGGATCCGTGCATTATGTCTTAAAGTGACAGCAGCCTAATATTCCTGCTGCTGTCTTTGTTAATCAAACAACAAATGACAAATTACTCACTGGTCATGACTGAATAACTTTGTGTAACTTTAATAAGGATTAATCTTTATTTAATTTATACAGCGAACATTATATAGTGTTATTTTACATTTGATAACTTTATTCAATTTCTGTAGCCTACCTAAAACTACTTAGACCTACCTGATAAACCTGAAAAGCACTGTTTATTTTTATATCTTAGCTCTATTGTATTTATTTGTGCTATTGCTTGTAGTTTGAATATTTGTCCTTTTTTTCCTGAATGTAGCACATACCGAACTGTACTGAAACCGTGATACAAACCAAACCTTGAGTAATTTGAACCATCGATTTATTTGTAAAATAAAGCCTCTGGTAAACATAAGCCTCTGGTAAACTGCCTGTGCAGTGTACGTTGTACACATTGATTTGACGGTTGTCATAGGAGAAGTCACACTGCAGGACTGTTAAAGTTCTGACACTGACAGAATTTCGTTGGAGGTAAAATTTTATTGCAACGCCCATTAATCAGCTGTCGGCGAACAAGTCAAACTAGTGATCAAAGACTTCGGATTTTGGCTTAGGATCAGAAGAATCTTTTAGGATTCTCAACATTTGTCTCAGATAGCCAAATCGTGGCCAAAATCGCACAGTGTGAACCCGGCTTTATGTAAATAAAAACAGCTTAACAATTAGGCCTAAACAATTTGACTTAATAATATTACTACACAGTATATTCCGAAGGCTTGTCTGCTTTATTGGCCAGTGGTGTGCTGCACCCATGACACACACTGGAGCTGTACTACACAAACACATGGCAGTACTGGCTCAGGCTACATTTAGCATCAGGGAAAAACCCTGCAAAATACTCACAACTGTTTTGTTAATTGGCCAGAACTTTTTGGCTGAAAGTTGGCATCAAACTGCTGTGGACTCCTGCAGAGAACTTTACAACCTCCGACTATCAGACACAACAAATGGCTATAAACATTTTTTTTTTAGTCCCGTGCACAAAAGACCAGAGCTGTGCGAACACATTGAGTTTAATAAAGCTTAAATGCCACCCAAAAAAGATTCTGGAGAGAAGTTTTCCCAGATAATCTATAGTTACCATTACCGCTACAAAAAATTGCATTAAAACAATTAGTGAATTGCAAATAGAACACATCATTATGAGGTCATGTGACTAGCACGTTCTACATTTAGACAGTATACTGTACACTGTGCTGTATGCACTAAGCAGTATGCTAGTATTCAAACTTTTTCCCTTGTATTTTCTGCTATGGCAAATAATAACAGTGTCTTCAAGATGCAGTTCATCATTTCAATTAAAATCTAACTTTATTAAATAGTTGAACCTTGCTATAATGCATTCCATTGTAGTTGTATCAAGTACCCTAATATATAAATATGATGATATTGGAATTGTAGTTTGGATTCTGGAGGACAAAATTCACAAAAATTATTTAATTATTCTTCTAATTATTATAACTATTATAATTTAAGAACCATTGTTTGAACCAAAATAATAATAATAATAATAATAATAATAATAATACAAAATAAACATAAATACAAAACCTAGAGACAAATGCTAGAGAAAACAAGCATCTATGCAATCAGACTTTTGATTCAGGACATTATCGTTACTGAGATAAAGCCTTTGTGACAACTAGCCCTGGTGACCCCTACACTAAATTATATCATATGACCTAAACAAGCTTTCATTCAACATTATCATAATTAAAATGAAGAAATATCTACAGAAAAATCACACAATGCAGAAACAATATGGGAAGAGTGCTTCTGTGAGATGTTTTGTCAAAGACACATTCATTTTTTTGGTTTCCCGGAAGCTAGTGACCTACTATGTCACATCACTATGATGCATGATTTCAATTTAACAGCCACCGAAGCCATACGTTTTCAGTAGGGGAATACGCAGTACAGCACAAGCATCCTTTTGTGCCAGTCAAACCTGCTGTTCTCAACACCAAAAGTTTGAGCTGCACTGCAATGTTCCTCCCAGTATGAGTTTTTTTTATTTTTATTTAACAATCCATATGAGGTAAATCATACTGTGTTCCTTCCAATTTCGATTATTTAGTGTCCTGAAGTGTTTCATAATGATCGTATTTAAGCACACAATGTCATAAGCAGGCTTCCAAATATTTAGTGTGTCAGATGTATTCAACTTAGACTTAAGTGTTTTGTGCCAAGCAAAACAGCCAAAAACCAGATTTGCAGACTAGCAAAATGTTGTTTCATTTCCAATGAGCAGCAGTAAAGAGCAGATACGTTTGGTTACAAAACAGGAGGGGGTTAAACAAGCCTACACACTGTGCTAATTATTTCCTGGAGATTTTCCAAACATCCTTTAACAGCTTTAACAGAGATAATGTGACTGTTAGTCTGGTTTATGTGTTGCTCTACTGACCTACACAAACCGGGAGGATAATTGCATGGATTCAGCTGACACGCTGACAATGTGAAAATTGGGTTTCGCAGTTGGACACATATGATTGTATAACAAGACAGATATGCCATATGAATTCCAATAAACAATGGTCGGTACTTCCTATGTCCCTAGCTGGTAGAATTAAATCAGTAAAAATGAATGCCCTCCCAAAGTTTATGTATTTGTTTCAGTACACTCCCATTTTTCCTCCCTCAATCCTTTTATCAGAGACAAGACAGGTTAGTCTCAGAGTTTATTTGGAATAAAATGACTGCTAGAATTAGCAAAGCACTCTTTCAACGACTCAAATCTCTTGGGAGTATGGGCTCACCCAACTTTAGACACTATTACTGGGCCGCTAATTTCAGGGTCTTTCAATACTGGTTAAACCATGTACAGTCGCAATGCTCACCCTTGTGGATTGTCATGGAAGCAACGTCATGTATTCCTATACATTAACTGCCTTGTCGTTATACTCCCCTATTAACAGTTCATTTTCTCCCTATACAAAAAAATGTAATTGTAAAAACTTCACTGCAAATCTGGAGACAGTTTAGGCTGTATTATGGTTTACAAACATTTTCTATGTCTGCCCCTATAGCGTCAAACTTTGCTTTTCCACCATCAATGATGGATAAGACTTTTTCCCAGTGGGCAACATATGGCCTATCAATGTTTAACAATTTATATATAGATTATGTTTTTGCATCCTTTCAACTTTCCAGCTCTTGGATAAGTTTCTGCTGCCCAGAAACATTTTTTTCAGATTCTTGCAGGTTCGCAGTTTTATCCGTAATTTGCATCCTCAATTTCCTAGTCTCCCTACTCCCACTCCCATAGATTTATTCCTCAAACCAACATCTATTGGGAAAGGGATGATTTCATTTTTTTAAATGACAAAATAGGTTCCCTGCATAGAAGCTCACTGACATCCATAAAAACTCAGTGGGAGGAAGACTTATTAGAGGATATTGCAGATTAACTATGGGAGTGTATTTTATACAGGGTGCATTCTTCATCTTTGTGTGCCAAACATGGTTGGATCCAATGTAAAATACTTCATCGTACTCATTGGACTAAGGTCAAACTCTCTGTACATTATTACTTGGGGTCAATAATTGTTCCTTTTATATGTATGTCTGGGCTCCTTGCCTGTCTTCTGATGTCCCCGCTTTTTTCTCTACATATGTTAAAATGTACAGCTGTGTTCTGAAATGTTTGAAATTTTCGAATATGTGAAGAAACTTATAAATAAAGTGAGGGAAAAAAAAGAATTCCAATAAATAAACCATTTGCATTTTATCGCGTTTTGTATAAAACAAACCCTGTTGGTGACACATTAACAATAGCTTGTTATTTGAAGCATTTGTAGTACCCCTGATGATATACCACAATGGTCAAAACAAAGGTGCTCTGGTAATTCCAGTACATGATTTGCTGGGTTTCTCTGCTAATGACAGTGTGGACGAGAAGGTTACTGTCGACAGGGGTCCTCATTACTGAAATCATACGTAGAAGCAGAGGAACTCTGGGTAGAAGTCCAAAGGGTTTAGCACAGACAAACATTAATCTGTTCTTGTCCTTGGTGGTGTGAGCTACAGAATTGAATTTCATGGACTAAGGAGTTTAAGCAACCGGAGAGAGTAACAGAGATACTGTGGTATTGAGGAGAGTGTCCAGTGTGCACTCACAGATCGCAACTTCACAGGATCACTTAATTTGTCCAAATTTGATGGAGACATTTTAAACAAAATCAAATTAAAAATACAAAATAAGAGTATTTATATTTGGGATTATTTTATTGTAACATTGTAGCATTCTATAGAGGGTATACAAGTGACGTCAAAGTAGGCGGGAGTCACTGCATTTCGCTGAAAACACTTTTCAAGAACTACAACAAACGGCTTATTGGGACTACAATGTGTTTCTTCTACAAAGTCACAATGTCACTCATGTACATAATCCCGGCCCAAAGAATACACAAAAAAAGGGGGCGAGGCCTGGTTCAGCTGCGCTAGAGAAGACAAAGAAGACCCAAAGGGACATGGTGAGGGAAAAAAAATATGAAAATTATTTGTCAGTGCTTTTGCGTTCTCTCAAATGTTTTGCGTTCCTCCGAGAAACTTTGCGGTCGCTCGCAAAATGGTTTGCCTTCCACAGAGAAACTTTGCGTTCACTCGGTTTTGCAAGCGAACACAAAGTTTCTTAGGACCTGAGTTCAAGCGGCAGCACGGAGCGCGAGTGAACGCGATCATCCTTTCCTCTTCACTACTAGTTAAAATGAACATGAACATCTGAAGGTATGTTGAATGATACAGTACAACTACCATATCTCGTGCAATCGTTCAATCAACGTTTCAACCGAGGAAAGACGTCATTAAAACAGCTTCAAAACCAAGGTACATACCGAACCTTAATTTTTGTGAACCATTACACCCCTACTGTTCACAATCCTTAGGAAATTACCACTCTGAAACGTCCTGTAAAGTCCATGCTTGCAAAGTTTCTGCATTACAATCCTCTTGTTCGTAAACATTTTCAGGGTCTGAACTGGGCTCGAACTGGTATGGCAAAATTGACGCCATCATTAATATTTACACCAGATTGGATGCAACTCGTGGTTATGGTAAGGGGCACGGCATTTCCGGAACACTCTCTAAGCGGCTCTCCACATACGGGGCCAGTTAACCAATCAGAGCACATTTCGTATTTCGGAAGGAGGGGCTTCATCAAAACAGGAACTCAACAGAGAGTTTGAGAAAGACTGGGAATAAGGAGGTGCTGCAATGTAAAATATGTGAAAAATAATGCGTAATGGCATAAAAGGACCCCTTCAGCTTACAGCGCTGAACTCTGCAATCTCTGCATGATGGTAACAGCTGACAGACAGTAATCCAGATAACTTTAAAAGTTTATACAAAATATATTAAAACAACCAGTATATTCACTGATGTCCAACATTTTTGTTGATCCTGGAACAACATTCCAATTAACCAATCAGACCTGAGGGACAAGTTTACAGTGTTATTCACCTATCATTTCCCTCTGATTTTAGGGATAAGTTAGGGGTAGGGTTAAGTTAAGTAGGGACAGGGATAGTACTAAATTTTCGGACAGGAATGTTGTTCCAGGATCAACAAAATATGTTGATCCAGGAACATGTCTTACCTGGAAAAATCATAGTGACCTACCCTCTATTGTCTGAAACATTTATCACTGCATAGTTTCACACAATAAATAGTAAGCAATATACAATAAATACTGTGTAGTATGTAGAATGCAATCTGATAGTATTCAGGAGGTTTACAAGCTCTTGGGATATTTCTGCTGATGTCTACGGGATGTACTAAAGACACGTATTGTGCCCATTTATTGTGCTGAGTTTTTAATAATTCTGCTCAGTAATGCAGTCAACTCATTAATTCTCTTTTTATCTTATTGACCACCACACAGAAGATTGCAATAAATAGCAAAATGTTGGTTTGGAGACTATTATGGTTCTTTCATCTGTCCGTATATTGATTTCTTTTGGCGTTTATGGAAAATATGTCTATTCTTTGCTCCCAAAATCTTTTTTCTATTGCTTGACTTTTTTATAACTGTCTGCATCAAGATTAATTTTATGCATTCTGGTTAAATAGAAGTATATTTCTTACACAAAAAAACACACGATTAGCTTATTCAGATTTCGATTTCTTTGTTCAATTCATACTTTAATCTGAATATAAGCATGCTACAAGCCAGTGATACACTTCTATACTTTCACTTTCCTCTCAACCCTCCTACCATCAGAAAAAAGGAATTAGGACACGAGCTACACATCTGTGAGCGCAGGACAGACTGTGAATGAGTCCATTTGAAACTCTGAGGTGATGAGAACTGAGATGAGTTCAATTCCCACAGTGCAATTCTTCATCCTCCAGTTCCTCCTGCATGTCTGGGCATTTTACAGGCGCCTTCACTTCCAGCGGTGTATTTCAGCGTAGGAATGGAGGAGTGATGCCTGGCACAGGCATAGTGGTGTGCTGCCTCCTGTAAACAGGCTTATTTATTTCTGAAATGAGCTACAGCTTTAACTCACAGTGGGACACTTTTCTTGTTTCCTTGACAAATGTCTCTACTCTTTCACTTAATGGAGATGAGCGAAGAGATGAGAGAATTGAATTCTTCCTTGCCATCCTCACAAAGGAGAGATGTGCAGCTAAGCAACACTGCCTGCTTCCCTGCTCCCTTCACTACTGTCTTTAAGACAAAACAATGGCTCTTTCTTATCTATAAGAGACGGTCATTGTTTATCTGGTGCTGAGACAGCAGATACAGCCAAAGTCTCATGGTTTTAGACATCTCACTAGCTATCTGCTGTATACAAAGCACACACATTAAGTGCTTATCATTGAGACAAGACAAAGAAATGCACCAAAATGTGTTTGTGAGCATCGCCACAAAAACATCTTCACAAGAAAGTTGAGCATAAACAGTGAATCCCACATCGGTGAGGCCTAATCCTCTTTACTCTTTTGGACTCTGGTTAGCCAATGGGATGCTTACGCCTTTTAATGACTTGCTTTATCAAGCGTGGCTTAAGTCATTAAAGATGTGAAAAAGTCAGCCAGAAAAATTAGACTTGCGCTGAATGAATTCATGTTACACTTCACTTCTCAAGAGTCTGTTCATATCTGCCAGGGCATGAGCCGAAGAGCCACACTATTTGGCATATGAAATGCCATCACATTAACAAAAAACACTGAACTATTGGAATACCATGAATTTTCGTCGCTGTATGTATGTAAATATCATAGTACAGTGGTTTTCAAAATTTGTAAAAGCCAAAATAAGATTTATATTTATATTAGATTAATATTTTCAACATTTTCAGTTTAAAATTATTTTCTAATAATAAGCAAAAAAAACAAAAAAAGCCAAATTCTGAATTTTGTTCTCTTTTAAATTGTCTGCTTTAACCCTAGTGGGGGTACCTGGACCCTAGTTTGAAAACCCTATCCAAATTAAATGAATATGGTTATCATGTAATAACAGAATAAATCTAGAATTAATGAAACATTCTTAAGAATAAAATTCCTCTTAACTGTTATTTTCTTCTAATTTTCTAACTTAAGAATAAAGTTAAGATTAATTTTTATTCCCAAAAACATTTTTAACACTTTCCCCGCCATTGACAGAATTTTCCGTCATTTATGACACAAATTCCACCATTGACTACATTTACATGAATCCATGCTTTCACTTTTATACGGTAGGGGGCGGTATTATGCATTTTGAAAGAGTAGAGAATCTTTGCATCAAAAAACAGGCGAAGAAGAAGCAGAAACAAGCAATAGAAGCATTGCTTATAAATCAAAGCAGCATATAAATCAAAACTGCCTAATGTTACTGAATGAAATGTTGACCCAGGAAGAGGAAAAGGACTGTACAAGCTTTGGGGGTGTTGATGGAAGCGTTCTACTCCATCTATGTTTTGAATCCGATCCAGACGTAGTCTTTGACAAAAACATGATTTTCTCAGCTTTTTGTTCAAAGTGTTGCTTTTTTAATGAAATGTACCTACATTCAAGTGTTGATAAAAAAAGAAAGCATGAAGCTAGAATATTTTGTTTGTTTGTTTGTTTGTTTAAAAGCAGAGGCTGTTCTTTCTTTTGATATATGTTCACATGTTCACATATTCATACAACAAAATATTCTGGGGGCCATGAAATTTTTGTGAAAATGATAAAAAACGCTGGCGCTGACTGGCAACTAAAAAAAAAAAAAAAACGCTGGCGGGGTTAAAAAGGAGTGTTCTCATCTTTTTTTCTTGAGATTGTTCTAAAGACAAACTTTAAGAAGAATTTGAATTCCTAAAAGGAATGAAAAAAGAAAAATCACTGTAAATAGCTTCGAAAAGTTAGGATTACCTCCATCTTGTCTTAAATACCCAAATATAAAATGTTTAATGAATTTATTGGGTTGTTTCAATATTAAGCATTATAACATAACACTACTTGCATATAATACATATTACTATTGCTAGGGATGTGCACAAGTACTCTGAAGTTAATTAATATTATAATTATGACATAATTTTTTTGCAGCATTATGGCAGTCATGGCCTAATGGTTAGAGAATCAGACTGTTAACCCAAAGGTTGATTCTCAATACCAGCAGGAAATGACTGAAGTTCCCTTGAGCAAGGCACTTAACCCCCAATCGCTGCCCGGGCGCCACAGCAAAATGGCTGCCCACTGCTCCAGGTGTGCGTGTCCACGGTTTGCAGTGTGTGTGTTCACTACTCACGACTCCTAATGTGTGTGCACTAACTTGGATGGGTTAAATGCAGAGGACAAATTCTGAGTATGGGTTACCATACTTGACCTTCAAGTCATGTCACATTATACCGTAAACAGGCAGTGCAAAAAACGGCCTACGATTTTTTTCCGTTCAGTTGATCAGTGAGTCTTTGGCAAGAACCTCTATACAATCAGATGATACTAAAACCTCTTCTTAAGAAAATATTTGATAATTTCTCAAGAATGGCTTAGAAACATTTCTACAAACTTCTTAGCATCTCTCTTAAGAAGATTTTGGTAAATCTGACCCCTGTACCCTAATGATCAAGTTAAGATATTAGTGTAACAAGAGTGAAATCACTAAAATTTTATATAAGAATATCGTTTTTTGCAAGAAAAATTGAAAGATAATAGCATAAAGGTTAGAAAAAGGGAAAAAGTTAAAAGCAAGACACGGAGGATCCATTGTGAACATACTGATAGACGAACTTCCTCTTTTCAAGAGGATAGGCAGAAAGCCTGCTGTGCAGCCGCTTTTGCCAGCTGTATACTGAATCAAAGTCTTCCATGTAGGTGACAGAGGCGCAGCATGTAAGGACTGTGTGCATCTAAACTGCCTGAATCACCTTCATTACAACTCACCTCATCCCCACTCCCAACCTCTTTCATTTCTCATTTTCAACCACAGGTTTGGTCAGCCAAGCCTTAAGTTTCACCTCTAACTCACAGAAGTGAAGTGAAAGAGAACTGGGGCACATAGTGAATGAATGTGCAGATTACAATCACACCCTGTCTGAGAGGACAGCTTCACAATGTATCTTCCTCCTGCCTGATCATAAGCCATTATTAAAACTTAGTTCACCAGCATGTTCTGTTGGCACTTTATTAGATATGAGGGTTTTGTCATATGCACTAACGCACTACAAATTTACATGATGAAAAGGTTGTTACGATTAATAGGTAACACTGAGTTTACTTCCTTTTCAACTGTAAAATATTGTTGGACTTTATACTTCATCTTTCAAAAATAAGACTCTGATGAAATTTGAAGACAAACATTAGAGAAAATATTAGAAACTCCACCCTGCAGAGCAGTACTCTGGGGTTTTGCTTTGTGCTTCAGTATTCTGACTCTCCTTGCAAGGAGAAAACACCATTTTCTCATTGAGATTCTAGGTGTGTGCTCGACTGTCTCTCACACGCTGCAGGGAGGGGAGTGCTTATTTCCTGGACTTACGCTACCTCAGACCTCTTCCAAGCAAGGCCAGACCACCAGATCAGCCTCCTCTCCAAATCACCACGGCAACACTCTTTTGTTTGAGACCACCGCCAGCATTCATAGCCCTAAATAATGGCTAACTGGTGGGCATCACAGTGGTGGGTCAAAACAAGGTCCAAATGCACTGCAACAGTGTGTGGCTGAGAAAGATAATGCAAGAACATAGTATTCTTAAATCATGTGCTAGATATTCTAGAGTTTTAAAGAAATAGATCGCCAATCAATGAAAACTGAGTCATTTATTAACCCTCATGTTGTTCCGGTTTCTTACATACAGGACACAACAGGAGAAATCTAAACTTAAATTGTGGCCTGTTTGACAAACTATATAGGTTCAAAGACTTGGAATGTAGACTCCACAGAGAAAAAAACAAAACAAAACATGGGTTTGGAAAGACTTTTTCAAAATAGTTTCAAAATAGCTAAATAGTTTATAATTACAAACTGTAACATGATTTCAATCTTCTGTTATTCTAAATAAAAAATAAAACCAGATAATATATGCATGAACAGGGAGAACGTGTTTAAGGAAGATTCAGGAGGAAATGGGTTATCGTGTTATAGTTATAATTAAGCCCCCCAAGGGTAACATGTTAATGAAAAAGCTGTGACTATGAATGGGTTCAGCTAAACCACACTCACTTTAATGCTCTCTTTCTCTCTCTCTCTCTCTCTGTGTGTGTGTGTGTGTGTGTCACCCCTGAAAGCCCAGTAGCCCACAAGCAAATCACTTGCTAATAATTGTCCTTACACATGCCTGCTGTTATAACTGTTTAAATGTTCACACCAAGATGTCACACCAACTGAATGAGAATATAGGCAACCGTAAGAAAACACACAAACCAGTTGAAGAGATAAAAACATGAATAAAAAATTAACAACAACAACAACAACAATGAAAATAATAAATGCCCCAAGAATTTATATGAGAAAACAAACCTAAAAACAATTCAGAAGTTTCTAATCAGAAGTGCTAGAAGAAAGTAAGAGAGATCCTGAGAATGGAAATCAGGCTACACCCAGCTCATTTAGCCTTTTAGGGCCCTATTTTAACGATCTAAGCACATGGTCTGAAGCCCACGGCGCAAGTGCAAGGGCGTGTCCGAATCCACTTTTGCTAGTTTAACAAGGGAAAAAATGGTCGGTGCGCCCGGCGCATGGTCCAAAAGGGTTGTCCCTATTCTCTTAATGAGTAATGGGTGTGTTTTGGGTGTAACGTGCAATAAACCAATCAGAGTCTCATCTCTCATTCCCTTTAAAAGTCAGTTGCGCTCGCGCCATGGCGGATTCGCTATTTACATGGCGGAATTTGCAAGCGGAAAAAACTGAACGCTTCTGTATCGAGGAAACGGATCTGCTCGTGCGCGAGGTTAAAACGCACGAGCAGACCATCTACAGGAAAAGTCGGATTTCACCAAAGCATTTTTATATTTATGCACACAATAATAATCTTTTACACTGTAATCCTTTTATTTTTTAATATTTGGCATGTTTGTGTCTGTTTCAGTTGCCTCAAAATAGCAACGCGCCAACAATGTGCCTGAACACACCTCGTTTTCAGACCAGCACACCCATGGGCGCACAAATGGGCGCAAATGTATTTGCTATTTAAACATGGCACAGGACGTGAAAATGATAACTGCGTCGGGCTGAAACTAGCAAAAAAACACTTGAGTCGCGCCTGGCGCCGCATTGCACCAGGTGTATGACAGGGCCATTAAACTTTTTTCAAAATTATATAACAAAACAATCACACACCTAATAAGACACAGAAAACCAGTGTATATTAACAAATCTCTTCATTGTTCTTATGTGAGCTACTTAAACACCTGCATGTACTCTCTGTTCTTTCTGCTTTACATTCAAAGCAGTATTAGAAAGACATCAAAACTGTTTCATTGACGTGTTTCTCGTAAGAGTTAAAGGGATAGCTTGCCTAAATATCATGTACTCTCCCTCATGTTGTTCCAAACCTTTATGACTTTCTTTCTTTTGTGGAACGTAAAAGTTGTTCCCAAAAAAAGGCCTTGTGTTTTGTTTTGTTTTGTTTTGTTTTGACAGAATGAAAGTCAGTGGGGTCCAATGTTGTTTAGACCCTCTTGAGTTTCAAAATATCTTTTTTGTTCCATGGAATAAAGAAAGTCATGCAGGTTTGGTACAACATGAGGGTAAGTAAATGATGACAGAATTTTAATTTTTTGGGCGGGTGAACTTTCACTTTAAGTCAGCAGGAGCTACAGTGCAGAGCACATAACAGCTGTTTACATGACAAACATTTAACACCATGTCAAATTAACATGGGGTATTATGCAGAACTGAAATATGCATTAAAAATGAATTCATAGATGTTTTATATACAATATATTATTAGTCTTCATACTTGTGACTCTGTTATGTTTATTTTGGCTACAGTTTCCAGTATACAGGTACATACAAGTGAATTCGCTGTTTCCACTATAACGGCTCCCTATTTCTAGCATGCAACTGAACACCTTCCCACACAACACACTTTGCTTTAAACGTCTGGTGTGAAAGCAGATCATAATCCACCAACCACCCAGAACACCCTAAAAACTGCACAGAATTGTACTGAAAACACTCAAAACATTTTAGCAACAGCCTAGAAATCACCCACAACATCCTCTGTCCAGGCAAAAAGTTTCGACAGTGGTGGTTCAGGTCATGTATACACTCAAAAACATATACAGGAGCACGCACACACACACCCACACACACACACACACACACACACACACACACACACACAGACAAATATGTTCATAATCTTCCCCTAACACACAAACAAGCAGCACACCTCACGGATGGTAAAGGAAACACAGGATATTGAGTTGCATGTTTCTCTCTCTGAACACCTGCTGAGCGTCTGGCTCAGTCACTCATCAGCAAAACTGACCAGCAGGCAACAATGCTGGCCAGTCCAGCGCTGTCCACACTACCTTCAGTGCCATGCCTGTGAGGACAGCGCAGGGGGGTGCAGCAGATGTCCTCAAATATGACATGAATAGAGAAGCAAAGAGCCAATCAAAAAAAGAGAGAAAAGAGTGGAAAGACTTCTTGGCAGGGAATGGAAGTGCTGCTTGAGTTGACTTGAATATGTGAGTGAGTGAGTGAGTGAGTGAGTCAGTCAGTGAGTCAGTGATTGAGTGAGTGAGTGAACTGGGACGTTTCACTGTTTGTATCACTCTGCTTGCCTGTGTTCACAGCATTACAAAGTATGAGAGATATTGCATGGAGCGAGGAGCATGTTATTTGAAAGTCAGAGCATCTGTGTTTTCACTCAGTTCTTTCACCAGTGAACAGGGAGCAGGAGATGGAAAACTCTGAAAGGAGTGGAGTAGAGCTGGCTTCTTTTGGGGTTTTTTCTTCATTTGGAAGAGGAAAAAAACTAGCTAAATTTATCTGAAACACAAGTTACTTGATATATGAACTTGTTCATTTTAAATAATAATTTTACTTTATATTATTTATAATAAAATTAAATATAAAATGCAACATTTGTACTATGTATACACATTCTAAGAAAAATACAGTTCAGTGTGTTAATATGAAGGAGTTTTCCATACTGATTTTTCACAGGTGCTTTACCCATATTTTTAATTACGCATTGCATTGTGTTGTGTTTTAGGGTTAAAGGAAAAGTCTGTAATCTAATATTAATACATACAGTATTACATATTTAAGCAATAAGGTACAAGAGGCTGTGCTGTATCGTGAATAAGTCACGGCTGAAGGGCGTTGTTAGGCTCAACGTGAAGCGGAGTGCCTGCAACCCCTTCAGCCGTGACTTATTCATGATACAGCACTAGCCTCGAGTACCTTATTGCTTTTATAAAACGGTTACTACACAATACAAATATTAAAGCCAAAAATATGTTTCAATGCAACTTTCATAAAGTGAACTTTTACTAAAGCCTTCCTTCCGCCGGAAAAAATAGTCCCTGACTATGAACAGCAACAGAAGTTACATTATTACGCCATTAGATGGCGGCAAAGACTGTCTTTATGAGTGTGTCAGTCAGTAGTGAAGACTTTTACATTGAAAAGACTGAATTGTTGCGAAAACGGAACAAGACGCAACTGACAAATGCTTTGACTAGCACTGTCAGGTATGGGAAAACCCTTTAACTGTTAACAGGGCAAGATAATACATCGGACATTTAAAACAGATTTTTTATTATGAACATAGGACTGACCTGAAGGAAAATGCTAAATCTGAATGCAGGTAATAAACTCGCTCAATCGATCTCTTTCTCACAATACTCTTCTACATAATGCAGGAAGCTTCAATGAACAATGTCAATTGAGTACAAATAGTTTACGTTGCTAAGAGTGGTTGCTAAGGGTGTTGTGTAGTGATACACAGAACCGTTTAGTGAAGCGGTCATAGCCGTGTTTTATCGTGAATAAAACACAGCTATTGACCAATCAGAATCAAGGACAGGAACTAACCATTTTATAAAAATAAATACAATTATTTAGAATGTATACTGTATACTATAATTATTACAAATACATTATTATAAATATAAATATATTTTTATAAAATAAAAATTCATTTATTATTTGTTAAACGGACGGATGGATGGATGGACCAACAAATGATGGATGGAAGGGATAGTTCACCCAAAAATCAACATTCTGTCATCTTTTACTACTCACCCTCAAGTTGTTTTAAGTTGTACACACACACACACACACACACACACACACACATACACATATATATATATATATATATATATATATATATATCATATAATTACTGTTACTTTATAAATAAGGCAAAACAATACAATTAATGGTTAATTTAATAAAATTTTATTTAATACAAATTATTTACCACCATCCACTCTGCTCTAGATATCGATAGAGGCCATGAAAAACGCATATCTGTCCATTTCTAGTTAAAACAACAGCAGCCATCAGTTCGCTTCTCCACTCTTTTCTTTTTCTTCCTCACCCACACAATTTCAAACCAACACACAGGACAAAGCTGCCATTGCAGTAGACTGCTTGCCTCCTGTCAGCCATCTGGGCTGTGGCAGCTGGGATCAGACCCTTCAGTGCCTCCAGAGAGAAAGAGATGGGGATAAAAACAAGGAGAGGGAGAAGTGGAAAGAGCCAGAGAGGGGGAAGAGATGCATAGATGCAAAAATGGAACAATGTGAAGCTACAATTCAAGATCACAAGTTTAACTTTCAAACAGCCACAGGCGCTCTGATCCATCTTATTTGCTCTTCCCTTATATTCTTTATTAGCTGCGTTTATGCAATCAAAACACAAGCAAAAGCACAAAATTAAGCATATATCACCATTAGCAGCAGCGTTATGACATGAACCCCATTTGAATGCAACAATCTATATTTAGCCTTTATGAATCTCCCTTTTATGAGCCCCTAACATTAGTTTTAGTATTAGTACAGCATTGGGATGCAGAACACAATAAGAACGCAATAAAACTAGATGTATGAGAGAATAAGTAGCACTGAAATAATGAGAAGCAGAATTTGCTGAGGGAAACCATCCAGTTTCACTTGCTATTACAGGTTAAGTTGGGACGCTTTTCCTGGGAGAATCAATCAATCCCACCCAATAACATTCCCATGGTGTACTCCCCATGCTCCTATATAAATGATGGCCATGACCTTTGGTTGACATGTGATGTATGAGTCATTATAGCACCTGTGCCTACTGCTGAATACAGATTTCTAAAGCAGGGTAAAATTACTGAGCACCCTCATTATGGCAGCATCTCTAATATATCAGTAGTAACGTGAGATTCTTTGATGAATGTTGCAGATCACATTTGTATTTATCGAGCAGTAATGTCCATAACAAATTGGCCAAAATGTATGTTTTATTCTATGGTTTTATTCTATTCTTACTGGCCAGCAACCACCAAAACACAGCTGTGGGTATTTGTGGGCCAATAATGACCAATAATTCTTCATTATAGAGTAACTTGGAATGGAATGGTCATTAGACGGGAGCACACCAACCAAATCACCTTTCGTAGAACTGCCTTCAGATAAAACACATCCATGATAGATTTGTAGGAGTCTTCTGCATTTTCCCAATAACAACAAATGGACTTTTTATTTGCTGAAAGTAAGTTGATTAAAAGTCAACAGGGTTGGGGGATCGGTCAACGCTAAGGGTGATGAGGTGGTTGATAAATGAAGGCTGAGGACAAAATGGTCAATACCAAGAAGGTTATGCTCAGAGATAATGCAGCACTGAGGCAGAGAAATGTGGAAAAGCCCCACCCACTGACAGCCTCAGCTCATTAATTATTCATGAGGCTGCAAATGACACAAACACACTATGCTCATCAACTGGGGTGCATTGGGAGCACAGAGAAGGGTGTGTAGGCAGATTTTTGCATGTCTAAGTTCCTCTTAGTCATTTCTAGGAGAGCTATGAGGATTGAGTACAGATAAACAAAGTCATTCTGTGTTGTGTTGAGCTCACTACACTGTAAAAAATTAAATTTCTATTTCAGTTTTTCTACTTCAAAATGTCATGTTTAATTCAATGTGTTACTTGCTGTTTCTTTGTAAGAGTTTGTGAAATTTATATATAGCAATTTATATAACATTTTTTTTTCAGTGTAGTATTTTTTGTATATCATGTTTATCCTGCACTACAATGCAGATGTTTCTTCAGCACTCATTCTTTGTTACCAACCGGTAACTTGCTGTGCAGCGGTATGAGTGTGAGGTTAAGCACCTGCTCTGTTCACAGAGGTTTTGGAGGTCTGACCAGACCCAGGGGATCCTGCAGACCAGAAAAAGAGAGAAAGGATGCAGACATAAAGGCCAAAATCACCTTGTGCATCAAAACGCTACCACTCTCCGTATCTAACACCCAGCGGAACAGCGAGTCCCAGAGCACAGAAGAACAGAGTGTTCCTCCTCATATTTCTCACCACTGGGGCACAGCAGCAGCATAAGTCACTTCAAAAATAAACCCTATAGCTTGGAAATGAGTTCAGAAACTAAGGGTCTGTTGAGGAACTGAGGGTGTTAGAGCACACATAAACATGCAATGCACAGTCTGACAGACCTTGTGCGTGCAGTACGAATAATGCATGATTCAGAGCTATTTTAAGACGCTGTTTTCAGCGCACACTGCATTGCATGCTATTTTCTGCCCACATTATCTGTATGGATAACAGAATTCAGTAGTTTGGCTTAAAAATGAATTAAATCACATGTTAAAGGGTTAGTTCACCCAAAAATGACATTTCTCATTAATTACCCTCATGTCGTTCCAAACCCATAAGACCTTCATTCATCTTTGGAACACAAATTAAGATATTTTTGATGAAATCCAAGAGGTTTCTGACCTCCCTATAGACAGCAATGTCATAACAAATTTCAAGGCCCAGAAAGGTAGTAAAGGCATCGTTAAAATAGTCCACGTGACTACAGTGGTTCAACCTTAATTTTACGAAGCGACGAGAATACTTTTTGTGCGCAAAACAAAACAAAAATAACAACTTTATTCAACAATTTCTTCTCTTCCCTGTCAGTCTCCTACACCGTTCACGTTGTAAACATATGCCTCGTTTCTACCGAGCGGTACGGTACAGTTCAGTATGGTACGGTACGTTTCCATTGTCAGAAGCTGTGAATGGTACCCTAATTCCAAACCGTACCGTACCACTTTTTTGGGACCCCTCCATTTGGGTACCTAGCACAGTAGTCCAGTACTAAAGGGTGGAGCTAGACTCACTGCAGAACGTTGATTGGTTGACAGAGAATCGTCACTTGCGCGTGCTACAAGGGGAATGACAACACATGAGGCCATTTTTTAAAAAAAGTTGAAACACAATACCATTTCTTCTTGTGACAAACAGCCACATACCGAGAAGCAAGAAAAAGATCTGCTGTATGTCCTCCATTGTTGTTTACTGTGTTGCTTTCCTCTTCACGTGAGAAGGACATTGAACGCTACTTTCCAGCATACACCGCTCCTATCAAGTAAGGGTTCTGCTGGTGGTGGAAACGCAAGCTGGATCATAGTTTGCCGTCCCGAATCGTACTGAACTGTACTGTACTATCCTGTACCGCTCGGTGGAAACAAGGCAATAGTGCAGCGCTTCTGGGTTCAACGTCAGAACGCGGCTCAGTATATAGCTATACTTTCTGGGCCTTGAAATCGGTTATGACGTTGCTGTCTATAGGAAGGTCAGAAAGCTCTCGGATTTCATCAAAAATATTCTAATTTGTGTCCCGAAGATGAACGAAGGTCTTACGGGTTTGGAACGACATGAGGGTGAGAAATTAATGACAGAATTTTCATTTTTGGGTGAACTAACCCTTTAAGCTCTTGTTGTCAGGGTTATGTTTAGTTCTGTTTACTTTCATTGTGTTTTGTTTTTGTTTTCCCTGTTGTCGTTTTGCCTGTGTTCCTGGTCATTGTTAGTTTCCATAGTTACTCATTAGTTCCACACCTGTTTTTAGTTCTGTTAATTACTCTGTGTGTTTTTAAGCCTTGAGTTTTCACAGTTCTTTGTTCGGTGTTGTTTGTTGTTAACTTTTTACGTGGTTGTTTTGCTCACTTTTTCCTGTGATCTCCTGAGTGTTTCCTTTTGGATTTTGGACTTATTAAAGACTGTTTTGTATACATTTTTGAGTCGAACAAATTACTGCAACCTGTGCTTGACACTTGTACAATTAGAACTTTTAACCTTAAACTGCATATATAGGTCAAAAAATGATCTGCCGGTCTTCAATGTGTTTGAAATGCCCCAGATTTGAATAAAAGACTAGTGATTGTTTTTTCCTTGAAAAAAATTATTTCGCAACTATGCTTCTAATCTTCATTTTTGACCTATATATGCATTTCAGAGCTTCGAACCTGATCTGTGAAAAGAATGTTTTGTCAGATAACCAAAAAATGAACTTCATGTCTTTTAAATTAAATGGCTTTATTTAAAGCATTACATCATTTTATATGACAGAATCAACTTGGCTACATTAAGTTAAAGCACTAAAAGCCATTTTAAGATTCACATTAGGTAAACATAGCTCTTTAAAAAGTAGTAGCTACACATTTTCAATGTATAATTGTGAGGAGTCAGCATCATCTGGACCAGACTGTCAGCATTGTGCTTCTGATTGCCTCTCCACACTAAATTCAGTCTGAACTCTGGCTTGTTCAAGATGAAAAGACTATATTTTTTAGATTGTGCCTGCTCTGTTTGATATTTATTATTTTAACACACAATACGCCTCAGGGTTGGAAAGCAGATCAGACTAGCTGAGTCATATCAGTCTTTGGGGAAAAGCAGGTCAGATACAAATAAGCAGGGTGACCATGCCTGAGAAGCATTAATCTTCAGTCATCAAACGGTGTAACAGTGTTTCACTGCTAAAAAAAAAAAAAAAAAGACAAAAAACAATAACACATGCTACAAGGTGATTTCTGGCATACAGTGTGATCTACATAGACAGAGACTGGTGTAAAACAGGTTCCCACAGAAGAATCTGTGCTCTCTCATCTACTTAAGCAGACTGTTTCTTCCATCATGCTTTAGGTTTTGGATTACTATGACAAGCTGACATCACAAAGCACCTCTGAGTTTTGAGAGTAAAGCTGTAATAGGATACTGCTCCATGAGACCCACTGTCCTCCAAAACTTGGCTGCATCCGTAAACTGAAAAAAATGATGCCTTTGGAGGATGCATTGCAAGGTAGGAAGGCCTCAAGGCATGTCCGAATCCAATGTTAGCTTCACTTCCTGTCTCCTGAGATACCTTCATCTGATCGATTTTTGAAGGCAGCATAGATATATCCTTCGCTGACTTTGACATCTCACAATCCTGTGCTTTCCATTCCGTGACAGTTGAGCTAAAAAATAAAGATGGCGTCTGAAAGTTGCAGTTGGTGGTTTCTGTGTAAATGTACGTTTTTGGCCACATTTTATCACTTTTGATGTCATTTCTAGCAAGAAATTACTATTGTAGTAATTCAATATTTGCTTAGTTTTCATCAAATCTCTCTCTATTTTGCTGTAGATCATTAAACTGTTACACTGCCTCAGAAGTCTGTCCATAATCAGTTTTGTGAGGTACCTTCATGCGCAAACTCTGCCTACAAAGTCATTGCCTGATAGGACAGCAAGACAACAAGTCAGCTGCCTAAGTTTCCAGAAACAGCCCTTAGTTCCATCCTGCTTTAAAACACCTGTGTGTAAATTTCAAGCGATCCTGAAGACATTGATTAGCTGGTTCAGGTGCGTTTGATTGGGTTGAGGCTAATTTCTGCAGTGTTTGAAATCACCCCCTATACCTATAAATAGGGCACTATTTGAGGGAACAGCCATTTGTAGTGCTGTCCGAAACCATAGTGGATGTTAGCGAGTGCACTCATTCAATCCCATAATGCATTGCAATAACGAGTGTAGAACCAATGTGCACTCAACGGCTAGAGAATACCCACAATGCACTGTGAGGGTCACGCCAAATGAATTGCCGCGTCTCGCCAGAAGCACGCCCGCAGCTGAATCATCCATCTATCCATTTTCTAATGTGCTAGTCTCATGTGAGTACAGCGTAATATCATACAGATATAAATTCCTTTTTAATTAATTATTAAATGAGTTGTTTAATTAATGTTTATACATGCTAGTTTCAATGACAGAGTTCAAAATAAATCTTTTCATTATACTGGAGCTGCCAGTTTGCTAAGTTTCTAATGATTATTAAACAGCAAGCACAAACTACGCAGCCTCCGAATATGCTCACTCATTTTCATTCACTCCCTCAAGTGAACTATATTAGTGGACTAATGTAGGGAATAGTGAATGAAGGTATAGGGGGCGAGTTTGACTGCAGCCTGGGGCTCCAGAAGAAGAGCTGAAGACCTTTAATTTACACCTTTGATCTTCAACTAGCTTAATCTCAAAACAAACTCAATTCAAGACAACATTTAGATAAGAATATGAAAGGTTCTATAGCACAGGGGTTTTAAACTGGGGTGCTTGAGGGGTCAACAGAAAGTTTGAATGAATTAATGAATTAATGAAAATTTTGGTACATTTAGGTAGCCTACTCAGTTTACTTGTTGACTTAAGATTTTACTATAAATATAAGTTTCACAAGAATCTATCATAGTGATAAAAATGATAGTGAATATCATTAATGTTAATTATCTAACATTATTAATAGCGGATAGAAAAATATATGCCATCAGCTTAACATGAAGTAAATATTATGCATATCATATTTTAATAATTTTTAATAGAACAGTTAAACTATAAAAGCCAATAATTTAATTTTGGAAACAACATGTCCTTACATTAAAGGCACAATATGTTTATTTTTTTTTTTTTTTTGTTTCTTCAAAACAATAACAAAGGCGTAGATTGATGATGCAGTGAATGAGCATGGAATCATGGAAGTTGTCGTCATGCCGATGGATCTAATAATGTTTATGGGGAAATAATGTTTATGGATGAGTGAATGCATTCATGTTTTTAACATGACCATGATATGAAGCAGGGCGTGGCCGAGAATCGCGGGCGTGATTGCTAATGAGAGACAGATCACACGCGAGTCCCGGGGGATATAAAGGAATGAGGACATTTCATTCTACCGAACTACTCGCAAGTGCTAAAATACTATTCATACAGGTCAGTTTATTTGACGATTTAAAATTGTGAGGTAACGCAGCGCTGTTTCACTTGGTCTATCTTTACACTATCATACTAAACTGCATTTGAGTGTGTTGAAAGTTGTTATGTTATTCTATGTATTAGCAAAGTCCCTTTAAGACAAGTCATTTCACTCGGCGGCCATCTTTGAAACGCCTCTCGGGCATTCAAGTGCAGCTCCTATCTCTTTGAATGGGGAAACATCAAATTCTCCAAAGCTGTTTGCCAAGCTTTCGATTAAATTTCATATTTGAAATCACCAATGAAATCTGAAAACAACTGTCTCATAAATTTTGTTTCTAAACGCTCGAATCATGACAAAAAAAAAAACGGTATTTTTCAGGCTGGATCAAGCTAATGCGCATGCCCAGTCCTAAATGTGCGTCTCTTGTGTCTCATTTCGGAGGCGCGAGTCTGACTGTTTCTATAAGAACCGGAGCTTCTAATGGCCGCTGCAGTGACGCGACGACTTTACGTTATTTAGAAGCTCTTATTTAGAAGGCGTGACTTATTCCACCATATTGCGCATTGCACTTTCTCCCATTCAAAACAATATGAGTGACGCGTCTTGTGTTATTCTATAGTCTTTGGTATTAGTTTGTTGGCTGTATGAGACTAACAGTAAGCTAGATCAACATTAGAATATCATACTGATGATATTCTAACATTTCATTGTGTTGAGCTATATAACATTGTTTTGTGTTATACATTTGCTTACCTGTCTAATAACGTGCAAGAGCGGCATCTCTGTCAAGTCTAAGTTTGTCGCAAGGCTCTCGCCATCTCGAAAACGCCATGCCGATATTGATCCTCGTTTTAATTCTCCTTTTGTCCCAAAGTTTGCTTGCCATGGTCCATAATGTTTAAACGAAACAAAAACAGCGTGCCGCTAGACATTACGCAGCTGTCCGCGTTTGTTGCCATGGTTACTATGCAGCACAAGCAGAAACCAGGGATAACGCAGATATTACGTCATTGACAGGCGACAAGTGACAAGGGAGGGACGGGCACTATTTAAAATTGTGAATTTCTCTGAATTTACAAATTCTTGGAAACATGTAGGATAATGTAAGTACACAATTGAACGAAATATATAACACGGTGCAAGTGGCTTTTTGATATTTTAATATAAAAATCTTACATATTGTGCCTTTAATAACATTGTGCCATTTTACCATTATACTTTAGGAAGTAGGTTCCTCGCAATGGTACCAACATATTTGAGGGGCCCTGACATCAACAACTTTGAAAAGCTTACAAGGGGAAAAAGATTACATTTTGTAGCCAAAATATCAAATTATTGTTCTGTTTGCTTATATATTACCAAGGGACTGGATTCATTTGCAACAACATTTGTGTTCCGAATGAAACTAAATTGCCTAAATGACTAACAAAATGATAACAAAAGGAATATGATGGTCTGCCAGAGCACACACTGTATATTCTTGTAAACACTCACCCGCACACAATTTGCACTTAATCGCAACATGAATAGCATCTAAATCTGATACACAGAGATCTGGCTATTTCATGCATCTACGGATGTTGTTTTAAGGTGCATTATCTTTAAGTATAACAAAATGACATATCAAGCAGGCAGCTGAGAGTATGTTTCTCTTTAAGGCACCAGTAATAAGCCATCCTACAGCCTCTGAATTGATTCTGTATGCATTTGAAAGCATGTGTGTGACGGCAAAGCAACAGAAACTTCCTGTTCTCTCCACATTCAGTCTGACTGCTCTGCACCAAATGCACGGATTAAGAGCCTATCATCACTGCGGGGAGCGTAACATCAGTTTACACTGAGGCTTTTCATGGCTCCTGTTCATTAAATAGCCAGATCTCCCTTCTTTTTTTTTTACACCCTTTCTGAGGCTTTTGAAGACTTTTTTATAAAAACTCATACAGTCACTGGTCTAAATACAAGGGGAAAAAAAATGTCAACCCCACTGTTTTAAACAGCGGGCTGGTGTGTGATGGGGTCCAACATGGCTGCAGTCCTCCTGGGTGCTCTGTCAGTTTGATGTTGACAGATTGAAAGTATCCGAAGAAGATAATGAGCCTTGGCTTAGATCTTAGGGTGAATCACAACACTATCTTGCTCTTTCAAAGCATTCGGCAGGACGGCTAACTGCCATAAGCGCAGCAAGCGCAGTCTGAATTGAATCCCTTCTCTCTGCATCCATCCACTAATCCTCTTTTGCACTTGATCAATCATGAGCTTGGCCAAACCCAATCACAGAACACACTGCAAAGAAACTGAAATGAGAGAGGAAAAATGTGTCTGTCCAACCAAAATCCCCCTTGAGGATGTTTCAGTCACAACCAGTTTGCACCGGTTACAATAGGCCGTGTTGAACAGATGTTTCATAAGGATAGGAAGATGTTTTCATTTCATTAGGTTAATATAATGTAATCCATTAACAACAGCAGCGCATTTAGGTGTAATGTTTACTCTCACCAGCAAGAGTTTTACGCAGTTTTATTGTTTACAAAGGATAATACAAGTTTCACTGAACATAATGCAGCCTAAATAGGAAAAGAACTGACAAAGAACAAGGGAAACATGAAGGATAAAGATAACAAGACAAAAAGCAATGACTGAAGAGAATAAATCAACAGGACCATTTGGTGCTTTCAGTCATGTCAGAAGGATTGTATTTACGAGTTGAGCACACATCACCTAAAGTCACAATTACCAGTGGGAAAATCAATACTTTCTTTAAACCCAGACTGACCAATCCTACCTTAGCAACTGTTAACATCTACCGTTTTCTCAGACTTGTATTAGAAAAGCTGCAAAATCTGGTCTATACAACGGGATCTGTGTGTTTGGACAATTTTAAAAGCAATTTTATGGAAATTATCCAAAAACACACTAAAAATTATTTCATTAGTGATTCAAGGTATCCAGAGAAGATACAAGCAGTATTTTTTTCCTTTTCCAAATATCCAAATAAATGTCAAAAGTTAAAGTCACCACAGTTACAAGTTACAAATTACTGCCAAAGTCAGAAGAACAGCACATTAAAAATGCTTTCCAATGTCATTCCATCTTTAGAATGATATCTAATCATATTTTACCACTTTATGAGAACATTTTACAGAAAATCACACAGCTCACAGAAATCTCTAGTTCATTCCAATATGATGTTCTATGAAGCTTGTCTGAGTAACTAAGGAAGTGAAGAACAGCAATAATGCCAATAAATACTACTCCAATCAACTTTTCTCATTCTCTTGATTCTCTGTGGCAGTTTGAGAATTATAAAAAACATAGAGCGCATCATTTGCTCTTCATTATTTTGCATTAGTGCTTGAAAAGCTTCCTGCCTGGAAGTGAAAAAGTGAAAGAAAAATATAAAATTGTTCAGCGAATCCATTTTATTCCAACTAAATTCACTTGAATCTTCACTTTAGTCATTATTATGATTTCCAAACTCATAACTGCCCAGGAGAACTTGAACGTAGCACATGACTAAACAAGACACACCTGAGAACAACAACTAGACAAGACAAGAAAATGGAAACAGAATGTCAATACACAAAACCATTCCATTGGACAAATTCCCTCCCCAATTTAAAATATAAAACACTAATCTACTGAACCACTGTTACAGTATTGTCATTTTTCAATGAAAGTCTTCGGAGGAGGGCAGCCTGCATGCCTCCATTTTCAATTTCCATCCATCAGAAAATATGGCAGAAAGGGCACGAGGCAGCACAGCAGGACACACCAGCACGTTTTGCATTTTTGTCTCCATCTGTATGCAAATTCTTCCATTATTGCTTGATTTGTAAGACCAAGGGCAGTAACACATTTCATCAAATGCTACATTTCCCCACCTACTGAAGCTTTGCTCTGAATAATGTACAAGCCCAGAGAAATCCAGCGGAAAGCAACAGAATCAGTGTTCTGCAAAACAGTACCACTAATTTACAATCAACAAGAACAAATAACATTTCAAGGTACATACAGTGCCATAAGAACATGGAGTATGAGAAACCCTTTATGCTCCAACTGAAAAAACAAAAACAAAAAATCAAACATAAAAATCTAAAAAACTTGTGAGCATCCAAATGCAGATTCATCAGATATCATTAAAATCATCAGAGTACACGACAGTTTTCATGATGTCCATTTCGAAAAATGACTCTTATGAACTAGATCATTTTAATGAGTCCGTCAACAGATTCACAAAGCATCTGCAAACTCTCTCATGAGTAAACGGTTTGAATCAGACTCAGAGGAAAAGTTCAAAGCTTCTACTGAATCGTTACTGAGTTCCCTCACTGAATCATTTTTAGATTATGCCCTATCAAAATGAACCACGAATTTTACATATACTTCAGGTTTGACTTCGATTGGATGGCATGTTGGAACCATAATCAACACAGTGTTTTTCTGGTTTCTCTCTAAACATGCATAAATATTCTTAAAACTAGAGTAATATATTAGAGTAATGGCACAAATACAATCAGGATCACTAGAATGACAACAACAAATTGGAGCATATTTATACTACTTGTGACCCGTGCTGGCAAAATGAATCGCAATGAGCAAATTTTCAAAAATGAGTTATTGTTATTCTCACATTCTCTATTAAAAAACCTTCAAAATGATGTATGATTTGTTGGAATCTGACAAAAAAAAAAATGACTGAGCGACACCTGTTTGAAGTCGATAGAGTCAGCAAAGTCAATTTTGAGAAAAATCAAGTTAAAGTTTTCTGAAGGTTCAAAAACAAAACCATCTAGCAACCATACCTTAAAATCCCTGGTAATACCACCAAATTTGGCACAAACCAAGTCAAAACCCATATCTATAGGAAAAATATATATATTCAACTTTTTTCCATGATTCCACAATTGTTTGATTAACATTAATGAAACAGACAGCCTATATATTAAGACCTCCTGTACCAAATGGATTTAATATAATGTTACACATCAGATGTTTTTCCCCAACAGTTAACTTAAGACATAACAGATAATGTTTGCGTGAATACTCGCCAAGACATTTTTGATGACATTTTTGATTTTTTGAAATACTGTAATTCTGTGTTAATGTGTTTATCGGGATTGCGTGCTGTCTGAGGCGTCTTTGTGTGCAAGCTTCGGATCTGTCAGTCAGAGTGAGTAAGATTGTTTTGTTTACATCAGCATGAGTTAGAAAATCACATTTCATTAGTCAGACTCATGTCATCGAGAATTCGCTATGAATATTCACAAAGTTGGAATTCTGGGCTTTAAAACGATACCAAACTTGTGCTGAGGAGAAGCGCTAGTAGTCGAGAAGCGAGCAGAGAAAAACTGCATTTTTCATGGTCAAAGGAAAGGTACTCCTCTCAGAAAACATACAAATAAAGATACTTTTAGATGTTTAATTGCTATTTGGAGCATTGGGATTGCTAGACAAGGGCTTAATGAACTCATGTTTGTGAAAACCTCAATTTGTTTTGCCTGTAGCTCGAAATTAGCCTGTGCGCATTCCTACTCATTTTGCCAGTTCGGGTCACAAATACATTAACAAAAACCTAAATTATCATAGTCTATATACAAAAAAACCCCTCAATATATAAAAATGACTCTTAAAACTAACACTAAACACATCAATAATAATCAAAAACAATATATTTCATATAACTTAAATAGTCATAGTCTAAAACTTTCCTTGACTACAACAAGATTTGGATAAATTGTTGCCTTAAAATTAAAATTCATGCCCCTCCCCCTCCCATCCAATGAGACTGTGATTTGTCTTTGCTCAGAAATCATCCATCAAACCTCTACGATCATCCCACGTTGACAGACGGAAGAAGAGACACAACAGAAGACTCAATCCTCTTCTGCCTTCACAAAGAGCCTCCTCAGTCTGACCCCGCCCTACGCTGCCTCGAGTAAACCAGTACAGGTCTCCATCTCTGCCCTTTTCTAAAGCACTCAAACAAAAAAGCCACAGTGCTAAAAGAATGTATTTTTCCTTCACATATACTCATGAAATATTCTTAAGTAAAGATGATGAATACATGATGAGAAGTGAGGTGTCTGGGCAGCCGTACCGCTCTGTGATCCTTCCTCCACCCCATCACATCTTCAAAGACATTTCCCACGATACTGCAACCCTACACCAACCCCATCACCAACAGGGGTCCTCTGAGCATAGATTAGCATGTTCTGGCCCCTCCCCCACACCTCTTATTGCATCCTCACACCTTATTATATGGTACAAGGCCAGGCATGTCAACAGTAGCCTAAGCAGTTGGACACTTTTGTCATAAATACAGAATGAAGTTAAATACAGACAACAGATGAGTGTTATTCTTGGTTGTAAGCTACTCAGAATTGATTTGAGAATGCTTTTTAAGTTCCAGTTAATCAACTCAATTTGAATTGAGGTAGGAAACAGAATGCAGAATTGCAATTTAATCTTATAAGTATACATTTTTAAGTAGAATTAAAATGTAAGTGTCATTTTTAACTAAAGGGAAATTTGTCAAGATGATTTTTGAACGATGGCTTGACAAAGTCTTGTATGACATTTATAAAATTGACCTTACAGGCAGACAAACATCAATCTGTTTGAAATGTCACCTATATAAATGTGCATTTAATTTATATATACACACTCATTCATTAATTCATTAAATTGATCTAAAGTGAAGTATGAAAAGTCAAGAAATTTATAATCTTACAGATGATTTCTATTTCAAATAAATTATGTGCTTTTGAACTTTTTATTCATCAAAGAATCCTGAAAAAAAAAACATCACAGTTTCCACAAAAATATTAAGCAGCACAACTGTTTTCATCATTGATAATAATAAGAAATGTTACTTGAACACCAAATCAGCATATTAGAATGATTTCTGAAGGATCATGTGACACTGAAGACTGGAGTAATGATGCTGAAAATTCAGCTGTCATCACAGCTATAAATTACATTTTATAATATATTAAAATAGAAAACAGTTCTTTTAAATTGTAATAATATTTCACAATGTTACTGTTTTTACTGTATTTTTGATCAAATAAATACAGCCTTGGTGAGCAACTTTCTGTATGTGACATATATGTTTAACAAATCTATGAACCAGAGTAGAGCAACACTTCATTTCTCATGCCATTACCTGTTGAATTTCTCTCAGATCAGTTCCACTTCCTGTAATTTCCACATCTTTCACAAACTTCACCTACCTCAACATTTTATCATGTTTGAAAACCATTCCTTATAATTTTAAAAAAGGCCTGACTATGATGCTCAAACAAGGGATACAACCATCTGTCATAATTGCCATTTGCACAGAGAGCATTCTCATTTTAAGAGACACTTACCGACTGTTGTGGGGTGAAGAATATCTCTCAGGCACAAAACTAGAAGAGAAAAACAAAGAGATGAATAAGAACATCACGACTGCACACACAGAACACGTCAATCTGTCCTCACCTGCTAAATAACATTAAGCATTTTGTTACTAAAATAGTATGATTAATATTGTTTCTAATGGGAGAACCTTAGCTTCAGTGATGTTGCAAAATGACAACTGAATATGTCAAAAACACATTGTATTAAAGGGTCAGTTCACCCAAAAATGAAAATTATCCCATAATTTACTCACCCTCAAGCTATCCTAGGTGTATATGACTATCATCTTTCAGACGAACATAATCTGAGATATATTTAAAAATATCCTGGCTCTTCCAAGCCTTATAATGGCAGTAAACGGGGGCCACATTTTGAAGCCCAAAAAAATGCATCCATCCATCATAAAAATAATCCATACGGCTCCAGGGGGTAATAAAGGCTTCCTGAAGAGAAGCGATAGGTTTTTGTGAGAAAAATATCCATATTTAAAACTTTATTAACTATAATAACTTCAGGCCCATACGCATCGACGCACCATACGCCAGACGCCCATACGCATCGATTTGCAGTGGAAGAGTGACCTCTGAAGCGACGCATGACGTATTGACGAACACTGGTCACGAATTAGAAGTCTAAAACGAGAAATGAGGCAAATGTCGGAGGATTTCGATATAGAAGAGAAGCATGAGTTTGTTGCCCAGCCCTGTTTGTTTGAACCGTGAGAGGCGTCTAAGATTACGCTACTCCTACATCCTGCGTCATATAAACCTAGGATGGCTTGAGGGTGAGTAAATCATGGGATAATTTTCATTTTTGGCTGAACTATCCCTTTAAAGACACACACATACTCATGTACGCAACTGTGTCTGTGTCTGCTAGTCACTATAATTTCTAGTAAATGGTCACACATCATAAGTGAAAAAAGACAGCTGAGAGTTTGATTGACACATGTCTGTGACATCTAGTGTTTAAGGGAAAACAGGAAGCTCATTTTCATTGGCATGTCTCACACTTTGACTCTGTTTGGAGCCGAGAGTTGATTTGCGTGCCATGATTACTGAGCACCAGCTCACAAAGAGGCTGATTCAATCAACAGTGCCACTGCTCTGGCACACTCTGAGGAGGGAGGAGGAGAAACAGGGGCGTCCCATCCGAGACATGTGATGCAGAGCAGACTCTCCGTCTTTCCTCTCCTCCTGACAGTGTCACTTGTTCTCCTGTGGGGGTGCTTCTACACAAGCAGATGTTTTCCATTAGATAAGACTGATAATGACACCTCACATGTCCCCACAGACTTGGGTGACTTTGGCAGTAATTTGTACACCTAATTGTAGAAGTGTCCTATAAATTTGTCTATTTCCTAAGGGACATGCGTCTTCCAGACGGACCGAGACAAACAAAAATCAGATCTGATGTGAATTGACGTCGTCACACCCTATTTTCCACACCTGCCCCAAACACAATGAGGAGAAAATTCCCATCAGCTATAATCAACTGAGAGAGATGGGAACATCTTTATTTAAGAGAGCTCCCATGGAAATAAAGGCTTTGAGGCTTATGGCTAATGAGTAATATAGCATCAGTTGTTGAGGGAAATGGGAAAAATGAATGATGAGGAGTTGTTTGCACAATTGGACATCTTTTTGACATCTTGCTGGCAGATGCTGCTCTTTCAAATGCAGTTCAACAGCTACTGGTAAATCCACAGTGATAAGTAGAGCAAGAGGATTCAGCTCTATGGACAGATGGAAAAACTGAGAGGAAGGGGAAATATGTGCACGCTTTCTCTGCATTTTGAAGGAATACTCCCAAAAATAAAAGTTCTGTCATCATTGACATCATCATGTTTTACAAAACCTGTTCTTTCTTCCGAGGAACACAAAAATGTTCCAGACTGTTGATGCTGCTCATTTACATACAATGAAAAATAGTACTTAAATCACACAGGCTGCATTTATTTGATCAAAAATACAGTATAAACGGTATTATTGTGAAATATTATAATTTAAAATAGCTTAATATAATTATATATTAATAATATTCATACAATATTATATAAAATGTAATTTATTCCTTTTATGGATCCTGAATTCTCAACCATTATTCCAGTCTTCAGTGTCACATGATCCTTAATAAATCATTCTAATGTGCTGATTTGGTGCTCAAGAAACATTTCTTATTATTATTAATGTTGAAGACGGTCCTATTTTTGTGGAAACCGTGATAAGTTTTTGATTCTTTAATGAAAATTAAGTTTAAATGAAAAGCATTTATTTGAAACAGAAATCTTTTGTAACATTATCACTTTTGATCAAAGTTGTTATTTTCAAAGTCGTTATTTGTTTTGTTTTTGCGCACAAAAAGTATTCTTGTTAATTACCTTGACAGTAGTAATTAAATTGCTGTCTATGGAGGGGTCAGAGAGCCCTTGGATTTCATCAAAAATATCTTAATTTGTGTTCCAAAGATGAACGAAGGTCTTACGGGTGTGGAACGACATGAGGGTGAGTAATTAATGACAGAATTTTCATTTTTGGTTGAACTAACCCTTTAAAGGGGTGGGTGATTATGATTTCACTTTTTTTACTTTAGTTAGTATGTAATGTTGCTGTTAGAGCATAAACAACATCTGCAAAGTTAGGATGCTCAAAGTTCAAAGCAAAGGGAGATATTTTCTTTTAAAGAATTCTCTGTTTAAGGACTACAACAAACGGTTGGTAGGGACTACAACAAGCTTCTTCCCGGGTTGGTGACATCACTAACCCTAAAATTTACACAAACCCTGCCCCCAAGAACATGCAACAAAGGGGGTGAGGCCATGATATTGCAATACAGTATGTAACACAAATGCAAAAGCATGGCATAAAAGCAAGATGACAACATGACAATTATAACCGTAATTAAACTAAACTATACCTGTTCTATCTTCATGCAGCATATATTCTTTGGCTCTGTAGGCATCTTACAACAGTTCCCCCACGAGCGATTTATAGATTATCATGACAGAATATGCTAATCAATGACTTTAAGATAGTTAACTCCGCATCAGCCACATAAATTCATCAACTAACCGTTCAGAAACGTCCTGTTGCATTCTACATGTTGTCATTTCTTCTTGAGTATCTCCATCATTGTTCTGACTCCGTTTTGAACATAAAAGACTGAACAGTTTCTAACATTTTAAGTTAGTCAACAATTTAAGTGAGGTAATCGGCGCTGCTAACAAGAGCTCTTGAAACTCTGCCCTCTTCTTGAGAGCAGCAAGCTCATTTGCATTTAAAGGGACACACAAAAATGGAGCATTTTTGCTCACCCTCAAAAAGTAACAAATTTAACATGCTATAAAAAATTATCTGTGGGGTATTTTGAGCTAAAACTTCACAAACACACTCTTGGGACATCAGAGACTTATTTTACATCTTGTAAAAGTGGCATTATATGACCCCTTTAAAATCTAACTGACTGGTGTATATTTCAAATATACTGTATAATTATGGAGCCGTAATCATAACACAAGTAGGTTTGGAATGACAAGCAAATGTGAGCAAATGAAGCATCAAAAATGTCAAAAACATTTTTGAGTGAACTATCCCTTTAACACTTATTCATAGACTTCCGTCACTATCTTTTTCTGTCTCTCCCTTACAAAGCTGTACCCTCAAAGCCATTTTGATAAAAGCTGCCATCTGGGGCGGAAGCAGGGTCTAATTTTCCAGCCAAATCCTGTCAAATGGCAGCGGCCGTGCTGCATGCCGACAGAGCAGTGTGGCTAAAATCCCCTCTCCACCCCTGCAGACCTGCATTATGAGCACAGAAGGACAGAATGTAGGCACTGGTGTCAGCATAATGGCTCCATCGTGGAGGCTGCCTGAGGAAGACCACAAGGAGAATGAAAAGGACGAGGAGGAGGTGGACAGGATAGGTCAGCTGAGAAATGCTCTTGCCATCCATCCATCACTGGCCTTTGATTACAGGGGGGGAAATGGTCCTTGTCAAGACACCATGACATGCCTGGCTCTGTCAAAATAGACTTAATAGCCCAACTGTACTGTAAATAGCAAACACAGGCAGCAATAAAATGCCGTTCTTTACCAAACCATTGCTGTCTGAGCCTGTTTTGGTGTAAAAGGGAAAGTTCAACTAAAATTCCATTTTTGTCATAATTTACTCACCCTCATGTTGTTCTGATCCTGTACACAGCAAAATCACCAGAGTTAAATCAACTCTGCTCTGAGTACATATGGTCCCTCTCTAAATAGTGTTAAAGCAACACTGAAGCAGAGTTAAAGTTAATGAGATAATTAAGCGATCAATTAAGTGATGAATGAGCATTAGTGATGAACACCTGCTGTTAACAAGCAGAATCACTGAAGAAAAGATAATCCTCCTCTACTGAGATCTTGAGAGATATAATGTCTTTTATCTTCAGTTGATTTCATCTAAGACTGTGGCTGAAGTCAGTTGTAGTTCTTGTGTTTCTCTTTTCTTCAGTGATTCTGCTTGTTAACAGCAGGTGTTCATCACTAACGCTAAATCATCACTGAATTATCTCATTAACTTTAACTCTGGTTAAGTGTTACTTAACACTATTTAGAGAGGGACCATATGTACTCCAAGCAGAGTTAATTTAACTCTGGTGATTTTGCTGTGTATGACTTTTTAAATTTTATTTATTTATTTATTTTGGAACACAAAGGGTGAATTTTAAAAGATATTTTTTTAACTACAAAATTAGTGAATGAGGACTGATGTTGTCAGGCTTCAAAAAGGACTTCCAAAAGTGTCCATATAACTTGTGCCCTATATTCCAAGTCTCCTGAAGTCATATGATAGCTTTGTGTTACATACATACCGAAACTTAATTGTTATTCACTGAAAAACTTCCCCTTCAGTGGACTGTTAACTGACTAAATCACTGAATCAATGTGACATTCAGATCAGAAAAGATTCACTGAGATTCACATTCATTCATTAAAAAAGAATGATTAGTTCACAAATCAGACATCATAACTGGTGTTCCAAGGAGAGCTAGAGCAGATGTCAAGATTTTCAGTAAATATCAAAATTTTGGTATGTTCCTCATACAAAGGGATTACATGGCTGAAGAAGACCTGGAATAGAATGAGCTATATGGTAAACAATTATGATACTTTTATGACAAAATGACATACAACATACATGACTGTTTAAAGGTTTGGGGTCAATAAGATTTTGTTATGTTTTTGAAAGAAATCTCTTAAGCTCAACAAGGCTGCATTTATTTGATCAAAAACAGAGTAAAACAGTAATATTAAATATATCCATTTAAAATAATTTTTTTTTTTTTTTTTTTACAACTAGCACCATAGATTGCTATGCATCAGCTCAGTGCTGCAGATAGAGGTAAACACATAGCCTATTTATGTCTTCAAAGGAGTGCTGCGCTTGGAGTGAAGAGTGACTATTGTCTGACTCAGGCTCCCAAGGGAGGAGATAGTTTTTCAAGGAGAGCAGGAAAACAAGCTGTGCTTCTTGGCAAAGGCTAGCAGTGAAACCAGACAATAGACACACCTTTTATCACACTATAGGCTTTACCAAGTTTATTTTATGCTATGAGGCCTTTAGAAACTTGCAATGTCTGATTTGATACATGAATTCATATACAGAACTTTATTACAAGCCCTTTGTCATCTGTTCATCAAACTCAAGTGTCATATTTTGCCTGTTTCCAATACTGGTTGACTCCTTGTACTTCTTGTTCGTCTTCCTGTTTGTTTCAAAACCTGCTGTTACAGTTTCCTTGATGACAGATTCTTGCTAGTGAAAATATCTAAAAACCTGTTGTAAAGCTCTTTTTGCTTTGCATGACAAAGAAAGGAAATGAATAGGTGCATGACAGGAAAGAGAAAATCATTCTCAGTGTCATCAATAATCTCCCCAAAGCTCCAGGTGACTTCTGCTGAAATTAAGAGACCTACTAAACCTTGTTTGGATTAATATGATGATTATTCATGAATGTCAGGGATCGCGTTCGCAAACTCTGCCTCTGGAACGCAGCGTGAGGATTTGCTGCCGTCTGTGGTGCTGAAAGACATTCAGATCACAGAAACAGAATTCGATAGGGATTTTCATGTTGGATATTCTACTGTATCTCACATAAACAACATCTGACTAGTGTCACGTAACGCATTGCACATATGGATTATATGTATATTTACCAGTTAGAAGTTGAGTTAAATTGTACACCTCATTTTGATATAAATGCAGAACATAAAAGGTTCTTTCAGTGATTCGTTTTAAATATCACACACTAAAAACGCTCTATGCCTGTGACTCATTATTAAACCTTCAGTTTTGCTGGCATCTTAGCAAAAAATGCTGAAACTTAGCAAAATGGTTAAAATCACTAACAGCAGATTCAAAGACATTTTTGCACCAAAAAAAAATTCTGTCATCATTTACTTACCCTCATGTTTTCCCACACAAAAATTGATATTTTTAGTAAAAGAAGAAAATACAAATTGTATGCCATATTCTGAAGACATGCAATATCTTTGTGTGAGGAACAGACTCAAATTAAGACAAATCAGTTCAGGTCATTTACTATCATGAACAAACTATTCAGTCCAATTTGTGAACCAACTTCCTTCACTGATTCGGTTTTTAAATTTAACCAAAGACTTTATACCAAGACGGTGCACGTGTATTACTAATGGGAGAAAGTGCAACATATGGTGAAATATGGTCCTTCTAAATAAAAGAGCCAATTGCCGATTTGTAAATTTAGGATTGTTTTTGAGTTTTTGAGATTTCAGGATTAACCCATTCAAGTAGATAGGACTTGGTCTTGGATGCCAGAAATCTCAGAGCTCAGGGCTGTTGCAAATATGGCCGCCAAGCAAACAGACTTTCCTTGAAAGGGACTTTGGTTTAACTCAATGATCCAGTAGTATAATTATTTTTTTCTTCACACAATGCTATCATATGGCTTCAGAAGACTTAAAACATTGGAACCAAATTATATGGACTACTTTTATTTAACTTTTTGAAATGTTTTTGGTAAACTATAAACTGCCATTGTACTGGAAAATGCTGTTCTTAAATTGTTCTTGTGTGATGCACTGAAAAATAACAGCATGCAGGATTAGGAATGACATGAGGCTAAGTAAATGATGACAGAATTTTCATTCTGAGATCAACTATTTCTTTGAGAAAAAAGAAACTTCAGTACTTATTAAATTCAGTGTTGAGGAAAGTTACTTTTAAAAGTAATGCATTACAATTTTGTGTTACTCCCTAAAAAGTAACTAATTGTGTTAGTTACTTTTTATGGAAAGTAATGCGGTAAGTTACTTTTGCATTACTTTTTCTCATTTGGGCTGGGCTTTTTTTGGCAAATGTAAAGGCTCTTTCACACCAAGAGAGAAATGGATAAGCCTTAGGGTGAAGAAAATGCAAATTCATGTCTGTACAGTGGAGAGCACAGCTCAAAAAAACAAACATCTCAGCTGTGCTGCAATTCTGGATCCCAGAAGAATAGGATGCAAAATATTCTGCGAAATATTTTGAGTTCGTATTTCGCTGTTTTTATTCATTTTAAGGAATACTGTTTTTGTGCAAGTGAGATGAGTAAATGTATGCTCACATTTAGTCTAGAACTACAGTAGTTTAGTATAACCATCATGTTTACACAACGCACACAAAGTTTACACTCGATTTCTCTCAACATGGGGATAGGAGAGGTGTCAGTTAATACATGGGAAAACAATGTAACTTGAGTTACTTTTTTGAAAAAGTAACTCAGATATTTTGTTGTAAATATAAAAGTAATGCGTTACTTTACTAGTTACTTGGAAAAAGTAATCTGATTACGTAACTCGAGTTACTTGTAATGCGTTACCCCCAATACTGATTAAATTCAGTTTTAGAAAATAAATATGATGTCTGCTGTAGTGGTGAGCAATCAGACCTCTGCTGCCAGAGGCTAAAGGGAATGACCTGGATGAATAATGTTAATCCAGGTCATTTCCGTTACTCTTTCATCTGTCTCTACCTCTGTATCTCAGTCTCTCAAATTCTCTCTCTCTCTCTCTCTCTCTCCATCTCAGACTTTCTCTCTAAAGCACCCTAGCTCTTTCTGCCTCCGTTTCTCTGTTATTCAAATGGCCATTTCCTTCTCTTTGTTCTGAAGTATGAGCGCTGACTTTAGTCTACCAGCCATCAGTAATGCACCAGACCTGCTGACATCCCAGCAGCCACAGCCCAAGAGGTTCTGCTGGAGGGAAGAAAATCTATTGTCATCGATCTCCTTCTTCACATAGGCTTCCCTTACAACACACTTTTCATTTTAAAGGCTTGCATAAGCCCCTTTTCCCTGCCATCTACACCCTATCAACCCCTATATAATGTTACAGGCTGCTGTGCCCTTGTGTGCTAGCGCAAAGCTGTTCTCTATGCTGCAGAAATGCATGGGATTGTTTACCAGTAAGACACTGTGCAGCTTAAACACAAAAGGGGACAGTAAACACCCACAATGGGTCAAGATAATCTGCGCTGACCTGTAATAAGTTTTCAGAGGATCAGGAACGAGCCTATAAAAGAGTGTCTTTTCATCTACTGTCTTTGTCAGAATTGTAATTTTTTTAGTGAAGTATATTTCATACTACATTTTAAATATCATGCATTACTGTATATAAATGTATAAAAACATACATATTATTTTAAATAGTATACATTATTTAAACATAAAAAATTTTTATTTATTATTTTTAACTTACTATATTTATACATTTATTAATCTTATAAAATCATTAATAAAACATGACATTTGTCTTGAAATTAAACCCTAATTCGTTCGGGCGTTGTGTTAGTGACATACCATCTAATAAAGTCTCAATTTGATTAGAGCTAAACCAAGGCTGACTATAGGCTATGCAGTCTTTTGCAAGTGCTGACACAAGGACTTTGGTAATGATTTAAAAGTCATTATGTGTTAACTTTAAAATGCTTGTTTTAATGCCCTTCTTTAGCCAGCAAAGTTGCCAATGCCAGGATGAGACTATGACTTGGTTTAAAACCCTCTGTGGTTCATCTATTAACATGTGCTTTGTTGTAAAGCTTTTAAAGCAAAGCTGAAAAGAAGGGATCAAGGCCTGAAGCATTTCTGCAGAGCAGTATGGAGTTGTTAAAGCAATTACATTTACACAGTATACACAGACCTGTCAGCAGGCATTGTAATTGCTATTCATTTATTCCCAAAGGCTTTAGAGCATCAGATACATGCCAGATATTGCATGATGATGCATGTTGTCTGTTCAAGGACAGGCCTCACTGTAAAGATACCATTTGCTTGTAAGGCTTATTGACAGAAAAGAATCTCAAACACCTGCTGTCCTCCAACGATCCTCCACCTTGGATAATTTTGTGCAACTACAATAAATCCATTTTGGGATCCATTAGTCAGAGTAACTCCTCAGATCCACATACTTTCCCCGAATAAATGACAGCTCCATCTCCACAGTAAAGATCATCCCTGGATCTGTCAAGCTGAGAGAGTGTGTGCCTCGTTCTTGAGCTAATGTCAGAATATAAAAAAGGATTTAGCTTTTCACAGATGACTTGCTCTCAGAAATCTCTTGAATCTGGGTGTTACCATTTCGACATCATCTCTCCATCTAATGATATGAGTCCCAAACACCTTACTGTTATCCTCCGGCACTGATTCCAGAAGAATCAGATGATCCAAAACTATTGAAAAAGTTTGAAAGAAACTCACAAAATGGCAGAAAATGTCTGCTCTCATATTAAAACTAAATATCTCCAACACCTACACTGGTGTATTTGTTAACGGATTACCACAACAAAGTAATGCCTTCTAAATGTCACAAGATGATTTAAAAGCAAAAACACTCTAAAACTTATTCTGTCTCAATCTCTGAAATATCACATACATTTATTTCCAGGCTTCTTTAATAGTATTTTCTCCAGGGTTAGTTGAAAATGACACAGTAGACCCTGAAATTAATAGCAAAATCAATTAAATTAATAGCAAAATCACTATTTTTCATCCCCTTGGAATTATAAGGTTCTATCTGACATTTTTGTCAAAATTGAGTTATTCACATATTCATATTCTGTGACAACTTATTTACATTATGTGATGTTTCTTTTTTTAAGTTGTGTACATTTTGGTACTTTTTTTTAGAAAACAAAAAGGTTCTATCTACAAAGTCAAACTCTAACTTGGTTCTATAAGGTTCTATCTGCGTGAGCCAATCAGCATTCCGAATGCACACACGAGGACCAATCAGGATCAGCGTTCTTTGTCATGTCGCCGCGATAGTGGAAGAGAGTGCACGTAAAAGCTAAATCGGTGAAGAGAAGACTAAATAATTTCACACAACGCGATGTTTATTAGAAACCTCATGAGCGACTATTTTATTTATAATCTTGTCAATGACAGCAGCCCAAATTCCAGGGAATTACAGTCTTTTTGTGTGTTTTGTTGTATCTGTTGCTGAGGAGTTATTTTCAGTTAGACACCACGCTAACGTTAGCCAGCAGCGCTATTAAGAGGATAGGTTCGGGTTTTGTAGTCTATTTGCTTATTTCCAGTCATGTCATTGTCATACGAGGGAAAGTTATGTATATATTAGGTTATGTTTTAACCTTGATCCATCCTGTGTGCTTGAATTGAGCTGTATAGCTATACAGCTCTACGCTATGGCATACTGGATTAAAGTGTATACTAGATTAAGAGAGATGAAATGTTAAATTTTACATTGTTGGTAAAAACTGAGTTGTTGCATAGTTTAAATAATTTAAATATTTTAAATGTGAAATATTTTTAATTATATATAGTCAGTGAAACATTTTTCAATGTTTATTAAACTTTGTTAAACACCTTTGCTGAAGCATTTTCTGTTTTCTTGCAGTTTTTTTGGTCTTAAAATCTCTTAAATTTTACAAAATTAAGCCTTAAAGGTCAAATAGTCAACCATTTAATTGATAGGGTCTTGATTCCAACAATAAACGTTAGCATGTTATTTCAGCCATACTGATGTCTAGAGAGAAAGCCATTGTACATGTCCCACTTTCTGTGGAATAAAGTCCTGCTCAGATGTATTACAGTAGCTGCTTTCTGTCTAAACAAAAGGAAAATTAAACTTAAATGATTCCTGCAATAATGTATTAAATTACCCATCATATTCTTGCTAAATTTAACATCTGCACTGGACAAAAAATTTGGCACTGCCTTTTATGCTTAACTTGAACAAGAACAAAATATTCATTTAGAATATGAAATAAATGTCATAAAAACCATTAAATGTAACTTTCTCATGCATGTCAACACATTGTTACAACACTAATTTTATGTTTTAAAACAAATTATAAGCAAACTATTGCTTAAATTAATTTTTTGGCAGATATAACCTTATAATTCCAAGTGAAAAGTGATTTTTTTAGAATTAGAAGGTTCTATCTGCGTTTGACCCGTTCCAAAAATCCCCATTTACAAATTTGAGAGGATTTTGATATTGTATATTTAGAATACATTTAGGGTCCCTGTCATTTTCATGTTTGAAAGAAACTTGTTCCCCATATAGTTTTTGCTATATGGAATGCAAAAACTTTGAAGCTCAATATCTCAAAACTGCTCAGAATGCAGATAGAACCTTATAATTCCAAGGGGACGTTTTGTTTATTACGACTTTTTGCGACTTTTTTTCTCAGAATTACGAGATATAAAATCACAATTGTGAATTAAAGTCAGAACTGCATGATATAAAGTCAGAATTGCAAGTTATAGTCAGAATTGCGTGATATAAAGTCAGAACTGCGAGTTATAATGTCAGAATTGAGTGATATAAAGTCGCAATTCTGACTTTATAATTAGCAATTCTGACTGTTTTCTCGCAATTGCGAGTTTAAATCTCACAATTCTGACTTTTTCTCAGAATTGTGAGTTTATATCTCACAATTCTGACTTTATAACATGCAATTGCAAGTTTATATCTCACAATTCTGAGAAATTTTTTTTTTCAGAATTGCGAGATTTAAACTCGCAATTGCGAGATATAAATAAACTCCCATTCTGACTTTTTTTCTCGCAATTCTGAAAAAAAGTCTATAATGACTATATATTATGCAATTCTGACTTTATAACTCACAATTGCGAGTTTAAATCTCGCAATTCTGAAAAAAAAAGTCAGAATTGTGAGATGAAAAGTCGCAATTACCTTTTTTATTTTTTAATTTAGTGACGGAAACAAGCTTCCATAGTGTAATGACAATTACATAGCAGAAATATTCAGAAAATGTCTTATGCTCTGTGACAGAAGCTAAAAGAGGCTATAGCCATTTTCACTCTGAGCAATGAAGGATAATTCCAGAAAAAAAAACAAAAAAAACATTATTTAATATGACTCCATCTACCTGACGACATTCAGTTACACCAAGTAACTTTTAAATTTAATATGTCTATTAAACCATTTTCTTTTTTGGGACTGTTGGACGGCTGGTCCCCACAATGCAGGCAAAATCTGACCCACACACACTGATGAACACACACACACGCACCCTTCTTGAAACCAAATCAATAACCCTTTAACTCACACAGACCAGCTGCTACATGTGAGCTGTAATACCCAAAGGCAACCCTTTAAAACAAGTATTTATTTTTCCCACCATTTATTCTCATATTCTTTCTCCATCTTTCTTTTTCTACCTTAAGACTTGGAGTTCTTCTAATGATTGAAACGCTTTTAGCTATGCTGTTTGAAACTGGACATGAACTGCATCAGTTTGTGGAATCAAACACTGTCTATATGTAAGGGATAAAAACTGGCTATTCCCCAAATAAATAAATACATACATACATAGACATTGTACTTTTATATTGTTTTTAAGATTCAGCTAAGAAAAAAAAAAAACTATAACATCGAACAAAACAATCAGCCTAGCAACAAGATGAACACTGCAACAATATTACAGTGATACTAATAGTGAAGTCATCTGCTGCTTTCAGTTACACAGATGAGCTCTGATATACAGCGTTGCCATGGACAACAGTTAATATACTGAAATATTAAACCACTAAATGGCACAACTGATCAATGTGAAACCGAGTAATCCAGGGACAGTTCACCTAAAAATTAAAAATCTGTCATTATGTACTCACCCTCATGCAGTTCCAAACATTTATAACTTTCTTTATTCTGCTGAATATAGGTAACCAAACTGTTTTGGTGACTACTGATTTCCAATGTAAGAACAAAGTATCTTTTTTTTATGTTCTACAGAAAACATACAGGTTTGGAGTGAAATGAAAGTGAGTAAATGATGACAAAACTTTCATTTTTTTGGTGAACTATTCCTTCAACATTAAACTACAACTACAAAGAGTCTTTAAAATTGGAAAAACAGAAAGAAAATGTACACATGGCACAGTATATTCACAATACAACAGTGTAATAGTAACATCAATCATGAATGTCTAAAGATTTTTTTTAGTGTTTGACAATGATTAATGCATGACATGTATAGAAAATGTAATGTGTGTTTGATGCTACATATACAGCTATTTATATTAATATAACCGCAAATCTAATACTATAATAAATATATATAAAGTCTTCATTTCGTAGCACAGTTGTACACACACTTATGCAGCTCTAAACATCTATATAGACTAAGTGCTGGCAGCAGCTGCATATGCTCAGTGGTATGTTGAGGCAGACTAAAATCACTGCCTCATCTAAATGCTAATAGAATGCGATCTCTCAGAGAAACTGGCTAGCTAATGATCAGGCCCATTGAATACACTGAAAGCTTAAGTGCCAATAATGATATAACTGTGAGGGAAAAACAGCAGATAGCAAAACACAGCACCTGGATTTTCCTTACCAGGAGGATTTAGGTTCATAAACAATCGGAAATGAATGACCGATCACAACCTGCCACCTGCCACCCTCCCAGTAATCAATAGTGTCTATGTTCAGATGGATCCATCGACTTATGCTGCCTTCAAGTCTTCCTATATTAAGTTCCTTCTCCAAAAATCACACATATGATGTTCAAATGACTTTAGTCGGAATAAAAGTGACACTTTGTGCAATATAAAATTCAAGTTCTCATATCTATTTTCACAACCCAACAAAGAAGGAAGCCATTTTAGTGGCAGGGCAGATTGAAGAGCAAATGACATTCATTTAGTTTGTATATTTTATGCTTTATCTATTTTACAATCATTGTGCTGCCACAGAGAACGGTGGGAAAACTAGCTCCCCATACAATCATGTTACCTCATAAATCGAGATATATCCATCTGCAGAAGTGCAGCGACAGCAGTTTCAGACCAGCACAGAAGTGAGGGGAGGAGCTTATACAGTTAATAGAGTTGCTCTACCTATACACGTAATGTTATTATATATTTTATACATTATATATGCTTTTGTTATATATGAGCTGTTTTCACATGGATTTTGATCGGATCGATATCTACAATATTTAACAACAATACTTTTAAATAAAGTCACTTTTCTGTTCATACGTGTATAAGATATCATGATGCACAATGAGCGATTTCTTTTTTAATAATCATGTTAGTAGATAATACAAACACTATTTTGTTGTTAGTTCATACTGCATGAACTAATTAAACTAGTGAGAAATACTTTTAACTTTTTAATTTTGAAATTTAAATATATGAATAAATGTGTAACCGTATTGTAAAATGTTTCCCATTTGACTGTATTATGTGATAATATTATTTAACTCATGTTCATGTTGTAGCTACTGAAAGACAGTTTGCGCATTTAATGTCAAATATACTGTATTTAATAAATGCAAAGCCTTGAATGAGTGAAACATGCATTTAAGGCAATAAGACATTTGACAACAGAGCAATCATGACGGAGAATATGGTGAGTTGTCTTGTCTGTAATATTTCTGTCATGATGTGGTGAAATTATTTATATATGAAGTGTTTATCTGCTAAAAATATTGAATCTATGCATGTCTTTCTCATTTTATTATTTAAGTTTGAATCTGTTGTCAATTTGTTTTTTAGAATTTTTTTTTTTTCCTGTGGTCAGATCGATTAATTTTTAGAGTAATCAGCTTTGTGAAGAACTTACTGTATACTTTGTAGTTAGGGCTGCGCGGTATGAAGATATATATCGTTACCATGGTATAAAATGTCCATCCATGTTGTGGCTTTAGACAACTTTAAATGTTACAAGTTAAAGCATTAATTTTGGCAGCCCTAAAATACTAAAACAAAAATATAAACTGAAGAAACAGGAACTAAAACTAACAATGATATAGTGAAAATGAACCAAAATGAAACTTAATTGACAAGACAAACTGAAATAAAACTAAATATAAACTAAAATAAAAAAACTGTATAACCTGGTTTGAGCTCAAACTAAATCTAGAGTTTGCCATTGGTAATAACTTTGTGGTGGTGTTCATGTGCTAAATACAATCTTCATTCCAACACTGATCTTGGTACATCAATCCACATTGTATGAATGATAATGGGACCTGATTGTGGTCTTTTTAGATAGTTCTGGATAAAAAACAGACACTGGGACAGGGAGATTTGTTTGCTCTTCACCTGTGGTCCCATTAGTTAGTGAATCTTCCATGTTATTAAAGACTGAGAGCAAGAGTAAATGGATCGTCTGATCTCATTCCATTCAGTCCGCTGAGTATGGACTCATTCAAATGGAGACAATGGAGCCTGAACTGGGTAAAATCAAGTTAGCTCATTTAAATGCTAATGTACATGGATCTGAAATGGCGCGAGGCTAACTGTGCAGCAGCTAAAGCAAAAAGATGTATCACCCTTTCACAGAGCTATACTTGGTCGGGATGCATTGCATTCACTCGTTGTGTTTTACAGGCAAGACTTTGCCACTCTTTAAACTGGAAATGACTCCAAGGACGATCCATCAGTGCTACTCTAAATGTAGGTGGGAAGTTAGGCTTACATAAATATAAATCTTCGATCTGACTACAGCTACATGCATTTACTCTGTCGATGAGTCAGCCCTCGGTATATGAAAAGCTGAAAACAGACAGTGCGGAGATTTAAGGTGCCGTTGTCCCAGTAGGGATGAGCCTTCATGACCTTCAGACTGCAGTAAACACCGGCAGCTATAGCACAAGCCCAAATGACCCATCACAAATATCAACAGACCATCATCTCTCAACAGAGAACAGGTCAGTGCAGCCTAAAGCACAACAGCACAATACACTCACAACTACACAAAAAAACCACTAACATGCCACAATCTCATTTCTTATCTTGTCTCATAAAGCATTATTTATTTAGTCATATTTCAGTTTATCAAATATTGACAGATACACAAAAGGCAGTAGGAAGGCAGATGGAGCTCTTCTGGTTGTGGTACATGAGTCATTCTGAGACTAAAATCAGGGGGCTGCATTTTCAACACAGCCAATACATGAAAAACACTCCAAAAGACATTTTCACCCTCATATCTCTTCCCTGGAGAGATACAGGTGACTGAAAGTGGTTGTGGCAAATTATACACAAGAGGGGGCCAATCAATACTACCAAAAAACAAAAACAATATTATCTGAATATTATCAGAAATTTCATGTAGCTAGTTGAGAATTTCCATATGGATATTTAAATAAATACATGCCTGCAAGAGGGGTACTGCTTTCCCAGACCCCTGGTTCCGCTTGGTCTGTAAAGCTGTTTTGAGAAAAGATATTGGGAAAACACTACCAGGAGTCTTTAAAGGTAACATATTATGCCCCTTTTTACAAGATGTAATATAAGTCTCAGGTGTCCAGAATGTGCCTGTGAAGTTTCAGCTCAAAATACCCCATGGATTTTTTATTATACCATGTTTTAACTGCCTATTTTTGGGTGGGAGAAAAAATGTGCTGATTTGGTTTGTGTACCTTTAAATGCAAATGAGCTTGTGCTCCCCATCCCCAAGCTCACGATTCCAATACACTGAGGCATAAACAATACAGGAGAAGCTCACACAGCAAATATAACTCTCAAAATGGATCATTACAAACTGTTCGTGATGCACTATATCAGATCACATAGGTATGGCATGTATTTTGTTTTTGTTTGCTAACATTCGATTATGAATGAGTTTGATAGCATGCTGCACGGCTAACGTGGCTAAAGCTACACACTGTTGGAGAGACTCAATAAGAATGAAGATGAGTTTATGAATTATACAGACTGCAAGCGTTTTCAGGTTAAAAATGAAAATAACGACATGGCTCTGATCTCCATGAATACAGTGAGAAACAATGGTAACTTTAGCCACATTTACATTAGCGACGTGCTAACTAAACACATTCAGAAAGACAAACATCATGAACATCATGAAATATATATGAAATTGGATCAGTTGGTATCGATTCATCTTTGTGAATCAACTTTTGTGCAAATCCTGTGTTTTACTGACCCTCGTGTGCAAAGCAGTCTGGTGTAAAATGACTTGCACATACTGGTATATGAATATATTCCCTTCATAAATAAAATTACACAGCTGCGTCCTTAGTGGCTCAGATGCCAGGAGTTTATAGAGACCCATGTGTTTACTATTATAGCCATTAACAGATTAGTGATAATGTTTACATAGCTGCGACATATCACGAGCTCAGGGATGGTCTTTCTTGAGTGCTGCTGTCTTGCAGAGTTTTGCTCTGACCCAACTCACCTTCCTTCACGTAGCTTTAGTAATCCTGAAGACATTCAAGTGTGTTTGATCAGGGTTGTAGCTAAACTGTGCAGGACAGCTGCACTCCAGGACCAGTGTTACTGGTACACCGTTGTCGCTTGCGAAAACAAAATGGCGGCGCCGTGGGTGGAAACATACAGATTAAGGGGCGGTAATATTATAATAAGATCCCCATTCCACGTCACATAGGGAGCAAAATCTGAGCGGCTCGTTTTTTTTCCACATGTTTGCAGAGAAAGGTTAGCCAAAACAAACATTTTCTGTTTTGGTAGATGCACCGGGGACCCAATTATAGCACTTAAACACGGAAAATCATGATATGTCCCCTTTATTGTTGAGTGGATAAAGGCAAAACTGAATGTGAGCTTGCAGTCGATTGTAAGAAACGGGCAGGGTTTACGTGGACTAAATGATTGGAGATGTCCGTCATACACTACTAGAGAGATTATGACATTTTGATTCAAAATTATACGGTCAAAATTTAAAAAATAAAAATAAAATATCTGCATGAATGAATTGTTCACAATAAGATCATTAAGATGCATTAAAAAATAGATACTAGGGTGAACTTTCTTACCATGACAACTTTAAGACACAGTTTGTAGCAGAGGCCCGCCTCTGTATCCACTAAGGAGTCCTTGGCCTGAAAAAGTTTGAAAAACCCTGTACTATAAACTGACTTGACTAAATCTTAACAGGAATGACCTTGCTATACCGATCAAATACAGAGATGCAGGAAAGACTAAGCAGGTATGAGAAGAATGTCAACATTCAATTCAGTAATATACAGCAAGTGATTCACCAACTAGTGAGTCACCAGTAACAAAAATAATTAAATAAATAAATAGATTTTAAAAAAATTAACTTTTCAAACAGTCTAGAAACCTAAAGTCAGTGCCTGACTTACTTACTTACTTACTTAGAGCAATATGACAGATATTACATCAGATATGGGGGCAGGATACACATACCCGGAGGCATAAAATAATTAGCTTTTCAAAGAACGCACAGACTCAGTAATGAACAAAAAGATCAAGAGCAACATTGTTTCATAATCTTGAGTCAGATAAACTTCAGCCAATGAGTGAAAAAATGGCTGCAGACCTTTCTTACCTCACACATGAGTGCACAATATTCCCTTCGTATATGATAAACAAGAGGATGAAAGCACTGAACAGATAAAAGAACCGAGTAATGCAATCTCAAGGTGGACTGCTTCCCAAAAAGAATGCAAATGTCCATTTATGTACAAGGAGGAAAGATGATAAAGGAGGCAAAAGACACAAACACAAAAGCCTTCTCAGTTTATACTGGGCTGATAGGAAACTAAGTAAGTTGCTTTCATTTACTGTGCATAACAGAGGCTTAAACGCTTCGTTAAAATATCTGACAAGTCACTATGCTCTGCTTATTTCCAAAGTAAACATCAAGGCAACATCAAAGGAGCAGACGATTCAATCATACAGTCAGAGTCACTGCACTATGCTATAAACATCAATATTAATCATTCCACAGCTTGATCAAAAGACACATAAGCAAATCATTATAGGGCTTGTGTCCAATAAAGCACCTCCGTTTCATCTCACTGCACTGTGCGATGTAAAAGCTGATAAGAGATGTCATTTCTGATGGAAAAAAACCCCCAAACAATCAAAACCTTTCTTTAGTGTGAACATATTCATGCTCAAGTATATTTAAAAAAAAAAAAAGAAAAGAAAAAAAAAGTAAAACATTTTATTACCACAGAGGGTGAAAGGCACTTCAAAATCAGTGTCCTACAAATAGAGATAGCCTATTTACGGATGTTTTTTTTTTTTTTTTTGAAATGTCATTTATCGCAATTCACTTTCATGTTTATTCAGAGTCCAAACAAATCAATATCTCACAAAACCTTAAGACAAACTCCAATGAAAACCGCTTCTGACCTGTGAACCTAATTACTAACAAATACAAATTCATCTAGTGTAACTGTGTGGGTGAAGCTTTACTTGAAATAATGTTCTTCTGCATGGTATTTCACATCATTCTGAAGTCAAAGCCATCGGCACACTCTCATTACTCATCCTCAAATGTATGCTACTCTAGGGATATCAACATGCTCCAAATTTGTGCACTACGCTAAGGGCACTACAGCACTGGCAAGAATATTATTTCTATAAGTCCTAGAAAGCATGTTTTAATGCTAAAAAAAACACATTTTTATTGGTGGGCAGTCAAATATACATAAATATTTATTTCATTTAAAATGTATATTAATCATACATTTTTTACTTTCTATTATATAGTAACATTGAAATGTTTGAGGTCAGTAAGATTTTTAGGTCATTCATTTAACAAGAATGCATTGAAATTGATCAAAAGTGACAGTAAAGGACTTCACAAAATTGTTACAAAAAATCTATTTCAAATAAATGCTCTTCTTTTGAACATTCTATTTAAAAAAAATACTCGAGACAAAAAGTATATTGGTATCCACAAAACTCTTAAGCAGCACAACCGTTCTGAACTGTGATAATAATAAGATATGTTTCTTCAGCAACAAATCAGCCTATTAGAATGATATCTGAAGGATCATGTGACTCTGAAGACTGGAGTAATGCTGACTGAAAATTCAGATTTGCCATCACAGGAATAAATCAAATAACTGCAGCCTTCGGGAGCATAAGAAACTTCTTTCAAGAAAAAAAAAAATCTTACCAACCCCAAACTTTGGAATGGTTGTGTTTATAAATAGGAATACATGTAAATATCCTTTCTGGGATTTGCCTCTCTGACCCTTGTCCTCATCTTCCTGGGCACATTGCCAGAGGTTATCACACACACTCAAAAAAGGCAACGGGATCACATGTATCAGAGCGAGTGCTAAACCAGACAGCAGCTTTGGGCTAAAACTGCTTACACCCACATTAGTAACACCAGAAAAAAAGGCCTGCCCACACCCCTGCCATCTCACCACTACTGCACAACTGTATTTTATTTCATTCAAAACAGTTTCTATCCCAATGCAACCAGAAGATAATTGTAGCGAAACATTCAGTATATCCCACTAAATTTCATGATTTTTTCATGTGAAAAGACACTTAATATTCAGTACTGTAATATTATTGATTTGACTGCACTGACACTTCGGATGAGAACAAAACTTGAACTGAATTGAGCTGGATGACGACACCACTGTCTTCTGCAGAGCTGCTTTATAGCTGAATCGACTTTGTTTCATAATTGACAAATTTTGCAACATCAACACTTATTGAACTGAATAAACATTGAACTGACTCAAGCCGAATAACGACACTACTATTTCTATAGCTGTTTATAACTGTATTGAACTCATTTCATAAATTATGAACTTTACACTGAACTGACTTGAGCTGAATAGTGACACTATTGTCTTCTGTACAGCTGCTTTACAACAGAATTTGTCTCATATTTGATGAAGTTTGCATTATTGATTGTTATTTTCCTGTTTATTACTGTAAAACTGCTTTGAAACAATCTGTATTGTAATAAAGGTGACTTGACTTGATTATCAAAGCTGTTGTTAGAACAGACCAAAAATAATTTTGCTAAAATCACTCAACCCTCACCTGGGGTTTTCTTTCCATCTATGTCTCTATCCAGTTCCAACAAGAGATCAATTTATAAATGCAGTACTCATGCATAAATATCAACTCAGCATGTTCCTGCAAACAGTGTTTGTCCTTCAGCATAGAACCGTAACTATAAGGGATCTGAAAGGAGGGGCGGGGCAGCGAGTGTGTGTGTGTGTGTGTGTGTGTGTGTTGGTGTGTGTGTGTGTGTGTGTGTATAAAAGAGCAGGTTGCCTGGACAAGAGAGCGGCAGGAGACTGTTGTGGAGACGGAACCACCAACTGGGATCACACTCAGGAATTATGCACCTTCATAAGCACTCAAACTCCCTCCCTCACACTCCCTCTCTTCCCTACCACTCCTAAACTGTCTCTCTATCCCTCTATATTATGGTTCATTTCAGAGTCCCAAAAGACATATCAGCCACTTTGAACTATACACACAAAGATGAGCAGCATCATCATTCATCTTCATTTACTGTACAAGCTATATGTTGCTTTGTTCTTGATTATGAAGAAGTGTAAAAGGTTCATATAAACATATTTTAGAATATGCACATTATTTTTTAATCCTAATGGTTTCATTGATTTGTTCAGGGGAGTGGACCAGCTATTGTTCTCTGGACAAAAAGGAGCTCATCTTTTACAGCAGCAGCAGCAGCAACATGATGCTTGATTTCCAGCTTGAGGCTTGAATTTGATGCTTGATTTACCATGATCATGATAAGCTCTGCAAATCAGCCAGAACTGAAGGACAGGACATCATTATGTTTATTTTACACAATTAGAATCGCACCCTCTAATCATGATTTTATGTGTCAGTTGCTAAAGGAAGATTTAGACCAGGATAGAATGCAAAATGTACAAAGAGATTTTTAATCACACTTCACTGGCCGCTTCTAATTGTAAACAAAACAAAATCTGAAGGACAATGATATCTCTTAATTACCCATATTAGGTGACATTTCCATGAACATCAAGATTTACATACAGGCTAAAGAAAATTAAATCTTGGGTGACCCTTTTCTTTTAAGCTTTTCACTACTCTAAATCACCTTATGACCCTTTTTTTTACCATTAACTATTCATCAGTAATTTAATATTTATTACTTAAAAATATAATATATTTAAATATATATTATTTAAAAAATATGAATTATAGTAAACTGCTTAAACATTTTAAAAAGATTAAAATATTTTGCCAACTACCCATAGATAGATAGATAGGCATTAAATCTTTTCATTTTCAGAAGATTTTAAGCTAATAATATATAACTTAACTGCCTGGGATTAATAGTCTTATTACAGTGCTACATATTTGACACCAACTTTTTAAAGGACTTGTCACTCTTTCGTTATAACATTTTCAGCCGTTTTAATTGTGGTCCTTATTGAGAAAGTGAAGTCACACCAAAGAAGCTCTCAAATAAAAAGGAGTTGGATACAAAATAAAATTAAAAAAAAAAAAAGAAACAAACGGACGGCCCTTCAGTTCGCGCCATTTCCATCTTTAATGTAACAACGATTTTAATTTTTGAAAGACGGCTGAGAAGGAGGTCTTTAAAAAACGACTATCATCATGTACGTGATTGTGGCAGCGGGCTTGATGTTGCACCGAAAGGATGAAATCCTACCGTATCCTTCACGAGCGCATCACTTCATTCCGCATCCACACGCTACAGTAAACATTCAGATGAGGCGAAAATATGACATAAAGAAAACCAGCCTACCTGCATAACCTTTGGTGCTGTGATGTTCATATATAGAAGTCCTATGTTTTCAGAGGTATAGAGAATGGGAACCGCAGCGACCCCGCATCCCGGAGACTGAAGAGAACAGAAGCCTGAAGAGCAGATGTAGAGAACAGCAGGGGGCGCTCCACTGCAGCGCTGGGCTAAATCACCACAAACCCCACCCGAGAGAGAGAGAGAGAAAGAGCGATTGTGGCTTTCATTGTGTGAGGAATTCTTCTTAAAATGATGCTATAGTTTAATTTATTTTTAAATCAAGTCTTTCTCAGCAAACTAACAAAGCTTAGCATGGAACAAGTGCGAATCGAAGCCTTATTCTTTAGCCTTGTTGCTAAGAATTGTCCTTTCTAATATGTCATCATCAATCATTAGTAATTAGCCTCCATGTAAATGTTTACGAATTCACAAACACTGTCCTTGATGACTAGGTATGTCATTTACACAAAGCCATTTCTTTCTGGCCTTGTTTTATGGGATAATTTCGCTCAAATGATGCAACACTGTCTCACTGTACGATCAGATTCTTTATATGACATATTACATAAGAGAGATTTACGCTGTTTCCATGAAACACACACAATCTTCCTGATGCTGTTGGGTGTACATTTAAGTTACTGTTAGTTAATGTTAGATCATAATGCAAATGAGAACACATTAGCTAATGCCTTAATGTTGCTGAAAGACATTAAATAACAATAAAAAATGAAATCAATACTACATTAGCTCAAAAAATATGAGATACTTAATTGCCATCTCTTGTAGATGGTGTTCTCAGTCAGGCATTATAAGAGTAAGGCAATAAACAGCTTCCACTGCCCCAGATAAAACTGGACATGTGGTGTGAATAGGTGCAATCAGGATAAGCTGCCTTTGGGACACTGAAAACAACAATTACCATGCAGCTACTCGTACGTCATGTTTAATCCAGGCAGATGTTTTCACATTACGACTTGTACAATATGACAAGCAAATACAAGCTTCTACATAATATTATTAGGACGCATGATAATATCCCTTGCTCCAATGAAAATATCCTCTCCCTTAAAAACATCTTAACGCATTCTTTGATGATTTCATGCTTATTTTCTTCATGTTTGATTCAGAGCAATATTTGTGTTACCTGATTAAAGATATTGCTCATAGTTATTTTTCACTACTGTCCATAAAAGCAATTATGTCAAAATCTAGCATGTGCAAAATGGTAAGATATTCAAAAGGTCTGTGACTGGCTGAGTGTGAATTTCCCTGGAAAGATTTCTGCTCCTTTTCAGACTTGCAAATAAATTGAAATGTCAAAAACAGCTTAAAACAGCAAAAAAGACCCTTTTTATTCCAACAGTGCTAAAGCAGGAACCTTCAAACAGGACTTTAGAGACCACACATTGAGAAAACCACGAGCCCAGAAACTAATCTCGTTCCTCTAGTTATCTCTTTAAAAGAAAAAAGAAAAAAGCAGATTTATGGCTTAAGAACAAAAACTACTTTCTATTTGGCGGTGGGTGGACCACAGTGGAGAGATGGGTATAAGCCAACTTGTCTCCCAAATACATGGTTGTCAGCCAAAAAAGAAAGCTTCAATCTGTCTGTTCCATTGAGAGCCAGATGAGAAGCTTACAGGCATTTAAATTCACAATTTTATTATAGCATTTAAAACATGCATTTATTTGAGCTTATTTCGGCTTCTATTGTTGTAATACAGTGTTCATTTATTATTTTAAATGTGCTGTAACTTTAATAAAAAAAAAAAATAAAAAAAAAAACCCTAGTGCACCCCATAAATATAATTACAAGAAATATAATTACATTTGTATAATTACAAATATAATTACAAAAATATGTACACATTATGAATGTGTGAGTTTGTAAATGGTCAAACTAACTTGAATTAATCATTTATTCAAGTCATTAAAGAAAATCATTACTTAAGGAAAAAAAATAAGGCTTAAACCATGAATATCAAACACACCATAACCTTGCAATGATCAAATATCTTAAGTGTCAAAACTGAACAACCTAATCTGTAAAATCTAGGCTTGCTCTATCTCCACAAGAACCCCATCACAGTCTTTAGGGTGGAGGAACATCACAGGTTTGCCATGAGCTCCTATCCGTGGCTCTGGGGAGAGCAGTCTGATTTTCTTTTCTTTCAAATCAGTTATTGCTGCATTGATATCATCCACCTGCAATCAAACAGGCAACACATAAATTATGGACAAGTTCAACATTTATGATAGTTCCTGACTGTATTCTGTCCACTAATAAACTGATTACTCTCTGATAGTCTGAAAAAGCCTAAAGACACCTACAATAAGACTGTAAAAAATTAGTTTCTGAATTTATCATCATCATCATCATCATACCATCTAATGTTACTTTTATATGGGGAAATTGTAAATACAAGAATGAACATATAAAGTCATTTTAATATATTCTTTCATATTCAATCTAAAAATAATTTTAAAATATGTACTGTATATGTAATGGTGTATTTTTAGTCCATTTTAGTTTTGTCCATTTGCTTTTTTTCCCCCACATAAAATATATTTTTAAAAAAAGATAATAATAATATTGTGATTGTATGTGATATTTGTGATACATGAATTTTTAATTAGATTTTATGTGAGTTATGATGCAACTTGTGTCCATCTATAAATTTGCAAATACTGTATATTGTAAATATTGTGAAAGAAGCCAAGGACAAATTTGAAGAATAAAAATAATAATAAAAAAAAGATTTTATGTAACAGTTGTTCTCAACCTTAATGAAAATGCTAAAACACACACACACACACACGTGCATGTTTTTGTGACTTATGAGGACACAAATTTGACATGGGTATTACACTGGTATTACGACGTAAACATGTTTTATGAGGACATTTCATGAGTCCTCATATTTAAAATAGCTTTAAAAACATACTAAACAATGTTTTATTAAAAATGTAAAAATGCAGAATGTTTTCTGTGATTGGTAGGTTTAGGGGTAGTGTAGGGGATAGAATGTACAGTTTTTACAGTATAAAAACCATTACGCCTATGGAATGTCCTTACTTTGATAGCAAAACAAACCTCTGTGCGCACACACACACCATACACACACACCCACACCATACACACACACACCATACACACACACACACACCATACACACACACACACACCATACACACACACACACCATACACACACACACACCATACACACACCATACACACGTTTGTTTTACTATATTAGTGAGGGCATTGCATACCCCTACCCCTAAACACAACCCTCACAGAAACATGTGCAAAACACTATATTTAAATAAATATGTTTTTGGTCGATTTATAAGCCTTTTTAACTAGAGAGGACCAGTAAAATGCCCTCACTAGTCTGTTGTTATAATATTTCACTATATAAGTACTATATAGGGAAAATATTATATAAACACATATTTGGAAACATATATTTGGTTGTACTATATAAGTACAACCAAACCTGTACACACACACAAACTAATCTAATGTTTACCTCAATACAGATATGATGCATCCCTCCAGCTTTGTTCTTCTGCAGGAATCCTGCAATGGGGCTTTTTTCTCCCAGAGGGTGTAGTAGCTCTAATTTGGTGTTTCCCAGTTCCACAAACACAGTATACACGCCATGTTCAGGGAGAGGCACAGTGGCACTCACCTGAGCCCCCAGCACATCGCGGTACAAAGCTGTGGCTTTCTCGAGGTCTGGTACTGCGATAGCCACATGATTCAACCTGCCTAACTTCCATAATGTCTGAGGGACACCTTGTCTGACGGGTGCTGTCAGAGACAGTGACCTCACTGAGGGTAAACTGTGCCATGCACATCTCGAGAGACCTGTAACTGCAAGTGAAATGAAACTGCAATATGGATGCATTAAATATAGAGCAATAATTACAACAAAAGTAGTCTATGATGGATTTTATTCATGACAGTTCTCAAAAAGTAACATACAGACTACTGTTAGAATAAAACAGCTCTAAATGTTGCAAACATTCAAAAGAATTGCATAAGAATAATAAAACAATATCAGTTTACTTCTACTTACCTGCAACCTTCAGTAAAGAGGAAGCCATCTTTGCGGTCATTGAAGACAAACAAAACTTTATTTAAACAGATCGAAGCACGCGTTCAGTTACGTGTTCTGGTAATAGACACATGATTTACACATATAAATATTTTCATAATATTTTAATGTTAAACTCATGATTACGCTATACAACAAACAGTAAATTCTCTAAATTAAGAAACATTGCGGTTATGTGGAACCCTCTATATGGAACGCAATACAATGCATAACGTTTCCGGGGGTTGTATTTATCAAGCGTACCAAGCGGAGCCCCATGTGAGTGCTGAGATGGCGCACGGGGCTGGTAGCACGATGGAAAGCTGTTTACAGTTATTAAACAGAAACACAGCCCACCCGGAGCTATTTCTCAGGTTAGATGCACGTTGTATTATTTAACTATTTTGTTGAATTGCCTGTTAATTTGAGTTAATTTAACGTTAAACGAGCCGAAGCGGGTATCGGGCCACCCATGTGCAAAACTCTCACGTTGGGGTTAGGAGTTCAGTATATGTGTTAACTGAAAGTATTGTTTGTACAGTTTAACATGTATCTGTTTATGTCATTTTTCTATGGTAATTTTAATTTTAACCTCTAAATAGATATAATTAGAATGTAATATTGTGTTATTACGGTGATATAAAACTGCAGATGAGTGCTGGAAAGAATTATTGACATTTCTCTTTTATGCTCTCAATCTTTATTCAGTGTCCAGGATGCTCTGGCAACAGACTTCACATCACTTACCAAGACTCTTTATGATCTGCATAAAACATATGAGCCTGCAGTCTTCAAAGGAAGTCCACTGGACCAGCTGGCCATCGAAAACTTTGATGAGGAGCAAATCTGGCAGGAGCTGGAACTTCAGAACACTGCATTACTGACACAGTTTGAAGAGAGAGTTGAGCAAGCTGTCGCAGATGACACGATAACTTTTTTTGAAGATTCAGAGGAGGAAGAGGAAAATGGGGAAATGGATAATGGTTTGGAAGAAAAGAGTGAGGGTGAAGATGATGATAAACATGAGGATGAAGACGAAGAGGAGAAAATTAAGCAGAGGCTGAAGCCATCTGCAAGCAACGAGGAAGACGACTTCTCTGGCGAAGACTCAGATTTGGACTTTGATGTAGATAAATTTGAGAAAAAAACCAAACAGAGAAAGTCTGCTACCAAATTATCAAAATCTAATTGGACTCCATCAGAAGTGGATGACCGTTTTTTCAAATTGTCTGAAATGGAAGCTTTTCTGGATGACATGGATAAAAGAGAGGGAAAGGAGAGTGTAGGTGAGGACATAGACTACTTTCAGAATTTGCCATCGGATGAAGAGGAACTAAGCTTTGATAAACCAGTCGCATTGAAAAAACAGAAAAAGGTAATGGTGTAACATAGTGTTTTTGAACATAAATTTAAAGTGACGTCATGAAACTCACAATGTCTTTTATTTTGTAGAAGAAAAGCTCCAGAGATTTGAAGTATAAAGATTTCTTTGCTCCAGTGGATGGAGAGCCTCAACAGACAGATCCAGATGAAGAGAATGAACCAGAATCTAATGATGAATATGAGGGAGAAGATGATGATGATGATGAGCTAGAAGAGGAGGATGAGGAGGATTTTGATATGGAGGAGTAAGTCATGCGGATACCTGCTATTGTCTTTGCTGTGTGTTAACACAATTTTCTTTCAGAGATCTAATGCTCCCCCCCTCCGCTTCATTTAGGGATGACATGGGTGATAGAGCAAGAGATGCTTTACGCAAGGTGACCTTTGACCTTCCTGATGAGAGTGAGGGGGAGGATGTGGAAGACATTTTGGGTGGAAAAGCAAAAAACGTGCCTAAACCTGAGTTAAAGTCATCCTTTGAAAAGCGACAGGAAAAGGTTTGTCTTTTGTATTAAATCTTTATTTAAAATGACCCCCATGTTTCCAGTAGCCCTCAAACTATGGATGTGATTATTTTAATATGATTTATTTAATATAATTGTTTTATTAATATTTTGAATTGGCATTTAAATTTTAGTTTTTTTGTATTTTTGTCTTGTTTATGTTAGTTTATATATATATTTAGTTTTATTTTTTATGTATTTCCATTTAGCTGGAATTCAGGCAATTTCAGTTAGCAAAAGAATTGCCTTATTTCAGTTAACAAAAATGTTTTTTAAAGTTTTAGTCAACAATAATAACCCTGATATGATATGAATTTAAACAGATGAAAAAACAGATTGAAGAACTGGAGAATGCTGCACTGTCAGAGAAGCCGTGGCAGCTGTCGGGAGAGGTGAGCGCTCAGACTCGACCAGAGAACAGCATGCTGGAAGAGGATGTGGCGTTTGACCAGACCTCTAGGATGGGTGAGAGTTTTATGCTGATCTCCACGGCATTAGCCTTAATGCCTTGATAATCTTTATAGATTTGTTAATTACTTTGGTTTTCTTCTCCACAGCTCCTGCAATCACAGAGGAAACTACCTTAGAGCTTGAGGAGATAATCAAACAGAGAATTAAAGATCAGGTTTGTTTAGACTTCGATGTTTATGTTGGGGGTCTTATTTTTTGAATGCGAGCAATGTAAATAATCCTTTTTTTTTTTTTTTTTTTTTATACAGTTTGCCTAAAATGTTTGTATGAATAATTTTCTGCTTGTTTTATGAATTTGACGTATGTCATGTGTTTGTCACACACAGTATCTGATTAAAGGGTTGCTGAGCTGTTTGTTTGATTTGTTTGTGTCTCAGGTGTGGGATGATGTGGTAAGGAAAGAGAAGCCCAAAGAGGAAGTGTTTGAATATAAGAAGAGACTCACTCTGGACCACGAGAAGAGCAAACTGAGTCTGGCTGAGGTTTATGAGCAGGAGTATATCAAACAAACACAGGTGAGACCTGTCTCTTTCATTTCATGTCCTGCCCATACTTGTGTATGGTTTCAAAAATATTTGAGATATAGCATTTTATTAAATATAAAAAATAAAATGGTTATATTGTGACATTTTATTGCAACTCTAAAATATTTTTTCTAGTTTAATATATTTTGAAATATATTTTATTTCTGTGAAGTCAAAGCTGAATTTTCAGCATCATTACTCCACTCTTCAGTGTCACATGGTCCTTCAGAAATCATTCTAATATGCTGATTTGTTGCTCAAGAAACATCTTATTATTATCAATGTTCAAAACACTTGTGCTGTTTAATATTTATTAAAATGTAATAAATTTTTTTTCTGGATTCTTTGAAGAATAGAAAGTTCTTTTTCAAGCATTTATTTGAAATCGAAATCTTTTGTAACATTGTAAATGGCTTAACTATCACTTTTGATCAAATTAATAAATCCTTGCTGAATAGAAATATTACAATTTCTTTAAAAAAAAAAAAAAAAAAACTAACCCAAGACTTTTGATTAATTAATTGGCCTCAGGACAAGAAGGAAGAGGAAGAGAACCCAGCGCATATAGAAATCCAGAAACTCATGGACACCCTCTTCCTCAAACTGGATGCTCTATCAAACTTCCACTTCACACCAAAACCAGTGAGTAAAATATCCTTTGTGGCTTGAGCCAGCTAAAATTTATTCCCGAATGTGTTCTTCATTAAAAAAAGTGTTGTTCTTCCTTTTTAGCATGTTCCTGAGGTGAAAGTGGTTTCCAACTTGCCTTCTATTACTATGGAGGAAGTGGCTCCAGTCAATGTCAGTGACGCCACACTGCTGGCTCCAGAGGAGATTAAGGTTTGTGTGGTCTGCTTTCTATGTAGTATTTGTGTGAAACATTTACACAAGTCAGATCTCAGAATCTCCATGAGATGTCAATGCATTTCATTTCCTTATCTCAGGAGAAGAATAAGGCAGGAGACATACTCGGAGACACAGAGAAAACCACTACAGATAAGAAACGAGAGAGACGGAAGAAGAAGAAACTGAAGCGTCTGAAGATTCAGGAGCGGGAGAAGAGACAGAAACTCAAAGAGGTGATGAAAGGAGATGGCAACAAAAAGAGTAAAGCTGAAGTTGAAAAGACTCTCAAGAAACTTACTAAAGGAGGAAAAGCGAAACTACTCACGGTCAGTAACTGACGTCTGATGTAGTATTAATATATGCAATAATATTATTGTGGTTTTATGTGTATATTTTCTAACTTATTTCCTGTACTTCCTAACAGAATGATGGCATGGACAAGGCCCTGCGTTCTTCTCAAGCTTTCTTCTCCCAACTACAAGACCAAGTCAGGAGCCAAATCAAGGGCTCAAAGGACCAGACAGCAAAGAAGAAACAACATAAAGAGATTTCTGTAAACAAGCTGAAGTTGTAATGTTATAACATGTGTCAAAAGCAATATGTAAAGTTATTTGTTTAATCTAATTGACGTTATATCCTGTCATTTTTATTCAAATACATATTTGTTTTTCCTGTATACATGTTTTGGAGTTTTTTTTTGTTTTTTTTTTTTGTCTATTTTTGGCAATATATACTGTCAATACAGTTGTGCCAAAAAGCATTTGAATTAATTTTGGCCATTTTTCATGGATATGTAAAAGTTCCAATTAATCACATTAACTAATGAACATTTTCCACAGCGTTTTAAAACCAAAAAGACTTTTAAACAATATATCTATTGGATTAAAAAGTATGCTTGTGCTATTTCTTTTAAATAAATGTTACTTGTTTTGACATTTTAAAACATTATGCAGACATATGCATTTATTTCTTGTATATAAAATACTTTTTGTGGCCACTGAATATCTTTCAATACATATTTTTTTCCCATAGGATGCATATTTAATTTATATTTATTCATGGACATTTTATTATTCACCTAAGCATTTACTAGTAGTGTCTTCTAAATGAATAAATGTAAATAAATACTCATGTTCAGATAGTCATAGCACTAAGTGGTCAGAAGAGGGCAGTACTGGTGAATAGTGCTATGTAATGTTTTCCTTTAAACTAGCTATGAATACAGCTAGTTTAACCTGATCTCATGTTCTGAGAATGTATACGAATGACATTTAAAGACTGCTTTTGCTTATTTCTAAACTCTTAAAACTATTAGAAAATGGTATTTAATGTACTGAAGAACAAAAAAGGCAAATCAAGTCAAATGTGGCAATTCTTTTTATTTGCATGAAAATCTGAAGAGCCAAATTTTGCATATTGCCTCAAAACAAGGCTCCCCTGAGCTCACAAACAAAAACTAAAATTACAAACCTTTATTTAGCCAACCACTAACTGACCAACCACTAATATCTGAACAACTTCCACACAAAGCTTTGGAATTAGTCAGTGTTGTTCCACTTACACGCCAAAAAGGAAACTCCTGAATGTGATGTATTTTGAAGCATTTTTAATATCCAGAGAAAAAGAAAAAGGAGCAGGTACACTGCAATTCAGGGCCCACAACAAGGCACAGAGGATTTGTACAATATCCCTGTTTCAGTTTCTTTGCATTACTGAATAAATATCAGTGCTGTTTGACAAATCAAACAGTGACATTAAAGCAAACAGTTTTTATACTCTTGACAGCATTAGTGGTAAACTACACACATACTGTGCATTACTTCAGATTAGTTAAAGGGTATCGGGGAAAAGGGTAAGTACCAGTTCTAGCAAAAAAAATATAAATTGAAAACCTTTTACAGTAAAAAAGTCCCCAACCATAATTAAAAGAAAAATCTAAAATTAAAGAGGCTACATATCAAACAAAGACCAACGTTAAGCAAAAGTTCACAGGTGCAATAGCACAACTTTCTCAAATTATCTGACACTCAGATGCTGTTTAAGACACTGACTGCTTGACTGCATGTCAAATCAACCAGCTGATTGGCTCGAGCAGCTGTCAGTCACTTTTAAACAGCCACGCTGTGCTTCAGAAAGCGCAGGGTCTGACAGACCGGGATCCAGCCAGCCTGACAAACACCAATATGTGCACAGTTATTGCCTGCTATTAGGGTTTATGCTAATAAACCCTGTCAATTCCTATATCAAGTTTCACAATTTTGGTTACTGATTTTAATAAAGCTAACTAAAGTTAGACCTTACCAGAAGGTTTCAAGAAATCTTAAACTATTTTATGATTAAAATATAAAATATATGTACATTTTATACCATAAATTTAAGTTATAGTTAAACAATAACACTATAATAAGGTTCAATTCGTTAACATCGTTAAACGTAATGGGTATCGAGACCCAGCATTTATTAATATTGGTTAATGTTAATTTTACTTGTACGCCTGGTTTCATAGACGAGGCTTAACCCTAGCCCCAGACTAAAATACATGTTTGAGCTGTTTTAACTGCAAGCAACTTGAGACAAAACAATGGCACTGAGCCATTGTTGTTGTTTTGTCTCAAGATGCACACCAGTAACGTTTTTTTTTTTTTTTTCCCTAAGGAAAGTTTATAAAAACTACTTAAATGTCCGAATTGAACTAAGGCCTAATCCTCGCTTAATCTAAGCCCTGTCTGTGAAACCATCCCATACTGTACTAACACATTTTTGAAGTATAAATTAAGATTCACTAATGTATTATGAATACATAAATTAGCAAACAATAGTTTGGGGTCAGTAAGATTTTTAAGGAAATTTATACTTCAGAAATCATATATTAGAATGATTTCTGAAGGATCATGTGACACTGAAGACTGGAGTAATGGCTGCTAAAAATGGAGTTTTGCCATCACTGGAATAAATCATATTTTAAAATACATTAAAATAGAAAACAGTTATTTCAAATTGTAATAATATTTCATAGTATTTTCGATCAAATACGCAACCCCAAACTTTTGTAGTATGTTCATATGTAGTATGTTCATATGAACCTTTAATATATGCTATAAAATTGTTTATTGTTAGTTCACGACACCTAATGCATTAACTAATGTTAACAAATTTAACCTTAATATAAAGTGTTACAAGTTCTACTTCCTTTCTACTAATGCCACAAGCTCCACACAAAAATATTCACCAAGTATTTTAAGTTTAACACAAGGAGAAAAGTCCATAGAGGCAGTGTAGAACAGATCCAAACAATCCTACGTCAGAAAGATGTGCGATTGGAGCTTTATATTTAATCATGTGCAAAAAACCCTCACCGACTGACAACAACAGACTGAATAAAAATGTCCAGGTAACTGTTGGTACCACAAGCCTGCGCATTCAAAATGAGATCTAAACACAAGTGAGAAGATCTTCAAGCCTTAGCTCTTCATGTTCGTCTGACCTCACAGTCCTATCCCAGCAGTCTGCCCTCAAAGCGTCTCATTAGCCAGTGTCTCCGTAGAGAGCCAGATCTTGGCTCCACTGAGGAACTTGCTAAGAGGAGTCCCCGTGATGCCAGGGCGGCACAGGTTACCCACAGGAGAGAAGGGGAACGAGGAGCTGAGGTACTCTGGAGGAGCAGGGGACTGGTGAGGAGTCAAAGTCACTTTAAAGTACATTTTGCTGTGCTCCATGTGTTGGTTGTTGGGAGTACAGCCTGCTCCTTTGTACTGCCTCAACTGGTTCTGGAGCATTTCAATCTCGTCTGTGAGCACTGAGAGCTTGTGGAAGGCGGTGATGGGGCCACCCTGTGGGATCTGTGCCTCGGGAACCCAGCGGAGGAAGTAGAGCTTCCAGACAGAGAGGTGAGATGGGAGAAGCTGGGGCAGCAGCAGGCCCTGCAGGTCGACAGGACGAGAGAACCAGTCCCGAATGAAGCGCTCCGAGGGGGTTTCCTGCTGCTCCCGCACCTGAGACAAATCAGAACGGAGACGCAGTATGAGGGAGTTCCGGCGTGACAGGGTGTCATTCGGTCCAAGCGATCCGTTTCGTAGGGCAGAGGGCACACCCCGCAAAGTGGAACTGTAGTTTTTCTGAGGAAGAAGCAAAAAATATGATTGTATTTATTTACCTTTAGCCTTTTAAAAAAAAAATGTGCATTCTACTGTGGATTGATATCAATTTAAAGATTTGCATCCAAACTGCCATGCAGACTAGTAGAGAGAGAGCTCACCTTGCTGCGCCTGTGTGTGAATGTCTTCACTGTGCCGTTTTGCACACAGGTAGCAATCTTGCCCACGTACAGGGGATTATTAAAAAGAGTCTGGTCTTTAAGACTAAATTGTTGGGACCAGTCCCACACCGGAGGAAAGCGCAGAGCCTGGTCCTGCCCCAGGTGAATACTCTTACTGCTCGCAAAATCCTGAAGAGATGAGAGAGAAAAAGGCAGACAGACACAGAAGGGTAGACATTAGCTCAAAGAGGTCAGAAAAGTTAATAAAAATAGTGTATTAATATTGATTTCTCACTCTTAAATATAAACTCATTGTAAAATAGCTGATATTACTGCAAGTTGTGATATCTAGTTAAGCTGTTAGTTGGCGGAATTGTTGACTGTAATTATTGTTGTTAAATGCTTATGAATAAAACGAATACATATAAAATATTTAAAATAAAAATATAGATATAATAAAAACAATACTTCTGTTGTCATGTTTTATATAGCTGGAAAAGGAGTTCTTGCACTGAAACTATCACCTGGGGCACTGTAAGATTTTAATTCTCAGAGTTAAACTGTGTCAGAAAAAATTAATCTTAATTATATCAGATAACACTTAAGCAAAACATGGTCAGGTCAAAGTGTCTGAATAATTTTTGGTTCCAAATTTTTATCAATTTTACTGGTAGTCCACTGTATGAAGAATTTTTGGGTATAATATGTCACAGTTTACTTTATTTTGCTATCCTCACTTACATAAATGAACTATAGTGTCCTGTACCCACTAGTAAAAATATATCAAAAATATCTGAATATTTAATAAATAAATGTCTGAATAATTTTTGGTTTGAAAAAAAAAAAAAAAAAAAAAAAAATTTATTTATATATATATATATATATATATATATATATATACACACACACACACACACACACACACACACACACACACGTATATATATGCAATAAAAGTGTGTATTGCAAAACTAATTACAAAACTTGTCAAAAAGCATCTAACCCTGCTGTGCTCTGCTCTTTGTCGGGGGCAGTTGAAGAGGAAGGTGCTGAAGACAGGCACCCACATGCTGTCCCCCAGCACTGTCAGGTACACCTCAGTGAACTCAAAGGCTGCTGGGTACTGATTCCACAGCTGCCACACACAGTTCAGAAACAGCAGGAACACAGGAGACTGCAGACAGAAAGAATATGAACAATCACATATGTGAAAGAAGTGTGCCACATGTCTGCCTCTGATAAACGAACAAACAAGATACTGGAATCTAACTGATATAAGCTGCACTACCTCCTCTTTATCACTCTTCTTCAGATGGTTGCAGCGGTCCAGGAACCGATGCCCAGCCATCACCCATTCTTTCTGAATCAGACCCTGGAAGCCATGCAGACTCCTGCAGTGAGGATCACACATCAGCTGCACCAGACAGGAAATCACACAACTCAGGTCCCGATCCTCCTTCTCTGTACACACGCATACGGAATAAAGGGGCAAGATCATTTATCACTTTACATGAGATTTGCAAGATATTACATTTAAGATTTGTCTATGAGAGACAACAGAGCAGTAAAAGGAATATCCCAGGTTATTTATAACTTGACTAGCAAGCAGTCAGGCAGCACCATAAATAAAATATGCACCATTGTTTAAAATATGAATAATAATAATAAATAATAATTTGTTACATTTATACAGTGCTTTTATAGTACTCAAAGCGCTTTACATATTAAAGGGGAGAATCTCCTCAACCACCACGAATGTGCAGCATCCACCTGGATGAGGCGACGGCAGCCATATTGCGCCAGAACGCCCACCACACACCAGCTTATTGGTGGAGAGGAGACAGAGTGATGAAGCCAATCAGTATATGGAGATAATCAGGAGGCCATGATAATGGACAGAGGTCAATGGGCAAATTTGGACAGGATGCCGGGGTTACACCCCTACTCTTTTTCAAAGGACATCCTGGGATTTTTTATGACCACAGAGAGTCAGAGAATATAACTACCACACAATATATAATAATATAATATAATATAATATAAATGGCTTCTTACCAAGGAGTATGACAGACACGTGTCTGCTTTCCAGCATATAGACTACGTCTACTGCATGCTGCAGAAATGTCCTGTAAGAAAAAACAAATACCACACCAATCTTAGAAGTGTACACAGTCATCACCATCTGAAAACAGATTTGTTGAGACCTAAATAAACACCTGAGAATGCACAAACAGAAAACCTATGCCTGTTTCCGGCATCTCTGGCACAAAATAACTTCTGGTACAAGCTGAGAGCTCAAATATGCTGTGTCGTGACTACTTAGTGTTTCTCAATCATACCTGACATACTCCATCCATCTTGAGCTCTCTAAAGATGACAGCCACTTTTCTTCAGATTCCTCAAAGGGCTCTAACATATGCATATAAATACAGAAGCAAGCAAAGAGACACATTAGAGCTAAAGTAGATAAGGCAATAAACAGATGATCTACCAAAAGACAGCTTAGATCATTTGGATCATTTTACAGATTTTAACTCTGCGAGTAAGAGTATCAGCTAACATGTTTTTAATGGCACCAGGAAGCACTGTGTGGGATTCTTGGAATAACCAAAAACATTCTTGGCCCTTACTGTAACCCAGCCTTAAGCTAAATTATTAACATGAATAAGCCTGGCAAGTATTTCCTACAGTTAAAGTCTTATTCAATTGAGTGTGTACTGCAATCATCCCTTTCTCCAACAGGGTATTGATTACCTATAACACAGATCTGCCTCAGTTTCAGAAGAGCAGCCTGAATATCCTGGATGTTTGGGAGGTTTTTGTCCAAATCCGACTTGAAGACATCACTGCGCAGGGGGTGACTCTTAATAATGGCACTGGAAATCCTGCAGAAACGCGGAGGATTTAACCACTGCTTACCGATAAATACAGAATATGACAGCCTGTATCTTTGGATATGGACAGAGCTGGCAACCCTACTAGGCTCATGAGCCAAAAGATTTGAGATGAGTAAACAAGCACAATCACAACATTTGTTGAAATAATATTTGGGAAAATAACTGTCCAGAATGTATTATCAGATCAAGCTAATCTGCTTCATTTAGGCTTAAAACAAGGCCAAACCAAATCTATTGCCCTTCAATTCACCATGAAATCAAAATTGACTATTCTAATTTTTTATGGAATATTGCAGTGTTTATTATAATTTATTTATCCTTGCACATCATTATTATTATACGTATTTACTGGTACGAGGGCAGAACAACCTGTCACTCACACGAGATCATAGCAATAGCAAACCACAACGATCCAAACAATTCCCCTTGGTCCCACCCTACATTTTTTCTTGTTCGAGAAGCAGTTTCATTCGGATATACACTGCCATTCAAAAGTTTGGGATTGGTAAGATTTTAAATGTCTTTAAAGGAAGTCTCTTATGCTCAGCAAGGCTGCATTTATTTGATTAAAAATACAAAATTCATTCTAATATGATGATTTGCTGCTCAAGAAACTTTTATTATTATCAATGTTGAAAACAGTTGTGTACAATTTCTTTTTCAGGATTCTTTGATGAATAGAAAGTTCAAAAGAACAGCATTTATCTGAAATAGAAAGCTTTTATAACATTATACACTACCGTTCAAAAGTTTGGGGTCAGTAAGATTTTTTTTGTTTGTTTTTTGGAAAAAAATTAAAGAAATTAATACATTTATTCAGCAAGGATGCATTAAATTGATCAAAAGTGACAGTAAAGACATTTATAATGTTACAAAAGATTCTATTTCAAATAAATGCTGTTCTTTTGAACTTGGGAAGGGAAAAAAAAAAAAAAAGTAGACTGTTTTCAACATTGATAATAATGAGAAATGTCTCTTGTGACACTGAAGACTGGAGTAATAAATGCTGAAAATTCAGCTTTGCCATCACAGGAATAAATTACATTTTTAAATATATTTTTTAAAAAGGTAACAATATTTCACAATATTACTGTTTTTGTTGTTTTAATCAAATAAATGCAGCCTTGGTGAGCATAAGAGACTTCTTTTAAAAACATCAAAGATCGATCCCAAACTTTTGAACGGCAGTGTAATTCACAATAGAGAAGAAAAAATTACATTTTAAAATATATTCAAATAGAAAACAGTTATTTTAAATGGTAATAATATTTCACAATATTACAGTTTTTTTTTTTTTTTAAATCAAATAAATGCAGCCTTGATGAGCATAAGAGACTTCTTTTAAAAACATCAAAGATCGATCCCAAACTTTTGAATGGCAGTGTAATTCACAATAGAGAAGAAAAGATTATCGCAATTTCCGTTTCATGCCAACATTAATCAGATTCTCATTCTCTCTTTCTTACCGCTGCTCCACCTTCCTTTGCTGCAGTGGGTCACTGATGTTAGACATGCGGACCAGAGCGCTTCCACTGGAGTGATTCCAGCACCATAACTAAAACCAAACACACACACATATAAATACTCTTCAAATGTCTAAGATTAGCCTACGTATGTTGACACACATGGTTGACTCACAGCTATTAAGTACAAATCCATCCACCAAGTAAGCTTAAATAAGACACTATTTCTCATTCTGCAAAGTTTTAAACTAAGACACTAACTGATGACTTTCTCTCTGAGTAAGAGCAAAACAGACTAGGATAATATAAGTGATTTGTAGATTTCCTCCCCTCTAACTCCAAAACCAATAATCCAGTCCAGTAAATGGCACTCACCGGGATGCGCTGGGAGTAAAAGCAGCAGGCATACTGCTTCAGATCCTGATCTGCTAGAGATACTGGAACCACAAAGAACTCTGGGAGACTGCAAAGAGCAGAAAAAAAACAGTTAAATTCCACAAACGGCTCCTGAAACTGTTGTGCACAATGAAATGTGTGACGCTTCTTTGTGTTAGTATTATAAACACAATGACCTGATACTGAACTGTGTGTGGATCAGTGAGATCAGTGCTTTCATTCCAGAGGATTACTGCATTCCTGTCTGTCTGAGCAGATTCATATGAACCTGTCATCATTTAATCAGTTATCCTCATCATATCAGGAGATTTATTTGAATGACAAAGGGGCCGTTTACACAACACCGTTTTCAACTAAAACGGAAAACTTTTTATGCGTTTTGGCCATTCATTTACAAGACAATGGCGTTTTGGGGGACTGAAAAATGTAAGCTTTAGATAACGTTCAGTATCAAGTTTTTGAAAACAATACCATTATCGTCTTCGTGTAAACTACAAAAACAGTGACATCATGCGCATATTACGTGTTCAGTCTATAGGCGTAGTGTTCCTTTACAAAATGACCTTGCCACGGGCCTTGCATGCATAATACAGTGCAAAAAGTCAGTTTTTCACAAAATCGTGTGAATGGGGATAATTTTTACGTTGTCTGTACGCAAAAAACGCAAAGGAAAAACATTTCCGTTTTTAATACATTGTTGTTGTGTAAGTGTACCCTATTAATTCACGTTCACTTAAACAACATACATTTATACTGTACACATACTCATACTTGTGTTTTTGTCACATTTACTTGCTACATGAAAGTTATGCAGCAATGATCTTCAGCCTATAATGCTTCTAATAAAAGCTGTTTGCAAAATAGATCACAATTTATATGTAAACTCGCATATATACACTCACCTGGGAGAGATGAAATAGCCTTGATTTATGGTACACACCCTCCATTCAGAGGCGCCAGTACGCTTGATTTCTCTGTCCCAGTCTGAGGAGCAGTCGAACAGGGGCGTCTGCAACCCACCGCCAGGGTCAACACCATTCACCGTCTCACCTAAACAAACCAGACGTACACATGCTCACAAGTTCCAGGGATACATACTCATGAGGGGTGAAAAGGTGAGAGGTGCAGATGGTTATGGGATAGGGGTGGGCGATATGAGCTAAAATTCATATCACGATATTTTCCACTGTCCAGACGATATCGATATTATATCGCGATATTAAAAAAAAAAAAAAATTGGAATCACATTTTAGTAGACCTTAGTTAAATTGCAGGCAATATATGTATCTTTTCTAGGGGGTGGGAAATGGAATCTTTAGGCACCTCACGATCCGATCCAATTCCGATTCTAGGAGTCACGATCCAATTCCAAAAGGATTCTTGATACTTTTTTTTTCTTATTAATTAATTTGCTTATTAATTATTTTTTTAAATCACATATGGAATTATAAGTAGCTTACTTTGTAAATAATTAAAAGTTAAAAAATACATTAATACAACTGTATGTTAAGAATTTTATATAGGGACATATATAAAGTTTCAAAACAAGCGAGTCGCCTACTAAATAATAAAGAGGAACTACGAAACATTACAAGCAATAAACAAAGAGTGCTTTCAGAACATTTACCTTTCAAGAGCTGAGAGTGATTTTTCACTTTCTCAGCTTTACGGTTGTTTGATTACTGATGCCATAGCGGGAGGTCTAATAAGCTGCAACCAGACTATGCACAGATCTCTTTTGAAATATAATTAGTTTCTGTCCTGTATGTTTAATACTTTAAGACATAACTGACTATGTTTATATCAATTTCGCGTCATAAAAGCATTTTGAGAAGCAAGTACATTTAAGCACTAGTCGCACACAGCCGCATGCGCGAGCGCGCTTCACAAAGCGAACGTGAGAATTTGAAATCGAAAGCAGCCTTCTGTCAGTGAATTTCATATTTTAATATATAAGCCCACAGCATTCCAAACAACATAAATGATGCCTTCGCAGAGCATTAGTAAGGGAAATAGGCCTACCGGCGGGCGAGACCACAAACTGCAAGCGTAACATCAAGCAAAGTGCGCGTTTCTCACAGCTCTCTCATACTCTGTGCGTGCAATGAATCCCGCGAATGTAATTTGCTTCAGCTTTTCCGAACTTTCCGAGCTTCACGCTCAACTTCAGTAGGAATTAATTAAAACGCTCGCTCTGCTCCGTGCCATGGAAACGCACAGGCGCGGATTAACGTACAGGCTTACCAAGGCTGCAGCCTGGGGGCCCCACGTATGCAGGGGGCCCCGGATTGGCCAGACCATTTTTTTTTTTATCATTTTAAATTTACTTCAGCTCGAACCAAAAAAGGCCCTCATTGGCCCATAAGATACATTAAAAAAATAAGCAGGTGATTGGATAGATGTGACATTTGGGTCAGCTGCTGATCAAATCATGTCAATAATTTTCATTTACGTCACTGCTTTTGCTAGACGGCAGAGCAGCAAAATGTCCGAAAGTACGATAGTGGAGCACAAAAAACGGAAAATACAAAGGTTAAAAGAACAACGTGAACAAGATATACTGAAAAAAATCCCTAAATTGACTTGATACTTAAAGGCATTGGATAAATCAAGACAGGAAGTGGCGAAGTCACGCAGTTCGTGAGGGAGAGATAACGGCAGGAAATCGAAACATTCGCCTATCATTCATCGACATCAAATACGGCTTATCACTTGAAACATGTAAGTAGTAGCAACTTTACAAGTCCGCTAATGTTAGCCTAGTCCTAGATAAATGTGCAAAACTGATCAAAACTGACATTTCAAATAAATGCTGTTCTTTTGACCTTTCTATTCATCAAATAATCTTGAAAACATGTATCAGTTTCCACAAAAATATTAAGCAGCACAATGGTTTTCATCATCAATAATAAGAAATGTTTCTTGAGCACCAAATCAGCATATTAGAATGATTTCTGAAGTATTCTAAAAATTCAGTTTTGCACAGCAGGAAATGGTAATATTATACAATATTACTGTTTTTACTGTGATTTTGATCAAATAAATGCTGCCTTGGTGAGCATAAGAGACAAAACACATTACAAAACCTTATAGTCTGTAATGGTACTGCATATATATAAAAAACAGCCCTCTTCAGATCGACATATTGTAACATGAATTTACACTGAAAAGCAGGAAGTTTGCATTACTGGTGGTGTCACATTCTCCTCTGATCAAGATCAGGTTACATTCTGTCATTTCTTAAAAATACATGTTACAATGCAGCCCAATAATAGCAGCCATTTAAATTTTAGGCCCTGCTATTCATAACATGAGCACTTTTCATTCCCTGGAAAGTCTCCTCATGTTGTGACTTGCAGGGAAGGCTGAATGTATGGACAGCTCAACTCAGTTTGGCAGCTCTTGTGGAAACAGTGCAAATAATTTGTGGTCACAGTCACACGTGTGTTTTCATACCCGTTGATCCATGGTATCGCTTTCCGACGTATTCAAAGCCAAAGAGTAGCTGAGGGTCAGCAGGATGGGAGTAATGAGCAATGGCCAGACAAACCTGTGGGAGCACATCACACATTCACATGACTAACATAAAATGACCTTCAACGTTAGTTTCACTGTAATTTCCTAAGAAAACAAAACAGAAATATGATACTGAAATATAATGCCTTCTTTCATCTCATAATACAACAATTTTGTCATTTACTAACAAATTGTTTGCAGTCCAATTTACCCTTGCACATAGCAAATGCTCCGTTACAAATGAGAAATGTACATCTCTAATCTTTGGAAGGGATTTGGAAGAGCTTTCGGAAGAGAAAATTAGCCTGAGTTCAAATAAGCCATCATAACTGACATTCCTGCCACAGGGCACTGGAAAAATACCACCTGAACTGCTTGATTTAAATTCTAGGCACAAACCACTGCTAGTAAGGTCCCGAACTGGTTGATATCCCCCACCCCAAGGACTATGGTGCAGTCTGGGAATTTTTCTCCCTTTTATCTCTTTTCCTGCAACACCTGTTGGTCAGTTCCCCTGTTTATTCATTCAGAAGAGCTTTTCTTGGCACAGATGTTGGATTCAGGCTTGGAAATATTCAACAACACTGAGCGCAGAGCACAAGCTAGGCTAGACTTTCACCTTTACAACACAGTTAACAAACATACATTTCTCTTGCTGTATCTTACATATCTCACAGATGAGACTTTAAATAATAAATGTGCTCTCTGTATGTCCTACTTGTATGAAAAGCAGTTATTAAAGGGTAACAGAAAGGAAAAATCTGTCATTTAGTCACCCTTATGTCATTTAAAACCCATAAGACTTTGGTTCATCATCAAAACACAATGGAGGGACAGAAATCTCAAGATTTCATTAAAAGCATCTTCATTTGGGTTTCAAAGATAACAAATGTCGTTTCTGATGACAGAATTTTCATTTATCTAATTAAATTAAATTGCATAAAAAAAAAATGAAAAAATGTTTTTTTGTTTGTTTTTTATTTTAATATTATTATTAGTATTAAAAAAAATGTTAATTTTATTTATTTATTTTTTTTCCTGTAGCATGCTGTTCAAAATTTTGTTTGGATTATTTGTCATAGTCTGGCTTGGTTGTTCATGTGATCTATGTAACCATGTGACTCCTTAAATTAAGATGGCTCCTGCACTAATTATTAGGCTTGTTCGAGATGCATCGGCGTTGCGCAGACCGATCGGTGTATGACCGATCGGTCATACGCCAACTGGTCTGCGCAGCGCCGATGCATCTCAAACAAGCCTAATGTAAGCTTGTCACATGTGACCGAAACGTTTGCCACATTTTTCAGTAAAGCATTGTTTTTATCTCGCATTTGATGACTTCTCTTTTGGTAGAGTGTGCGGACTCTCTTGAACCATTTTACTATTTGAAATTTCTTGTCTACGCACCTCATTTGGACTCATTTTGAAGGCGTGGTGAGTTCCTGGCTATTTTTTCGATAAAACAAGAGCTGAAACTCAGAAAACTCTAATAAGGGGTTGTTCACAGAATGCATTTTTGCATTCCACTACACTACTATTCTATTGTTTTTCTAAGTAAACATGCAGTAGATGGATGTGTTTTGACCTCTGAACTTGTGTCTTTTGCAGCATGACACCGTGTTCTAAAAAAGCAGAGCTTAACTTAAATTAAAAGAAATACAACCTTTAAAATACGCATCTCTAGACTTTGAGTTTTTTTCTCATTACACGCAATTACAATCACATTCTGTGTGAATGTCCCTAAATACCGTGCTTCTCAAAGAAAGAATTTAATGCTTGTATGGGTAAAATGACAACAACATTTTCAGATGCGTGTTTGCCAGAAGATTTTTCCCAAGGAGATTGGTGTAGGAAACTTGCTCTAGGGACAGAAGTGCTGGGAATTAGCAGTGACGATTATGGAGACACAACAGTCATGTGAAGTGAACAGCAGCTCTGTAATTTCCAACTGGATATTATGAAATTACCAGCTGGCTTTTTTCCATTGCTCATAAAGAAAAACATGAAGTATCTTTAATTCCCCTCAGTATTTAGCCTAGCCTATACGAAAACGGCTCATTAAAACCCAAAAGCACACATAAAAGAGTCCCTCCTCCACAATCCAAATACAATATTTGCCATTTATTTCTATTTTTGTCCAATCTGAGCTGAGATACCTAAATAACTGGCCCCAGAGCTGTCTGCATTAGTTTCCCTTTTGGCTCCTCCATAATAATAGCACCAGAATATGAATAAGCAGGTCGCGTTGCAATGGCTGTCAAGGAAACGCACTCTACTTGCCCTTCACGTAAGCGCCGTAGTTTAGCGTTCAGTGGCACTGAGCAACAAAAGCCTCAGAGAAACTCTGGAACGGAACTTCAGGATAAATGTGTGTGATTGCTAAACGCTCAGAAAGTGAGAGCCGCGCTCAATGGGCTTTTTGTTCCTCTTGTTTTTTGTGGTGCTTTTCTTGCCCCTTTCTCCCCCTTCCTTCACACATTCTCAGGAGCTGGCAGACTGTTTAGAGCTGAACTCTGGCATCTCTTTTTTCCTCCTCCCCCCTTACTTCACTCCTTCTATACCTCCAGTTATTCCCTTTAGAGTTTGGGCCCTGTATTTGGTGGGCAACTGCAGGTGAAAAGCCTGGCTTCCCTCATAGTCTTTTTCCCATTACTGAAAGGAAAACTCCCTTTTCCGCTTTCAAAAACATAAACAGCTCTTAGTGCAGCCTTTGAGATTCTAGTGACTAATAAATGATGACTAACAATCATTCCAAAAATGCTGTGGAAACCATTTCGCTCTGAGTCATGCTACAGGAATGGCCAATCAGGGCTCATTATGCTACAGGAATGACGAACAGGAGGCCCTTCTCCTCTTCTGACAGCCTTTGAGTCAGGAGCACAATGTGGAATGTTCGTTTTACACAAAGTTCCACATTGCCTGGCAACAGCAGCTGTTGTGAAGCAACAGGATGGGTTTGTAGGCCAGTGTGAGTCACAGAATTCGGAGTTCATCGCATGATCAGATCAGCCTGTATAAAGAGTTCTTTTTATCTGCTTTATGGCACAGATATATAACGGGAGGGAGAGAAATTCCTCAACAGAACATGCTTTATTTTATGAGGCAGAGAGCCTCTGATGGTTTTGGTGGGAACTTTCAAATACTCCAACATGCTTTTTTGTCCTTTTAAGTCTATCATTATGGAAAAATAAAGAAAAAAAAAAATAAGATAAAAAAATGGGGTGGGTAAGATATTTTAATGATTCTGAAAGAAGCCCCTTGTGCTCACATTTATTTAGGCTGCATTTATTTGATCAAAAATACAGTAAAAACTGAAATATTGTGAAATATTATTGCAATAAAAACTATTTCCTGTTAATATATATATTTAAAGTGGCATGCATGCAAAACACATGTGAAAAGTAATGTTAGAGGAACCAGTGCCTCCAAGCCACTGTAATTGGCCGATTACACTGTCTTTATTAAGATTGATGCCTGACTCTTATGATTGCAAAAGGTCCACAAATCCATATGAATGAAAACTGATGGAAATGAATGGACTAACTACAAAGTAAACAACTCAGCCATTTAAACATTACCAATGAAATTCCCATGCTAATGGAAATTAACTTAAAATGATCTTAGAGTAAGTTTTTAACCACAAAGTTTGGTTAAATTAAATGTTTACTGAGGAGTTCATGATTAATGATTTGAATAGAAGGTAATTATTAAAGGGATAAGTTCACCCTAAAATGAAAATTCAGATCTGCAGAACACAAAATAAGATATTTTGAAGAATCTCTGTAACCAAACCATTTTGACTTCTATTATATATAAAAAAGAAATAAATTCTCAAAATATCTTCATTATCTTCCACAGAAGAAAAAATGTAAATGATGGCAGAATTGTCATTTTTGGATGAATAATGCCTTTATTAATTATAGCCAAACAAAAAATTGAATTGTTATTGACTGTGTTACTATTATATTTTGAAGCAATGTTAAAAATATAAGGTAAATGGGATTCCATATGCACTTAATCAGGAAACCATGAGGACTCTGCATGTTCATTTCAGAATCTACCGCATGCCACTGGTTTGCAGTGGGATCAGTGTCGACCAGACAAAGAAGGTGGATGAAAGCAGTGCTGTCTAGGTAAGAAGACAAACTATAATCCCCTCATCCTACAACCTCTCAGTAGGGAAGGGGAGACTACGAGAGAAGAGACTTCCTGAAACACCACAGGCCTACAGTTCTAGGAAAAGATCCTTGCCTAAGTGGGACACTGACAAAAAATGGTCGAGGCTAAATGTGTGCATAAACCCGCATACACAAAAGGCAGAGCACTGACTGAAATTAATACAAATCATAAATCCACTTAATTCCAGGAGGGGACCCAATAACATGCAGGAATTTCTCATACTTGTTTACAAATTTTACTTTAGGGAAAAAAAAAAAAAAAAAAAACATTCAGCAGGGGCTGCAGTCAAACCCATTAGCTCTTAATCCTCTCTCAGACTAATCCAAAAGCGCCTGGAACACAGAGGTGTGTGAGTGTGTTTGGGTGCAAGAGGCTGTGAGGCTAGTTATTTTATTGTGTGTGTATGTGTATGTGTGTGTGCGCGTGCTTGTTTTCATGATTTATGAGGACACAAATTTGTATAATGACATGGGTATTACACTGGTATTACAACGTAAACATGTTTTATGAGGACATTTCATGAGTCCTCATATTTAAAATAGCTTCAAAAACATACTAAACAATACTAAAAAATGTAAAAATGCAGAATGTTTTCTGTGATGGGTAGGTTTAGGGATAGAGGTAGTGTAGGGGGATAGAATGTACAGTTTGTACAGTATAAAAACCATTACGCCTATGGAATGTCCTCACTAAGATAGCAAAACAAACCTGTGTGTGTGTGTGTGTATGTTGTACCTTTTTAGCACTCTCGGGTCCAGCTTCATCAAAGCGGAATCGGATGATGCGGAAGTCTTTGCAGTAGAGGATAAGCTCAGTAGGGTTAAATTTCAGCTTCTGATTGGATCCTAAAATCTTCTGCTTCCCCTTAACGTCATTCACTATATATATATATATTAAAAAAAAAAAAAAAAAAACACACAAAACAATCTTATTTGGATTTTGTAACCATTACTGGTAGTAAAAGAGAGAGAGAACAGGTAATGATGGGGAGAAGATGGGAAAACAATATTGTGGCAAGAGGCAGACTTGCCAGAAGTGGGGAACAGAGAATGTGTACTTACTGCCAAGTTTACTAATATCACTATTGGATAGTACATGTGCTAGTGAGCAGGGAGAGTATAATCTGCATTATGTGCAATCTGTATTACATAATATTCAGACAAACAGTCTGAAGGCACAAGAAATCATGACCAGGTCTAAAAGTAACAAACAAAATAAACTGAAATTATAGGCAGTTCTCTTTCCATAAAGTAAATACCAAAGAAGTGGTAATTCAGACCACTTTTCCATTTTCAACATTTAGAGTTCCAGAGAACATGATAATATTTTTGTCATAAGAGGAGTTCCTCTAGCCAAGTATGTACATCCTCCAATGGACCGAAAGAGGAAACACTCATATTAACTTCAGGTTAGCAGAAGTTGTGTATTAAAAAGCAATATCACACTCACAATCATTATATTTTTTACATGTATTCTAAATAGACTACTGTACATTACATTTAGAAACAAATATGAGCAGATAAGGTCTGTTGGATTTGGTTCAAAATGAGCTTTCAGTCATGTAATTAATACAGTATAGACAGCCTCCAAGGGCACTATCCCAGACTGCAGGGGTCACTCCGTGTGCCTTACTGACAAACTGAAGCCTCAAAGAGAGTGTTTTTTTCCAAGCCTGAATCTCTTTAAAAGGTCTTTTGTTGAATCCACACAGACAGACAGAGTGAAAAAAGGGAGGGGGGTTTAGGCTTCATGCTGTTTAGCACAGCAATTCAACACTTGGGGGGCTAAGTCAGCAATGAGGGGAGTGCAAGGATCTAACACAAACAAGATTAATCGTGGCTGGGCTCGGGCTCAGGCTGCAGTCTGGCTGGATGAGCTCATCTACAGCTATGCTAAAAACAGCCACCCAAACAGGTTCTGCAGCTATGCTACACTCTCACGACTGACCGCATCGCTCGTGGAAAAATCCAAGCGAACAGGGTTACAGTCATTTATCTAGGACACATGATCCTTTTTGTTATGTTAATACAAATGCTGTAGCAGTTTACAAAAAGGAAAAAAGGGAACAGAGACACAGAGATAATAAACTGAGTAGTGAAGTAGAATGAGAGGTTACACCTTTTTTCTATGGTCCACTTTAGACATTCTACTAGCTAGGAGTAACTTTGCAACTACATGTCAACTAACTCTCATAACAGTATTAGTAGAGTATTAGAAGACTGTTAAATTAGGGTTAGCGTGAAATGAATGTCTGTTGGGGGAGCATCAAAATAAAGTGTTAGCAGATATTAAGCAGACAGTCTACTAATACTCTACTGACAGTTAGTTGATGTACTTGCAGTGTTACTTATAGTTAGTAGAATGTCTAAAGTGGACCACTGAAATAAAGTGTTACTGAAAGAGAGATGGAGAACAACCCAAGTTTAAAAGAAGGAAACCAACGACTGTGTAAAAACATTTGCTGGCACTGAAAAAGAGGAGAAAGGAGAGAGCGACAGGGACAACATGCAAGGAGACATTCTATATAAAGCTGTATAGGGTCAGACCACTGAGATGCCTCAAAACATTTTCATTTAGGCTATTAAAAGAATAAAAGCATGGCTGGAGTTTCATGGAGCAGTGTTTCTCAAATTGGGGTCTGTGGAGCCTTGGGCATTCATCTCAAATAGCCAGGGCATCCGTGGAAAATTTTTGATCGAAATTGTGGAAAATTGAGAACAAAGATCTCAGTGCAAAACATGTCAAGCACAGCAATGATCGCTCACTTTTTCAGGACTGGGTGATGGAAGTATTTTTCCCAATCATTTTAATTTTCTTTAAATTAAAACAATTTAAGCTTTGAACCAAAAGCTGAATCACAACTTAAACTATAATTTGAAGAGAAAAAAAACGTATACATTTTTAAAAAAAAATATGACATACTTTTAAGGGAATGGACGACTATTTGCGAATATCAAATCAGCAACAACCACACATTGCACACTTACTATTTGCATCAAATACAATATCATAAAATTATTAGAATATACAAAATCTCTTGTAAGGAACATGATATTGCAAAGTTGACTGCAAGTGCAGGAAACTGATTCGATTATGTCGTTCACAATGCTGTATGTTTGTGGGAGGATCCAATAACAGTTTGAGGTTGTGAAAGGGGTCCTTGTTTCAAAAAAGCTAGAGAAATCCTGTTTAGTCGAGCCGTAATACTTTCCTCTGTAGTGTGCACAATACAAGTGCTAAGCTGATCTTTGATAGTCATTTACTTGATGGTAGAAAACAGCAGCAGAAAAAAGCCTGAAGAGAGGCAGGTGGTCTGCAGGTGTTGCTAAGCATAGTGAAGTGTGTTCACGTGCTGTTGAATTACCTGTTACTACCTGCTCCACGCAAGCCAGCGGGATATCATGCTCGCCCAAGAGGCGGTGGGTGCACTGGAATTTCTGTAAACAATAATAATAAAAAAGGATTATTTTTTATTCATTTGCTTATAATCTTTTTGTTGACATTATCCTGCAAAGAGAACTTAATGAGCTATGGCTGGCCTGCATATGAACAACTCTATTAGCTTTAAAGACTGTAACAATTCACCTTCTTTCCTTAGTAAATCAGCTGATGATCATAGGTTGACTGAGGGAGATTATTAACATGTTTAACTTGTTTGAGAGCTGCTTAACAGCTAGGAGTGACTATAGAGGTTAATATGTGCATCAGATTTCACTGCTCTGGAAAAGAACTTTGGATTCTTTTGCATAACATGGTCTGAAAGAGAGGGTATGGAATGTATTTCCCTCCTTATATGCCACAGTTACGCTCCTTGACACCAATATAAACAGAACTGTATTATATTGTATAAATTATAAAACTGTAAACTATTTCACCAATATGTTTGTGTATCTAATGCAGACCTGTTTCCTCAATACTTAAAGTTTGTATTTTTTTTGTTCCATTGCAGTTTAATGAGTCAACTACTGTATATTTACTGTATGTCATTAGTAGGTTCATTTCCCCAAAATGTTTAAACACTGTGGCTTTGTCATGCTCAGTAATAAATAAATATAAATAACCAATATATTCAAATTGTAGTCCAATAAAAAGACAATTGATTTGTTTTGCTCAGTTGTGTAGATTAATTTTCTAATTCTCACCAATAAGTTATGGAGAATAAATGCTAGACTACATGCCCACAATCAGACCTTGAAAAGAGTCTTTTTTTTCCTTCAACAACAGATGTTGTTTCTGGGCTAGAAGGTTAATTATTTTCCACTGCATGTTGAAAACAGCTGAACAAGCTAAATAAAATTCACACACTTGTATTCTAAAATTCACACACTAGCATTTTATGTTAATCATCAGGTACATTTCATAAATACAACAAAAAATTAACCAAACAGAAAAAGGTAATCTTTTTTTTTTTTTTAAGTTGTGATACCATACAATAAAATATGCAATATTATAAACTAAAACCATGTTTTGTAAGCGTTTAATATTAATCCATATTATAATCACTGCTTATTGTCCCTGTGAGGCTGCTTTATATAAAATTGTCTTCAGGCAATACGCTTCAAAATCAAGGCAGTCAAAGTACTGACTTTCAGATAAGTCTGAGCTTACCTGTCGTGGCAAGGAATTATGGGTAATGAAGGAAACCTTGAAGTTGGTACAGACAAGTTTCCCCCAGAGGTCATCCTGAGAACTTTCTGTGCTGATGCATTTCTTTACAAAGTTCGCCTCATTCACAACTATTTCACCTGTAAAGCAGGAACAAGGAAGTGAGATTTAGAGCAAGAAAAAGGGACAAAAATTGTACAATTTTTATATTTTAACATATATGTTAAAAGGAAATGTTGGTGCTTGTATTTAACATGTACCATTGATTTGTTTTGTTCTACTCTGCTCCAACATACATCCATATCTTTATCTCACAACCCAAATTTTCAAGAGCTAAACAGACATGAATTAAACTATCTCTGTGAGACATGTATTGTATGTGATCAACCACTTCTGGGTGCTAAACAAACAAGCTGTATCACTACAGTTCCTCCACAATACACAAGCAGGGTCATATTAGATTTTGCACTCTCCACACAGGAAGAGTTCAGAGCAACTTCTGTAACACACACTTGAGCCCCACCCCCTTCATAATGGCCTTCCAGGGGAAACTCTCTCCTGAGAAGCTACTGTGACTCTGCTTTCATGTTGGTTTTTAAATGATGCCCTATTAAAAGCAATGACCTGTTGTGCTGACTAAACAGTCACATAAACTTTTACCATGTACCGAGTGTGCACATGCATGCTGAGAGACCTGAACATTCTCTTTTTTTTTTTTTTTTTTACACAAACAGGACAAGATCAGAGTTCAAAGGCAGGTGTACGAGGAACCAACATAGGCTTTCAGGATACAGAAACACAAGGTTTTGGGATAGAGACACTAATAATACTCACTGGTGCCAGTGAATAGTGTGACAATAAAGTGAACAATAAAAAACTTTGACAGCTGAATAGAATCCACCCGACTTTAAAGAGCTTGAGCATTTAAAATGGCAGACAACATAACTGCAGAGCACGCTTAGATTAAACAGAATGCGACGTTGACAGAATGTTGGTGTGGAGGCAAATATAGTTATATATGTTTATAGTTATCGTTCTTGCTGTGAACGGGCCTTAACTAGGGATGTACACGTGTACCTAGTTGCTCTGACATCAAAGTAATTAAGAATGCACAAATATTAAAATTTTGAAAGATAGACTAATTATTTATTGTATATTTATACTACGGGGCTGCTGAATGCTCGAATCAACTGATTGGTTGACTAACGTTCTAAGGTGTGCAATTATTTTCAGGGAAACGCACGGCTTAAGTAGTTCTAGGCAGGTCTTGACAACATTACAGTTCCATATCACTTCGCCAATCGATTTCAGTAATTTCAATAGGTCCTACAGCCTATAACCGCAAATGAAACAAAACCCACATCGACACCGACCAAGCAAATGAATATAGTAAACAATAGGATGAAAACGACAAATTATTGTCATGGTTTTTGCCAAAAAATACGTTTTGTGTCCTGAAAGTGCATACTCTCTCCCGCTCAAACGTACTGTACGGACACACGTACTGTACGGACACACACTCGCACAGAAACGTTTTGTCAGCGCTGCTCTGACGAATTAATCAGTAAAATAGTTTAGCAACTTAAAAGCTACATGACATTTCTCACCAGCAAGGTAATAACTGTGTGGTTCTTGAGGTAGATAAACTCATAGTTTCGCTATAAGTAGAGACACTGCTGTGGTGAGAAAGGCACAGACTCGGGTAGGCTCATTCACATATGCATATTTTCTCTCTCTCTCTCTCTCTCTCTCTCTCTCTCCCTCTCTCAACTGCGTTAATAACTGTATCAACGGTATTAGTTTGCTATTAAGGCTCAAGCCTCCATTACTAGTTCTGAAATGACGTTTTGGAATTAGCAACGGAGGCTTGGGATGAGATGCGTAAGAAATTAGTCCCACACACAAGAGTGTTTTAAGGACAAAAACCAACAAATTTCTTGAAATACAACATCGGAACAGTGTCTTGAGGTTTGGTAACCGTAGTATAAGCGGAATAATTGACTCCGGGCCGTTGAATTCTTAGAAAATATTGCACACTTTGCGCCGCATTACCACCTCGGGTGTGCATTATTTTCTAAGAATTCAACAGCCCGTCGTCAATTCTTCCTTATGTATATATTAGATATTATTTATACGCTATGGCAGATAACCAATAAATAGCCAATACTACAATTCTTTACTATTTTGTCTAAATATATTAAAAATAGTACACTAAAAACTAAAATCAATTGTTTTAAATGCTACAAATGAATTCAGGCATCACTGCATCAAAATGTACAGTGTGGAAAATGGATATTTATTTTAAAGATTTAACATTGTTATTAAATGTATATAAACAAACCATTTAAGAAAAGAAAAAAACAGAACTTGAGTAGTCAAAATGATCAAAACACACATTTCTAATTCTGTTTAAAATTGTGGGCTACAGCCAACATCTCCTCTTCCGTCTCTGGCTGAACTCTACATATAAGACACACACATGGAAATAAAGAAACCCACATTGCTTCATTCTAAACATAGCACTTCCTCCTCTTTTCGCTCTAAAGACCATTCAGACACATTAAGTGGCAAAAATGAACAGAGATGTGTGTATATTGGAGAAGAATAATCAAGTTGCTGAGAGAAAGAGTGCGGGAAGAAAACAAACTCCAGCACTTTGTGTGTGAGTGTGGTGAGCAGTGTTTGTCTCACAGCTGGGATTGTCAGGGGTTACAGTAGGGCATGATGCAGACTAGCTAAGATGGGTTGGGCCCTGCAAAAGCGTTTGCATCTCAGGCAAAATATTGGTGAACACTTCACTAAACGTCAAGCCATTAAAAAAGCAGTTCGGCCAGCTGATTTTCTGAGAAAAATAATTAGTTTATGACTGCACCTGCTTGTAGTTTTCTGAAGATTCTAAATGTCATCATTCACAAAATTCTAAACATCCACCACTACTTGCATATTTAACTATTAGATAGTTTGCTAACTGAACACATTATCAGATTAACCAGTGTAATCAGTTTAACACATTTCACCATTTTTTCATTTTAAAACACAAATATTATTTTTTACCCTACAATGAGAGCAGATAAAAAAAAAAAAAAATAAGTCTACAGATTCCACGTCGGTCTTTATAGCCTAAAAGGTTGTACTCCCACAAGACAATCTGAACTGTGCCTTGGCCGCTTGAAGAGGTGGGCTCAGGCACGGACCGATTGTAGTGGGATCGCTAACCGCGCCAGAGAATGGAACATCTACTACTTGTGTGTGCACTACTGTCATCATTACAACAAACATCATCTTTTACTACTTGGATAGTACACTTAAATTCATTTGAGTATATTTACATTTATAACACATCTGGTTCTCACCTTATTTGTGAAGAGTAATTGTAATTTGCATGTAAAGCTGCAAATTCCTGCCTTAAAGTCAGCTGTCTCCGTAATAATCTTACGATACATGCATGCAGCATAATTAAGTTAAAATCGCTGCATAAGTGATAAATCTGTTAGACAATCTATTAGGGAGAGCACATTTCTTCCTGTTTTCTTCAAACGCTAAAGTGCAGTGTAAGTCTAGGCCATCGGGGGAGTGGGTGGGGGGCACAATCGTGCTCGGGCTCGATACAAGGCAACCGTGCCTAGTGCGAATATGCCCAAAAGACCCATTCACAACAAGAACGATAACTATAAAGGTAACTATAACTATATTATTATCCACACCAACGGACAATATCAATATCGTTTTTAATCGCCTGCAGCTTTAAATGCTCCAACTCTTTAAAGCAGGATGGATTCTAATTGGCTGTCAATGTTCTTATCGTTCATCTGCTGAAAAGAGAAAAGAAAAAAAAAAAAGAAAAAAAAAAAAAATCGATAACGTCGGGTCAGAAGTTACACTTTCGCCGCAACTCGACTTGCGTACGGATGTTTACGGAAGCTGGTTATTATAGTTTATAAAGCTGTAACTATGGATATATTTCTTACAAAAACCCATCGCTTCACTTCAGAAGGCCTTTATTAACCCCCTGTATGGATTACTTTTATGATGGATGGATGCACTTTTTTGGGCTTCAAAATCATGAGCGCCATTCACTCCCATTATAAAGTTTGGAAGAGCTGGGATATTTTTTAAATATAACTCCAATTGTGTTTGTCTGAAAAAAGTTGGGTGAGTAAATCATGGGATAATTTTCATTTTGGGGTGAACTATCCCTTTAAGACCTCAGTATGAAGCCACAATCTCTATAACTCATCTTCTCACATATTCACACAGGCACACACCCACTTGCAAATTTCAAACAACTTCCTCTCCACAAGCAGCCTGGTCTGTAAATGGCCATGACAACATGACAACGTGTGTCTGATCACCAATCTACAGGGATTAACCAGCAGCTCATCCTCTCTGATCTAACAGTAAACAGCAGAAGATCAGTCCAGACTGCTGATGGGAAGGAAATGCAGATGCACTATGAATGCAGCAAAACGACACCACACTGGAATTGTACTATATAATATTTCTTTCAAAATCATTAAAAAAAAAAAAAAAAAAAAAAACCCTTAACCCCAAACTTTTAAAATTATTTTTTTAATTGTTAACTTGATCACATAAAATCTACAGGATGTGATAGCCGTGACAGTATATCCTGATAGTGATGGTTTTGAGATTTCAGAAATGACAATGCATGAGAGCACACATCATAGCCATGCCTCTAATAATACACACTTGACATCAAACCTACTTGATTAAAAGACCCAAGTCAATTTAAAAGACAGTCTGCATCTTAAAATAACAGCATCAAATATTTAGGTATGACCATGTGACCAGGCTTCCTCTGTTTACATCCTGTTAGAAAAGGGGGGTTTAGGCAGGTGGCATGTTTGATCAGAACACCTTGGGTTGTGTTTTTCTTAGCTTTGAATTTGGACAACAATTATAGCAGAGCTAAAGTATAAAATTGTGTCTATGGCTAAAGCAGGGACAGAAGATGCTGAATATTGCAAGTGGAGGACACTGTGTACTTAAGGTCGGATCAAGTTCAGCACAGGAATTCTCTCTTGTTGCACTGTGCTGCAAAAGTTACACATAAATGGATCAGAGCAACATGATAACAAGAATAGGCCTGAGAGAGAGAGAGAGAGCTGTGTGCGTGGGCTTGTAAAAAGACACAATTCATGAGACAACGGCCATGTTTTGTTGAGATGACTAGGCACCATTAGGCTTCCATGTGTGTGTAGGGACTGGTGGAGCGATTTCAATGGAGCAGTCAGTAGGATCTGAATGGATACATTCTACTAAAATGTCACCACATGCAGGACTAAAACAATCCAAAGAATATGACAAAGACAGACTTTATAAAAATAAAAAAAAAATAAAAAAAAAAAGTGTTGTTTTTTTTTTTTGTTTGTTTTTTTACAATGCAGAAAGCCATTAGGCCTTTTGAAATAGAATGCATTATGCAAGTATAAATGCTGTCTAAATTACCTTTGCTTACCATCTAATGCTCACTTAAAGTTAATGTTTAATAACACTAATTTAATAACACTGGTAAAGGTAATCTATAAAAAAAGCCCAAATGAATATCTATTTTTCATACTGTACATTGTAATTTTCTGATGTTGAAATTCACCTGTATTTAAAACAACTGACTTGAGTTTGGGTTTTATTTTAAAATAGAACACAATTTTAAAGGGTTAGTTCACGCAAAAATAAAAATTGTCATTAATTACTCACCCTAATATCGTTCCACACCCGTAAGACCTTCATTCGTCTTCCGAACACAAATTAAGATATTTTTCAAAAAAACTGATGGCTCAGTGAGGCCTGCATTGACAGCAAGTTAATTTACACTTTCAATGCCCAGAAAGCTACTGAAGACATATTTAAAACAGTTCATGTGACTACAGTGGTTCAACCTTAATGTTATGAAGCGACGAGAATACTTTTTGTGCGCCGAAAAAACAAAATAACGACTTTATTCAACAATATCTAGTGATGGGCGATTTCAAAACACTGCTTCATGAAGTTTTGAAGCTTTACGAATCTTTCGAATCAGTGGTTCGGAGCGTGAAAGTCATGTGATTTCAGTAAACGAGGCTTCGTTACATCATAAGTGTTTTCAAAATTTCAATGGTTTGCGTGACTTTGGCAGTTTGATTCACGCTTCGAACCACTGATTCGAAACAAAAGATTTGTAAACCTTCGAAGCTTCATGAAGCAGTGTTTTGAAATCGCCCATCACTAGATATTGTCATAAAGTCGTTATTTTGTTTTTTTGGTAGTATTCTCGTCACTTCATAATATTAAGGTTGAACCACTGTAGTCACATGAACTGATTTAAATATGTCTTTAGTGGGCTTTATGGGCATTGAAAGTGTTAATTGTCTTGCTGGCAATGGAGGCCTCAGTGAGCCATCAGATTTTATGAAAAATATCTTAATTTGTGTTCCGAAGATGAACGAAGGTCTTACGGGTTTGGAACGACATGAGGGTGAGTAATAAATGACAGAATTTTCATTTTTGGGTGAACTAACCCTTTAATATCTGCAATTTATTAGTCATCAGCAATAACATAAAAATAATTCAAGAACAGGAAAACAAATAAGAGTGAGATATAAATAAAAAAAAAAAAATTATATTGCACAATGATATTGTAGTCTCAAAAGCTTGAGAACCAGAAGGTTTTAAAGATATCTGTCAGCTACTTCAAAAAGCCCAGCTCACAATTCATACGCATTGAAAAAGTTATATCAGTTTTCACTTAGATAGATTAATTTACAACATACATACACAATTGTTCAAAAGTTTGGGGCTTTAGGAAAAAGTCTCTTATGCTCTTAACAATTTAAAATAACTGCTTTCTATTGTAATATATTGTAAAAATGTATTTTTTTCCCTGTGATGGCAAACTTGACTTGGTCCCACTTTATATTAAGTGGCCTTAACTACTATGTACTTACATTTAAATTAATCATTTGATACAATGCACTTATTGTGTACATACATGTTTTTACATTGTACTTATATTTTAAAAACACCTGCATGTAATTACATCTGTAATTACATTTATAATTACATTGTTGACCCATCCCTTACACCTTACCCCTACCCTTAAACCTACCCATACCACCAAAGCTTTCCCTAACCTTACCCGTATCCCACCTCAATAGCAGCAAGTGTTTTGCAATTCAATTGTACTTATTTTTTGATGTAAGTACATAGTAGTTAAGGCCACCTAATATAAAGTGGGACCGTTGACTTTGCTCAAGAAACTTTTGTTCTTATCATCAATGTTGTGCTGCTTTTTTTTTTATGTGGAAGCCATGATACATTTTAGAAACATCATTTATTTGAAATAGAAACCTTTTGTAACTATAAATGTCTGTCACTTTTGCTTAATGTAATGTGTCCTTGCTGAATAAAGTAATTAACAAAAATTTAACAAAAAATATTATTAAAAAATCATCTTCACTGAACCCTAACTTTTGAATGATTGCGTACTTGAAACAGCCAAATTCTAACAGGCAATAAGAAGCGTGGTAAAGGAACCTATCCCTTGATATTCTGGTGTACACTCTACACTAGAGTATTCAAGCCTCTGCATACATTTTTACCAATGTTACCACACCGTGTGCCACCCTGCTATCACCACAGTCCACAAAACACAGTGACAAGGGAGGTTTTGTTTTAATTTCAGATGAGGAACTAAAAAATGCATAGCACGTCTATTTTGGAAACAGGGAAGGTCCATGATGCAGCTTAATTATAAGGAGTGAACGCCTAAACGCAGAGTACTTCCCCAGACGCCACAGCACTACAGCCTTTCTGTTTATTTCCCAACACTTCTAGGAACAGAGAAACTGTCTGGTTGTATTACGATCTCTGCCATCACAAAGCTGGAGCTGACACACGTGTTGTTAATGGCTTGGAAAAATCGGATCTGCCATTGCATCGGTTAGAAAGGTAACGCAGAATAAAAGGCAATGCTTTACAGTTATTAGACTGTGAGGATAAAACTACCTGTCAGAACATGAAGCCTTTATTCAGAAGAACCAGGACATTAGGATTAAAGGTAGAAGGGGACACACCCTATACAAGTGTGCTTGGCAATGGTAAATATAAGACATACAGGAACAGGATTTGATAACAGATCACATTTTTAAAACCAGGATTGGACAGAATCAAACAGTCTCCTAAAATACGTGGTGGTCATGATACTGATCTATTGATTTAGCAAACACTAAACCACGTTTTGAAGGTGTACACAAGAGCGAGGCTGCTGCTTTATACATTTCCTCATTGTTGCCACAGAAGCAACAAATTCTGCATTCTGCACAAGAGTCGATTTAAAAGGGTAGTTCATCCGAAATTAATTCCAGCATCATCATTTACACACTCTCATGATATTCAAAAGCCATGACTTGCTTTCTTCCATGGAAGACACTATGTACTGCTCGCTCTTTTCCATGCAATGACAAAGAATGAAGAATTTTAAAGCTTCAAGGACACAAAAGCACTAGAAAAGAATCATAAGAGAGGTCAATATGATTCATACGCTGTTTCGTCCCCTTGGAATTATAAGGTTCTATCTGACATTTTTGTCAAAATTGAGTTATTCACATATTCATATTCTGTGACAACTTATTTACATTATGTGATGTTTCTTTTTTTAAGTTGTGTACATTTTGGTACTTTTTTTTAGAAAACAGAAAGGTTCTATCTACAAAGTCGAACTCTAACTTGGTTCTATAAGGTTCTATCTGCGTGAGCCAATCAGCATTCCGAAGGCACACACGGGACCAATCAGGATCAGCGTTCTTTGTCTTGTCGCCGCGACAGCGGAAGAGAGTTCAGATAAACGCTAAATCAGTGAAGAGAAGACTAAATTTCACACAACGCGATGTTTATTAGAAACCTCATGAGCGACTATTTTATTTACAATCTTGTCAATGACAGCAGCCCAAATTCCAGGGAATTACAGTCTTTTTGTGTGTTTTGTTGTATCTGTTGCTGAGGAGTTATTTTCAGTTAGACACCATGCTAACGTTAGCCAGCAGCGCTATTAAGAGGATAGGTTCAGGTTTTGTAGTCTATTTGCTTATTTCCAGTCACGTCATTGTCATACGAGGGAAAGTTATGTACATATTAGGTTATGTTTTAACCTTGATCCATCCTGTGTGCTTGAATTGAGCTGTATAGCTATACAGCTCTACACTATGGCATACTGGATTAAAGTGTATACTAGATTAAGTGAGATGAAATGTTAAATTTTACATTGTTGGTAAAAACTGAGTTGTTGCATAGTTTAAATATTTTAAATGTGAAATATTTTTAATTATATATAGTCAGTGAAACAAATTTCAATGTTTATTAAATTTTGTTAAACACCTTTGCTGAAGCATTGTCTGTTTTCTTGCAGTTTTTTTAGTCTTAAAATGTCTTAAATTTTACAATATTAAGCCTTAAAGGTCAAATAGTAAATAATTTATTGATGGGGTCTTAATTACAACAATAAACGTTAGCATGTTATTTCAGCCATACTGATGTCTAGAGAGAAAGCCATTTCACCTGTCCCACTTTCTGTGGAATAAAGTCCTGCTCAGATGTATTACAGTAGCTGCTTTCTGTCTAAACAAAAGGAAAATTAAACTTAAATGATTCCTGCAATAATGTGTTAAATTACCCATCATATTCCTACCTAAATTTAACATTTGCACTGGACAAAAGATTTAGCACTGCCTTTTATGCTTAACTTGAACAAGAAAAAAATATTCATTTAAAATATTAAATAAATGTCATAAAAACCATTAAATGTAACTTTCTCATGCATGTCAACACATTGTTACAACACTAATTTTATGTTTTAAAACAAATTATAAGCAAACTGTTTGTGTTGCTTAAATTATTGCTTCAATTAATTTTTTGGCAGATAGAACCTTATAATTCCAAGCGAAAAGTGATTTTTTAGAATGAGAAGGTTCTATCTGCGTTTGACCAGTTCCAAAAATCCCCATTTACAAATTTGAGAAGATTTTGATATTGTATATTTAGAATACATTTAGGGTCCCTGTCATTTTCATGTTTGAAAGAAACTTGTTCCCCATATAGGTTTTGCTATATGGAATGCAAAAACTTTGAAGCTCAGTATCTCAAAACTGCTCAGAATGCAGATAGAACCTTATAATTCCAAGGGGACGATATTCCAAATCTTCTGAAGCCAAACAATGGCTTTTCATGAGAAAGAGATGAAATGAAAGCTTTTTTTTGCGTGTATATAAATAGTTTTTAATGAATCAATTGATCCAGTTCACAAAACTGGTCTAAATGATTCAGTCACGATTGGACTGATACAGTTCACAGATCTGGTCACAGTGATTATCAAATTAAAGTTCCCTTGTTGTTGTTGTGCCGAATTTCGACTGCCTGCCAAATTATTACCCCCCTCGTTGAAGTCAGTACCTGATTGCCTAATTGTAACCCCACCCCTAGTCCTAACCACACCCCCACACCTAATCCTAAACCTGGATTATACTAGGGGGTAATAATCTGGCAGTGGTCAGAATTTGGCACAACACAGTCAATAATTTTATTCCTTAAAACTCATGTTTGATATTCAAAATGACATTTTTATGCATTTTTTCCTATGAAAATAATTTCTTCATGCCTTACAATTTCTCTACACCCTTGCTTCATTTAGTATACAGAGTTATCAACATGCAAATTAGTCTGCGCCTCCACTCAATCACACCAGCTCAGACTACCTGGTCCACCTGCTCAACTTTAGAAAACGCTACACAATGGTAAGTGGTAATATTGGTTTAATTCAGCCATGTTTGAACCAGAAACTGATTAAGAAGAAGTTATAACAAATTATACAGGGTCATCTACAAGTCGATGTATCAGAACGGTAATGCGTTTTATGTATTGCTCTCTACAACGTCAGACACATTAACGGTAATTGATTTGATTAGCCTTTGGCTTGACTGTGTTATCAAACAGCTAATAATGTGTTGCTAATGTTACACAAACCATGTTCCCATTCGCCATCTCAGAGTCAGACAGCTGCCTTCTAAAAATCATGCTTTGAACATCATAGAAAGTCAGTGGAGAGAGGCATACAAGTTCATCATAACATCATAACATACATAATTCACTTGCTATATTGCTGTATGTACCTGTTTCTTCCTGTGCACAATGTGTTAAAATGCCCACAGAGCAAGAAAACATTAGCTGCAGTAAAATAATAATAATAGAAAAAGCCCCGCCCGCACATTGACAAGTTTGGTTACAAGATTGTTGCGGTAGGAAACGGCCGGCTTCAAACCGTGTTTGAGAGACTGTCTTTGGTACACTACAGTTAAGAAGAAAATACTCAACAATGGTGTTGACTGATGAATTTGCACATGGTTTGTTTTAAAGCGTATTAAAAACACCACAGACATATAAAAAACATTAAAAATTTGATTTTCACAACAGGGGGTCTTTAACACTAGTAGAAAAGATTATCAGTAAACAATGACGTAAGTTTGATGATGTAAGCTACCATAGAGATTTAGAAGACGTGAAATTTAGAGAATAATTTTATGACACATTTATGGTGATTTTGTAGCTCCAGACTGTAGACCAGCGAATAGTACATTTCTTCAAATGTTCTCTTTTCATTTTCAGCAGAAGAAGAAAACACATACAGGTTTACGTGGACGAGTAAATGATTTGCATTTTTGGGTGAACTACCTCTTTTTAAAAAAAATTTAATATCAGCTTAGCCTCACATTCTTGCTCTATTTACAGTTCACAAATCAGGAAGTGTGGCATTAAAAAAAAGCCTTCTAGAGGGAAGCGGTGCATCATAGACCCTCTGTAAACTCTTCAGATGGCATCAAAACCCAAACACAACAAACCAGGTCAGATCACAGGCTCTTTATGCGAAGCCACGCATTAAAAATTCAGAGGCTGCACAAGTGCAGGAAACGGGTTGGATAAGATACTGTTCCGTATACAGGAAGGACCTCTGTGAATATTATGTTCAACTGATCACTCAAGACGACTGAGACATCATTTCTGTTTCATTTTTCCTGCCAGAAGCACAGAACATGTTCACCACACAATAGCTGAAGCTGATTGGTGATTCAATGGTAAAAATAGAAAAAAGGGCAAAGACAACCGATTGCTATGGAAACGAAGAGGCAGGCATCTATTAGTTCATAATGTACCAAAATATGCGGCTGTTTGAACAGCAAAAAAAGCAAAACATCAGAACCAACAAATTGTTTGTTTTCATTAAGAAGACACTTTCTGTTTTAAAGCAAGTTAACAACCTAAGATCAATCCTATTTCATGAACCAGTCCCTTCAGTGTGCTTGCTACAAAACAGTTGAACAAACTCTGAATTTAGATCAGGTTCAGTGGGTTCACAATCTCTCGCTATAAACATTCTCTGTAAAGAGTTTGTGGTTAACTGTGCACCTAAATATGTTACATCTGCACTAAATATCTGACTATTTTAATGCAAGCGAATCAACTTCATTTATTTAATTAATAATTTATAGAAGAGCTTAACATTTTTAAAGGCTTTATATATTCTAAAACTTGTATTTATAATAAATTCAAAATATAATTGCTTATGTGTAATGCATTAAGGATATTATATACTTCATATAAAATAAATATAATAAACAATAAGCAACAAAATTCAGGCAAATTCGTCTCTAAAATGCTTTCACTGTGAACTAATTTGGAGTAAGAAATACAGGGGGAGTGACTTTAGTTTAAATTGCATCAGATATAGGTTAGTTTGCTCACAACAGATTAAGTCCAGGAGCCCGTACCATGATGGTAGTTGAAGTAGATTAGTTTTGAGTTGATATAAAAAAAAATTAAAAAAAAATCAGACCAACCCAAGCTTTGTTGGTACCACGATGCTGATCATCAACTTTCTGTCAACTCAGGCTTTGATCCCGAGTTCATGGAGTGTGTGCACATTAAAGCGTGACATCAGTAGCGAACAGCCAATCACAGGCCTTGAAATATATATAGGTATACAAACATGTAAGCTCACATGTAGTGATTTTTGAAGGTTTACCAATTGATTCTAAATGGTATTTATATTATTTTCTGTATATATTTATATTCATTTTAACTAAATGCTTAATAATAATTGTTAGACTAAAATTGCTTGTTATGGATTAAGGGTATAAAAATTATATAATATATAAATCATATAAAATAATCATAATAAATAATCATCGCTATGATTTTGTCTTTAAACTTATTTTACTGTGTAGTGAACTTTAATTTGGAGCAAGGGAAACTGGGGGAGTGACTTTATTGTGTCAGAAATGTCTCATTTTGCTCACAGCTGACTGGTCCCATTTCAGTTTGAGATCTCTTACTTTGAACATAACCTGCCCCGGAGCAGGTTAGCCATGAATCATAGGTTACTATAATGATGAACATCGCTTAAAGTTGAGCCACTTTCATAGTACCTGAAACGCAGGGTTTGCCACAAACTAAACTGAAACATACCTGGCTATCTACCTAAACTGTCTTCATGGTATAGGCCCCAGTTCTGGTTTGCGATCTCTTACCCAGAAACCCCGATCTCTAACCCAGAATAAAACCTGCTCCAGAGAAGGTTAGCCAGAAATCACGGCGAAGAATGCAGACTACCTTCTTGAACCCGAAAAACCAGAGTTTGCTTAAACTAAACTCACACTTACCTGGGTAGCCACTGAAACCAGCTTTGTTAAACAGGACACAGGGGTTTGAAACTACATTCAATTACCAGACCAAATCTTCAACTACTAAGCCACACCTCCCCAACCCTGTGAAGTTGTTTGTGAAGAGGACTGATGCACCTACGGTTTTCCAAAGTAAATAGGTTTTAAAATCACTCACCTGGTAGAAGTTTTGCTTCTAGTTTCTTGATGGGCAGTTGAGGACTTTTATTTGAATCAGTCTGTGAAACATTAAGAACACTTAAAATCACCTAACCATTTTCAAGTATACAAGACAAAGTGTTGACTAGGTCTTTACTCTTACATTTTTCTCTTGACCATAGATGGAATATCAACACTTTTAATGAGTTGTCATTTCATATCAATATCAACATTTGTAACATCTTGTCAGTCAAATTGATTAATTGATTAATTTTGTGTCTCTGGAAAAGAGTTGCATTTGTTGCATTATGTTGAATATAAAAGGTTTTGTGTCTATTTGTTAATGGGGAATTTGTGGACAGATTAATGTTTTTAGATTTGTGGAGTAAAAACTTTCTTTTTTTAACTGAAAAGATAAAATTATACCCTTGTGGTAAGATGTCTCCCCATAACATGCTATTGTTATTATTATATTGTAAATAATCATATACTTTTTTGTAATTCATGGGGTTATTATCCAATAATTCCATGACACAGATGAACATTTCAGACACTGCTAATCGCTACTCGTTTGTTTTCCTTACAAACACATTGACAGATGCATCGCCCAGCACACGCTATTTAATTTAATGTAATTAATATTTAAATATGATACAATTTAAAAGTAAATCCACATTGTTCTTAAAGGAGGCATCTTCTCCCATCTTTCCCTACATGTCTGAAAACATGGTAGTGCCGTGGTCCTTTTTAGATATTAACTGAACAACAAAGTAACCACTGTGAACAGCTGACACCTAAGTTACAGATTATATCACTATCAAACCAAGTGAAGACTGCACTACAGTATGAGGTTACCAGTCGTCCAGATGTCAAACACATGGAGTGACACAGTTTTCTTAGCATAATAGTTTAATAAATGAGACTGATTACTCTTGTCTTTAGCTGCTAGTCGTTAGCATGCTAGTGTCTCACTCACCTGAAGTGGAGGAAGATAAGACTTAAAAGTAGGCTTCGTTTGTTTACCGGAGAACATCATTTAAACGGGACGATTTGACAAAAATGCGAACTGTAAATCCATATAAAAGCGTCTTAAAACTGTTAAAATGTAAGCCAAATTGTTTTTGGTTACTTCAGACCTTCAAATCCAGGGTTTCTTCAGTAGACGATGCATTTAAATGCATAATTTCCATAAATTCAAAAGTAGTTTTTAGTCTCTGGTATGCAAGCAGTAGTATCTCAGCTGGATCTGCTCTGTCCCGCTGAAGTCTCTTCGTTAGCGGCTGTCAAACTCAAACTTTTGCTGCTAGTTTCCCCACTCTAAACATTCACGTCATGTTCAGTCTTCTTGCTTGATTCAACAGTTTGAGTGTGCGTGAGTCCTGTGGTGCAGCTGCAGACGGGCTCAGTCCTCTAATTCAGCCTTCGTCTTCAGTTCAGCCATGTTTATTAAAGGCGAAATGGGGAGGTGCAGCGTGCTTTAGCTCTGGACCACAAAAACAGGAGGAGTGAGCTATGCCTATGGCGAGCCCTGTGGACCATTGGAGCGCTCTGTTTTTAAATACGAATATTCATGTTGTCCATTAAAATTAGAAAATGTACTTAGTACTTTAACACATTTATTTTTGAGTCAAAATGTGAACCTTGAGCTGGAATTTAGCCTACTAGAAATGTATATTCGAATGCAGAGAACACACTTTACAATTATTTCAAAAGCCCACTATTTAAATGAGTCGTAATTGCGAAAACAGCATGCACATTAATAGATAGTTTTCATATTATGGATATTTCAGTTCGAGTGTATTATTGGACTCTTAGCGCCACCTGCTGGAATGATCGGAATCCTCCACGCACGCACAGAGTTTCTCCAAGTGGCGCTCGCTGCAGAGCCAAATAATGGTCCAGCTCCCCTACTGGACGTCATGGTTTGAGCTTGACCTAGTCCAGCTAAAGGGTGGAAGGATAGAGTTACGGGTGATACATTTCTGCTTTACTCAGAACACACTCACTCAAATAGAATTATAAAATGTTATAATCCATTTGTAATTGGCTTGTAAAGGTAAAATTTCAATTGTAAATGGTCTGTAATGGTCGGTAAGAGTTTTTTTTTTTAATGTCTCATGCTCATGACGCTGCATTTATATGGTCATAAATGTGAAACGTAATATTGTGAAATATTACAATTTAAAGTCTCTATTTTCTATTTTTTAATATATTATACAAATATATGGTTAGAGTGAATTATTTTGTTAAGCCTTTTGGTTTGTTAGCCCGGGTTTGACTGCCGTTCATGAGTATGATCTGTCACAAGTTTCTCTCAAAATGTTGTCAAAGGTTCTTCAAAAAAGGTTCACCTTGAAATACAAGCTGTTAAAATATGAATATGAGATTACAAGGTTATGGCTGGGGAAAGATTTTTGTCAAATTTTAATACGAACATTTCATAGCATATAAGGATGAATTGACATAGAATGTAATTTTATAGAAATATGATATTAATAATAATAATAATATATTTATATAAATATAGAATTTTTCAAATATATAAAAATGAAAAACCTGGGTTTGAACTAGAAAAGCATCTTATTGGGGGCGGTCGTGGCCTAATGGATAGAGAGTCGGACTCGTAACCCAAAGGTCATGGGTTCGAGTCTCAGGTCCGGCAGGGATTGTCGGTGAGGGGAGTGAATGTCCAGCGCTCTCTCCACCCTCAATACCACGACTGAGGTGAGACCCTTGAGCAAGGCACCGTACCCCCAACTGCTCCCCGGGCGCCGCAGCAATGGCTGCCCACTGCTCCGGGTGTGTGTTCACGGTTCACTGCTGTGTGTGTACACTTGGATGGGTTAAATGCAGAGCACAAATTCCTAGTATGGGTCACCATACTTGGCCACATGTCACTTCACTCACTTATTGTAATCTTTTTTTCTTAATAGAATGTGACATCAGAATACATATATAAACCCCCAAATGTAAATACATAAATAGAGATAACATATACATCATTTTATAGATACATACAACAATAAAATTTGCTTCAATAATATTTCTATATTGTATTCTACCTTATGGTTCATTACAGTGATGTAGTACCGGTAATTTATTTTACGCAGCCACACTGCGCATATAGCACACGCTTTAATACACCCGAAATCATCTGGTGGGATTCCCTTTGGAATGACGCGCTGAGCGGCGCTCCTATTGGCCAAAGGCAACGCACGAAATTCTCCATTTATGGGTTGTTTGCCACTTTGATTCCGTCAAGCAGCAGCCACAAAGTTCAACTTTGTAGAGCAGACGCTCACTGCAGAACAGTCAGTGCGCTCGAGTTTACCGGTGCGGTGTATACTATTATGGAGCGACAACACTGGTCCTGAGGAGGCATTAAACAGCACGAGAGGCCAAAAGAGACCGTGACATCACACCGAGAATTTCAAGAGGTTTATTTTATTTTAATAAACAGTTACAAAACGGATTATAACAGAAGATCGGCTGCGCTGTAATATACGAATAAAAATGGTGAGTGAAAATGTATTTCTCATCACAGTCGCGTAAATAAACATAAGGGATACTGCTCCTGTTTTGTAAACAGTTTTCCAGCACCCTTATCGACATGCAGTAGGTTACAGCAGCTGCGTGGTGTTATTGTTTTCAACTTCTTTCTCATACCTATGGATGTGACCATGAACTTAATCTTAGAAGGTACTTATAATGTAGCCTAATGGGCATCATAAATTCTTAAAAGTCAGACATAAAGCTTTTCAGTGTGATCAAAATAAGTACTTCTACTCAAAAATAAATAGTTTTCCATTCTAGATGAATTACAGACATTTAAGTTTATCAGGGATACATGCACCTTATGCACATTTTAAGATGGCTTTTTTATTTGTTCTATGGCCACGTTATTATTATGAACATATCATGAATGTAGTGGCTGGTCTACTGGACAAACACCCTCAGCTGGGTGTCATGTTTAGCTATTGTTTGCCATACATCTCTTGTTCACTTAGACAGAAACAAACTCTCTGTCCCAGCCCTACTGAACAGGATGTATTGATACTGTTCCCAGTTACAACCCAGTTTCTTATCTTTTATTTCATTTTTTAATTTATTTATTTGTTTTTTTTAAGCACTGTGTTTATTGAGGCTCTGGACAGGCTTGGATCGATAGATCACTATTGTGTTTCCACTTTCCCAGATCAGCGTGCCAGTTACACACATTGTAGTTATTGTATTTCACTCATTATTAACGTACTCTTTCATGTCAACCTGGCTTAGTCTTACATAATAGTGAAAAACTGCAGGTTGCACACATTAGTGTCCATGGTTACAGCACACAGAGAGATGCAGGTAGATGTTGTTGCATGTGAAACTCACTTCCGTACTTATGCCTACAAGGATGGGTTGGGTTCTGCTTTGAATAAATATGTGTGCTTATGCGTGTGTCCACAATGAGACCGTTTCCTCTTGTTTTGGTGGAAAGTGACACCGTTTTTCATAGCTCCTCAAGCAATATTAGGCATCTGTTACACTTGATGGCTTTCGGCTTTGTATGATCCCAGATCCCATGGCAGGATGCTTTCACAGATCCTGCTTGTTTCACTTTCAGTGTTCTTTTCGGCCTGTCAGCTGGTAAAGAACAGGTACAGATCAGGTGAAAAACAAGTAAATCCAGTTCAGCTGTCTCTTCAGCACAACACAGAGACATTCTCTGCAAGCCATATAGCCGGTAGAACTAGTTTTTCCTTGGGCTTTGCACATATGGGACAAACCCTTTCTGTAGATGATCCATGCTGCCTCTGGTATTTAGTATGTGTTGCGATATTATAATTCGGTCTTCATAAAGGATTTTTGTGGAAAGAATAAGCATACTTGTTGTTGGCTGTGCTCATGTGGTCCCAATATTACAGATACTTATAAGTGGTCCATCCAGTGGTTCTATAAACTAGGCTTAAACCAGTATTATTAGGTGATTAGTGTGTACAAGCATTATTAACCTGCCTGTAAATTCTCCACCCATTTCTATTGTCACATATGATGCCAAACTCGGTGTGACCTACAAGTATCTATACTATAGAAGTCTCTATACTATAGAAGTCTCTGTGTAATTAATAGGTGGAGTTTTGAGCTGTTTTTGTTTTGACTGCAGTTTTACGTCAGAGTATCCTTTATGAGCTAACTCATTTTGGTCATGAGCTCAAAGGATATGGAATGATTTCCGAAAACTGAACCAGCGGTTAATGTCTGTTACACAACAGTACCTAATTTTATGATGTATAACAGCTGTGCAATTTTAGGTTGATTATGTAATATATCATTCAGTTACCTATATGCCTGATCTGCTGTATTTAGAAAAACATTTCATAAAGCTTTAATTAGAGGACATTTTTGTCCATATTGCCCAAGATCAGGCTGAACACATTAGGCCACAAATCCAAGATAAAATCTTGCTTGTTTCCTCTGCAGTGTTTAGTGTATCTGGGTCCAGTGTACTTTGGTCTCCATATTTCAGAAGCAGGTTTACAAGGTTACGCTGCATGGTAGCTTTGTTATCTCTTGTCCTCTTTCTTTCTCTGCCAGATACTGAATAGTAGGTCAGTATGGCAGCATATGTTTTGCATTAAGAGCTGCAGAGGGGCGGTACATGCTGAGTAACATCCCCCCTATTCAAGGCTTCTATGTCACACCGCAACAGGATTGCTGAGGAATCCAGACTCTTTCTGAAAGAGTCAGCAGCCCTCACCTAAACATAAGAAAAGTCTAGCAGGATGGATGAAATCTGTGGCCCCCATAAGTCAGCCCTTTCATTTATGGGGGTTATTTTTGTACATTAACATATTCCAGTCATGGCAATGAATTTTCCTCAATATCAGCGGGCCTCTTTGATGCTGTTTTATTGCTGGTTCTGAACTACTCTTAACTGAGATTATTAAAAACATCCAATTCAGAACTTCACTCACAGTAGCTTAGAAATAAAAGATAATATCCACTGATGTGTTCAAGTTAAGATTTATATGGTTTGTTTACTGAACAAGTTGAAAAAGATGAATGAAAACATCAGTTAGACTGAAATAAGCCCTTAATTGAAAAATCTCTATTGACCTTTTCTTTGTGATGTGCACCATATGTTGATTAACATATTTTTTCTTGTGGTGACTCTTTGAATGGTTTTTTCTATTGACTTTAGCCCTGTTAAATGTGAATTTAAGTCACTTTCTTGAGATCATGAAGGTAATTTTGCTGAACTCTAGTGCTACATTCACCTACAACCCATCCACAAACAGGGGCGCCTCGATTGAAATCGTGATCATGTTCTGGGAGGGACGTTCTCCGTCAGGCCCCATCTTTGATCTGGGCCCTTGGAATCATCCTAACCTTCACCCAAATTACAGCGCCCCTGTCCACATACACTACTGTTCAAAAAAGTGTAGGGTCAGTAAGATTATCTTTTTCTTTCTTCTTTTCTTTTGTTTAAACAAATTAATACCTTTATTCAGCAAGGATGTACTGAATGATCACAAGTGACAGTAAAGACATTTATAATGTTACAAAAATAACTTTTTGAACCATCTATTAATCCTGATTAAAAAAATCAATGAAAAAAAATCATGGTTCCCATAAAAGTATTAAGCAGCACAAATGTTTTTAACATTTTCAACACAATATAGGCTAAATGTTTCATATTAGAATGATTTCTGAAGGACCATGGAGTATTTTTTTTTTTTTTTTTTATCAAATAAATGCAGCCTTGGTGAGCATGAGACTTCTCAGAAAAACATTTTATTGGTAAAAGCAATATAGAAAGGACAAAAAAAAAATAAAATGCTTCATAGGTGAAGAGAACCAGAAAGAATGAGCACTTCAGGCTTTAATCAGTCAGGGTGCTAATTAATCAGGGTGCTAACCACTAGGCCACAGTTTTAACAGTATTTTTATTTTGATTACTCGTGTGAAATCTCACTTCATCTGCATAAAAAGCTGACTAGACGCTATGCAGAGCAGGCCCAGTTTCCTTAAGGAGTTGGTTTTGAGAGATGGGCTTTCAGCTGTGAAATGAGATCATTGTCACTGTGCTCCTGCCAGCTCACGTTCGACTCCTCTCACCTTGCCTCTCCTGTTTCTCTCATCTGAATTAGCCTCTTATGTGGATTCACTGGTGCTACCGGCTTCTGAAAGCAGGTTAAGGGGACTGGCGAAAACATGATACCAAATATTTTTCAGTTTTGAGAGTGGATATACTGTATGCTTGTGTGCATCATAAACAGACAGAAGGTGTACAGAAAAGGCTCTAGTTAATAATATACAGTATGTGCACATTCATGTCTGATGTTTGCTTGCTGACAGAACAGCTCGTAAACTGCAATAAAAGCCATAATGATTGAAACGGATATTTAGTATCTTAGTTGGATATTGTAGAATTAGATTTGTACTACATTTTCTTCTAAGTTTGCATAGAAATAGAAAACAGCAAAGAGTCATGAGCTGGTGTTTCTGTGTGTCTGTCTGCTGTATAGTTTCTGTTGAGGTGACCGTGGCTGACTAGGCTGTGTTTACTCAGCAAACTCAACTCAGGGCTACTGAATGACTTGTGCTCAAATATTCTCACACGCCTTAGAGGTAAATGCAAGTGAGAATGTCACAGGCAAGGCCATAACAGCACTACTTAAAAGAGGATTTATATAGGTTATTGTTTCATATTGCCAGTCTCTTTCCTGGCATACACTTCTGGCAAAGGCTCTCTGTTGGCATATGGTTCCATGAAGAACCTTTAACATCGCGCTCTTAAAAATAATGGTTCCAAAAGGGGGATGCCATAAATAACCATTTTTGGTTCCCTAAAGAACCTTTTAGTGAACAGTTCTTAAAAGAAGCATTTTTTTTTTCTTGGTTTTAAGAACATTTTAATAATTTAAAGAACCTTTTTCCACTATAAAGACTCTTTTGTGCTATGGAAAGGTTCCATGGATGTTAAAGTTTCTTCATGGAACGATAGATGCCAATAAAGAACCATTATTTTTAAAAGCTTGGAACCTTTCCATTGCACAAAAGTTTCTTTATAGTGGTAAAATGTTCTACACACTTAGAAAAAAGGTTGTGTACTTTTACTGAAAGGTGATAGCCAAAAATAGTTATTTTATGGCATCACTGCAAAAACCCACTTTTGGGGCATTTGTTTTATAGGAGTGAAAGTACAAACATTATGAAGAAGACTGTACCTTTTTTAAAATTTTTAATATTCACACGTTAAAGCATAACTTCCTGTTATGCTTTTCTGGCCCAAATATCACTGTGTGTTTCCTCAGACCGGTCAGTTTTAGTGTCTCTGTTTATCTGTAAAACTGACCGTGACTCTTTGAACACATGCTTCTCTTGTTCCTCCAGCACAGCCCGTGACAAATTTGTTCACTGACGTGATCAGTCTGTATCTATTCATGTATTTGCATGTGCTTTGTTATTGATGGGGAACTGTGCTCTGTAATTCAGGTGACTAAGACATCTGAATATCCTGGCTTAAAGACACAATCTGAGATTGCTGAAATAGCTCCACGAATATTTCACATCGATAACATAGCACATAGCTGCTGTCAAAATATAGTAGAGTTGTAATAGAAGACACATTGGTACAGTGGGAGTAGTGAAGGAATAATAGTGAAGTTTAGTGAATAAAGTGAAGTTTAAAGATTTGAATAATGACTAAATTAAGATTATGACCTCAGTTGACAAGTCAGACCACTTGAATGACTATAATTGCCCAAGATAAGATTTTTCAAAGCTTTATGCAAAAGAGTGATGCAATGGAGCGTCAGCCAATGGGAGTGCAGAAAGTGGCATGCTGCCTAATGCAGCTGAATATTGCAGCTGAATAAAAACACTTGCTAGAAACCATAAGATCTTTAGCATGAACAGGACTTTGATTTGACCCATAATCACCTCGGTCATCTCCATGTTATTCACAGTGCATGAGGCCAACAATATTCATCCTGTGTCATTTCCCAGAGGAAGTATACAAAGCTCTTCTTTCAGATGAGGGCCAATCAGCCATTGCCAGATAAATCTGTCACTAATATTGTTTTCTAGTTATTAGTTGTAGCTTATTTTCAATGGTTAGCAGATTCAGTGATTTTAAAAAATCAATTTAAAAAATGCAAAGAATTATGGGAGAAAACTTTGATCAAGTGAATAAACTCTGTGTTTCATTGATGTCAGGCATTGAGGGTCAGAACAATTGAAATTATTTCTGACTGTTTTGATGCTTAATACAATGAAAAAATGTTTTCCTTCTTGCTGAGTCTCTTGCTGAGCCTTTGAAAGCTTTTGTCATTTTCAAAAGGAGTCAAGAGATCAGACGGTGCCGTGCCTGATGCACATTATTGGAGGAATGTAAATATTTGTGCTTTTGATAAACCCCTGAAAGAGCTATGTAAAAGCTAGAGGCATGTGTTTGGGTGACCATTCACTTTAGAACCCCTTTAACTCAATTTTCCAGACCTTCACGTCAACACATTTGCCAGTGGCCAGAATTACATTGTTATACATTAAGTATGTTAGCATATTTGGTCAGCTTGTGTCCTTCATAATCAAAGTAATAAATCATTTTAAAATACATGCTTATTTTTTTAGGTCAAGCTAGTGCAAACTTCACATATCTGAATGCTCAAATGCTGTGACTCTATATTGCATGTTTTTACACTTGAATAAAGTTAAGTAAAATAAAAATACATTTGAGATTATAATATGCAAATATGTGTTTCAGCACATTATAAATTTAGTTCATGCAAAGTAACAGGGTGTAGCTGGGCTTAGATTTTGTCAGAGCAATGAGTCACATGGTGCGACACTATAATATATAATACAGTAGTTAACATTTGAAGTGGATCAAAAAAGTTAATCGAAGTTGTCCTAAGAAGAAGGTTTTAGGACAACTTTGAAAGGTTTTGATCCACTTCAAATGTTGACTACTGTGTATATATATATATATATATATATATATAATATATATATATATATATAATATAATAAAATATCATGGACCCACCGCACTAAGTAGCTCAAAATCATTTGGTGTTGGCATCGGAAATAATGAAAAATTATGATTTTTATAATTGTATTTTAGATTAGATTTTAAAATTGTAATTATTCTATTATGTAATTGGTAAAGATGGAAATTGTGCCACCTTAAAGGGATAGTTCACCCAAAATTGAAAATTATCTTTACTCACCCTCAAGCCATCCTAGGTTCAGGGTCAGAGGTCTAGTACGCGAGTCTAGTTCCGACGGAACTAGACTCGCGTACGGCCGTTCCCAGAAGCCAGTTATTATTGTTTATAAAGTTTTTAATATGGATATTTTTCTCACAAAAATGCATCGCTTCACTTCAGAAGGCCTTTATTAACCCCCTGGAGCTGTATGGATTACCTTTATGATGGATGAATTTTTTGGGCTTCAAAATCTCGAGCCCCATTTACTACCATTATAAAGCTTGGAAGACCGAGTATATTTTTTTTTAATATAACTGATTGTGTTCGTCTGAAAGAAGATAGTCAGATTGCTTGAGAGTAAATCATGGGATAATTTTCGTTTTTGGGTGAACTATCCTTTTAAGTCTAAAGAAATTTTTTAAATAATAATAAAAAAATGGATAATGTTGATGTTTTATGGTGTTATGCAAAAAAAACAAATGAACACAAGGTTTCATTTTAATATGACATGTAATATAATATAATAAAACATGTTTTGTGTAACATAACATGACCTGTTCAGCATCCCGAAACAGTATTGGACAATTATTAACATGAATGCTGTAGTACTTTCATTTAACCTCAGTAATCAAGTAAATTTAAGCTGTCTGGCTATCAGATTGATAAAGCTGTAGGCTTGGCAGCGGCACTAATGCGAGATCTCGGTTTTCTGTTTCTGATCAGAACCATTACTCAGTTGGGAACTGGGAGATTTCTTCTCGTCACTTGCCAGCTCCCATTTCCCGTTGGCTATGAGTAATACCCCCTGATCCAAAACATTCCTCTGCTGGTTCTGTTTACTCTTCCCTGATTCTGCCATCACAAGTAACTCGCACACAGGCCTGACCACAGCAAAACATCCCGCTGAGTCTCACGGCTCATTCCACCCTGTCTGTACAATTACAGTAGATGTTAGAACTGTACTGATATTAGATCAGTTTGAAAGGATGACGTCAACAAACACCACTGCCATAGACCTGTCCGACTGGCCCTTCCATACCCTGTATACGGTAGTGCACTTAAGCGCATTCTCCTCATTTTTATGTAGGTGTGCTCGAGGGTGTTGCTCAGTCAGGTTTCTTGATTCTTAAAGATCAGCTCAAAATAGCAGTGAAATAGCTTGAGGTTACATGGGCTTCGCTGTTGTGTTTAATCAAGTTCCCACACATGCCTGACTTTGATTAATGACCTCATTACAAGCTTCTCATGTGGGCTGGTAATGTGGCCCCTATGTTGTGTTGTATCTCTGTGAATCTGTGGAAAATTTGTTTAGACGGGACAGTTTTATGAGGCAGAAGTTATTTATGCACCGGAGCACTTGTAGTACAGTAGCCACCCTGACTGCAGCACTTAAAGGGCACAATATGTAATTTTTCGCCACTAGAGGTCGCTTATTCAAAACAAAGGCGTAGCTTGATGATGCCTTGATTTTGTGGAATCATGGGAGGTGTTGTCTTTACATCTACAGCCAGTGGAAAAGAATCCGACAAGTCACGGGCAGAAATCATATTCATGGATGAGATGTATTCATGTATTAAAGATTTATTAACATTACTGTAGTATGAAGCAGGGTGTGGCTGAAAGCCGTTGAAGCGGAACGAGGCCGCTGGAGCAATTGCTAATGAGAGACAAGCACGATACACGGCTCGAGAGCAGTGGAGCTTTTATTATGCCGCAGACGAGTGCTTCCGCTTCTTCTGGTCATGAGTATGTGGGGTAACGCAGCGCTGTTTTATCATATTAGACACATTTGTGTGTTGAAAGTTGTTATAATGCTACTCTGCGTTCGCTTGACAATTGTTGCACGTTGCAGTAAGCTAGATTGATATTAGGCATGGTAAAACATGGTACTCGCAGTAAGTCAAGGAAAAGAGATTTAAACAATAAGACTTACTGCGTTGAGCTATAAAACATGATTAGTTTTCTGTCGATGAATGTATCCAAACAGTTGCTCACCTGTCTAATAAAACACATAATATATTAAAGCGTCTTTGGTGTTTCCATGGTTTCTACAACATAAAACCGGAAATCGAGGATAACGCGGGTATGATATATTGATAGGCGACGCACGGACACAGTCCATGTCCTGGTTGAAACTTATTTCTCTGGATTTAAACATTCTTGGAAATATTTGGGATCATGTAAGTACACAAGTCAACAAAATATATAACACTGTTCTAGTGGTTTTTGGATATTTTAATCATATTCACATCATATTGTGCCTTTCAAGGGATATTCAGCCAAAAAAAAAAAAAAAAAAAGAAAACTTTGTCATCATTTACTCATTCTAATGTTGTTCCAAAACCGACATTTTATTTCTTCTACATAAAAGAAGATATTTTGAAAGTCTACGAGGTTCAAACAACATTGCACCCTACTGAGATTGAGACATTTTTCAAAATATCCTCTTTTATGTTTCACATAAGAAAGTCATACAGGTTTGGAACGACTTGAGGGTGAGTAAATGATGACAGAATTTTCAATTTTAGGTTATCTATCCCTTTAAGAGTTTGGCTCTTAAAGCAGATATTGGTTCTTGTTTTAACGTCATTTGTGGAAAGACAAAACGGGTATGGAAATTACTTTTACTACTTGAATTTCTTGGTCAGCTTCCTCTGTGAGACACTCCTTTATTTTGAACCAAATGATGATTAGGTGGCATTTGTTTGTGAACATAAAAAGCTGCATAAAATGGTTACATGTTCTCCAACCAATACGCCTATATAGGTCGTTTGTCACTTCCCTGAAATACGACCCATAGGAGCGTTTGCTAAAGTTGCGCCCCTATCGACAACAGGACACTTTCATTTTAATGCATTGTTCCCTTTTATCTGCATCATATTTCGGGTTTCGCGTAGCTCAATTGGCAGACCATTGCAATATATAACAATATGCAATCATGTGATCATGCGATATTGGGTTCGATCCCAGGGAACGCATGTGCTCATAAAGTGTATATGCACTATAAATCACGAAGGGAAGGGAAGGGAAGGGAAGGGAAGGGAAGGGAAGGGAAGGGAAGGGTAGGGTAGGGTAGGGTAGGGTAGGGTAGGGTAGGGTAGGGTAGGGTAGGGTAGGGTAGGGTAGGGTAGGGTAGGGTAGGGTAGGGTAGGGTAGGGTAGGGTAGGGTAGGGTAGGGTAGGGTAGGGTAGGGTAGGGTAGGGTAGGGTAGGGAAGGGAAGGGAAGGGAAGGGAAGGGTAGGGTAGGGTAGGGTCATTAATAAAAAAAAATAGTTGTGCTAAATGGAAATAGGACAAATGGTGTAAAAAGTCCACACTTTGCATTTAAATGAACACGCATTTTGATTGGTAACGACAGTCATACGTCATTTCATGACGACAGATGTAACACGACACTGTCATTATTTTTACGCCAGCTGACTTTAAAACGTAAATATAGGTAGTAATAAGGTGCTTGAAAAACGACCTATAGGGTCGGGGTTTTTTTGGAGGATATTCTCAATGGTTATTATCCACTTGCCTTTGTGTGGGATATCAAACACAGAAAAAGCCTTCCTAATGTTCATGCTTGGAGAAATTGCACCTCGCTAAAAGGTATAAAGGACCATAAATCTGCCCCATTAACATAGCCTTAGGCTTTTATTTATTCATTGGAGTGCATCTGTGTGTTCTGGGAAGACCTTTTTCATGTATCTTTTAAAAGCAGACAATTAGAGGAGCCATAAGCCATGACTGTTTCTAAGCAGAATATAAAGGTCATTTTTAAAGCATGGGCATATATTACCAGTTCTCATAGTCAACTGAAATACTTGGCAAAAATAAATAAATACTTGTTTTTTTTTTTTTTTTTGTAGTCAACTAATCAACTAGTTGATGTCTTCAATTTGCTTAAAGTAAACAGGATTAGATGACGTATAATCATGTTTACTTAGAGAAATTCATTTTTTTGGCCAGCATTTGAAAACTGGATATGTATAATTTATTCTGGAAAAACAAACCTTGTTAAAGAAGCATATGTATTTTGTCTAGCTACAGTTTATAATCCAAGACCACCCAATACTCTTACATTCAAGGGAGAAAACTCCCTCTTAATGAATATTAAAAATACACATTCTATACTAAACTCTAATTTCTTCTGATCAGCTATCACATTGTGCAGCAGTTTCAGACAAATTACATGTCGAGGAAGCTTGTTACATCACAGCCTAGTTGGTTGATCATTTTAGCAAAGGTCCATCTTAAAAGGAGTGTGGGATGCTAAGCACAGATATTTATATATTTATATTTTTGGGAAGTGTATTGAACATGAATGGGGAATACAATGATTTGTATATATTGAATTGTCAGGAGATGAGATGACTTCCTTGATCCTGAGTTTAAAAACTGCTGTCTATATGGTGATGCATCGTCACCTTGTCTCATCAGCTGCACTATTAGAATTTCAGCACCGTTTTTAGAATCCTAGTCTAAACATAATCCATCTCTATGTGTACTTCAGGGAAAATGATGGCGTTCCAGACTTCCCCATCAGACAGAATGTGCTACATTCTTTTCCACTGCCTTCAAAAGCAAGCAGAAATAATATGGTGGGCTGAACTTGGAAACCTTGGCACAGAGTTTCCCGGCGGTAGCCAGACGCTTCAGAGCCACTCCTATCTCGGTTTACACAAACCCTCTGTGTTTGCTGTCTCTGGAGAGATGCTATAGTCAGCCCTGCCTCCATTGCCATGTCTTATCCAGAAACCTCTCTCTGCTCCTCTGGGTGTTCTCTCCCAATCTCTGTTACCCAGACCAACGCCCCTAGAGGTGTTTTACTCCATACGTAATCACTGGGATTAATTACAACTTGATTATGTAATGCTAGAAAACAAAATCCCTTATCCAAATCAACAAACATGATGACTTATTTAGAATGTGTAATGTGTTTAAATTTATTGCACACCTATGATTAATCTAATCTCTGGGCTTGGTACTTTGTTTAAAACGTCACTGCAGTGAGTTTTATTCAGCAGTTGAGACTATTTGTGTCCTGAGTGTTTTCAGTCTGGGTTATGGATGGGCCTGTTTCGCTTGAACACATTGCAGTGGTGATTTTACTAGCCTGTTGTGTCTGTGTCCAGGGTTTACTACCACTCAGAATGAAAGACTACCACCGTGAACATAGTCCAGGCAGGGATTATTTCTGTCAGGCATTTTCCAGGACCACTTAAGACTGTAAGGTCTTCATAACTGGCTGCTGTGTGAAGTGTCTAATGAAAATACCATTATACACTTTTACATTTTGGCCGGGGATACTCATCAGTATTGATTCCCTTCTGACATTGGTGAAAGTCAGAGGGTCACACTTGTTGTAGTCACACTTATACTTGAAGTTTTTTCTTTCATTATCACACCAATATTATATTTTAATGCATCAGATTGCTAATAATACTGTATATTGAATTTTCATTTTTGAGCGAACTATCACTTTAAGAGCCTGATGAAGGTAGAAACATATCTGTTATGGAGTCCCAACTCAGTTCACCCTCTTTTTAGAATATTTTACCTTAGTCTTATAAAAACAAGGTTTTAATCAAGTGCTTAGCAACAATTACAACTAGGGAGACATTTTTTCTGTTTTCTTTAATACAGAATTTTTTTTTAACTTAAAGGAACACTCCACTTTTTTTGAAAATAGGCTCATTTTCCAGCTCCCCTAGAGTTAAACAGTTGAGTTTTACCGTTTTTGAATCCATTCAGCCGATCTCCGGGTCTGGCGGTGCCACTTTTAGCATAGCTTAGCATAGTTCATTGAATTTGATTAGACCGTTAGCATCTCACTCAAAAATGACCAAAGAGTTTCAATATTTTTCCTATTTAAAACTTAACTCTTCTGTAGTTACGTCGTGTCCTAAGACCGACGGAAAATGAAAAGTTGCGATTTTTCTAGGCCGATATGACTAGGAACTATACTCTCATTCCGGCGTAATAATCAAGGAACTTTGCTGTCGTACCATGGGTGCAGCAGGCGCAATGATATTACGGTAAAACTCAACTGTTTAACTCTAGGGGAGTTGGAAAATGAGACTATTTTCAAAAAAAGTGGAGTGTTCCTTTAAAGGGATAGTTCACCCCCAAAATGATAATTCTGTCATCATTTACACTCAAGTTGTTCCAAACCTGTATAAATTTCTTTGTTTTGCTGAACACAAAGGAAGATATTTTGAAGAATGTTTGTGACCAAACAGATCTGGGGCACCATTGACTTCCATAGTAGGAAAAATAATACTATGGAAGTGAATGGTGCCCCAGATCTGTTTGGTTATTCTTCAAAATATCTTCCGTTGTGTTCAGCAGAACAAAGAAATGTATAGGCCTACAGGTTTGGAACAATGTGAGGGTGAGTAAATTTTCATTTGTGGGAGAACTATCCCTTTAAACACACTTTTATATGTTTCTGAATGCTCTTTATCAACTGCCTTTTTTTTTTTTTTTGTCTTACTTTGCATAGAGCTTGCATTTGGTAAATCCAAATGGGTTCACGCACCACTTCTCAAATTATGCGCTGTGTAATCGTGACTGGTACACTGGCATATGCAGATAACCACTTCACATGGCACACTTAACATGGAGAGTTTACAAGTAATCTCATGTAGAGTATAATTGGCAGCAGAAGTCATGATTTACCACCACATTTGATTTGATATTTATTTTCTTTGTTCACTGTTCTTTATTTGACTTTACTGGTATTTTTTTTTGCTAAAACTTTGAAGTACTGTCTTTTCCATCTAGGCCCAAGTGACTTAATCAGAAATGTGAATCTGTAAAATGTTGAAAAAGATTCCTGAAATAGCTCTCAAAGTTCATTACGCATTCCTACCTTAATCTGCCATTAGCACTGCCAGGTCTGAGCTGGATTCTCAGCCAAACCGCAGTACTCTGGGCCATATGCTAAATGCATTAAACTGAGAACCAGACTGTGTCTTGTAGCTTTAACTGCCTTCTGATTGTATTCATTCATCACAGATTATATTTTCAGTTGAGATGCATACTTAGTGATTCTGAGTGATTTCAGCTTTCTCTGTCACTTCGGAGTAAAAGATTAGGGCTAACCTGATCCCACTTCAGCTCTGCCATCCGTGTGTGAATGCAGGTCCTCTGTGTGAAATCCAGATGGTTGTAAGGAGAGGATAGTTGGAGGAGGTAAAAACTTTGCCGCCTTATTGAATCAAACCCAGCCATTTCCTGTGCCTGAGTCTGCGCTCCGCTCCACACTCTCCATATAAGGCAATGGTATTTGCATGAGGGAACGGCCTGACTTGTCAGTATGGATCTAAGACTGGTGCTGCTGACGTTTTTCAACTGCTGTAGGATTACAGTGGGGAAATGATCTGTTACAGTATTTTCTGGCAGGGTTCTGCAAGGACAATGGATTTTTCACTCATTTTTATGAATGAAGCATTCTTTCTTTCTGTAATGTTTTTTTGTACAGTTTTCTAAAACTGCCTCATATGTAACAAGTGGGTATAATGAAGGCCAGATCTTCATCTGTGTTCATATGTGACGCCAGCGAGACTCGGTGGGCTGGATAATGTTATTATAGCCTCCCTCATTAGTAGTATACAATATATACTCTCCAGATGTCATTCAACAGTATGGAGAGTCACATTACACTGACCACACAGCTGCTCCTTAGTCAATTAATACAATGAATTTCCTAATTGATTATGCAGCCATTTGGATTACTCAATTATGCTTTGTCAATTGCACCATCTCTCAGTTAAATATTTCCAGATTATTTGCCGTTGTCCATGGCAAAGCGGTATAACATGGTGCATTCAAGTCATGTCGGAAAGATCATATTTACAATTTGAAGGCACATGAATGCTTCCATGTCTGTAGTTAAAGGTAAATTTGTTGAAATGGGTGGTCTTTTTCTTTTTTTCTTCAACACACCTGATGTGCATTCTTTTTTTTCTTTTTTTTCATCATTTTGTAGAAGTTGTATTTTTGTAGGACTTCCCAGAAGGACTTACACATTGTTTACATGTCCCTCGTATCATGCTGCATACTCGCATTTTCTTATTTCATATAAACACAACTTGCATTTACGAAGTTGTTATCTTCCTGCTGTTTTTAATGAGCGAGCATTAATGTAAAGTAGTTGGGGTTGAGATATTTTATGCTAAATTATTTTAAATCCTGATTTATGCCTTTCCAGGGAGTTTTGGGTTTTGGCCTTGCATGGTGCAGATGGGTATCATTTTTGTTATGGTGTAAATAATGCTTGCTGTTCCTGAGTGAACCACAGCACAAGCGTAGTGAACTTTAGCCTCTCTGGTTTCCGGTGTTCCTTTACAAAACGGAACATTTTCATCCCCAAATAAGCCTAGTGGGACCAACTATAGCTCTTTTAAAAGCAGAGATGCTGTTTTCTCTCTTTTGCTTGACTTTGTGTGGTCTGTAACTTTCAGTTTTGGACAGTAGGTGTGGTCATTCTCCAGAAGGAAGAGAGTAAAATTATGGTGATGTGCTTTGTCTAGTCCATAAATGTGTTTTTTGCTCAATTTTCTGTGGTTTAATTGTTTACCAATTAGAATAGTTCAACGCATGAGGGAACAAGATGTAGAAATTATCAAATTAAATATGTGACAAGTGAACAGTAAGATCATGCTAAATTATTAATTCAATTAATATTCATGAGATAAGCCAACCAGTGATGTCTTCATATTATGATGATTATTATTATTATGATGATTATTATTATTATTATTATATAAGTCCCATTTAAGCCATTGTGTGTTCGCATCCTGTTTTGCGTTTCTTTGCTTTGGCTCACAATTTATATGGAACATGTGCTGGGAATGAAGATGTTCATCTTCTTTCCAGGTGTTTATGTGTCCCGTGGTGTGACAGAACTCAAACTTTGTGAAAGAAAGGTTTAATAGGATTAGAAAAAACAGCCACAGGACAATTATCTCTCTCTCTCTCTCTCTCTCTCTCTCTCTCTCTCTCTCTCTCTCTCTCTCTCTCTCTCTCTCTCTCTCTCTCTCTCTCTCTCTCTCTCTCTCTCTCTCTCTCTCTCTGTGTGTGTAATATGTGCAAGAATAAACTAAACAAAACAGTCTGTAAAGATCTGAAAGAAGTGTTTACTGTTCTGTTTAAAACGCTGCCTTCCTCATTAATTGTTTTTGAGGCAGTTCCGCTACTAATAATGTTCAGGTGAAGTACCTATTGTTGTCATGGTGTTCAGTGGTTATTGTGTTTCTTTATTTTCCTGTAATTTACCTCAAACTTGTACTGTGCTCGTTTACGATGGCAAGTTAATTAGTCCTTGAAGGGAGGAAAAAAATCTTCCATACTTGGTCTGCTTCTGCTTCCCTGCGCCGCTAGATTGAGTTTTTCAGACTGTGGAATGTACAATTTTGAGAATGTTAAATGACTTTCCAGTTTACCTCATATCATTGTCATGGCATTCTTCAGCTTGGGAAAATTGCTGTAAGAAAAGAATGGACAAATGTGGCCTTCAAATCAGACTAATGCACTAATGACTGAACATAACAGAGGAAAATGTTTAAAACAGCAGTGCGTTTGGATCATGTGCTCTCCAAAGCGGTACACTCATTGTCTATGTCTGTCTGGCTCTCTTTCTGTATCTGACCTCTTTTCTTGAGTCACACTCATTGTACGCATCTCTTTTGATATCCTGTTAAATGCACTTGAGGCTTTGTGTCATTCTGAGTAAGGGGCTGGTTCCTCACAGGGCCATTGTAACCTCAGAACGGTAGCCAGAAGCCGTTGACTCACGTCCCATGATGAATGACCCAAGCTCTCAGGAGACACACCCTCTGCAAAAACATTACCAGAACGGAAGCAAAAGGAGGCCAAAATGGGAAGGGAGGTAAAAAGGGGGACAAGGGAGAAGAGGAGGAATGGTGAGAACATCAGAAGAAGATCAAAAGAAGTGTTTGTAGTGCTCAAGGAGCTTTAAGGAGACTCCTGACCATGCACTTTTCATCGGTTTAGAAAAACAAAATCAACATCTGCTGCGGTGAAAAAGAACGGGCTGTGTTAAAAGTGCTGCAGGCGGGGAATTGGACGCGGTCATTTCGCTGAGTGGACGGTTTGCTCACATTAACTGTTGTCAGCAATGTACTGTTTATCAGTGTTCATGACTGAATGAGAGTCAGAATAGAAGTAAAGTGTGTAATGTTTCTGTCACTGGAGCCATTAAACATGATTGAAAAATATTGTTTCTGAACAGGTTTATCAGCAACTTCCTAACTCCCCATCTGCCACTGTACAGCCAAAAAGGTTCGGTCCATTGGGGTTTTCATGATGCCTTAAAATTGGCTAATAATAAGAAATCTGCTGAAGTATCACAATATCAAATAGAAATTCATTCATACCCTGCTGATAAAAACATCTTAAACCAGCCTTAGCTGGTTCATTTGTCTTAGCTGCAGTGTTATTTTAGTACTATTGTAGTATTTAATAATATTTTGAATGTTTTATTTTTATATTTTCAGTTTTAGTAATTTTTATGGGCTTTTGTCATTTTTATTAGTTTTAATAATATATTTCTATATAGCGTTTATTAATTTTCATTTCAGTTTTAGTAATTTTAGTATTAGTTTAACCTTATTTTAATTTAAGTTTCTTGAAGTTTAAGTTTTTCCTGTAATATTACATTTTTATTTCAGCCTTATTTCAATTACCGAAAAACATAGTACAAAATTTTAGTTTTAGTTAACAATAACAACACTTTTTAGTTGGTCTGCTGGCTGGTTTTAGAGTGATTTTGAGACTGGGAGGCCATCTTAAACCAGCTAAGACTAACAAACATGCTAAGGCTGGTTTAAGTAACTTTTTAAAGTTGTTTAAGTACTTTTTTTAGTGACAGAGTAATTGTTGTTGCTTGCTATACCACCAGTATACCATGCTACACTACTGCTCAAAATTCATACCATTAGTTGAGAAAATTTCCTTGAACAAACAGAGCAATGTTTCTAAAGTTCAACAGAGCTGCAATGTTTACATTTTTCTGGGAAGTCAACCTATGAATGGCTTACAGTTGTCTCTGTACATTAAATTTGGGATGAGAGAAAGTATTTCAGCATTAAAAATATGATGCTGTCCTTAAAGAGAAATCTAGTCATAATGTCTAGTATTGCCTTTGGGATATTCTAATACAGTTTCTGCCAGTTAGCCTGCTACACAAAAGCTATGGGTGTGCATAAAGTCTAACAAAAGTTTCTTGTTTGTGTTTGCTTTCACAGGGGAGCCGGGGACACTTCCGGTACCACTGGCAAAGCCACAATGTCAAGCAAAGTGGAGTGGATGACATGGTGCTACTCTCCAAGATCAATGAGGATGCCATTGTAGAAAACCTCAAGAAGAGATACATGGATGACTTTATTTTTGTATCCTTATCCAGCTTTAGTCTCTCTACCTAACTTGCTAATATCTCAATATGATATGAAAATGGTCCTAAATAAGGAGGTCTTCTTTCTGAGTTTTTGCAGATGGATGTTTTCCTGTGGCTCACTATAAAACTGTTCTTGGCCTCCATCTACTTGAATGAAGATTAAATCTTGATTGGGTTTATTTTGACTAAAGCTTCACTAAACACTGACATTTAACAATGACGAAAGTTGTCCTTAAGCTCTGGTACAACTTCCAAATCCATGTTGTCCTAATTTCCCACAGTAGCAGGGACTGTTTTTGATCAAAGCCGTATGTGCGATGCTGAGAGCTCAGATTGTTGAAGGCAGCCAAAGAATGCTGGTTTACCTCTCTACTATATGAACCCAATGTACTTGGCAGGGTTCATGTGTAATTCAGCACACATCACTGGCACTAAAAATGACCTCTTGATAAATCACAGCATTTCTTGGTGAAAACCTCACTAGCAGTGTATTTCTATTTTCTGCCCTTATTAGGTTTATGGAGTCTTAGCAGACTCTGGCCATTTTGGTCCAAAATCAGTCCTGTGATTGTGGTCAGAAAATAGCAACAACACCAAAGTGTTCCAGTCAGCAGCATATGGAACTGAGGTCACAGCACGCCAGGCTCAATACTTCCTTTATTTGCAGTGAGCAACTTAGGGCCAGATGGCCAAATAGTTCCAATCACTCACTGCCGGCTGTTCCCTTCCCATTGCATTCAGAGGAGAGCAACATCATCTTAATAAGGCTCTGACCCAATAACCAAAATCTTCACTGCAGCCACATATAACTCTTCACTGATGTCACCAGTCCATTATTCACACTCGGGCTATTTTTCATCTGCCAGTCCAGCCAAAGTTTTATGAATACCCTCTGAGGATTAACAGCCACAATGAGTAAAATGGTCCATGAGGTTTTCCTCAATTGTGAATGCTAAACCTCTAATTGTTTTCAGAGAGTTTTCAATCTAACAGTTTCACAGAGAAAGACATATTTTGTATAGAAATAATTAAATGGATAGTTCATCCACAGATGAAAATTATGTCATCATTTACTCATGATCACGACACTCCAAAACTGTAAGACTTTCTGTGGAACACAAAAGAAGATAATTACCATTTCAACTGTTTTTGTCCACATAATGAAAGTCATTAAATTGGGATCAAACCAACATTGGGTCCCAATAACTTCCATTGTATGGACAAAAACACTTAAAACATTTTCAAAATATTTCAAAACAAGAAAGAGTAAGTCATACAGATTTTGAGCAACATGAGGGAGACTCAATTTTCATTTTTGAGGTAAACTGCCACCTTTTCTTTCACAGTCTTTTTAGCCTTGACCTTCACCTTCAGACATACATTGGTCCTGTACTCATCTCAGTAAACCCTTTCAAACAAATGCCTTACTTTGGGGAAAAAGAAATAGAGATGTACCAAGGCGCAGTAAGTAGTCTTCTATGGTTTCCTGAAGTTTAGTCCTGATCCTGAATTCACTGTTTACTGTGGTGCAGTGTTATTATTGATAACTAAGGGTGTGTTCACACTTGTAGTTCAGTTCTTTTGGTTACATTTAGTCCTGGTTCGCCTAGCGGTCACACTGTCGTTTTTAAGACCGAACCTAAACATACCAAAACAAAAAAAAACATATTTTGTGACTGAACTTAATGGCATCCAAAACAATGCTGTGTTCTGGGCTAAATGCGCTTGTTGTATGTGCGAACGTATGATGGTATTTTGACCAGCTGAGGTCTTGTGAAGAGTTTATAAAATATGCAAAGGAGTCAAAACAGTGACAGAAATTCCTCTGTTGCACACAAATGAAGATCTGCTGCAAGGAGACAGTGTTTCCGACGCCTGTACCGAACTGTAATGCATGGGCAATGTAGCTCCTATGACAAGAAAAAACAGGTATGCTTCAGCATTCTGTTTTTTTAGGGTGTTTTTGGTTTGTTCAGATGTCTTTGGTCCGTGTTGCGATCATATTTCAGTCGAACCACACCAGAGTTCTTTTGGAAGCGGTCTGAAACCCACCTTTTCAGGGTTCTCGGTCCTCTTGTTTGGTGCGCACCAGGGTTCGGATGACAACGTTTACACTTAATCAAATGAACCGCATGAATATAGCAATCGCACCAGAGTTTGTTTTCATCGAACCAAACCTGCAGAGTGTGAACACAACCTAAAACTACTAAAAATTATTTTCATTAATTGAAATAATTCTGAAATAAAATAAAATATAAATATTAGATGAAAAATTTAACTTGAAAAACAGACTGTTTGCCTTGGCAACTAACTGAAATCAAATAAGTTGAAGTACTAAAATGATTAAAACTAGAACTGAAAAAAAAAATTAAAGCTAAATAGAAATATTTTTAAAAAACAAATAAAAAAGACAAAGGGACATAACAAAATTACTTAAACTAAAATGAAAATAAAAAGTGAAAATATAAAAATAAAAGCCAATTTTACAACACTGCTGTGGTGTTGTAAAAGCTCTAGCCATTGGAAATCTCATTGGACTTCTCTGAACTAAATTTGGAGACAAAACCCATAGTTTTAGTGTTATGTAACTTTGATTCATTAGACATAGGCTACTAATTAGTTATTATTACATGTTAATAATGTCCTTTTGTAACCGTAATTGTTTCAGTAATGATTTTAATAGAAGGAGTTATACCTCCTGGCTATACCTCCACAGAACAGCATGTACGGGTCTATGTTCTCAACCACACTAACCCAGAGGTCTTGGCTCCTCATCAAGCTTCTTGTTCATGTCAATAATCATTAGCTTGTGGAGACTACAGCAAAAAACCATTGAATGTGTTTATACCACACAGTAGCTTATTTATAAATTTGAGCTCAGGCCATCCTAAATATGAACCGTAATTTAAATTATGAAATGAATCTGCTTTTCTCCATTTCTCCCTCTCTCTCTCTCAGGCTCAGTATGAGAACCCTCCTCATATCTACGCTCTAGCTGATAACATGTATAGAAACATGATGATTGATCGTGAGAACCAGTGTGTTATTATCAGGTGAGAGAACTTGAACTCTGAACATATCATCTCTAAACTTTAAACTTAATTTCACTGTAGGTGCTTTTAGTCATAAGAATCTTAATTATTAGTAATTATCATAGCTTAGTCTTGCTTTTTATTTGGATTTTTCTTTCTCTTCTTTTTTTTAACATTTTTTTTTTAACTGAATTATTTACTTTTAATTCTGAATAATTAATCAAACTGATTGGAATTAATTAATCAATATGTGTAGAGAAAAGCCCCTAGATTAAGATAGTTTGGAATAAACTACATTAGGCTGCAGTAGAAGACGAGAAAATTGTTGTGAAAAGTGGCTTCAATATATTCAAAATTTTATTTGTAATTGTTTGATCTTTTATCTTTTAATTCTATGTTAATTAATGTACATGTCTTTGGTTCCGTAACATTTTTCTGTTTGGAAAATCCACCATGCCATTTGCGTACAGGTCAGGGGCCTTTTTTTATGACTGTATTGATTAGGACAGTGTGGAGATCAGACAGGAAAGAAAGCATAGGGTGGAGAGAGAGGAACGTGATCGGCAAAGGACCTCGAGTCGGGAATCGAACAGGGTTGTAGAAATTCTGTCATAATCTATTATTACCCATCATTTTAATTTTAAGATAAGACATTAAATCGCTTTTGTTTTTGTTCACATTTTCATTTTTAATCATGAACTTACAGGACCAGCATATAGGCTTGAAGATTATGCATTTACTTATTTATGAAGAGAACAGATACAATACAAAATACAATTCAAAAATCAAGAAAATACGTAAAAATGAATTGAACTAAACTCAGTTGACTTTCTATATCAGCCTCAACTGAAACCTTTTTCTTGATCTGCATGGACTGATAAACGTCTGTTATTTGCCATTCATCCTCCACTGCAATCCCTCTTTTTTCACCTCTTTTATCAACAACATCACAACTATTTGGCCATTTAAAGAAACTTTTCACACTTAGCTGCCGTGACAATTTTGCAATTGTATGTAGAGGTGACTAAAGCCACAGGCTGGACAAAGTCGTCATACACTGAGATCAAAGACAAGACAATATTCAGATCATAGCTAATTAATATGTGCGCTCGCCACCAATTGGACAGGGGTGGGAATTACAGTTACAGGTTACAATAGATCAACCTCAATGTAATTTGCCAAAATGACGGACGCCCTTTAGATTTTTCCATAACTGCTAAAAAAAAAAAAAAAAAAAAAGTCAGTGACGGAAAATATTCGGTTAAGGCAACCACTGGTTGCGCTGCCCATAAGGCTATCGGCTCTGACTAATGTGTTATTCTATATAATTATTTGTACTAAATTAACATGTTAAATTGGCAGCCCTTCTTTTTATACATGCAGACTTCAAGTATTGCTCCATTCTGTTTGTGTGACGTAGAAAGGGTGTGACATACAATTAGGTTTGGTATGATATCAATGCAGAAATTGCAGTGGGAGAGTCACCTGGCTGTCAGAGTGAACAGGTCGTCATTACTGTTTTTGTTATGCTATTGAGGGTGTACAGTTAAATTACAGTTGAATAGAACAGATTCAACAAGCCTAACAGCCTCAACGGTTGCCTTTGAACATGCACATTTCCCTAACTAATAATCTGAGTATAACTTTCCACCCTTTTGATGATATAACATTAGACAATGTAATTTTATATCCTTTGGTCTTTATTTTGTATATATTTTCTCCAGGATGTAGGGACACAAAAGCACAAGAGCTTTTGTTACCTGTGCTTCCTGCTAGAGCACAGGAAATGCACTTGGAAGGCCCTTACAAGGGGCCATCTGCTACTGTTAATGGGAGGAAACTTCACTGAACAGCCAGTTGCGATGGGTGTAATATTGCGGGTGTTTCTTTATGGAGTAATCCTCTTGGTGACGGCAATCAGAGTGCTAAAGTGTCTCACCTTGAGTCAGTTAGTCAAAACAAGTTTCTTGATTTGAGAGCCACATGACATTTAAAGGGTTAGTTCACCCAAAAATGAAAATAATGTCATTAATTACTCACCCTCATGTTGTTCCACACCCGTAAGACCTTCGTTCATCTTCGGAACACAAATTAAGATATTTTGATGAAATCCGATGGCTCAGTGAGGCCTGCATTCACAACAATGGTACTTCCTCTCTCAAGATCCATAAAGGTACTAAAAACATATTTAAATCAGTTCATGTGAGTACAGTGATTCGGATCGCGTATCAAACCGCCAAACTGCTGAAATCACGTGACTTTGGCGCTCCGAACCACTGATTCGATTCGTAAAGCTCCGAAGCTTTATGAAGCAGTGTTTTGAAATAGATTGTTAAAAAATCGTTATTTTGCTTTTTTGGCGCACAAAAAATATTCTCGTCGCTTTATAACATTAAATTTAAACCACTGTACTCACATGAACTGATTTAAATATGTTTTTAGTACCTTTATGGATCTTGAGAGAGGAAGTACCATTGCTGTCTATGCAGGCCTCACTGAGCCATCGGATTTCATCAAAATATCTTAATTTGTGTTCCGAAGATGAACGAAGGTCTTACGGGTCTTACATTTAATAAATGACATTATTTTCATTTTTGGGTAAACTAACCCTTTAAGAGTGTCAGTTTTTCCTATTACACTTTAAACAGCTTTTTTTAGCACTTTAATCTATCTCATTTTAATGTATACAGACATCTGTAAGCCATTCATATTTACTTTCTGAAAAGTGAACACTGTGGTTCTGTAGTGCCTTTAATATTACTTTGTTTGTTTGAGCTGTACAGCATGTCAATGTCTGGCTCAACCAGCGGTGTGTGTTGTAGAAATTAGCAAAGAATGGACTAATTTGAACTTTGGGTTAAAAAAAGGGTTAAAAAAAGTTTGGGAATTTTAGCCCACCTTAGTTTAAGAAAACATTTTATTTCTGGATGAAATGTTAAGTCTCTGAATTCACCCTGCCAGCGTTAAGGCATATGGGTAAACATGGTGAAGGAGGGGAAGTTGCAAAGATGGAGATTTTCACTGCTGAGTCTGGGCTCTTTCTTTCAGATCTCATAGTCACCTGTGGGCTGGATGGTGACTGTAGTGCTTACTTCATAGTAAGTGACTTCAGTTTCAGCATTTTTCTCACCCATTTGTTTGTATAGCTGGATAGCTGCTTCCAGTTTAGTCAGACCACATAAAGAGACTGGAAGTGGAATTGTGATGACCCAGATTAGTAAACAAAACCATGAAATTGCTGCCCAGGCATCCTGTGGTCAAGCTGTATTTTGGTTAGGACAGGCACAGGTTTTTCTAAAGACCATTATGCGTCAAGGAACGGTCCTTTTCACATGGCCAGTTATTGTTCAAAAGTTTGGGATTTTTTTTTTTGCTCACCAAGCATTTATTTAATCAAAAATACAGTAAAAACAGCACTATTGTGAAAGTTAAAAAAATTCTATTTTAATATAAGTAATTGAATTTTCAGCAGCTGTTACTCCAATCTTCAGTGTCACATGGTCCTTCAGAAATCATTCTGATATACTGATTTTGTGCTCAATTATTTCTTATTATTATCAATTTTCAAACAGTTGTGCTGCTTAATATTTTTGTGGAAACCGGGATATTTTTTTTCATGATTCTTAATAGAAGCTTCAAAATAACAGCATTTATTTGAAATAGATTTTTAGTAACAATGTAGAAGTCACCTTTGATCAATTTAATGTGTCCTTACTAAGTATATATGAATAAGACATATATTATAAAGTATTAATTTAATTTTTTTTTTTTTTTTTTAAATCTTACTGACCCCAAACTTTTGAACAGTAGTGTATACTGCCACAATTTAGGATTTTTTTTGGGGGGTATTTCGTTTGGAATGTTGTGATCTTCATTGTGTATGGTGGCACAATGGGATGTTACATCAGTATTGTTTGGTGGAAACAATGAGGAAGGATGTGGTAGAATCTGTTGTATTAAAATAGTCTCACTCCACCAACAGTGGAAGCCATTTATTTACGGAATTAGGCTTTGTATGTGTTAAAGGACAAATAAACAGTCCATTTCACTGAGATCAGTAACACTTCATTATCTTGTTAGTATAACAGACCCAGTGGTCTGTACAGTATGAAATACAAAAGCATTCCCACCCATCAGTGTGACCCAGTGCTGTATTTGCTGAGCTGATGTTTCTGCTGCCGAATAATCAGTCCCATGACTTGTCATTTACTGAATGAGACTGAATGGCTGATGTGTCTCTCTTTCATTCTCTCTGTGTCCATTTTTGGTGAGCAAACGTACGCAGGAAGTTAAAAAATGAGCATTACAGCATACAAATTACAAATCCCCCAAAGACATGTTTAAAAATAGTCATGGACAATTAATCTAAGTGGACTGAGTGTACAGTGTACAATAAGAGTGTGTTCCCAGAGCTTTCATCGCCTGAATCCGAGCTGGGACATTTCCTTTAAGGTGGAGAGCCTATAAACTCCCAAGACAATGGAATGAGAACCACATGGCAAACTAAATCTCTTGTAAGAACTCTTGGAGCCTCCACGAGAAGTTTTTCTGCACGTATTGCAAGGCTCTCACGATAGAACGAGGTGAAGTGAAAGGTGTGTACTAGTACCACTGCTGTGTGATGTAATGGACTTCTTACCACTTTGCCAAGCCTCTTTTAATACACCACAGCTGTGCCTTCTCAGAATGGTATTACTGACATGGGTAATAGAAGAAATATAGAAAAATAAACCAGCTCCTTGTGTCATCATCCTCCAAACCGCATACATCTCAATGCGAATGGCTCTGCCAAAGGCAAAGGGCAAGCGGAAGGATGCAAGTAGAGGGTAAAGCAACTGAAGGAAAAGAAACGGAGCCAGTGTTTCCAAACAGGATTAACGAGTGACATTTTCATCAGCAAATTTTCCTTTCCATGTATAGGTGCGCATATACACTATCATTCAAAAGATATTTTTCTTTTAAAATATTTTAAAATATTTTGTTTAATGCAAGTATGCATTAAATTGATGAAAAGAACTGTTATTACGGTTTCCACAAAAATATTAAACAGCACACCCATTTTCAACATTGATAATAATAAGAAATGTTTCTTGAGCACCAAATCAGCATATTAGAATGATTTCTGAAGGATCATGTGACACTGAAGACTGGAGTAATGACTGCTGAAAATGTAGTTTTGCCATCACAAGAATAAATTACATTATAAAATATATTCAATTATAAATCAGAAATAATATTTCACAATATGTGTTTTTTTTTTTTTTTTTTTTTTTTTTTTTACTGTATTTTAATCACATAAGTGCAGTCTTGGTGAACATAAGAGGTGTGTGTGTGTGTGTGTTTGTGTGTGTGTGTGTGTGTGTGTGTGTGTGTGTGAGTGTGATTGTCATCTTTGTTTTTTGGCATTCACTGTTCAGATGTCTACATATTGTCTTGTAAGAAAATTACTGGCTACATAAACCTTTTGTTTTATGTGCATTCTGTATTCAAACAAGCCATTCACATATTATGCAAATAAGCTTGTGCTTCCCATTATCCAGCAACACAATGCACACTGTAGCTCACTATGGAGTAATATAGAAACATATTGAGTTAATTAAAGGAATTCCCCTCTCACCAACACCATTCTACTTGATCTGTATTAACTGAGGATAAGAATCTACTAAACCCTCTCTGACCCTCTTAAAGGCTTGCTGAGCAGATTTTAGTATTGTGCTGTGGGGCACACAAGAGGCTGGTTTTGTTTGTTAACGCCCTCCTGTTCTTGTTTTTAAACTGCTGTAGGTGGGAAAATGTGAGTTTTTAGTATGCTCATAAAAAAATGGATTGTTAAAACATTAAATGCTGTTGCTGTTATTTGTTATTTTGTAACAATCATTATTGTCACTACTAGATCTTAAAAGCCTAATATATGTACTGTATAATAGCTATATATTATGCTTTTAAGATCTATACATATATCTGTATATACACTACTATTCAAAGATTAGTAATACACTACTACTGTTCAAAAGATTGGGATCAGTAAAATTTTCTTTTATGTTTTTGGAATAATGTTTTTTCTTTTGTTCAGAAAGGATGCATTTATTTAATTAAAAAAATCATTAAAAACAGGAATATTGTGAAATATTTTAACATTTAAAATAACTGTTCATTTATTTATTAAGATCATTCCTGTGAAAATAAAATATCACTGTCATCTTTTTCTTTGTTCTTCACAGCGGTGAGAGCGGAGCAGGGAAGACGGTAGCAGCAAAGTACATCATGAGCTACATCTCCAAAGTTTCAGGTGGAGGTCCCAGAGTTCAGGTGGGTTGCACAGAATAAACTAACATGAAAACTGCTTTACATGCAGAGACACTATTAGGATTAGTTAAGGTGTGATCAAATAGAAAAAAAAACATATGATGGCTTCCTGTTTCTGATGACTTTAATAAGTTGGCCTCATCTGACATCATCCCTCTACCTCCATTTCTTACGATCTTTCTTTCATCCCCTAAATCCCATCAGCAGCCATCTGTCCCCCACAATCCCCCACTGATCTATCATGTGTCCCCCTCTCAGCCCCTACAGGAGCCATGTGAGTCAGAGTACTGACATTTGTTGATTGCATTAATCTGACTGAATTAATCCTTGTGGAGTCCAAAAGTCTAAGAACCCCTAGTGAAAATGCTTGTATTATGCATAACAGTTTGAGTGAAAATTAACATGACTTTGAGAATTTCATTTGGTTTTTCCTCATTTTGCTTCAATGATGGCATCACTCGAGCTGCATGAACTCCATACTTTTGTTTAAAACCTGATGTTCATGTTTTCCAGCATGATTGAGAATGATCCAAATATAAACTTGAGCTTTACTGGAAGCTAGAACATGCGACCTTCTGTACAATTATCTAAGTCAGAAATTTGCTTATTTGATTAGTGACCTAGAAATAATGCAGAATCTGAAATATTTCATATTATTCATAATTTTTGTTTAAAATGTCTCAAAGACCTGAAAAATTCATCAAATAAATCACAATTAATCGCATAACAATATTAAGTTAACTTCCCCAGAATACTCCAAATAAAGAACTCAAAGACATTGTGTCATTGTTTCAGGCAGATGCATTGAATAGACATCACAAAAAGTGCTTTTACATGTCAAAACACTGCAAATCATATTCTTTATGACATTTGTCTAATCATCCAGGTAAAAGAAAAATGTGCTCCGAAACGTACATTTTTTTTAAAGCTTTATTTTGTTTGTAATTAATCACACTGAATTAACATCTTAGTTTAAATTACATTTTAAATGTCTAACTTTCATTGTGGACATTTGAGTCCCACTGTTCTTTTTTGAAACAAAAAAGTGAAATTTTGTGAAATGATTCCCTGTGGATTTAATCGAATGATTTGACAGTGAATCAGGCTGCCACATGGGTTTTTATGGGTATGTTCGTTGGCATCTTAAACAAAGTAGAGTATTGTAGTATAACAGAAAGCCCCTCTGCTCTGTCTGCTCTGCTGTGCCTTTGCTTTGTCTGATCCCTCCGATGTCACAGTGCCTCGTGATCATATGACCATCACTGTTGTATGGTACATCTTGATTACTGTGATGTGATACTCATCTCCCTCTTTCTTATTTTTTTTTTGTCTCATTTTCCCACTATTTTCCTGTCTTTTATTTGTCTGTATGTCTATTTTTTACTCTTGTGGTCCACACAAGAGGTGGTACCCTTTCTCTTTGTCCATATGCAAATTATCCATGTGTGTTTTTCCTGGTATTACAAATGCAAACAAGCCCTCAGCTCTAATTTGTTTACATTAGCATTGTGACTTTTTCAAGTTCTTAATTTTATTTTTGGGGTCTACTAGAATACAATTACATGATTTAAAGTTCTTTTCACCCTCTGCCTGAATTGCTCTGTTTTAGTTCCTGTCTTTAAAGCCCACCTTTCCGAAAAGCCTAGTATGCTCTGATTGGTCAGCTGGCCCAGTCTCTTTCTTGTGATTGGTCAGAAATGTTATGACCCTTACCATAATTGGGTTCCAGCTCCCAAGGCCACTGTAAACAGTATTATATATGGTAACTATTACTTCAGTATTAGAAGTCCATACAATGTGTTTTGCCCTTGTTGCGAAAAAAAAACAGCATCTCCTCGGCATAGTAAAAAAAAAACAGTTACCCAACTGTTCTTTGAGGACAGGTCAAAGAAGCCTGTAGGTGGGCATATGCAAATGTGTAACATGGTGACATAGCAAAGTCATAATGGCAGGACTACAAACGAGGGTGTTTTTTGTTGGAGAGATTAACTCCCTTTGGCATTTACATGCACAAACAGCTATATTACACACTAAAGGAAAGGTAAAAAAAAAAAATATCTTTATGTGGTTTGTGCACTATATATGTTTGGTAAAGACTTAAAGATGGGACTTCAGTCTCCAGAAGTCTAATGGTATAAACAGTGATGGTTTTTGGATATCCCAGAACTTCTACATCTGTCTGTCTGTCTCTTGGCTGCTGAGTCAAAAGGCCTTAAACTAGAATATGCTGTGCAAATTTTGTGTGGAATGTGCACATGTACTGACATTAATGTGCATGTAGGGTGGATTCAGGCAATTTCGACCACTTTTTGACATTGAGATGACCAGTTTTATCTGAATTCACCTTACAAGCTAAATGTTACCTCATCTCATGAGTTCCAGATCGGCATACTGTAGGTGCTGTACTTATTATCCTCCACAGTGTGCCAAATATCAACGTAACTTTCAATCCCTCTCTTTTTCCTGTTTCTTTCTACACAGCATGTCAAAGACATCATTCTGCAGTCCAACCCTCTTCTAGAGGCCTTCGGGAATGCTAAGACAGTGAGGAACAACAATTCCAGTCGATTTGTAAGCATCGTTCATCCTCCCATAGATTTCTTTTATTGAAGAGAGTAGACAGCAGATGTCTTGTGCTGGGCTGTATCTTGTCCTCAAGATAAATTTGAGAGGAACACGGTTGCACTAGAACCAACAAAAACAGGGTGATCATCCAGTTTAAATACAGAAAGAAAGAAAGAAAACCATGTTTTGCCGCTGCAAAAGAACATTTGATAGTTATGATGTTATCGTAAGGCTTTAACCTAAATGTGGCAAGTACTTTCCTTAAAAATACTCTCAGGCCAAAGCAGCCATTACAAAATATGTTGTACACCACATTTACTTGCAGTTCTGCTACATTATGCTAAGACATGTCAGTCTTGTTTTTGTTCTCTTGGAACTGGTGTAGTTTTGTAGTAAGAAGAATGACTTAGAAGTGATACAAATGGATTATGTAGTGGATAGAAGTGTTTTGTAGATGTAAAAGTATTTCGATGAGTTCAGGGATCTTACAGGAGCTCATAAATGGACCGAGAGAGACACATAAATGATAGTGAAGAGTGTTTGTGTTTGTGTCAAAGCACCTATTTCCTTTTTTTCTCTTCTGGGCATATGCACATCCACCTGCAGTATATTACGACTGTGCCTTTTTAACATTCATCTTCACTGACAGGGGAAATACTTTGAGATTCAGTTCAGTTCCGGTGGGGAGCCAGATGGTGGGAAAATCTCCAACTTCCTTTTGGAAAAATCACGCGTGGTGATGAGGAATCCTGGAGAGAGGAGCTTCCACATCTTCTACCAGGTGAGAATGAGAACATGAGGTGGGCTTCTTCCCTTAGAAAATGTCACTGTGACCGTCAGTATTATGAGTACACCACGTTATGAGGAAAAATTGAATAATAACCACAGTAAAATTCAGGAAAGGGAAGATGGAGCCATTTGGCTATGAAAAGCAGGTCACGTTGTTCTGAGTTTACCACTTGAGTTCTTTGGAACAGGGAGATACTGTCTGACCTCCTCTTAACGAGGTCTCCTCGCTGCTGTTTCTTCTTCACAAGTTTGGAGAGTTTTCTTATAGTTGAGTTATTTAGGACTTTTTTGTTTTTTGTTGTTGTTTCTTCAGCAGTAGAAATTTTTGGCTCTGTGGATTTTTAGAAAATAAATACTCTCTTTTCACACTCTCAGTAATTTGTCTGCTAACACTGTCCAGGAGAATTCCTACAATTTTTTTTTTTTTTCTCCAGAAAGTCATAAATTTCCACCACATTGTCATTTTCTCCACGTCTCAAATTTTGTGTTGTGTTTAATGGCTTTCTGTAGTGAAAATGAAAGTGGTGGAAATGACATTTGAATTGCTTTTGGAATAAAATGGCTGATTCCTTTGTTTTGCTAAGTCTATTTTCATAGCTAGCATTTTATGTATCTTAAATACACAACATTAAGTAATATTTTCAGACTTTTTACACTACCGTCCAAAAGTTTGGGGTTTGTAAGATTTTTTTTTTTTTTTTTTTAAATGTAAAAGTGCTCACCAAGGCTGCATTTATTTGATCAAAAATAACATTTCTTATTATCAATGTTGAAAACGGTTGTTCTCCTTAATATCTTTGTGGAAACTGTCATATTTTTTCAGGATTCTTTTGATGAATAGAAAGTTCATTTATTTGAAATGGAAAAAGTTTGTAACAATTTTGATAAATGTACTGAGCCCTTGCTGAATAAAAGTATTCATCTCTTAAAAACAACAACAACAACAACTTTCTGACCCCAAACTTCTGATTGGTAGTGTATATATGAATTGACAAGATTTAAACTTGATAGGGAATGATACATAAAAACTGTTGGTTTTAATAAAATCCTTGAAGAAACATACTTTTATGAAAACTCACAAGACTTTATATGTAATATAATTTTGTGTAATAAAAAATACATTTCTCTTCATAGCTAATAGAGGGAGCCAGTGGAGACCAGAAAAGCAGTCTGGGTATCACAAACCTGGATTACTACTCTTACCTCAACCAGTCAGGTTCCTACAAAGTTGACGATATTAATGACAAGCATGACTTCCAGGAAACCTTAGTAAGTATGATTTAGGCAGTTTGGTATTTGGAGTTAGACTCTGCTCTCCGTGGAGTCTTGTTTAGCTGTGAAGATTTTACCCGTTCAAATATGACAACTATTTTCCATATTGTTGTTGTAACTTCCCTCTCCCCTCTCCTCTTTCTGTCTGACCCCAGCATGCCATGGATGTGATTGGTATCTCAGGGATGGACCGCGCCCTGGTACTGCAAATTGTGGCTGGAATTCTTCACCTTGGAAACATCAACTTTAGGGAAGCAGGGAATTATGCTGCTGTAGAAAATGATGAGTGTATGTACCTAGACTTTTCAAATCTCAGTTTTGCGTAGCCCCTTGTTTTTGGTGTCCCCATTTGAACTATGTGCTGCTGTAGATATTTTCTACATTAGCTCATGCCAAACTGTCTTGCCACACCAAATTACCCGAGAAAATAGAGCTCTGTTTATGCGCATGGTATCTGCATATTACATCACACACTAAAATTACACAGTGATACTCTGAACTTCCAGCCCACCCCTCTATTTCCTTTCTCTCTCTCTCTCTCTCCTTCCCTCTAAGTTTCTCAAAGCTCTCAGGTGGAGCAATGCATTTGAATGACAGAGGCTGTTTGCTGTGGCATAAAGCCATGCTGTGCTAAGAGCAGACGAAGCTAATCTGTACCTTCCCAGCCCCCCCAATCCCTCTTCCCGTCTGCCGCCAGCGGCTTTCACACATTTAGTGTTGGCTTGCCAATGTAAAAAGCACACAAATCACAACTGCTCAGCTGCCTGCTTATGACAAAACCGTATGCGAAGAGCTCATACATCCTGGGAAATACATTCTATAGATAACATCTTCAGCTCCAAATCCAGTGATTTTTTTTTTTTTTTTTTTTTTTTTTTTTTTTTTTGGAGGTCTTTGATTGACATCATGGTAGTGTTGAAAGCCATGGACAGTCCCAGATCTTTTTATAGTTGCTTTGTTTTGGGAAGCCAGTTCTGCGTGCTTTGTTCTACCACACCCGCACATCTGAATAATGAGCCATACTTAAGCAGTATGATGGACTGCATCACTATCAGGGCTGAATGAGGGCAGTTTCCTTTTTAAGGAGGTGAGTCAGTGATGAGGCGGGGTTGCACAGAAATGGAGGACTGAGTGATGGTGTCTCACCCATGCCTCTCCTCAGAGGAGATCTATTGTTGTGACTACACAGAAAGAAATGCTCATGAGTCATATTTATGATGAACCCCTTTTTTCCCCTCCATCTTTTTTTGAAAAAAGAAAAGTTATGTTTTGTCATGTTGTGTCATGTATGCTCAAGGATGCTGAATGATTAAATTAATCAAAAATGACAGTTAAGACATTTATAAATGTTACAAAAGATTTCAAATAAATGCTGTTCTTTTGAACTTTTCTATTAATCAACAAATCCTGAGAAAAAGTTTCCGCAAAAATATTAAGCAGCAGAACTGTTTTCAACATTGATAATAATGAGAAATGTTTCTTGAGCACCAAATCAGCATATTAGAATGATTTCTGAAGGATCATGTGACACTGAAGACTGGAGAAATGGCTTTCAGAATTCAGCCTTGCCATCACAGGAATAAAGCCTTGATGAGCATAAGAACATTCAAAAACATTACAAGATCTTACTGACCCCAAACTTTTGAACAGTAGTATATATTATATATTAAGAAACACTCATGTATGCCATTCTGTAAAAAATAAAAATAAAATAAATAAAATCTAACTCTACCAAACTGTTCTCTCTCCTTCTCATAGTTCTGGCATTTCCTTCCTTCCTGTTGGGCATCGATCAGCATCGTCTTAAAGAAAAACTCACCAGCCGTAAGATGGACGGCAAGTGGGGTGGCAAGTCAGAGTCCATAGACGTAACGCTGAACGTGGAACAGGCGTGTTTCACACGCGATGCTCTCTCCAAAGCTCTGCACTCTCGTGTTTTTGACTACCTGGTAGAGGTACAGGCCATATGCACCTACATCCCTTTTTTAAAAACAGAAGTTACAGAAGAAATAACTACTGAATGGGTTCTTGTTTTTCTTTAGTCAATCAATAAAGCCATGGTTAAGGACCATCAGGAGCTGAACGTTGGAGTATTGGATATCTATGGCTTTGAGATTTTTCAGGTGAGCGTTTTTAAATATTTTTATAGTCACTAATTGAATGATTATTTTCTAGGCCATTATCAGGAGATGTAGCAATCCAGTCTACCTAATGAGATCGGATGTTTAATTGTCTGGATTGAATCCCTTCTTTTTGTAAACAGATAACATAATAATGAGCTTGACTAATCTGATAATCTCTTGGTTTAGCATCTGGTATTGAGACCATTAAGATAACTACCTGTGTTGCCTTCATAAGAAGGATAAAGCTGGATAACAGGGCTTTCAACCCTTTTAATTTGATCCTGTGTTGCTCTAATTCCAGTTAACCACTGAAATGCAATTCTTGAGCAGCAACTGTGTATTTTTAAATGCTGTTGATAATAATATTGAATCATTGTTTGTGATATTTACATTTTATTTGTTTTCATTTGTCTACTGGTATTATATTTGGTTCAGAGTTATCTATTTGTCTTTTGTGTTTTCATTTGTTTTTTTAGAAAAATGGATTTGAACAGTTCTGTATCAACTTTGTGAATGAGAAGCTGCAGCAGATTTTCATTGAGCTGACTCTGAAAGCTGAGCAGGTAACACTTCATTAGTCCCCTGTGCTTTTAGTTTTGTTGTGATGTGAATAAGACTTTTGTCATTTTAAGTCACACCTTTCCCTTAACCTAGTTCTAGCTGCACAGGAAGTACTTCTGCTCCACCCTAGTATAGGATTGTTTTCATCATTTTTCTTTTCTTTTCTGTCTTTTTCCTCTCTTCAGGATGAGTATGTACAGGAAGGCATCCGATGGACTCCCATAGAGTACTTCAACAATAAGATCGTCTGTGACCTCATTGAAAGTAAAATAGTAAGTTTCGCCAACTGTATAAATCAAGCGTCCGTCTATTTCAAAAGATGGATATGATCTGTCCTTGCCAAGTGCAGTTAAATCAATAAAACTAACATTAACAAACTAGGAAGTTCAGATCCATATCCACACAAGCCTCCTTTCTCTTTCCATGACTGTCTAATGGCCTCAAAATGCTTGATATGCCTCCAAATTCAATTTGCTCCACTCACAGAGAGACTAGAGACAAAGAACCATGAAATTCACAACAAGGGAGAACCTTAACCATCCATGTCTGTGGTGACAGCGTGTGAGAAAGTGCTTCTCTGTGTCACTGCTAAAAGCTAATGCTTGTCTGTGAGAGATTTACAAGCTGTTTTCCCTTCACTGGGCTCTGTGTGGATAGAGAGATGTCTGAATTTTCTGACAGTGGGTGTGATTTCAACAAAGATTAATGTATGATAATTAATAATAATTGAATGTTAGTAAATTTAAATGTTTTGTGTATGTATGTGGGTAAAATTTAACGTCCTGCAATGCAACATGCTATACATTATCTAAAACTATACTACTACTACTATAAGATTACTATAAGTTACTATATACTATATATAAAACTATAACTATACTATAAGACTACCATTAAATTTGATAGTTCACCCAAAAATGAATTCTGTCATCATTTACTCCCCCTCAAGTTGTTCCAAACCTGTATAAATTTCTTTGTTCTGCTAACCAAGCTGATCTCACCCCCCATTGACTACCATAGAAGGAAAAAAAATACTGAGGCAGTCAATGGGGGGGTGAGATCTGCTTGGTTACAAAAACATTTTTTCAAATATCTTCCTTTGTGTACAGCAGAACAAAGAAATTTATACAGGTTTGGAACAACTTGAGGGGGAGTAAATGATGACAGAATTTTCATTTTTGGGTGAACTATCCCTTTTAGATTTTAACTGTATACCACAACTGCAGATCAAGATGCACTGAAAATGAAAAGGAAATAATATTAATAAAAATTCAATAAAATGACTAATAGGAGCCTAATAGGATGTCTCAAAATGATTTTTAAAAATATTAATACATTTCACAATATAAATGTCACTATCATCTGTTTGTGTCCTTTCCCAGAATCCTCCAGGCATCATGAGTATACTGGACGATGTTTGTGCCACTATGCATGCGAAGGGTGAAGGCGCAGATCAGACGATGCTGCAGAAGCTCCGAATGCAGATCAACAACCACGAGCACTTTAACAGCTGGAACCAGGGATTCATCATCCACCATTATGCTGGCAAGGTATCTGTCACAAACATCTCTTAACCCCCCCCCCCACACTCTTCTGTAGTGTTGTTAAACGTTTTCCTTTCTACTACTTTTTTGCCTGTTTCTAAATTTCATTGTCTGTTTCTTCCATCCTTCCATCTCTCTCTCTCTCTCTCTCAGTCTCTTGTTTACTCTTTGTTGGCTTGAGGTAGTTCAGTATGTGTTGTACCATTCACATACCCTGTGTTCAATGAGCCGTGCTCTGAGGGGGAGGGGGGGGGGTGCCGTCCACATCCTGCACCATTAGATTTAGATTTATAATAAGCACATTCAACAGACAAAGGAAAACTCATGATTAAAAAAAGGCTGCATCTTTTAAGACAGACTTCAACGACTCATTTCATTTTTTTTTTACATTTTGGTCTGTTTCCAACATTGATCACAACTGAGTATCGAATCAGCATATTAGAATGATTTTTGAAGGATCATGTGACACTGAAGACTGGAGTAATGGCTGATGAAAATTCAGCTTTGCATCACAGAAAGTAATTATATTTTAAAGTATATTAAAAAAGAAAACCATTATTTTAAATTTTAACAATGTTACTGTAAGTCATTGATAGGTTGAACTGACATTGATCTGAACATTTATTGGCTCTACCGTGGTTCAAACAATTATTTGAGTTTCTAAACCTGTCCAGAACACACAACTGATTTAATGGTCTGTTATTTTTCCCTCCAGGTGTCTTATGATGCAGAGGGTTTCTGTGAGAGAAACAGGGATGTGCTGTTCACTGACCTGATTGAGTTGATGCAGAGCAGTGAAATGTAAGTGTCAATCCTCCATCATAACAACAGCCAGTCTCTGATCGTTCAACAGCTGCTTGTAACAGACTCTCAGAGAGACCTCAGTCACTATGAGCACTTGAACATCTTAATATATGTAAATCATGGATATAATCAGGCCAGCTGAAGGCTGAGGGCCCATAATAGAAGTGTGCGAGAGATTAGCATTGTTTCTGAGTCCAAAAGGCCCTTCTATCTCTCAAGGGAGTAGGACTGTAGACCGTGCCGGTCACTCTTATGTGCTCCTGGGCCTCTTTTGGACTCCAGAAGCCATCTGTGCAAACCGTCTCCTCCAGCAGCCCTTTGTGAAGCCTTCTGGGGGTCCGCTTTCAGACGGCATTCAGACACGTGCTGTCATGCATATATACGCACCACACACACATGCAGAGTTTGCAGGGGAACTTCCTTTGCACCAGCCAGCAGGTCCTATGCATAAAACAGAAGAAAGAGAAATCTTAGTTGTCAATTCAGTGACGAAGCAGGGCTTCCTGTCCATCTGCACAGACGTGGCCCTGCAGCTCTACCCCCATTGAGAGGTTAGAACAAAGCAAGAAAAGTTAACATCATATAACTACATGGATTTTCTGGTATTAGAAATAATGTGCTCGGATTTTAGAAGTGAAAAGTGCTTTAAAAATATTTTTCTCTTCATTACTCACATCACAATTATCCCTGACTAGGTTCAATACAGTTCAGTTGTGCTCTGTCGACTGCATCTGTTGGAATGCCTGGTTGGCTGATGATAATTTCTCATAGTAAAATCTCTCTCTTAATCTCTTAGCAAAAGTTTGTTTATTATAATGTGCTTTCAGTGGAAGTCTATGGGGCAGGATATCGCACTGGAATAGATGTTAAAATACCTACTACATTTTGAAAGTTTAACCACAAGAGTTAAACTTTATGTATTTTAATTTTAACTTTCACATAGTACACACAAGAGTACCAGAAAGGGGTTGTTTGTAAATCCACTCACAGGAATAAAAAGGATAATTTAGGGCCCATTCACACAGAATGCGTTTTCGTGTTTAAAAACACAAGACGTGAGATGTTTTTTTTCAAGTTGTACTTTTTTTTTTTTATTTTTTTTTTTTAACTTGAGTGCTGTTTTTAGAATGCTGTGTCAACGCTGTGCACAAGACGCTGTTAAAGACACAAGTGCAATAGTTAAACATGTCCGTCTAGTGCATGTTTGCCACAGATGGTGCCAATAGTAAATAGCTGCAAGCAGCAATTAAGGGGCCAAGCATCATGCCAACAAATTAGTTGATGCATTATTCAAGAATGGTTTAGTCCAGTGGTTCCCAACCACATTCCTGGAGGCCCACCAACACTGCACATTTTGCATGTCTCCTCAATCAAACACACCTGATTAAGGTTATCAGCTCATTAGTAGTGACTCAAAGATCTAAAATGAGTGTGTCAGACAAAGGAGACATGGAAAGTGCAGTGTTGGTGGGCCTCCAGGAATGTGGTTGGGAATCACTGGTTTAGTCTTTTAAAGAGCTTTTAATAACTTTTTGCTGGCATGGTCTGAAAATGATCTGAGCTGACTTTGGTGAAAATCAGACCAACGGTCTAGGAGGAGTTCGAAAAAGTAGGTTTTCAAAGAAATTCAAAATGGCGGACAGCAATTTCGACCAAATGTGACAAACTGGTATCATTGCTCTTGGTACCATTGTTCTTGGTACAACTCAAGGTATCACTAGTTTTATTAAAATAGACAAAAATTAATGAAATGTTATTAACATTTTTGGACATTTCATTATAATTTTTGACCACAAAGTGGCGCTGTCTCAATTTTTTGAGTACCTTCAGGGCATGGTGCTGCTGACACATAAAATGCAGCATTTTACGACAAATTTCAAAATGACAGATGCCCAAAATGGCTGACATGGGACATTCGACACAGTATGCTGCACTAAATCTAAACTAAGTGGCCAGTCTTTTTCATATCTCCTGACCAGTAGGTGGCACTGTGCTGAAAAGCTGCATGTAGACTCAGGTCATGCTTATGATGACGTGTACCAAGATTTGTCTTAATATGCCTAAAAACATATTAATGTCTTAATATAGGCTAAAAATGGCTAGGATGATTTCGAAAAAGTAGGTTTTTTGGAAAATTCAAAATGGCAGAAACATTTTCATGATGGGAAATGTCATATGGAGGAACCAAGGAATCAGAGGAAAAAGAATTTTGTTTCTAGCCCTTACAGTTCAAAGTTATTAGCATAAACGTAAGTGAAACTTTAGACAGTTGGTGGCACTATAGTGACTGAGTTAGAGACTACAAAATTCCTGTGGTTATTGTTCAGACTCTCCTCTATTAGTGTGCCAAACTTTTTACCATATGGTTCTATGGGCTAAGAAGAAAACTAACCGATACAATAAGCCTGTTAATAAAATTAGATACCTTAGTAGATGATTGTTTTGTTCTACTACCAGTTGGCATCTGGTTCAGAGAGCACAACTGAGCTAAACGAGAAACTTATAGGGTTTTATGAATACTAATAGGGTTTTATGAATATTGAAACCCAATAAAAACAAAGCATTTAGTTCTATGAGGTCAGATGCTCCTCATGTTAGTGTCTAGTATCTCTTAAGCATATTTTATTAAAATGTTCTGGATTAAGTTCTCTTAGAAAATGATATTACTCAGCAAACAATTTAGAAGAATTTTTTTACAGAGGCAACACTGAATCCATTTTAGAGGTTTTTATCTAAAGCAAACTTTAAAAACATTATATAGGTTTTTTAATTGCTGTTTTATAGTACAACTTGTTATTTGCAATGAAAATAGCCAAAGAAGCGGCCTGGCATGTCGTTAAAACACCAACCAACCAATCTATAAGCTTAGTAAACAGCTCATTCAGGAGAAAGTGAGGCTAACGGCTAGTGAGCACCAGAGATTAAAAACCACAAGTATTCAAACTCCTACCCTGTCCCATTGATGATGTACTCCTAAACAATGTGCACTGTGGCCTGCAGGAATTCAAGTGACCCTGGTCTGCAGCGGAGAGACACGATTCAAAACATTCCTGTCTGTTACAGTCTGTATTTCTTATGTTGTATTCTTCTTTCACATCATTCCTGCCTGGTTTAATTCTCTTTGTTAGACCTTTCATCCGTGCCCTGTTCTCAGAAAACCTCAATGCAGAGAAAAAAGGCAGACCCACTACTGCAGGGAGTAAAATCAAGGTGAGTTGAGTGTCATCTGCAGGTTCATATAACTAAACCATTTTGAATGTGTAGATTAAATGGTTTGCAGTTTTAATGGTGTTTTCCTGTAAGCTGCTTTAGCTTTTTCACATCCTCTCTGTTTCTTTCTAATGGCAGAAACAAGCCAATGACCTGGTGAGCACCCTGATGAAGTGTACACCTCACTATATCCGCTGTATCAAACCCAATGAGACCAAGAAGCCCAAAGACTGGGAGGAGAGCAGGTGAGAGATTACGGCCAAGTTGAATTCACATCCATTCAAAAGTCTCTTAAATCTTTGTCAGTGCTGTGTTACAATTATATAGGAAACTGATATTATAATGGATATAGCTGAGATTTCCTATTAAACTATTATATTCTGTTAAAGTGGCCATTATTCATATTGAAGTAAAAAAAACATTACATTGAGAGGAAAACATGAGAGGCTTCTGCCTTTGAGACATCTGAGCTTGTTTGTGTTTTCACAAGTCATGGCACTTCTGCAGAAAATCACAGAGAAATTTAAAATAGAAACATGGATTGAGATTTTATTTCTCAGCATGGTTGTTCTTTGTTTACTTTTCCAGCCTTTTTCCTCTCTCACCATAGTTTTTTTTTTTTTTTTTTTTTTGTTTTTTTTTTTTTTGGAATGAAATGTGGAATGAAATGTTCTGATCCGGCACGTTGTATTGTTCAGGCTCTAATGGTCTTCCTGTTATGAGGGTTTGTGAGCATTGTTCATGTTAGGAAGTATAATTAGCGCACACACTTCATTCTCAGGATGTGTATCCATGAGATTTGCATTTATTCAGTCATTTATTTAGGAAAGGCTGGTGGAGAAACCACCAGAAATGCCTTATTTGTCTATGAAATGCGACAGGCTGAGAAGAATTACTGTGAAGGGTTTTTTTGACTTGTTGCTGTAAATATTAACCTTCCTTCCTTCCTTCCTTCCTTCCTTCCTCTCCATCTCTCTCACTAGAGTGAAGCACCAGGTGGAGTATCTGGGACTGAAAGAGAATATAAGAGTAAGGCGTGCCGGCTATGCTTACAGAAGAATCTTCCGCAAGTTCTTGAACAGGTAAAGACTGATTTCAAAATCAACTTTAAAGCCTGACAAGGAGGTCTTTATACAACATCATGGAATGAGAACAAATCTGCTCATATCTGGCATTACAATTTTGCGATCCAATAAGAAGACACCACATTTTCACAAGAAACAGCTTCACAAAGAGAAGGAAGAGAGATCTTTGAGTTGGTAGTGTGTTATAGTACTGATGAATTTTGGTTACTCTTCTGTTACGGGCCAATAGTTGGACAGTTTCCTCTATCATAGTGTTGGTTTAAGGGTCTAATTCTTCCATTATGACACCAATTACTTCAAATGCTTCATTGGGTTATTAACTTTTTACATAAAGTAAAACCCCGAATCATCTTTTGGTGTGTTATTTAACGTTTAATTGGTCTAATATTTTTTTACTCCACCCTGCAAGTGTTTATCTTGCACACCCAGACTGCATACAGTATATTTACACAGGGCTCCACTTTAGAAGACTCAACTGAGCGTTTTGTACTTTTATATGAATGAAAAATATGTCCTTTAATCAAATATGATTTCATTCTCCGAATGGTGAAAGCTTCCTCATCTTCTCTCTCTTTTTCTGTCTCAGGTATGCGATTCTGACGAAAGAGTCGTGGCCAACATGGCGGGGGGATGAGAAGCAGGGTGTGCTGCATCTCCTGCGCTCCGTAAACATGGACCAAGACCAGTATCAGCTCGGACATACCAAAATCTTCATCAAAGCCCCTGAGTCGGTAAGACCGGACATGTTTGGATAAGTTAGATTTTTTTTATCAACAGGATATGATATCATGTCCCATACAATGTCTAATCCACTTTGAAAAGTCAGTATTTCACATTTTGATCCTCTGTCAGTCAAACGTCTTTTCACTACAAGACTTCACGTGACAGCATTCAAACCTTCTGTGCACTTTTTTGCGCTCCGACTCTACCACATTCACATACTTATGAGTAAAAGTGACTGTAACACAGTCTAATGTGGCCATACCTTAAGATTCACAGCCAAAAAGTATAGTTTTATCATTTAAAACGAAACCTCTTTTTTTGTGTTTTGCTTGAACAGTGGCTTGTGTCATCTTTCTTCAAAATACAGTACCGTTCAAAGGTTTGGGGTCGGAACAAATGCTGATTTATCTTTTCCCTTTTTATTTCTTTTTTTAATCTTTCTAGTTGAAAAGCTTCAATAAAAAGAGCAAAAATAAAGTTTCTTATGCTCACCCCAGTTGCGTTTATTTGATCAAAAATACAGTAAAAACGGTAATATTGTGAAATATTACAATATTTTTCTATTTTAATATATTTTAAAATGTAACTTATTCCTGATGACACCACTGAATTTTCACCTGCCATTACTCCAGGCTTCAGTGTCACATGATCCTTCAGAAATCATTCTAACATGCTGATTTGGTGCTCAAAAAAACTTTTTTTTTTTTTTTTTTGTTCTAAACAAAATCCTGTAATTGCCATTACTGTCACTTTTCACAGTAAAGACATCCATAGGCATTCAATTTATAGGCATTCAATTTAATGCATCCTTGCTGAATAAAAGTTTCACTTTCTTCAAAAAAAAAAAAAAAAAGTTATTGACCCCAAACTTTTAAACAGTAGTGTAAATGCCACTTTTTTTAATATTTCATTATAACGCAATGATGCTGATACACTTTTAAATATTGCTTAAGTGTCCATATACTTTTGGACTGCTCTACAATATGCACTCTTCAGAAAAATGTTTAAATGTTTAAATATGAAACGTATCGTATTAGCGACAAGATAGCAACACTTGACACAAGCCTTCCTATCAGCAGGATGTTGAACACTGTTTTTTACTTTGGTCAAGATTTAACATTTGAGTTGTGCTGTAATGGCAGGAGAGAGGTGAAGTGTAAGAGTCAGCCTTTGTCTGGCAGACATCATCTCAGCTCAGAGTGGGTTGATGAATAGTGGGCAGTCAGCAGGGAAGGAGGAGGGACACTGGGCCGGTCCCACGTCAGCACCGTTAGGTCAACATTACTCTGGATCTGATACACAACTGCAGTGCTGTGGTAAAGCTGCTTCTGTTATGTCCAAGACAGCTTTGCTTTTTCCACTGCTTTTTTCCCAGCTTGCTTATGAAAGCAGTGCTTGTGGATGTGCTGTGATCTCACTGTTGACATTTAGATGTACACACGTATACATAGAGACACAGTATAAGGCTCTGTGGCTCGGCATGAATGCACCAGATTATGAGATGTGTGACTTTGGCATGTAGGTTTTAAAACATGGCCTTTTCAGTATGTGTGTGTGTGTGTGTGTGTGAGTGTGTAATATTAAATATAGGAGGGACCAGATTTGAACTGCCTTGCCTTTCAAAACAAAACTCCTTCTGAGATAAGGTGCAGATACTGAGTAATTAGTTAATGACTACAGGAATTTCTTTAGTGGGAGAGAGAGAGTGTGTGTGTGTGTGTGTGTGTGTGGTAGTAGTCGCTCTGCCAAAATGAACTCTTTGATCCTACTGAGAGCTGTTGAAGACGAGTCTTACAGTGTTTGCATGAGACATCCTAACAGTCTGATTAATTTCATAAAATCTTCTAAGAAATGTCCAGGTATTTTACCACAAAACTACATTAACAAAGACAATTAAGATCCAGATATCTTAAAGGGTTAGTTCACCCAAAAATGAAAATTCTGCCATTTATTACTCACCCTCATGTCGTTCCACATCCGTAAGACCTTCATTCATCTTCGGAACACAAATTAAGATATTTTTCATAAAATCCAATGGCTCAGTGAGGCCTGCATTAAAAAGTGATTTATTTTTTTTCATTTATTTGAACAAAACAAAATAATTAGTATAAATCTGTCATTTAGGGTGAATTCAGGGTGAATTGGGACACTTTTTGCTGTTGAGTTTAATTGTAAAAAGTGTCCCAATTCACCCCTATCAGTTATTGGCAATAACATGAAAATAATTATCAATGGATGGTTTGTGTCTGTTTGTTAGTGTGTGGCATGGAAGCCAAAGAGGGATTTCTTTGTGTATTTGCTTATATCTCGTCCTGTGCCAGCCGTTTGTGTGTGTGTGTGTGTGTGTGTGTGTGTGAGAGAGAGAAGCCGTGCCAGGCCTCTGTGATAATGATAGGATCTGATGTTTAGTCTACATTGCAGCAGAGCTGTGTCAGTGTGTTCTGAGGACACACAGGAAGCACAGTGGAGCTACACAGTGCTCAGAGCATTATGGGATTTTGGCACAGCTGCTTACTGAGAAAGAGAAATATGAAATCTGAAATAGAAATAGAGAAGTTGCTGCATGACAAGCAGGACAGACTGAACCCACTATGTGTCATAAGCTCCAATGAAGAGTGACCTTTAGTGTAATGAACAGGGTTATGCAGCTCTATTCACTATTGTTATTTGCACTATTAGTTGTTAAGTCAGTAACAGTGTGGATTTAGTGCATAATTTTTTTAGAATTTTTTCAGATGGATATATTGTGAGTTTATTTGATTCATTTAAACAACTTGCATTATATTCTATTTACAGCTCTTCCTGCTGGAGGAGACGAGAGATCGCAAATTCGACGGTTATGCCAGATCCATTCAGACGGCCTGGAGGAAATATTGTGCACGCAAGAAATATGTTCAAATGAGAGAGGAGGGTGAGTTCAACCTTCAGACGGATACATTGAATGAGGTTAAAGTTCTACACGTCACATAAAAGCACCCGCGAACAAAGATGTTTTAAGAAAAGGGAAATCAATGTTGTTTTACATGGCAGAATGTGTCACAGTTAGGTTTTTCCCTGTATATCTTTGGATTCTGACCTCAACTGCTGCTTTTAGCTGAATTACTGTTATTATGTTTAAAAGTAATAATACACACACAAAGGCAAAAAAAAAAACAAAAAAAAACTCACACCCTGTCTTGAGTGTTCATGTTTGGGTGTTTCAGCTATAGGCCCTTTGGGCCCAGTTTTGGTATTAAAAATTCTATTAAAATACTTTTTACACTCTCACTAGTATTTAGTTTAGCTATTAACAGTGTCCAGTTATAGACATACGCTATCATTTAAAAGTTTGTGGTCAGTAAGAGTTTTTGAAAGAAATCAGTACTTTTATTCAGGAAGAATACATTTAATTGATCAAAAGTGTCAGTAAAGACTTTTATAATGTTACAAAAGATTTCTATTTCAAATAAATGCTCTTCTTTTGAACTTTCTATTTATCAAAGAATCCTGATATAATGTGTATCAAGGTTTCCACAAAAATATTAAGCAGCACAACTGTTTTTAACATTGATAATAATAAAAAATGTTTCTTGAGCAACAAATCATCATATTAGAATGATTTCTGAAAGAACATGTGACATTGGAGTCTGGAGTAATGATGCTGAAAATTCAGCTTTGATCACAGGAATAAAATAGTAAACAGTTTTAAAAACAGTTTTACAATTTTAAATTGTAATAATATTTCACAATATTACTGTTTACTGCATTTTAATCAAATAAATGCTGCCTTGAGAATAAGAGACTTCTTTCAAAAACATTAAAAAATCTTTGCAAACTCAAACTTTTGAACAGTAGTGTACAAGAAACAAAGCAGAATTCTGTTTTTTTTTTTTTTTTCTTCTTTTTTTCCCCTGAACTATCATTTTTTTATGTAACACATGTAATTTCCACCACATCTCCAACTGTTCATCTCAAATTCTGTGAAGGAAATTACATTTTAAACATTTTTGCAATAAAATGGCTAACTCCTTTTCCTGCTAATTTTATAGCTAGCATTTTATATATCCTACATACACATAATTAAATATTTTCAGAGTTTTTGTACAACTTGACAAAAATTACAGCTAAATTGTAAATGATGCTCAAATTCAGTTCACATATGAAATGTACTTTAATTGTTCTTATTTTCTTTACGCATCACATCTCTCTTATTTAATGTCAAGCATGCTCTTCACTGATGTCTCATGCTTTATACATGGCGTAAGAACTAAAGCTCTTTGAGAATAACACTGAAGATTCATTCTATCTTCTTCTAGCCTCTGATCTGCTGCTGAACAGGAAGGAGAGAAGAAGGCACAGCTTGAACAGAAACTTTGTGGGCGATTACCTGGGTATGGATGACCGGCCTGAGCTCAGGCAGTTTGTGGGCAAGAGGGAGAAGATTGATTTTGCAGACAAAGTCAACAAATTCGACCGGCGGTTTAAGGTGGGCATACAAAAATTAGCACACAGATGTGCCTGAGTATCAGTGAACATTTTTAGCACATGACATGACATTTAGTATTTATATGTATTTATGGGTGTTTTTTTATCTGTTCAGAGCATCAAGAGAGACCTGATCCTCACCCCTAAATCTGTCTACCTGATTGGAAGAGAAAAGGTGAAGCAGGGGCCAGAGAAAGGGCTTGTGAAAGAGGTCCTGAAGCGCAAAATTGACGTAGAGAAGATTTTGGCTGTTTCTTTCAGGTACATCACCACCACACAAGCTTAGTCAGTTCAATTAATGTAATGGCAAGCTACAACAAACCTTAGCACTCAATGTGAAATGGCACTTTTTTTTAACTTATATTTTCAATCATTTGAATAGGAACTTTTATTAAAAAACACTGCATTCAGCCGCCAAGAGTTAAAAGAGCTGCGGCTTCCCTCCCATGTGTAAAACAGAGCCTGTATTTTTAAGCCCTGAATGCAGTCCCATAATGCCTTGGATAACCATCTGCAGAATTATAGGCGTAGAGACATCAAAGGTCCAGTCTAGATGTTAGAGCGTCTGTCTGCCCTGTGTTATTTAACACGTTATATCGAGAGGGTCTGTGATATACAAAGTCCCTGGTTTTGGTGTTTCCTGGAAGTGATCAAACATCTAGAACTCTGTCAAAGAAACCTAAAGATCTTACAAATAAGGACAAAGGAAGAGGTACCAACACCCCACAACCTTGCATACTTTGTTTTTTTGTGTGGGGGGTTGTCAATAATGTGAACCAGGTGTTGCTGGGAAGGGAGAGTATACCTTGTAAAAAACTCATTAGAAAAGACTTAAGTTTATTGGGTGAAGCAGGGCATCTCTGCATGTGTCCCAGACACAGAAACTCCCAACAGCCCCCGTATCACTTGCAATTTTTTTTTTTTTTTTTTTTTTTTTTTTTTGTGAGCCGACAACCTTTGTGTCTGTGGAAACCCCCAAAAGTGCCTCAAGACGTGTTACCTGAACTGAAAGGCTGTGCTCATGTTGAATGATCGAACAAATGTGGATATTCCAGGTCTTGAAAAGACATTTGTCTCTCCTACAGCACAATGCAGGATGACTTCATGATCCTGCACGAGGAGGAGTATGACAGCCTGCTGGAGTGTGTATTCAAGACGGAGTTCATCAGTTTACTGGCACGCAGATACGAAGAGAGAACACAAAAAAAACTACCTCTCAAATTTAGCACCACGTATGTTAAAATATCTTTAGTGGCATAGCAAAGGCATGATTCTTTTAATGAATAAAAAGTAAACATATTAAAACATAAGATGATTTTTTTTTTTAGTATCTATTTGTATTAAAACTGTCCATACAGTATACTTTGTTTTAATTTTGAACAGTATGTCTGTTGTTTTTATCATTTATTTTATAATTTAATTTCATTTATTTGATCAATTATATTTATATATACACTACCGTTCAAAAGTTTGGGGTCAGTAAGATTTTTTTTTAATGTTTCTGAAAGAAGTCTCTTACACTCACCAAGGCTATAATTATTTGATTAAAAACAAAAAACCAAAATAAAAAAAAAAAAAACATTAATATTATGAAATATTATTACAATTCAAAATAACCATTTTTTATTTTGACATATTTTAAAATGTAATTTACTCCAGTGATGGCAAAGCTGAATTTTTTTTCAGCATCATTACTCCAGTCTTCAGTGTCACATGATCCTTCAAAGATCATTCTAATATGCTGATTTGATCCTCAAGAAACATTTTTTTTTTCAGTATTGAAAACAGTTGTGCTGCTTAATATTTTTGTGAAAACCTTGAGACATTTTTTAGAATTTTTTGATGAATAGAAAGTTTAAAAGAACAGCATTTATTTGGAATATAAATCTTTTGTAACATTGTCTTTTTGACACTTTTTTTTTTTTTTGTCACTTTTGATCAATTCAATGCGTCCTTGCTAAATAAAAGTAAAAATTTCTTTCAAAATATCTTACTGACCCCAAACTTTTGAATGGTAGTCTACATACCTAACAAATTTCTTTTTGTGAAATGTTTTATTAATATGTTTCAGTTGTCTTTATATTTGATTATATTGTTATATTTACAAACAAAATAATTATTTTTATTTTAATAAATGGCATTTGCTTTTTATGATCTAATGCATGCAACGACATTCAAGCTTTTTGTCCATGTTTTGCGGCCACTGTATGCTAATGAATGACTGTGATTGGACCTGCAGGCTGGAAATGAAACTGAAGAAAGATGGCTGGGGACCCTGGAATGCCGGAGGATCCAGACAGGTGCAGTTCATCCAAGGTCAAGGGGACGTAGCTGTGCTGCGACCCTCAAACAAAATGCTGCAGGTCAGCATTGGACCGGGTTTGCCCAAAAACTCACGTGAGTGATGACTCGTGTTGTGTTTTATTCACAATATCATTTAATATTACTTCATTGAATGTTCTCATACACCCAAATTCAACCCTCATTCAGGTCCTACTAAGAAGGGTGTCACTCAAAGCCGCCCCAACACGTCCAGGACGCACCACCACACCCCAACACGAGTCGCACCTGGCCCTCCAGGTACATTATTCCATTCAACTAATACTATTATCAACTATCCTAATTTTCCATTTAATTTAATCAGCAAGCATGTGTGTTTACTAGCAGTTGCTCACCAAAATGGAGGGCTGAAGAATGCAAATCATGCTGCCAATCAGAGGAACTCGCAACATCACAGCAATCAGAGGCCGACATCAGGAAACACGGCCCGTCCGTTCCTGCCTACTAATGTCAGTCAGCTCAAGGACAGAGGCAGCAGGCAGGCACCCCAGCAACCCAACATGGATTTCCTCAAAGTTCCAGACCAAGGGGCTGCAGGGTGAGAGGACACAGCACACACATTTCAAATGATATAGCTAACAACAATCTCATTACTGAAGATGGTTAACATTTGTCTAATTGCTAGATGCATAGCTAAAGCTCATCTACCAGACATTATCCATGCAAACAAAATAGTGAGCTGTGTTTGAATGTAACATGCATGTATCTCTTTACCGTAGCAGAAATCGACAACCGTCTGACAATGGAGGAATGTGAGTCTGAGCATGTGTAGTTTGTTAGGTGGCAGTGGTTGTGGTTCATTTGACTAGCGATAGATCAACACCAGAGATGCCCAACTTCAAATCCACCCTTGCATACTCTCAGTCTTGTTTTGGATTTCCAGTTCCTTACATAAAACTATCACGTTTTATAGATTAAATTTTAATTTACACTACCGTTCCAAAGTTTGGAGTTGGTAAGACTTATGTTCACCAAGGCTGCATTTATTTGATCAAAAATACAGTACAAACAGTAATATTGTGAATTAATATTACACTTTTCTACTTTAATGTTTTAAAATGTAATTTATTCCTGAATTTTCAGCATCATTACTCCAGTTTTCAGTGTCATGATCCTTCAGAAATCATTCTAAAATGCTGATTTGGTGCTCAAGAAACATTTATTATTATTATCAATGCTGAAAACATTTATTTTTTTGTGGAAACCCTGATAAAAGTGCAGCATTTATTTAAAAAATTTAATTTCTTTAACAATGTAAGAGTCTTTACTGTAACTTTTGATCAATTTAATGCATCCTTGTTGAATAAAAGTATTAATTTCTTTAAAAAAAAAAATCTGACAGACCCCAAACTTTTGAACAATAGTGTGTTACTGAATGGAGATCAGATTGTGAATAGCTATTTATATGAGAGAGCTTTTTTTCCCTTTAACTTCAGCAAGGTTAAGGACTTTGGATTGGGCATTTTCTACCATTTTCTCTGTTGTAGTCATGATGAGTGTCGACTCAGACACATCATGAAGGCCGAAGGTCTAACAAATGGCCCTTCGTTGCAACAGCTGGGGAAAAAAAAAATTCTAATCTTAAAAGTAAGGTGGAGGATCAACTGAATTAAGTCTATTTTGGAAATGTAGACTAGTTCAGACTGACAGTCCCTCTATGGATAAATGTGAATCTGTCGCCACCTATTGGGGAACACATGAACTAACACCACAAAATCAGACAGCTAACCCTCTCACAACAGCTATGCTTCTTCAAGAACACAGTTGACTTCACACTTACCTTCACTTGTAGAAGCATGTTCCCATGGTTGCTGCAATGTTAGAAACATCACATGCAATTCCATCTGTTCATGTCTTCTGTGCTTTTCTCCAAGGGCCCACAGACAGTCCACCAACAGGCCCGCTCCAGGAGGTGGTCGGCCCAAACCGGCCCCCAAGCCGAAGCCCCAGGTGCCTCAATGTAAAGCTCTTTATGCATACGACGCCCAAGACACAGATGAGCTCAGTTTCAATGCAGATGACATCATTGACATCATTAAGGAAGGTGCGAGCGTACAAAATACTTATTTTGCGTAGTATAAATGTTTTTTTTTTTAATGTGGCAGAATTTTTAATAACTAAAATAAATCAAAACATTTATCGAAAATGGCAGTTACGAAAATGTTATTCTTAATGTTTTGTGAATCCTGTTTGTAAAGTTTACATGAATGTTGCTGCCATTTTACATTTATATGAATCTCAGACCATTTTAGAGATACATTGTGGGATTAATTTTGATATTTATGCATTATTTGTTTGTCTAGATGCCTCTGGATGGTGGACAGGGAGACTAAGAGGTAAACAAGGCCTTTTCCCAAACAACTACGTGACCAAGATCTAACCTCTTCTGCCGTTAATGAGGCAACCAGATTTGAACCTCAGCAAACTTGTTAGACGAAGGAGAAGGACAAAGAAACGAGGGGAAATGGAGATAATGAAGGAAGGAGCGAGGTGTGCTATGGCTGAATGCATAAGCTTTGCATTGTGTTGCCAGGGACACTTGAGGCCATGCGGGCAGATGCTGACCGGACATGAAAATTTTCTCCAGGGCGCTGAATACTGAGCTGTCCCTGTGAGCACTGATCAAAACTATTTATTGTATTTATATTACAGCATTCTACAGTTTATTTCTGATGTGGTTTGTTCATCTGTCATTGATATTTAAGGTGATCTTAATTCACTTAGAGATGAAGTAGCCATTTTATGTGGGAACAGGCTTTTTATTTTGCTTTTGAAATGGATAGATTTTATATGTAAATTAAGGTGCTTGGCTTTAGTCACCTGCTGTTTTTTATTTTTTTCTAATTTCTTGAAGTCATGTCTAAATCAGTGGTTTTAGTGGGAAATGTTTTGCTGCTAAGGAACGTTTCACCATGTTGTTGCCTTTCATATTGTAGTTAAGAGAAACCCAAATGTATCAACTGCACTACAGCTCTTGAAAACCATGGATTGTATGCTTTTTATGTTAAGTTCGTAATCTCAGAATAATGCTGAATGTATCATTGTGCAAAACAGTTTAAATTTAAACTGCAGTGGTATTTCCCCACTCTTCACCACTTCTGTTACTGTACAGATACAAAGCACTTTGAGTAAAATATCATACAAATGTACTGGTCAGGTCATCACCAACATTTGCCAAGGTGCTAGTCAGTGAAGAGATGAATCAGCTGCTGGATCTACAAAAATCTTCTTAAAGGAGTAGTTTGCCCAAAAATGAAAATTCTGTCATCATTTACTCACCCTCAAGTTGTTCCAAACCTGTATGAATTTCTTCTGATGAACACAAAAGAATATATTTTGAAGAATATGGATAACAAAATGGGGCCCATCAACGGTTTGGTTACCCATATTCTTTTGTTCAGCAGACGAAAAAAATCCATACAGGTTTGGGACAACTTGAGGGTGAGTAAATGACAGTATTTTAATTTTTGGGTGAACTATCCCTTTAAGGTGACAGTTATGAAACTTCGTGAGAATGTTCCAAAGTTCAGTTCCCATATATTTTCCTAAGAACATCTTAGATTATTTTCATTGACAGAAACATGGATTTGAGTCTTGTTTAGCAAAAAGTATTTTGGGGATACAAAATATACATAGCTTTGGCAAAATGGCAGTAAAGAAAAAAATTCTTAATGTTTAATAAATCCAGCCCGTGTTTACTTGAATATTGCTGGCATTTTACATACATCTCAATCTCAGACCAATTTAGAGATGCATTGTGGGTGAGATTGATGAACTCTTTAGCAAGAAGCATAATTATTGGTTTAATAAATGTCCACTGGACCAAACACAATAGGTTTCAATCACTATGCGTAACCACAAATTTGCGCATGAAATCTACATCCAAACATTTTCACTAACAAATGATTTCTCAACTTTTGTACTAAGATTAAATAAGTGGAACAACTGAAACCACATAATCTACAAAAAAAAAACAAAAAAAAAAAACAACAAACCATACTCTGGGTAGCCTTGTGTTAAAATATATATTTTTTTTTTTACACATTTTCACTTAACACTTTGTATATGAATGTAAAAGGCTGTATTTCATTCTTTCAAATTTCATTCAACCATAAGATCGCTGCATTTCGATAAAACAAAGTTAAAAAAAAACAAGAATGCTGCTCCTGTTTTAGCCAATGGTAATCTATTCAAAATTGACTATTATAATCATAATGAATGCAAAATTAAAATACATGTTGAAGAATTTCTCAATTCTACAAGGTTGGAACCGCTCCATGTTTTCAAATACATGCGGTTTAGCCTTTAATATGCAAGTTATATTTTCTAATGGAAGGCTTGACATCTCTTATCCATTGAGTAGTACTTGGTCTGTGAATCTTTGTCCACAACAGAGTGACACATTTTTTGGCATAAAGAAAGCGGAGGTCTATAAATGCTCGCTCACTTATATAATTGTGTTTCTCTGGATATAAGCCCAACAGAAAAAGCTTAGGGTCCAGTAAAAATTTGTTTTGAAATCATCTTCTCAATTATGACTCTTACCAGAATAATTTAATCTTTCTGCATTGCCAAATACAGTGAAACAATGTTCCTCTAGTTCCACATGTTTTACCATTTATACTGTACAAGTTTAAGGTGTGCATTTATAGACACAGTGTGAGCCTTAGTACAAGCTGCTTTCCAATCCTCATCCTAAACTTCAAATTTTCCTTCCATGCATTCAACTTATTACTCAACTGAAAATTCACAGTATTTGTCAGCAACCCATAAAATTCAGATATGATACCCTTTCTCTAATTATTTTTTGTGTTAGGACTTAGACCAACACTTTAAATATTTCAAGGCACAAATTTGTGAAGCAATACAAAGTTATGAATGAGACCTTAAACTTGCCCCTATTCATTTCAGAAATTAAACTGTTGGGAGTTTAAGCACCACATGTGCAACAGCAGGTGGAAAGACTTAATTTAGCATGAGCAGTTGCATCATTTGATTTTTCATTCCAAGTGTTTCTCATTTATTAAAGAGTCAGAACCCATTCAAGTTCAACTAGATTAACCTTCACTAGAACAAATCCCAAACTTATGTCAGAATTAACACAAATCAAGAAGTGGTATTAAATCTTTGGATTTTAATGACATCAGCTCCAATTTGCCCACTAAGTGGGCAAGCAAATACAGCTCCAGCAAGTTCATAAAGACAAAAACAGTAAAACCCAATTTAAACCCTCAGCTTAAAAATGTAGTCTTAAAAGAAAAAAGAAACATTTATTTATACAGACAGTTCAAAAGTATGTACATTAGATTTAAAAAGCAGCAGTCCATCTCTCAAAATGGCTGACAAAATAAAGTGCAATTTTTAGTGTCCATTCCCACATAAAAATCCTCAGGAGCTGGACAGCAGAGGAGCAGCCAGATCCTTCACAAGTGAAGACTTCAACTGGGGAAGGAGGCTGATCTTCATGAGCCTACTGCTGGAGTATTTCTTTTTCACAGTCTGCAAGAGATGGACATCACCCTAGCATTCAGTACAACCAAACCCATGCCTTGTTCCCTTTTTGCAAGTTGCTTTGAATAAGATTTGGACAAATGCATAAGTGCAAGGGTACATTTACATGACAATGTAGTAAAACTGAAAAGTTTTGTACAGATGACTTTTCAAAACCATTCCTGTTCAAATAGATCTGCACAAGTGACTAAAAACGCTGTATTACACATGCCAGACTAGTTGGCGAGGTCACTTTGTAAAGAAAGATGACACGCCTGCACATACGCATTTTTATAGAGCATGCCTATCCACCTTATTTTTATAGTTTACTGCACTTTGATATTCTTCATTATTTCCCTATAGCACCTAATAAATCGGAAGCCTCGCACATCTGCATTAAAATTAGGTGGATAGACTAAACGTAGTTAGTAACTATAACTATAGTTTAATAACAGATAGCTATAGTTTTCAAAAACCTTCCACTTTGAAACCCATTTTCAAAAGTTTGTGTTTTCAGGCCACCAAAATACTGTCGTCGTGTAAACGAATGGCCAAAAACGCACAAAATGTCTTTAGTTGAAAACAGTGTTGTGTAAACAGCCCCAAAGTCTAATAGAAGAGCGCTTACCACATGCTTTGAGAGTCCTTCATTGACTGTAACCACATTTTTGGCAATATGCTGCATGATAGGCTTCAGGTGGGCCTCATCGTAGGTGGAGTAGTGTTGCTGGGTTGGTGACTGGAGCAGCAAGAAAACAAAACAAAACACAAACAACTTAAGTGAGTGGGGGGGGGGGGGGGTGTAGGAGGGGGGTTGTGGGGGGGGTTAAATAATTACCCATTTTTGGCCATCAAGCACAAGTTGAGAGAGGCACAGAGCAGCAGCTGCAGTCTCAGAAGGGTTATAGTGGACCATGTCGTAGTCAAGTAGTGTCAGTTCAAGGAAATATTTTGCCAGTGTATGCTTCTCAGCATCCGCCTAGAAAGTGGTTTTAAAAGAGTCGGAGACTTAACATCTGAAGCTTTTAAAAAAAAAAAAAACCCACCACCTGCTAAACCACATCAGGGATTTTAAAACCCATACTTACATTGCCAGCCTTTGAGGCTCTCCGCAGAAAGTGCAGGGGCAGAGGACGTCCAAGCTCAAAGTTCAGCTCACTGAGAATCATCATCTCCATCTCTCTGATCTGGGCTTTCGTGAAGGCATCATCAGCGATATAGGCAAAGTCCCCAACCATCGGCACATACATTTCCTCATATTTACAAGCAAGCAGCATTGCAGTAACCCCAACTAGCTGGAGCTTCTTACGGGTCACAGGCTGAACCTGAAAGAAAGGGGGGGAAAAAAAAAAAAAAAAAAAAAAAAAAAAAAAAAAAGGTTTACAATTCCACAATTTCAGACTTCTGTAGATTTTTCAGATCATATAGAACAGCTGTTACAAAGTTTTAAAATCCAATTTGATGAAATCAGACATCAAGTCATCACCCCAGAAGTATTCACTAATATAGCATTTCACAACATGGCAATGTAGGTACTGCATGAACAAGGGGGGGGAAAAAAAAAAAAAAATTTTTATAAAGGCTGGAACTTCTACCTGGAGAAAGCGATCAAGGATAGCTACAGTCATGTACAAGGTTTCCTGCATGAGCTGAAACCTTGAGTGCACCTGAATCAGCCAGTCAACCAGGAGAGCACGCATTCGTCCGTTGATATCATAACCGCGCATATAACGGGGACGAACTGACTGCTGGACCTGCAAAAAGAGCATAGAAGCTGGTAAAAAGTACAAGAGGTAAAAAGATAAAAAGTAAAGACAAGCCACAAATACCTCAAGGGTTCGCAGATATGCATAGATGTCCTTTACATATTCAGGACACAGCTGAGGCATGTCAGCATCCCCCTCATCGATGTCTTCAACTGGAAAGAGTGTGTTGGAAAAGGCTTGACACAGTTCCTCTTCCTTCATGCTCACGTCAGGTTGAGCAGGGGGTAACGCTGGGGCAGGTTGAGGGACCTCGTGCTGTACCTGGGCACGTTTGGGTTGCACAACAGCTGGCTGGACAGTCGATTTTACGGTTTGCGCAGGTTGAACCTTCTGAAAAGGAAAGAACAAAGAGGAATGTGTCATCACGCTGTTGCTCAAATGCACAAGTTGCATGGTGGTAAATAAAGACACGTAACGGTTACCTTGGTCTGAACTGGTTTGTGGGCAAAGTTGGACAGTTCGCCAAACACGGCCCTCCTCGCTGCACCGTTTACAGGACCGCCTTTGCCACCGATAAAAACAGGGTTGTTTGCATTGCGCTGTAATGGAAAAGGAAGTAAAAACTAAACTATTTCACCTACAAGCTATTTCAACAGCTCTTAGCAATTTAAGCTAACAAACACGAAGCTGCTTTGACGCTAGCAGGTCTTTTATCAGATAAGTACAAACATATATTTCTGCATTAAATACTCACCAAAGCGTGCATTTCCATGACGAATATGCTTTTCGAGAAGTCTTTCTTAAATGAAATTAAAAAAATTAAAACGGGCCGTTTAGCTTTGCTTAGTATTCCTTGTTCAAAACAAACCGTACAGTACAAAGGCCTGCTGGTGATTCAAATACCGCTCCGTGCTGTCTGATTGGTCACTGCCTCGCGGAATTCTCAACTTCGATTGGTTGAAAAGGGAAGGGACGCTTATCAATCATCCCTCATCTCCGGTTTCACATGTAGCTCTTGTACATAGATTTGTATATCTATGCCGCTGTAAAACACGACGACATTGAACTGAACTCATTTTAAAGTTGTTTGACTGATTCCTTAGTAATTGTTTTTTGAGTAGTTATGTAGCATTGTGTTGATAACAGTGTCTGCTGGTCAAAGACCTTTAATTTTTAAAGACTGCCACTAGGGTCCACTAGGGGGCCTCAAGATTACTTGAATTAATTTAAGATAAAAACTGGCATTAAAATAAGCTAAAAAGACTAAAATCTGAGATATTTCTTATTTCAATTCACATTCTCAACGAGTTTTTTTTTTTTTTTTTTTTGTCCTGCAAAACACTGGATATATGAGGTAGCCTACTGTGATTAGACTTTCTTTTTCATTCTTTCATTTTAGATTTTCTTTTTCTTATTGAGTAAAAATTGAGTAAAAATATTTTTAAAATCCTTATCCTCCTTATTCAATAAATCACAAACAAATGGAAAAGTCATTGGGTCTTTGAAAATTGTTGGAGCTCAAAGGTTTAAAACCTCTGTAATAAAACAGCAAAATTCATGTGTCATTGATGTAATGAGAAAGTACAACTGAAAAGTGATTCGTTCGTTAACAAATCTTTTAGGGAATTAATCTTTCTTGTTCATTTCCATGCTCTGATTCATGTTTCCTTCACTTAACTCCATTTTGAATCAAGTGACTGTTGTACATCAGAAAAATAATATCAAAGTGTTTATATATCCTATTGTAAACTTAGTGTTGTTGTTTTTTCTGAGTACATAACTCATTCCAAAATGTTGACTCAATTAAGTGAGTTCTCAACACAAAAAGATTCACTTGTCGTCACCTACTAGCGCAACCTGCAGGAATAAGCGGATTCAAAAGATTTGAGACACTGAAATACACTATGGCCAGTGGGCTGATAGTAGATTACAGAAAAAAAAAAAAAAAAAAAAAATATATATATATATATATATATATATATATATATATAAAACCATTTCCCATTTTGTGGGGTTTTGTCACCTTTGAATTCCCCTCCAAAAAATAAATAAAATAAAATAAAAAATTATAGAATAGAAATTGGTACCTCATCAGTAGACCAATATCATTTAAAACGTTAATATTGCTTTTATCAGAGAGTTGTGATATTGTGGTATCTATGTGGTATTGTCTATGTAGTATTCAATGTTTATATATATATATATATATATATATAAAACGACAACCCCGTAAAACATACAAGCTGTATGTACATGAAGCGCTGATACTTTCTGCCACTAGGGAGCATGAGGCGACCAACTCCCTAATACAAAACAGTAAGTTACATTGGTCAGCATTCACAAACCACACTAAAATATTTGTATAGATTCAACAAGAGTCAGTAGTAAACCACTATGATTAACGGTTATTCACAATATATATCATTTTCGACGAGCCTTTAGGTGATGTTGTTGTCTTGGAGAGTCGTCAAGGATGCGAGAATGTCGTAAAATGTCGAAATGCTCGCTCGCGTGTGTGCGTAGCAGCAGAGCAGTTCACATACACACATAGCAGCGCTCTAATGGACGCCGCGGATAGGCAGGAACGGGGACTCGCACCCGAGGGCAAACGGGGAGGAATTCGAAACACATATGACCGTTAAATAAAATGTCCTCTCCGTACGATTAGCTCGCTGTGACGTTAAACGTGTGATACTGTAACTCGCGTGCGTATTTTCATATATTTAAAGCGGAATCGTCGAAATATCCGTCAGTTAGCGGGGAGGCTAAAGCGCTGGGCCTCTCGCTCTATCTCCCTCCCTCTTCGGGTTTGTGTGACTGTCAATTTCACACAAGCCTCCGCTGACGTTCACTTGCTTCCCCAATACTTTTCTACTTCTGTCGACGAAAATTATACACTGGAAAGGGGGTTAAGTTCAAGAGGGATAGTTTTCCAACGTGAATAGAGGTAAGTGGCTTTGTTTATTATTTTTTTAATGGTAAATTTCAATTGGTATGAGCTATTGTTTGAGTAACTAGAGAGGCTAATAGCCCGCCGCTAGCAGTTTCAGTAGAGATGTTTGTCCCAGCACATCCAGGCCCAATGGGCTACTGATGCACAACATTAACTGTCACTGTTGGTTTAAACGTGTCCTAGATGTCTGCTTTTAGGATGTGTTTTATAATCTGAAGTGCTGTCGGCTGATGTGTTGAAGAAAGTGAGAACAACAACATCAACATGCCATCGCTGCCTTTCTTTTTCTGTTGTTTGGCAAATCCTCGTTGCCTTTGTGTTATGATTTATTGGATTGTCATTGAACCGACGTTGTTATTTGATTGGAAATAGAAAAGCTGGTTTCATCTGACCATTTTTTTTTTTTTTAGACGGCATTGGTCAGCAACTCTAGTTTTCTTGAACAGCCAGCTGGATCAGATTCCAGTCTTTGCATTTACAATAACATTTTAATGTGCTCCCTCTGGGACCATGACATATGTGCTGTTGACTTCCATAAATCAGTGATATCTGAAAAGAGATTATTAATTTCACCATGGCTCAAACTACTGATCAGTGATTTGTTCAAAGAATCTTCTCTTTCATGGTGCACTTCCATCATCTGTTTTGAAAAACAAACCCTTACAAATAAGATGCAGTGTTACTTTCGCTGCTCCCAAGTGCAGTAATTCCACCCAGATATGAAAATGCTATCTCTGTCATTGTCTTAACAGCTCATAAAAATTTCATGTCATCTGCCTTTATAAAGGATTAAATTGTATGTATTAATAATAAAGTGTTTCAGCTTTCCAACATAAGACGTCATGCCTGGAGAAAGAACTGCTGTTTGCTCTCAGACTGGTTAATGTATTGACATCTGTGCTTGATCTCTGAATATTTACTAATGGTCTTTCCCAGCTATACTAACATTGAGGAGAAAAATGACTGTCTGTCATAGTGGTTTGGATGATACTTTTTAGTTAATTCACTTAAATTGTAGAATAATTTAAATTAAAGGGTTAGTTCACCCAAAAATGAAAATTATGTCATTAATTACTCGCCCTCATGTCGTTCCAAACCTGTAAGACCTTCGTTCATCTTCGGAACACTTGAAGATCTTTTTGATGAAATCCGAGAGCTCTCTGACTCAATTTAATAACCACTGTAAAGGCCCAGAAAAGTAGTAAAGACATCATTAAAATAGTCCACGTGACTGCAGTGGTTCAACCTTAATGTTATGAAGCGACGAGAATACTTTTTGTGTGCAAAAACAAAACAAAAATAACAACTTTATTCAACAATTTCTTGTCTTCCATGTCAGTCTCCTACGCAGTTGATGCAGTAAGCACAGTTCAGCGCTTGAGTTTACGTCCGAACGCCGACTCTGTATTGGCCGACACTGTACACGTGAGCAGCATGACACATGCGTGTGATGCTGACGCAGGAGCCGGCCAATAATGAGCCAGCATTCTGACATAGAACACGGAAGTGCTGAACCGTGTTCACTACGTCAACTGCTGTTAAAGGGGTCATGACATAGATTTTTTAAAATAATTATTTTAATGTTACTTGAGGTTCATTAAAAACACATATGATGAAAAATTCTCATTTTCAACCTTCATTCTGACCCTCTGTCTGAAACAATATATTTTTTAAGGGGCTGCACCTTTAAGGCTTGTCAGTAAATGCCCACTGTTATGATTTGCTAACGTCATTGCATAGGAAACAGCATCAACAACGCCCTACTTGCTGTTAGTGTTCTTTACGCACTCTTTATGTTCATCCCTAATACCCTGTCATGTTTTACACAAAACAAAACTCTAGAACAGATGCTAATGGCTAGTATGGCAGCGCCGCTTTATGTGGTTGCGTTCATACAGGTTTTTTTTTTTTTTTTTTTTTTAACGAGAGAAAAACAACCCCATTCTGTAACCGAACTGACACCTGCACATTTTCAGGACTCGCAACCGCATTCTTGACAAACCCCAGCTGAATGAACAGAACCGCACTGGACAACTAGCAAAGTGCGCAGCTCAAACGTACTCTCTGCAGTCAGTTACTGAGCATTTAAAGACCTTGTTGGTTGTTTAAAATATCTGATGGATGAACTCATGCCTCGATTGGACTCGTTTATTTAATAACATGTTGTCAATTGTGATAAAACTTCCCCATGTTATGAACTGCCATTTTTGATACTGTTGTTGAATGCGGTTGTGAGTCCTGAAAATGCGTATTTACAGACAAGGCATTATAAAATCGTTTACTAAAGGTTTGTGATGCAGCTGCTGTCAGATCCAATACAGTTGGCTGCTTCATCTTTCAACAAAAGTGTCTTTATGAACTCTCCATTACACTGTGCCACACTGACAAAACAAAATGCTCCAAACAAACATATTTCTCTGACGTGATCCAGGGCATCAATAAAATAACCCATCCACTTGCTTTCGACACTGGGATACTTCTGAAGTCTCTAAAGAGACACAAACGTGCTGTTTAAACTGGATGCGTCCGTTAAGCAACTGAATGACAGTGGGCGGGGCCTATGGTGCGATATGTATAACTGTTCATCGATGTCTTGCTCATATGTAAATGTATTTGCCAATATGACGTCACAAATCCTGCAATATCAAAACGAGCCATTTTTAGAGCTTGATTAAATTAATGCTTTATATTCTAAAAGAAAATTTATGGTGATATGCTTGTGCATTGTTTATAACTACTTCTGTATTTTATGTTGATTTCAGCTAACAACTGTATATCAGATTTTACCTCATTTGTTTAGAATTTTGTTTAGTTAATTGATTCAGCTGAAGTTTGATTAAAATTGATAGTTTTTTTTTGTATAGAACATAGTTAAGCTGAAAAAATGCCCCTGAAAATTAATCTCAGGGTGCACAAGTTGTTTTTAATGTAACCGTTGCATGACCCTGCTCCACGATGTAAAGTGAGAGCATACTATTAATAAATGTGTATTGACTGCACTTATTTTTCGGGTCTTTCAGATGTAACTTGAATTATTGTTGACTTAAAAAAACATACTGATGTTTGCATTTCATGAACCTTAATTTGTGTGGTGAATTTGTAGTGATATTTACAGTTATTCCCCCCACATTTTGGCTGTGTGTCATGCTATTGCTTATGGCGGAGCTACTCAACATAGATATACACAGCAATCCCTGGGGAAGGAATTAAAACAGTCCCCTAAAATCCCCTATCTTCTGAAATCTGTATCCACCTTGGCGTCAAGAGGCACTGCCGCAATGGGGCCCTCTGGGGCTGCTTCATATGGAGGTGCTGTGGTGCACTTTGTTGCATGGCACAGCGGTACATCACAGGTTGACAGGATCGGCCTCAGAGGAGCCTGGGAGAGCAGTCTAGCTCAGGGACGTCGATCAACACAGTTTGAGCTCTTATTTCTTAATGGAGTGAAGAGTGAAAATTGTGCTAAAAATGTAATAAATAATGAATAAATCAGTTTAGTCATGCAATAGAAGCCCAGTCACACTGTTTTTATGTGGTGCAAGTCTGGGTTCCTCATCTCAGTCTTGAAGTAACAATATTTATAGCAGGGATACATTTTAAAACCTGTATTTTTTGTGTGTTTTTTGTTTATAAATATAAATGCTTCTCAATGTTCCCCCTTTTTTAAATAAATTCACAGCTTTATTTTACATAGGTTGATGTTTTCTGAGATTATAGACTAAAGGGATGTGAGAGAGTTTCTCTTGGTTTTCTTTTGTGAAACTGGATATTGCTCAATACCAGTGGGTCATAATAAAAGTTAGTGGTCTTGATAGAATAACAGTATTACCATAGTTACAGTAAAACATTTTGACTGCAGTTACTGGGAACTTGACTCTATTTACTTTGATGGAAGACATTTTTTTTTTTTATTCTTTAAGTCTTTTTGGTTTTCAGCTTTCTGATACAGCAGTAGTTTCTAATTTATATTACCTCTATTAATTTTCTATACATTGATAGCACCCAGTGTTGTTTTAGACTGCTTTCAGTGATTTACAGATTTTTAGCTGATATTTACACTACTGTTCAAGAGTTTGGGGGGTAAATCAAGATGTTTCTTTGAAAGAAATGAATACATTTATCCAGCAAGAATGCGTTCAGTTGATCAAAAGTGACAGTAAAGATACTTATAATGTTACAAATAGTGGTGGGCGATATGGCAAAAAATATGGTATATATGGTAAAATATATGGCAAAAATATCATATCACGATTTTTTTCAGGAAAATCACTATCACAAATCACAATTTTATCACTATTCATGTTGGTTTTACTATTTTGCAAGTGACTGAGCAGTACAGCCAAACTAATTTCCCTATTTTAAAAATGTAGCCTAGCCTTACAAGATAACAAAATATAAAAGAAAAAAGAATGGCAGACCATTTAGGCCAAAGTGGGCAGAGATGAAAATAGTTACTTCATTATTTAGGACTGCGCATGCGCATTGGCTGCTCCAGCCTAAAAAATAAGCTTTTTTTAACACTATTTGAGCATAAGAAACCACATTTATGATACAATTGTCATCAGATTTTATTGGCGATTTCAAATATGAAATTTAATCATATGCTTGGTGAACAGCTTTTAAGAATTTGATGTTTCCCCATTCAAAGAGATAGGAGCTCCACTTGCATGACTGAAATAGCTGCCCGAGAGGTGTTTCAAAGATGGCTGCCGAGTGAAACGACTTCTTAAAGGGACTTTGATTTAGGCCCCATTTACACTAGTGCATATTCATTTTAAAACGCATAAGTTTTGCTACGGTTATGCTACGCCAACATTTTCGAACCTCGAAAACGAAGACTTATGAAAATGTTGCAGACCCCATTTTAGTTTGAAAACGCCGGGGTTGCGTTTCAGTGAAAATGATGGCGTGGCTGCCCACGTTCGCTCTGCGTATTCTTGACGACCATGTAAACAATAACATGGAGACTGAACTGCAATATTTGCTGGCTTTGTTGTAATTTTAAGCAGCCATTGTGCAGTTAAACTCTGCATTTTTTTTTTTTTTTTTTTTTTAAATACTGCAGCTACCTACATAGATGCGCAAGAAGCAACTGTTTACACTTGTACGCGCATGCCCAGTATGCATGAACGGTCATGTGGCATGCGTTTTCGGTCGTGTAGAATAGACAGAGATCGTTTCTGAAATGCTGTGGAAACACCAGTGTAGACGAGGATCGTTTTCATTTTAAAATGCCGTTTTAAAACGAAAATGCACTAGTGTAAACGGGGCCTTAGGCCAAAGTTGAGGTGGGTGGAAATGAAAATATTTTTCTTTATTTTATCTTCGTTATTAAAAATAAGAACAAAGATGCACATTACAGATACAATATCATATACAAATGAAATAAACAGTGTTTTTGTTTTTTTTTATAACAGAAGGTGTATTTAACAGTAGTATTCAAGTAAGAAATTGAATAAACAAATGTAAAAATAAAACACGCCTTCGCCTTCCCTGTATAAATTATACACTGATTCTTATTAAAGAAACTGAAGTTATTCAGTGAAGACCAGTAAGTGATTTTCTCTGTCTTTTGTTGTTGGATCAAGATTTATGTAAAGATTTATTAGGCTGCAGTCACTTTAAGACCTCATGCATGGATCTAAAAAACAGACACCTAGCCGGGTTTCTCCCAACTGTTTACGTTCACTTAAGACATAATCGACTGTGTATTTGACAGTTTAAGACGCAAAAGATAACATAGATCAGTACTCACATGCTGTTTGACAGGATTTTAGTGTGCGCGTGCTTTGGGTGTGAATAAAATGTTTAACCAGCAAGGCTTTAAAATGCATACAAATAATAATCTTTAGTGATTTTAAATAACTGCAGTGTGTGTGTGTGTGTGTGTGTATGTTGCGTCATTCCGTATGTTGGGACGGAGGCACCAGAACTTAAACTGATAGTTTTAGCACGATACAATGATATTACTTCAAAAGCAGATCGTGGAGACATTTTAATCATTCACGATCAAAAATCATGATATCGCACACTCCTACAGAGTTCTATATTTCAAATAAATGCTATTCTTCTGAAATTTTCATTCATCAAAGAATCCACAAAAATATAAAGCAGCACAACTGTTTTCAACATTTATAATAATATGAAATGTTTCTTGCACCAAATCAGCGTATTAGAATGATTTCTGAGGGATCATGTGACACTGAAGACTGGAGTAATGATGCTGATCTCAGAGATAAATTAGATGTTAAAATATATTAAAATAGAAAAGTTATTTTAAATTGTAATAATATTTCACAATATTACTGTTCTTACTGTATTTTTGAGCAAATAAATGTAGCCTTGGTGAGCATACAAGACTTCTTTCAAAAACCTAAAAAAAAAAAACTGCGAACATTTAAAAGGTAGTGTATCCAGACCCATTATTTATATACCCCATTCTAGACATTTATGGCACCAATAACAACACAATACATATACATAGTATAGTAATCAATAGTTAAAAACAGTCTAGGCTAATTCTTAAAACTAGTATGTTTGGCAGGACAATCCATTCTTTGTGAGTTTTGAAGTACACACAAACTGTGGCGATATTAACCCCTGGAATGCTTCATCTTTAGATTGCTGTATACAGGAAAGTAACTCTTTGACACTGTTACCAGACAGAGAAGTTGACTCAAAAAGAGACTATATGCCTTAGAAAACAGATGGCTGCTTTCATAATTTACAGGTAAGAGAACTCGGGGCCTTGCCGTGGCTGCTGTGAAGCGTAAGGCGTTTGGGGCATGGTCCCACTCTGGGTGTCGAGATGTTAATTAGGGAAGGCTGAAGAAATGTTAGCGCGTAATGGGAGTCTGGTGAATGGAAGACTGATCGGAAACACAGTGAGATTTTGATTAAAGAGGGAAAGATGGTTGTGAGATGAGAATAAAAGAGGTAATAATAAAATGGCTGAATTGTTAGATTTTCATAATGAGAGGAGGAAGAGGCTTTGTGGACGTTGGTAATCATTGTGAAAATTACGGGCAGTGATGGATAAATACCCATTATGCAAGCAAGCAGGAACCTAATTTGAGAGGGATTTAATTAGGTTGCTTCAGCCCAAATGACTGCATTATATAAGGATCAAGATGAAGAGGCTCTTCATATACACCTGTATTGAACACCATTTTATGCAAAACAACAAACAGCTGTCTGCTATTAGGCGTCACATTGTGTGAGAGATATGGGTTGCTCTTTCCCTATGCTATTATCATAAGAATAATCGAAAACTAGGTGAGGGTGGGAAATAATGACCCCTAGCAGCATTATCTTGTGCATGGTTGATTTATGTGTGTAGTCTTTTGCAGGAGGTATTAAGTGGCTCCTGAAACGTGTTTGGTTGCTCGTTTCTGTCCATGCGGTGCAAGAGATGACCTTTCTTTAGTCACCATTTCCTTTCTTTTATTACAGCGCCAACAAGAGCTGCCTGGATAACAGCCAGAAATGGCTTCTAAAGCAACGTTCACGTCTAAGTCAGACTTAGGTTTTGCATTGGAAACGTAGTGGACTGCTTGTTTTCCCATACGTACTTCTCTTGTTACATTGTCGGTAGGGATGTCAATTTACATAAATTCCCATAATCGATCGTTGTTTAAATTAACAATCAATTAATCGTTAACCTTAACCTCTTAAATTCAAAGTGGGAGCGCTACTAAGTTATCACGTTGCTTAACAAACCACTTGCTTAACCAACACAAAATTGGTGTCGTTTTTAAAACTTAGAAGCTTAGCTTTACAGTGAATATAGGGACTATGTTCATCACTTAACAAGTACTTTTAAATTTGATGACATATTAGAAGAGCTCTATTTTCATAGCGTGAAAAAATAACTGCTTTACATGAAAATGTGATCTGGGAAATCTTAGTACATAACAGATAGACTTGTCATATATCGTTGAAAAGGTCTCAAACAGAATACAAAGAGCATATTTGTATGAAAAAGTATATATAATCTAATAATTTGTTTCATTCTTTTGGGGACAATATTCTCATTTTGTGCATATTTTCTCTGTTTTCCATTTGTAGGATTGGTGGATCTCCAATGGAACCTTTGGATTCAACATATTGAGTCTTGGTGGCACTTCATTGTGGGTCAGTCGCAATGAAGAGTGAGATTCCATCTGATGCACGACGTAAGCAGGAGCCCCTAAAGGGGCCTCTGGCTAACCCCGAACCCATGGAGACCGCTAAGAGCTTCCCTGCTGAGATGGAGGTGATTGGCAAGGCAGGAAGTGATTTCCCTTCTCCTCTATGTGCCGAGACCAGGCACCGGCCTTCACGAGATGCTGGAGGTCGCAGAGACTGTGACAGAGGTTTGTCGGGACGCAAAAAGCGCAAGAGCCAGCAGCCTGGGCCGTCATATTGTTCTCTGAAGGATGCGCCAGTGAGTGAGGCAGCCCTTACTCCGCCCCGCCACAGGCCCATGCTGCTAGAGACACGTAGCGAGGACGAGAGGAACCCAGAGTCCTCATTGAGTGACTGTGCCTCTTCACCCTCCTCCAGCCTTCGGTTTGGTGACTCGGACACTCTTAGCTCAGAGGAGGACGGCGGGACAATGACAGTCAGACAGCAGCAGCAGCTTAAGGCTCCTGGTTCTGCCTCCACTGGCAGTGCAGTGGGCGGCACAGGCACGGCAGTAGGCATGAGGCCACTGCTCGCCCGGACTCGTGCCAGCAGGTCGCATAAATGGGCTCGGCTTGAGCCAGAAAGCAATCATGTGAAACGTCCATGTCTCAGCTCACGCAGGCCGTTGCATAGGAAACGGTTTGTGAAGGGCGGGGCAGGAGGTGGGGCCCAGCGGACTCCAAAGCAAAAGGAGCGATTACTGCTGCAGAGGAAGAAGCGAGAGGTGATCGCACGGAAGAAGTACGCCCTCCTGCACAGTACCAGCAGCTCCAGTGAGGAGCTGACCTCTGACTCCTCTTCCCCTTCCTCCACTGAGGCAGAGGATGAGCTGTATGTGGATGTTAGCAGCAGTAGCAGCCAAGCCAGCAATGCAGCTGTGGCCTCAGGTAAAACGCTTTTTATTTCACCTTAACCCTAACATCATTAGGGCCCTAGAGGGGCGAAGGGCCCTAGACTTACAAAATTTTGAGCTGCAAAAGATAACTGCACTCATTTGAAAGTGACCTATGACATCCTATGGCACAAAATTGAAAAATCTATTTCATGTGATGAAAGTGTATGACAAAAAAAGAGGCTTGGGTCTCCACGAAATCTGAATGCAAGTGGTCACAGAAGACGCATTTGAAACGCGTGATAATACCAGGTGTAACGGAAATGTGTCTTGGCTGACCACTTGTGATCGATTACCTGAAAACGCATCTGAATATCAGGTGGAAACAGGCTTTCTCTCTCGCTTGCTCGATTTCCGGGATATTGTATATAATTTGCGGGCGTCAGGGAGCCGCTATCAAGACTCCCGGACCTTCCGGGAGAGGTTCAAGCATTGTTAGAATTCATAAAAATGTTACTGGTCAACTGGCGAGTGACACGTTTCATATACTTATTTTAATTTTAGGCCATGTTTCAGCTACATTTACATACTGTTTTCAAAGGAAGTTGTAGGAAGGACACAAAGAGCTCACTGTTAGTTTATATTGTAACTGGTTTGGTTTGAACGAGAACATTGGCTTTTCTTCTATTCCTGTTGAGTCTGAAAAATTCTTTTCTGTATTTAATGGGGGAAAAAAAACACCTTTAGGTAAATACTTTTCATATTTACACAATTCACCAATAACAGCGATCCACCACAGGTGTTTGGCAGGTGAACAGGTCGAAGCTGTTTTTGTAACTGTGAAGTAAAACACTGCTGGAACACTGTATTGTCAGCATCCAGGATTGAAACCCTGGTTGATTTTCAATATATGATTTTTTTTATGTTTTTTTAAAAAATCTATTCATCAAAGTTTTCAACATTGGTAATAATAAAAAATGTTTCTTGAGCACCAAATCAGCACATTAGAGTGATCTTACTGACCCCAAACTTTTGAACAATAGTGTATGTTTTTATATTCTCTTTGCTCAAAATTGATGTTTTATGAGGATTTTTTTTGGATGCGGTCTCCCTCTGAAAGCACAAATTGCAGATCTGTATTCTGCCAAACTCTTGGATTCTACTTCTGTTGTCCTTGATTGTATTTTTTTTTTTACCCTTCATGAGCATTCAAGTTGAGTTGGTGATCTGAGCAAGTCTCATTCCCTCAGTCCCCCTTAAGAATATGTGGCAAAATAGATATAAACACAATGGGAAAATAGCTACATTCTAAAAAAAAACAAAAACAAAAAAAAAAAGTAAATAAAATTTCAAATTTACAGTATTTATTATGTTATGGCCATATCTTCTGTTTTTGAGAGATGGCTACAGAGGATAAAATGGAAAAGAGCATTAGCAAGCTGTTCCGTGCGTGTTGCATGCCGCAGAATGTTTGAATTTCCTGTTGAGCAACAGCAAGTCCTCACCTAGCAGTCTGTCACTGCACTCTCTACCGTACCAAAAAAATTACCTAAACCTTTCACATTCCTCTCTCACAGAGATCTAAACCACTCGATTGAACATACACACATCATACTCATAAAACCGCAAAAATGTGTTAAATATCTGCAGCTAAGCATGCATCAGAGGAGGACATGCCATACATAACCAGTGGCCTAGTGCTTAATCTCTCTCTCTCTCTCTCTCTCTCTCTCTCTCTCTCTCTCTCTCTCTCTCTATTTCTCTCTCTCACGCTCTCTCTCTCTCTCTTGCTTCCACTCCCCCACGCCAGCTTGTTTACAAATGTACATATGAGTGGTCTGCCACTCAAAAACACTCAATAAATACTTGTAGCAGTCTAAAAAGGCAAATAAATTGGTTGAGATGGATCTCTCATGGTTAGAAATATCTGGGAGTTTTAAAAGGCCTTCAGGGCCTGCATAAGACATAGAAATTAGCCAAATTTTATTACTATTTTTTTTTATTACAGTTGTAAGAAAAAGTATGTGAACAACTTGCAGAATCTGTGAAAATGTGAAAAATTTTAACAAAATAAGAGAGATCATACAAAATGCATGTTATTTTTTGTTTAGTACTGTCCTGAGCAAGATATTTTACATAAAAGATGTTTACATATAGTCCACAAGAAAAAAAAAAAAGCTGAATTTATTCAAATGGCCCCATTCAAAAGTATGTGAACCATTGGTTCTTAATACTGTGTGTGGTTACCTGGATGATCTACAACTGTTTTTTTTTGTTTTGTGATGGTTGTTCATGAGTCCCTTGTTTGTCCTGAGCAGTTAAACTGAGCTCTGTTCTTCAGAAAAATCCTCCAGGTCCTGCAGATTCTTCAGTTTTTAAGCATTTTTTGCATATTTGAACCCTTTCCAGCAGTGACTGTATGATTTTCAGATCCATTTTATCACACTGAGGACAACTGAGGGACTCAAACACAACTATTAAAAAAGGTTCAAACATTCACTGATGCACCAGAAGGAAACACAATGCATTAAGAGTTGGGGGGTGAAAACTTTTGAATTTGAATATCAAGGTAAATTGTACTTATTTTTTTCTTCCGGGAAACATGCAAGTATCTTCTGTTGCTTCCGGAGGGCAGTACTAAATGAAAAGCAATGATATTTCAATAAAATAAGAAAAATTTGGACATCTTCATCATGTTCAAAAGTTTTCACCCCCCCAACTCTTAATGCACCATGTTTCCTTCTGGAGCATCAGTGAATGTTTGAACCTTTTTTAATAGTTGTGTTTGAGTCCCTCAGGTGTCCTCAGTGTGATAAAATGGATCTGAAAATCATACAGTCACTGCTGGAAAGGGTTCAAATATGCAGAAGATGCTGGAAAACTGAAGAATCTGCAGGACCTGGAGGATTTTTCTGAAGAACAGAGCTCAGCTTAACTGCTCAGAACAAACAAGGGACTCATGAACAACCATCACAAAACAAAAAAACAGTTGTAGATCATCCAGGTAACTACACACAGTATTAAGAACCAATGATTCACATACTTTTTAATGGGGCCATTTGAATAAATTCAGTTTTTTTTTTTTTTTTTTTTTTTTTCTTGTGGACTATATGTAAACATCTTTTATGTAAAATATCTTACTCAGGACAGTACTAAACAAAAAATAACATGCATTTTGTATGATCTCTCTTATTTTGTTAATTTTCACATTTTCACAGATTCTGCAAGTGGTTCACATACTTTTTCTTACAACTGTATATTGTTAGTGAAGGTAGATATTTCTAGTCATGCTTGGCTATGAAGTATTTTGACTAATTTGTACTTTGTGATTACAATCTTTATAAAATAAATCTTGAGATCTTTAACATTTAAAAAAAGTCAGAATATCAGTTTTTATATCAGTTTGTTTGAGTTAGCTCACTAAACCTAATAGAGTTATCAGAGATTTTCTTTGGAAATGACTGAGTAGATGAGATCAGAGCATCTCTCCAGCACCCCAGAGGTTTCCATGGGTCATTTCTTACTTTAGTTCTGCGGGAGGAGACCTGTTGTTACATAATTTCTAAGGGTGTAATGGAACACAAAAATGACTATTCCATATGTACATTGGTTTTGAAGTCATGATTTGGAATGTTTTTGAAATAGCGGGGGGAAAAACAAAACATTTTTTTTCTTTTTTTTTTTTTTTTATAAAATGTATGCTAATGAGTTTGTTTAAAGCACTTAATATAAAGCACTTGCCATGTTTAGGACAACTTTGATCATGCACTTTTCGTGCAGCAGCTCACTCTGTCCTCCTCTATTCTCTATTTATTTTAGAAGCGTTAACAACAGTGTATTGATATAAAAGGTATTGCCCCATCCTAGGAGAGAAACTCAATTCAAATTAAGTTCAGCTACGCAGACGTTACGCACATGCAGTGGATAAAACAACGCTGCATTCATTCAGTACACGTGCCTCCCAAAAGACCTTTAGCGAACAATTTTGGTATGAAAAACCCTAATTGCTTCCACTAGACAAATCTGTTCAGAGTTTGTACCTCTTATTCCCAGTGTAAAATGTGATTTGAGGGATTTTCTTTTCTCAAAGGTCAATGCATGTTAAAATACAGCTCTTTCTTGCATGCCCTTAAAATCAAGACCTTTGTTAATGTAATTTTGTCATTTACTTGGCATATAGTCTAAATATCGGCTAACTAGAGCTGCACGATTAATCGTTAAAAGATCGCAATCTCTATTCAAACACCCATGCAATATTGTTCTTAAATGACAACAATTCTGCAATGTCTATTAAACCAGAATATTCAAATCTGCGTTAGTGCTGCTGCTGACCCAGAGAGAGAAGTCAGAAAAAGTCAAAAGTGAAAAAGTGAAAGTGACGTGACATGTAGCCAAGTATGATGTCCCATACTCTGAATTTGTGCTCTGCATTTATCCCATCTAAGTGCTCACACATAGCAGAGAGCAGTGGGCAGCCATTTTTTTTGCTGCGGCGCCCGGGGAGCAGTTGGGGGTTCGGTGCCTTGCTCAAGGGTCGTGGTATTGAGGATGGTACATTCACTCCCCCCCACCATGTAAAAAGCCATGTATTGGTATTAAACAGCTTCATAGACAGTCTTTTCAACCACACAGTATCATTATTTCTGTTACAAATATTCAAATTATCACAGTAGTACTGGGTTAAAAGTTTTTAGGTCGGATATAAACACTCATGTCTATGGTAGGATCAAAATAGATTAAATCACCTTTTAACTTGGTGCTTCAAATGAAGATTGTATTGATGCATTACACCACTAGGTGGCGACAAATGACTATTAAAAATGTATTTGTAATTGAATCATTCAAGAGTTTTGTTCAAAAACGCTGATTCATCCAGTATTGAAACAAGTAAAGTATTTATAAGAGAGTCATTGAATCATTCATTCAGACTGTTTTTTTAAAATAATTAATTCAAATTAACCCAGATAGCACATACATCTCCAAGATGTCTTATAAAGAACGCATCTGCTGTGTACAAACATCTTTCAAGTCAGTTTTACATACATTCTAAATCATAAACATCTTAAAGACATTTTCTAAATGTCTATTTAACATCTGACAGGAAACTTCTCAGATGTGTTGCAGATGAGAAAACACTCAACAAAAAAAAAAAAAAAAGTCTTCCAGATGAAAACACGCAAATCAAATAGACGTCTCTGTGGTGTACCTGTGCTATCTGAGAGTTAAACATTTTCAATTAGACTGCAGGACTGTCAGAACCTCTAGTAAATTACATGTTGTTTTGTTTAGTTGACTCTGTTCAGAATTGTGGGAGAATCACAATCTTTGTTTGAAACAAAAAATTGTGATTCTCAGTTTATACAGAATCGTGCAGCTCTACGGTTAACCAAGACATTGTAACAAAGAGCGCTTTTGATATAGCACATTTCCACAGGATTGAAGAATTGTAACTTTGAATGGTAGTGTATGTTTGAACATAATATATGGCTGCGTGTTTACTGCTGTAAGTTGAAGTTATATTTGGTAGTGTGATAATTTCTTGTGGGCAGCGTGGGGAACGGGGTAAGAGCGGGGTGCTAAGCAGCAGCACTCAGTGGGAGAGCCGACCTTAACAACACACCCCAGAGAATGATGATGAATCTCCCGAGCCAAGAGCTTCTGCCTCAGTGCACAAACATGCCTAACACCGATAGTACAGCACAACAGCCTTACAGGGCTGAAGTAGAGTTGTTTTAACATATTGTATTCAGTATATTGTGCAATTGGTGCACATGCTAGCTAGTGCCACAATGTTCATGAGAGAAGCAAAAGTTTGATTCTGATTTGTGAGAAAAAAAAAAGAAGCCAAAATTAATAGAATTTTAAAAAATTATGGTGGAAGGAATGTAATGAACCTCAATTAAGTCTTTTTCATCTTTTAACTGTGTGTGGATCATGTCACTACTGTAATTCAAATCAATGTTTTTCAAATGTCTGTAATTTTCTGTTGAAAATGGAGCTTGAGTAGAAGTTGTTTGTCAGTCGCACTGAGACATGTACCAGCTATGCTTGCAAGCTTTATTTTGAACACACCCTGGGCCTCTTGACACCAAATCCAGGCAGAGCTTGAGTTAAAGAAGGAATGAGAATTTGAGCAGGAGAGCCAATCAGAAGAGAGATAAATGATTGTACTACAAAAGCCTGTGCCGACATACTGCAACGCACATCTTTGACTGACCTACATTTAGTTTCCCCAGCACACACACAAGCACGCCTGCCTGAAGCATTGGTTGGCTCCACTGCTGCACCAAACCATCATCAATTAAACAGCTGTAGCTACTGAGGCTTATATTGCTTCTGCTCTAGATTAATGAGTGGCCTAGTGTAGCTTTCAGAAGACTTGAGGAGCTCAGATAACACTACGAAAGTACAGATTGAGGCAGAATATGACCGCAGATATCTTTGATGGTGGTGTGTATGTGTGCTGCTCATCAAAAACCTGCGGGGATTCTGTTAGATATTCAAATACACAAAATGTATGTTGGTTATACTTCAAAAATAAACATTTTACCAGAGGAGCCCTTCACTGATTCAAGTTCTGGATGTTTTTGTGACATCAAACACTTCTCCTTTTTAACCGAATTTAATTCTAATTTAACAGTTTTGTCGGTTAACTATTAATGATCAGTTTAATGAGCTTTGGTTGTCGGTTAGGGGGAAAAAAATGAACATCCCTAGGCCCTGGAGTCAAAAAGTTTAAGAACCATTGCTTCAAACATAATGACTTTCAAAAAGGTATATTCTTTTATTATTTAGAGCCTGAGCACCGATGGTGTGAGGACCCTATTGTAATTGCTCAGTCAATTCTTCTTCTCCGAAATGAATCGCATTTTTGAGGGCCTAAACATGCTCAAACTCATGAAACTTTGCACACGCATCAGAAGTGGTGAAAATTTACGCTACGTTTCACGTACAGGTATGAAATTCGGTAGACACATGTAACAGCCCAATACCTACAAAAAAGTCCCTGAGTGCAAAATCTGAAAACCCAACAGGAAGTGAGATATTTTGAATTTTCTCTGCAAAATTTTTGCAGTTTTTGCCATGTCCAGACGTTGTACTTTAATGAACTCCTCCTAGAGCTTTAATCAGATCAACAACATATTTGGTCAGTCTAATCTAAAGGCCTTTGCGACATTAAATTGCGAAGATCTTGAGTTTTCGCTGAATGTCAGGCCGCCACGGACACGCCCAAGTCTGATGTTTTACCATGAAAGAGGAAGCTGTTGTAACTCAGGCATACAATGTCCGATCTGCCCCAAACTTCACATGTGTGATAAGAATCCTGGCCTAAAGACATCTACAGGTGCATCTCAATAAATTAGAATATCATGAAAAAGTTTTTTTTTTTTTTTTTTTTTTCTGTAATTTAATTCAAAAAGTAAAACTTAAATATATTCTAGATTTATTAGACAAAGTAAAATATTTCCAGACTTTTTTGTTTTCATTTTTATGATTACAGCTTGCTGCTCATCAAAATAAAAAAAAAAAAACAGTATCTCAAATTATTAGAATATTTAATTTCAAGTTCTATTAAATTACCATTCTCAGGGTATAAATACTGGGTTTAGGTCAGTAATCCCAACAGCAGTCATAGGGAAGTCTGCTGACTTGACAGTTGTCCAGAAGACGATCATCAAGACCCTCTACAATGAGGGTAAGCCACAGAGGGTCATTGCTGAAAGAGCTGGCTGTTCGCAGAGTGCTGTGCCAAAGCATAGTCATGGAAAGTTGACTGGAAGGAAAAAGTGTGGTAGGAAAAGGTGTACAAGTGAAAGGAATGACCGCAGGCTTGAGAAGATTGTCAGGCGAAGCCGATTTAAGAACTTCGGAGAGCTTCAAAAGGAGTGGACTGAAGCTGGAGTCAGTGCATCAAGAGCCACCGCACACAGCCGTCTTCAGGAAATGGGCTACAACTGTCACATTCCACGTACCAAGCCACTTCTGAACCAAAGACAACGTCAGAAGCATCTTACCTGGGCTAAGGAGAAAAAGAACTGGACTGTTGCATGGTCCAAAGTGCTCTTTTCAGATGAAAGTAAATTTTGCATTTCATTTGGAAATCAAGGTCCCAGAGTCTGGAGGAAGAGTGGAGAGGCACAGAAACCATGTTGCTTGAAGTCCAGTGTGAAGTTTCCACAGTCAGTGATGATTTGGGCTGCCATGTCATCTGCTGGTGTTGGTCCACTGTGTTTTCTGAAGTCCACAGTCAACGCAGCCATCTACCAGGAAATTTTAGAGCACTTCATGCTTCCTTCTGCTGACAAGCTTTATGGAGATGCTGATTTCATTTTCCAGCAGGATTTGGCACCTGCCCACACTGCCAAAAGTACCAAAAGCTGGTTCAGTGACCATGGTGTTACTGTGCTTGATTGGCCAGCAAACTCGCCTGACCTGAACCCCATAGAGAATCTATGGGGTATTGTCAAGAGGAAGATGAGAGACACCAGACCCAACAATGCAGATGACCTGAAGGCCGCTATCAAAGCAACCTGGGCTTCCATTACACCTGAGCAGTGCCACAGGCTGATCGCCTCCATGCCACGCCGCATTGATGCAGTAATTTATGCAAAAGGAGGCCCAACCAAATATTGAGTGCATAGAAATGAACATACTTTTCAGAAGCCTGACATTTCTGTTTAAAATATCCTTTTTTTGTATTGATCTTATGAAGTATTCTAATTTGAGATAGTGAATTGGTGGGTTTTTGTTAAATGTGAGCCAAAATCATCACAATTAAAAGAACCAAAGACTTAAAGGGGTGGTTCAGTGGTTTTTTTTACAGGCTTGATTGTGTTTTTGGGGCACAGTTTAACATGTCTTAATGCTTCGTTTTTTTTTTTTTGTTTTTTTCATATATTTTACCTTTATTCTACACCTCTGTTTCCATTGTCATTTGAACGGCTCGTTTGACTTCCTGGTTCTATGAAGCCACTCCCTCCAAAATACGCAATGTGCTCAGATTGGTTAGCTGGCCCAGTGTATTGTGATTCGCTGAAGTGTCCAGAAACGCCACGCCCCTTACCATTAGTTGTTACATGTGCTTCAGTGGAAATGTAAATAACGGCGTCTATATTGCTGTATCAAATTGAGACCGAATCAGACCCAGATGAAGAGGGTCAAGCAGAACCTCTGCAATCGTGGCTTTTAAAGGACGTTTATGAATGGTATTTCATTTTGTATTTGTGTCAAAGTGTTTAGATATGCTGTCCCTGCTGTTTGTTAGCTTTCAATATACGGTTTTATCCTGATTGAAGCTTTACTGTAGCCGAATACATGACTGAGTAGTAGCATTTTTGTAAAGGTAGCGTTTAATTTATAGCATGAACAACTGTTTGTCTATGAACATAGAAGTTTGTTGGTGTTTGTTGGAGAAGTATGCAATAGAATTTAGCTAACTGGCTAGCGAAGCAAAAACGCGTTGGTCTTTGTTTACGTCCTTGATGCAACCAAAAAATAGCAACAGAACTATACATTTAAAAGACATGTACAAACAATAAAACGTACTTACAGTTTGGGGCCAATAAACAGCAGCTTCTGCTTTTAAAGTGGGAACTGCTTCTTTCAGTAATAGCCTTTGTGCAAATCCAGCATTGAACTTATGTAGATTTTTTGCAGTGTTTTGCAGGGTTTATGATGTCACCAACCCGGGAAGAAGCAAGTTGTAGTCCAAACCGGTCGTTTTTGTAGGCATTAAACTGCCATAACTTTAAAAGACAATATCTCCGTTTGCATTGAACTTTCAGCGCTGTAACTTTGCAGATACTGTTTATGCTCAAGCAGCAACATTACACACTAACTAAAGTTAAAAAAGTGAAATCGCAATGAACCACCCCTTTAAAGTACTTCAGTCTGTGTGCATTGAATTTATTTAATACACAAGTTCCACAATGAGAGTTGAATTACTGAAATAAATGAACTTTTCCACGACATTCTAATTCATTGAGATGCACCTGTATATGCCAATATTTAGTTAGTCATAGCGCCACCTTCTGGCAACAGGAAATGGCATGCTTTACACTGTAATTCACTCTCAGAAACACATTTAAATATGCCATGAAGTAACAAACATGTTAGAAACACATTAAATCATGCAACACTTGGCTAAGTGCTAAAGTATGTGATTATCGCCACGAAACAAAGTTGTTGTAACTCAGGCATACAATGTCCGATCTGTATCAGTATTCATAATCGTGTATATTTGCTCTGTACAAGTAGATTTCATTGCATTGTTGCTTGAATGTTAGCATTGATGAGCTTAATTTCCATGTTATCAATTAGGTGTCCTGGATGAAGACGTGGTTGTGATTGAAGCGACTCCTGCACCTGCAGTGCCTGCCAGCGAGGAAATCAACGTCACCTCCACGGACAGTGAAGTGGAGATTGTGGGCGATGCCTTCAGGTGAGATTACTCATCAATATGTCATTGTAGCTGGATTTGAGCAAGTATTGAAATATTTGCAGAGAACAGCTGTTAAACTTTTGGTGAAGCAGATATATCTTCTTCATATGCCATTAAATGAAACTCATCTGAACTACACTGAGTTTTATAGCTGTTTACAGTTCTCTGAAATACTCAGTGAGAGCTGTTGGTACCCCAGTCCAGATGAGAGGGCACATCTGGGTTTAGACATGAAGCTGGCAGTCTCCAGTGTTATGAAGGCATTCCACTGAGCTTCCAGCTGTTATCGTGTACTTTGAGGATGATCCCCATATCAGAGAGAATGCACTCTTTCTTTCCTCTTTCTGTGGACTAAAATCAAACAAGTTTCTCTGCCCCCCCTTCTTGTCTTGTTTGTGACCTGAAGGATGTTCTCATATTCGTGTGAAAGGAGTTTAGTACCTCTGCAGGGCTTGAAATTAACTTTTGTACTTGGTATCACTGGTGCTCCAAACTTCAAAAACTTAGGAGCACCACATTCTTTGCCAAACTACGAAGTAGTTTTGTACGTGAAGCCCCACAAGACCCATATGTAAATAATATACGGATGCGGCATTTATGTCATGAAACAAACTCTGATCGTAGAAAATGCCACATTGTTATTTAAACAGATTCTCACGATTAAAATGATTCTGCCATCACCATGATCTGTTGTGACTATCACCAGATATTCCTCACGTAGTTATGACACATAAAACTCCACAGGTTCAGATAGTGAAGTAAAATCAAATGTAGCTTTCACGTGGCGTTTTCGCTTATAACTTCATGAAACCATGCATAGATCGTAAAAACGGCACTTCATTACTTACAGTGGATGCTCCCGATTGGAATGAGTCCAAAATCAACATAGTCCATTGCGTCGATCATGAGATATTCCTCACGGAGGAACAACAATTTTAAAAATGTCTTCCGGTTGTCAAGGGCTAAACAAAAAGGCTTCCTTGGTTCCAAATGCTGTAACTTTTGATTACTTTATTCTATCACCACAGCTCACATGTAGAGGAACTTCACCAAAAAATAATTTTCTCCTACCATATTTCTTTCCCGAGTTATGTTATTGCATGTCAAATAAGAAAGACATGTAAAATTGTAAATTTTTTTTTTTTTTTGTCTTTTATCAGCAGTTTCTCAGCATGAGAATGTCCAAATGTAATTTTTTTTTCTAAAAATTTAAAGTTTTCTATCAAACGATACCTACCTTTTGACTCTCCTTGCTATAGTTTTGGAGTTATAATTCTTTACTTTTGTGTATGTCAACTCTAAAAATACCTTCAGGGCTTAAAGGGTTAAATAAAAATATACAGAAATTATTCTGATGTGTTTTCCAACATTGTTTTTTCATCAGGCGCTAATTTGCAGACTCTCATTAAGCTACGCAGTTGCAAGGTCCACTTGTTTTAAGCAAGCAATGGAGGCGAAACAGATCGGAGAGAAGTTTAAAAAAGGAAAATTAAAAACAAAACAAAAGGAAGGAAAGAAAAGTACCGTGTGGGAGCGTTTTAGTGAAGTAGTTAACCAGGACTAATCAAGTGCTGGGTATGTGATATGTAACGGTGTTCTTTTCATCTTCTCTCTTCAGCTCTTTACATTTTGCACGCTAGTTAGCTCCATGTCACGTGACAACGGAGCGCAGTGAAAGGGAGTGATTGACGACTAATATTAACCAACCTCAAATCTGCTTTAAAGTTAGGAACGTAAAGATGAAGTTTAATTGGTTATGGCAGTGGTTCTCAACCGGTGGGCCGCGCCCCCCCGGACACTCTCCCGGGGGGGCGCGAGTAGGCTACAGGATGGGAGGAAAAAAAACCTGAAAAAAAAAAATTTGCAAATTTTTTTTTTTATCACTAAACTACTGTCATAAAAAGTTATAGTTTTGTATATACATAACTCCTGAATAAAATTAAAATGTGTTTGGACTGATTTAAAAAAAAAAAAAAAAGTTTTGAACAAATTTGATTGGTTTGTCGATAGTGAGCGCAAATGCAGGTGATAAGCGGTTTTATTAAGCGAGTCATTGAGTCGTTCATTCACGATTCGTTCAAACGGCCGATTCATCAAGAATGAGACAGATGTTTGTGAATGGGTCATTGAATCTTTGACTCAAACGATTTGTTCAAAACACTGAATCATTCAAAACACGACTGAGTGTTGCTGTGAGATGCGCTATGTTGTGATCTTTGTTTGGATTCATCGGATCTATTTTCGCTGCTAAAATAGACCAAAACAGTTATTATTTCGTCTAAAATGTAAGTGACTTAATATTATTAACTTGTTTGTTGAACTGTCATATCAGTGTCACATTTTCAATCGCGAGGTGATGGTAAATTAAGTGATGGTCAATTGTCAGCTCTCTTGGTCGTCAGGTTGTGTGATGTATGTTGCTGAACTGTATTCAAATGTTATAAATATAAAAACACCACATTTTGAAATTTAACTGCAGTATGTCAGTTTAGTTTATTTGTGTGTGCTGCGCTCATAGACTTTAGAAAACGGCGCTCATTTGTTTGATTTCTCCTCGAGAAGCTGCGCAAGCCTCAAAAGTTTAAGGTCCTTGCACCCTGACTGAGTCCGAAACTGTCGTATTCGTTTTTTCATATTCGTCATTTGGTGGCTCTCAATTGTCAAAAACACCCCTCAAAATATTTGCTACGGATGCGAAAAATGCAGAAAATCGAACCATCCGAATTAAATTTTATGACGGACGGAAGTTTCAGAGGCTGCAAACGTATAAAACGTGAGATCGTATTTAGTTTTTTACATATATATATATATATATATATATATTATATATATATATATATATATATATATATATATATATATATATATATATGCACGAATAAACTAGTCAGAATATAGGCTACAGTTAAAGCTTTCCTTTAGTTTTTGTGAAATGCTCACACGCACGCACGCAGCCACGCACACACAAACATGTTTAAATACATTTGTTGTTAATAAATGAATAACAATAAATTGTTGTAACAGCAATATCTCCAAGTTTTGTTTTTCACTGTAAAAATGTCATGATTTGCCAATGCAAAGAGAGTACCGCCACCTTTTTCCCCCACTTCAAGCACTGATTATAACACAAACAAATCATCCTCCTGGCAACTTCTTTTTTTTAGTAATAATAATTAATTAATTAGTAATAATAACAATAATAAAGCATAAATTAATATCAGAGGTCTGGTGCCAATTCCCAATTATAGCAATAGCCTAGTAATGATAATAGGCCTACTGATGATAATAATAATAATAATAATAATAATAACAACAATAAAGCATGTAACCTCATATAATTATATAGCAATAGCCTAGTAATGATGATAGGCCTACTACTACTCATAATAATAATAATAATAATAATAATAATGCCTGCAAGCTCACATTAGAAGTCTAGTGCTACTGCCACTGGGGCCCCAACTGCAATGAACCAGCTTTGGGGGGGCCCAGCTTGCAAAAGGTTGAGAACCCCTGGGTTATGGGATAGAACGGTGCACCGGTCACTGTATCAGCTCACAGCAAGCACATACTGTGCAGTAATTAGTGAACGTCTTGTAAAGAAATGAAAACAGGTCGCACCTCAACAATTATTTGCACTTGCACAAATGCTCCCAAATATATTTTGAGGTCAAAGATTTAAATTTCGGGAGCATATGCGTCCAAAATGGTCGCAATTTCGAGCCTTGCTCTGCTTGAGTGTTGTAAAGATTTCCATTGAGTTCACAGAAGAGCAGAGACTTTGCATGTAGATTCGATTTTCAGCTTGCTGCACGGCGTATCCATTTAATAAACTCCTAAAGCCTCTGGTATTTTGACTTGGTTCACCCAAACTATGTCAGACGGAGCTCTCAGCAGGCCTCCCCTTTGAAATCTGATAGAAGCTCTAAACTCAATCAAATCTGATATGGTTTTTGTCCGAACTGCGCCTCCTCTTCCCATTGCTTGATTTGGTTTCGGTGTCCCACATCACTCCTAATTGTTATTGAGGCATCTGTTCCTGAGCTGAGAATCATTGCTTGATTCTATTACTTTTTTAACAGCTGCCAGAAATGATGCCGGACGCCACCGGACGCCACCACACGCCTGCCAGCAAAGTCATTCAGTCAAACTCGTCGAATACCGAACTTTTATCATTGTGGGCTGTGCGTTGGAGGTTTATCGGTGGTGTTTTCTTTTTCAGGATCTGAATCGTTGAGACGTTAGAGTTGGATGAGTGACTCCTCAGGCTGTTTATTCACTGGTGCATGTTTGCATGTTTTATCCCATAGTGTTCACTAACGCCCATAAACCTCTGTGACAGTATGAATGAGGTCAAACACAAGTTTTCACAGTTAAGTCAAGCCTGGAGGGATGTTTATTTAAAATGCACACAAAGATAAGTAATTTTATTGTTGCCAGCTGTAAAGTTGTAATGTGTGCTGTAAAGTTGTAATCTAAATGGAGGTTCAGGTTGTACTGGTCACAGGGAACCAGGTGGGCCTGCCAGGGATTTGCTGGCTATGTTCAGAATAAGATACTACTACACAGTGCAACAGTGCCTACCCACTTTTTCTGAGGTCTTTGTTGCGGAAGTATTTTTCCCATATGGATTTTTTTTAAGTCTTGAAGAGTTTTAAGTCATCCTGTGTTCTATTTCCCATTTAAATAATAGTTGGCAATTTAATTAAACAAAATGTTTTTTTTTTTTTTTTGTTTGTTTTTTTGTTTTTACTTCAAATATATACACACTATAGAAAACATTGAGCAAACAATGTTTGCTTAAATATGGCTTAAATTGTACCAAATAAACACATATTTTTGCAACTGGAATTAGACAATTTCTCCGAAATTGCATATTTGCCGAGTAGGTACTTTATATTTACATTAAAACACATACTTTGGCCATGAAAAAAATGTTCTATTTAGTATGAATGTGTGTAGTATGAATGCCATCTGGAGTGGACATACTACATCCACCATGTTGGCATTCTCATATGACCTACAATGAGAGTTGCGTTGCTTCCCACCATTTACAAATGCTCTCCCATTTTCTTATGGGATTGTAAAGTATCCTTAGTATGTGCTCTCCAGAATCTCACTGGAAGTAGTAGATCATCTGGCAGTCCCACCAGGAATTTTTTGTTATTTTTTTTGGGCAGTCAAAATTACTGATTTTGTGGTGGTAATTTACAGAAATTTACAGCAGTGGGTATATTAGGTTGCTTTCGCTTTAAAGGCCCTGATATACTCACAGCAAAGTTATTTTTCGTTCTTCACTTAGCAGTAAAACGAAGTTCGAAATACGTGACCAGTGATATACTGTTAGCGAACATCCGATGCCGTCCACTCTGCTGAGAGCAGAGATGTTCATGAGTCTTTTATCTGGAGTCAATGTTTGTCAATAGAAAACTGTACGCATGCTGATTGCGATACGTTAAAATATGAGCTTTAAGTAAGAAATGGATTAACATCTCTTTCTATCTCTCTCTTATGGGCATACATTAAGAAAGAGAAAAGCTGCATATACTACGAAAAGATTGATAAAACGTAGTGCTAGGTTTAGAGGGCTAGATTTTTTTTTTTGTATTTTAACAGGCTGGCAATCCAAATGAGCCATGCAGCTACACCACAGTATAATAGCTAGCTGTGTGAGTTAATGTGACTAACCTTTGTGGATGAGATGTCTCATAAAATTTGATGTTGTCGTTCCGGTGTCTTTAATTGTTTTCCCACATTCTGTGCATGCATCTAGCCGATCTGACATGTTAATAAATCCAAAGGAAAGAACATAAGGCACGGTGGCTCCCGTCATGTTTTATGGGACTCTTATGACATTTCGGAGATTACGCGCAATACACGGACACACGTAATCAAATTCTATGACAAGAGTCCGATCTACCACGACACGTAAGGAAATATATGTGACGCAGATATTACAAAAAACATTCAAATACAACACAAATTCTTTATTTATTATATCAGTAGTTAAGGGTAAAACACTTGAGTTGTATTTAAAATATTCACAAGTCTTTTGTGTCGAGTCGAGTCAAGTCTGAAGTAATTTCAGGTCGAGCCCGAGTCAAGTCTGAAGTCTATTAAAATGTCGAGTCCGAGTCACTAACTCGTGTGCCCATCTCTGGCTGAGAGCAATATTTAAATGAATATGTATATATTCACACAGCGCTTTCCTCTCAATAACAAATTAAACAAAAACAACAAATTTGAGAAAACAGTGAGCATTTTTTTAAAATAAAGCATAAGAAAAGCATCTGATCATAGCAATATGGATATGTTTGCACAAGCTCTGCAATTCGGCACTCTAGTAAAGTCAAATCATGTTTATTTATATAAATTTATAAAGCCCTTTATACAATAGATTGCTTAAAATCAAGCAGCTTTACTGTATTAAACATGAAAAACAATGTCAGTGTCTCGTTTCATCAGAAGTACAACTTTATTTTCTACCAAAAAGCAGCTCTCCAGTGTGTTCAGTGTTTTCACTCGCGGATGTCTGACCTCGAAGGACTGAACAGGAGAAATAAACCGGAAAAGATTTCCACGTCAAAGGCGGAGCCTCTGCGCACACCTGTCTATTACGTAATCGCCATGGACCAATGGTGGTACAAAGGTGTTTACCAGCCCTAGCAAATTTTTCCGGAAAATTTGCTTTGGCAAGCTGTTTCAAACTCCCAAAACGAACTTCATTTTGGACTGATTTTGTTTGAAGTTGTCACATCGGTTCGTCCCCCCCCCCAAGTACAAGTACCAAATTGAGTTCTCTTTCGCAGTATACTGCACTTTTAATAACTCTCGAAAACAATGCATTGCAACTTTAGTTAAATTAGGAAGGATTCAATTAGATAATTTTAATATATTTTTTGTGAAACCTTATAGTTTTTACAAATATTTTGAGGTGAAATGGCGAATTATGCAGAATCACAAAATATTATATTTTGTTGATTTTGCATTGTATTCAGTGATCGCAGAGTTGCAAAAAAACTGGAGGAACAAATCTGCAGTACGATTTATATTGCTAAGTATACAGTTAGCAGTATACTAGTTTTCTATTCTGAACATATCCAAATTGTGAGACTCGTGTGACTCCATTGGTAAAGTCACACGACAGGGATGCCAATGCTCCCTCTATCCATACAGTTGATGAGAGCTGTGTGGTTTTCATGCCCTGCCTGCCGGCCATGTGCTTGTGTTTGGGTGTTGAAGCACGTTCTACTGGAGAAGCTTGAGAAAGTCTGACTGCGGATTTTGCTGTCTAGGTATTAGTTTGGCCAGTTATATAGTGAGCAGTTATATATTTTTTTCCCCCTCCACTTCCTCCTGCACATTTTTTTTTTTTCTCTGCATCAGTAAGAACAGCTCGCTCATTTATTTTCCTAAAGGTCATGAGGACTCTCTGTTCAAACAACAGCATTGGAATGCAGCTCAAATCATGTGGTCCTGCCGTTATAAGGCTATAGTGTGGCAAGTGAGGATGGGAGAGACAAATAGTGTGCAGGAATGTGGGCTTGTGTATTTGTGACTGACTGCTGATCTGCTGTGGACTGTGCTGTGGTTTGGATTGAACTTCAGTGAAGGGGGAGGGAGAGGCTTTACAGCTCAGGAAAACATCACGTGCCCAAGGTCAGAGGAAAATGGGGGTGCACGTTTGAGCAGGATGAATATGTAGTTTGCATTCAGTGTTATCCAGAGATATACAGGCACTTGTTTTTTGAGATACAGTTTAATGCAAAATATCAAATGCATAATCATTTATATAATATATATTTTTTTTAATTTACTTTCAATTATTTTAAAAATATGGCAGATTCTCTTGATTGTTCTATGGAACAGCTTTTCTGGTCATACTGAGTAACACCACATGACTGGGATGGCACTTTATCTTCCCTTCTGCTACATATTATATTATATTATATTATATTATTAGAATTTTCTAATGTAATATACACATTTACATTATATTAGTGTAAAGTGAGGACTAAATTCACTTAGCATTTAAAATAATTGATTTTATTTTTAACAGTTTTGTATTTCGACAAAATAGTAGAGAATTGTAATATTTGGCATGACTAGATTCGTAGGGGTTGTACATAAAGGCTGCATACTCAAAAACATCTAGATGGATCTTGATAAACTAGTCAACCTTACAAATCAAATAGTCCATTGGTGGTTGACTAGTCGACCATCCAGATCCATCTCTGTAAACAATTTTTTGTAGAAGGCACAGCTATGAAATATGACTTTCTTCAGATAGTCATAGTGTAGGGCAACAGGGTTCATTTGACTTTCTAGTATTTTTCTCTCTCTCTCTCTCTCTCTCTCTCTTACCCTCCTCTTTTTTTCCTCCTCACCCATATGCCTCTTTCTTGCTCTCCCTCTCGTTCTGTTTTCCTCTCTTCACTCCTCCCTTCCTCTAGTCTAAACTCATGCCTATGGAAAGCATTTCCAGGAACTGGATGTGTGTTATGTAGCGACTAGCGAGAGTGGTCTCATTTAATCTTTCCCATCTCCCTGAGGTGCCTGGACTTGCAACAGAATGCTGAGTGTTTCTCATCTGGAGGAGGGGCTCTGAGTGTCTAAGGTCAGCTGGATGAGCAATGACGCTCTTCCACTCAAAGATCCTTTGTTTATAGTGCATATGGAGACTGGCTAGGGAAAGTATGTGTGTAAGAAATTGTATAGATAGACAGACTATTAATTCCGGGGTGGGGTTGGGATTTGGTGGAGCTCTCAGTATGCACAAGTAGTTGTGGCTATTTGTATGTTTGCATTATGCAGTTTAATAGGAAATTTGTATGTTTGCATTATAAATTTTAATTGTTGTTCTTGTTGTCATCGTCATCTTGCCTGAAAGTGTTTCTGTATCCTTGGAAAGCGAGATGCTATCCAGTGGTTGTGCATGGTCACTTGCTTGGCTGGTGAGCCGCTCCAATGACTCTTTCACCCCTCCCCCATCTCATCACGGCACACTGTCTCTAAATGCAGAAGCTTGCAAAACTCGGCAGACGTCTTCCCACACACACAGGCATCCTGAGGCATTTGACACATTTTGCATGGACTTCTGTTCTGTCGTTTTGGATAAAGAAATGGGTGGCTGGCTATTAAAAAAAACTCCTTGAAGAAATGTCAAGACTCCCTTTTAAATTCTGCATAGGGCCCCTCGCCTGACCTTTACGCCACCTTCAGGAACATGCTAGTGTTGATCCCGCCCACTGTAAGCTAGTGTAAGACGCACAGGAAGAATAATTCCAACAATACATTTACAAACAAGGCAATGTGGAGTGTGAACAATGATCTAAAATTCCTCAAATTCCAAAATAATCCTACCTCCTCTCCCTCCTGGGTACCACCCTATCAGTTTACAGAGCCTGTCCCAACCATAGACTCAAAATGCCACGCTGGTGTAATTTACAAAATAATCCCAGACCTGCTTGTGGGTAATTAGAGACAGGTCTCAGGTGATTTTTCTGGCTCTGCCTGTGATCCTGCCAATTAAAGAGCAGTGTCACACACAGCCTCGGGTATTCCCCAGCACCCATGCCTGATTTGACACACTCAAAGCTTCCTCAAGAACTTGGGGCCTTGGGTATTTTGGGCATGATTTTATTTTATATATATATATATATATATATATTTCTTTTTTTTAATTCAGTAATTTTATTTTTTAAATTCTTTTTTTTTCTCTTTTATTATTGATAGTTCTGTATATAAAATCTAATTAGATGAACCTTGTTTGAAGCCTCTGTAGAATATCATGTATTTTAACATGTGACCACACATCTGTTGAATTCTATATTTATTCTATATCGTGGCAGAATTGTTAATTCACTGTTTTTGTTAAAGGTAGGGTAGGCAATTTCAGAGAGGCTAGCAATAGCAAGCTAGCATAAGATCCCACCCTCCCTTCAGAGTGCTCTCCAAAGCCACACCTACTCCAAAACAGAGACAGTGTTAAATTACCTCATGTCTCAAAGCACATAACATTACAATAATAATAACGTAAGTAACTTAATAAAGTAAACAACGTAAACAACAAAAGAGCACTGTACCACCTGACTTCATTTCAGCCTTGATAGTGTTGCCAGCTGACAGTTGACGGTAGCCATTGACTTCCATAGTATTTTTTTTTTCTTACCATGGAAGTCAATGGCTACCGTCAACTGTCTGGTTACCAACATTCTTCAAAATATCTTTTGTGTTCAACAGAAGAAAGAATCTCATACAGGTTTGGAACAACTTGAGCGCGAGTAAATGATGACAAAATTTTCATTTTTGGGTGAACTATCCCTTTAATTACAGTAGTTATGGTGTGAACATAAAAAAAAAAAGTAAAAAAGTTTATTTCGAGCCCTGTTCAGGAGGAACTGTAAAAGACTGCTGCTGTTAGTTTGTGGTGCTCGATGAATCTGTCTACAACTCTGCATAGCCTTACAGAACGCCCTGATGATGTGTGATGTCTGTGTGAGCAGGGTGCGTGGAGGTATGCAAATACATACGTTGACATGCAGGTAGGACATCGTATTATTGCATTCGGACTGAATTAAAGAAGCAGGAATTGTGCGTTAAGTGTTATTGGTTATGTAGAATTTGTGATTTGTTTCTTGTGTGTTTGTTTTATTTGTCCTCTGAGTACAAATGTTCTGGAGGATGCCTTGGGATGTTTTCTGTAATAGTTTTTGCTCTGAATACTGATGTTGAGAACACATCATTTAATCTGATCTGCTCCCTTAAATGTTTTCAAATCAGTAACAAAATAACAAATCTTATTTAGTATTTTGTTGTTATAGACAGTTATTTAATTGTAAAAATGTGAGATGACTAGCTATGTCAGAATGTAAATAGACATGCACACATTGAAGCCACCAGAACACTGGTAAAGGTGTTTACAAACAGAAGGAAATTGGGGTAATGGGCAAAATCTATGTGTACAGAATTGATTTTGCTTAAACTGCTTATGTCCTTTACCTTAAATAAAAAAAAACACTTGACCTACATATTGATGGTTTATTAAGCACAATCGGTGTAAGATTGTGCATGTAAACGCTCTCACTGAGGCGTTCTCAAGGAAACTGAGTATTCTGGAGTCACTCCCCTGGTCTCAAGAGAATCCCTCAGCCCTCCAAGCCTGTTGGTAATCATTTTGTTTTGATGTTTTAATGATGCAATCTGTGGTTAACAGGCTCACCAGTGTTGGGTTGGGAGGCAGGGGACTTCCCTACTCTCCAGACACAGGGGCTTGGGGCCGATATATCCCAGCCTGGAGAACAACCCAATTCCCAGACACACACTGCTTTACGGCAACCAGGGCCGCTGCGCACCTCCTATGGAATCAAATCCTCACAGAGGGGTAGAATTCCAAGAGTGATTACAGAATTCCACAATAATTTATTTGGAATTTTGGAAAACCGCCATGTTGTTTAAACTCTCCAGAGGAAACTAAACTTTCCACACCAGGAGTTTATAACAGTCAGAAACACACTGCTAAACATCACAATTTTTATATTATGATATATACTGCATTAACTAATTGTTACAATACAAGTGTGGTTCTTGTAACTCTCAAAGACTACAGTATAAGCTTTGTGTCATCCATATATTTTAGATCCAGTTTTGATCTTTGACCGGAGCTGATCAGTTTTGTGCTCTGCATGACTCAAATGGTGAATTCTTTTATTAAAAAAAAATAAATAAATAAATGTAAAGCTGCCTCTGCTTAATAAATTCCTATAGTAGAGCCTAGCACTAGCAACACCAAGGTCATGGTTTCAGTTTGTTTGAAAATCACACAAGAAATACAATGTTTGTGTAAATGCCTATATGACTTAATGTGAGTTTTAATGAGCAAGTAAAATAGTTGCTAAACATATCTGAAGTTATGAACAAGCCTATTTTATTTATTTGCGAGAGAGCAGGATTTACATGAAACAGAGGCTGCATAAGAAAGAAATGCAGCTGTCTTAACACGGAAACAAAAATAAGTCATTTGAAAGAATGTTTGTAGTAGAATCGTGCATGTCATGGTCTTCAAATTAGTGCTGTAATACCTGTGATATGACTCTAATGAAAGTTAATGACATCAGCCCTTGTATTTCAGATCTTCCTGCACACAAGCCCCTCCCCTTTCTACCATGCACAAGCTATTCCCCTCCCTTCACACTTGTTTACACCAGGGAGCTCAGGCTTTGAGGAGTGGCCCTCTGGATTCTTGCTCAAACAAAATAGCTTTCATGTTCTCAATTTCTCTCTTTTTCCTGAATTTATTCTCATGAAATACATTTTTATACATTCACATCAAAGGTCTTAGACCATGTGGCAGGTCATTGTTTATCTGTAGATTCCATGGTTTGTGTCAGGCTAAAGAATTTTTTTCTTTTTTCTTTTTTTGTGGATGACACTAGTCATGGTTCTATATGTGGGAAATATGTGTATGTTATGCTGTCATGAATCTTCTCATAGGTTTATAGTGTGTGTGTAAAGAGCTTTAGCTCCCGTGTCAGCTGGCTCTTACTCACGTTCCAGCTGATCATTCCAGTAGCTGCTAAAGTTGCTGCTCTAATGCCCTGCTGCAGTTCACTAGAAACAACAAAAGTCCAAACCACAAGCACAGGTCTACTCCTGCAGTACATTTGCTCTGTCCTCATTCAATCAGATTGATCACTGGCTAGAATGATTTTTGACATTTACAAATAATTTTACAGTTATGTTAATGTGGACTGTCCTCTGTGTGTTGTACAGGCCGCGTTCGGTAGGGAGCCATGGCAGGATGCACTGGGGGCCCAGCTGTTCCCAGAGCAGAGCTCAAGAGGGGCGTGGCCGTCATCGCCTGTCCACCGTCATCCAGCCACTCAGGCAGAGCGCTGGAGAGGTGGTGGACCTCACCGTAGACGAGGACGGTGAGAAGACCTTTTCTGTTTATTTACATGATGTATGGAGATGTACAGAGCCCCGCACATGACATATAGGAAAAATTACATACAGTGGCCACTAATTAAGAATTTGTTCCCATGACTTATTAATTCGTGGTCACGTTTTATTAATTAGTTGCCTTATTTTAGGTAAATCATGGTCACATTATGCTCATTTGTTACCTTGTTTTAATTATTTTTTAGCCACTAAATTCAGGGGGACACATTTGTTCAATGTGCCCATGATTTACTTAAAATGAGGGAATAAATGAATAATTGTGAGAACAAATTCTTACTTCATGGCCATAATATCTTGTTTTTTCCCCCCCAGCATGTCAGGAAAAAACACAAGATATAGTTCCTTCAATGCCCTGTAGATGGCGTTATCACTTATTTTGTAGCAGAAATAAACTGCTGCAGAAAAAGTTAGGTGCCATGCAAAATGTAATTGTTACTCATCAGCAGAGGTGGGTAGAGTATCCAAAAACTGTACTCAAGTAAAAGTACAAGTACTTATAGAAATATTTACTCAAAGTAAAAGTGAAAGTAATAATCTTAATAGTTACTTGAGTAAGAGTAAAAAAGTATCCAATGAAAATCTACTCTAGTAGTTCGTTACTAGTTACTTTGTAACTATATATATATATATATATATACATATATACAACAATACAATAGCATGTTATTATTTAGATAGATATTTAAATTATCATAATTAGATATCTTTGCAACAAACACAGAAGAGACAAGCATAACTTACTTTGTATAATAATAACGTATACAGCTACATTTGAAAAAAGAGAGAAAACTCTTTACATGTGCTTGCGCTCATAACCTCTGAACATCACACAAACAATGATCAAATGCACATTGACGGATCTTCTTCCGTCTGTTCTCCAAAATGTAATCAAATGTATATTTCTGCAGGCACGTGTAAACTGGTTAACTGTGTCAACGCAAAGGCGTTAATTTTCAAGACGAACAGGTCGCCGGCGCTGCCTCTGCACAATAGGCTATCCACAAATTACCATTTCATACTCTCTGAAAAATGGTAGTTTATTTAATGTATAAATTAAGATATATGTCCATAAAAACGGTAAAGAAATGCTACATACTTTGTTATCGTGGCATAATAATCTGGTTGTAAAATGTCGGCTATGGCTGTATGAATTGAAATCGAATGAAATTGATACCTGTGGAGCTGTTCACAGACAGCATACACAGTTCAACTAATAAAGATCTTCGTTGCTGGCAAACAGTTGGATGCATTTGCAGATTTGCTTTTAATTGACTGTAGGTCCACTGCCACTTCATCCAACGCTCCGAATGAGAAACCACTTCAGACGATTCAGTGCGTGCAGGGAACTGAACAAATCATTCAAACTGATTCGCGAACCAATTTAGACAGTTTTGCCAACTTGTTTGATCAAGTCTTTGAACAGAATCGACTCAAAAGAGTGATTCATTTGTGAATGGGGCATCGTTCATGAAAAAAGTGACAGCGTGCTTGGAATAAACTATGCATTTCTTAACATGTACAGATTGCATTAAAATAAAGTAACGAGAGGAACGTCGCCAAACATAGCGAAGTAAAAGTACAGATTTTTCATTACAAATGTACTCAAGTTAAAGTAAAAGTACCCACATTTAAATCTACTCTAAAAAGTACAATTTTTCCAAAAAACTACTCAAGTAAATGTAATGAAGTAAATGTACTTCGTTACTACCCACCTCTGCTCATCAGTAATGTGTTGGAATAGTAGAGAGTACATAAACTTATTCAAAAATGTAGTCACATAGAGGGTAAAAGTTGATAATATCTTTGATACTCAGTAAAACTGTAATACTACAAAGTAGCCATAAAGATACTTAAGTACAGTAACTAATTACATTTACTCAAATACTTTACACCACTCCTAACTATTCTCTTTTGTGCCTTCTCTGTTTTATTCTCTCTCTCTTTGTTTGTGCTACTTCAGTCATTATAATGTAAAGTTCAAAAGCTTTAGATGTAGAGGAGCAAGAGTGTATGGATCCATGTGTTTTTCATGATCACTGGCTGCATCCAGCATTGAAAACCACCATCCATTCAGATTATTACCAGAGGGAGTTGAAGGGAGAAAGCAATAGGAACTCAACAGGAATTTAATATCCTCTCATTTCAGAACATAAAAAGGCCTTTTGAATGTTGTTCTGGTCATGACCTCTTCTCGCGCTAAAATTCAAAAGCTCTATATACATGAGCTGTAACCGCAACTTTTAAAACAACAGACATGCATTGCATAACCATAACAAGTGAAAACAATTTGCTGTCCACTTTTGCTGAGCTCTGAAATAAAGGGAGAGATTGATTTGTGTGTCAGCCATTATTTGAAATGTAACAGGTTTGATGAGTATTTGATGAGCGTCTCCTTGACTTGATGCTGTAGTGATGGTCTTAAGGTCTGGAATGAGAGTTAGATCACCCAGTTCAACACTGCGTGGGTTTGGGAAATATTAGATGTCACATCTAATCTACTCATCTTTCACTGTGAGCAGTCCTCCCTCTCTCTCTTTGAGCTGTATCTCTGTGTGTGAGGGGGAGGAGGAAAGAATCTGGTAGATTCAGGGTAGTGTTGTTCAGCACTGTGGATTGCATCTCGACTGTGTGTTCAGGCCCCGTTCATAATGATTAATCTATATCGTTTCAGCATGCACAACAGTATAAATAGCCTCTGCAGCTGCACAGCATTTTCTCACAGCCACAGAGTGATGGACACCAAAAGCATCCCTTTTATTGTGTGTAATTGAGTTTAATTCTAATTTCATTTGCAGGCACAGTAATGAAGTCTGTCGTTTATGCAATCAGCCACTGGCCCCAAAGATTCAGAGAGAACTATTATATGAACCAATTAAACTGCCATTCTGGATAAGGAAATAAAATCTTTGTAGTGTTATCTCATTAATCTGTGATATGCTCCTCATATCTCAAGGTTTGTCAAAGGAAAACTCATTTACATTGTTTCGTTTGATTTACTGTCATAAAGTGTCTCTTTGTTTGTCTCTTTTTCTCTGGGGGTCTGTAGCTGGTGGGGTGGTAAAAGAGCAGGCCGAGATATGATTGCATTTGCATTTCTTTTGACGGAGTGAGAAATTAATTTGCAAGGAAAAAGCAGATGGATTACTCGCAATGGAATGTTAATGAGTAACTATCCTCATGGGCCACTTCGTGAATAAAGTCTGTAAGTGTGAAAATGCACACGTACGCTGACACTGATGTTCTAGAGCTGGGGAAAACCATCTGTTGTCAGTTGCAACAAACCCCTTTAAGTTGCAAAAACCCTTATTAAAACCCTTGTAATTATCATTAAAGGTGTACTTAACTTCCAGGCTGTTGGGTAATAGCTCAGTGAGAATTCTTCAAAAGTATGGAATCAAAGATTTTACAGTTCTGGCTGATACGTACTGATTATTAATTTTCACAAACTGAAATCATCATTTTTAAATGCTACATCCAAATTCAGGTACCTCCACATTATATAGTACAGTATGAAAAATGCATATACACAGTATTTTTTTTCCTTGAAAGAAATAAATTCTATCCATCAAGGGCACAATAAATTGATCAAAAGTGACAGTAAAGACGTTTATAATGGTGTTATTAAAAATATGGGAAATAAACAATTAAATATCCAGTACTGACCAATACCGATAAATAAAAAATTCTAATATCGACAAATAAACAATGTATTTTCTGTTGCTAGTCAGAAGTTTTATCATTTGTGTTTGTTTGTTTTCCATCTTCAGATCTCTCAGTCGTGCCAACCACTTCTGACAGCACACACCCACAGCCGGTCAGTTCTTCTTCCTCTTCCCATAATGCCTGTACCTCAGAATCGCCACAGGAGGGTCCTGGTCCCTCCAGTAGCTGCTCGGCGGCTGCCCCTGATAGCACACTGGCTGCTCAGAGCCACGGTGGAGTGCCAGGACCCAGCACCACCAACACCACTGCCACTGAAGGTACGATATCAAGACGCTGCTTTCAAATACGTGACAGTGACATTGATTACTGATATATTTGTATTGTTTTTTAATTTTATGTGTTTCTTTGCCCCAATCAGATGACAGCAGAAGAAGCTTGTCGGGTGAGAACGGAGGTGTGGCGATGCCTAGGTTGCCCTCTTGTTGTCCCCAGCACTCCCCTTGCAGTGGGCCATCTTCAGGGCACCTCTCTCTGGGGCACACCCACTCAGGGTGCCTGCAGGGTGGATCGACGCAGCAGTCCGGCCCCCCGCAGTCTGGCACCCAGCACTCCCACGGTCACTCGCACCACTTCCACCATCACCACCATGCCACCCCGGTCCCTCCTTCCTTAGCCTTCCCAGAGTCCAGCTGCCCTCTGGAAAGGCCCACTGCCATGCCTGCACCCTGTGGAGGGGTGAGCAGCAGCAACCAGTACCACGACCAGGTACCTTCATACCTGCATGTCAGCTTTTTGAGAACCTCGTATATCAATGTAGGACAAGGCGAGGATATTATAAGCTTCTGCAGCAGTTGATGCCGAAAGCCATAATTCTAGTTCTTATTTTCCTGGCTTCTTTGTTAATTGTGTGTGTGTGTGTGAGAACTAAACTCTTTTTGCTTTATAAATTGAGGGGGAAAAAAAATCTAAATAATACGATGAATGTGCAAAGCATAATGTCTGTATTGTTGACAAAACCGTCTGTTTTTCATTTTACACATGGTTTGGATTTAACAGCATATGTTTTTGTTTGGAATTACTTAAGATTCTTCCTTCATGAAATACTAAATCACCCTTCATGTTTTGACGATGAAAAGGAAAATCCAAAGCATCTTTATGAAAAAATTATTTTTCTAGAGCTGAGCTTTTCCACAGGGGAGTTTGTTTGAGGCCATCCTCTCAGTCTTGTTGAATAATTCACACTGAACTAATTGTCTTGGCTGCTGAATTCTATTATTTACCAGCATAGAGAAGTGTTGTGTGTGCATGTTGTGCATGAGTATGTCAGTAATAAGTAAGTTTGTGTGTGTCAAAAAAATTTTTTTGTTGCTTATGCCGTGACGCTTTGTCTCAACGCATGCTGGGCTTTCAGGAGGTTTAGCATGAAAAGAAGTGCTTCAATGCTGAATGCATTCAGTGAAAGATTGTGGCCTTTGATGATGGGGCAATGAGCAGTAATCGCCGTTGGTTAGTCATCAGATATGCGCAGACAGGAGGCGCTAGCGAAGCGAGGTGATGTCAGGCATGTTTTATACATCAAAGTGTGTAAAGGATTAGATTTGGGGTGAATGCCCTCATTTCAAGAGGAATTTAATACTGTTTTGGTTTTTATCCATGTAATTTCTTTGTCTAGTGTCATTTTTAAAAATATGGACCTGATATGTGTATTTTTTGAAGTATGTGGAAGATATTTTGAGAGATGCAGCTCATATTTAGTGGTTCTTGCTATTACTATTGCATGTTCTTCAACAAACCCCTTAACCCTACAATTAAACTTCAGGTAGGTGAATAAGAGAAGACAGCTGTGAAAACAAATCAGCCACAAAAATGATAAGAGACACAAATCTTATTTGATCTGAGCATGTGAATGTCTGCTGCAGACTTAACTTGGCATACTTTTAAGGTGTTGTAAGAGATGTTAGTCATTCTGGAGCTTCCAAAGTTTTTTCACAAACCTGTCCTACAAAGATATTGCAGTACCATTGTTGAAATCAAAGGTGGAGCAGAAGAGCAGTAGCACATCATTTCAGTGTGTAAAAGTTGTGACAATCAGGGGGAGCAAGATAATCTGACAAACTGACAGCTGCTTATGAAGCCGAATGATCCTTTTCAACTATCAGAGTCACATCCTTGCCTCCCATATATGACGTGTTATTTCCCAGGTAATATGGAATGCCACCCTCCTTTAAAACATCACTTAGAGCACATTTAAAGCTGCAGTCCATAAGTTTTGCCTCTTTCTCGCCATCTCTATTTGAAACCTGCAATTGCAGTTATTTGCGGAATTACCATCTTGGATTGTGCATCGGCACGGCTCCTCAGCGCAGATGAATCTAATGTTTAAACCATGCAAATTATTATTATTGTTATACTTTGTTCTCATTGTTAATGTTAACAACATCAGCAATGTATGACTGTGTATTTAGTGTGTATTAGCGTTACCTGTAGATTTCAATTTCTCTAGCCACTCCGCAGTCCGAAGTCTTTTGCTTTTGACTACAGGTTAATCTCCAGTTGTCACCAATGATTGTCATTTGGACCTTTCTGGATTACAATCCGCCATGAAAATGATAAGTTTAATTATTCCAGCTGCTGTGAGAAAAGGCTATAAATGATCCGCTACCAGGCAGCATCCTCATATGCCATATAGCCTACTATCTGGGACTCCTTCTTCTTGTAAAGAAATGTTACAAACGTAATAACGCAAAGACGGACGGCGGCATGCTCAAATTTCCCGTGGAAACCCACCAGTACCAATTTTATTATAAAACATTATTACAAGCTTACCGTTGTGAATCGGGCTAAGTTGAGGAGATAGTTTTGAACACTGGCTGGTTATGTAATTGCTCAAAAATTGATTTTGGATCATTTTTAACCAAAAAAAGTTATGGACTGCAGCTTTAAGTAAATTGTAAATAAGACAGTGATTTAGTTTCTCAATAAATAGTAAATGCTGCACTCCGACCATTTCGGTTTTGTCAGCTATCATGTATTGTCCTCTAGTGCCATTTTATTAACATTTCATCAGAACAGATAAAATTGCTGAAAAATATCAATATTTCCTTCTGTCTGAAGCAGTTGCCAGAGCATCATATGTTTTCATATGGAGAAAAAACAATGCCCCAGAAAATGAAATGACATGATATATAGTAAAATAATGTTTTGTGTAAAAAAAAAAAAAAAAAAAAAAAAAAAAAAAAAAAAAAGGCAGGTTGGCCACATGTTCAGATGTGAAATTCATCTCTTGACTTGCTTGTTTTTGCAACTTCTATTAGCTTCTATTAAAAATCAGTTCTGTATGCCCTAGCAACCCCAAAGCAGCACATTTGTATTTTCCTTCAGAATCAGTTTATCAGCCATGGGACAGATGTTTTTGTTCTAATGTATTACATTTGTCAGTGGATTAACTGTTGGTTTCTATCTTCCCTCTCTGTCTCAGCAGACTCTGCCGGTGGATCTCAGTAGCAGTGCAGTGCGTAGCAGTGGATCCAGCAGCACAGGGTTCCACGGCACATCTGCCTTTGACCCCTGCTGTCCAGGCTCTGCCTCCCGGCCTCCTGCTTACGTTTCCCAGGCTGCACCTGGACCCAGCCAGCAGACTGTGGCCGACTCATTCAGCTCAGCCATAGTTGCCCAGCCTCAGCCCCAACCTCCTCAGCTCTCTTCCTGCAGGCACTACATGCATCCACCCTGTACGCACTTTTACCATACTATTTTAATCATATCAATCCAATATTATAATCCAATGCTGATTTAGGAGTGAAATGGTTCCGGTTTAAAAAAAACAAAAAAAAAAACAGTTTGGCTCTCATTTGTTCTGCTGTTCATCAAGTTTTTCTGAAAGCAAAAATTTGAATGATAATTTATATATTTTATTGCACAGTGCAAATAATGTAATTATTACACCCCTGATACTAATGTACCAAAGTATTTACTGAATCAAAAGGAGACTGCAGAACAATGATACAAGCTGACCTGGAGAAATATGAACCGTTGCACCCCAGATTTATTAGATGTTCTAAATAGAAGGCAATAAAATAAAATTTGATGTGAGATGATGCTTGTGTGTTCTGTTGTGTGTGAGTGCGAATGTGAAGATTCTGCGATGCTGGCGCCTGTGCTTTATGGTAATTAGATGAAACACCTGATGTTTAATGTGTTAAGTGCTGCAGGTAGTGTGCCCAGCAGTCCCACTTAATTGCCGATTCTGCTCACAATAGTGTTGTGTGGAATATAAATGAGCGTGGCAGGGCTCCCTGGTGGGCCTGAATTTAGTGGAGTAATTGCCACACACAGCTCACTGAAGCACCTGTTTGCACATTCTCCCATTCTCTCTCTATATATTTATCTCCTGTGTCTCGCGGTCATTCTTTTTCTTTGTTTTTTTCTTTACTTTCTCCCTCATTCCCTTCTGTCTGTCAAATCCTTAGCAAACAGTACAACTCATCCACTCGAGGGTAATCACACTTTCCCAGGCCATATCCAGGCCATCCTGCAGTCATCGTGAAGTTGACATTGAAACTCTTTCCATCCTCCCAATAGTTACCATCAACACAGTTCATTGTTTTTGACAGTTTTTAACACAGACATTTATGACAGATTTGTATCATTCAGGAAGAAAAGGAGATTAAGTTCTGCCATTTATACTAACGTTTATGCTTTTCCTCCTCCAGATGGCCCTCTGCCACGCCCCCTGCACCACCAGTCCTCTTCTTCTTGTCCTCACTCCCATGGCAATGCCCCTCCCCCTCAACAGCCGCCTCCGCAGGGCGATTATGTCATCCCACACCCTGTCCTCCCCTTCCACACCCCCCTGCCTTCTCATGCCCCAGGCCACTCAGTGCCCCCTGCTCCTCCACCCTCCATGCCTGCCCACCATCTACCAGGTTCCAGTGCCCCTCTGTCTCAGCATCTTCCCCCTGAGCACCAGGCACTGCAGCACCTGCCCGTTCTGGGCCCAAACCCTGTCCAGAGGCTCCACCAGCACGACATACTGCAGAGGATGGAGGTTCAGAGACGCAGAATGATGCAGCACCCAACGTGAGTCGCTGTGTGATTCCCGTTTATTTTTTTATATGTTTACTTTTGTTTTTAACTCATGTTACATAATGAAGCTGTATTGTAATACACTATGGTTCAAAAGTTTGAGGATTTTTAAATATTTTTGAAAGAAGTCTCTTCTGCTCACCAAAGCTGCATCAGTCAAAACAATAATATTGTGAAATATTACATTTTAAAATGTAATGAATTCCTGTGATGGCAAAGATTAATTCTCAGCAACTTACTCTAGTCTTCAGTGTCACATGATCCTTCAGAAATCATTCTAATATGCTGATTTGGTGCTCAAGAAACATTTCTTAATATCAGTGTTGAAAACAGTTGTGCTGCTTAATGTTTTTGTGGAAACTAATGTTTTTTCAGGATTCTTGGATGTATAGAAAGTTTAAAGAGAACAGTGTTTATTTGAAATAGAAAACTTTACGGTTACTTTTGATCAATTTAATGTCCTTGCTGAATAAAATGATTCATTTCTTTAAAAAAAAAAAACCTTACTGACCCCAAACTTTTGAATGGTAGTGTATATACCATTATAGTTGACTTTTTTTTTTTTCTTTTTTTTTTCCTGCTCATATCATCCACCTCTATGTATTAAGAAGCTTTTCTGCTGTAAAAAAAAAAACTCAATTTAAAACTTCAAATAAGGTGCTTTATTTTAATGCCCCTGCAAATGGTGTCCTGCTTTAGTGTAACAAATTTTATTCTTCCTTCCTTAAGGCGAGCACATGAGAGACCCCCGCCACATCCCCATAGAATGCATCCTAACTACGGTCACGGACATCACATTCACGTCCCGCAAACTATGTCATCGCACCCTCGGCAGGCTGACCAGAGGACCACATGGTAGAGTACATTACAAAGTGGAATGTTTCTCTAAATTAATGTTTCAGATGGTTTGAAGCAATGTGTTCCCTCAGGAGTTTCCAGTTGATTTTTACAATATCAGTTTATGTTTACAATATCAGGATTTATGATTAAAATAAGTTCTTATTTAGCAACTTATGTTTGAGATATGAAAGCGTGATTTATGTTGTGGAACAAATCATTAAGTTTTATTCGAACTAATGTCACCATAGACCTTATTTTACTATTAACTGAAAACTGCTCTCATTTAAAAACCCATTAGATATTCTTAAGGGAGTTAATGGTGAATAAGTTTTCCTGGTTGGCCTACAAATTGACATGACTGAACATCTCTGTAATACCATGATTAGGGCTGCACCATATATCGTTTTAGCATTGATACCGTGATGTGCGCATTCGCGATATTCACATCGCTGGATGTGCAGTGTCAAGTAATGGGATCGCAGTTGATTCGTATGGACCAAGCACCACGGTTCGAAACGCACGTGATTCTCTGATTAATTGCAAAGTTTATCCATCATAGAGCGAAAGTTTAGCGCACGTGTTGTAGGTCCTGTCAGTTTAAACATTTAAGCGATTTTAAACCATTTGAGTGCAAAAAGATGAAAGAGCTCAATTTGGATTATTCAATTTCTGTACCTGAATACTGTTAGACTTATCTGAAAGACATAAAGCACTGTCATTTAATTTGTATGTATCTTCTATTGTATTTATCCATGCTTGTAATTTATTATTTTCCATGCAAATTCCTTCCCCTATAAAATCACCCCAACTATTCTAGAATGATTAATTCTTTCCAAATAGAGCTCAAGTCGTCTGGTGAAATTGTTTTCATATCGCAAAATATATAGCAGAAAAACAAAATATCACAATGTCGTTTTTTTCCAATATTGTGCAGCCCTAACCATGATCTGTTAGTCATGATCATGGTGTTTCAAGCATTATGTTGTTAAATGTTTTAGCATGCCGGTTGTTGGTCTTCTTGCTGTTTTAGGGAGCTGGGCATCGAGGCTGGTGTTACTGTAACTCCCTATCCTTCAGGACACCTGCACCCACATCTGCCTCACTATCACCCTCCACCTAGACTGCACCATTTCCCCATTCAGCTGATGGTGAGTCCCTACTCCCCTCCATCAGCTGAAATGTATGCGTACATTAGCATGAATAAAAAAGCCCTGATTTGCTCTCAGGTATGGCACAGATTAATGGCGGCAGTACCAAGCCGTGTATCCGCAACATCTGTTATTTCAGAATGATTTGTATGGATGCATGAATTATGCATCACAAGTTATAATGGAAGCTCATTAGACATTTCAAGTGTGAAATTTGAATTTGATATATTTGAAAGACTAAAATTATTTATTATTTTTTAATCATATGGAGTGACGTGCGTGCACATAAATATCGGGGGCCGAAATTACAGAAATTATTTTCCTTTCTGTCTGTTTTTGCATTAGGTGCCGTCACTAATTTCATGTTTCTGTTTCCTTTAGCACACTGGCTCAATGCCTGAGGTGACATATCCACATATTCGCTACATCTCCTCCAGAATGACCTTTGGCCGCACATATGAGGTAAGAACATAGACCAAAACCATTGGTGATCTAAAGTTGCTTCCTCTCTACAACAAAACACATTGTTTGAAGAATGCATAATAAAAATAAACTGTGCATATATATATATATATATATATATATATATATATATATATATATATATATATATATATATATATATATATATATATATATATATATCCTCCTAAAGTCCTATACTACTAATGTTATAATGACCTTTTTCCACATTCTCAATGGTCTTCAGAATTGTGTGTATGTGGCTGCTGTAGCTTTAAGAAACGCCCCTTTGCATCCCTTTTTTTGGCTACGCTCACTCACGCCACAGTCACACAGGGTGTCGACGCTTGACGGAGGGCTGTCTGAGGGTGTGTCTGAAGCGTGGTGCTGACGCAACCGTCATAGTGACAACAGCCAATCACATTACTTCCTGCTTACATGCTATGCTATGCTAGCTGTCAATGATTCAATGATAAACAAAGTACATGGACACAATTCAAGAACAGTACACACCAGATTCATCAACCGCCTCTGCCACCTCCTTCCAGGCTTGGTCCCTCCAGTATAAGTCCCGGTACATGTAGACTAAGAACTGGGTGATTACCCACTGCAATGATAAGCTTTTCCTCCATTTTAATGTTCCTCGATTATCCAGTGTCGCATGAACGCAACTGGCTAGCGTCTGCACTAGCGCACTTGCATAAGGCAATCTGATTGGCTGACATCTGTGTTGGAACTTGAAAAGTTGAACATTTTTCAACTTCTGCCACAAGCAACGCCAGTGACGCGACACAACGGAACCCACAATTCCTTTCAGAAATGCGCGACGTCACCTATTCAAAGTAAATGAGAGGCGTTGATGCCAATGCCCGTGTGAATCAGCCGTCATAGGCTTAGAGTTTGAATCATTTTTAACTCCCCCATCCTTCAATAATAGCGTCTTTGCACAGCCTCCATTACATTTTGACAGATTCACAGAACAATCCATTCTACACCGACTGTTAAAAAATAAAAATAAAATTTAAAATAAACTCACTTCTAAAGGTGGGATTCTTTAGTGAGAAATGTAGACTATCAGCTACTACACACACAAGGTTCAAAGACTTTCCCAATAGTGGGAATTGGTTATTGTTAGTTCTTAACCAGTTAATGATCCCACACCCTTAAACCAATGGACTGACACAAACACATTTAGAAAAGAAAAAACAACTTTTCTTCTCTACATTTCTCCTCTTCTCTAGCTTGCTTCATAAATAAACTTGGCATTGTATATTACAAATATTGCTGGCTTTTTGACGAATTGCTTTTGTTGCTCTTGTGGGTCGATTTGGATAAAAGCATCTGCTAAATGCATAAATGTAGATGTTCTGTTGTTTTAACCTCACTGTGATCAAGAATTCCTCACGATGTGACCCGTTTAAAAGCAGTAATTTAACCAGTATTGTTTTTTTAACAGGATCTGCTGCATTTAGAAGAGCGACTGGGGACTGTGAACCGAGGAGCCTCTCAGGGAACCATAGAGAGGTGCACCTACCCACACAAATACAAAAAGGTGAGAACACTTCCACTTACAAACATTAGTGTTTTACGTGAGGTGGTCAAAATAACGTCCTGTTTGGTGATAATGGACAGACAGTCTGCAAAAAGACTCTGAGGATATAATATAGGGGCTTCCTGTTAGACACACACAAAAAAAATCTTAACCAGGAGCCATAATATCACAAATCCTCACCCAGTCCTTTTATTGCCAAAAGCTGCATAGTGTAGACATTTGAAATGTCACTGATATGTAGGAAAAGGTTCCATGCAGATGACAGAATGCATTACATTTCTGAATAACAGTAATCTAAAACCCTGCCGCCCTAATACAGAAGGTGGTGGAGAGAGACACTGAGGAACAGTTAGCACCTGAAGCATGGGCATCTGTTGGGAAAAATATGCACTCAACCTCAAACTCGGTGAGAAAAAATGTGAACAAATAGTTTGGGAAAACATGTTTTAGCTCACATATTGTGTAGATGTTAACGGGGGCAGGAATAGTCAAAAATGGCCTAGTCAATCTAGTTGAGGAGCACATTAACAACAGATGTGTGTCTGTGTTTATTTAAAAAAAAAATATATGTGCATTGAAATTTGAAATTTAGGTTTTGTTTTTGCTTGACGTGTTGTTTATGATCAGCACACAAAAAAGACTGTTGCTATATGTTTATGTAACATGTTATGCTGCTCTGTGGTTATTTTGTTTTGTATCGCCAACATCAACTGCAGCACTTAATATTAAAAGATACCCAATTAAAAACATTCATATGAGCTGTTTGTATATATTTTGGGGGAAAGAAGACACAGAAAGAGCTAATATGTGTGCTAGTGTTGCTCACCAGTTCATGAGAATTGGGGTGCAGTGATACTACTTATAATGGCTGTTATGCTTTTTTCTCATGCACAGAGAAAGCTGCATGGTAAGCAAGAGGAAGAGGAGGGGGCAGAGGAAGATACAGAGGAGAAATGCACCATCTGTCTATCTATACTGGAGGAAGGGGAGGATGTCAGGTAAACACTTATAACACTGTGGATTTAAGATTGTAGTATGCTTCACATTACTCTTGCTTTTTTCTAAACAGTTGTTGAGAATGATGCTCTTTACAAAAGGCACTCTACATTTATTTATATATGTATATGGGTCAATGACGTGATGGGTCATTTTTTTTTTGTCCAAAGGCCTTAATAATAATAAAAAACAAAGATATGACATCCAAAGTATGTAAGGTAGTACAACTAGATCTCTTTTATTGAATCCAAAAAGGTTTTAATTATATTTTGCTATATATAAAGGTATTTTAAAGGAACACTCCACTTTTTTTGAAAATAGGTTAATTTTCCAACTCCCCTAGAGTTAAACAGTTGAGTTTTACCGTTTTCGAATCCATTCAGTTGATCTCCGGGTCTGGCGGTACCACTTTTAGCATAGCTTAGCATAGTTCATTGAATCTGATTAGACCGTTAGCATCTCGCTTAAAAATGACCAAAGAGTTTCGACATTTTTCCTATTTAAAACTTGACTCTTCTGTAGTTACATCGTGTACTAAGACCGACGGAAAATGAAAAGTTGCAATTTTCTAGGCCGATATGGCTAGGAACTATACTCTCATTCCGGCGTAATAATCAAGGAACTCTGCTGCCGTACCATGGGTGCAGCAGGCGCAATGATATTACACAGCGTCTCTCACAAATGTTTCCATGGTTGCAAGGCACGCTCCCTGTGCAAGCAGGGGGTCACAGGCGCTGCGTAATATCATTGCGCCTGCTGCAGCCATGGTACGGCAGCAAAGTTCCTTGATTATTACGCCGGAATGAGAGTATAGTTCTTAGCCATATCGGCCTAGAAAATCGCAACTTTTCATTTTCCGTCGGTCTTAGTACACGATGTAACTACAGAAGAGTCAAGTTTTAAATAGGAAAAATATCGAAACTCTTTGGTCATTTTTGAGCGAGATGCTAACGGTCTAATCAGATTCAATGAACTATGCTAAGCTATGCTAAAAGTGGTACCGCCAGACCCGGAGATCGGCTGAATGGATTCGAAAACGGTAAAACTCAACTGTTTAACTCTAGGGGAGTTGGAAAATGAGCCTATTTTCAAAAAAAAGTGGAGTGTTCCTTTAAAGATTTTGAAGTGTCAAAAGGTCATTCGGTTTAACCATCCAAAGGCCAATACAGCCATTTCATTTGTGATTAAAATATCTTAAAATGTAATAAATGTATATATTTTTTATTCTGGCATGATTTTATAACATCATATATCAACATAGTGCAAATTGGTATTAAAATGATGTGTGGAAGTCGTTGCTTTGTTATGAGAAAGAATGTCCGGAAAAATGAATTTCATTGATGCCATTCGGAGTAACCAATATAAAGGGACCATTTTGGGTCAAGTCATGCGGTTAATATCATGTGATAGGATGACGTCATTCAGACACCTGCAAAGGACCACATGGTTATGAAGCAAAGTAACTAACTCTCTCTTAACTATATGAAAAATTAATTTTTCACTCATACGCATGTCCCGAAACATCAGGTCATTCGGTACAACCCCTATAAAAACATGGAAAATGTTGTAATATTTTAAAAACTTGTACTAAATATAAAATGTTTGATTGTCCTTTTGCTAGCTAGCGAGCAAGCTAACTAGTTACTAGCTAGATATCAGCCTGTCAGCATTTATTGAAAATATCGTCATTCGGTATAACCAAAAGTGTCATTCAGTAAAACCGAAATTTTGGTTAAACCGAATGACTTTTTTGGTGACAAATTTTGTCCATCTTGTAAAAAAATGACAAAAGCAGTGTTAATTGATTATAAAAACCACATAATCTCATTAACACTTAATAAAACTTTTAATAAACACTTAATAAAAAATTTTTATTTATATATATATATATATATAAACAAACAAGTGCATTTTATTATCTTTTTTATAATTGTTTTTCATTCTTTATACATTTGGGACTCCCCAATGTTCCCTTTAAATTTAGTTTAAAATTAGATCCATTAGGCAGTCGATTATCTTGAATACTTTCTCTCTTTATATTATATATTATTTTATCTCTGCTGCCCTCTGTAGTTGGAACATGTGAATTACTATGTGTTGGTTGTTTATTATGGTGGTCAATCATTTTTTTTAACCTTTTAGCTAATATTAAAAGTCTGATTTTATTGTATAGAATGTTAATTGTTAAAGACATCTGATGGTGTTTTGTTTTTTGTTTTTTTGCAGGCGCCTTCCATGTATGCACCTCTTCCATCAACTGTGTGTAGACCAATGGCTCCTCACTAACAAGAAATGCCCCATCTGCAGAGTGGACATCGAAGCTCAGTTATCTTCAGAGAGTTGATGCTATTTTTCTTGCAACCCTTTTGTTGGACATTTATTTGTTGTTTTCCTTTTCATTTTTGTCAGTAACGCATTCAACCAAAGATGGCATGAAATATCTGCGCAATTATGGGGAAAAAAAGAAAAACAACAATCCACAAAAAAAGCATCAAGCCTAGCGTGCCAGCTATCATGTAGTTCCAGTACAGCTAGAAAAAAAAAACATCTTCATTAAGGGTTTTGAATTGTATTGTATTTATAAAGGGTTTATGTAGCTTTTGTTTTCATAAGTGTCATTGTATTTTATTTTTGCATGGTTCCTTGCAATGCATTTCTTTGCACATATTATGAAATGGGCCTCATAAGGCCTGAGAACTTGCAGGCGAGGATTGCTGCTCTAGTAAAGAAGCATTTTTACGTACCTGATGCCTTGCTTTACTGGAATAGAATGTCAACCTCCATTTTAAAACATTGCAGGACTCAATTTTATGATCAGTATGTTGATTAGTTTTATGTTTTAGACAATGTGATCTATCTGAAATAGATTTTTTTTTAAGTGAATCAAGACATTCCTTAATTAGGAAACAAGATCATGGTTAAGAGATCAGCTGCTGTAATAGTGTTCACCCTCACGCCAATTCACTCTCAACACGGGAACCTGGGCTGGAGTCCATTCCATTTTCCTTCAGCTTATTAACAGTGCTAACGGAATTCAGGAAGTTGGTTTAACAAATGCTCCTTGTACGTTTAATTTTAAATTTATATGCACAACATCCTGAACTGATGGATTTGAAATGAATTCAGCTCCAGCCATGATGAGAACCAACTGCACACTTCACCGCCATTCACACGGTTGTGTTCCATCAGTCCCCTCTCAGCACCTCAATCTGACGTCACATGTAACGCACTTCACCTAATGTATTTTCAAAGAGAAGAGAAAGAAAAAAATGAATGTCACCTCTCTGTATTCTGATTGTTGTTTTTTTATAGTATAATGAAGTTGGATTTTTGATTGGGCAATGGAGAAAGTGTCATTTCTCAGACAAGCTCGATATGTTGACTTGGTTCTGTGAGGATTACGGGCCTGAAGAAACAGCCACCGAGTGTGAAGTGCTGGGAAATGGATTATTTATTATATCAACAGGGTCTCCTAGCCTGCTTCATTTATTTCTCTCAACGACCTAGAAAGTGACTCTTGTTAGCTGATTATTTCTTCTCAGATATTATCATTAACATGCATTTATTCTGCAACTGTGCAGCAAACTGTTTTTCCTTTTCTTTCTTTTTTTTTTCCTTTCCTTTTTTTTTTTTTTTTTTTGCTGCTGTGAAATCCTAACACTAATATTAATCTCAACTTGCTAACTTGCATATACTTGCACATGAGAGACAAAAGACAGGAGTGCTGTGAGAATGAGAGTGTGCTGAGGCCGTGTATTTCCACTCTGATTGCCGAATTTTAAGGAAAAAACTAATAATTTTGAATGGAGTGTTGGAATGCAGTACTTAATGGCAGGTGTCCATGCATTCATAGACTTAATGGCCCCAGGATGATATTCCATGGGATTTATATTAGTTTTAAAATAATGAAATTAATAAAGTTAGGTAACTCTTTTATGTGTCCATTTTTGTGCCTCCTTGACCCTGACACGACACCCTTGAAGAATTTAACCATGGGGACTGTAGTTTCCATCAATACTGTGGTTATGTTATTTTTAATAAAATAAAGCAGAAAAGTTGGTATTAGGCACTATTGTCATTACCTCATTCCAAATGTCTTGTATACTGTACAAATTTGTTTCAGATTCTCTTATTTACAGCAGTTATGTAGACTGTACTACACACCTCCGAACATATTGATAGTGTGTCACTAATATATAAAAAATACAAATTGGGATATTAAACTTGAGTATTAATTTTAAATTTGAATAATATTTTTCCTTATAAACCTTGTTGAAAAATTTACCCTTAGTACTAGACAAGAAAATGTATATTGTGCTTGTTTTTATCTTGCAATATTGATGGAAATGCATCAATAATATCAGATTTGGATGAAGTTTAAAGTGATATAGGTAGTTCCCCCAACACAAAAGCAAAAATAAATAAAATACTGTATAAAAGGGGGAAATATATATATATTATTTTGTATTTTTGTTGTTTTCTACTACAATTCTAGTACATTCTTAAAAGAAGATATGTTTACTCACCATAATTTTAAGTGAGAAAGATGTCAATGTCGTGAAGGAAAACAAGATTATTTACCCATGTATGTATACAAGTCTTTGGGGCCCATCAAGTATTTGGTTACCAACATTCTTCAAAATATTTTCTTTTGTGTTCAGCAAAAGAAAGAAATTTATACAGGTTTGGAACAACTTGAAGGTGAGTAAATGATGACAGAATTTTCATTTTTGGGTGAACTATCCCTTTAAGGAAAGTTTCTGTCAAAGAAACTGTTTGTATTAAAAGGGCAGCTATAAAAAAGCCACTGCACAAACATGTATTTGAAGCTGCTGGTGTATTCTGGAGTCCCAAGAACCTCTCCATGTATTGTACCATACCTTTTGCCATCTGGTCGGCGCTACAGAGCAACGAACACAAGAACGGCCAGGCATAGGAACATTCTTCCCTCAGGCAATCCATCTCATGAAATGCCCCCACTTGGCAATAAACGTGCAATACACATCACTATTTATACATTTATTTATTTAACACACCATACTTCTTATTTACATTTCCTTGCATTTGTACATATACCTTATATTGTAAATTTTTGTAGGCTATACTGTGTATTTTATATATATATATATATATATATATATATATATATATTGTTATTTTACTATTTACTTAATCTATTTTTATTCTTTTTATTATTTGTGTCTTGTCACTGTCATTCTGTTTGTGCTGTGGAAGCTTCTGTCACCAAAATAAATTCCTCGTAGGCCTATGTGTAAACATACAGGCAGGCTGGCAGTTGTGCATGAAACTCGCCACCCCTAACCAAAGCTCACAAAAAACGTTTGCATTGGGTTTAGAAATACGTGAAGACTCGTTTATAAATAGTTTTATTCACTGATGAATGCTGTGCTGCAATGGATGGTCCAGATGGATGGATTTCTGGATGGTTGGTGAGTGGCTACCCAGTTCCAACAAGACTGCGACGTCGAAGAGGTGGCGGTCATGATTGGGCTCCAGCTAGAGAATAATGCACCATTTCAAGCTTTTCGTCTTCAGAAAGATCTTTCTTCCTCCCCAAATTGCATCAGAACTGTGACTTGCTTAATAATGTGGAACAATATTATATATAAACACGTTTTAAAAACTGTGAGGACTTTGCATCACTGCACGCCACTAGAAGCTCGTTTTGTCATTTTCCTTCCCAAATAAATGTGTTTTGAATTAAGAATTATTATATAGATATAGTGGAAAACAAGACAAAAATACTAAGAAATCATTGTTGCATTGTACCTTTTAAGTAAGCCTAATTACTTTGCTTTTGGTTAAGGGACACGTCAACGTAACTAAAATCTTAAAAGCGTAAAAGATGCAATTAATCTTCGATCAATGTCTCCTTGTGTTTTTATTATCACGAATAGAAAATTGGGGGTATGGTTGGATGTCCTGTGTTGCTCGTGTAGTGAAGCGTTAGTTTGAGTGTGTCGCTGTCGAGCTCGCGCACACACACAGATCCAGTTACACGGGTAAAATGGCGTCGGGGGCCATTTCAGCGGAGATTAAGAAGATTACAGATTTACGTGTGGTAGACTTAAAATCAGAACTCAAAAGGAGAAATTTGGATATTACCGGGGTAAAAAATACACTAGTCGCAAGACTGAAACAGGTAATTTTAATTTAAAAGGGCAAATCACGATGACTTGTGGGTAAACGATCGCGAGCTAGCTTGATGGCTAACAAGTTAGCATAGCCGTTTTTATATACCAAAACACGATTGTATTCCTGGCGTTTGTAATGCATTTACTAAAAACACAAATGTAATGCCCGTATTTGGACACAGTTTTGGTGAAAACTTTAATTTGCGTGAAATATTTAATAGCATTTTCAGAAACGAATCTGTCAGGATTTGTTAAGCAGGCTAAATTATATTAGCGAATGAAGCTACACGCATTCAGATTAGTTTCTTCCATTTTAAACCAATTTATCTCTATTTACAGTTTTTGTGTGAATTCATTTACAGTTGAAGTGTCAAATGTAGTAACTTTGTGTGTAACAATATACATAAATATTTATTTTGCTAGATATAAATCAGTAAGGCTTGTGAGATGCAAAATAGCATAGCACTGGTCGTTGTTTTATTATAGTTTTATTATATAATTGTGCAGAACTTTTAGTTTAGAGCAGTGTAGTCCAAATTTATTTAAACAGAAAATATGTATTTTGCTGTTCAAACCTTCTGCATGCATGTATTTTTGTGTGCAGGCTATAGAAGATGAAGGTGGTGACCCAGACAACATTGAGCTCACCGTGTCAGCTGACACACCCACAAGAAAACACGGCAAATCTAAAGGTAAATCTTCACTCTCTGAACTAAACTCCTTTAATTCACAACGTCTGTTTTTCAAAAGTTGACCAAATTGCTTTATTGCACATCCTCAGGAAAGAAGACAGACTTGGATGCTGACACCACCATGGAAGAGGAATCCTTATCTAAGGTACGAAGAGCAAGTGTTGAAACTAATAAATGATTAATATATTTGTACAAATTTTGGCTACCGTTTTATAAAAACATTAATATTCTACAAAAATATTGCATTAGGCGTAATAACCTTTTAATTCACAGTTTTATAAATTCATAGTCTTCATACTTGAATGTTTATGAACTAGTGTTGTGCCGCTAGACAGTAATATTGTGTATCGACTAGGGCTGTGACTAACGACTATTTTGGTAATCAAGTAATTGGTCAATTATTTTTGATGAGTAATCAGATATTTTTTGTGGCAATAAAAATAGACCTAAGCAAACAATAGCCTTTAAAATGACTTAAAATACATATATAATAACATTGAGATACTTTATTTAAACCAAATATTATTATCAAAAACAAGTAATCATATGGTTTTATATGACAACACTGGTAAAATACGTAATATATATAATAAAGTGTTTCCCACAGGATTTTGTGAAACTGGTGGGTGGACCTCGGCCCCTTTAGTGGGGTTCGGTGGCATGGCAATTTTGTACATTTCAAAGTTAAAGTTATCAATCTGGTGCACTTTGAGAGTTCAAATGAAAAGCTCTAACCCATATTCAGTGTGCAAATTGAACAAAGTAAAAAGTCTGCGCATTGACTTGTACCTGAACTTTAAAGTGAACTCAAACCTATTTTAGTTGTGATATAGTGTCTACACTACACTACATAATAATAATAATAATAATAATAGTTATATTATTCTTATGACAGTAATAGCAATATATTGTAAAGCAAATGCACTGAAAAATAAATGAAACTTTCATAATTAGTTTTGTCCTAATATCTAAACTTGAAAGGGAGAAACACGTGAGCTTTTATTTTGAAGGAAAACAAGTTTACAAACATGTCTCATCACAAATCTAGTGAAATTCTGTAATCGCAAACAGATAGTCTTTGGCAATTTGATAAGGACACAAGCCTTATTTCACTTTCGATTTTAGTTTGTTTACAGCAATGGCTCAAAACACGACATTAAAGACCTTTTTATGTTATTATGAGAAGTTTAAATATATTTTTGGGCCGCCACAGTCTAGTTAATGAGTGAGAAGCACTGAAATCTATTTGTGGCGGTTAGGGCTGCACGATTATGACAAAAATCATAATTGTCGTTTATTCCCATGAAATTGTAATTGCGATTATTAATTACGTTTATCACAATTTACATTGAATGATGGATTGAATAGCTTTATACCATTGTTTGAAGCAACTGCATGCCATATTTTTGTATAAAAAATAAAAAGCAAGCTGAAAACACTCTTCCTGAAATTTTTTATTGTTTTTCTATAGCATTAAACCTCAAATGTCAACTATACATTGATTTGGTTTCTTCTTTAAATAATAATAAAAAGTCAACATACGCATGGTATAATAATAGGGGCTCTTGCATCGGGTTGTTCTTGGAACTTAGATACTACTAGTCACCAGTGTGGTTCCCTGAGAACTAATGTTCCCCTAGGGCCTGAAGTGACATAAACTGCGTTTGTTGTTGTTACTTTTTTTTTGACAGCGCGGCAGACTTTTATTTTGACGGCGCTGAGAACAGTTCAGACAGATCCTGAGCACACAGTGCTCTCATTCTCCGTCTTCATTAGTTTACGATCTGTTTAACAGTCCTGTCTAATACGTTATTAGATAAAACTGTTAAACAAAGAAAGTAGACAGTATATGAAAAAGTATTAGCTTTTGCTGTGTGGTTGATGTCCAATGTCGCTAGCTTAGCAGAAATACATAATCATGTTTTGCTTGGTCTGCTCAAAGTCGCGCTGGATTTTCTCCTTAGCATAAGGATGAGAGGTCCTATCATTGTTTTTCATGTTTGTAGAGTTAGTTCGTGGAGTAAATATATAGGCTGTGTACAAGCTTTTTAAAAATGGCGGGTGCTGGTGTTTCTCTTGCGTTCTACATATCAGCGTACACCTACGTCACTGGTAGCTCCTTTTGTGCTGGTTTAGACCTTTTACATTCTCAAGTAGTCATGATTTGCCTCTTGCGATGTAACATGCTCTTAACACACCTCTTAAACACGCAGAATAATGTAAGTGGATATTTTTCCTTGTAATCGCGCCTTTGAACGATTACGAAATCGTGGCAATCGTAATCGCGATTAGAAATTCGATTAATTGTGCAGCCCTAGTGGCGGTCGATGTTGATATCGTGGTGGGCCACCACAAATAAATCAACGTATGGGAAACACTGTAATATAAACAATTAACTCATATACATTATGTATTATAACAAATGCCTGCAGAGAGCATCAACAGCCTAGTGTTGTTACTAGTGCTGTCAGTTGATTTAAAAAAAAAAAACTAATTAATCGTGATTAAAACACAGTTACTCTCCAAATTAATGTAGAAACAACCTAAAGACAGTACATTTGAAATATTTGTTTAATAGCATATTTTTATGAATGAAGGCCAGTATCACTGATACTAATACTGGTACTGATGTCTCTATGAAATTGATTATTTTTAAACATTAATTATAGACATTCAACATTACAGTATAACTGAAAGCTATCAATCTCAACATTTATTAGGCTTTAAAAAAATAACTTATAACAATAATTGGTTCAAATGAAGTGTCAAAAGCAAGTAATAAAGTATGGTTTTATTGAACAACACTGTTAAAATACATAATGAAATATACATAATAGACAAGTTTGTGTACATTATTTTTTATAACAAATGCATGCAGAGGGCGCCAGCAGCCTGTTGTTTTTACACTTTACAGCCTGATCAAATCCTTGTTTAATATTGGCCAAACAACATTTAATTCAAATATCCACTTAATCTTTAATAGTTGGCCATTTCTTTACGATAGAAATGCTATCACAATGAACCACAATTTGCATATTTAGAAACATACTGATGTATTCTCCTGTGTTGCTGTAGGTTTATAAATGATTTCCATTACAAATCTGGAGAAATGTTCCCAGACATTATAAGCAATCCAAACTCACAGCATAGGCAGAGATGGAGTTTTTTTAACCAAGCTGCTGAGACGCGAGAACCTTCGCAAATTCTTATGTGATTTCTTGTTTTACTTTCAGGAGACTGAGGAAGAGGAATCCGAAAAAGGTATGTCTGGTCACTCATTAGGGTGGAGATGTAACATTTGTTTTTCAGGTTTCAGAAGGTCGGACTTCTCTTGCTTCCTTTTTCTTTTGCCTTTTTTCAATCTCAACGTTCTAGCCGTGGGTCTTGCAACAATTCACAGACATTAAAACTCTTCATCCGGACCATGTGCTGCATCAAAGGACAGATAACGCTTCACCATTTGTGTTAACATCAGTGATACTCCTAATCTCATCATCTAATTTGTTCAAGAGCACATTACCCTGCCCACCACATTTCATCAGCAAGAGGAAGCCTTTCACCCACTCGATCAAAGAGAATTTCCTCTGTTCAGAACACCACCAAAGGTTCAGCAGGCCGCCTCTTTCTTTCTGTTGAGTCTGGACTACCTCCTGAAATGGAGACGGCAACAGGCTGCATGCCTTTGACTGGTCAGAACATGATACGTTAACCTCGTTCACCAAAGTCTTGACACTTCTTTCTGACTGCAGTGTAGCCGACATGGCTTAAGTGGACATCAACATCACTGCTTGTGCTTTGAACTCATTTAAGACTGGACGCAGCTCAGTGGACATCCATTTTTAGCCGTGTTACTGGACAGAATGCTGTGAACAAGGCCAGATTTCTGCAACGGATCAGAGAAGATTTGCCACCCTGTTTTTGATTCGCCTCCATCAGCTGTAAACCGAGATGGACAGTCTGCGGAAACATTTGAAAGAAGACCCTCGATGTGACCACCAGAAGCCCAGTGACATCTGGCAGGAGGACTTGCGCTATGGTATAGATATGCAGTTTCACTCAGACTGAATGCATGTCTGTAAAGCAGAGAAGTGTGTCAATGTCACCCAGTTGTGGAACCTTCAAAATGTGGACCAACATAGATTGTCATTGGCGCTGATATTCATCGTAGCGAGAAGATTGTTCAACCTCTTCGTTGTTCTCTAAGGAATGTGTTTTTATGTATACCTGTGGTTTCCTCACCCACGATGACCACTAACACTAAACTTGCTCTTTGTTGTACTTTCTAGGTCACGTAGCACAGAGATGTGAATGTTAAACAATGTGTTTTTTGCCATGTTTTATGCTTGTTAAATCCCTCAGATGTAACTGATACTGATGATGCTACTCGTGACATATCTAAAACCTTCTGTGAAGACGGCCTTGCAGAGCCTGAGGCTGAGGCAGGAGTGGAGCCTGATCTTGAGGCTGAGGCAGATGTGGAACCTGAGCCCGATCCTGATGCGGAGATTGAGGCCGAGAGAGAAGCTGAGCCTGAAGTCCCAGCGATGGAGGCCATGGAGAGCGAACCTGCTCCTGAACCCGTAAAAGAAGTTGAGGATGACAATATATCTGTCACCATCCAGGCTGAAGATGCCATCACACTGGATGTGGATGGCGACGACCTCCTGGAAACAGGTAAACATGTGAAACTTCCAGATTCTGAGGCAGACAAGAGCTGTGAAGAGCCTGAGGCCACTGCTGAGATGGGGCAGGAGACAGACTCATTGACTGAAGCGATAGATGGCCACAAGGATGGTAAGAGAGATGACGGGCTGAAGTCTGACGCCGCCAAGAAAGACAGCAGAGAGGGCTTGAAGAAAGGAGAAATGGGAGACAAGGAAAAGGATTCTGGGAAGAAAGGCCCCTCTTCAACTGGGGCGACAGGTCAAGCAAAGAGGTTTGTCTTTCTATGTCAGTTCTTTAAGATACTACTACCAAGTTCCAGCTCAATAAGAACTCAGCATTGTGGGTAGCAGCAAGAATTTTTTCATAACAAGTTGTTCATTGTACCTAATCCCTGCCTTTGGTTTGCTCTTTTGGTTTGGTTTGCCATTTTTTCGAGTTTGGTAATTGGAGTTAAACGAGGAGCTGAAAACACGTCTGTTACGCACACATTTCCAGCACTTGCTTTTCCAGTCCCTACTTATGGGTTAAAAAAAATGTGCAGTAGTTCCAGTGATGTCAGAGGGGTTTGTCAGTCCAGTGAAGTGATTCTCTCTGAAGTTGAACACCCTCCTGAGGATGTCATTGGTCAAGGGAATAAATTGGCAGAAAACCTGACCCACCTTGCTCCTGTGGAAAAGCAAGAGAAAGAAGCCTTATTGGAGTTTTGTCCGAGTGCAAGCCTTGCCTATGGGGATTTTTTTGTTCTTTTCCTTTTTCTGTAATGCACCAAACATTTGTATAACCTTTGTTGTTTATTTGGAGATGTACCTCGGTGCCCGCAATTGTCTCTCATGCTCTGGTACTCATTGAAGTATTTCTCTCTTCTTGTTGCTCTCATAATATTCACATTTTAGCTCTTCAAAGGACAGAGATGGAAAGACAACGAAAGATGAAAAAGGTATGACTTTATTTCACTGATATTTTATATATGTATACAGCAGTTGGTCTTTATGGTGAAACATCAGAATTATACCATTTTTGAGGAACAGCAAAAATCTGCATGATACAATTAGAAGTTTTATTATTTGGAAAGTTAATCTGCTCTGATGCTCAAGTTGTCATTAAAGTAGTGGCGTGTCATCTTAAGCTTGTTCTTGGTCTTCAGGAAGTGGCAGCAGCAGTACCAGCTCTACTCGCAATCTGTGGGTGAGCGGCCTTTCGTCCAATACCAAAGCAGCTGATCTCAAGAACCTCTTTGGCAAATATGGAAAGGTACCGGCTCTTTCTATGTTATACATTAGCACTAGCTTCTAATTATAATGTGTTTGTGATGTTGTGAGGGGTTGTAATGTTGACTACATTTTTCAAATTTACAAAATGGGTTTTTGTTTTTCAAAATAGGTTTTTAGTGCCAAAGTGGTCACCAATGCTCGTAGCCCAGGAGCCAAATGTTATGGACTAGTTACCATGTCGTCCAGTGCAGAAGTGGCCAGGTGCATCTCTCACCTGGACCGCACAGAACTCCATGGACAACAGATATCTGTGGACAGGGTAAGAACTTCACCACTGTGCTATAAGAGTGGGATACTCAACTTACTTGAGGGCTACAGTCAGACATTATCAGTAGTGTTTGCTTTTGTGAAAACAAGCAGTACTTTCATACTTGATCTCTGATCTCATGGTATCATCCTTACAGGTGAAAACTGACCCGTTCAAAAAGGACTTCTCAAAGAAAGAGGGAGAAGACAAGACAAGTTCCAGTAAAATTTCTGGAGAAAAGCGCACTCCAACTGGAGCAAAAACCTCCAGCAAGTAAGAGTTTTTTTTTTTTTTTTTTGTTTGTTTTTTTTTTTTTTTTATAAATCTTTCCATTCTTTTAAGGGGAGGAGCATTTTGTTGCACTGGTTATACTTTCCTTCCTTCTTTTTTTAATAGGACTCCAGTTTCATCTAAGAAGGAGGAGAAGAAATCAGACAAACCCTCTGAAAAGGACAGCAAAGATGCAAAAAAACAGGACCCCAAAAGCAACAAATCTGATGCACCATCTTCCAATTCAGGAGCCGACGCAGCAAAGAAAGATGACAAGAAACATGGACGTATGTTACGGTTTGGTTATATTCACTTCCTTAGAAATTAAGAACTTAAGAAGACTTTTTAGTTGTTTTTAATATCTGTATCCATCCCTTCCTATCCACAGGAAAGAGTCCAGGTAATATGATGGTTATCGACCAAGCAAGAGAGCAAAACTTCAATAAATCTCGACCTCCATTCAGAAGGGGTGGAAGGTTTGAGAAGGTACTGCAGACATCCTCAGTATGAACTATATTATCATGAAAAGAGGTTTTTATAAAGGACAAGTTATCTGATTGTGTATTTATTTGCAGCCTGGTCCACCCAACATAATGAACAGACGTCCCAGATGGTTCATACCACCCGAGGAGGTTGGTTAACTCTTTGAGTCACAAGGCACAACCAACCATAAACACAATCTGAATTAGTAAGACTATATAGTAGAGGTCGACCGATAGTGGATTTTACCAATACCGATAACTAGGTTGGGCCGTACTTGCCGATAACCAATTAATCAACCGTTAGTTTTTAAAATGGATACTGGAGAAAAAACAAACACTCCAAGTAAAACAGTGCTGAACTTTATTACAAAATTTAAAAAAAAACGGTACTGAACCATTAAAATGTGCTAAATAAGATAAATATGATTATGTACTGTATGCATACCATTTTGCTGTGTGTTTTAAACGTGCATCTGAAGTGTTGGCGCTCTCCGCGCAGCCTCGCGTTTTAAAATAAACAACACAAAGGGTCAGTGATAGTTTTTATTTCGCCTCTAGAGGCCGCTCTCGTTCTGTTATGCCAGCAGACTGTTTTCAGCACTCTCATACTGTGTAATGACAGCGCACCCTTATCCACTACTCCAGCAACCTGGAAAAACTATCGGTATGGATTTTTGCCGATAACCTATTGTTCCACCAATCAGCTATCGGTGTCGATTAATTGTCAAAACCGATGAAATGGTCGACCTCTACTATAAACACTCTTTCTAGCATTTTGTTTAACCTGTTTTTTGTAACATACTTGCAGATGGAGATGATGAAGAAAGGGCGACCCATGCTTAACAAAGGCGGAAACAAAGACATCCTGCCATTTGAGAAGATGAAGGAACAGCGCATGCGTGAGCGCATGGTCAGGATGGAGCGTGTTCGCAGGGCTATGGAACTGCGCAGGTAGGTTTATGTTCTTTTACATTCACACACAAAACACCAAAGTGCTTGAGCTGCGGTTTGTAATGGTGTTTTGGTGTGATGTCCAGACGGCGTGAGGTAGCAGAGCGAGAGCGCCGGGAGAGGGAGCGCATCCGTATTATGCGTGAGCGTGAGGAAAGGGAGAACCTAATGAGAGAGCGCCAAAGACTGGAGGTGGAAAGACAGAAACTCGAACGCGAGCGCATGGAGAGAGAGAGACTGGAACGGGAGCGGATCCGTATAGAGCAGGTACAACCACAATATACCTGCCTGTCGAAACTCAAAGCTGGGATTTTGTTTCTGACTTCATTGACGTGCTAAAAATGTCTGTGTACAGGAGCGACGCAAGGAAGCGGAGCGTTTGGCTCGTGAACGTGAGGAATTGAGACGGCAACAGGAGCAGTTGCGTTACGAGCAGGAGAAACGAAACAACTTAAAGAGGGGACGTGATGTTGACCAGAGGTATGCGAACAATACTGTTAGATATTTATTCCTGAGGTCTAGTGACCTTTGAGGTTCAAAATGGTTACCTTTTTTTCTTCTCTGTATGTGCAGGAGGGAAGACCCATACTGGAATAGTGGTAAAAAGATGCAAACTCAGCCAGAAGGCCGGATCAGTCAAGGTGGAGACTACAACAGCCGACAACAGAACCGTTTTAATGATTTCAATCCCAGAGACCGGAACCGATACCCACAGACATCAGCCGGGCAGTCCAACAACTTTGATAGGTAGGTATTCATGAACAAGAATGCAATTCCCAAAACACAGTAGGACAGGAAGGAGAAAAGATTTTGCCCTATATAAAGAACTTTTTCAGAGACACTTTTATTCCAATGAGAACAAGGGAGAACAACCTACCAAATTTCCAAATTGGCACAAGTTGGGAATGAACAGCAACCATTTAACCATTTATTTAATTTTTATTTTTTTGTAGACGCAACCGTTTTGACACTGAACCTGATTCAAAGAAAAGTCGTCCTGCTCCCCGCCGTGAAGGATCTGGGTTTGACCGCTATCCTAAGGACTTCGAAACCGTGCGGCGAGCAGAGCCACCACCTCCACCTCGCACAGAACTGCGAGACAGCGATCGTCGAGAGATCCGTGACCGTGATGAGCGCAGACAGGTATCCATGCCTGATCGACCAGCTGGAGGCAGAGCGCCACCTCCTGCCATTGCTCACTCCCGCACTCCCAGAGACGGCAGCCACGCTGGCTGGAAGACTGATGGGGGAATGAATACGAAACAAGGAGATGTCAGGTACAGATGAGCTTCTGTTTGTGCTCCCTCTCCTCTAGGGTTGAGAATCGAAATTTGGTTCTTATTCAGTATCTGTTAAAAAAAAAAAATCAAATGATTTTTCATGACAGTTGATTACATTAGCAGTTCTTGAACTTCTGCTTTGTTCCATCAATGTGGACAGAACATTAATCTGACAGCAGTGTTACAATTTATTTTTTTATTAAGGGGAAATATTTGCTTCTTGCAATTGATTTTTTTTTTTTATTTTTTTTTTTTATCATTTTTACCATTTATAATGGAAATCACATGAAATCACAGCATATCATCCATTTATGTCCAACTCATTAAGACAAAAACAATTATTACTGTTACTTTTAAAAACACATTATTGTCATCAAAACAAACAGAAGTAGCTATAAATGATGCACACAATGTCAGAAAATAATCATCACTCAAATCACTCATCACTAGAAGACATTTTAAATGCACTATGGAGCATTTTGCCCTTACATTAAAAAAATGCTTTTTGGCACTTTTGATGGCATAAAAAAAAAAAACATATAAATAATATAGCCACCAGCCTCATTTATGAAAGCATGTAAAATTGGATTTGATCCTAAATTTCATGAATTTCATCTTGCGTCAAAAGTGAGGAACAAATCAATATTTATAAAGGCAGAAACATGAAAAAATCCTTATGCATACGCCAAACTTTGTGCTTGTATACCAGTAATTAAAATATTCCAACATCGATTAAAATCTTTTGTGCATATGAATGACATTTAGGATCATTCTACGCAAATAAATTAGGCCCCAGGCCTTTTCGTTTAAAAAAAACAACTCTCAAATCAGTCTTAAATTCACAACTTCTCAACTCACTAGCTCATTGAATCATCAGTTTTTGACTGTTTTGAATAAACACTATCATAGACTGATATTTCAGGCTTGGCTTTCATTGAGCTGCTGGTAAAGTGATTGCTGCTGACTATTACAGAGCTGTGCGAATGCGTCCAGAACGTCCTGGGAGAGAAGGTCCCGGACCTGCAATGAGAGGGGTGTCCACAGCCAGCCGTGGCAGAACCAGCTTCAACAGCCGAGACGGAGGCAGGCCTGTTGTTATGGGAGAGCAGGTGAAGTACTTAACATGCCTCTGACACATTCCTTTTGCTGCAGGTCTGCAAATCTAAGACTAAATAACCTCCATCTTACCACAGCAGCACTTTGGCAGTGGCAGGCAGGTGGTGGTGGAGCGGCATGGACGCGATCAGGGCCCCAGGAAAGACTGGCACGGGGCAGCAGGCTCACAAAGCGGAGGATTCACAGATAACCGTCGAATGGGGGACAGTCGGCCTGGCATGATGGCACCACACTCCAGGTTTGTTTTGATCTAGAGTGCACATTTTAATCTGTTATTTTCCTTTATTTATAACAGATCTGTCCACCTTATTTTTAACTCATAACAGGTGAAGACATTTTTAACTTGAATCTTGACTTGACTTGCATGCACACTGATTATGTGTCTTTCTGCAGTCATTCCTCTACTGGTATAAACAGAATTGTGCAGATCACTAATGTTCCTATGGCTGGTGGCAGTGGAGGATTCAAGCCCTTTAAAGGAAGGTTCTAGCATTGGACTCTTCACAGCAAAAAATATAAATACTTTTTTTGTTTCTTTTTTTTTTTAATTTTGAACTGATGTTTTTAATTGGCTGAATTTATAGCCGTGAGATTATTGTAAAGATCCACTTTGATTTTGTTCTTTGTAAAAGGCTTTACATGTAGGTTTTTGTTTCTTGAATTGTACTCCGGTGACCTGTAAACAACCTTTGTGCACATACATGTTTTCCTGACGTAGTGTTTGTGCAACTGTACAGCTTATTTCTTAACCAGTGTTTGTTTAGATAACCTTAGATAATCCTGTTCCAGATTTTCTCATATGCTTTGGGCAGACTACTGTGTGTATCACTGGACACATCTGTAATTCCGTTAACATTTCAATGTGATCCAATTTTTTTTTTTTTTTTTTTGTTAATGATCATTCTACAAGTTCATATTAAATTATGTGGATTATGATGGTCTCTGTGTAGTTTGCATCTGTAAGTGCAGTCGCACTTGCCCACAGTTTCTGGAAGAAAAACTAGCAAAACCTGAGTTGAAGACTGAATGACAATCAGAAGAATCACACAGACTCACTGACCAGATTTCCTTTAATCAGATGTATTGTTCCTCATCTAAGGCATTTGTTACAGAAAAAAATGTCCATCTACTTTTTGACACTGTTGGGCTACATAAATGTTTTTGGTCATTAATGAACCTTACACACAATAGAAAGGTTGACCTTTATTATATCCTGATTTTTTTTTTTTTTTGTCCTTTTTCTTTTTGCTAAGTTAAAATCTTTTGTGTAAATATACACGTAAAAAGGATATAAAATAGAAATTGTAATTGGACTGTTCCTTAAAATGATTTAGGAGTACATGTTGTATTCAGCTGTTAAACATGCATCACAACTGCATTTCCATTATGGACTGACCTGGTAAAATTGAAATTTCAAGAGAAACCTTCCCAGTTCCCATTATTAGCAGAAAACATGTAATGTTTGGCATTTCAGTGTCATTAGTTTGAATCACCCTTGGTAATGCCCTGTATCAACTCCAATCAAAAGCCCTCTTCAACTGCAATTTTTTTTCCATATTCGTTGATGGCACTAAGATATGAAACATCAAATTATATTCATGGGAAGTCTTGCAAACCCTTTCTATCTGGAAATGGGCCAAGGAAAACAAAATCTAAATGGCAGCATTTAGGGTGAAATGTAACCATTAGAAAGTTCCTTATGTTCAGTTCTTAATATAGTTCCATAAATATAAGCCTTATTGCAAAACATTGTATTTATTGGGTGTTATGAAACAGGTTCAGCTGTAACCAGACAAAATCTGGTGACTCTAATTGTGTATAAAAAGAGGTATATTTCTCATCTAGTGCATTCAATGTAACAGTGCATAAATAACTAAAATGGTCTATGACCTATAACGGAGCTTCAATGGGTGCTGCAAACCAATGGCCAACTAAGCAGACAAGGCCTTGGAATATTTACTGATATTATTTGGGGGTCAAAAATAGATTTAGCTAAACATATTAGACAGTTTCAAACCATTTTCCATCTACTTTCTCTTTGAAATGGGCTTTCTCGTTTAATTAATAGAGCGTGCACCCACAAACTCCACTTTTTCCCCCCTCTATAAATATGACATTTGAGTATTTATCCCACTAACATGTAAATTCTTGTGACATTTCACACATCTGCAATTAGCAAGATCATTTTAGAAGCAAATGGTTAAAGCTGAAGCACATTACAGAAGAACAAAGTTATTGGCAATCAATACAAACGACATAAGCTAATGCACAGTGGGTACATAATATATGTGCTGGAGAAGTCTGTTGCACGTTGTCCTTAAATCACTCTTTTATCAGACATGTCACTGATCAAAAGCACCCTGGAATGTCCATCTGCAAGTATAACAGCAGTTGAGTTAAGTATTTGACTCTTTCACCAATTAACTGAATCAGAAGTGAGCGTCAGCTTATAATAATGATAAAACCAACTTTGTTCTCCCAAGTTTGGCTAAAATGGATGATTTACCAGTTACAGATATATAATATCTCATTTCACCCCAATAACCTCAGTACAAACTCTTTTAAGACATTTCTCTCCCAACTCTATAGTAACTAGCTTGTGCTTCCTTCCAAATGACACCAGTAGCAAAGGTGACAGAAGCTCACTGACATTTATGAATTTAAATCTATAGTTCTTGTAGTGTGAAATGATAGTGTGAATGCTACCTTCTGGGGGAACAATAAAAACATGACAAATACAGATTAACACAGGCTGTGTTGTGCACTCAATATTAGTATGCCAGCTAATTCACCTCAGATAACAACAACTTCAAAAATAGCCATGGTTTGTCTTAAAAGCCCAATTCCTCAGGTTGAAATGGTTATATAGTTATAAAGCTATAAAGTTTAAAGGGCCATTCAAACCAAGGACGATAACTATAACGATACAGTTTTAATAAGCGATCTAATTCTATGAGAATAAGGAAGTCCACACTACAGCTATAACGACACAAATTAACGACATGTTGTTGGAATCACTTTCAGAACGATTTTGTTTTCCAGCTGATAAATGAAGAAAAGAACAACAAAAAAAACATTAACAGCTAATCAAAATCCACTCGGCTTTAAAGAGCTCGTGCATTTAATTCAAAGCGGCAGACGACGTAAGTGCAGTGTGCGCTTATAATAAAGAGAACGTTAACGTCCGTTGGTGTGGACGCTAATCAGTCTTCGCGCTAATCTAGTTATCTTATTTTTATCTTTATAGTATCGTTCTCGGTGTGAACGGACCTCAACAAAGGGGACTGTTTCAAATTGAACCCCGTGTTTGAATCTATATCCTTTACCAAGGAATCTAAAACACGTCAAACTGTTTGCAAGACACTCATTGATATGTTCCTTCTGTGAAGGCCTGTGCGGTTTTCTGTCTTATGGTAAGGTCTACAGATTGTCTCAGTCTTGTCTTGCACCTATTTGTGTCGGTATAAAAGATACTGCAAATATTGTAAGGCTTTTTTATATACAGAGAGTATTGGCCGCTGAGGGACCAAACGTCAAAGTAACAGCTCCAGCCCACGACCAGCATAAACAGATTCTACTAGTGCTCCCATGTAACCACTGAAAAACGGTCTGTTCTATGACTACACCATCACGAGCTCGTCTACATGCAGGAGTTGTTCATTCGTACATTGCGAGAGCAGAACAGGGAAAATAGCCCAACGTTAGCGTTTCTCTGAGTCTGAGGCTCAGCACAAGGCATATAGCTGGAATGTTTGGATAGAAAAGACCTTGTCTCTCAGGAGGCAGCACTGGAACAGGATGGGCTTGAGTAATCCTTTCCTACCTTACATCCATATAGCATATATGAGTATGTACAATGTACATGAACGAGTGTGTAAATTATAGCTGTAGTTAGCGACTGACCGATATATCGGTCGGCTCGATTATTTGGCCAATGTTGAGCCATTTTTCGACATTGGGTGATAACAGTGTCTGCCGATTAACAGAGGTGTTAAATCTCCTCTTGTTATTTCTATCAGGAATCGGCCAACCTGCTCTCCAGATTTCAGTATCGGCCCACTGTAAAACCGATATTGTTCGACCACTAGCTGGAGGAAAACACAAACCACTGAAATAAAACACAAGATTTCCTTAACCATTCGGTTTTGGGCAATAATGTTGATCATTCAACAATGCCAGGACAACGATCCTACCCATATACTTCATTTTTAAGGCAAATATGAATCAGACTTTTGGCTGAAATGTAAAAGGGGTGGGATGAAGCAAAAAATTGGCCATGTATTCTTATATAACCTAATGATTTTGATATTTTAAAGCTATGTACATTAACAGTAGTGTCAGTTGTTCACTGATATTAACAGAAAATGTCCTATTGGCAAAATCATTCTTTCGTAGACATCTATATCACCAAATAGAATTTCAACTGCTTAAAACGGAAAACTTTTTTTAAATGCATCTGTTTCTTCAGGATTACGCTCTCTAAAATGGAGGTGACTCCTGCAATATCAACATGTTAAATTTGGCATCAGACTGCCAGGCAAGAACTATGGTGGCCTACATCATGTCCTGAGACATCACCTTTGCCAAGCGACCTGTTGGCTTGCTACCTGTTCACGTGAACAGCCTTTCATTAAAAGATCTGATATCCTTCAATCAAACAACAGAAACTGACAAATACAACAAATCTACATATGCATATATATACGGGTAAACCAGTATAAAATAGCTTATAAACAACAACAATAACAGAAAACCACAAAAAAAAAAAAAAAAATTCCTTTGTATAATGAAAAAAGTGGTGTGTTTTTTTGTTTTGGGAGGTGGATTTTTTGCCTAGTGCTATGTGTACATTACCTTGTTTTACTAAAAAAAAAAAAAAAAAAAAAAAATTAAGAAAAATCCACCCTCCCTGGTGACCCCACACAAATATAGTGCACTGCAGTGGTTTTCCTGCTGAGAACATTTGGCCAGCTCTACGAACGATGTAGTGATAGTCCTTGTAGTGACACCCCTCTCTGCTTGTCTGCATCTTCAGAACACTGAGGGTTAAAGTCAGGCACAAGTGGCTTGAGAATGGCAAGTCCGTCACGCTTCATCTCCGTTGCTCGTTCTCTCTCCACCTCATGCTGGGAGATGCATTGCAGAGCCACTGGAATTAAACTGCTGCCCGTTTCGCGTTTCCATGTAGTCCACTGCTGTTACAACAAGATGCATTTGTCTTTGTCCTTGGCTTCCTTCTTGGGTTTGCGTTCCCCCGTAGAGGGCTGTTTTCCAGGGCTCGGAGAAGCTGTGGCTCCTCCTGCTGAGGCTCCAGCAGCTGCTGCTCTATCCACCTGGTCGGCACCTGCTGCTGGTTGTTGTCCCTGCAGAATGGAGAACAACAAATTAAAGGGTCAGTTCACCCAAAAATGAAAATTATGTCATTAATTACTCGCCCTCATGTCGTTCCACACCCGTAAGACCTTCGTTCATCTTCGGAACACAAATTAAGATATTTTTTGATGAAATCTGATAGCCGTATGACTCCTCAATAGACAGAAATTTAACAACCACTTTCAAGGTCCAGAAAGGTACTAAAAACATTGTTAAAATGGTCGACATGACTGCAGTGGTTCACCCTTAATTTTATGGAGCGACGAAATTAACAATGTCTTTAGTACCTTTCTGGACCTTGAAAGAGGTTGTTAAATTGCTGTCTATTGAGGAGTCAGACAGCCGTCGGATTTCATTAAAAATATCTTAATTTGTGTTCCGAAGATGAACGAAAGTCCTACGGGTGTGGAACGACATGAGGGTGAGTAATTAATGACAGAATTTTCATTTTTGGGTGAACCCTTTAACCTCTTATTTGAACTCTTTAAAGCTGACATTAATGAACATCCACCCTATCTTATTGTAAACGATTCATCCACGCATGCGTTTCATTTTTGACCTCATAATTTTTAATAAAAATGTCATAATTCAATCTTCTGGTGAAATGACAGACTTCTCTCAAGTTAAAATGCATTAGTGCCCGTCCACTTTTATTCTAATTAAAAACAACAGAGAATTATTCAATTCAAGTTTTTAATTGCATCTATAGAAACAATATATTATGTTTATTGCAAAATATGCATATATATATAAATACCAATATAGGTATTTTGAATGTAAGTGTGCAGTTTATTAGCTCACCTGTGCCTGTGCCTGTGCCGCCGCTGCTGCCTGTGCCTGTTCCTGCTCCTGATAGTACTGTGACGCTCTGCGGTCCTCCTCCTCCTGCAGCTTCTTGGCCAGCTCTAGATCACTGATGCCTTCTGGGATCTGTTCCCAGCCCAGGTCTGAGGCCTGCTGCTCCTGCTGCAGAGACAGCGCCATCAGGTAGTCCTACACATACAAAGGAGGAAAAGTTACATTGTGTCATCATTTACTCACTCCTTATGTTTGTTCAAAATCCATATGATAAATTTTTCCAAGAAACACAAATTGAGTTATTTAGCAGATTGTCCAGGCTGCACAAGTGGATGATGACAGTGTTGTATAATGAATGGACCAGAATTTATGGTAGAAGGCAATAATAGATAGACTACTTTTATATTACACTTAGGAGCTTGATGTATTATATTATATTATATTCGCTAACCTTCAAATGTTTGGGGTCAGTAAGATTTTTTTTAATGTTTTTTTAAAGAAATCTCTTATGCTCACTAATGCTGCATTTATTTCATAAAATATACAGTAAAAGACAAATATTGTGAAATATTACTACAATTTAAAATAACTGTTTTCTATTTTAATATATTTTAAAATATAATTTAATCTTGTGATGACCAAACTGAATTTTCAGCATCATTACTCCAGTCTTCAGTGTCACATGATCCTTCAAAAATCATTATAATATGCTGATTTAGTGCTCAAAAATGTTGAAAATGGGTGTGCTGCTTAATATTTTTGTGGAAAATGGGATACATTTTTTACAGGGTTCTTGAATAGAAACTTCAAAAGAACATTTGTTTTAAATAAAGATATTTTGTAAAATTAGAATTGTCTTCACAGACAACTGATCAGTTTATTACATCTTTGCTGAATAGATGTATTCTTTAAAAAAAAAATTATGTACTATATATTATTACTACTAGTTGCCCTCTCTCATCCTTTATTGCATGAGAAAGTGCAGCCTGAACACTCTGCTAAATAACTCTTTTTGAAATAAAAATTATACAGCTTTGGAACATAATGAGAGCGAGTAGATGACAATTTTAATTTGTGGGTGAACTATTACTCTATGTAGAGCATTATAATACAGCTTAGCCTGAATCCTTACAGTAGTAATGACCTTAATATTTCATGAAAAAAAGAGCACATTACATCATGTATATCCTGAGAGTTGGCCCGTGACCATTTAATTTTCTATGTGACTGACCGCATGGCACAGCACTACACGACTGTTTTAGAATAAAACCTGACTGTTTAGAGCACGGTGATCTTCAAACCCTTTACTCATGTAGACACTTCATTATAAAACAGCCAATACAACAGCAGAAGAAAGACAGAGAAAGAAAGGATCTGTGTTACGTGAGGCACTTTTGTTCGGTCATCAGGCATTAAAGGCTCCCAAAGGCAAAGGGGGAGGGTTACACAGAGCTGGAGGAAGGATTTGGGAGCTTTTAACATCAATAATTGAGGAGTTTCCAGCAGGCAATGGAGCAGAATTGGTGCTGGAGGACAGCAGTGCACTACAAAGCCCAATCTATGTCTCAACTGGATGTGTCAACATTCACAGCTCACTGTAACATTAGTCTCCAGAGCTTGCATTTATCTGAGGTTCACTGTTGCTTTGCACAGTCATGAAATCACCCCATTTGGGGTGACTTACAGATGGGGTTGAGCGGTTACTTTAATACCACAAATAAAATATCAGGAACTGACATGTTGAAATCCAGAAGCATAGGAATGATTTGAAGGCTTTGAGGATTGGATCTTTAAAAAGTAATTATTAAAAGTAATTATCGTCACAGGGCAGACTTTATGCTTTTCATAAGACAAGTACCTGGAAAAGACCCAGAACATTTTATCATGCGTTGAAAAGTTTTGGGACAAGTAACCACCTGAATTCCCAACTCACCCTGTCTAATGTCTGCTTAATGGCATCAAGGCAGCAGTGTTTGTGATAATTTACTGCAATTTATAGCATTTATAGTTGCTAGTAATTATTTCTAAACCGTGTCATTTCAAGAACAATCAGTTAATTGTATAATGTTGCTGTTGGACAGATTAGGAGTGACAACTTCATTTAGCTGCAGTGTGCGTATCATTGTCTACTACACTACCAATCAAACGTTTGTGGCAGGTTAAATTTTTAAAAAATGTTTTTGAAAGCTTACCAAACCTCTCTTATGCTCACCAAAGCTACATTTACTTAATCCAAAATACAGCGAAAACAGTAATATTGTGAAATATCATTATAATTTAAAATAAATGTTTTCTATTTTAATAGAAGAGCAAATTCAGCAGCCATTACGCCAGTCTTCAGTGTCACATGATCCTTCAGAAATCATTCTACTATGCTGATTTGGTGCTCAAGAAACATTTTTATTATTGTCAATGTTGAACATGGTCGTGCTGCTTTATATTTTATAGAAAATGTGATACTTTTTTTTTTTTTTTTCCAGGATTCTTTGATGAATAGAAAGTTCGAAAGAACAGCATTTACTTGTAACTTTTGTAATCGTTTGTAACAATGAATGTAAAGGTTGTTACTGTTACTTTTGATCAATTTAATGCGTCCTTTCTGAATAAAACTATTAATTACTATTAAAAAAAATATATCTTACTGATACCAAACTTTTGAGCGGTAGTGTAGTTGTAGATGACTGAAATTACACTCAAACATTGAGAAACAATAACAGTACTCAGTGTTTATGACTGAACAACACTGAGCACTCCTGAGGAGTGACTAGTCCTGACCTGATCGATCTGGTCCTGCTGACCACGGTACACCGTTTCCGGGTCAGAGGGCGGCCTCAGATAAAACTCTGAGTCACAGAAGTTCCCATCTCCATCAACATTATGCAGACTTTCCCAAACCACCTTCTCCTCAGTGAGAAACCCTTGATCTGTCACCAGCAGGTACAGTTGGGCCTGAGGAACACAGAGAGAGCATTTATAAAAACACTTCAGCGGCCTAAAACACTCTCACCATCAATCTTTCATCACTTGCAGACCGAGCAGCAGTGGTGTGATGTTCTGAAGTGTGTACATGAGGATCATGGAAAAGTTTTATCTGTGGGTGAAGTGTATCCTGCTGTTACAGAACATCTCCACTTCCTCCAGATAAAAGACAGACGGTCTACAGTCTCCCTGATAAGAAAGCTGAGGGTTATATAGAGAGTCAACATCCAAAACAATTTAAATTCTCTGACTCTTACATTCAGTTTATGAGTGATCAGAATTCAAGGTTATAATTAGCAAAAATTCTAAAAACATTTAAAAAATTAGCTATAATTTCTGCTAATTATAGCAGAAATTGTCAAATGAAATGCATGTAGTGCATTTGATGTATCAAACATTAAACACACTATGCAGGTTTTTTTAAAAAGAAATATTTTAAGCTGTTTCTGATGTATTGTGGTGTTTTCAACATATGCAGATGGTATAATTTGTGGTGTGTCATATGGAATGAAAACTAAAACGTTTGTAATAACCTAATGCAACTTAAACAAGTATTCAAAAAGTACTAAATAATGTGACTGCATATCAGTTTACTTGCATGTGATTATGGGCAGACCTTGACCTTTCAAATATGCCAAATCGTGGTAATTTGGTATCCCATATTTATAGTCTTCACAGTATCAGCAAATTTCTGTTTTTAGCCACTGGGGGGCACCAACATACAGCATCTATAGACAAACGTACCAAATTTACTTTGCTAACTGGAGTGCTTATTCACAGCAGCACAGAGCCATATTTAAGCATCCATCATCTCAAAGCACTGCAGAAGTAACACTTAAATATAAACACCTTAAATTTGGTCATAGTGCTGAAGTGATTGTTCCTGAAGAAGACACACAGTTCTCCCTCCTGTACGGTAGAGGTGAGTTCGCACAGGCCGTGGTATGTTAACTGAGTTGCTGTGCTGTTCAGAAACTGTTCTGCCACAAATCCTGGAAAAGAAAGAGGCAGTGTGAGACCTCTGTGACACACACAATTCAATATAGACTCAAAATAATTTTATGTATGTAAAAATCTTGATTTCCACCCTAGCTCTCCTTGGTCTGATTTGTAAAAAAAACACCTGATCGTTTCAATTTTTCAGTTGATTCAGTTCGCAAAATTGTTTTGAATGATTCATTCGCGAATTCAATGATCCGGTTGCAGTACTGGTGATGATGATTGTCAGTGAATAACGACTTCAACTTCAGTCTGTTTCTCGCAAAAAGCTATCATATAACTTCGGAAGACTTGGAATATTGTGTATGACTCATATGGACTAATTTTAGGAGACTCAGGTTTGAGTGAACTAATCCTTTAAACACAGACACTAGCTGAAATGATATAACACAAAAATCATATAGCCTGACATAGGCCTGGGCGATAAAACGGTATCGATATTTATCGACGGTACGTCTCAATCGATAACGATAGAAAACATGTTCGATATAACTCTCGATATAGTTTCACTTAAATGCATTAAAATGTAAACAGACATGAAGTTCGGTTGCATCAACAACTCTCGCTCCGTCCCTGGATCACAAACAGACGCGCTATGAGTGACATGCAAACAAGTTGCTGTGGAGTTCAGTTGAGCAATCGCCACGTGAGATCAGAACACACAAACATATGAAAACGAGTGCTGTACCTGCCGGTGACGAGGAGATTGAATAAAAAAGGACATGTCAGTTCGTCAGTGTGGCAGTTTCATGGTTTCCTTACGTCTTACAGTTGATCTTCAAAGTGCTTCAGTTTCAAAGAGAGTTGTCATGTAGGTATTAACAGCTGCACAAACAGTGCTTTCAATCACACATTATCATTATTTCTGTGCTACAAATATTCAAATTATCACAGAAGTACTGAGATAAGTTTATAGTTCAGATAAAACACTAATGTCTATGTTATCGATCAAAATAGAGCAAATCAGCTTTAGAAAGAAACTTGAACGCGCTGAAAACGACGCATTTATCGATTACATTGTTTCACCACCAGGTGGCGACAAGTGACTGTTAAAAAATGTATTTGACGTTGAATCTTCATTCAACAGATTCTTTCAAATACACTGATTCATCCAGTAATGAAACAAGAGTATTTATGTGCGAGTCATTGAATCATACATCCAAACAGATTTTTTTATAAAATAATTAATTCAAATATATTTAAAATTTTAAAATAGACTGCAGCAATTAATATTTTGTCAGAACCTCTAGTAAATTACATGTTTTTTTCGTTTAGTTGTCATTCAGAATTGCGATCTTGGTTTGAAACAAACAAAAACATTTCTCAATTTATACAGAATTGTGCAGCTCTAAGTTTCTTTAACACTTATTTATTTAATCTTCATATAAAATATTAGAAAGATTTGTTTAAATTTTATTTTGCTTTGTTTTAAAAATTATTTGTTGTTTGCCTTAATTAAAAATGCATTGGTTAAATTCAAACATTTTTTTTCTGCTAAAGTTTTTTCAATAATTATCGATACCGATCAATATGAAACATTATATTGTGATAATTTTTTTAGCTGTATCGCCCAGCCCTAGCCTGACATAGAGTCACGTATGCTTGTACAGGGATAGAGTGCAAGTGGCAGAGGCAGAAAATCAGCCGGAGAGAGAAAAGGGCAAAAGAGAAACAGACAAGGTGCATTCTGATACAGAAAGAGCGAGAAAAGATGGCGAGGATGATATATTTAGACACAAACACACTAAAAAAAAAAGGAAAGAGGGTTTCAGATAGCTAAAAACTGTGAAAGGAAGGAGGGTGCTTAAATGACACACTCTGATAGTTGTTTATTTGAATGATGCAAACACTATTCAGGACATGGAGAAATGTATCCGAGACATTAATACATCCAAATTCATGACTACAGTCATAATGGGAAATGCTTGCCTTCTGTAAGAAGAAGCCTGGATGAATGTGCGAAAGGAAAAGGAGGAGAAGACTGATAAAACAATAAATACCCACCTTCCCCGGCCAGCTCGCTGCTGTCTGACTGCTTACAGCTGATTATCTTCTCCACCAACTGGTTATAGCTGCAGTTCCCCACTGCCTTCACTATATCATCCATCTACAGAAAGCGCGATAAATAAAAGACAATATGTTGGTCAAAATATTACCATGAATGTTAATTTAATTTGTTAATTAAATCAATCAATTTAATCTGTACATAGAATACATGCACGTTTTTAACAGCTGAAATGTTTTTAACTTGATACGGCATTGTGAAACCATGATGCTCATGGCATGATACGTAACAAAAACATCAACTGACAAACTCATCTGAATAGAATAGATTATTGTTGTAGCCCAGTAGCTATGTTTCCATCCAAATTTGCGAATTTAACTTTTGGAATATTGCATCAAACATTTGCGAATAAAGCACTGTTTCCATCCGGTGAGTCGAAAAGAACAAAATCGTCACTTCCTGATAAATTGGCGCTAAATATCACTAAGAAAAATTAAAGTTCCTTCATTAAGCCACTGTATATAATAATTTTTGCATTTAATAAATTACTTGCGCCTTAGAGCGCACAGACGAATCGCAATAAACGCTGTCATGTTATCTTGCATTCAGATGCTGTTTGTGAACGCAATTGTTTGAGGCGCTTCTGGGAGGGAATTATACCAAACCACTTTGATGACAGACTTTGCTCAGGCATTACAGAATGACCAAAACAGCATTTCAGATGCTGTGCAACAAGATTGGTCGGCTGGTTGGTCCAGTTATACCATCCCATCGCAAATTCACGTCTGTTTTTTAAGCGCATCAAGGAATTTATTCAGTAAAAGTGTTTCCATCGTAGTTTATGCACATGTTTTTGTATCGCATGAAAAATTTATCCAACTCCTTTGAGCGCATACGTTTTTAATGCGCATTTTTAGAATTTATGCGTATCTTGGCATTTACATCCAGCATTTTTTAATGCAATATCCCAAAATGTGCATAAAAATAGGTGGATAGAAACATAGCTAGCGATGAGCTTATGTCAATTGGCTTGATTCTAAAGCCACTTTATGTGACGTCTATTAAATGATTTATCCGTCTGCCAGAAAAAAAAATTAAATAATGTGCATCTTAATTCGAGGGTTTTTCTTAGCAAGTACTAATATATGCAATTATTTGCAATTAATTTGATAAATTAGCATTTCATATATTTGTAAATATTCATTATTATTAAATCATTTTCATTTTTGTCATTTTGTAATTATTTATTGACAGTTAACTAAAGCTAAATTATGCACGGTGCATATAATGTATTTGTGAAACTGAGCGTATAACTACTGTAGAGCAAGATTTGGAAATTAAAGCCCACATGCAGACCTGTGGGTCGACCAGCCATCCGTGATAGAGTGGGATATCCAGCAGGTCAAAGACGATGCACTCGGGTGTGTACTCGAATACCCGCACATCTGTGAACTTAACGTTTACATCCAGACCTGTCTGCAGTTTATGCAGCACCGCCATAGCATCACTCATGTTCTAGAGAAAGAAACAGAGCGAGCAAAGGAATTATAAAAGGCAAATACAAAAACAATGAGGGAATAGTAACTATTTTTTTCCAACACAACACATGCACACATTTCTGTTCAATGTCACACCCAATGAATTGTCTCAAAGCCCTGAGGAGGAAAAATATCATAACTCTGGACCAGTGACTAAAGAGCTCTAAACACCCAGAGTTCACCTCCTTTACTTCCTGTCTTTCTGTTTTGATCATAATGAACCTCAGCTGACTCTCAAACACAGCACAGCTGCAGACTCACAAACACAAGCCACTGCAAGGCTACGAACTCCAGTGCAGTTCAACAGTTAAAGTGTGAATGTATATGCGTGTTCGGCATTCAGTATTACGTTCCAGACCCTATGATAATAATAATAATCTGTCCAGCTCTCACTTTTAAGGACTCACAGTATGACCATCTGTTATGCTGATCGGTCACAGCTCACAGTTTGTGTGGACAGTTTTTGGGATTAGAGCTTGTAACACAACCATGTAACAACCACATGATATATCAAACCCCATGAATCCTTAGAAACTAGTGAGATTATCTTTGCCCTTCTCTGTCTCTGGGAGATTTCTGCCCTGGCCATTTTCTGGTTTTACAAGAGATTTCCTTGCACTTTTACTTAATTCAGTCCCATTCACTGGAATTCTGGATTTAATTTAAACGTATAAAATGGATAGTTCCAGTTCTGGAAGCTGACTGGTCAACAGCATTCAGTGTTACTTTAGTATTATTTATATACTATTTTAGTAATTATCCATATTTTTATTAGCTTCTATTTTTATATTATCAGTTATCTTTTAGTTTAAGTTTTGGTAATTTTGTTATTGTGCCTTTGTCATTTTTATAAGTTTTTTTGATATTTCCATTCATTTATCTTTAATTTATTTTTATTTTAGTTTTAGGTTTAATCATTTTAGTAGCTCAACATTGCCAAGGCAACATCTCTAATTTTCATTTAAGATTTTTTTTAGTTTTTCAGCTAATATTTATATTTTATTTTATTTCAACTTCATTCGAAAACTGTTTTTAATAGTTTTAGTTAACAATAACACTGACAGCGTTCCAGCCAAATATCGAAACATTAACTGTTTTATAAAAGCAATAAAGCAGTAAGACCATCCTAAATTGTGAAGTCAAAGGGGTTGCTAACAAATAGCCTTAACTTTATTCATGATAAAAGACAGACTCTCATAGCTTATAGCTTAATTGTTCAAGTTTTTCAGATTAAGGCATTTATGACTTTAACTACATCCCAGATTCATTTTCACTTTATGTTCACACGGTCAGTGTTTGGGATCCACAAATGTATTTACTAACAGGTGTGACTCACTGTCTTGTACACAGATCAAATACTACTGAGGTCAAGTAACTGAAGTCAATCCTCTTCTAGCGATAATCTTGAGTAATGCCTATAACGATAATGACAGATAATGATAGAAAATATGAAGACTTTTAGTATTACATCTTCATTAATTTAATTCTAAACTGCATTTCAGGCAACTCCCGCTGCTTTCTCCTCTCAGACATCAACAGAACATATCAAGAGAACAAATTTGGTATTGACTTATAATTTCAAGTAGTCATTCCCGATCTACACAGCAGTCCATCTTTGTTATACTCAAAGTCCTGAACTGTAGCATTCAAAACGAGTCAAAATCTGACAACCGTATTCTGACACTGAGTGAGCACAGCTTTCATGTCACCTTGACTCCGATCAGAATAGCACAGATCATCATCTCGCAGCTCAATACTAAAGTATGATGTTTCCAAACCAACACTAGACACCTTCAGAGAACTGCTGAGTCATGAGTCTTAGCTCTCCTGGAACACGAGCCAGGATGAATCAGTGTGGCAAAGGCTGACCTGATGGCCAGTGGGTGGATGAGAGCATGTAGAACTGGCACCGGGGTCAGATGAGCGTTAAAGGTTCGACACATCAGCCAAGACCCATCCACCCACAGCTCCCATTCAGTCCCGTTGAGCCTGGCACCACTTCCAACCCCCACCCACGCCCAGCCTGTGTGTGGCCCGGCTCTGTCCCCATGCCCCTGCCAGCGTTTCTGAACCACTCCACTGCCCTGACCCACTTTTTCCAGCTCTTTTACTCTCGCTCCAGTCCAGAAATATTCACTGAGATGGCTATAAAAGCTTTAATACAATCAAAACATCTATTAGACTGAAAAACAGCTGATAAACAGTCAAACCTGAGTGATGTTAATATATGTATTGTTTGCATAGGCTAAACACACTAAGATCGACACAGAGAGCAGACAGGCCCATTAAAGTTCTTCCGGACCTTTTGTGTGTGTGTGTGTGTGTGTGTGTGTGTGTGTGTCCGTCCCTCACTCTCTCTTACTGCCAAAAAAGCGCTTCACTAACTGTCAACACACACACAGAGCCTGGCCAAAGACAGTCAGCTGACCTACAGTGTAGAGAAACAGCATTATTCAAGCATGAATGAAGCTCAGTTAAACTGAGACAGTCTTGGCAATAAAAAAAAAAAAAAAAAAAACTCTAAAAGATAAGTACATTATAAAAAACAAAACAAGATCAAAACACAAGCACAAAGCAAAATCTCATACAGACAAGCAAAAAGAGCAGTAAAGGCGCATGAATCCAGTCAGCATCCACCTACTCCAATAAACAAGAACACTCACTCGGGAACATCAGAAACACTGTTGTCTTAAACCTCACATCCTCAAGCTCACATACAAAAATAGACTCGACTTTGAACTGCTTGGAAGTGAGATTTTTAAAAATGAATATATTATAATGGCAATTAAAAGAGTCTCACATTAGCAATATTATATTATAAACTATATTAAACTATTAGCAGTAGTATACTGGGGGAATAACAAAAAGAATGGTAGTGTTTTTTTTCTCCTTTGATTGGTGTGGTTACAATATCTAACAGCAAACAGCCTTAACTGTCAATCTTACCACAACTGACCCGAATAGATTCTAAAATCTAGATAAATTCTACAATAGATTCTGATTATTGTAGTACTGTAAAGAAAATCATATTCTATACAATAGTTTTTTCTTCAGTATTACTTTATTGCATTACGGTAATTAGAATGAGACTCAAAATATAATTGATTCCCCCCCCCCTTTTGATTTGGGGGTGAAATATGATTCGCTCGTTTTTGACAGGCTTTGTGGTATAATAAATATTATAGGCTACAATCTAGTAAGGAGAAGGCCCAGAACATGCATCCCATACCAACCACGTGTGAAGAGAAATGAGCCATTTCTCTTGGCCTGATCTCCTTATATGCCAAATGCTGTAGAGCGAACAGCTCTATGAGAGGTTCATACTCTCTCAATGCAACACAATGATGATATTCACTCCTGCCATTATATAAACAGCTGGATCCACAGTGGAATGGACCAGTTCTCACAATTCCTTTAATTCAATGGCGATTCCATGCATATTTCCTGCTGGGATGGATGGGTGCTGATCTAGATGACTACCACAGCTTGTTTCCTGAAAGCACTGTAATCCCACAGTGAACAACTGGCTGTTTAATGACAGAGAACCAAGCCATGCTCTCTACAAGAACAAAAAGATGTTTTGAGAAGAGATGTGAGAATGTAAGAAAAATATCTGTCTGTCTAAGTGTCTACATGTGTTTTCTCCTCTGTCAGAGCCTTAGGCCTCACCTTTCACTCCTCGTTCTGAGTGTTAGCACTGCACCATCACACAAACACACTATATAAGCTATGTAAACAGACTGGCTATCTTCAACAGATTTGCATTCTGTAAGTCACGAGCAAAACCACTGATTCTTTTACCTGTTCGTAGTTCAACCGCTGAGCCTCAGAGATCTCTTTTGGCTTGGCTTCAAGGATATAGTCTCCTGTTGTGAAGGAGTGAAAGCAAGAAAGAAAAAGAAAGGGAGGGTTAGTGAAAAAACATTTGAGAGACAGCGCACTTATGGAAAACACATGCTCACAGGAGACATCACTCTCCTCTTCACCCTGTTGCAATTAACAAACTGTCTACATATGCCAATAAACCAAAAGCAGTAGATATTTACAACCCCGGCTTTTCTGTATTTACAGCTTTAGTGTGAATATCTGTCAATACTGTGGCAAGACAGTGATTAGAGTCTACCTGTTTTAGTGGATGGACCTACAAGGTCAAACTAGCCTGTCACCAAGTTTGTTTACATGTGCATTTGTAAGGGTTTTTGAGTTGTTGATCTTGCTGTCCAAAATATATAGATGATGCAATGCATAATCTATATATATATATATATATATATATATATATATATATATATATATATATATATATATATAGATGATGCAATGCATAATCTATATATATATATATATATATATATATATATACACACACACACAACGATCAGGCATAACATAACGACCACCTTCCTAATATTGTGTTGGTCCCACTTTTGCTGCCAAAACAGCCCTGACCCATCGAGGCATGGACTCCACTAGACCCCTGAAGGTGTGCTGTGGTATCTGGCACCAAGATGTTAAACCATGGATCGGATTTGTTTGTTCAGCACATCCCACAGATGCTCGATTGGATTGAGATCTGAGGAATTTGGAGGCCAAGTCAACACCTCAAACTCGTTGTTGTGCTCCTCAAACCATTCCTGAACCATCTTTGCTTTGTGGCAGGGCGCATTATCCTGCTGAAAGAGGCCACAGCCACCAGGGAATACCGTTTCCATGAAAGGGTGTACATGGTCTGCAACAATGCTTAGGTAGGTGGTACGTGTCAAAGTAACATCCACATGGATGGCAGGACCCAAGGTTTCCCAGCAGAACATTGCCCAAAGCATCACATTGTCTCCGTCGGCTTACCTTCTTCCCATAGTGCATCCTGGTGCCATGTGTTCCCCAGGTAACGCACCCGGCCATCCACGTGATGTAAAAGAAAACGTGATTCATCAGACCAGACCACCTTCTTCCATTGCTCCGTGGTCCAGTTCTGATGCTCATGTGCCCACTGTTGGCGCTTTCGGCCTTGGCCGCTGATGACCCTGTCACCGGTTCACCACTGTTCCTTCCTTGGACCATTTTTGATAGATACTGACCACTGTAGACCGGGAACACCCCACAAGAGCTGCAATTTGGGCCGTCTAGCCATCACAATTTGGCCCTTGTCAAACTCGTTCAAATCCTTACGCTTGCCCATTGTTCCTACTTCTAACCCATAAACTTTGAGGACAAAATGTTCACTTGCTGCCTGATATATCCCACCCACTAACAGGTGCCATGATGAAGAGATAATCAGTGTTATTCACTTCACCTGTCAGTGGTCATAATGTTATGCCTGATCAGTGTGTGTGTGTGTGTGTGTGTGTATATATATATATATATATATATATATACACACACACACACACACACAAATATATACATATATATATACATATACATATATATATATATATATATATATTGTATAGCCCCACAAGGATCTGACCTCAAAACAAGTTTCAGAATTAAATTCAACATTTAGTTTGACCTCTATGCATTTATTATTGGGTCTTGGTTTTTGCTCTAATACCGGAGCACCTGTCATCCGTCTCATTAACATTCTGAACACACATACAGCTCTAGGTACAGGAGCACTGCTCAGCTGTACTGACCATTAAATCAAGGCCAAATCACTGTAAATAATCTACTCCATTCCACAGCGGTCTATTGCTATTGATTCCCATATACTTGTCACCTTTCAAAGCTTTCCAGTGTCTTGTCATAATTCAGCAACACTGAATTATATGTTGCACCTGCCATAGTTCAAAACAAACAAGTTCAAAATGCCAGAATAAGCCTAGCTGTTTCTGCTCTGACAAAGCACGAACGTGTGAGAGAGAATCGTGAAGCTCGGCTGTTTTATTTTCGGCCCACTCCCTCAGACTCCCGCTTCCTCTGATCTGTGCCAAGAATGTGGCCCAGCACAGGCAGGTTCATTTGGGCTACTTTCGCTTATTTCTGCTCAGCAAAACACTCCCGCCTCTTCATTTCTCTTTCAGTTCCTCACCAGCTGATCTCTTCCTCAGTCAATCTCTATGTCTCTCCCATACTGGGCCTCTCCTCTTCTAATCAGAACACATTAAAAAGCTTCTGCTGTTGCTCACACTGCTTTACAAACTTCTTTACTGCTCTCATTCATTTTATTGCATCAAGCTGTAAAGGGATAGTTCGGCCAAAAATGAAGATTCTCTCATTGTTGTCTCATATGGCTCCAAACCCACATGACTTTATTTCTTCTGTGGAACACAAAAAGAGAATTGCAATTGCACTGCAAATAGCCGGCATGGAGATGAGACTTTTTAACATAAAAAGTACCATAATATATCATAAAAGTGGTCCATAAGATGGTGTTTGGCATATTATACATATTCAGCATACAAGTCTTCTGAAGAATGTGTGAGTAACAGACTAATATTTAAGTCTTTATACACTTGATAATTCTCAGAACCAAACTACAAAGAACTCAAAAAATTAACTCTCATGAATACTTTACACAGGTTACATAGCCAGTTTTTGACTAGTAACGACTTTTCTGGGTCTGATTGTCACACAAATTTATCACCAAATAACTTGGAATATAACACACATTAATATGCCAACTTTTATAATACTTATATGGTGATTTTGCAATCTTTTTGAAGCTGGAAAGCCTCAGCCTCTGTTCACAGTAGTTGCATGGAAAAGCGTGACTAGTTCATTTCTTAAAAAAATTCTTCTTGTGTGTTCCACAAATAAATAAAGTTTTACAGGTTTGGAAAACAAGAGACAAAACAAAGCCTCACCAAGTCTTTTTTTATTGTTGGAATGATGATGACAATTTATTCAGGCAACCAAAAACATTTAATAATAAAAATAAGTCATCAGGCTCTGGCCAAATTGTTTTGATGCTAATAAAATGTTTGCACTTCTGTATCAATTTAATGCATTAAACATTAATCAAGCCTTTAGTGTAAAAGAACTTCCTGGGTTACTTGGGAAACATACTATAGTAGTTGCACAGAAAATGAACAGTAACTGAAGTGCATGGTTTGATCAAATCAGATGAGACTGCGTAGTTGTCAGGGTTTGTTCATGGGCCACTGACTTTGCCTGGAAATGAAACCCTAACAGTGCTGTAAAGTACAGCAGAGAGGGAGAGCGAGATAGATGCTGTCTAATGGAGTTAAACAGCTTACTGCACCTAGGGAAGAGAAAAGCAATTTACAGATGCCTGTGTAGCTAACAATAGATGTCTTATAAAGCATAAGTGAGTATATGCTTCTGAATTATTGCAGCTCTAAACTATGATGGGAGTACCTCAAAACAGCAAATGTAAAAAAGTGCCCAGCTGGCACACTCTCCATCTGATATGTTTTGTATCTAGGGGATTTGTGTCCTATATGTCAGGCATGCTTTAAATCACATGGATCAATCCATCAACAGCTCAGCAATATGAGGAACACTTAAGAGTGGTCTCTAGACAGACAGCTGGGAATGGGGTGTGTATGGCCTCAAGCATGTTTAATGTAGTCAAGTTTTCCAAGCTGCAAAACTGACCTCACAAGCTACAAGCTGAAGCTGTTGTACCCATATCATTTGTATCTTAAACACATTATGCTCTCCCATTTTATTGAAAGTTCAGTCTAGAATGGGGCTGAAATGTAATAATTTTATATCCAGTAAATCCATAGAATAATAATAATAAATGGTTATACTTTATTTTAGAGAGGCACCGATATATCGACCAATAATCGGTATTGGCTGAATTTTCACACTATCGGCTATCGGCCGATACTTTAAAAACAGCCGATAGTCAGGGCATATATATCCCGTCAATCAAAAGAGGGCAGAAAAATGCACTGAATTTGGGCTTTATGTAAAGAAAATGCTAAGAAACCAGTTTGATGTTCAATATTAATAGTAATTATATGAATTACTAACATTCAGAAAGTTAAGAAATATTAATTTAATCTTCAGAATTTAGTTAATGTGTGTTAATACTAATTTGAGAAATGTGTTTGTTTATAACTGATACCAGTTACTCTGAAACAAGTTGATGAAATGGAGAGAATAAAGTTTTTATATGCATTTCTTTCAAAATAAAATATTTAGAAATATAATGATCAATTATTAATTATAATTAAATTATCATTAATTTAAAAGAAGGTATAAAAGGCAGAACCCCCAAACTATCAGAATCATCGGTATCGGCAGATATCACTCTGAATAATTGGCTATTGGTATCGGTGGAGAAATTTATTATCGGTGCATCTCTACTTTATTTTAAGGTGACGTAGTTACATTGCACTTACTCAAATAAGTACTGAGTAATATTAATTAACTACATGTACTATATATACACATGTACTTACTATAAAGTTACAGTTAGGGTTAGGTTTAGGGTTAGTTACTTGTAATTATGCATAATTTACTGTTATTACTATTATAGTTATTACTACAAGTACATGTAGTAATGTGTAACTACATCACCTTAAAATCTATTTAAAATTAAATAACATTATTAGGCTTTCTAAACTTAAGTTTAAAATTTTGTGTATCTTTAACCACAGCATCTGCCATACAAACACACATGCTTAATAAATACTCTCATTCTTATTGGATAAATGTCTTGCAAACAAAAGTTTGTCAAGTTTTAAAGGGGACCTATTATGCCCCCATTTACAAGATGTAAAATAAGTCTCTGATGTCACTATAATGTCAGAAACTGCGAATATATGCTGCATGGAGATAGAACAGGTATAGTTTTGTTCAATTACAGTTATGACTTATATTGTCTTCTTGTTTTTATCCACTATATTAGTACAAGCCAGTTTACCGATGAGTTTTATGACGTTTATTGTACTTCACACAAAATATGAAGCGTCTGTTTTCACTCTAGAAAATCACTGTAAGAGCTTAATAAAACACAGTGCAAGTGTGCATTAAAATATTATCCATAAACTCTCTCTCTCTCTCTCCCTTGCATTATTATCAAGATACACAGTGAAGTACACAGAAACACTCATTACAACTAACAGTAAACAAATATATACATTATGCCTTTTCGGGTGGTGCTTAATAAACTTGTAATCTTTATATCCGTAAATCATGTGGATGCTATGTGGATTAATCCATCCAGCTACAGAACACCTAAAACGCTTGGGAGACATTCTCGTCAGTGCAGCAATGGCGGACTGTGAACTTGCTGTTATCTCGCTCAGGGCGGTTCTATGTTAAAACGGCAGTGTCTGTCAACATTTGTGGGCGGGGCCTGTGGCTTTTGTGACGTCACACTGCCAGGGATCTGGAAACGGCTTGTTCTGAGACACTGCTTATGATTTATGGGGATTAAAAAAAGAGTGGTTGGATTTTTATCACTATAGGGTGGTTGTGTACACACACTGCCAACACACATTTATGTCCAAACACCATGCAAAAGTTATTTTGCATAATAGGTCCCCTTTAAAACTGAAAATATACACCACAGTGACCACACCCATGTAAAGAATGACATTTCGAGACCACATCCTCTGCGGTCACAATCACTGCACTTTATGAGGGTGAGCAAGGCACAATCTTGCAAAGTTACTTTCCAGAAAGATTCCAAACAAAGCACAATCTGAATCCATGAAGATTCTGCATTTCATAAATCGCTATTGTTCTGCTTTGGATAAAAGCATCTGCTAAATGACTAAATGTGTTTGTAAAGGTCTTTAATGAGTGTTAAGAGAAACCACTGCACATACAGCGACCTCTGAACAACACCTCCAGAGCTGATATCTATATTCATCTCATACTTGGCATTTCTGGAGCGTGTGAGGCAAAATAAAACTGCTTAGAGTTAAAACACTCATCACAAGGTGTCACAACATTCAGATCAAATCAAACGCTCCCGGGTCATGACTAACTTTAGATATTATAGACTACAACAGCAGTGTACTTTCTTCGTAGCAGCTACAGCACTTTTTTTCTTTAACAATCTGCTTGTACATTCCATCAATGATATTTAGGACTAGTAGACAATATGATTTTAAACTATTAAAAACTTTTTAAACTAGTAATAAAAAGGCTAATGCAATGTGAGAAACAGGTCCAGGCAACTGTCACACTGCAGTAATGCAACACTTCTGTGTTGCAGGTCAACATGCCACAGTGGAAATAGGGATCTGCATTCTGTGACGTTACAAGAAGACAAGCCCCTGGGTATTTCCCTGATCTGGTGCTGTCCATCAGCACCTGAAGACATATCACATTTTCAGGTTCTCCGATGTTTATCAGGCTGTTTATCGAATGCACAACAGACTTCATGAAGCCATAGAAAAGCTCAGATTTTCTTGAAGAGGTATTATGCAGAAAATAACCAGAGAGTGTATGTTGAAATTACATTACACAATCCTATAATTAGGATGACATGCCTAGCTTTTGCATGATTCTTACTATAATTTGGTGGTATAATTTGGTGGATAAATTTAAATTTTCTTTTGGGGAACAAACTAGCAATTAGTTACATGAAGCTGCGGAAAGAAGTAGACAGAAAGACTCGAGCGTAGCTTTCCTATTATAATGTTGTCAGCAAGCCCACCATACTTTGCATCTCTATATCTTTTTTTTATTAGCTCTTCAAACATCTTTCTACTGAACCCTCCACTAGATGGATACTGTGTCAACAAGACCACATAAAGAGTCCACATTTATAATGCAAATGAAACGCTTACCCAGATATTCCATCAGCTGCTCTGCCGTTATTATCTCCATCATTGGTGGCAGCTTGACCTGTGCAAAAATCAGAGAGAAATCATTTTAAAACCAGTTTAAATGACAAATTGATATGAAAAAATATGAGACCTCTTTTCCTTCGACAATGATGCTATGTAACACACATACATAAGGGTTACTGATGGTGTTGAAATGGACTGCTGTATCAGCATAAATGCACTATGAGAAAAGATTTTATCTCCTAAAAAAACATCTTAAAAACAGCCTGAATGTGGCTATCATCTTCAGTAGATACCAGTGACTTTTAAAGCAGTCACAGCTGAAAAACATAGTGCCTCTTTTTTCAAGATGAAAGACTGAGCACTGAAATAGCGCCTCATGTGCCTGCCAACTCACTGTCAAAGCCAATAATTAAATGTCATCTTTATAATGCAAATGAGTCCAGGGCTGAAAGCCAGAAGTTACTGGTGTGTCTGTGAAATGACTGTTTAGGATGAAACCAAGATACTGGTATGTGTCTACAAATACATGTCAAAGGGGATGTTATTTAAAAATCTGGAGATAGAGAGACAAATCTGAAGATGAAAACAGAACCCAAACAGAATTTCAAGTCAATCTCAATTAATTTTTCAAATGCTATTACAAAACACTATCAAATAAGAGTAAAAAGATGCGTTCCATTCTTAATCGTATTTCATGTCTCCACATTTTTACAATTTTTTTTGTCAAATATGGACCGTAGTTAAATAAGTCAACATTTATTAAACAAGTCACATTCACAGAAACAATTAAGGAGATGTAAAAAAAAAAAAAAAAACCATTGTAAAAACAGCGGTAAAATGTTCACGTTTAGCCGGCTGAGATTTGTCCCAATGGACCCTTTTCACAGACTGCGATGACGCGTTTTCACAGTTATTAACAGCAAATGTAGTGAGTGAAGATTTTCATATTTTTAATTTGATAAAATTTAACATACATTTATAACGATATACTTTTTGTTATATTACCTTGGCAGTAAATTGCAAAAAAAAAAAAAAAAAAACCTTAACGCTGATGCAATACAATGGCTGAGGGAGTGACAGCAAAACATTCTCTCTACAGACTTTCCCTTTTTCTTGGAAAGTCGTGGAAACGCTATAATGGATTTTTTTCTTTTGCTATTGGAGCAAATGGAAAAAGAAAAAGAATATTTGCTGTCGTCTCCCATTCACCACTATAGAAGTTTACCCAGAGGTGTAAAGAGTACCTGAAAACCATACTTGAGTAAAAGTACTGATACCTTACATCGAAAATGACTCGACTACAAGTTGCAAGTAACCAATTCCAATACGACTTGAGTAAAAGTCTTAAAGTATCTGATTTTAACAGTATTTTACTCATGCTGAATGTAGGCTCAGACATCCACTAGTCCACAACACCTGAGAGACATGCCGGTGAAAATAAGAAACAATTGATTTGTAAGATGAGAAATCAAGTTTATTTTCTAAAATCAAAATAAAACTGAACATCTCAACACTGCAATAAATCAAGGTCGACACGACAACCTTTTAAACGTCTACAAACTCTCAAGTATCAGTTAAGCTCAAGTGCACAAAAAGGTAAAGTAAACCAATATCCTTCAAAAAGGTCTTGTCAATATAGCGGATAAATAAAACAATGTGGTAACACTTTATAATAACTCACGCTATGAAGCATTAGTTAAGCATTAGTAAATAGTCAATTCATCATTTATAAAGCATTAATAGACATTAAGCAGTTTATAAATACACCTATAAATGCTTTGTTCTTGATTCATAAGCATATCTATAATGTGTTTAATAATTGTATTTTCATAATTTAGAAATGATCATTAATAAATTATGAAAATACAATTATTAAACACATTATAGATATGCTTATAAATCAAGAACAAAGCATTTATAGGTGTATTTATAAACTGCTTAATGTCTATTAATGCTTTATAAATAATGAATTGACTATTTACTAATGCTTAACTAATGCTTCATAGCGTGAGTTATTATAAAGTGTTACCGTTTGGGTGAGTAAAGGCAAAACGCACAAGATATAGTACCTTTAATGCCCTTAGATGGCAATATTGCTTCTTTATATCAAAAACAACTGCTTCAGAAAAAGTTAGGTGCCATGAAAAATGTAATTTGTAATTGCATTACTCATCACAAATGTAGTGGAGTAAAAAGTACATTTACTTATAAATAAATAAAATATAGTCAAGTAGAGAGTAAAAGTTGCCAATATCTTTGATACTCAGTACAACTACAAAGTAGCCAAAAAGATACTTAAGTACAGTAACTAATTACATTTACTCAAATACTTTACACCTCTGAGTTTACCCAACTACGACAACTTCCGCTTCTGAGAACCCCGGAAATGTGAAAAGGGTCCATAGTTATCATGGTTTTATACAGCCTTTATACTGACATCTAACGGCCTGGATGCATTAAGTTTCTTTAATAACAGCTTGCTATGCAATCTGCATTGCAGTTTGTTTCATCACTCAAGCACTGTTTAGACATTTTACTTGTACCCATTCTGTTGGACTCTCTAAATCACACGCATACTGTCCCATACCATCACTACAAGTATACTTTTTACAAGTATGTATATTATTATCATTGATATTATTATTAGTAATAGTAACTTTGTAAACGCATTACACAGCGGGTCATCATGAGATGTCAACATGGCATCTCCCATGAGGGGGCGACCCGCACTGTGCAGAATAAAACACCTTCGTCTAGAAGACAAACATGAGAAGATCTCCTGTGAGTGTACTTCAGTTTAATAAAATATATTTTTACAAAGCAAACTACTTATGAATGTGCCTTTCTTTAATACCAGTGACAACTAGTGTATCGAAACCTATTGTGCTTACTAAGTAGACAAACACAATTAAATAAAATGTTTCAAAAGACAATTAGAACACCGGGAAAAACACAGCAAAACTTGGGTGGTACTATGACCTGTCAAACGATCAGAATCCCATCTTATTTACCTTCCATGCCAATAGCAGGACATTCATAATAGCCAGCAGCGGGCACGGCCCGTTCTCATTCTGTGTGATGATAGGCGTGTTCTCCTCCTTCCACTTTATCCACTTGATGTGGTACAAAGACTGACCGGTCACCCTGTCTTTAGGACAGGGGATTTTCGTTCCCTCGGCCCCGTATTCACTCTGAATAGCCAAAGCCAGTCCCTTGTCCTCCAGTCCTTCACTGTTGAGGTCTGAACTCGGGCATGAGTTCAGATTGGAGAAGGACTCTAGTGAATCAAAGCTGCGGGACTCTCCTGCGATGCTGGGCTCGCTCCCACTCGGAGGACCCTCGGAAACGGTGTGATCGTTTGAATTCGAGTTCGCAGATTTTGCTTTGTCTGGACACAAATAAGCAGGCTTGGCCAGCTTCGTCGTTTCTTGCGTCCCTCCATCCAAACCGTCCGCTTGCACATTACTGATGTCGGATTGCTCTCCCGTGAGGTTGTTTACTAACTTTGAGGTGCCACCCTCCTTGTTCCCAGCAGCGGTCATCAACGGTTCGTATCCCACCCCGTTGCTCAGTTGATCCGCTGCATCGGGCGACAGTGTCTCTGCTAAAACGTTCGGTTGTGCGCTCTTGCTTACGGTCTCAGCAGCATCTGATGTCTGTGTGCAGGGTGTAGCATTAGCACCGCTAGCACTTGCACAAGTACTCAAAGTCTCTCTCTTCTCGCAGACATCTTTCATTCCGCCGACTGTTTTGATATCTGCAGGTTCTGTGGGAATAGCGGTGCACAGGACACTTCCTCCTGCGTCTCGATGAGGGTTTGCATTCTTCTCCATTTCGCTGAACGCATCGACGACAACCTTTAACTAGATGGCAAGCTCCAGTCTCAGCTCCGACGACGCCATGACATCTCCACCTCTGACGTCATCCCTCCATAGACACTTATTTACCGAGCCCGACTTTAAGCACTGACTGTATGTGTCATTTTACTAGCGACTTAAAGTTATAGTTGACCCAAACATGAGAACTGTGTAATCGTTTACTCACCGTCATGTTGTCCCAAACCTGTATTACTTTTTTCTTTCGCGGAGCACAAAAGGAGATGTTGTTAGACTGACAGCTTTAGGCAATGAAAGTGAATGGAATGGAGACGTTGTCATTATGCCAAATATCTTCTTTGGTGTTCCACATAAATAATGACATAATGTTTATTTTAACTATCTTTTTAACATATACGACTTCTGAATGCACACAAACATTTAACCAATAACAACATAATAAATATTATATTGGTTATAAGTTATTTTTTATTACTGCAAAATTCAAGGTTTCAAAAGAAGAAGAAAAAACATTAAAAAGAATGTGTTTGGAGCCCAATTTCGTCGGCAGCCCTTTATGGATTTTTATGGATTGGATTTTAAGTGGGCTATACTGTCAGCCCACTTTTTGTTCTTGGTTTTATTTTGTTTGTTTTGTTGTTATAGTTGTTGTTGTTGTTGTTGTTGCTTTGTGCGTATCATTTATTTTGTATATTATGTTAAAAACATGATAAAATAGGCCTATATAAAAAAGAATAATGTGTAGATTATATGTGTAGATTAACTGTCACGCAAAGTTAATCTACACGTGATGGTTACACAAAGTTAATCTACACTGTAATCTTTCGTGGATTTAGAATTTCTCCTCATCACATATATCGTGGTCACGTGTGAAAGATTGTCCGTCTTTCGTGGAAATTGATGTGACATCACGCAGTATATTCCATATCAAGCCCATCTAGTAATGTTTCTATCCACCGCACGATGGCAACGTTGACTTAGATATTGTTTCCACATTCTTCGCACCCTATAATGTGCAAGTTAAATTTGACAAAGACTCAATGTAGGGTTCTGGTTTTTAAAAAAAGATGTGTAAATGAAGTATTTCTATTGTAAAAATGCAAAAACAAAAAACAAACAAACAAACAAACAAACAAAAAAACAGTATAAATACAGTGCAAAAAAATATAGTAGAAGTCTATGGAATGTCTGCATTCAGATCGAGGGGCTCATCATTTAGCTGTGGCTGAGTAAAATGCAAACAAAATGCAAATTGTTTCCTGGTTTTCAGATTCAGTGCAAAGTAAAGGAAGAAAACTCTATGACAGGATCTTCCAGCATGGCCACTCGTTTTCAATTATTTATTTATTGACATACAAACTACATCAAAATTATACTAACAGTCGGTATAAGTAATCATAAGGATCGCAATGAACCACAACTAATGTTAATTATAGTTTTAGTGTTAAATAGCCGTCATATTCTCCTCCAATATAATTTATTCCATTAAGTTCTACAAAGTCTCAATACAATAGGACATCCTGTCATGTCTTTCTAGTATTTTGGTCCTGCTGAGGTTGTGAGAAGGTGTGGGCGTGGCTTTACGCTCTGCCTGCGCCTGACGTCAGGCCGTTAGAGACAAGCGCGAAGCGGTGTCCGCACGGCAGCAGCAATCACACATATACACATACACACACATACACAAACACTTACCGAGGCGACTGCGCCTTTAAGACCCGCAGAACTAACAATCAAACCAGCCTCGGTGTCAATGTGCGAGCGATGAATTTACTCGATATGGTTTTGTTCAAACTCTTGATGTTGTTATACTGCTTAAGCGACACCAAAGGTAAGTGGGTTTTGCTTTGGTTCTGGAAAAAGTGACGGTTAATCGGATTGTGCTTTAGCTGAAGTGAGCTAGTATGGGAGGGGTGAGCATAGAGAGACTGAGCGTAGTGCGGAAGTAAAACTAAACACTAAAAATAGGCAACTTTTTTTCAGGTTTATTGACATAGCAACATTTTTTAATAGGCAGTGTGGTGAGGAGTTTTCATAATGACTTTGAGTGGGATATTTCAGAAGAATGACAACAAATGTCCTAGCTAGCTGTCAAAGGGAACCCAGCTAGCTAACTTGACGAGTAATCGGAGTAATCAGGAGTGGAGACAGTCACTGAATTCGTTCAATTTATACGTTTTTGTTCTGTTTGCCTTCTTGGTTTGTTATTTCAGAAGTGAGTTGTCGAGTGCGCAATGTTTGAGTTGATGTCAGAAAAAAAAAAATAATAATAACAACAGATGAGTGTGAAATGAAAGACTCTACACCTTTCCTGTAATCAATTCCACTCAAAGAGACGAGGTCACCTCAGCGCTGGTATTTTTCTAGTTCATTTGTGTTTTACAAAAGTATGTGTGAGATTGTACATTTTTCCCCCATACAAATTTACAACAAAATTTATCAAAAAGTTAAACACAAAAAACAAATCAACCTTTGACAACCTTTACGTTCTACAGTGTATTAAGTTCACGATTAGAGTTTGGGTTGGGATTAGTCTGTTGTAACTATAATTAACATTGTTTACCAACAATAGAAATCTGTTGTAAGTCCCCTTTTAGCTAGCTGGATAAGCATGTCTGTGTGTGGTCAGACAACAGAGCTGATTCTGACACTCCAAGGAATGACTTTCACCATAGATTGTTACACACGTTTACATGAGGTGAAGTTCAGATTTCTACTGAAACATACCCTTGCTGTCAGGCAGGAAATGATGGCATTAGAACAGTGCTTAGTTGTCTGCCACATTTCGCAACCAAGTTTTCTCGGTTGCTGAAAATAATTAACTCTGAAGAAGTGTGTTTAATCAAGAAGTTTAAATGTGTAATTATAGTCCTAGTAATTGTATGTAGTAGGGGTGTAGCAGTTCAAATTACTCACGGTTTGGTTTTTATCACCCTTTTAGGGGTATGGTTTGGTATGTGCTATTTTCTGGGAAAAAAGGACTACTACCAAATAAAAATAAAGAAAATAAGAACAAATAATTAAACTACAAGCAACAGCACAAATATAATACAGCAAAGATACAAATAAAATAAACAGTGCTTTTCAGGTTATTTAGGTATCTAACAGTAATTTTCAGGTACAGAAATGGAATAAAATAATCAAATGTAAAATAGCATTGCATATAATCTTCAGTGTATAAATTAAATAAAGATTAAGCATTATTAAAGTTACAAAAGCTATTCAGTCAGGAGCAGTGAGTGATTTCCTTGTCTTTTGTTGTTTGATTAACATTAAAGACAGACAGCAGGCTGCTGTCACTTTAAGACATAAAGAACAGATCCAGTATACGAATACTGTACACATGCGTTGTCTTTCTCGACTGTTAATGTTCACTTAAGACATAACCTACTAAATGTCATTTTAGAGTATGCTTCACTCCTAGTGATCAAAGTTTCTAAGAGCGACAGTTTTGTCCACGTTTTTTGATCATCACTGTTTTAACATATTGGGAAGCCAGAATGCATATCCATCGACAGAAACATACATTAACTGAACTCGGTCTGTTTGTTTTACACATTATTTTCAACAAACCATATTATAGATGTGTCATCAGATTTAAGATGAACCGCGTTGCAAGTGCGTGCCAAGCCGTGGGTGGAGAACAGCACAGGTCAATATTTTTTTTTTTTATAACCATGAACCGTTACACCCCTAGTATGTAGCAATAGCCTGATTTATCAGGATGAAAATACTGTGCATTCCTTTATTAGTCCGCTTTCTTGACTGTTCTGCTTTGTTACGGGATCTGTTTTGGTTCAACTGAGTTTGTTGCTGAGATTTTATGTTTTCTAATGCATTTGGAGTTCATTTAGTTCTTGTTGATTTGGGCTAAAGATATACACTGCTGCCATTTTCCCGTTTGTTGTTGTCACTAATTGCCTAGATCCCAGTAGTGTCTCACATGCTCAGTGATCTTTGAGATATGCAGTTTTCTTACATTTCCCATGAAAAATGTATTTATGTATATAGAAAAAATGAAAGCTTCATTCTCAAGAGTTTTTTCAAGCCATTTCAGAACATAAACAAGTTTAATTCTCTATATTCTGACCAAATTACTGCGTTTAAATGTTTAGTATACATTTTGACGTTGCTCTTTGTTGCTTTTGTTAGCCAGCTGTGAAAACAATTGTACATAAAGAGCTTTGCTGACATCCCTTTTGGCTCGAATATCAACTCAAACATGTTGTGTGCCTGCAACATCAACAACATTAGAGAGCTGTTTTCCATCAGCACTGTGAGTTTTCCTGCATGCAGTGAATTAAGACTGAAGGTATTTGGTCGGGGTCTATACGTAGTGTCATCTTATTGAGATTAATGGTGTCTGTGTGTTCTGAGGGAAGCTGATGGATATTACACCATCCAGTGATGAAATGGCTTGTTGTTGAGCAACTTGAATACTTCTCCATGCATTAAACTACAAATGGTTCTGTAGGCCGGCTTGCCATGTTACGTGATTTTGGTTGTTTTCATGTGGTTAGCTGCTTCTCAACTTGTAGATGGATCCTCCCACAAAGATGCCTTCCTGTATGAGTGAAAATTAGTTTATGCAAGTAAACAAAACTCCATCTGATGCTGTTTTTGTTGTAAGTGATTGGAGTGCTAAAAGCAATTTCTACCTCAGGGAAAAATTTACTTTCTGGTTTTTATATAGGTTACCTAAAGCTTTTTTATTGTTCCTCAGAACTCATTGTGGCTGCACTTATGTGGAAAATTCCTCACATTTAACCAACAAAACAAAAATATGAAATGCAAAATGACAGATGCACTGCAAGAATGTAAGGCTACATGATTTTTTTTTGTTGTTGTTGTTTTTTTTGTTGTTGTTTTTTGCTATAACCCAGTGGACAAAAACAGTGGAAAAATTCCATTGTCTTATAGACAGATATGTATATCATGTTTCATTGCTGGCAAATAATAATAATAATAATTCTGGACTCTGGATAGGCCTAACTGACAGTGAGAGATCATCTTCAGATGTTTCTGAATGAAAAAGATATTGTTGAGACTTTATCAGAGCAATAAATAGAACACAGGTTTACAGAGGAAACCGGTTCCTCGCCAGTGGCAGACGACAATGGCCTTTCATGTAATAACAGGATAAGCTTTTGAATGGAGCATAGAAATTGAAGAAAAAAATGTGAATTCATGTTTTAGGGTTAGAAGGTTTATTTACAATTCAGATTATTTATTTATTTTTTATTTAATTTTCAGATTAGATTTAAGTAATGTCATGTTTATTAAAAATATGGTACATTTGTAGCAGGATATTCTTTTCTCTAAAGCTCTAAAGTTGTCATGCTTGTACTTTTGCAAAATAAGCAAATTGCACATCTTGAAAAAGGCTGTGCATTTTCACATTTTGTATGTTTGACTTTGATGTTATTTTTACCAAAGGCTGGATATGAATAATGAATAACTGAAAGCAGAGTTGACTGGTAACCTCCTCAGTCTCTCCAACCAGTGCTATTAGCACTATATTTTTTTAAAGAGTTGCTTTATTTTATAGGAGATTTTATATTTAGAAATATTTTTTTTTGTTCATCATTTAGGGCATTTTTGGTTTGGAGATGTGTGTCATGGGAATGTGGTCATCATGTAGTAAATTTAGATCACCACTATACTGCATAGTGCTTCCAAAAAATGAATCAAAGGAGTAATAGAGTGGTGTCAAAACTCGGAAGACTAATTCACCACTGGTTCCCTCAAGACTTTCCTATGGGTTTTTATAATGGTTTATTCAATTTTATGAGTGAAATAAGGTCTGCGGTAAACATAAGTTGACGATACTTGAACATTTTGCTCTGCAATGTAAATTACACACACCCATATAAAACGAATTTTGAAGCTGTTATTAGAAACATATTTTTTTTTTAAATAAACTTAACTAGATAAGAACGTTTGGGGTGAGAGTGTGTGCAATTTACGTTGTAGAGCAAAACGTTCAAGTATCATCGAGTTATGTTTATCACAGACCTTATTTTACTCATAAATTGTAAAAACCCTATTATAAAACCCCATAGGAAAATCTTGAGGAAACCAGTGATGAATTAGCCTAGTCTTCCGGGTTTTGACGTCATCCCTGCAGCACTCTATGAGCTGTGTTCTCCCTTCTGTTTTGGCAGAAGAGGAGTAAACACACATACACAGGCTCAAGGATGCCTATCCACAATGATGTGATGAACATCACCTTATTTTCACTTAAATCATGTTTTCATAGAAAGTCGATCCTTTGTTTGTGAACGACGTGTTTGCGTTTTGAGATAACAAGCCATAATGACACCCACTAGAAATGATACCTTTACTTATTATCACTTCCTTTCAGGCTGCATGGGTGTTCCTCTCTGTTTTCTTTTTTCAGCTCCCCAAACCCCCACAGTCAGCACAGATGACGAAATATTTACAGTATTTACTTGGTAAAGGGATTCCAAGAGGCATTTTTTATGCTCGCTTGAGGTGGCTTTAGAATGGTGCGAAAAAGGGTTAATGCAAATAATGGGAGATGGAAATGCATTTGCTGAATAAATTATGACGTAGCAAACATTAAACCCACATGACTAATCATAATCGGCTGTTTTCTGCTGATGGTATTGTAACAGAAAACTTGTTTGATTTTGTTATGATGCAATAATTCTGAATGTACTGGCGCACATTGTATATGTGTGTGTGCAATGCATTTTCCCCTCGGGGCTTGGCGTGAAAAAATAATGCAAAGACTTGAGTGTTTTTTTTTTTAAGTTGAACTTATTTTAACTTAAAGCTACAATATGTACATTTTTTGCCGCTAGAAGCCACCTATTCAAAACAAAGGCGTAGCTTGATGACGCCGACTTTGAGCGCGTATTCTTGGGAGATGTCGTCTTCACCTCACAGTCAGTGGAAAAGAATCAGGATGGGACTCAGGCAGAAATCATATTCATGGATGAGATTATTAACGTTATGAAGCAGAGTAGGGCGAGTGCTGTTGAAGCTGAACGAGGCCGCTGAAGCTGTTGCTAATGAGAGACGAACGCGACACACGCCTCGCGAGCAGCGGAACTTTTATTATGCCGCAGTCGCTTCTTCCGGTCAAGTGTATGAGGTAACACAGCGCTGTTTATCATATTAGATACATTTGAGTATGTTGAAAATGATGTTATAACGTTACTCTGTGCATTCATTCGGCGGCTGCTGTGAGACACTTGTTGCACACTGCAGTAAGCTAGATCGATTTTAGAATATCATTAATAAATGCTGGATGGCTTGTGTTGATAAACGGCATGCAATTAATTTTAAAACGCATTGTATGATGGAGAAAATGCTGTATTACTTAACTACTTGACAAAATAATGTTTTTCTCTGAGGCATGGTAAAAGCATGGTACTCTCAGAAAATCAAGAAAACTAGATTTAAACAATAAGACTAAACGTGTTGAGCTATATAACAATAATTCGTTTTCTGTCTATAAATGTAACCAAACAGTTGTTCCCTTGTCTAATAAAACATGTAATATATTAAAGCGTCTTTGGTGTTTCTATGGTTTCTACAAAATAAAACCGGAAACCGAGGGTAACGCAGATATGACGCCATTGACAGGCGACTCCCGGACACATCCCTTATCCTTGGTTAAAATCGTGATTTTTCTCACGATTTACAAATAGTTGGAAACATTTGGGATATTGTAAGTACTCAACTGAACAAACTAGGCCATAACACTGGCCTAGTGGTTTTTGGATATTTTACTGCAAATATCTTGCATATTGTGCCTTTAAGTTTTTTAAACACTGTGCCATGAGCGAGACACTGAAAAAGACACAAAAGGCGAACTCAACGGTCAAATACATCTGTTTAATGCATGTAAAAATGTAAAAGTAATACAACAATGCTCTCTCTGTATGAACAGCCTCAGGACAGAGTAATTCCATTCTGTTCGGCTTCATTGCTGTTGTTGCAGGCTGCAGACCTCAAAGCTGTGCATAACCAGCAGGAAATGAAATATGGTACTGAATATCAGCACAGCTGTTACCTACAGTCTTGTGTCTGCGGCCAAATCACAGTTGAGCTGATATTCAAAATAATAACACTCCTGCTCATGTGATATTGCTTAAATATACAGTGTATGAGAGAGAATTTTGTGTGCATCTTATTACATTTAATTGTATCATATAAATATTGGAATTACATTGACATCAAGCATTAAAAACCATTGTCGACGAAAGGACTTTTCACATTATTCATAAACTAATGATCGTAACTTTATTGCACTATGAATGTGTAAGCTATAAATTGTTGTCCAGCAGACGTTGCTAAATAGATCTCTTTACAGTAGTTTCTTCTGGTTTTAGAAGACAATTCTATAAATAGTGCTACATATATAATCTGATTACTCTTCCTCTTACCATTTTCATTCTGAGCGATGTTACCAAACAGATGGTTTAGCTTCTCTTCTCTTGCCCTGCGCTCTTATGATATGACCCAGTCTCACTCCTTATAGTATATTAATTTGACTTAATTTGACTCTTTTCCTGGACTGTTTGCCCTCTGCACTGTAAAGCTCTTCTGTTCAGAACTTGTATTTTCTCTTAGAAGTAAACAACTCTGACCAGAGAAAGGAACCAATATAATGCTGTTTGATAGACCTTTAATTGTGTTCCAGGGACAAATTGCCAGTCCCTTTTGCCACAGTATCACTTTCAGCCAGCTCAAGCTCTTTGTGAAGTGGAGATTATTTGACTGCTGAGTTCCAGGCTCACTCACTTACTTACTTGAAAATAAGTAAGTAAGTAAGTTCATTTCTGTCAACTTCTAAGTTGACAGAAATGAAGAGGAGAGCATCTTTCCAGTGGTTCGGTTCAGTTCAGCTCCTCTTAAACATGCAATAAGTGTAGTCTAGGTCTTGGAATGAGAAGAAACAATGCATCATGCTATTAAACACCCACCATCGAATGCCCACAGCTCAGGCAAAACAAAAGCTGATTTGTGTCAAATCTTCTGCCATGCCTGTTTGACCAGTATAGTTCACACATGAGTTCACACTTTATTGCTACATTGCACTGGGCAAAATACAGAGTAGGCCTTTGTAAAGAATATTTTGATATAAATTTGATCACTTTTTAAAGAAGAGGTTCTTGAAGAATAGTATTAAAAGCCCAAAAACCCAGTCCCAAAAACCATGTAATTCTTTTTGTGGTTTGAAATGTAGGGTCTTAGTCAGTTTCTTGTTTGTCATATGTGTGGTTTCTCCACAGAGCCTTGCCTGTAATCTCTTATATGGCGTTGGCTGTAGGAATAAGAGTGTAAAGGTCGTTGGCCCCTCACAAGAGGCTCTATGAACCCTGCCGCAGCATAATAAATCATGAGCCAAGCTGTTTTCACTTCCTGTAATTTCACGTCCTGCGTACCACCCAGTTCAACTTCATGCTTCAGTGTTTAGGGATATACAAAGTTAATTTAAGTGACATACTGATTGTATTTTTGATGGAATGTTTCATCCTGCATTCATCTTGTGTCCTCGATTAAATTTGTTCAGTCAGTAGTGTTGGTGGCAATATGAAATTCACATAAGCTGATGATGTTTTAAATAGTTCACTTTTTTTGTTGTATTGGCTGGGCAGAGAAATAGAGTTTTCATGCATCAGTCAGCATTGTGTTCAAGATTGGTGGTACATTCAAAATGAAAACTTAAAGCTCTTAGTGACCTTTCTATAGGTGCAAACAATGGAGCAGAAACTGGCTGTTTTTTTTTTTATTCTTTTTTTTTTTCTGTCGAAAGACTTGAGTAGTGAGAATAAAGATTTTTACATTGTTACAAAATATTTCTATTTCATTTTTTTTTTTTTTTTTTTCAAATGTTTTAGTGGAAAGTAAAAAAATAATAATAATTGAAATAAACAGTGAAGCAACTTTTTTTTAAAGTCTCCCTGTAGTCAATAATTTTGTCCCTTAAAACTCATCTTTGATCACTAAAATGACATATTTAAGCGTTTTTCCTGTGAAATTTTTTTTTTTCATGAATATAACTTTACACCCTTGCTTCATTTAGTATACACGGATCTATGAATATGCTAATTAGCCCCGTCTCCACTCACTCACACAAGCTCAGAGATCCACTTGGTCAACTTACTGAGGTAAACGCTGCACAATGGTATCGCTTTTTACAACGTCGATCACATAACGGTAATTAATATGATTAGCCGTTTGTTTGACTATGTTATCAAACAGCTAATAATGTGTTGTTAATGTCACACAAACCATGTTCCTGTTCGACATCTCAGTGTCAGACAGCTGCCTTCTAATAATCAGTATCCTTACAAACGCTTTCAACGTCAGTGGAGAAAGTCATATAGCTCATGAACATTGTAATATACATCATACACCCGCTATATTGCTAAATCTACACGATTTTTCATATCAACAGTAAAATAAACCGGGATAACCTGGCTTCTCTCGAGACTCCCCTGCTAGTTCGCTGTTAATAATATACTAAAGCCCGTCGGCACGTTGACGTGATTGGTTACAAAGTAGTTTGTGACGTCAGAAACACCAGCGATTTCAAACCACAGGTCTTTTTTTCACTGCAGTTTTAAGGAGAAAATACTCAGCAATGGTGTTGACATATGAATTTGCACATGGTTTGTCTTAAAGGGTTAGTTCACCCAAAAAATGAAAATAATGTCATTTATTACTCACACTCATGTCGTTCTACAGCCGTAAGACCTTCGTTCATCTTCGGAACACAAATTAAGATATTGTTGATGAAATCCGTTGGCTCAGTGAGGCCTCTATTGAGAGCAAAGCCATTCAAACTCTCAAGATCCATAAAGGTACTAAAAACATATTTGAAACAGTTCATGTGAGTTCAGTGGTTCTATCTTAATATTATAAAGGGACAAGAATACTTTTTGTGCGCCAAAAAAAAATAAAAATAAAGACTTTTCAACAATATCTATATGGGCCGATTTCAAAACACTGCTTCGGAGCTTTACGAATCGAATCAATGAATCGGAGTGCCAAAGTCATGTGATTTCAGCAGTTTAGCCGCTTGATAGGAGATCCGAATCACTAATTTGAAAAAAAAGATTCATAAAGCTCAGAAGCTTCATGAAGCAGTGTTTTGAAATCGGCCCATATAGATAGTGTTGAAAAGTCGTTATTTTGGGGGGTTTTTTGGCGCCCAAAAAGTATTCTTGTTGCTTTATAATATTAAGATAGAACCACTGAACTCACATGAACTGTTTCAAATATGTTTTTAGTACCTTTATGGATCTTGAGAGTTTCAATGGCTTTGCTCTCAATGGAGGCCTCACTGAGCCATCGGATTTCATCAACAATATCTTAATTTGTGAATATCATGAAAAGAACCACAACTAGCATACCGAGGGCATCTTATCTTTTTCAGCTTCAAAAAGTATAGTATCCAAAAGCCACTGTGAAATACCCGGAGGCTTGGTTGACTTCCAAAGAAATAAAATTTGTTGTCTAGCCAGTTGTTTGTGGAACAACAAACAAAAGTTTTGAGCATTTCCCCAGCTTGATGTCAAATGAGAGCAGCTTAGTTTAACAAAACAGAGTTCAACTGATTTTAGATGTGGTGGCTGCTATAAAAGATGTTTAATCACAGGCTGTCACAAGTAGTGTGGCTATAGAATATATAACATCCATTTGCTATTCACTGTTGTTTTCGACAACTAAACATTAGAACTTTTCCAGCATTAATAGTGTTCAGGCCGTCCACTCGTCTCATCCAGTGGTGTCGTGCGTTACTTCTGACAGCTCTGCGTTTATGTTTGTGTGGGAGTCTGGTGCTTTTGTCCTCACATGTGGGGTAATTTAGGCAGAAATGAGGCCGCTATTGTTTGTGCTTGTACAAAAGTGCTCAGTGTCCACCCTCCTTTCACAGAGTCATGCCTTTCTCTCTGTGTCTGTGCATTTTTCACTTAGCCTGGAATATGTTGTCATCTATAAATTCTTTATGTTCAGGCCTATCCCGGGAATGCCTGTGCTCTTAATATAGTAATAAAATAACTATATGGAGTTTGTCACTGCAGCAGAAGTGATCTATATGAAGACCTTGTGTTGTCAACCTAGATATTTTGTTTACATGCTTTACCCACTTCTCTAGTCTCTTATTTGAACAACCAGCCAATAATTATGCTAATTTTATTCATAAATTTAAAAATATTTAGTGCTGTATGTTTGTTTATTGTTGTTGTGTCCACCCACGAAGACAATGCAACATCAATACATACTAATAATACTCAGCTCATTTAACTCATTTTAACTAGTGTAAAAATTTTGAATGTGTTGCTTCAGGTCTGCAGCTGAATAAATTGGGCAAAAAAAAAAAATGCTGATCCAAAGTGGACTGACTCACCTCCCAGCTTTAGCTAATAGAGCAAAATTGGCCCAATTGCTTCTGATGAAGCATCATTTCACTATCATTTCACCTTTATGCTTCTCTGCAAAGGTTCACTGGCTGACTCTAGTTTTAGGTTACAGGGCTAAGGACGAGCGAGCAAATTACTCCATTTTTTTTAAAGCAAAATGCGAAGTTGCTATAGAAACAAGACCAAAATAAAGACAGTTGTCCATTAGTCCATAGATGTAAACGTCCTTGTCTCTCAAAACATGAAATGAAATTGTCATTCAAGTCGACCCTGCACATTTAAAAAATTTGACATAGTGTTCTTCTTAATTATTGTTGTCTTGTGCACTCAACATATTGACTTATAGTTTGTGTGCTGTCTTCATAGACATCAAGTCATTATAGGTTGACAGCAACTTAAAAAAACATTCAAGGTTCTCTTTGAGGATTCAGACTTCATCTGTCTGCAAACTAATGCACTTTTTTACGCTTTGACATAAGTCTGCTGCCAAAGAGCTTGAGCCAATCACAAAGCTCTGAAGGAGCTCCATGCTGTTTAGTTGTAAGCATGTGACATGTCACTCAAATATCATGATTGGCTTGTGGTAAGAAATGTGGAAAATAGGACAGAAGCTCAGTGATGCAGTTTTTAACAGCACCGTTTTTGGTGCTGGTGTTTGAAATCTGGAAATTAAGCAGAAAGTTGTTGCATTTGTGAAAGCAGATTTGTACAATGACTGGAATGTAATCTGCCAATTGTGATATAGTGAGTTTCAAGTGTGAAAGTAGCTAATTAAAAGGCAGCTAGTTCATATAGCTTCAATCTATAGAACTTACTCTCAAAGTTCAATTCTAAGTCCCAAGTGACTTTGGAAATAGATATAAAAAAATCAAATATCTTCATAAGCGAGCTGTGTAACATTAATCATATTTAGATCAAACAGGTCTATAACCGTGCCAACCTACTAAACCGTGAAGGTAACCACTGACATGAAGTCATGTTATCAAACAGTTCAATGTTCTTATATTTTAACCTGTACAGTGCATTGAATGTAGAGCGCCAAAGAAAAAGAGTTTGCCTTGAGAGTGTGATAGATAGAGGAGAGTTGGGGAGGTGGAGCACTAATGTGTGTGGAATTGGAATGAGTGTTGAGCGTTCTGCTCCTCTGAGGCAGAGCTGCTCCTGATTTCTGCTCGCTCTCTCTCTCTCCACAGCAAGATGAGAGGAGGATTTTATCGCCGCTGTACAGGTGGACAAACAGTCTGCGCTGATACTCCCAGCCCATACACACACACACACACACACACACACACACACACACACACACACACACACACACACACACACACACACACACTTTTTCGGTCTCCCACCCAATCACTCTCTGCCAATTGTGCAGTTTGTTTCTGTCCATGTTTTTTGATTTCTTTAATTACTGTTTTATCTCACAACCTGAGCATCTGTTAAGGATAAGGAAAGTGTCAACTAGAGGTCGTGTTTTTGTGATTAAAGGGTCACCAGACAAAGCTGCAAATCATCAGGTCAGGTGTTTCTGAACTTCTGTCAAACCTCATTTATTAGAAGTTGAACAGAAGCTGTTTGCTGAAGAAAGCTATCCTGTTGATTTATTTTTATTTGTTGTGTTCCATTGGAAAGACACTGATTTTTTTTTTTTTTTTTTTTCTCAGATTGACTCTTTGGTTGATGGCAGTCTGCCATGCAGAAATTATTGCTTCATCTTCCATGTGAAGAAGTTTTGGTAGTGTTGCAAATATGCATGTTTTGTTTTTCTGTGATGTTCATGTATTTTGTAGTAGTTTATTGTTAAAGATAGAGTTCACTGTAAAATGGTAATTCAGTAATTTACTTTCCTGCCCAGAGGAGAACTGGCCCCCCAACTGAGCCTGGTTTCTCCTAAGGTTTTTTTCTCCATTTTGTCACCTGTTGGAGTTTGGGTTCCTTGCCGCTGTCGCCTTTTGGCTTGCTTAGTTGGGGACACTTGATATTCAACAATGTTTTTGATCTGCCTGCATTGACATCATTGTATGCGAACTGAACTGAGCCGGACGATGACATCACTGTTTTCTCCAGAGCCGATGTATAAATGAATTAACTAAATAACTATTAATTTTTTACAAAGGAATGAATCAATACTGAATTTACAAAAGCAACAATAGGGCTGGGTAAAAAAATATCGATTTCTCGATTTTTAATCGATTCTCATTTTTACGAACCGATATCGATTTTTAAATCCCAAGAATCGATTAGTCTGTTTTCAGTTGATGAATGAATAGAACATTGTAGCGCTCTTCCCATCTAATAAATGGCAATAAGCTTTGTGCTTTGTTACTTTTGATATGAAACAAAGTCTCAGATTTCAAATTCTGTCCATTTTATTACGAAATTCAAAAAATAACCGTTTTGGCGCTGTTTGATGTGGCGTGACAGATGGCTGTAGCCTCAGATCAAGAGAGGCGGCAACGCGAAGCGCGCGTGAACTGATCATCTCCTCCGCTTTAATACCAGTTACAGCGCGAAATAAACATGAATGAATACCCAAAGATATGTTCAAAGATACAGTACAACTTAACGAAATCCGTATCCTGTCTCATGGAATAGCTCAATCAGTGTTTCAAACGCGAAAGACGTTTATAAAACAGCTTGTAAGCAATGTCACGTAATGTCACATTTACCTCAGAAACCATATTCAGTGACCGTAACTCGTTAGTCAGCTATAAAACTGAACTCTAGAGAATAGCATTTTGCTGAATATACACCATATTACACATTCGTTATAATTTATAATGTTCTTCAATATTTAATGCATGTATGAATAAATCCGTCAAGTTTTTATAACAGCCACCATTTAAATAATGCATTTCAAAAAACGAATTGGAGTAGAAATATAATTACATAATTGTAAAGTTAGTATTTTAACTTTATTATTATAAAAACTTCCTTAACTTCCACTAATTTAAGTGTTTGTATACAAATCAGTTCATTTTAACCTTCAATATTATAGTAATGTAGAACTGATTCCCATGTATTGTTTACAGCATTAGTTGAGAGTTACATTGTAAAAAGCGCTATATAAATAAAGGTGACTTGACTTGACTTAAATTGCCTTTGCCTAATGCCTTTCTTTCTCATGTGGAACACAAAAGGAGAACATTGAAGAATGTTAAATGCAGAACGCGTTTTTCCATTCCACTCCACTACTTTTCAATTGTTCGTCAGTGTAGACGCACTAGATGGACATCTTTAACCATTGCGCTCACGTCTTGCATCTTTTGCTGCGTCTCATGCATGACACATCATTCTAAAAGTGCGTCGCTCAAGTTAAAATAGTTAAACTTTTAAAAAACGCGTCACTAGACCTTGCGTTCCACAGACCTGCATCTCATGTTTTTAACAGCAAAAATGCATTCTGTGAGAACCGACCTTAAAAGTGCACTCACATTAGCGGAATTTATGTGAAATTTTGTGGGCAAAAAGGTCCATTGTCTGTTGCCAATACTGATGAATGAAGCACAGCTCACACACAAGTTACTTTCAAACCAAGCAGCTTTGGAATGTAATCTGTAAAGCAAGGCAAAATTATATGACCAACTTGAACCCGCTGCTAAATCTGCATGGGGAAATCTTTCGCCCTTATGCAAAATTCCAGATTGCATGGTTTCCTGTTGAAATTACTGGATTTTGTGGACAAAAAAATCACAAAATAATGGAAAATGTGACTGTACCTTAAGTACCCCTGTGTGAGTAGCAGATCGAAATTAAATTTGTTCATTGATATGTCCTTCATGTGCATTCAAAAGATTTGACTAAGAAAGCCATATTGGGTTTGAAACAACATGAGGCTTTACACAATACCAGGATTTTTATTTTTAGTTGTACTTCCCCTGAACTTGTAGCCTTGGGCAGATTTTGTCTCTTTTTAGTGGTATAATAAATATTAAAGCATTTTTGTGAACTCGCTGCATTTTCAGTGTGCTCTGGTAAACTGTTGAAAGCATTTGAGACACCCTTGATGGAAAAAAATAAAATGCTTCTTAATAGAACATGCAAAATTACAGAGCTCTGAGCCAACTCTTGATCACTGAATGTCACAGGCCAATTACTGTTTTTGTTGTACAGAGGCATAAATCGGCTCAGGCAGCCTCCAGACATGACCTGTCTGCATTGATGGCCCTCTTGCACAATCGTAATTCTTTTCTCAAAGTAAATAGGAACCCTTCCATTCAAGCCAGTTTGGTGCTGAAAGCTTATTGTCATAGCAGATATGGCTGGAGCCCAGGGGAGGTAGAATTTGATTCAAAACAGGAAAGGTTGGTTCTCTGTGGGTTGTGTTAACTGATGGAAAGCCAGTGTCAAAGTTCTTTCTCTGAAAACACATCAACCAGAGGTTGGTGGGACTTATTAGTCATATTATCTTATAGGCTGATTAGCTATACATTGTCAGACTGCATTGCTCTGTCCAAAATAAACAGAGTATATAACTGTCATCATCATGTCAAGATGCTATGGGTAATTTACTTGTGCAACTGTTGTTGAAGCAGATACTATAGTGTCGTGACGGAGTAAACACTCCCTGCTAAGGTCAGGCTATTCTTAGCATAAATGCTACTGTGCCAGGAAGTCACTTTTTGAGTCTGAGGAAGGATGGGAGGAAAAAACATGAATACTGTACTTTTCTACAATAGAAATGAATCATATAATTGAACTAATGTACAGTACATGTGACATTAGTTATTTTTTGCTCTGTTTCTGATTTCTGTTCCTCTTATTATTCATGACATAAGGCCAACTTTACACATAAGCCACAAAATTTAGTGTCCATATTTACACATTGCAGTGTTCATACTATACTGCATATGTTTAGCCTATTTTGCTGTGCGTTTTATGAAATAAAAATGTTATATTTACATTTTAAATGTCTAATTGCAATTGTATTATTTATACATTCATACTTTTTTATTTTAAAATTATTTTAAAATATGATTTATTATACATTTTTCACACAAATAAATGTTTGCAAAAACAGACTTATACAGTTATTATAATCATACATGTCTCTCCAAAGCAGAAATAAATTCATAACCACTTTTGCTGAACAGTGACATTTATGGCCAGATATTATTGACTGGTTTGTAGTTTATCATTTTGTTTCAATTTGGACAATTCCCAGAGCTGCACAATTCTGGACAAATTGAGAATCACGTGTTTTTTTTATTTTTTTATTTTTTTTATTTTTTTTTTTTTTTTATTTCAAACAGATCACGGTTGTCCCACGATTCTGAATAGACAACTAAACAAAATAACATGTAATTTACTAGAGGTCCTGACACAATATTAATTGCTGCAGTCTATTTAAAACGTTTAATTTAATTTTGAATGAATTATTTAAAAAAATCGGTTTGAATGAATGATTCAATGACTCACTCATGAAGACTTCACATGTTTCATTACTAGATGTTTGAACAATCTCTTCAATGAATGATTCAATGACGAATACATTTTTTTTTAAGTCACTTGTCGGCACCTACTGGTGTAATGATATAACTGAGACAGTCGTTACTTAAAGCGTGAAGTTATGTGCAAAAGGTGATTTACTCTATTTTGATCGCTATTCGCTACCATAGACATCAGAGTTTATATCGATACTATAAACTTTTATTCCAGTACTTCTGTGATAATTTTGAATTAGTGTAAAACAGAAATAATGATACTGTGTGGTTGAAAAGTGTTTGTGTATCATTTTCATACATGACAACTGCTATCTCTGGCTCAGTGGCAGCTCAAGATTTGAATGTTTGCTGTGATCGTACTTGTCAAAGGTTTAATAGACATAGTCGAATCGTTGTCATTTAGGAATAAGATCGCATGGGTGTTTGAATTGAGATTGCGATCTTTTAACAATTAATCGTGCAGCTCTAATTCCCAGTAATGATTTTATAATGTATGGCTGTTATTTAAAGGATAAATTCAGTGCAGACTGAAACTTTTTTTTTTTTTGCCTTTGGCCCTACACGGTGCCCCTCTATGACGTGGTGCCTTTGGGCACGTGCTCTGTCAGCTATCTGCTTAAAACAGCCTTGATAGAGGCGTAGATGTATTACGCAGCAGAAACTCAGTTTGAAAGTTCAATACCCTGCTGTTGCTGCTGTAATACTAATTTGCTTACATGCTGCAGACGCAGAATGTGTGAAACGGGCCTAAGCCTTGTAATTTACAGATAATGAGTCATCGTGTAATTCCAACCGTCACAGAGGTTTAGTCCTACTCTGTCACCACAGTTTGCCTGTTAACCTTCTGCACCAAGTCTTGCGTTCAATAAAAGCTAGTCTGATCACAATCTGTCCCTGATTTTCATTTTTCTTTCTCTCTCCTTCCCTTCTTTTATTCCATAGGTCAATATGAGAAATCCCTGAGCAAGTACATTCGACATTACGAAGGCCTGACCTACGACACAGACATCTTGCACAGCAAGCATCAGAGGGCTAAGAGAGCTCTTTCTCACCAGGACCAGTTCCTCCACCTGGACTTCCACGCTCACGGCAGGTCAGCCAAGCTTGTCTTGCTCTTCCTTCTCATCTGTTTTTTCTGGAAAACTGAATGCTCTGGTTTAATACTCATCCTCTGAGCATTTATGAGGGGAAACAAGCTTCCCAGTCTTTTTTTTTCTTTTGGACTGACCCTGGATTGTTCTACCTGAGATTACATTTTTTCCACAGAGCATTACAGACCCCTTGGTGGTTCAACGCTCCAGGCAATGTGGAAACAAATTGATTAGGCTTAGATCTTTGGGGTCTGGCAAACAGCCCGCTGACAGAAAGCTTCCCATTTCTGTGGTGTGAGACCATGTCTTTATGCATCGCTCTGTTCTCGGATTGTAATTATTAATTACACCTGAGGCAGTGTAGAAATATGCCCAGTCAGCATTTACACAGGATGTGATTTGCATCGTTTTGATGCCAGGTTTTGTCTTACCGTGATAGGCACTGTCTTCCCTTACAGGTTTATGACATAATATCTCACTAGTAAATTAACAGTTCATAGCTCACTGTAGTAAGTTTAATACAGCTGCCAGTGTTTCCCTCTACAGTAGTCTTTATTTTTGTACAGGCATTTTAGAGATTCATTTTTCAGTCTCTGATGGAGTAGAGAGACTGATGAAATTGCAGTGGGTCTTCATGAAAGAAATATTGCAGATTCAATACAAGTTAACCTCTGTAGCATCTGTAGTGTGATGTCGATTACCACAGAATATAATAACTCTTACCTCAGGTTGAATAAAAATGATTAAACATGTACAGCCTTTCCACATGAAAGCCTTTGGTGTATATTTATCGTAGCATTTAAAAAGCAGAAATGTAAAGCTTGTATTTGTGTTAACACACATATATGAATTATTCATTTAAAAAATAACTTGATCTGCACAGTTTCTTACAGTCCAAAGGGTTGCTCATACTGAAAGCAATTTGCAGCAGCAAAGCGACAGGATATTATTCATTTTTAAAAAGAGTTGCGTTTTTTTGTTGACACAAGCAAAAGAGACCGTTGGCAAAGAAACTAAGTAGAGCTCAACTAAATGCAAATGAGCAAATGAAACATTAATTTTGACATTTATTTATGGTGTTTTAAACATGCCCCCATAGGCTTCCATTGTAAGTACATTACATTACTGTGAACCTTTTTCTTTGTTTTTATAAACCAAGGCATGCATCAAAATTATTTCTTTTGTACATTCTATAAATGCCTTTTAACAGAGCTTAAGTAGATTAATTTAACCAGTATTTCACTGAATACTTTTGACTTTAAGTCTTTTGAGAACCATTAATGACATCCAAGCCCATCATAGTATATTATTAAACAAATGAATGAAAAGCCTCGATTTATTAGCCTATGCTGTTGGTAAAAGTCTGTGATGCCGCTAGGGTTGTAACGTTATGAGATTTTCACAGTATGATAACCGTCATATCACAGTTTTATGGTATACTGTATTAAACAATCATTTATTATGATTATTATTATCATCAGTTACAATGACCGTTTAATGAATGAAAACAGTTTTTTCGGTTGAATAAATGCTTTTTTATAACAAACTTAAGTTGAAACCATTTGTTTTTTTGTTTATTCAAATGTCAATAATTAAAATGCATGTCTAATAAAATACATTTTGTAACTGATTATAGATTAGATTTTAATTTTTATCATTCATAATTTATCATTTTTAAGAATAATAGAGAGTCCTATAAAATGCATTTTATTCAGAATTCAGATTTGTCTTAATTTTTCTGGATTCTGTGTTTTATGATTTTAATATAAATATATTATCAAAAGCTGTGGTAATCAAATGAAGTTTCAGAGTGTATTTGACGATGGTTTTTCTCAAATAATGAAATGCTCATTAAACGTTCTCTCAGAGCAGCTCTGGAGAGGTTTATGTGTTCATGTCCTCATATAGTGAGACAGCAGATGCTGAAAACACCATGAGCGTCACGTATACTTGACTATATAGTAGACGACACATAGAGACACGCAGAACAAGCAGATCTTTTGCACTCTGATATTCACAGACACTAGACGATATTTCAATTTGATTTATTGTACAGCTCTACTTTCGATTTATTTATCCATCCATCAAAGTGCGTGTTTTAAGTGACATCTGCATTATACTGTAAATTCCATTTTCATAACTGGATTCCGGGATTCCATCTGCATCACGGAAATCATATGGCCTTAAATTATAAACGGGATTTACCTTTTATCTGCATGGAGGGATGGTGTTCTTGAATTTAGGCGAACATGTTTGATGTATTTCCTCCTTTTGCAGCTACTTTGCATCCACAGTTTGATATCTATCCTCAAGGGCAACCACACGTTTGTTTTTTCAATATCCACAGTATTCTCATACTGCAAATTTTAACTTCTTTTTTGGCGTGGGATAGAGATTAGAGATAATAGCCTCTGTCTCTTACATTTTTTCTGCTGTACGTGTGTGGGTGGAGCAAGTTGAGAGTCTAAGCAGTCAAGTGGAAAGAAGTTGCGTATGCAATAGGGGTGTAACGGTGCGGTTTTTATCACTGTCAGGAGTTCGGTATGTGCTATGTTCAGGGAAATAAGGGCCACTTTTTAAAAATAAAGAAAAGAAGAACAAATAATCAAACTACAAGCAACAGCACTAATAAATACAATAGACAGGGTACCTACGCAGTTTGGAAAAGTATGGAATTTGATTTGAGTCCAGGTCTGGATAAGTATGGAAAAAAGAAAACCGAATATGGAAAAATATTTGTGTTTCCAGACTATTGCCCCTATTCAGTTTTATAAAAGATAAAATTAAGAATGTCTAAAAGAAAATAAAAATATTTACAGATGACTGAACTTTATACCAAATATAATGCTGAAAATAATGCTGTATGAATCATTTATATTAAATATGGTCTGAAAAATCTACAGAGAGGTTTGAAAATTTGAGTCTGGAAAAGTATGGAATTTTGAAATGGAAAATGCGTAGGAACCCTGAATAGAGCAGATAAAAATAAATTAAGTGTAAAACAACATTGCATATCTTCACTGTATAAATTAAAGATTAATCATTATTAAAGTTACAAAAACTATTCAGTCAAGAGGAGTGAGTGATTTCCTTGTCTTTTGTTGTTTGATTAACATTATCAGGAATACCAGGAATATTAGGCTGCTTTCACTTTAATACATAATGAACAAATCCAGTACACTGATACTGAACACATGTTGTCTTTCTCGACTGTTTATGTTCACTTAAGACATAACCTACTATGTTTGCTAGGATACTCGCCAAGACAGGCATCTTGACAAATTTTGTGTGAATTTGTCTGTTCAACCGCAAGACTTGAAAGAGACCTCAATATTTGCCCGTTGTCTGAGACGCAGCTTTGTGTGTACGCGCTTCGGGTGAGTACACAAACAAATCTTCTCACAATGTGTGCAAGAGTTCTCGTTCACGTCTTGCTGTTGGATGTTTAAATTAGCAAGTCTTAAATAAGTTTAGTTTAACACAGATAGCAACGTGTGCTGTTCAGGTCTCACCTGCGCTCGTGCACTATCAACACCCGGTGATGATGGCGTAAATGATTGCTCATATTAGAGCATGCATCACTTGCGTCACAAAGTTTAGGGGAAGCCAGAATGCATATACATCGACAGAAACATACATTAGCCTAACTCTGTCTCTCTGTTTTACACGTTTTCAACAAACCATATTATAGATGCGTATGCTTTGTCAGATTTGAGATAAACCGTGGTGCAAGTGCATGCCGAAACGTGGGTGGAGATACCGTTCAATATGTTCGATACGATTTTTTATTTATTTATTTTTTAACCGAGAACCATTACACACCTAGTATGCACAGGTGAGATTCTCCATCTGGTTTATCTTTTTTTTTTTTTTTTTTTTTTCCAATGCCGCAGATAAGCAAATGTGTACGATATGAAAATCGTACATGTTCATACCATGATACACCATCACACCGGTATACCGCTACAACCCTAGAGACCACTGCACAAAACTGTTTTGCCTTCTTTTATCTTAACCTTCCTTATGTCAGCAGTAGTGTTCCTTTCTGAACCTTTTATATATAAACAAGAGCCAAAGGACTAGGAGATCTGAGCCTGCATAATCTTTCCTACAAAGAGACAGATCAGACCGTGTATTCCTGTGAGTGAGTGCTGAAAGCTTGACAAGTTCCCTCATCTTGAGCATTTGGTTTTTACTTGTTCTGCGTGGTGATCTTTTCTGTTCTTTGGAAACATTTATCAGGATAAGACAGTAGACCAAAAATTACTGTTCAAGTGCAGATTACTGTACTGAATGAATGCTTCCTTATGCATGTGCACACATGTGCACAAGCACCAGTCTATTCCTTTGTGGCATGACAAATGAACACACCAAAACTCACACACAAGTCCACATAACCATCTGCTTTCTTTCTGCCTGCATGTATGTGAATGTGTTCAGTGGCCTAAAAATAACACATCCCAAGTGTTCATTTATTTTCACTTTCTCTCTCTCTCTCTGTGTGTGTTTCTTCACATGAAATGAGACTAAAGGAAGACAACAGCTTACAAAGGAAGTGCTCTTATCACTGAGGGAGTATACCACAACGGATGCTATATTAAATAGTCGTTGTGGGCCTCAGAAAAAGTGGATGGTGCTAAATACAAGCGAATACAGGGTCCAAACTTTATGCAATCCAATTACTCAAACCACATTCAGTGCTAGTCAGCAATACATGTGACTACATCATATATGTAGTGCAAAGACTCATCTGAGACACGTAAATACCAGGTGTTGTAAACAGCTATCTGCCTCGTCTGGATCACCCTAGATGGACATTAATACCAGGTGTAAAGGGCCCTTGTTTGCATGAGCTCAGAGGGCTCCTTTCTCACTTCAGACTTCAAAGGTCTCTTTTGAAGCCATTGTACTTAAACATGATGAAGGTCATCTATTGTGAAGGGGGTTCTGGGAAGCCAAAGTGTGAGTCAAGTTGAGGTTTAGGAACTCTAGAGTGTGGCACAGCATATGAAGTGGCCATTTGTCACGTAATGGAGTGTTTTTCTTTAGATACATTATTCATGAATCAGCCTCATTATGTTTCTATGCTAAATTTAATTATGTAATGAGGTGAAATTGGTCATTGAATGACGGCATATATATTCATTTGTCTGTAAGTGCTACCTGAGAAAGTCTGATAACTTAAAGTGAAAGGAAAATGGACTTAATAATAATAATAATTTGAAGATGGTTTACCGCTCTTCTAAGAAGATTCATCATCCAAGGGTGGAGACTCTCTGGGATTGATTAAACCTTGCTAATGAGTGGACAGAAGTCATTAAATGTAAATAAGTTGCCATTAGATCAGTTGCCTTCATTTCACCAGACATATTAATATTCTAGTGTACTACTCGTTTATTGGTTTCTGAAACAATCAAATTAGCCAAACTTTTTCAGGGATGCACCAATATTAAAAGTCTGGCTGATACTATTAAACTGTTGATATTAAAATTCTGTACTGTTCTGTCTAAACAAACAAAAATAAAACCCTGTAAATTGTTTTAAATGCTCTGAGTGAATCTAAGCATTATAATATACTCTATTAAAAATGGATGTTCATTTTTCAAGGTTACATTTAGCCGTGTTATTAAATTATTACTGTTTGTAAGTGAGTGGCAAATGTAATCTGAAAGTATGAATTGGGGAAAATGAGCATAAACAAATTTTGGTCAATATACTAGACTAACGTTCAAAAGTTTGGGGTCAGCAATGCAAAAATTATCTATGTTGAAAGCAGTACAACTGTTTTCAACATTAATAATAATAATAATAATAATAATAATAAAGCACCAAATCAGCATATTAGAATGATTTTTGAAGGATCATTTGGCACTGAAGACTGGAGTAATGACGGCTGCTGATAATTTTTTTTTCTTTGCCATCACAGAAATAAATTACATTTTAAACTATATTAAATAGAAAGAAGTCATTATATTATTTCATAATATAGTTTTTACTTTATTTTTGATCCAATGAATGCAGCCTTGGTGAGCACAAGAGACTTATTTCAAAAACATCTTTCAAAAAATCTTACTGACCCCAAACTATTAAATGGTAGTGTACATCATGTATCAACCAATACCAATAGCCAGTATGATATCGATATATCGTGGATCCCTAAATTATTTATAATGATATACAAGGGGCAGGTGATATACACAACTTTGTAATGCACAGTCCAGTTTTCTGCAGAGTTCTGTGCACACAAATTCCCTATAGACCCAACTATAAAACAACGTCAGGAAGTGCTTTTGTGTGTCTAAGGTGTGTGTGTGTTTTGTTCGGTTGGTACTTTTCTATCTCGCCCAAACTGTCCTCTGTCCCATCTCTTAATGAAAAGAGCCACTGTGCTTTGTTTGACTGCTGGATAGTTTGCATATGACAAGGCTTGGTGTTCTCCGTTATCACTGAATGCTGTTTTGTTTTATTCCTGACATTAACTCAACTGTATGTTCAGACACATGTGGGGTGTGGTGGTGTGCCTTAAAACAGTTGTCCATGGCTGAAAGCAGTGTATTGTTTGAAAGAAAGCAGTGCAGCAAATGAATACATGTGTGTGGTGCATTTGGTGTGTTTTGCCTATTGGGATTAGCGGTTTAAGCCGCAGTGGAGCATCATGCCAGAGGTGGAACAGAATGAGCCCTGGAGCTAATCTCTCCAAGGTGAGTCCACAGCCGCACTCACTTCCCTCTGCAGAAGCAGAGAAGCTTACAAGTGAATGAATATTTAACAATGTAGGACAGTCATGGGGGGTCACACATCGCTGTATGACTTCAGCCTAGTCAGTGTGACTTAATACTGATATGCACATCTCGTACCAGATCAGTCTGCACCTTTTATCACTAAAAAAGTGAGGTAATCTCTGTACTGCTCCTGCAATGTTCCTGATTCTCACAAACATGGCTTGAAGTGATGTCAAAGTTATAGTGAGCAGTGTATTAACATTGCATTACAGTATGTTAGCAGTCACTTTCCAATCCAAGGTGACTTGGAGAACATCATCTATAGCACAGTCCATCTGGAGTAATGCAGACTCAAGTGTCTAGCTTAAGGGCACAATGGCGATAGGATCCCAGTTTTTCTCCTCTGTCATGAATGAGGGTTTGGATTGCAACCTTATGATGGTGTACTGAGGTATCACAGCCGCCCATAACTTCCCCAAAGCCTTTAGGTATTGGAGAGGTTTTGGAAGACAAAAATCACAAGCTGTCAGTGACTAAACAAAGTCTCCAACTAAACAAAGCTGAACTGAGAGCTTGTGATTTAACTTCTAGGGAAGTAACTGTATACATCAGCGTCAAAATAGCAGGAAGGCAGAGGACGATTGTTTGTCATTTGTTTGTGTTGACTGTTTTCAGCGTTTCAGCTCGCATCAGTCTGATCCTATGGGAATCCTTCTGTGATTTGCTGTTTTGGGTTGTTTGGTTCTGTGAACAGTGATTACTTTGATTTTTATTTTTTTTTTATTTATTTTTTTTTATTATTATTATTATTATTATTAAATACAAATTACACAAGTGTTTTTAAGTCAGTAGCTTTGTAATAGGTATGCAGAATATATCAGTACTGTGTATTGTAGATCATCAGTTATAGGTTATACCAGAAGTGTCGAAACTCTGTCCTGGAGGGCCACTGTCCTGCAGAGTTTAGCTCCAACTTGCCTCAACACACCTGCCTGGAAATTTCTAGTAAGCCTAGTAAGACCTTGATTAGCTGATTCAGGTGTGTTTCATTGGGGTTGAAGTTAAACTCTGCAGGACAGCGGCCCTCCAGGAGCAGGATTCCTGGGTTATACAGTATTTGTTTTATTTATCATAGCATCAGTCCATATTGGATATTGGTTAATTTTATTTATTTATTTATTTATTTAGCCTTTATTCAGACTGGACTGTAAAAGTTACTAAACATTGAAGAGAATCCTCACTCTCATTGGCTACCAGCTCTCTAGATATGCTATAAGTGTAGCGTAGTGTAGTTTAGAGATGCAAAGAGGGAAAATTAGACCTTGGAACACATTTAAAACGCTTTTCCAGCAGAGACCATGGGAGAATCAGTACCTGTACAGTCGAAGAATTAGAAAAGATCTGAAGCCAGAAAACAGAAAGACCGACAGAGACAAAAAAATGAGTGTAAGCTGAGTGTAAAAATCCTGAGTAGTGATGCCCAAGTTGCTGCTTTTTTGATGGACAAGTAAGGGAATTAATTATTGTGTAGACTGCTCTCTAAAACTCACTAGTGTCAGTGTAATTTACATAAAACTCAAAGACGATCATGTTGATAGATGGCAGTGCAATGTCTAACACCATTATGGTATTGGAAGTACATGGAAAATGGTGTTGCTAACTCTAGTTGAAAAACTACTCAATTTAAAGGTTGTTTGTTTTTTTGTTTTTGTTTTTTTTTAATTATTAATAATTTAATAACACTGCTAAATGTAATCTTTAGCAAATGTCAAAATGAATATCTATTTTTCATAGTGTACATTATAATGTGTTGGTGCCATTTAAAATGGCTGATTTTACTTTGCTTTTTTATTTTTAATTTATTTACACAAAATAGTACTTTTAATATAGCAAACTTTTGGTTATTGACTATAACATTAAAATAAATATTGGCTTATTGGTATTTGCCAGAATTTTAATATCTAAGCTGCATTAGGTGCATGTGGTTTTATGTAATGTTTCAATATAATATACTGCAACTTACCTAATTTTATTGTTTTTGGTAAGTATAGGTTCTGAAAATAAATTCCAACATTCTCAAAAGGGGAAGGTGGTATAACAGAAAGTGATTTAGACTTTGCTATGTAGACAGAGAGGGTGTTAAGAGATTATAAACCAGCTCAGTGTATATATTACCCTGGAATTTATTGATTACACAGCCATAATCACTGTGAAATTTCCTTCTCCTTCCTCTCCACCGACTGCATAAATATACCAGTCAGCAGGCACAGGGTGAAACAGCACATTAAATAATTGTCTCTGGGTTTGTGTGAGAGATTTATTTATCGAGTGTCTGATGTGATGTTTCTGTCTCTCCTAAACGTTGATGCTGCACTTCTGTCAGTGTGTCACTCATTGCTTTTCTAGCATAGTCTGTAGGGATGGCCTTTCTGAAAACTGATGGACTTGCTCTAATCATTGCAGAAAGCAGATATTTGTTTTTTTATTATTACTGAGGGCAGCTTCTTCAGTTTTATAATTTGTTATCTGATATACCTCAGATATCTGTTCCTCTCTATCAGTACCTCATTCATTTTCTCCTTTCAGTACCTTGTTCATGTAGGTGGAATTACTAAGAGGTTTGTTAGTCTCTGAGAAGGTCAGAGAGAATTACTTGTGTCATTTGGCTCCGGCCTCCAGCTCTCAGAGGTAGCAAGCTGGGCTTCAGATGCCCTCCTCAATAACGTGGATGAACTCACTTGTTTGTTTTACCAGAATTCAGAGATAGATGCAGTATCACTTCACGGCAGGATCTTAGCCAGTCCTGCTTTCCCTCAGAGGTATCATATAAGTAGCTAATGTCATGTCACCTTTATCTATATACCGCTTTATATAATACAGATTGTTTCAAAGCAGTGTTACAGTGATAAATAGGAAAATAATGATGTAAACACAATTCAGTTCTGCTGTAAAGCATGTAGATCTAAAAAGAAAATAGTGTTATTGTTCAGCTCAGTTCAATGTTGATTCAGTTCTGTTCAATAACTGTGTTCATCAACTGGAAGGAGATCAATTCAGCTATAAAGCAGCTCTGCAGAAAACGGTGGTGTCATGGTCTACCAAGTCAGTTCTCACCCAATAGTGTCAGTGCAGTCAAAATAATATTGCTGAATATATTGCCTATAAGGTGTATTCTGTGTTGAAACGCAGTATGTGTGGCCTTTTTTCACAATCATGGTCAAAATAACACCATGTTTTGTTGCTGTGAAAGTGTGTATTTAAGTGCAGGCATTCTTCTTCTTCTTTTATTCAAACATATTTATTTATCAAATAAAATAATTTTTATTTTATTGCAATAGTTTTTCTTTATAAGACAAAAGCTTATGGTAGTGATTGCTTCAAAATGTAACATGTATATGTTAATGTGGTTAACATACTTTTAAATAGAATATATTTTTTTAGTCTAACTTCCTTAAAGATAAGCTTCTTGCTTATCTTCGTAAACTTTTTTTCTTCTTACTTTAATAACACCACATGTGTACTTGTATAGGCTGGAATTACATTGGCTAATGAAATTTTAAATGAAAATTGTTCTCTGAAGCAAGAGGATTGTCATTTAACAGACCGCAGTCATTTAAAAGTATTAAACTGTAATTGAGGCTCCCTGAGTTGATGATTTATCATTATTTGCATGATTACATAAAATATTATGTAGAGGATTACAGCCAACTTAAAATTTAAATGAGCTTTGTTAAGCAAAAATATAAATAAATAATAAATTACTCAGAAACATTAGAAGAATTATGGTTTTACTGGACAGATCCCCATCAAATCGATTCAATACAACCAAAGAACCACAAAACAACCTACAGAGAGGAGCTGGAAAGACTTAAAAGTGACTTTTCTGCTGGAGATAATGTCATTTGGTGTAGTCATGGTCTAATGAATCAGTTGCAGTGCTAAAAGAGATTCCAAATCAGGAGTGCAATTCTTTTACTATCCTCCTTACAAATTAGAAAATGTTTGGAATATTCTTGAATGTTACTTTAATACTACTCATGTTTTCTTTTGTATGTTTAAAAAGTTATTTGACATGATTTTGTTTTTGTATTGCGTTTTATGTGTGAGAGTGAATGGTGCGTGGGTAAGTCGGGCTCACTTATTTCTTTTCAGCAGGGAGGTCACATTTTGAATAGATTTTCAACCACACTGGCATTGAAGACTATCCACAGTAATCTGTGTTAGGTCCACTTACTTAGAAAACTGTATTTTATTCACCCGTCTTTCAGTGCACGACATGGGCTTTTTTGCAACGTTTATGATGGAGGAAGAGGTTTGGTTCTTGTCATTGCCATGCCTAATCTAGTTTTTGTAATATTGTTGGAATTTTTGGTTGCTGAAACCAGATTAAATCATATCATATCTTATTGTCGAACTGAATGTACATTTCCATTCAAACACGACTGGAACTTTCCACTCCACCCTTAAAAGGGTGCAAATTTATTATCACAGCATATATAGCTTTACATCAACTCCTTCACTGTGCCAGTGCTCCCGAACTTTGCAACAGTTTAATTTTGATTGTGATGTTTTTTTGTGTACCCATCTCATCCACTCCTGCTGTTTCCCAGTGCAAATAAAAACTGTCTGTTATGTCAGTATGAATGAGCACAGAGGCATTAGATTTGATTGCATTAGATATTGAAAATGACTATAAAAATGTCTATTTGGCATTTTAAAATGACTCAATTTCTTTTCCCATTGAAATCTAATTGCAGAAGTGGTAATGATATCAGGCTTTTATAACTCTGCTAAGCACATGCAGACCAAGAGACCTGTGGTGTCATGTTTTTGTAGTCATGAGAGAGAGTGTGTGCATATGTATGACAAACATGCTACAGTATATCTTCTGCTTAAAACAGGCGAGGCAGGGTCACATGTACTTCATGTGATGCATATCTCCCCTCTCACTCCCTCATGTGAGCTCAGAGAACAGAGAGATTAGGAAAAGTTGAGAATGAACACAGTCTCTCCTCACATTTCTCCTGAAATTCCTGAAGAATGAGTGTTGGGCATGTGATCAAAATAAGTTCCCTTCTGTCTGTGAGAGAAGTCTTAATTTTCCTCTCTCACTATTGGTTTTAGAAGCAAAAGAGAAACTGAGCAACATGAAACTTTGCTGAGTGTTTCTCTGACTTTGACTTTCAGCTTTTTGAAGGTTTTTTTTTTTTTTTTTTCATTGCAATGCCCTGCAGATGTCCTTCCACACAAAAACTCGTTCCTATTTTTGAGAGGTTTCATCTGCTGTCCATGCTCTCTTAGTATTGATCACAGTAAAGGGACTTGAAGCACAGAGGTGACTGAAATAACAAAGAAGGTGCTGAGAGATCAGAGCAGGGTTACATAAGGAGCTGGTCTTCTGACCACAGACTGAGAGAAGAGGTTGTTGTAAAAAGATTGAACTTATTTCTTTTAAATGGAATTGAGATCAAAATGTTTTTCTGATATGCTTGTATTTCTCCTTTTTAATGAGGTTCTTTATTGAAACTGTGTGTGGTTGTGGTGTTTTTCTTGTGGAAAAAAAATGTGGATGTAGAGGTTAAAATAACATTTTGTAAAGCTGATTTCTTTTTAAAGTGATACAAATCTACAGAGCCTAAATTTGGTCAGACTCAGGATTTACCTGTTTTATTAGAGCTTTATGCAAAACATTATAATGTGAAAACACTGTCACTTGATTATCTAAAAATTTGAGTTAGTCTTTAAAGGTTGTGAACTAGCAGCGATAAAAGCTGACTGTGTTGCCGCCTCGCATCGACTGCATCTGGGTCAAAACGCTGTGCTTGAACACACCAAAAGGACTACAGGCAACTGTCAACTAAGATGTGTTTTCTGCGCCTGCATGTAAGGAAATAACTGTCTAAATCAGCAGGTATCAGTAAACTGAAACTAGGACTGCAGATATACAGACCATTAACAAAGCAGCACTTGCTTGCCATTTTCAATATCAATCATGCTGATCACTTTCTTCATTGCAGGTGGCTCATGTTATTATGAAAATATTCACGTATTTGAATGCTCAGGTAAGATGGCGTAAAATTAGAACAGACTTTAGTTTGTGCCGTCTTGACTTCCTTTGATAGGTTTCATCGCTTTCGCTTTTAATCTCTTCTCACCATCAGCCTCAACGCAGGCAAACTCCTGACTTGAGACCAACTACATCCGACATGTGGAACACGGCGCAAAAACTATCCCGACATATGCTTACCGACAGCCCGACGTGTCACGGCCTTAACAGTAATTTTTAACAACAGATGAATTAAATTAGGATGTTGAGTGTCAACACTTGGATTGTTGTTATTGGGTTTCTTTATTTTCTTTTTTTCTGAAATAACTCTTAAACTCTCTCTCAAACACACTTTCACTCCTAACAAACACACTTTATCATCATGTCAGTGATCTCTACAGTTCAAATATGTCCTTTGTATAGTGGTATGTGCTATAGAGGAGATGTTGACTCATCACCAGATGGTTTTTTATGAGGTTTGTACTGAAAAGTTCTTAGAAAGCTTTCCTGTCCATCAGAAGTTTAAAGGGTTAGTTCACCCAAAAATGAAAATTCAGTCATTAATTACTCACCCTCATGTTGTTCCAAACCTGTAAGACCTTCCTTCATTTTCGGAACACAAATAAAGATTTTTTTGATGAAATCGGAGAGCTTTCTGTCCCTCCATAGACAGCTATGCAACTGACACTTTGACGCTTCAAAAAGTTCATAAAGAGATTGTAAAACTAATGCATATGTATTGAGTGGTTTAGTCCAAATTTTTTTTTTATTCAATATAAACTTTTATTCAATACAAACTTTGATCAGCGAACATAAACAGAAGCTCAACTGAACCTGCTTGATCCATGAGAACAAACCTCTTCCAGAAGCTCAAACACTCTGCGTAACACACGAGAACAAACCTCATTGGTTCTTGCACACCCCAAGCATATATCCTTGAGCTTCCGTTTACCACAACTAATGTGTGAGTTGATGAATGCTTATGTGAATAAAAGCCTAAATTCAATCTATCATCATATAAAGTTATCGTGTCTCTTCAGAAAATTTGGACTAAACCGCTCAATTCATAGTATTAGTTTTGAACTTTTTGAAGCGTCAAAGGAGGGAAAGAAAGCTCTCATATTTCATCAGAAACATTTGTGACCCTGGACCACAAAACCAGTCATAAGGGTCAATTTTTTGAAATAGAGATTTATGAATGAATAAATAAGCTTTCCATTGATGTATGGTTTATTAGGATAGGACAGTATTTGGCCGAGATACAACTATTTGAAATTCTGGAATCTGAGGGTGCAAAAAAATCAAAATATTGTGAAAATCACCTTTAAAGTTGTCCAAATGAAGTCCTTAGCAATGCATATATATATATATATATAAAATATATTTATGGTAGGAAATTTACAAAATATCTTCATGGAACATGATCTTTACTTAATATAATAATTTTTGGCATAAAAGAAAAATCAATAATTTTGACCCATACAATGCATTGTTGGCTATTGCTACAAATATACCATACGACTTATGACTGGTTTTGTGGTCCAGGGTCACATTTGTGTTCTGAAGATGAACGAAAGCCTTACGGGTTTGAAACGACATGAGGGTGCTCCTCTTGGGCATTCTGCAGGAAATCTACTAATCACACTGGCTTCGGCTTGCATCTGATAATGGAAGGACAATACCGTGGCATGGTACATCATAACAGTGCACAGTATCGCCATTGCGATTGTTTATGCTCCTGCAGGGGGAGGTGGTAGTTTGAGAACAATTTCCATTAAGACGGTTGATTGGATTAAAAGGTTGCTGTTTACAATATTGGTTAGAGCGAAGAACGCAAGCATGTAATAGTTTAATAAAGACTTACATTAAGACTTGATACTCTTGACATCTCTAAGCGCACTAGAAGATGGGCAAGCAAATAAACATCTCAATGGCTTTTTCTCTGTTTTATAAATCATTTTTAAAAAATCACAAATTCACTACTGTTTAGAAGTTAGAGGTTGATAAGATTATTTTATGTTTTTGAAACTTGTTTTATACACTACAGTTCAAAGGTTTGGGGTCAGTAAGGTTTTTTTTTTTAAATGTTTTTGAAAGAAAGCTCTTATGTTCACCAAGGCTGCATTTATTTGATCAAAAATACAGTAAAACAGTAATATTGTCAAATATTATTACAATTTAAAATAGCTGTTTTCTATTTTATTATATTTTAAAATGTAGTTTATTCCTGTGATGCCAAAGCTGAGTTTTAGCATCATTGCTCCAGTCTTAAGTGTCATATGATCCTTCAGAAATCATTCTGATCTGCTGATTTGGTGCTCAAGAAACATTTCTTATTATAATCAATGTTGAATAATCACAGTTGTGCTGCTTAATTTTTTGTGGAAAGCATTATACTTTTTTTTCCGGATTTTTTTGATGAATAGAAAGCTCAAAAGAACAAATTTATTTGAAATATAAATCTTTTGTTTGATAATTGTTGAATAAAAGTATTAATTTCTTTCTAAGTTCTCTTCAGTAGTTTTTTCTTGCTTTTGTTTGTCTCACTGGGGATTGTAAGGCATTGTTCTTTGTAAGGCTACTTCAGAATGATTCATATTTTTTGAAAAGTTCTATACAATGAACCTTTTAATTGAGTTGAATTGGATCTAATTAAATAACCGTATTTAAATTCTTGGCATCAGATTTCTCACCAGTACTTTGCTCTTGCCCGCAGTGGTGCAGTCTGCAATTAATTAATTCTGTTGTATTGATTCTGTGTGGCACATAACATTGAACACAGACAGACTGGCAAGGAAAGTTGATTCAGGCCCACTGTGCACTGCAGGATCAATGGCTCCCCATTTTCATGGTTTTTGTTTACTTACAGAGCAAGCGTCCATGTGTATAGCCCTCCAGCAGCCAGATGGGCCTGTGTCTCAGTAATGAGTCCTTAGAATGGAGTGTGATAAAAATAGGTAGCTTTAGGAGAGGAGAGAAGGACAGGAGGAAAGTAGAGACAAGGAGATAAGGCAAAGTCCAGCTCATAGAAGCCAGAGCCGTGATTTCTGCTGTGATTCACTAAGCTCTCTCGAGGTCTCCCTAGCAGTGTGAATTTTGCTAATTTTCCTGCTTGATTTCTATGCAGATAAATCACCCCAGCATTGGCCATTGCATTGTCAGTGTTTTTTCTACCTTTTTTGTCATAAGCATCATGTTATGGCATCTCAAATAAAATAAAGTAACACAATTGTTGTTGTTGTTGTTGTTATATCAATTTTATTGTATTAATTTTTTATTATTGTTGTTTTTGTTGTTTCAACTAATGTATTATCATTATTATTATTTTATTTAATAATAATAATAATAAATTATTAATTTACATACTATTATTGATGTTGGTTTTTTATTATTATTATTTTTTATTTATTTATTGAATTAAAATCATTATTATTATTATTATTATTATTTTAATTAATAATATTTTATTTATTATTATTTTAAGATTTGGTTTGCTGGTGATAGGGATATTATTGTTTGTGAGTAATAATTTAGAGTTTACAAGTATCCCTTTCCTTCCTCTGTCTCTGTTGTTTTTGTAAAGGTGAGGAGTGTCATTCAGGACAGGTAGAGCCCAGATCAGGTCAATGAGTCAGGGAGTTGTGTAATATATGGATGTTCTTCTCATTAGCGCTTACCTCTTCTGTCCTGACCCAATTCAGCTGACATCTTTTGCAGTCATCTTTAACTAGCTAATGCTTTATTCTCTAACCCCCCCTCTTTCTCCTTTGCTTGCTCTTAAAAGGCTGTTTCATTCTCAGTTCCTATCATTCTCTCACACACACAGAGACTCACTCACACTCAATATTCCCTACTGTTGTTTACCGCCCCCATCTCCCATCTGTCATAGAGCACTCTAGTAAAGCGTTCATTTATTGCTCTGTAGTAAACAAAGGAAGTATTATGTACTCAGTAATTCTTGTTGCTGTATCACTCTGTCCTCATAGACATATATAATTGCCATTTATGCTAGTTGGTGTCATCTTTTTTTTGACTGTCATTACTCTGCATCAGAAATCCACAGATTAAGGTGCTGAGCTGGTGGATGTCTTTCATTTCAGATGCATTACTGTAATGTAATTGAAATTGTTGAGTGCTGGGTAATTACACCATGTGCTGGATGGAGAAAACAAATTGAGTCTTACTGGGATTGGGTGGGTGGGATATTCCCGAAACTGACTTAAGCGGTGAAAGTGACGTGTTGGGGGACAAAAGATCTCAGTGGGAACCCAGATGGCTCCCTTTGGCTTTTTGGATGTTCACACAAAGGAGTTTGCTGGGCGCTTGACAACTGCAAGAGAAATGCAGTGATTCACTATGGAGCTAATGAAGGCTTGCTGGTGCTCAGCTGATGAGGGGGCTGTCTCTTCTGGCTCCGAGGTCGAGTGCTATCAGAGTCTAATGATCTGTTGGTGGTGGGACCCATTAAAATCACGATCAGCCGTCTGCTTGCATATTAGGGATAAATGAAATAAATTGTACCCCTTTCTTTCTCTTTCCCACAAATATTTTTGTAGAGTGGGCATCATTTTCTGTCTGCGTATGTGTGTTGTTTAGATTTGCTGAGTTCAGTTTTTTTTTTTTGTGATTGCTTGTATTTAATGGCGAACAGACATCCCAGATGTTCCCTTCTTGTCATCACATGGGGATTAATATAGCCCTCTGCGGTAATGATAAGTGGAAATGCTGCTAATTTGTTTGAGGAGCAAAAGTGGAGACTGTGGTGCTCTCTAATCTAGCACTGTCTCGACCCACAAAGTATCTCAGAGGAATTTAGTTTTTCTGGTTCTGATTTTGATTCCTTTTAATGATATATGATTTTGTTTATGCTTATTTTAGTGCTTTTGAAAACAAATTCCATTTCCAAATGATGAGAAAATTTTGTAAATTATTAATACAAAAAAATTAATTTAAAGGGTTAGTTCACCCAAAAATCTGAGAGAAACGGAAACTTTGATGCTTCAAGAAGTTCATAAAGGGATCGTAAAACTGATCCATATGTATTGGGTGGTTTAGTCCAAATTTTCTGAAGAGACTCAATCGCATTTTATAATGAACAGATTTAATTTAGGCTTTTACTCACATTTAAACATTGATCAGCGAACATAAGCAGAAGCTCAACCGAACCTGAATGACGCACAAGATCAAACCTCTTCCGGAAGCTCAAATGTGCTGCGTAACACACGAGAATGAACCTCATTGGTTACGCAGCACGTTTGAGCTTCCACAAGAGGTTTGTTCTCACGTATCATTCAGGTTCAGTTGAGCTTCTGCTTATGTTCGCTGATCAATGTTTATATGCAAGTAAAAGCCTAAATTAAATCTGTTCATCATAAAAAGCAATCGAGTCTCTTCAGAAAATTTTGACTAAACCACTCAATACATATGGATTAGTTTTACAATTTCTTTATGAACTTTTTGAAGTGTCTAAGTTTGTTGAGTAGCTGTCTGAGGAGGTACAGAAAGCTCTCAGATTTTTATTTTATGTTATGTATTTCAGTACAGTATTCGGTCTCTATCAGTGGGAAGCAGTGCACTCGAGAGAACAGTTAATGGACCTAAATATCATTGGAAAAGAAAATGGAAAGTTTGCACCTCCTGACCCTATTATTATGAAAGCTGTACTTGTTTTTACAATTTTTTTTTTTTTTTTTCTTTTGTTTTCTTATTCTCAGCGCCTTGTAGTTGAGCATGCATTCTCTTTCATATTTTATGAATAGAACCAAAACATTTTAAATTAGGCATAGGACAATTAGCCTAACTGCTGAGAACATTTGGACATAATAATGATCATTTTTAGCTTGATGGTATTTTTTTTTTTTTTTAAACTGCTTCATCATTCCACTCGCAGAAGCACCAGAGGTGGAGATATAGAAATCACCACTATTTAAAAAGTCTGGCACTGGTTTGAAATGGAGACTCTGAATGGCTCCACTGGAGGAAAATGTTGAGCTCTGTGGTCTCCACTGTGACTCATGTGATTGAGTGAGGCATAGATGGCGCTAGTGTGTGGGGGGGGCGAAGTGTTTGGGTGGGGTTTGACTGTTTTTCCTTCCTTGAGTGTTGAATAAGATGGTGGATGTTGTTTGTGATAACATACTGACTGAGGTTCTCTGAAGACAAACACCTGCATTGTTCTGCCATTGTAACTAAATTATTGTTTGATTGAACTCCTCGCAAGTGTAATTTAATTTATGAAACTCTGATACATCTGACAAATGTATTGACTCATAAGTATATGATGTATCAATTAAGCTTGTTGTGCAAAATGACTTAGACACTGGCTGTGAGTTGTGAAAATTTTGTCAGTGAGTCAGGATGGACTTCTTGCGTTACTTCCTTATGTCTGAACGTAACAAGTCTCACAAGAAAGAACATGTAATATGCCCATTCCTTGAATCTCTGCTACTTTGTCCCCATAAATGGTAGTTATTGTTACATGTCAGTGCTTGTTCTGAGGTATGTGTGTCTTTTGTGTGTTAAAGCAGGGGTTAGTGACACTGTATGAATGGTATGAATGTGTATGTTCTACAGTACTCCTAATGTCCTTCTACTAGAGAGTATGTACTGCAGGCTGTTATGTTTGCTGCTATATGTAAGTTTCCCACATTAACAAGTTCAACTCAATTTACAATCAGTGTGTCGCACAAACCTCCCATCTGAAAGAATTAGTCCCCCTTCTCATATCTAAATCCATTTAACTTTTTTCTGTATACTTTTATACTTTGTTTGTTTACAATTTTAAAAGAATAGATATTAATTCAAATTAAATTGCTTTATTTTAGTCCTTGCTTATAGAGAAGATGGACAGAAGTTACCCACTTTTGTTTCAAAAGATGGCGAAATGTGCCGTTATCCATGCGTGTCATATGATGTAACATCCCTTTCAAGCGGACGAGAGAAAGCGATGTGAGACTATCCAGCGCTTCCCATACATTGATTTATTTGTGACGACCCTCCACAATATCAACATTGACCACCACAAATAGATTTAAACTGTTCCGAAAGCGGTTCTGGTGGGATGTGTGGGAGAAGCGCTGTAATAGCAATGTCTCACTTCATGAATATTAATATAATGAATGCACCGAAAAGCCCTCACACTACTCATATACCTTTGCGTCAGATAGCAATGCTGAGAGAGTATAAGCAAATACTATAGATGAGACAGTAGAGCCGCACGATTAATCTTTAAAAGATTGTGATCTCGAATCAAACAACCACGCGATCGTATTCCTAAATGACAACAGTTCGTCTGTCTACTATTAAACCTTTGACAAAATCATATCGCAACATTCAAATCTGTGTTGGTGCTGCCGCTGATCCAGAGAGAGTCATTATTTCAACCTCAGAGTATCATTATTTCTGTGAAACAATAGTTCAAATGATCATAGAAGTACTGGGATAAAAGTATAGTTCAAATATAAAATACTAATATACTGATGTCTACAGTAGCAATCAAAATAGTTATCACCTTTTGAAAATGGTGCTTACAATAACGACTGTATCATTTAGATTGTTTCAAATGCCTGTTAAAAAATGTGTTTGTCATTGAATCATTTATTCAAGAGAATGTAGTACTGCAATGTATGATGCTTCTGAAATAAAACTCAGAAAGATGGGAATTGTTTTTTGTAAATATGACTCATCTTATACATCATGTACAGTTGTAAGTGTATGATTCAACTTTTCCCCATGGTCTAGTGAATCTCTTTTCTTAAAAATCGCAATACATATTGTTTCGGCACCCAAGAATTGTGATTAGTATCGAATCGGGAGATAGGTGTATCGTCACAGCCTTAATTTCTATGGTGCCACATGTCCCCACAAAAATAATAATACCAGTAAATTTTGACCTCATGGGGACATTTTTGGTCTCCATGAGGAAAATTGTAAATCATACAAAATGTTGGTTTTTGAAAATGTAAAAATACAGAAAGTTTTCTGTTTTCAGTTTTCTATTTATACATGTTTTCTTGTAGGAGTAAGATTAGGCGTTGTCTATAATGAATATAATTACCTGTACATAAAAACAGTAGATGTCTGTTATGTCCTCATTTAGATGGCTGAGCAAACGTGTGTGTCTGTGTGTGAAGGATAGTTTTAATTAGAGAGTTCTGAGAATGACCTGACCTCCTCCACCTGCCTATTCTCCCTCCAGGACTCTCTGTCCTTTAGTTTCCTCTCTCTTTTTTCCTCCTACTCTTCTTCATCTCTTTCTGTTTCTCTCACATTGTTGTTCTCCCTTTCCTTATGTCACTATTGGTGAATGTTAGCTGTGAGTTTCACAAAGGCCAAACCTATGCTGGGTGGAGCACAGAGCTGTTACCCTCTGGACTATGAGTGTTTACTATAGGGACGTGGCTCCACCCCTTTGCCATTGAGTCTTCCTGTTCCTGTACTGAGCCTTTCATGAAATTCAGATTTGTTTTTATTAGGTCAATACTTTATTTTACACATTACAGTAATATCTTTTCTCTACCTAACATTACTAAAATTTCCCCTATTGAGGCACATCTTGACCACATCACTGGCTCCTTTAGTCCCTAATGAATTAGAGACAGAAGCTTCACACACACACACACACACACATACACACACACACATCCACACAGGGGCTCAGAGGCACCACTAAAGCATGGTTGACGCCTGATCCCATTTATCCTGAGGGAATCCATAATGTCAGTGATGGTGAGCGGGGTGGTCAAGGCCATTTTAACAGAGCAAGACATTTCTTTCTCTGCTTTCAACAATACAAATGACTGATGTAATCTGCACACAAATTATTCTGCAGAAAGCAATGTCGGTATCAATAGACTTTTGTCATGTTTCTCAACCCTTGCAGTTTTGTTTATTAAACGACATGTTTGTCTGATAAGTGTCAGAGGCAAATGTTTATTTTGACAGTGATAAGAATGTTAGCGCCTAAGCATCTCCATCTTTATTAGTTTACTGTCTTTGTTTAACAGTTCTGTCTGTTAAATGATTAGACAGAACTGTTAAAGGCACAATATGAAACCATGGAAACACCAAATATGCTTTAATATATTGTGTGTTTTATTAGACAGTTGAGCAACTGTTTACCTTTATTGACAGAAAACTAATCATTGTTATATAGCTCAACACGGTTAGTCTTAATCTCTTGTTTTCTTGATTTACCGCGAGTAACATGTTCTCACCATGCCTCAGAGACAACACTATTCTGTCAAGTGGCTAACATAGTATAATCAGAAAGAGCTTTATTTGTAGTAACAGTAATACAGAATTTTCTCTACCAGTCAATGTATTTTAAAACTAATTGCATGCCATTTAGCATCACAAGTCATCCAGCTTTTATTAATATGATATTAATATCTATCTAGCTTACTGCAGTGTGCAACAAGTGTCTCATGCCAGTCACCAAGTGAACGCACCGAAACGAGTAATTATAATTAAATTAAATAATTCAAATTTAAGTGATCAAATATAACTGTAACAAAGTTCAGGGAAGGAGGCGGCAGACATTAAATGGAACTTTTATTCGTAAAATAAATAAACATGAACAACAGAACGAAAGGAGCGGCAGCTGCCGACTGCGGCATATAAGCATAATAAAAACAGCAACGTAAAATGTCTCAGGCTCTCGGCCCCGCCCTGCTTCATACCACAGTAACGTTGATAAAACTTTAATACATTAGCTCATCCATGAACATGATTTCTGCCCGAGTCCCATCGAATTGCTTTCCATCGGCTGTGGAGGAGAAGACGACAACTCCCATGATTCCACACTCATTCACAGCGCCTTTGTTATTGTTTAGAATAAGCAACCTTTTAAACAAAGAAAGTTGATGGTATATGAAAAAATTATTGTTATAGCATTTGTCTTTCTAAAAAAAAGTATGATTGATTTGATGGCTGTTTTGGCTGTTATGAGAAGTGAAGTATTTTAAATCCATTTCACAGATCCAAAGATTTCCAGTGCAGAAAATATGTCCACAGATTCTTTTTGGGCCTGTTGGTTGCTTGTTTTCTTCTCATTAATCCACCTTGTATTCACCTAGACATCCAGCGCACGCTCCATTACATGTCAGAGCTTCACGAGCTAATAACCCAAATTAATCATTTTGAATCACTGTGAGTCATTCACCAGCACCTAGTGTTTTCTGGTGAATCCCAATGACCTAACGAGCTGATGGGAAATGGAATAATCTGAAGGGAAAATATGATTTGATTATAAATGCTAGTAAATGAGGGGAAAAAAATAATAATTTTGGCATTGAAAAATGCTAGTTGGCAAACTTACCTTATTCCTCCCTTATCTCAAAGTTATAGTAATGCTCTGAATCATAACTTTTGGCACAGACTGTTAGTATATTGGTGTTTGTTGCACAGCATCTCAAATATTGTGTGTCTTATACGTATCCACCTCTGTTGGGACACATTGTGTACATTCACGGGCAACTTCACAGTCCATTAATCTTGTTCTTTCTCTGTCTCCTTCCATCAGGCATTTTAACCTTCGGATGAAGAGGGACACCTCTCTCTTCTCTCCCGATCTGAAGGTGGAAGTTGCTGGAGAAGAGATCCCCTACGACACCTCTCACATTTACACTGGAGAAATTTATGGTGAGCATGGCACCTTTCCAGCACTATCTCATAACACACTTGCACATAAAGGCATGTGTCCACCTTAACATACTTTCTGCACTGTTGCCATGGAAATGTTGCCTAATAAATAAAACTATTATATTTTGAATATGTAAAGTGATTTTGTGCAGCTCATGTGAGGAAGAGAGAATTAAGAAACAGAGGAGATAAGTGAGGGAATATTCTTTTATAAAACTACTTGTGTTTTATGATTTAGAAAAATGCCTCAAATTTTGGGGCCAAAAGAACCCCCATGATTAATTATTCTGTTCATAACATCTGATATATTCTGCAGCTACCATAGTGTTGTTGTCAGAGAAAAAACAAAACTATTTTTGTTAAAAAAAAATATCTATTATTAGTAGTATTAAACTATTATTTTAGTTTGAGAATTTATTTGATTAAATTGATGTTAATGATATATTTGGTGCCTTCTGATATAAATGCTCAAAATAAAAATGTATGTAACACAAAAATACTCTGTTTGGACACAGTTTATATAATTGGCTGGTTCTTATGTTAGATTATGTAACTTTCTGCTGTCTGCTGTCACTGTTGATTTTAATGCCGTCAGTGCACATATTTTTAAGTATTGAGCATTTTAGTTGCAGTCTGTGTTTTCAGAACTCATCTTCTGCACAAGTGAATGAAATGTCATGTTCTATTACACTTCATTTTCGCATGATCATTTCTGAGGGTTCTGAGTTGACACCATGACCTCACATTAGTGAATGCCTTCAGAACAGCTGCCTCATCACCTTATTCTCATTATGTCCCTTGTAATGGACTTTGAAACCAGTGAGCCATTGAACCTGATTGATGATGGGTACAGCTTGCGATAAACACCCATTAGTGAGATCTGAGAATTACCCATGTACTTTAAATGATGGACAGACTGCCTACTGGAGGATGAAAACTACTTTCTTTTTTCTCTGCTTCTGATCAGGCATCCTTATCTCATTGACTCTGAGCATCTCCCCTGACCCTAGTACTGACACATCCTTTCAGTCTCTGAATTGCTCTGATTCATGTAATTTCCTGCTCACCACAGGATGTTTCATAATGACTGGTATTGGGTATTGTCAGGAGATGACGTTCATGTGGAGATGACGTTCATGTGTTGATAAGGGTGAGCGGATGACTTCAGGCCTGAGGAAGTGAATGTGGTTGAGGATTGCTCTGTTTGTTTATTGGAGGTGATGAATGAATATTAACAAATAATGCCATCACTCACCTTTAAAACACAATAGATTTCGAACACCCCACAGATGGAGAACGATAATCCACAAGTTGTCGGATCAAGTTTTTACTGAAAACTGTCTCAATTTTTCATTGACATTTTGTTTGTTGAGGGTTTTGTGTGTGTGTGTGTGTGTGTGTGTGTGTGTGTGTGCAGGGTTCCCGCGGATCCTTAAAAAGTCTTAAATTAGATTTTTAAAATTTAAGGCCATAAAAAGTCTTAAGTCTTATTTTTACTTATGAGAGGTCTTAAGTTTTAGATGACAATTTGACTTAGACGCATCTAAATCATTTACCAAATTAAAACTATCTAATTAGCGTACATATTATTTTTATTTTATTTTTCTTTGTGGATTTGCTTGTTCACGTGATAATTCGCGGGCCTCGCAGCATTTACGACAGCGTATAACGTAGGCTACTGTCTCCTGCACGCAAAAGGAAGAGAGCTGAAGAAAATGGGTAAATGTCAGTTTTAGTAACCGTTGTAAGTTCATTCTTTATTTGTGTAGTGGTGTGTGATAAGTATTGTCTATGATGATATCGTAATTATGTTTTAACGATGTGCGAGCTGACATTGAGTTTGTCACTCACGCTTTCACTGCATGATGTATGCAGTTATATGCCCTCAAAATTTCAAGATACATGGGCATTTTTTTTTAGCCCCAATGAGTTTTTGTCTTATAATTATTTCATATGATATGATGTAGGCTAGTTATACAATATCACATGAGCAAGAGTGCCGTTTTCCCCAAATCAGAACTATTGCAAATTTGTTATTTATTTTATACAACAGTTAAATGAACAATAAGTTAACACTGTGAGTTACATTTTAGACCCAATATTGTCCATTTTTTTTTTCATTTCACCAACGAAAATTTCAAAATGAAGAACAGACAGAAATTATATATATATATATATATATAATATATATTGGGGCACCCCTCCAAAACCTTGAATTCAGGTGTTCCAATCACTTCCATGGCCACAGGTGTATAACATCAAGGTATGCAGACTGCTTCTAGAAACATTTGTGAAAGAATGGGTCGCTCTCAGGAGCTCAGTGAGTTCAAGCGTGGTACCGTGATAGGTTGCCACCTGTGCAAGTCCATTCGTGAAATTTCCTCACTACTAAATATTCCACGGTCAACTGTTAGTGGTATCATAACAAAGTGGAAGCAATTGGGAACAACAGCAACTCAGCCACGAATAGCTACAGACCTCCAAACTTCATGTGGCCTTCAGATTAGCTCAAGAACAGTGCGTAGAGAGTTTCATGGAATGGGTTTCCATGGCCGAGCAGCTGCATCCAAGCCTTACATCACCAAGTGCAATGCAAAGCGTTGGATGCAGTGGTGTAAAGCACGCCGCCACTGGACTCTAGAGCAGTGGAGACGTGTTCTCTGGAGTGACGAATCACGCTTCTCTGTCTGGCAATCCGATGGACGAGTCTGGGTTTGGTGGTTGCCAGGAAAATGGTACTTGCCTGACTGCATTGTGCAAAGTGTAAAGTTCAGTGGAGGGGGGATTATGGTGTGGGGTTGTTTTTCAGGGGTTGGGCTTGGCCCCTTAGTTCCAGTGAAAGGAACTCTTAATGCTTCAGCATACCTAGACATTTTGGACAATTTCATGCTCCCAACTTTGTGGGAACAGTTTGGGGATGGCCCCTTCCTGCTCCAACATGACTGCGCACCAGTGCACAAAGCAGGGTCCATAAAGACATGGATGAGCGAGTTTGGTGTGGAAGAACTTGACTGGCCTGCACAGAGTCCTGACCTCAACCCGATAGAACACCTTTGGGATGAATTAGAGCGGAGACTCCGAGCCAGGCCTTCTCGTCCAACATCAGTGCCTGACCTCAAAAATGCGGTTCTAGAAGAATGGTCAAAAATTCCCATAAACACACTCTTAAACCTTGTGGAAAGCCTTCCCAGAAGAGTTGAAGCTGTTATAGCTGCAAAGGGTGGGCCAACTCCATATTAAACCCTACGGATTAAGAATGGGATGTCATTAAAGTTCATGTGCACGTAAAGGCAGACTTCCCAAAACTTTTGGCAATATAGTGTATATACTGACTGAATCCGCGTTTTGAACGAATCAGTTTTATTAATGATTCAATGACCCATTCAATAAAGACGGTCACTTGCTTCCTTTCTGAATAATCAGTCGTTTGAACACATCGGTTGAATGAATGACTCACTCACTCATTAAGACAGTGACTTGCTGCCCCCTACTGGCAGTTTAGTTTCATATTTAAAGTACATTTTAATTAAAAAGTTAAAATTAGAAATAATTTCATATTTAAATAATGAATTAAATTTATGTAGACAAATTGTAAATGCTGTGTAAATATATTAATGCCACTTCTCATGCTGCTTCTGTGTCACCTCTGCATTGCAAAGATGGATTTTGTTGATAATGATTTCATTTGATTGGTAATAATAGCCCTATACTGTGCTATTATTCTAATATATTTTAATTTGAATGTTAGAATTTGACATAAAAGGTGATGCATACATCTAAAAAGTTTCGAAAAATTCCATTATGTAGGTAAAAATGCCCCTGGAAATCAAATTAAGGTGGCAAATATTGCTTTTGAAACGACTTTAAAAATATCGAGATAAAATTTTTTGCCAAATATTGCATACCCCTAATGTATAGTATTAATTTTTATTTCTTCGGGTATTAAAAAGCCTTAAATTTGACTTTAAAAAATGTGCAGCAACCGTGTGTGTGTGTGTCTGTGTGTGTGTGTGTGAGAACAGTAATGAAGACAAGATGCCTCTGCATTGTGACTATAATTAAACTATTTTATTTAAATTTAGTGTTGATGTAAATATACTATAAGAAAATGAACACTGCAAGATTTACTACAACAATGCACTAGAACTGTTTTAAAATGATAAATGCAGGAAGTATTGTTTCTTACAAACCAAACATATGTTGGAGATTGTTTTTACATTTTTCAAAATGTTTGATAATGTGGTTAAAATTTGGTCTGTTACAGTTTTGACACTTTTTTTTTTCTTTTTTTTTTCTTTTTCATTTTGACATACACTGTGATTCAAAATTTAGAAGAGAAAGTAACTTTATTCAGCAAGGAAAGACAAATTAAATTGATGAAAAACCACAGTAAAGACATTTATAATGTTACAAAAGATTTCCATGTCAAATAAATGCTGTTCTTTTGAATTTTCATTGACTATATGCCATTTCAGTAAAATATGCAAAATATGACACATGACATTATAAAATACATAACTACATTTAAGGACATTTTTGTCAGAATCAAAAACTATGACAAAAACACTGTCCGTAAGGCTCATTTCCATCTCTTCTAGCATTCTGACTCTTTCTCAAAAAAGCTTGAAATGAAAGAATCCTTAAAGAGATAGTTCACCCTAAAATGAAAATTAAGTCATAATTTACTAACCCTGGTGTTGTTCTAATGCCGTATGCCTTTCTTTCTTTTATGGGCCACAAAAGAGTTTTAAAAAAAAAAAATTGAATGAAAATGCCCCTTTCGCGCTCATTCATATAATGACAGTGAATAGCGACCAGCATCAAGCTTTTTAAAAAAAGACAAAAGTATCACAGAATGATCCCATGCGACACGTTCAGTATATTCCAAGTGTTCTGGGGATATACGATAGGGTTTGGTTAAAAAAAAAAAAAAAAAAAAAATACTAAATTTATTGTATCATTTAACGGAATTCTTGACATTGGCCATTGGTCTTTTGTGCACAGCTACATGACGTGAGCTCTGTTAGCGCTGCAGTTCACTCCGTTTTGCCTAGAAAAAGCACACAAGTTTTAAGATAAATTAAGATAAACAAAAACGTGACATGAAATACAACACATGTACCTTCTTCTCTGAGGTGAAAATATCTGTTGTGTTCGTCGTAACAAGAAGTTATCGTGTTGATATCGGTCATCTATAATTCTGTCATCAGACAAATGGAGTTTCTGTCCGGTGATGTTTGACTCAGTGAAGAAAGTACACGGATACTTTTTTGGGATTTCTAGGCATTGTATTTCATGACGCTTGATTTCTCACAACTTTTGTGCTTTTTCTGGGTGACACAGAGTGAACTGTGGCACTAATAGTCATTCTGTGTAGAATCATTCTGTGATACTTTTGTGTCTTTTTTTTAAAAAGCTTGATGCTGATCGCTATTCACTGCCATTATATGGTCATGTGCGAGTGGGACTTTTTTTTTTTTTTTTTTTTTTTTAATTCTCTTTTTGAGGTTCATAAAAGAAAGAAGGGCATACTACATTAGAACAACACCAGGGTGAGTAAATTACTTAATTTTCATTTTAGGGTGAACTATCCCTTTAAGCTCACACTCACAAATGTTCGTATTTCACTCCCTTTTCTCAACCTTCCCCTAACCTTCTTGCGCTCTCTCTCCCCCTTTGTTATCCGTTAGCAGTCTTTGTGCTCTCTAAAGGATAAACATCGCTCAGTGCTTAATCTTGTAATCTCTAATATTCACAGAAAAGAGTTTGAAGATGAATGAGATGGTGCAAATTCTCTGTGGAATGACGATGACATTGACATAAATAGTCGTTCTTCATTAGCATTTCTCTTTTTTCTGCTCTCTCTTTTTACTCATGGAATGGATGTCATCTCTACCCCAATCCTCCTCATTAGCCACCAGAGTACTTCTAGTCAAATTCAGTCCATTTTTTTTAGGATTGACTTCATAAGAAATTAAATATTTGGAGATATTGTGCCAATATCCATCTTGGCTGCTGCTTATATGTTCTTGAGTGTCTTCATGGTTCACCTCATCAGCTTTCCTGTTGTTTTAATCTGCGAACATGAGAACAGAAGGTCAGGGAGGGATGGAGGAGAGCAGTAGTTTAATGTTACACAGGGTGAGAGAGTGAATCTCCTCTTTGTGTTATTATCAGTTTTAGGGATGAAGAGTTCAAGAGCTTTCAGAGCTTGTTCCTTTCTGAAGAAACAAACCGGATTGCAGGTTCTTTTTCTGTGACTGAGAAACAGACAAAACACACCACCGCTTTGCCACAGCCTTTTAACTGTGATAGCAGAGAGCTCCTGATAAATTCCTGTGTTTTATTGCAATACGTTTTCTTTTAAAGCACTTGTGGTGCTTGTTGTAAGGTCCCAATGCTTGTGAAACATTCAAAGCTTCTCTTTCATTTGTCTTGCGTAAAGAAGACCATCATTTGAAATGAGCCAAAATGTTCTTTGCAATTTTGATAGCCTAAGATGTCTAGAATATTATTATTATTTACAGCTTCTTTTGTTGGTTAGCTCTTTCGATTCCATCTTTTGTTATTTAAGAGTTCATGTACACACATGTATAACTTGGCAATCTGTTTGAAATTGAAGCAGAATTTTCCAGGATGTGCTCTGTCGGTGTAGGAAGCTCCACTCCCATGTTTGTTTCTGCACTTCAAATTTTGGTGTAGTTCACTTCCACTGTTTCTTGATGGTAAAATAGTTTTCCCAGTTCCTCACTACCAAAAAAATGTCTAAAGATACATCTTCTCTGAGTACTTGACTGTTAACCCATTTAAAAACTGTATAATGTATCTGTATGATGTTTTACCGTCTTTTATACCGTATGTAGTGTGATTTTTGTAGATTTTTTTTGTTGTTGTTATTGTTTTTGCTTATCAACATTAAAAATAAAATATTTTTTATTGTTTTAGGTATATTGCGAGATGGTTTAGGTGGTGTTGTTGTTTTTTTCTGTAATTGGAAGGTTTGTCTTATCTAAATCTTTGCATAGGTTTCTATGTGAGTGTCTAGAGATATGTTCCCATTGGATGCTAAAGTTATATTTATAACACCTTTACATGAAAAATACACCTATAAATATAGCAAAACAGCTGCATAGTATGTTTTGAAAAAAAAAAAAAAAAAAGAAGCAAATAATTCTAATGTAGTTACCTCTGGAACAAACCTGAGCATTAGTTCACTTTCAAATAAAAATTACCCCAAGCTTTACCCACCCTCAAGCCACTAGGTGTATATGACTTTCTTCTTTCAGATGAACACAATCGGAGAAATAATAATAAATATCCTGACGCATCCGAGCTTCATAATGGCTATGAGCGATACCAACGAGTGTGATCCATCATAAACGTACTCCACACAGCGCCGGGGGGGTTAATAAAGGCCTTCTGAAGCGAAGCGATCAGTTTGTGTAAAAAAAAAAAAAAAAAAATCCATATTTAACAATTTATGAAGTAAAATATCTAGCTTCCGCCAGACTGCCTTCCATATTCAACTTACGAAGAAAGTGTAAACTGGCTTCATGTCAGTTACATTTTTTCCGTAAGATGAATAGGGAAGGCGTAGGGCGTAGCGTAAGCTCTTTGAACTTTTTGTTAAATATGGATATTTTTTTTACACAAATGCATCGCTTTGCTTTAGAAGGCCTTTATTAACCCCCCGGAGCCGTTGGAGTACGTTTATGATGGATGGAGGTACTTTATTCAGTTCATATTCGTTGGTATCGTTCACTGCCATTATAAAGCTCTGATGCGTCAGGATATTTATTAATATTTCTCCGATTGTGTTCATCAGAAAGAAGAAAGTCATATACACCTAGGATGGCTTGAGGGTGAGTAAAGCTTGGGCTAATTTTCATTTGAAAGTGAACTAATATTTTAATGTGTTAATGCAGTAATTCTTGAAGTAAGAATTTGAATATTTTTGTACCAATGTTCTACTGTCTCACTTTGTTCTTGGTTCTGGCTGGTATTTTTGCAACATTTCAGACAATTACTGCCTCCTTATTACTCATTTTTGTTGTTCATTTGTTAGTCACTTTGAATAAAAGCATTTTCTAAATGATACAGTGTAAATGTTGATGTCCATCTGCCTACTGTTGTGGTACAGCTCTAGATGAAGTTGTAAAGTCTGTAGATGAAGAACAGGTCTGCTTTGATTGTCAGAGACAGTAGCCAGTTTGCTGAGCTCATTACTGTTCTAAAAGTCAAGAGCTTAGTTGTTTGGTGTGTTTATGATAGAGGAGATGAATCTCTGGATCATAATATGGAAGCATTTCTATATACATTCTCCCTCTGTCATATTTCATGACATGGCCTCTTGTCTGCCAGCATAGAGAGAGAAGAGAGCTGTTTCTGTATCCTGAATGACTTTACAATTGCCTTTGATCTTTAACCTTTGGTTTGTTTTTATCTTGCAGGTGAGAAGGGCACTCTGACCCATGGCTCTATCGTGGATGGGAAGTTTGAGGGTTTCATTAAAAGCCATTATGGAACATACTACGTAGAACCAGCAGAGAGATACCTCAAAGACCAGAATGTGCCCTACCACTCAGTCATCTACCATGAGGATGACATCGGTGAGCTAATATTAGCATTGGAGTGACCTATCACTCCTATCCTTATAATCTCCTATTTCATACTATGTATGTGTCGAGCTTACTGATTGGATTTTTTTTTGTATGTAGTGTTGTTATAGTTTATGGTTTGCTGAGATATATTTAGCAGACAGGCTTTTTATAAACTACTGTTGAAAAGTTTGGGGGCGGTAAGGTTTTTTTTAATTGTTTTTAAGAGAAATCTTGTGAAATATTAATACAATTTAATTCCTGTGATGACAAAGCTGAGTTTTCAGCATCATTTCTCCAGTCTTCAGTGTCACATGATCATTCAGAAATCATTCTAATATGCTGATTTGGGGATCGTGAAACATTTCTTATTATTTTCAATGTTGAAAATGGTTGTGCTGCTTAATATTTTTGTGGAATGATATATATAATTTTTTCAGGATTATTTTAATTAAAAACATGCAAAAAGAACAGCATTTATTTGAAAAAAAATAAATCTTTGTAACAACATTATAAAAATCTTTACTTTCACTTTTGATCAATTTAATGCATCCTCTCTGAATAAACATTAATTTCTTTAAATATCACAAATCTTACCCCAAACGTTTGAACGGTAGTGTACATAAATAAAAGTAATTTGAAGCTAACCAGTTGCTCAAGTCAGCTTTAGATGCTGTAAATGTAAATAAACTTCTCTCAGTATAATCAAGTTTATACATAGTTGAAGATCAATATCATGTTTGCTTCTTTTTTTTTTTTTCTTTTTTTTTTTTTTTTGAGCTGATAAATGAATGTGTCTGAGTGGGTCTGTCTCCAATCACTGATGTTCTGAGACTCTCTTGAGTGTGATGAGAGCTGTTAAAATGGTTGGATTATGGAATTGGTTTCAAATTGCATGTTTTGATTGCTTTTGGATGGAAAAGTGCTGTTAAAGTTGGAATCACAGCACATTATGATGGTCATTAGCCTATACTCTTTTGAAAAGGTGTTTTGGATCATGAGCATGAAATTGAGTGAATTAGTGTAATATAAAGCATTGGCACACAAATAAACCAGTTCGGACACAGCAAAATGCAGTGAGCCTCCCCTTCTCCCCTAAAGGCACAAAGACTACAACGTCAAAGGCAACAGACTTGAGGATTGTAGTATGCACTGGACTTTACTGTGTTTTGTCTCACTCTCCCTATCTTGCATTCTGTCATTCACTCACCCTCTCAATCAAACATAGTGGTGCACTTTTGCTGCTCATCAGTCTGATAAAGCCTCTTAAATACTAGCATGTTATCACTGTTATAATAACAAGTACAAAGAGGTGATAAAAAAATTACATCACAGCCCTGTCAAAGATTAGCTGCTTGTAAACTTGTATGCTAGGGGTGTAACAATTCTAGGTAAAAAATCGAACCGTACTGTTCTCCACCCACGGTTCGGCACACTCTTTGCTCTATTGTATTTGTTTGTGCTGTTACTTGTAGTTTGAATTTTTTTTTTTTTTTGTGACCGTAGTCCTTTTTTCCCTGAACATAACACATACCAAACCGTACCGAAACCGTGACCTGTGATTAAAAACCAAACCGTTAATAATTTGAACCGTTAACCACTAGTGTTAACGGCATGTGGAAGTGAAAAAGGAAATAGAGTGTCTTTTTCACACAGCTCTGTCATCTAGTTCTGTGAAGTGATGAAAAGCTCAGCGTCAGTATTGGTTGTGGGAAAAACAGGAAGACTATCTCTAGCTTACGCACATACACCATTGTAGATGCAGTTAAACAGTCAGATGATTGGAAGCCTTGCTGAAGACACTGTAACGGCTCACTCCAGTTTGCATGTTGAGTGTGCACATGCACAATAAGTGAGAGAGAGTTTATCATCACTATAGAGGACTAATGTATGTTCACTGCAAGAGTGGATGAGGTCAGTTTGGGACTGTGAGTTTGTATCTATGGGAGGGAAAGAGAAAGAGTTAATTGTGGCTGACAGTGGTCTATTGAAGCACAAGGACAGAGGTCAGAAGGAGAGGGGAGTGAACTCTGGGTCACTTACTGGCTCATGCCAGGCTTAGAAATGTGGGTATGTTTCTCCTCTTGAAACATACACTTGCAGGAAAACCTCACTGACATTAAATAATAGAATCAAAAATTGTGAACACTGTAATTGAGCATATTTAGGCTCAATTTTAATCAATTTGTCTGAATAAGGAAGGCCTAGAATTAATTATTGTCTCATTGAGCTGTTGTCCTTAATCTCTGACTTTAGGGTAATGATTCTCATTTGAGTAATTTAATGCTTCAGCAGCGCTTTAGTCAAACTCCTGGAGGCTGATGAAAAAAGAGACCTTATGGAATTACAAACTTCCCCTTGAAAAATCATGATTTTTTTTTCCAAAAGCCATATAATGTTTATTTTAATGTTTCTGACATTTAAATACAGATAAGTGCTAGCAAAAAAACATTTATAGTTTGTAAAATATACACTGATGTCTATGGAAGTGGCAATAATTCTTTCAAATATAATTTGACGACGTGTTTTATTGATATCCGTTATTCACAAAATGAATAGTGCCCCATTGTTGCTGCCTTTTGGTGAATTTCTTAGTTTTGAAGCTAAAATATGTCACACAGCCTAGGCGATTCATGCAGAACCATAGATTTTTCACATGCGGGTGGTTAAGGGGATCCGTCCAAAATTTTTAGCCTTCTGTTAAAATGACTTTTAGTGATCGACCGGACTCAGCGTACGCTAGGTAGTAAAGTATAGACTTCACTACCTAGCAGGACTTCAAAGAACAGCCCCTGATTCACAAAATGCACTATACAACGTCGAGATAAGGTGCAGTTCACCTTGTGGTGTTCGCAAGGCAATTTGTTTGTTTCTATAAGCTACAAAATATGTGAAAGATTGAATTGATGCAGGACTTGTATTCGTAATGTTCGGAAATAGCAACAAATGCTTAATGTATGTTCTCGCTTTGGTAATTCAAAAGTATATCGAATATGATGACATTGCAGTAATTTTTACAGAGAAAGCTAAAGTAAAGTTTTATTATAAATAATAATAGTCATTTTTATTTGGGGGTTAGTTTTTTCCACATGAAACACAAACAGTTCATGAGTCACTGGCATGATGCAAATTAATGGATAACTGATATAAAGGGTCAGGTTTAGGGCTGGCAAAATTCCTATCGATCTGGCATTTGCCTCTAACCATTTACCTCAATCCCACGATGCCTACTCACATTGGGTTTGTTTTAGGACCAGCAAAAGTGTCATTTATACTTAATGGTCCAACATAATGGAGTTTTCTGAGAATTTCAGCTGGTATTATTGCATATTTTGATAAGTTCAATCCTCACAGTATGGGTTGTTAATACTGAAACTCTATACTTGCCACTTGAGGCATGCACAACCTGTCACAACAACAGTTGGATTTAGTCTTGTGTTTCTGAGTGGTTGTTTGTCAGTTTGTGTTGTTGTTTTGCTGTTCATTACTTTACATTAACAAAAATGTGTCAGTACATGAATAATTTCCAATCAAACAATCCACATTTTTGTGTTCATTTTCTCCAGAGCAAAAATATGAATCTGGGATTTCAGCTAAAAGCTTGCCATGCTTCCATTTCGATTACTTTGACAAGCAAGAGACTTTTCTCCTCTCAGAAGATAGATTTCTATTCTCTCTTTGAGGCACTTGTCATTTTCTTTTGCACTCGTTTCCTCTAGACAGATGTCTCTCTTGTTCTGCCCAACGTAATTTGCATTTGAATGGGGCTGCATTCAGTGTGGTACAATAAAAACCTCACAGAGAAGAAATGGAGTTGTTTTGATCAGAGTTCAGAGTGTCGGTTTTTCCCTAACTACCACCAAGACACTTTCAGCCACATACATATTCTCTTCTCCTCCATACTCTCACCTGACAGAGATGTCTGTACATGCTTTCATTATTCCACCACAGCCACTTTCTGCTTGAAGAAAACATTGCTCAAGTTCTCTCAGGAGAGTGAGAGATGTTTTTAGGTGTGCTGTCTCACATCGAAAGTTCAGTATCTTCACACTTCCCGTACACCTTTCGGCCTGTCGCTCATCCAGGTACGGACAGGCTAATGCAGCAGTTCCACTCAACCAGAAGATGTCATGCACATGATGCTGAATTGTAAAGATTATTAAGAAAGTAACTCATTTGGGATCCTCAGTGTCTCTGTGTGGTTATTGTTCCCTGTGGAGTTCACATAGATGCTCCGCTGTCTCATTAGACCAACTCTCTTTTTTCACTGAGAGTGTCTGGCAGGCCTGGGACTGAGAAACCATCAGAATAAACCTGTCATGGGTAATTAGACTGGTACACATGCACACTGCTTATGATCTATTGTGTTATTTTGATCATTTCTTCAGTCTGTTCTTATCTAATCTGTGAGTTGGGTAGATACTCCTCTGGTCATCAGTCTTCTGTCAATGACAAGCTGTTTTTTTTTGTCAGAATGGCACCCATGCTAAATTTTAGGGCAGTGAATATTCCTTTCTGTACTGACAGTATTCTCGTACTGTACTGTACTGTACTGTACTGTACTGGGAGCTTGAAATAACATACCTGAAATAGTCACTTTAAATTTGCATTAGTGTAAGGCTGAATCCAGAGGTGCTCATAATACTGGTCACAGCATCATCAAAAATTTATGTTACAGAATGCTCCAAATGTTTGATAAAAGAATTGGAATTTAAGTCATCTTTGATTTCAAGTAACAGACGGGGTCATGAGATTGTGCCAATTGAACTGTTTGCGTGTGTGTGTGTGTGTGTGTGTGTGTACTTGCCATATTTTGGGGACAGATTTTTACCCTGAAGTGAGCTAAATCTGACAAACCAAATTTGGGGAATGTCCTAAATTTTACTAAATTTAAGTCATCTTTGATTTCAAGTAACAGACGGGGTCATGAGATTGTGCCAATTGAACTGTTTGCGTGTGTGTGTGTGTGTGTGTGTGTGTGTGTGTGTGTGTGTGTGTGTGTGTGTACTTGCCATATTTTGGGGACAGATTTTTACCCTGAAGTGAGCTAAATCTGACAAACCAAATTTGGGGAATGTCCTAAATTTTTACCAACAATATAATTATTTTTTTTTAAAAATTCAAGTTTTCTGTTAGGATTAGGGTGTGGGGAGGGTTAGGTTATAGTATTTATAACTAGCTCTATATGGGGAGGGGTGTCCGAATGTCCTCATAACGATAGTAATACCAGTAATTTTTTAATCATACAGAATGATGTTTTTTGAAAATGTAAAAATGCATAAAGTTTTTCTGTGATGGGTAGGTTTAGGGTTATGGATAAAATAACATTTCATGAGTCCTCATATTTAAAATAGCTTTAAAAACATACTAAGCAATGTTTTATTAAAAATGTAAAAATGAGAATGTTTTCTGTGATGGGTAGGTTTAGAGTTAGGGGTTGTGTAGGGGGATAGAATGTACAGTTTGTACAGTATAAAAACCGTTACGCCTATGGAATGTCCTCACTTTGATAGCAAAACAAACCTGTGTGTGTGTGTGTGTGTGTGTGTGTGTGTGTGTGTGTGTGTGTGTGCGTGCAGAGGCTTCCACCTGCTGGCTTGCATTTTTTGGAGGCACTGCTCCCTTGAAAGTTAGATTGCATATAGCAGATCACTTCGGATGACTAAGGAGGGAGGGGAGCAAGTGTTTTTTGATTATGGATGCTGGCAGAATTTCAATATAGACTTTCCATTAAAAATATACAATATCTAGAGAGACACTCGATTATACTCTCATTTTCATTTCTGCTGATGTTTGGTTATTGCAAGCACTGAAAGCAGGGTCCAGAATGAACTTTGTCAAAAATAATTCTTACCATGCATACTTGCTGTAAATTTATTATTTCTTTTATTATTATTATTCATTTACTTTATTTATTTTATGCTCTGCAGCTACAAAAAGGGTGAGACATCAAATATCAGTAACACTTTGTTCTGTTCCCATCACAGTAATAGGAATAGGTGGACTTGGTAACAGCTGTGTGTGATGGTACTCTGTGCAGTTTCTTCGCTGAGAGGCTTCGCCTCAGGATAAATGTCTAGTTTTGACTCAGTGTCTTTTCAGTTATGTATCATATTCTGATGTGGAATATTGAAGTTTAAAATAGTTAAAAATGCATAAAAAGAAAAATGACATCTAAATAAAAGGTTATAATTAAATGAATAAAGTTCAGTGAAGTAAACGTTCAGCACAGCAGGCTGCTTAATTAGAGACTGCACATGTTAACAGTATAGATTTGAAATGCACAAGCATTGAGTTGCATTGGTTAACTCTTGATTTATCTTTTCCCAGATTACCCTCACAAGTATGGAGCAGAAGGTGGCTGTGCAGATCACTCTGTATTTGAGAGGATGAAGAAATACCAGGCATCTGCAGTGGAGGAGCCCACCCAGGTCAGCGCCAACATACCTTTATATAACTCAGCTGAACACCACTGATATCACCAGCTAGCACCACGATTCTGATCTCACAATACAAACAAACAAACATAGAAACCCCGACACACAGGGAGATCTGGAACATTTCCTCTTTCCCATGATTCTGAAGTTTAGATTTCAGTTTGATACCTTGCCAGAATACACCAGAGAAAGACTAAATATTGATTTGAAATAAATGATTCTCTATATCTCTGTGCCCAAAAAATGTCTTTCTTCTCAGTTAAGTTCTTATGTGTCCTGCCGTTTTCTCAGCAGCATACAAACCACGTCATTGATGAAGAGATGGCTGATGGGCCGGTGATCTTGAGGAAACGTCGTGCAGCACAGCCAGAGAAAAATACCTGTCAGCTCTTCATCCAGACAGATCACCTCTTTTTCAAATACTATGGCACCAGGGAGGCTGTGATCGCACAGGTACACCTAAAGCACAGGTGTCTTAATGGCAAATTGTGCCTGCTGTGTTTTATATTACACATTTATAAGGTTGTTCTTTTGGGTTATGCAGATTTCCAGTCACGTGAAGGCCATTGACTCCATCTATCAAAGCACGGATTTTCAGGGCATCCGCAATATCAGCTTCATGGTGAAGAGAATCAAGGTGAGTGTGTTTCTCTCTTCACTGTTATCTTCATTTTTTTCTCCCTCTACATGAGATGTGGTGCACTCTATTATGTGAATGTCATTTCCTATTGGAATTGTAATATGCATATGTAGTTAATGTAAGAATGTCCAGTTCTTGACATATTTAATCTTTGAACTTTAAACAGGATATTCTTCTTCTTATCCATCATGATTACCTTGAATACTAGTTACATATTGACCGACCTGTCTTAAGATGTTACAGTTGTACAGAGGGGTTACAAATCTCACTCAGTATTGACCAGATGTCAATAAAAGCTTGTCAGTCCATGTACTGCAGCTCTTTTTAGTCCTGGGCTATTGCTCTACAATTAACTCTTTTGCTGCTAAAAGGGTTAGTTCACCCAAAAATGAAATTTCTGTCATTAAGTACTCACCCTCATGTCGTTCCAAACCCGTAAGACCTTTGTTCATCTTGGGAACACAAATTAAGATATTTTTGATGAAATCCGAGGATTTCTGAACCACACATAGGCAGCAACGTCATTCCACCTTTTGAGGTCCAGAAAGGTATTAAGACATCATTAAAATAGTCCATGTGATTAAAGTGGTTCAACCTTAATGTTATGAAGCGACGAGAATACTTTTTGTGCTCAAAAACAAAACAAAAATAATGACTTTATTCAACCATTTGAACTGTTGTCATACGCAGTTGACATAGTGAACGCAGTGCAGTGTTTTTGTGTTCTACGTCAGAACGCCGACTCAGTATTGGCCAGCTCCTGCATCAGCATCACACGCATGTGTCGTGCTGCTCACGTGAACAGCGTCGGCCAATACTAAGCCGGCGTTCGGACAGAAGTGGGTTTTTTGAGGCACAAAAGCAAAATTTAACTTGACAGTGTTTTAACGCAACATTCTTGAATGTGACAACCATCTAACACTTTTACATAAAAAAAAAAATGAAAAAACACAAAGGAGGACACAAAATGTTAGATCCATCCTAGATCTCATGCAGATTGTATAAATAATACCCAACTTTAGTATTAAACTGAAGTCTGTTTGTGTTTCTATTTTAGATCAACACTACCACAGATGAGACGGATCGCTCTAACCCTTTCCGATTTGCCAACATCGGTGTTGAGAAATTTCTAGAGCTCAACTCGGAGCAGAATCACGATGACTACTGCCTAGCCTACGTCTTCACAGATAGAGACTTTGATGATGGTGTCTTGGGTCTGGCCTGGGTCGGGGCTCCTTCAGGTATGATCGGAGCTGCACATACAGGGTCTCCTGTATAATTTATAGCTGGAGAGGTTTTCTGTGTGTGTGAGTGAGCTAGTGTCTGCTAATTAGAAATGAAATCAGCATGCATGTTTGGAGATGAGGCAGAGGAGGCAGGGCTGAAGACCTGCAAATCAGGCATGATGTTAATGAGTATCAATGCTAATGCTTGAATATGGGACTGGTCATGTCGTCTCAACCTGACGATAAATCTATCAATGAAAGTCCTCACACTGTGTGTGTGTACACGACTACATGTGTTTACTCTGCTATACTTTGGGGCCCTAATTGTCCCCAGAATTTAGTTAAAGGGTTAGTTCACCCAAAAATTTTGACATCATTTACTCACCTTCAAGTTGTTCCAAACCTGTATGAATTTCTTTCTTCTGCTGAACACAAAGGAAGATATTTTTAATGATGACAGAATTTTCATTTTTGGGTGAATTATCCCTTTAAATGTGTCCTTTGGGAACATCTGCAGTTTAAATACTGATTAAATAATATAATAAAAATAAATAGTATTATTTAAATTAATTACAATCATAATGAATTGCATGTAAAATAATTTAAAAAAATAATTAAATACTGTAAAAAAAAAAAAAATATATATATATATATATATATAATTTTTTTTTTTTTTTTTTTTTTTACTTTTTTGTAGTTACATAAACTGCATTAGTCTCAAGGTAAAGAGAAGTTGAGACAAGGGCAGAGCGACATCCATGTTTTGCATACAGAATAGATCCATAAAGCTAAACACAACTTGCCTTTCAGCTCTGCCTGATAAAAACCCTATTAGTGTTTTCACATATTTGCCTTTCTTTAACACAAAGTTGCACACCTTGAAAGTGAGAGATTCTTTTCTTCACCTTTAATTTGTGTTCGTTTCTATTCATGTATTCATGTTGCTAGGGAGGTGTGCATCCCTCTCACCTCTTTGGCTCATTCAAATTGTGAGATCACTCTGAGCACTTCAGTTCAGTTTTCTGCCTGTTGTACAGACACTCACTATTAGACAAATGCACAGCTTGTTGCATAAACACAGTTTCTGGTTAATTTATTACAAAGTTTTGTATTGATTTATGTTGTCTTGTTTAAAGGACTTGAAGACTTATTAAGATTCATAAACTATTGTAAGGCAGTTGAGTCCTCATTAGGGCAATTGAGTTTTTCACCAGATGGCACTGAATGCTTATGCATATTTAGGTTTTTAGTTCACGATACAGATATTTTTGAGCATAAATCAAGCTCATATCTACATAACTTTTTTTTTTTCAATGTCACTTTGAAAATAAAATATCCCAGAGAACAACAAGGTCTGTAATTCAACAAAAAGGGAGAATTAAGTCTTTTTTTTTGCACTTAAAGTAAAAAGCTTTCTAAAATACTACATTTACACTTTAACACTGTTCTTGAGGGGAAACACACACTCAAATACTCAAAAAAAAAAAAAAAAAAAAAAAAATCCCGTCAATCAATAAAGGTAAATTAGCATTGTTTAAGTCTGCTACTTTGATCTCACTCAGGCTAATCACCAGGGACAACAGCAATTGCTGTCTTGCTGAACCACTCAGCTGAGTGAACAAACTTATCAGCATACATGTTGGTATGCATGTGTGTTTGTATCATTATTCAGGGAACATTAATTAATTCACACATGCTTACAATTTGATGCTGTTAAACTATGCTTATAGTGTATTTTGTATAGTTGTATTTGTCATTATAAACGTTGGTTTGAGATGACAAATTTCAAAAATATGTGACTCTTGGCATAAAGATTCTCAATGTGAGATGTGTAGCCCACCTAGCATGTGCATTACTACACTGTACTACTTCAGCCAGTACACTGTTTTCTTTAGCCAAATTTGAACAGAAGGTGTGTAGGAGTACTTTCACACAGAACATTTTTACAGGTATTAGTGGCACGTCTTTGCCCTCTGTCTATGTGTATGCTACGCTGGTCGTTTGTATTTGATGCTATTTGCTGCCTTTGTGGGCATCTGAGTCACAGCTACAGTGAGATCACTTCATTTCTGCACTTCTCAGTGTTGACTATTTAATCAAATTTAAACACCAGTGTCACCAAAGAATATTTTGCAAACATTTCCCCCCATCTTCCATTGGTTGGACAAACAGATCCCCAAGTCTCATCCCCAAACTCACACCATTGGTTGAGCCAGTGTTGCTGTCCCAGGATGGTTGCGATACTCAAACAAACAGAACAGCAGGTTGACAGAGCCACAGTGTTTATACTATAGCTATAATATAGCTATCTCTGCATTTTAAATTAGGATAGAAGTGTGACTTTCAAAAATTACCACTTTAATTACATTCACTTGAACATCTGATGGTCTTGGGATACTTGTATAAATTATTTATTCATGTTTATGAGTAAAGCAAAAGCGTGCTCCTTAACGAATTCACCACTTAAGGATGCTGAGGATACTGGTATCATCATTTATCATAGTTTTTATAAATTTTTTTTTTTTTTTTTTTTTTTTTTTTTAATTTATCATTTCATTTAAATTTTATTTAATTAATGCTTCTCTTATGTGTGGTTTCAGGCAGCTCTGGTGGGATCTGTGAGAAGAATAAACAGTACTCTGATGGAAAGAGGAAGTCTCTGAACACTGGCATCATCACAGTGCAAAACTACGCTTCACACGTTCCCCCTAAAGTCTCCCACATCACCTTCGCTCACGAGGTCGGACATAACTTCGGCTCTCCGGTGAGTCCTTCTCACTTCATGTGCAGCATCCTAGACAGATTAGCAGTAGACTACACACCTCAGCTGAATCCTTTATTAATGCCTTTGAGGCCTTTAAACTGTCAGAATGATCTAGACAGACTGTTATAATATCCTGACCTAGTATTTGCTCAATCCTCTGTAGCTCATTTCAGTAAGCAATTGCCAAGAACTGGCCCATGGCCCATTGAAAAATAGTGTTGGATATTTTCAGTCTAGTTTTTTTATTAGCTGCAGGCCAATTAAGATGTTTCTTGCTTCTGCCAAATACATGTAGTTCAGCTGTGAAGAGAATATTTTTAGAATAATGATATTTAGTTACCTTTATAAAGCACTTTTCTCACACTCAAAGTTTTTTAAAGTGAATGTAAGGGATATTTGCTACCGCCACTAATGTGCAGCATCTTCAGTGCCTGGATGAAGCAGCAGAAGCTATCACTGATGGGGAAAAAAAAAAAAAAACTCAAACCAACCTAAACCTGGTTTTCTGGTTTTTAGCTGCTCTCCCAGCCTGGTCAGGCTGTCCAGCTAAATATATGCTTGGCCAGGCTGGGAAACCAATCAGACCAGCTGAAGAACAGCTTTTCAGGTTTCAGGTTTTCAGCAGGAATAGGATGCCAACCTGTGTACATGGGGAATATTACAGTGCCAAAATTGGAGAATTTGGCGTTTTAATGATAAAAGAGATACAAGCATACTCTTTTCAAGGAGCACCCTGAGATTTTTAATGATCACACAGAATCAAGACTTCATCTTTTTTTCAAGCATCTTTTTTTACAGTATATTGTCCCATCCCCATTATGTTGCAATAGGGCCTCGACAGATTGCAGGATGAGCACCCCCTGCTGGCCTTTAGTAACACTTCCAAAAGCAACCTTAGTATTTATTTTTCATTCTTGTACTGACCAAGTTTCCAATTCCAACCCTTCTTGGCTTCAGTGGCAAGCACTGCAGGGATAGTGAATTTTTCAAGTGTGTTTGTAAGCTTGTTGCTGATTATGCTTGTCTCTCTTTCTCTGTCTTCCAGCATGACTCAGGAATTGATTGCACTCCAGGAGAAGCTAAGGTTCAGGACCAGAAAGAAAGAGGCAACTACATCATGTATGCCAGAGCCACATCGGGAGACAAGTTCAACAACAACAAGTTCTCTATCTGCAGCATTCGCAACATCAGCCAGGTGCTGGATAAGAAGAGATCCTCCTGCTTTGTCGGTGAGATTTTAACCTCCTACAAGAAAATGGTGCATGGTAGTATTTAAGGCTCAGGGCTGGTAACCATGAGTGAGCCATGAGATATCACGGTGATATACTCAAATGAGGCACTCAAACTGAGATTGCTTTAGTAGGATTGTCACTGTAATGAGCTCATGGTGCTGTTCTGTAGCAACCTTACATCGAAGTCACAAAAGTCATAATCATGCGGCAATAATAAAACAAATACTTACAGTATTTTTTCTGTCTCCCTTTCTCTCTCTCTTACTGTCTTGTTCTTTTCCAGAATCTGGACAGCCCATCTGTGGTAATGGTATGGTTGAGGCTAATGAACAGTGTGACTGTGGCTATAGCGATCAATGCAAGGACACATGCTGCTATGATGCCAATGCGAAAGATGAGCTGAAGTGTAAACTAAAGCCAAACGCTCTATGCAGGTGCGTAAGAAGAACCTTAACAGTCTGCTATAACCAGTGTTGTTATTCTTATTTTAAACTAAAACTATTAAAAATCATTTTTCGTTAATTGAAATAAACCTGAAATGATATAAAATATAAATATTAGATGAAAAATTAGTAATGTTGCCGTGGCAATTAACTGAAATGAACAAGTTTAAGTACTATAATTACTAAAACTGAAATAAAAATTAAACTAAATATAAATATAACAATTGACAAAACAAAATGACTTAAACTTAACTAAAAAAATTAACTAAAATTAAAATGAAACCTGAAAATAAAAAATACAAGCTAATGCATAATATTAATACATACTATAATAGTACATAAATAATACTAAAATAACACTGGCTTTAACATCACAACATACTGTATGTTCATTAGAATCTTTTATCCTTAGATCAGTTTTTGCTTAACAGAAGTTCTTTAAGGTGTCATATAGACTGTAGTTTATCTGAAATGTCTTCTTTGCAACACCTTTACTATAACCTCTGGTCTTAACTTGCATTACGTAACACCAGAGGTTAAGGTTGCATTAACTATACTGTATCATTAGCAGTAATTTGTTATAAACACATTTTTCATTAAGTGCAATAAAGCATTCATTTCTCAAAACTTTTCTCTTGCAGTCCCAGTCAGGGTCCATGCTGCACATCGCAGTGTACCTTTAAGGGCAGTGATGTGAAGTGTAGGGATGAATCTGAATGTGCTCTTGAGGGCAAGTGCAATGGAAACACCGCCCAATGCCCCACCTCAACGCCCAAAGCAAACTTGACATCCTGCCACTCAAATACCCAAGTCTGCATTAATGGGGTAAGTTCTGCATTATGACCTGTGTGCTCGTTTTGCACAGTACCTGTAGAATGATTTAACCCCTTTGGACGTTAATGTTTTGTTGTTTACAGCACTGAATCACTGACAATGCTCTAAAAAGTCAAGAATTGAATGTCAAAGTGAAAACAGATTTTGGGTTTAATATCTAAAATACAATTTGACCAATTTGTTTTCACCTTGGCATTAAAGAATATTTTTGTGTTGGCCCAAATGAAATCCTTTGTTTCAGTGTTAATACACATGAAGACTTAATATTTCTTACAGTCTCTGTATATGTGCATTTGTGTGTGTAATATGTGTCTTTGTTTTGAAGACATTTTGTCTGAATTTCTTTCTCTTTTAGGGTTGCTCTGGCTCAATCTGTCAGAAGCATCATCTAGAAGTTTGCACTTGTATCACTGAGGAGGGGAAAGACGAAACAGAGCTGTGTCATGTGTGCTGTATGGAGAAGGGTGAGAAACGCATGCCATCACTGACAACTTTCTCAAAAATGCAATCCAGAACCCAACAAATATCCAGCACCTAACATGTAGCTTTTTTAACATTGTCATTAAAACATTTTTGAACAATTTCCTCAATTTCCTAAATTAATTGCACAGATTCTCTGTTGTTGTCTTTGTAGGTCAGCCCAACACTTGCAGCAGCACTAGCTCAGATAGATGGGCTAAGTACTTTGAAAGAAAGGTCATCACGTTACAGCCTGGCTCTCCTTGTAATGACTTCAAAGGCTACTGTGATGTCTTTATGAGGTGTAGGCTGGTGGATGCTGATGGCCCTCTGGCAAGGCTTAAGAAGGCTATCTTTAACCCTGAGCTTTATACAAGCATCGCACAGTGGATAGTGGCAAGTGTTTCAATTATGTAATCCCTATATATATAAATACTCTTGTTCCCTTCATTTGTTTGTGGGTTTAATCACTATAAACGACATGAGAAGTGATATTTTGCTGTCCAGTATTATTTGTCTCTTTCAGTGTTGATCTCATGTTGAATATTTGTGTTTTAGAAGCACTGGTGGGCGGTTCTCTTAATGGGCATTGCTCTCATCATGCTGATGGCTGGATTTATCAAGATCTGCAGTGTGCACACACCTAGCAGCAACCCTAAATTACCCCCACCCAAACCACTGCCAGGTAATGTACCCCTTTCTAAATGACCACCATATACCCCAAATTACCTCAGACTTTCTCCTACCAAACTACAACCAGGAATATGTCCCAGATGCCCACAAACTACAGCCATCCACCAATTCCCCTTTCATGCACATCGGTGGATGCAGTGGTGATCTGTGTATAAGAAGGTCATAACTCTATGTGTGGTCAGCCAGATCAAATACAGGACAGGGTCAGAACATCTTTCACAGACTGTTTTACTCTTCTGAACTACCCCTATTATGCTTTTTCGGATATTACTTTCATGTAATGTGTAATAAAGCTGTTTGTGAATGTAAAAGGTCTGCAAAGTTTCAAAGATCAAAGTGCATGTTAAATGGAGCTATTGTCTCCCCAAAAAAAAAAAAAGAACTGATTCTGAACTGCCTGAAAAGAGTAGTCAGTAATTCCAGTCATTCTTCCTTCTTGAACTTGCGTAGGTTTGTAACAAATTTGCGTAATTCCAGCCTATGGTCTTCATTGGCTGCTTGCAAACAACGTCTACTTTGACCTGCCCTCAAACACTGTAATGCAAATCTGCTAGTCATGCACTGCCAAAGGATGAGGACTCAGGCTCGAATTGATATGGTAAAACCAACGGCATTGTTACTGTTCATATCACAGTGGATAAAAATTCTGAGAATTCTATCGTATAGGCGTTTCATTTTGGGAGCCTGAAACCGCTATTTTTTTTTTTTTTTTTAAACCAGGTCCCAGAGTGGATAAATCTGAAAACGACACCCTTGCGTTTTCGTGTGTACAGCCAAACCGTATATTTTGTGAAACGATGGTGTCATCACCCCACGTCTCAACCCTAGTCAGGCACTGCTACGTCACGTAACAGCAATAACAACAACAATAGCGGACTACATGCTTGTGTTCGTGCCGCAGAAGCTACCGAGCCTATTAGCTTTACTAAAATAAAACTTTATTTCTAAACTTTACTAACGTTTGCACAGTGCGCAAGGTTTATGCGCATGCTCTAAGTCTTATTCTCCGTTTTTAGTGTATCTCTGTGGCAGAATTACAGTGCCACATACTGATCTGGCATGTACAACTACATCGTTTTCAGTCGGTTTCAGTGGTTTTGTGTGTACTCAGATATTTCTTGAGACGAGGGGGGAAAAAAGATCGGATAGGGAAAGCTCTGGCTTCGTGTGGATGTAGCCTTAGAGAGACCGAATTCTTATTGAACTGTAGGAGACCTTCAAAACAAAATTAGGAACATTTAAAATAACATAATAGCAAGCACTTAAAAAAAACATGAAATTAGATTTTTTGTGTCTGTTAGCTCATCTGTATATTACTGTATACAGATGAGTATATATATTGAGTGTATATATATTTTATATGTATATATAATTCACTTTTAGCAGATACATGCACTTAAAATGCATCTCTTCCAAGAAAAAGAGATCAGAACTGATTTTTCTCCAATTAAATGCTCTCTAGAATGAGAATGTTCCTCCCCTTATACCACATCCACCTGCAGCCAACTTTTCAGTTAATAGCAGAGTGTCTCACCAGAAGTGATTGAAATGACCTCTCTCTGACCCTCTACCAAATACTACACATAGACTTTCAAAGTATACTTCATTTCATAGCGTGCACAAACACAGGCGCTCAACACGTATATTTGAAAGTTTCATCCTTGTCCAGTGTCTGTTATTCCTTTCTTCCAGAAGTTATGACTAATAAAAATGTCTTAGTACTTTAAACTAGAGTTGTGGGTATCTCTTAATCCCCTCACACAAGCATTCGTCAACACTGCCGCCTGTTGTCATTGTCGTCTTCAGTAGTTTGCTGTTGTTCAGTCTCATCCATTTCTGTATCAGATGTAATACAATGGACAAACTAGTCCAAAAAAGAAAAACCCCAAGCCGCATAGCCACATACTATGCTGATGTTAAGTGCACTGTATGCATAAAACCTGAAGTATACTTTGTTTTAATCCAGACTACAACCTTAAATGATCACACAAACAAAATTCCCACATCCATTCTTTAATAGAAAAACTGCAGAATTATTGCAGAAGACCTGTGTATAAAGATAAGTATAAAAAGACAAATAACTCAGAGTATTTTTACTCTACCCTAGCCAGAAAAGCACATTTATTATAGTGATGGACTCTGAAAGACCAGGTCATGTCTCCGGTGTTTAAGAGTTCTTTAACCCCTGCAGGTTGGGTGATTAATCATCATACCTTTGTGTTATTCTCTAGGCACACTGAGGAGAAGTAGACCCCAGCATCAAGCTGCACAGACTCAGCCACAGCGCCAGCGCCAACAGAGAGAGAACTATCAGATGGGCCAGATGCGACGCTGAATAAGCCTTCTCATTGCCTTGGTTCTTCCTAGTGCCTACAGTGGGAAACACTTCAGTCCAAAGAGTTACCTGAATCAATCAATGAGCCCCAACTACAAACTAAGAAACTAGCAAAACTAAAATGGACTTCAAAGGACTATGCTTAAGAAAACAACCGTTTAAAGAGTAAGAAACCACAGCTCTGGGAACCAGCAAAGCTTTTGTTGCATAGCTCAGAGAAAAAAATCAAAAGCCAGTGATGAGCAAGAGGACAGAATCAATGATTTTTGTTCTTTATTTTTTTCTGCTTTTCATTATCTTTATCAAGTTATTAAAACCATTGTTCTCTCCACTAAAGTTTTCCCCCCTTTTTTGCCTTTTTTATCTTTTTTTTATCATTATTTTTTGGAATTGCCACCCTCCTGTGGAGATGAGCATGATTTTTCTGCCAATCATTGACGGCTGAGAGACTCCTTTTCCAATGTATAATTAAGATGTTTTTAAAATGCAAGCAAAGGATTAAAAAGCTTTTATTTCTGAAGCTTTCTCATTGTTTCCTGCCTGCAATTGTACAGAAATCACAAAATACATTTGGTTTTTTTCAGTTGTGTCATTTTTATTCTGTTGAAGAGTGATAATTAAAGATGTTTAATTGACACTCAGGATTTAATAAGAAATAACAGCACAGAGAGTTTCTATTGGTGGAGTTTACCAGATTCACTTTGCTGAAAGTGACATGCATTTGAGCAAAGCATTTTCACCTGCTTGAGTTGCTTAACCTCCAGTTGATAACCACTAAAGAACTGCAGTTCTTCATTCCACGTGGGTGAGGGAGGTAATGAGAGGGAGGATGTTTAAACAAAGATTGTAAGTGTCCTGATCTTTTTAAGAGTCACTGTTATTTTATGTTCATCCAGTAACACAATGATCCTTCTGATACACAGTGAATGATATTGTACACTGAAGACAAGACAGACTCGAGAATATAAGCACAGCAACATCAGGAAAGATTTGGTTTTTTAATACATACAATACAAGGTTTTTCTTTTGCAATAAGATGAAAGTGTGGACAGTTACACACGAGTAAATCTCAGTGGTGTACATTAGTGAAAGGATGAGAGAGATGATAGAAGCAAGCTGTGGAGCCTTTAGAGTGTTTTTACACACCAATCAATATTTATACAAAGAAACTTTTATCAATTTTCAGTCATTAACTGAAAAAAGAAAAGATCCAGACTAGCAGCCTATATAATCAATATATATGCCTTGTGTTGCCTATAGTGTATCTAAACCAGCCCTGCTAATTATTTTCAACACAATAACACCACTGACACTGCAGTCCAACACCTTTTTTTTTTTTTTAAAGAGATCCTTCCATTCTCTCTAAATGTGATTTTGATTTTCTTTTGTGTGCAACTCTTGCAAAGACAGAGGGTTACAAACAAATCATGCATTACAAATGTCTTTTTCAAAGGTTTTTGTCTGTGTGTGTGTATAACAGTTTGTTTCAGTTTGTTGAATGGGATCCTATTAGTGTGACTGAGAGTCCAATGTTTCTAAAGTCTGTCTTCTCAAATAACCTTGCATCCTTTAAGGGCATGCATTTAAAATATGGATGATTTGCTTGTTTCATGGAGATGAGCATTCCTGGCTATCAGACCTCCTTTAGATCTAAATCATCATCGTGTTTCCGTATGTCTCTTTAAATGTTAATGGGAAAGGGGTTTTTAGTGAGCTTGACTTAACTGCTCTGACTGCAATTGGTTTCAAAGTAATTAATAAATTTCTATGTTGTTCTGTGGTAAATGGGTTTGGTTGAATTTAAAAGGGGATTTGGCCTAGAATTTTTTTTTTTTTTTTTTTTTTTTAAAATATATAAATTTTTGCTTGTATTGCTTTAAGTTTATAAATAATGTGCACTGATATGTAAGCATGGTGTGTGGACAGAATATGAAAAACAAGATGGAGAAAATGTCTAATACTACTGTTTCATTTTAATGTCCGCTGTGTTTTATACAGTATCTTTTCTTTTTTTTGCTTTATTTGTAGTTTTTTTTTTTTTTTTTTTTTGTAGTTTTTTTCTCTTTACGCTCACTTTTGAAAATTTTTACTAAGTACTTTGCAAAAAGTATTGTGCAACAAAATGTAATTTTTGAAGTACTTGAAATGCATTAATAAAATAGTCTTGATCAGAAGCTTCTTTAACTATCTGGTAATATATATTCATGTGTTGAAGTAAACCATATTAATTGCCTGTATTCTCTGCAAATCTACACTAGTTCATGGTTTTTAAATTGTTTTTTTTTTTTTGTGTATAAAAATATATTTCAAAAGAACAGCTGATGAAGTCTTCAACAAGCCATTACAGTCATGCGTCATCCATTCACGTTAAATTTGAATTGAGTCGCACCTTTCGCAAATTATTTTCTCATAAACTAAAAGTTTTGTTAATTACCCACACTCTTGCTGCTCAACTCATACATTTCCATACAATGAAAAATAAATAATCACTTGCTCTCAAGTTCAGTTGCAATTTTACAGAGGGGGTATATCCTTTAAGTGTCTACTTTTTACTTAATCCAAAGATGGACTGGCTAGAAATTGTACTCTAAATGAGAAAAAAAAAAACTAATATGGCTAAAAATATTTCAGGATGTGTGATAACTAGAAGAAAGCATCTATATCGTAATGCCATAGAAATGACTTGAAAGTGGTCCAGTCATAAATCTTCCCCAATGTTAGGTTAGGATTTGAACCAGGGTACTTTTCACTCTAAATAAACAGCTGTCATGTGGTCATGTTTCATCTCATACCAAAATAAATAAACGTGCATGATGCACCTGATGTAACTTCCCTATTTTTTATGGGGTGTTATCATGAGGGGGTTTTATGAACAATTCGTTCATACATATTCAGACAATTGAAAACACACTGAGCACAAGCACACACCACATACAGTACTTAAACATATTTTATTACAGGCTGTTTACACTGAAGATATCTACAGCACACAAATGCACAGATGATGTTTTCTTAAAGTTAAAGAATGTAGTTGCCGCAGAAACTCAAGGCCTTCAAATATCCTTAAAGGAATCCTGACTTTTATAAATTATATGAAATGGGACAATGTTCACTCAGGTGTGGGGAGACTGATAAGAGTCAGTCAGAAATGTATATCCAATCCTATAATGCCACCAAGCCCAAGGAGCCGCCTGATTCAAATAGTTGGGAAATTAAATTAAAAAAGACAGAGATATCAGCTCTTAACCGTGTTCAAGTGCTATATCAGGTACCAAGTAAGTTGTTACACTTCTGCAGTTGTTGCTATTACTCATGGGTCAAATTCAGGGTTGCCAGGTCTGCACAACAAAACCTGCCCAACTGCTAATCAAAATAAATGTAAAAGTAGCCCAATTCCACAGGAAAACCACGAACTTGGCAACACCACAGGCTCTTAAAAGGGTTAGTTCACCCAAAAATGAAAATTCTGTCATTAATTACTCGCGTCATTCCACACCCGTAAGACCTTCGTTAATCTTTGGAACACAAATTCAATTATTTTTTGATGAAGTCTGAGAGTCTCTCCATAACAAAATAACGACTTTATGACAGTATCTACTGATGGGCGATTTCAAAACACTGCTTCATCATGAAGCTTTGAAGCTTTACAAATCTTTTGTTTCGAATCAGTGGTTCGGCGCACCAAAGTCACGTGATTTCAGTAAACGAGGCTTCGTTACGTGATTAGTGTTTCGAAATTTCAATGGTTCACCACTGGGGGGCGTGACAGTTTGATACACGCTCCGAACCACTGATTTGAAACAAAAGATTCGTAAAGCTTCATGAAGCAGTGTTTTGAAATCACCCATCACTAGATAGTCATAAAGTCGTTATTTTTTTATTTTTTTTTTTTGGCTCACAAAAAGTACTCTCATCGCTTCATAACATTAAGGTTGAACCACCGTAGTCACGTGAACTGTTTTACATATGTTTTTAGTAGCTTTCTGGGCATTGAAAGTGTTAATTGTCTTGCTGTCAGTGGAGGCCTCACTGAGCCATCGGATTTTATGAAAAATCGTAATTTGTGTTCCGAAGATGAACGAAGGTCTTACGGGTGTGGAACAACATGAGGGTGAGTAATTAATGACAGAATTTTCATTTTTGGGTGAACTAACCCTTTAAAATAATCTGAACGAAGCAAAATATCAACGGCAAAATAGAGAGAGCGCGGGTGCTTTTCCAGCCAATAAAAAACGCTCTCTGTTTGTTGACATTTGAGGGCAGGATTTTGGATCGAGAGCGAGAGGGTGTGTGGTAGCATTCAGGTTAGCATGAGAGAAATGTAAATATCTGATACACGCTTATGTTTAATATCAAACATCCTTATACATTTTGCCATTAATTTCTCTTAAAGAATACAAGTTAAAACATGAAAAATATATTACAGGAAATTCATAAGTCCGGATGTGAACACACGATTGCATGTGTGAGGTGAGTTTGCTTTAGCCGTGCTTCATCGTTCTCCGCTGCTGCGGCTTCTCGCGTTTCTTTTCACAGCGCACGAACACCTTCTCCTGCGACGGCCCAATATACATGCCGTCATCTGTCTGTGCGCAAAACGTAGTTCTGAAGAGAAAAGGACTGTTATGAGCTCCAGTCTTGGTATGCTTTGCTGTTTTGCCTTATTAAAAGCCCTATCTGAACACTAGAGGTCGCTAGAACAACTAAACATGAAAATGTTTTCAAAAACAGAACCTTTTTGGTGTGTGCTTTAAAAATTAATTCATTGTTTTTTTCAGTATTTCTCTACTTCAGTGTCAGACACCAAGCTAAGATACTGTCTTATCTGCACACATATATTATGCCTCTGGTGTATAGCATAACTTTTTCCTCTCATCTTTTTTTTTTTAACTGTTCATTCTGTCCATTTGTATAAAACCTGGGGCATTAAAAATGTTTGATCATTAAATGCTGAATCCAAGCTTTTAATCTCTATAGTCAGAATATGTGACCGCACAATTAATTTCTTAACAATCTAACAGTGATCTGCTTTTAACAATCCCACCATCTATGTGTTGGCTAAATGTTATCTGTCTCCTCTCACACTTACTTCCTTTGGGTCTCTCCAGATTTCACTGTAATCTTCCCTACAGTGAGCTGTGGTCCTCTGCTACTTTTGCCCCAAGGTATCATGGTCTTAACCGTGCTCCACATGTTTGCCCACATAGGGCTTCCCTCCCAGGTAAAGCGCATTATCATCAGGTCACCTATATCAGTATCCAGAGTGATGAGAAACGTAAAGGTCTTGTTACCTGAAATCTCCTCAACTCTGAAAAAGATGGAAGAAGAATTAAGGAGAGTGAATGTTGCATTCAGTTTTTGGATTCCTATAATAAACAAGCACAGTTTGCTGAAAACGCACTGTATATTAGCCGGCATGAGAGCGATTGTGTGCACACTTTTGTTCGAAATGGTATTTTAGTCCATTGCATTTCTGTTCTCTGTTTCATGTTCCCAGCACACATGTATTTCATTCATTCATGCGAACTGATGAGTGCTCTCTGTGTGCTATGAACATTAAATTGAGCAGTTCCCCGTGAAGCAGAGCATGTTACTTTGAGCTTTTAGAGCCTAGAACATGAAACATTAATGATATTCTTCATCCCAGATGTTATAATGCAATCTTTCATTAGGGAATCTGTAGCTTACTGGTAAATCGAGAGCTTCTGCTACGGTCACATTAATTTGAACTCTTACTTATGAAACAACAATAGTTATAAACTGTACTTGTGAATTTATTTATATCATTTATTTATCCATATATTCTTGTATTTATCACACCACCAAAGGGATACTTTTTTCATAAAGGCTATATTTTGCTTATAGCGGATGGTGGTTAACAGTAAAGAGTGTTTTTAAATGGTCGAAACCTCAAATGCATCCATATGGTGAGAAAGTCATTACAAAGCTCATTAAGGTGATGCACACTGACACTTTACTGAGATGATTTAGATTCAGCTGTTCTAAGTGTTCATATCAATGTAAATTGCACACTTACAGTGTTATGGGTAAATTTTCACTTTCTCCCAGTGTCCCGGTTAGAGAGACTGTGAGGGTGGGGTCGATCTTATCAGTTTGGTTGATGAACTGGATCCTGAACTGATAGTGGAACACTGATGGGGAAGGAAAGTGATGGTAGATTAGCACTGATCATATTTTACCAAGAACAACTGGAAAACAGTTAAACACAATTAATTACACAATTGTTTCTTGTTTTCCAGTAAAATGTCTAAACATCCTTAAAGGGTTAGTTCATTCAAAAATGAAATTTCTGTCATTAATTACTCACCCTCTTGTCGTTCCACACCCGTAAGACCTTCGTTCATCTTTGGAACACAAATTAAGATATTTTTGATGAAATCCGAGGGTATCTGATCCACACATAGGCAGCAACATCATTGCACCTTTTGACTTCCAGAAAGGTGGTTGAAAACATGGTTAAGATAGTCAACGTGAGTACAGTGGTTCAACCTTAATGTTTTGAAGCGACGAGAATACTTTTTGTGCGCAAAAACAAAACAAAACTATCGACTTTATTCAACAATTTCAACTGTTGTCATACGTAGTAAACTCAGTCAAAGTCCCTTTAAGACAAGTAATTTCACTCGGCGGCCATCTTTGAAACGCCTCTCGGGCATGCAAGTGCAGATCCTATCTCTTTGAATGGGGAAACATCAAATTCTCCAAAGCTGTTTGCCAAGCTTTCGATTAAATTTCATATTTGATATCACCAAGAAAATCTGACAAAAACTGTCTTATAAATTTTGTTTCTAAACGCTCGAATCATGACAAAAAAAAAAAAAAAAAATTCAGGCTGGATCAAGCTAATGCGCATGCGCGGTTCTAAGTGCGTGTCTCTATAAGAAGCGCGCGTCTGATTGTTTCTATAGGAACCAGAGTTTTTAACGACCGCTGCAGTGATGCGATGAGTTTACCAATCGGCAATTGGCTCTTATTTAGAAGATGGTACTTATTCCGCCATATTGCGTGTTGCACTTTCCCCTATTCAAAATATTATGAGTGACGCGTCTTGTGTTATTCAATAGTTTTTGACTCAGTGCAGGCTTCCTTGTTTACGTCCAAACACCAACTCAGTATTGGCCGAAGCTGAACACGTGAGCAGCACGACGCATGCATGTGATGCTGACACAGGATCCGGCCAATAATGAGCCGGCATTCGGACGTAAACAAGAAAGCCTGCACTACGTATGTTGAATTGTCAAATTGTTGAATAAAGTCGTTATTTTTGTTTAGTTTTTGTGCACAAAAAATATTTTGTCACTTCATATCATTAAGGTTGAACCACTGTAGTCACATGGACTATTTTAACCATGTTTTTAACTACCTTTCTGGACGTCAAATGGTGCAATGACGTTGCTGCCTATGTGTGGATCAGATACCCTCGGATTTCATCAAAAATATCTTAATTTGTGTTCTGAAAATGAACGAAGGTCTTATGGGTTTGGAACATCATGAGGGTGAGTACTTAATGACAGAAATTTCATTTTTTGGTGAACTAACCCTTTAAACAAGAACAATTTATCTTAGAAGAAAAATTTCATAAGATATGAATACTTATTTTTGGATAACAGTACAGAACAGTACATAATAGTAAGAAGTGACTGTTTTACACTTTTTTTTTTTTTTTTTACAGTTTGGATAACAGTAAAGAACAGTACACAGGGGTTAAATTGGGCCGGGGCCATCCGGGGCTGAGCGGGGCTTACGAGGGCTCGAAAAAAAAGAGAATTTTACTTGCCTGACCAGATAAGTAGCTTGATTAAAATGTCAATAACAACCAAAACGCGAGAAAGATTAATTTAGCTTAAGGGGCGATTGATAGTGGATACTAGTAATGTACTGGCGGTGATATTGCGTATCAGGTAACTCTTGAGGAGAATTCAAAACAAATGCGCTCTGCTCACACAACGAAACTCATGTTGCAATAAAAATTCAATATGTGGGGTTTTTATAGCTTGCTATTTACGACATATGATAAAGTTAAGCATCACACGACCGAAAGTGCTGAATTCCTGAATATCACCTCGATTGAAATTGACACATTTCATACAACAGTTCAATAAACAAGTAGTTAATATTAATCACTTACGTTTTAGGTGCAATATTGCCTGTTTTTTGTTCTATTGTAGCAGCGAAAATAGTTCCAAACAAATCAGAACCAGCGAATCTCGCAGCTACGCTCAGCCGTTTCGAATGATTCAGCGTTTTGAACGAATCGGTTGAGTGAAGATTCAATGGCCCAATCATAAACAACTGCTTCATTCTTGATTCAGCCTTTTGAATGAATCATTTGAATAAATGACTCAGTGGCTCACTCATTAAGACGGTCACTTGCCGCCATCTACTGGCGGTTTAATTTCATGTTTAAAAGTATAAATTTCTCACCAACATTTCTTATTTGTATATTCAAAAATATTTAAAGAATCTCATAACATTATTGAATGCAGTTGTACTTTTTCAGTGTAAATTATTTAATTTGGTAACAACCCTATAGTGTCTTATTTTAATTTGAATTGTAAGAATTTGAAATAGAAGATGAAATATAAATTTAATTAGATTGGGGGGGAAATGCCCTTTATAAAGGTTAATAAAATGCCCCCAGGGTAAATAGCAAAAATATGCATGTTTAAATATGTCACTGCTGATGAAAATATGCATGTTTAAATATGTCACTGCTGATATGTCACTGTTGCTTGTTTCAGAATAAATTATATTTACAACACACAAAAAAAAAAAAAAAAATTCTTTTTGTAGTCTTTTTGTAGTCTTTGCATACACATGCACCCCTCGAAAGCCTAAAACCACAGAGCCCCCCCACATAACAAATCCCAATTTAACCCCTGACAGTACATAACAGTAAGGAGTGACTGTTTTACACTTTGTTGGGTGTGATATCTCACTCTCACATTTGTATGGCATGTGTGAACGGGTTTTGAGGAACAATCTCTTGCTTGTTCCAGTGCGGACTTTCTTGATGTCATAACCCAAAGTGTTACAGCGGTTCTTTCTGCAGTCCAGACAGTAGCCCTTATCGAAGGCTGTGTTGTCGCTGCATTTGTAGGCTGTAATCTGCTTGTCTTTGTTCAACAGGGAGTCAATGAAGAGATGCACAGCGCGCTCGTGGGCACACTTCACAGTCTGCTCAAATCCTGAAGTTAGATGGACACAACATGAGACTTTTGCGCTAAATAACAAGCAATTAATCATAGATTCACTCAGACGTTTAGTTTCTCATTCTCACTTTTTTGTGTGGTCTGCTGTGTCCAGTTTTAATTCAGTGCATTGTAGTGAATTAGCAGTGATGCAAATACTCTGCATTGTGATGCTAGAAACTACAGTTTGAAAGTTGAGATTTTTGTTTTTTTGATGAATATTAGAAATTTTATTCAGCAAGGACACATTAAATTGATCAAAAATGGCTGTAAAGACATTTATAATGTTCTATTCATCAAAGAATCCACAAAATATTAAGCAGCAACTGTTTTCATCATTGATAATAATAAGAAATGTTTCTTGAGCACCAATTCAGCATATTAGAAGGATTTCTGAAGGATCATGTGACACTGAAGACTGGAGTAATGATACTGAAAATTCAGCTTCGTCATCACAGGAATAAATTACATTTTAAAATAGAAAACAGTAATTTTGAATGTAATAATATTTTCACAATATTACTGTTTTTACTGTATTTTTGATCATATAAATGCAGGCTGGCTTAGCATAAAAGACTTCTTTTACCCCAAACTTTTGAAAGGAAGTGTGTAATGTATAACTATCTGTCTTCAATTAATTTTTACAGTTACAGTTGTCCCACCCATGTTCATTAGTGCAGTGTGTCTGTCAGAGTCATAGACTCATCAGTATGGAGTTGTTAAAATTAAGGATTTCAGGCCTGTCTTTCTGCTTCAGTTTTTCCCATAGGGATATTTAATTGCCTGGAGGCATATCTCAGTAGGAGAGCAGAAACTAAGAGGGATTTGGAATAATTAAGTTGTGAGGATGACAGCTGCTTTTATCTGTCTATGCTTTTCATCTGGAAAGCTGTCTTTAGTAGTTAGCAGTTCTCACAGTGTCATTAATCGGATGTTTTGAATGTATCTCATCCTAATCTGACATTTAAGGTATTCATTTGAGGATGAACCTGCCCCTTTCCTTTCTCTGTCCATCCATCCAGCCATTCATCCATCTATTCATCCAAGCAGCTCACCCATAATCCCGTACTGGGCTAAATGTGAATAAATGTTTTGCACGTGCAGCTGGCACCCTGGTTGAAATGATCCTCCATTGGGGTAGAAGTCAAAGTGGGCAACAGGCTGTTTGATGCCCACACTGAGTCCCAAGCGCTGTTGGGTAAATGTATGGATGGCATCCACAAACATAGCATCCTCAGGTGAGAGTCTGTCAGTATGAGACATTCCCTCAAACAATGGACCTGCAGGATCCAAACCTATACACAAACAATTATTTTACCATTAACCAGAAATGAATGCAAATTTTTGTCATGCTCAAAGTGTTTGCTGAGAATTAAGATCATAGATTTAATGCCTTTTTTGATTTTATTTATAACACCATTTATTGGACTGTTTAGACTGACAAGAATATCTCACCAGTTATTCTTCCCAAGGTTTTCCCAGACACAGCTAGGTTACTCCCAGCAAATCCTGATATATGAGCACCAAGGCTATAGCCAATCAAATGCACTTTTCCCAAAGGAAATTGTTTGAAATCCTGTTATAGATACTCACAGATTAGTGTCAAGTAGTAAATCTGTTTTCATAAATTTTTGCAGTTGCTAAACAAAGCTGTGTGTGTACACTATTGTTCAAGTTTAGGGTCAGTTTTTTTTTTTTTTTTTTTTTAAGTAATTGATTATTTTATTCAGCAAGGATGCATTAAATACAAATAAAATAAAAAGATAAATAAAGGTTCCAAAAGGAAGTTTTTGCAGTGATGCAAGAACCATTTTACGTTTCTAAAGAACATTTAGGTGAACAATTCTTAAAAGAACCGTTTTTTTTTTTGTTGTTGTTTTTTTTTTTTAAAAAATGATATAAGTTTATATAAAATGATATAAGTTAGTGTGAATAACATTTTAATAATCTGAAGAACCATTTTCCACTATAAAGAATGGTGAAATGTTCCATGGACGTTAAAGGTTCTTCATGGAACCATCAATACCAATAAAGAACCTCTATTTTTAAGAGTGTAGATCAAAAGTGACATGTTACAAAATATTTCTATTTCAAATAAATGCTTTTCTTTTGAACTTTCTATCCATCAAAGAATCCTGAAAAAAAAAAAAATCACAATTTTCACAACAATATTTGGCAGCACAACTGTTTTCAACAATGATAATAATAGGAAATGTTTCTTGAGCAGCAAATCAGCATATTAGAATGATTTCTGAAGGATCATGTGACACTGAAGACTGGAGTAATGATGCTGAAAATTCACCTGTGCTATCACAGGAATACATTACACTTTAAATATATCAAAAGATTCAAAACTGTTATTTAAAAGGGGTCATGGGTCAACTGCATTATTTTATTATTTTATAATATTTCCTGGGGTGCACTTATAATGTTAGTATGATTTTTACAACAAAAATTGTGATAATTTAGAAATAAGAGGTATTTTTCCTTCCCTGATGTACCCCTCTGATTTGAACGCTCTGTTTTAAGGGGCGTGTCTGCTGTGAGACTTCAGTGTAAACGCCCACTGCTGTGATTGGCTGACATCTTTGCACATGAAAATAGCTAAGTATTACATGTGGAACTCTAAAACTTTTAGCACGTTTTTACTATTACAGATTTCAAGGTTTACTAATCATGAAAAGTGTTGATTATAGCATTATATTGAGTTTGTGGCATGAAAGGTTGCAGTGATGAGCATGTAGCCAATCACAGACATGTTGAGTGCATGAATGCAGTGATCTCATCATTATAACTGCACATTAACGAATGCTTTCATCATAACTAACAGTGCAAACATAATGTAAATAAGAGATTCGCTGATTCTAACGGAAGTTTTGGTGAGAGTCCACAGCTACAGTGCATGCTGTTTGATTGACAGCTCCAGCGATTGCAAAGGGAGCGTTCTTTGATCAAATTTATTCACCGTTTAAATAACAGATTATTTTCATCCTACTAAGAGAAACAATGTGAAGTTGACCGTTTAGTCACTGGTTTGATTTACTGACAATAAACGATTTTGAGACAAAGAACATCTGACTGTACATGAATCATTACATTTCAGAAATCACTGGTCACTGGTGATTTTGGTTAGACATGTACACATAATCCATTCATATAAAACGATCTGTAACAAAGCAATAGTGACAAAGTAAAAACTTTTTTACTCACATAAGTGTGTTGCACTGTTCCAGTCAGATCCAATATAGAGGGTACAGCATCGTTTTTTAACTTCTGGATTTGCTCTCTGCAAATCCAATGCAGCTACTGTGTTTTTCCATAGCCTGGCACTGCACAGCTTTTTGCACTCTTCAAAGGCAAGTTTATCGCTTAGTTGCACGATCCAGTGTTAGCGTCACGTCTGTTATTTACCTACTACTTGTCATGCGCAAATCAGTGGGCGGGGCTACGGTGGTAACGATGTAGAAGTAGGTGTTGATCTCTTCATCTGCAGAGGCAGTCTTTCACCTATCTATGATGTAATAAAGAGGCACATTCCACAACGAGTTGTAATCTCGCTTGGTTTCAATAAAGGCTGTTTTTGGACTAACAAGGAAGCTCTCAGTTCTGAAACTTACAGTATATTCTTGTAGTATGATGATCTGTTATATGTCAAAAGCTCAAGGAAAATTTGATTTCTCAATTCATGACCCCTTTAAATTGAGATAATATTTCACAGTATAACTGTTGTTACTGTATTTTTGATCAGATAAATTCAGCCTTGGTGAACATAAGAGACTTAATTCAAAAACATTAAAAAACCTCACTGACCCCAAACCTTTGAACGATAGTGCATATACCCATCTGCCTGAACATCCTAATGAAAGTCCTTCAGTTCCATGATGTAAGGACAGCTGTAACCCTTACCTCTAGCCACCTCAGCAGATGGGCAATGTCCTGTCCCACTATGCGTGTGTTCTGAGCTGCTATAGGATAGTGCTGGTGTGCCAGAGTCAGCCAATCTGCAATCACCACATTGATGCTTCCCTCTGAGCTCTTTAGTGCTGATGCCAACCTGGAAATCCAGTTCTCCATCATTCCGTCCACCTACGGCACAGGGAGGAGGATTTGATTTTTTTAAAGAACTGCTGCTCTCCAGTTTTGTTTGTAAGTCAATTTCACCTTTATCAGATATGAAATAACTTTGCTTAGCTGTTTGCAATGCATGCCAGGGTCTTTGTGACCTTTTGTACTTTTGAGCTATTGATCTGTTTTTCTATTAAATCAATGAACTCAACATACCGACCAGCCATGAATGATGATAGCCAGAGGATGGCTGCTATTGAAACCACAAGCATCCAGTGTGTGAAGCTGGAAGAGCTCAACTGTGCACATATCCTCTATGTATTCCCCATCAGTGTAGAGCCTGAAGACTGATTTAGGTTCATAGGACATCTTCATCCCCTTTCCAGGCTCAGTGTCTGTTAGAATGGTCATACACAAACTGAAAGTCTCATTTCATCACTGTTGTTGTAAACTGATAAAAGTTACATCATTGTAGGTTGTACAATAGTCCTGGAATGTTAATATTTGTGCATGAACAACAATGCAATGATCTTGAATTAAAATGTTACAAGTGAAAATTAGAGAGAAGCATGTTTATATCCCATAGTTTAAGGAACTTTGAGCTTGATCTTTTGAGCTTAAGTCAAGGCAAATAAAATGTGTTTACCCACAACTCTTGCTGATTAAATGAACATGTTGGATATGACTCATGTTGAATTCCTCATATGCTTAAAACTTTTAAGTTGCATCAACATATGTAACATGGAATGGTTCATCAAAACTGAATATTACCCATGAGTTTACCCCATCTTTGATGCATGTTCTGTAAAAAAACACCACAGGCTTAGATTCTCACTATTTGACCCACTGTTTTGATATTTTTCCTATGCAAACATGCAGTTCTCTGACTGTCAGGTTAGCAATTAGTTGTAAACAATTTCTTCACTTCAAGCACTGGCTATTCTTTAGAAAAAGTCAATGTCCGATTTATATATATATATATATATATATACAGTTGCAAGAAAAAGTATGTGAACCACTTGCAGAATCTGTGAAAATGTTAATAATTTTAACAAAATAAGGGAGATAATACAAAATGCATGTTATTTTTTATTTAGTACTGTCCTGAGTAAGATATTTTACATAAAAGATGTTTACATATAATCCACAAGTGTGAACCATTGATTCTTAATACTGTGTGTGGTTACCTGGATGATCTACGACTGTTTTTTTGTTTTGTGATGGTTGTTCATGAGTCCCTTGTTTGTCCTGAGCAGTTAAACTGAGCTCTGTTCTTCAGAAAAAATCTTCAGGTCCTGCAGATTCTTCAGTTTTCCAGCATTTTTTGCATATTTGAACCCTTTCCAGCAGTGACTGAATGATTTTGAGATCCGTCTTTTCACACTGAGGACAACTGAGGGACTCAAACACAACTTTTAAAAAAGGTTCAAACATTCACTGATGCTCCAGAAAAAAAACATGATGCATTAATAGATGGGGGGTGAAAACATTTGGAATTTGAAGATCAAGGTAAATTGTATTTAATTTGTCTTCCAGGAAACATGCAAGTATTTTCTGTTGCTTCCGAAGGGCAGTACTAAATGAAAAAAAATGATATTCAAGCGAAATAAGAAAAATTTGGACCTCTTCATCCTGTTCAAAAGTTTTCACCCTCCGACTCTTAATGCATCGTGTTTCCTTCTGGAGCATCAGTGAATGTTTGAACCTTTTTTAATAGTTGTGTTTGAGTCCCTCAGTTGTCCTCCATGTGAAAAGATGGATCTCAAAATCATTCAGTCACTGTTGTAAAGGGTTCAAATATGCAAAAGATGGTGGAAAACTGAAGAATTTTTGGGACCTGGAGATTTTTTCTGAAGAACAGAGCTCAGTTTAACTGCTCAGAACTAACAAGGGACTCATGAACAACCATCACAAAACAAAAAAACAGTCGTAGATCATCCAGGTAACCACACACAGTATTAAGAATCAATGGTTCACAAACTTTTGAACTGGGTCATTTTAATAAATTCAGCTATTTTTTTTTTTTGTCTTATGGATTATATGTAAACATCTTTTATGTAAAATATCTTACTCAGGACAGTACTAAATAAAAAAATAACATGCATTTTGTATGATCTCTCTTATTTTCTTAAAATTTTGCACATTTTCACAGATTCTGCAAGTGGTTCACATACTTTTTCTTGCAACTGTATATAAGTGTCCCAATCAACCTGAATTCACCCTATATACAGTGCTCAGCATAAATGCGTACACTCCCTTTGAAAAGTAACATTTTAAACAATATCTCAATGAACACAAAAACAACTTCCAAAATGTTGACGAGACTAAGTTTAATATAACATCTGTTTAACTTATAACTTGAAAGTAAGGTTAATAATATAACTTAGATTACACATTTTTCAGTTTTACTCAAATTAGGGTGATGCAAAAATGAGTACACCCCACAACAAAAGCTACTACATCTAGTACTTTGTATGGCCTCCATGATTTTTAATGACAGCACCAAGTCTTCTAGGCATGGAATGAACAAGTTGGCGACATTTTGCAACATCTATCTGTTTCTATTCTTCAAGAATGACCTCTTTTAGAGAGGATGGAGAGTGATGCTCAACTTGTCTCTTCAGAATTCCCCATAGGTGTTCGATTGGGTTCAGATCAGGAGCCAATGAATCACTTTTTACCCTGTTCTTCTTCAGAAATCCAACAGTGGCCTTAGATGTGTGTTTAGGATCATTGTCATGTTGGAAAAGTGCACGACGCCCAAGGGCACAGAGTGATGGTAGCATCTTCTCTTTCAGTATAGAGCAGTACAACTGTGAATTCATGATGCCGTCAAAGAAATGCAGCTCCCCGACACCAGCAGCACTCATGCAGCCCCACATAAGGACACTGCCACCACCATGTTTCACTGTAGGCACCATGCATTTTCTTTGTATTCCTCACCTTTGCGATGCAATACAGTTTTGAAGCCATCAGTTCCAAAAACATTTATCTTGGTCTCATCACTTCAGAGTATAGAGTCCCAGTAGTCTTCATCTTTGTCAGCATGGGCCCTGGCAAACTCTAGGCGGGCTTTTTTGTGCCTGGGCTTTAGAAGAGGCTTCTTTCGTGGACGGCACCCATGCATGCCATTCCTCTGCAGTGTACGCCGTATTGTGTCACGGGAAATAGTCACCCCAGTTTGGCTTTCTACTTCTTTAGATAACTGCAGTGAACTTGCATGCCGATTTTCTTCAACCCTTCTCATCAGAAGACGCTCCTGTCGAGGTGTTAACTTCCGTGGACGACCTGGACGTCTCTGTGAGATGGTTGCAGTTCCATCTTTTTTAAAAAGCCACTTTTGCTACAGTATTCTGACTGATAAGTAAAGCTTTGCTGATCTTCTTGCAGCCTTCACCTTTCTGGTGTAAAGAAATTATTTTCTTTCTCAGGTCTTGTGACATTTCTCTTCCATGTGGTGCCATTGCTGACAGCATGAAATGGGAAGGGGTTTTAACACCCTTTTATAGTCAACTGTCTGCTGGACACCTATGTAATGAATAATTTGACTCACCTGTGGTTGAATTCTTGTTAAATTAGACATCTGTAGTCTAAAATTTAGCTTTGCTCCAGAGACTTTCAGTGGGGTGTACTCATTTTTGCATCACCCTAATTTGAGTAAAACTGAACATTTTGTTCTCTAAGTTATATTATTATTAACCTTACTTTCATGTTATAAGTTAAACAGATGTTATATAAAACAGTCTTGTCAACATTTTGGAAATTGTTTTTGTGTTCATTGAGATATTGTTTAAAATGTTACTTTTCAAAGGGGGTGTACTCATTTACGCTGAGCACTGTATATATATATATATATATATATATATATAAATCGGACATTGACTTTTTCTAAAGAATAGCCAGTGCTTGAAGTGGAAAAAATTTTTAATTTTCAATCATCTCTTGGAATATCTGGAATGTCTAATAATCATTATTAGCAGAACACATTTTACACATGGGGAAAACCAATTGTTTAGTCAATAATTCAAGAAGGTCCGGACTTTAAAGCTCTTGATTCCACTACTTGGAAAAATTAACACATTTCTTGTAATTTTTTAACTATAGCATTTGTTATGATAAGGATATAATTACAGGTAAGACCATTGATGGCTCCTCATTAGGCCAATGTTAACTTTTTTCTTCTTTTTTTTATCTATAGCATTTATGAAAAACAGCAACTTACATATTTAGAAACTATAGCTACAACATGCCACATTTGTAATATAAATCTTTAGTGAAAAATCTTTTCCCTTTAACAGATTATCTATTATAAATTCTACAACAAGACAAAATTTACCACAATAAACACAATGGAATGTGATAAATTATAGTACAGTGGTCATGAGTAGTATAGTGGACACAATTTAAAAAGCTTTCTAAATTATGTGGGTGCAGGATGTTTTCCCCTATTTTCATCAGTCTTTTTAGTATATGTGGCTGTTTTAGATCATGTTTGACTTTCTCCATAGTGTTTTAAAGTGGTACATTCTCAATAGAATTCAAGAGGGTTGCACATTTTTTCATCAGCGTCGCGATAGGAACGGTGTTGTGCCGAATTTCGACCCCCTGCCAAATTATTACCCCTCTCCTTGAAGTCACTATACCTGATTGCCTAATCTTAACCCCACCCATAATCCTAACCCCTCCCCCACACCTACACCTAAACCTACTAATACTAGGGGGGTAATAATCTGGCAGGGGGTCGAAATTTAGGCACAACACTGGTACACAAGAAAAAGTGAGGGTACGCTATACAGATCAAAATATAGTACTGCGTATTGGCCCACTTCAAGCACTGTCAGTATCACCTTCTGCTTATTTCCACACACACTGGACTTTTTTTTATTTTTAATAATGACTAAAAGTCCTGGTGTTTTTGTTGTTTCCATTTAGATTTATTTTCTGCAAGCATGTTTCCTAAGCTTCATTGTGTGCCACATTCTGCATAACATTGTAACATACATGTATAGTGCATGTTACAATACCCCAGTGAATAAAGGGGGGAAAACATTCATTCTTTATTGTTAAAGAAGATCCAAGTGATAGATCACCCAAAAATATTAATTCTCATTTACTCATCAATATGTTGTATGTGTGTGACTTTCTTCTGCAGAACACAAAATATATTTTGAGGAAAGTTTCAACTGTCTTTGCCCATGCAATCCAAGTGAATGTGGTCCAAAACATCATTGGACTGACAAAAATCATTGTATGGAAAAAATTTCCAGAATTTTCATTTGTGGGAGAACTATAAGCATAATTCACCCTCACCTGCTCTGTTGCCCCGGAATTTCCTTCCATCAGTCAGCTGTGAGATGATCAGGCAGATGGACACAATTTTAATAAGAGTCTTCATGTTTAGGCCACTTTAGGAGCACAGACAGATAATCCAAATATTTCCTCCCTTTCTTTTTATCCGGTAAGAAAGGTGAGCACTGTGAGACTGTCTGACTTGAAACTGTCTAACGGGAGGGATCAATAAATATTCAAATGGAACTGAGCCCAGAGGAAAGGTTAGGATGCTAGCAGTTTCCTCTGCTTGAACTTTGAAACCTTTTGTAGTTTTGCAGCCAAATGATAGCCTGATTGGCTGCATGTTGTTACATAAGAAGCTACGATTGGTGGGAAAATGTCTTGTCAGAAACGGTTCAAAAAGGCACATGCTGACCCATTGCTGATAACATTACTACTCAAATACCATGTCTCTAAATGTCATTCAGAGAAGAGGGATGTCCAGTGATGGTTTAACTACTGTTAGTAGACCCAGTTTATTTGGATTATTATTTACTAGATCAGATGCTTCAAATAAGTATGGGTAACACTTTATTTCAATAGTCCACTTTAGACATTCAACTAACTATAAATAACTTTGCACCTACATGTCAACCAGTCATTAGAGTAGACTATCTGTTTAATATCTGCACTTTTTATTTGATGCTTCCCCTACAGACATTATACTGATTGTAAGTCACTTTGCAAGTACATGTCAGCTTATTCTACTCTAACCCTAACCTAACAGTCTACTAACAGGCCTACTCTAATGAGAGTTAGTTGACATGTAGTTGCAAAGTTATTGACTAATTCCCTATCAGTCAAAACAGGTACACTTTTAAATGCCAATAGTGAAAGTAATTCTTCCCAACGATAATGATGTTGATGATGATTTTTTAAAATTATAATCAGCTTTATATTGTTTTCTCATATGCAGCATGTTTCATAGAATGGTTGGCTGATGAACAGCTACAGTCTGATTAGCAGAAACGGAGGGCGTATGTATGCATAAACTCAGTGGACTCAGTGAGCTAATGGTGATGGTCAAAGATAGTGATAATGATTAAATCAGGTCAGGTACAGTTGTGCAGGTCAGCGCGGTCAGAGCTGGTTATTTAATCTCTTCCTCTTGTATTTTACTACTATTTAACTTTACTTCTAGCAGCATGTGGTTTATCCACTGGTCTTCTGCTTATATGCTGAGTTGCATTAATGTTAGTCTAAGTTAATTAATTCACAAATTAAACAATACTAGAATACAGGAATATAATGGTTGCTGTGGTCTAAATCCTCATTCACAGGAAAACAGACATGAGTTATGCATAACAGTATGTTTATTTTATGTCAAGTCGACATTAGTAGAATGACAGTACTGTCTTCAACATTTTGAATGCAAGTAAATTAATCTTAAAATTTTCATGTATGAGAGAGTAAAAAGTAAAAAAAATCTGAAACTGAAATAACATGATAAAAAGACGAAAAATATATATAATATGATCTCTTTGAATTGTACAAACAACTGCTGTTAATTCAAGTGCCAAGAAATAAATTACTAAAATAATTTTTAAAAGAAAAAAAAAAACACATATATGAAACATTTTCCCCATAAACAATAGCTATGAAATACCTCCTAAAGCTGTGACTGATGCATTAAAAAGATCACATTAAGCATTGCTGAAATGTCTGAATGTGGTATTATGCACAATACTGCTTCTTTCATTTCTTCCTAAATTATTTTCTTCTACGTTTGACACACTGTAGCATAAATACACATTTATATCTTCTTAAGCTTACATTTAATAGTTCATCGCCGGTTTATTTTTAGCATGCATTGCAACATTCATCTTGCATGTTACCTTATCAGCAGTTATGCATGCAGTTAGTTTATCTGTTGTTCTGATTCGTCCTGTTTACAGACAATGACGACTATTCATCTTTGAGTAAAAAGAGTGGACAGTAAAGTATCTTCCTTCATTTTAGTGAGAGAAAAACATGTATCTGCTTATGGCAAGTTATGGGTTGTCAGATGTCTGTGAAAGTTAATGTGAGAAGAAGACAAATAGTAGTAGGATTGGACAAAGGAATGAAGGACGCTACACAACAATCCTAGAGTAGTTCAACTCCCTCTCACTGAGTCTGAACAAACTGCATTGACTGTGTCTTATGAAAAAAGGAAACCTGAGAAACCATTCGGAAATCATGATTATCTCTAAATACAATCCAGAGTAATTAATATGGAGGATCTATTAGAACCTGCAATCTTTTACTGGCAGTGGTGTGACACTTGTTGATAGTGAAGAAACTGTTGATGCTTTCCATAAAATACCTGAATGTTTCTCTTTGCTCCATGTTGATGAAATAAATGGTGCTCTTTAAACATTCTCTATAGTTGTATTTCTGTTAAAAAAATGAAAAATAGCTAGAATTATGCCTAATTAACACTTGCTTACTCTTTCATAGCTGCTTAATTTAATGAATGTACTTGGCAAAAGACTCAGAAAAGAGATCTAGAGGAAAAGACAGAGAAGAAAATGGAGTTTCTTGCTTGAGGTCTATGGTGAAGGAAAAGATACCATACTTTCCCTCTCTTTTTAGTTGACGGTGTTTAATTCATATTTATCTTTGATGCTGTTGTTGTCTTCAAGGTTCTTCTCAGGCTCAGGATGGTGCAGCTCAATCATTAGGAAGTAGATCACTGCCCCAACCACACCTCCCACCATTGGTCCGACCACTGGAACCCAACACCAGCCTCCTCCAGCTCTGAACACACACACACACACACGCACGCACACATGCATGGCACAGGTGAGAATAAAGTCAGGGCTCTGCAAAATTCTGAATGTAAGAATTTTCAAAGAAAAATATTAATTAGAATTGTACATGCAGTATGTTGAGCCAGAGTTTGAACTGAAATGACAAGAAGAGGAATTTGTGGGATTGCAATTCAAACAAATCCAATATACTGTAGTCACACAATCCTCACAAATTTCATTAGTCCATCACAACCAAATGAGCAGAACAGATCACTTTTAAGTTATTTTTATCTGTGACACACACACACACACACACACACACACACACACAAACACACACACACTACCATTCAAAAATTTGGGGTCGGTAAGATTTTTAGGGCATCAAGGCTGCATTTATTTGATCAAAAATGCAGTAAAAACAGTAATATTGTGAAATATTATTACAATTTAAAATAACTGTTTTCTATTTTAATATATTTTAAAATGTAATTTATTTCTGTGATGGAAAAGCTGAATCGTCAGCATCATTACTCCAGTCTTCAGTGTCACATGATCCTTCAGAAATCATTCTAATATGCTGATTTGGTGCTCAAGTAAAATTTCTTATTATCAATGTTGAAAGAAAGTGCAAAAGAAAAGTATTGATTTTAAATAGAAATATTTTCTAGCATTATAAATGTCTTTACTTTTGATCAATTTAATGCATTCTTTCTGAATAAAAGTATTAAATTCTTAAAAAAAAAAAAAAAAATACAGACCCCAAATTTTTTAATGGTAGTGATAGTAATGGTAGTGTACGGTGGCCGAGAGAGCTCAACACGCTGCAACTGAAGAAAACACATGCAAACAGAAAAACACCAGCAAATTAAGAAAACTTCTTCATCAGTTTGACAACACACATGCTGCAAATACTCACAACGCAACCAAATACAGAAACGCGCTGCAAATGCTTTTAACACAACCAAGTATAGAAACGCGCTGCAAATAGCACAGACCACAAAGGAAATGTTTCAAGGGACCCCAACAAGTGACGAACCTGGCTGGGACATGCTTATTGTTTAATGTCTACTCATCAATGGTGTTGACGATGACCTGAAAGGTGTTTTTTGTGTATTTGGTTGCGTTGTGATCATTTGCAGTGTGTTTCTGTATTTGGTTGCACTGTATTTGCAGTGTGTTTCTGTATTTGGTTGCACTGTATTTGCAGTGTGTTTCTGTATTTGGTTGCGTTGTGAGTATTTGCAGAGTGTTTCTGTATTTGGTTGCATTGTGATCATTTGCAGCACGTTTCTGTATTTGGTTGCGTTGTGAATATTTGCAGTGCGTTTCTGTATTTGGTTGCGTTGTAAGTATTTGCAGCATGTTTCTGTATTTGGTTGTGTTGCAGCATGTATGTTGTCAAAATGATGATGTTTTCTTAATTTGCTGGTGTTTTTTCTGTTTGCATTTTCTTCAGTTGCAGCGCGTTGAGCTCTCTCGGCCACTGTAATACACAACACATGCATATTAGTACAAACATGTAGTTTTGAAGCAAAATTGTGTTAGAAAAGGTCTAGTATCATTTTTTTGCAGATGCCACTTGGTTTGATATTTTGCATTTAATGCAATGACATTCAGACATGTTTAAATGTTTTAATTGACCAGATATTGCACAAATTGTTCAAATTACTTTTTGGGACCATTGTATATAAATTAAATGCAAATTTATATAGGTATCATTTTGCATATTGATCATTCATATCTTCTAACATTTAAAATATTAATGGGATAAAACATTAATGGGATGTATGCATTTCTTTGAATTTCATTTTAATTCTACATCAATAGTAAATTACAATTGCAATTAAGGTTAAAGGTTCAAGTAGACTGGACACACATGATTGATTAGGAATGTGCCTGTATATTACTGCCGTATCTTGAGTTTGAAGTGTTGTTCTGTGTTCAGCCTGATGGATGATGTCAACACAGTGTTGGTGTCTAGTCTCGCTGTACAGACACTAATGCATTCATTGTAATCTGTGCTTAGTGTGTCACTCCAGTGCTCCCTGTCTGCAGCACTCTTTCCCTCCCTCAATCCCTTGATCCTTTTATAGGCTACTGAGAAAACAAGTGCTCTGTGTCCTTCAACCTGCTCTACAAACAGGTTGGGAAAGGTAAATGTAAACAAATGCATTGCCACTGCATACAGACACTTTGCTGAACTGAATTTATGTGAAGTTCATGTACACTATAGGTTTTATAATGCACATGCTTGTTTGTTGCAATTATGACACCAGAGCCATTTGCACTCAGGTGACCCGTAATCTGTCTTCGAGTTGGAAGAGAAATTAAGCAGACAGATCAAGCACTTCCTCACATACTAGGCAACTGATATGTGATTAGCTCTTCATGGGCGTCACCCTGTGTTTGTAGTTGTAAAGGGCCAAATAACAAAATATAAAAAAATATTTGACAGCTGAATGACCAATCAGAAGTATCCCAGAGAGTAATGTAATATATCACATGTGAACAGTAACGAAAACCTGGAATATGCCAGTTTCAAGAGATTTGCATGAATGAGTCAAAGGACTACAGTGTTTTGGAGAGTTTTCACTTCTGAAATTTTGTGATTGTAAACACAACAGTATTCTATTTTATCCACCTATATTGCATTACAGTTATTTTATTCGACACTTCATCGTTCTTTACTGTCCTTTTGGTGTTGAACTGTGCATAAAATCAGACTCTTTTTGCTGTTAAAGAGCAGCAACAGAACCTCTGTCTGACAATGACCTACATACTTGTTATAGCTAAAAGCAAAGTTATAGTTAAAGACGATAACTTTTTTCCCTTTAATAGGAAAAGTTAGAGGAATAAAATACGTCCTGTCTTTGGTCATGCCACTCTGAATATTTATGCAAGGAGACTGCCTCACGTACATTTTTAAAATTGCTTCAATATGCAGGAGATACACAAGCGCATTAAAAAATTCATTTGCTCTGTCAGAAGAATGGTGATAGAATGGTGATAGGCCTTTGCACTTAAAGTCTATTTGGAGTTTCTAAAAGCACATGGGAGGCATGCCTCTGTTTCTCACATGCTGGTCGAATCTTGTGCAACAGGGTAACACTTCTAGGTCTAATGTGTTATTGCACATACCCATAGACAAACGTCCCTGTTACAACATAAGCAATAATACGTTTAAAGGGGGGGTGTAATGCTATTTCATGCATTCTGACTTATTTACACTGTTAAAGAGTTGCACTCTCATGCTAAACATGGCCACAGTTTCAAAACACGAGTTGGACGTATGACGAAATATTTCTGTGCCAAATACACTCCTTCCGGATTTGGATATTCTTTTAGAGTATGGCCCTGTATCATGTCATAAAGGGCGGAATAAGGGAACAGTGGATGCAGTTTGTTTTTCTGGGGCAGCAATGGAGTTGTGCACGTTGTTTTGGATTTTGATGTTGATATTGCTATTTACCTGTTTCATTGTTGTTATTTGCTTGCTTTTAAGGCCATACATGCTTGAATGCTTGAATGATTATGAAATGAAGTAACTGCAATACTTCCTTTGTTTGTTATAAGATAACTAAGAAACAGTTGTGAAAGTTAGGTTTTTGAGTTTGATGATTGTAACCATCCACAAAGGTTAAGAGAGCATGTTGCAACCTAAAGCGGAGGTGAGCCAGATGAAGACTTCTTTGAAGAAGAGGAAGAGTGCTAGAAGACGACAGCGTAGGCGACAAAGGAAGGACATCCGGCTTAGTAAGCAAGAGATACAGAGACTGATACGCCTACAGCAGGAAGATTGGATCAGAGACATTGATCAATTGATGAGTAATATAAAGTTGGAATGTCCCAAAAATTAGTATAAAAGTCTGAGTAAAAGGCCTCCTCAGATGCTGCCTGCATTAAGCGTAGAAGGACACCTGATACCCTAACGAGGGGCGCTTAACAGCATCTCCAATATCGCTGGGTAAAGCTAGGTTATAGAGCTTTTTAGCTTAAGCTGATTTAAGTTTTATTTTGTTTTATTTTGCATTAACTGCTTTGTATTGTAACCAATAAAAGAGATATTTTATTGTTACGTTTGCCTTCCGTGAGACCTTACTTATAACTAGAAACTGAGCCTCGATAAAGAACAACCACAAGGTAGTCTTCTATGTCATTCCTGAAGAACTTCAACCTGCCGGCGGGTGATTATCTTATGGTTTAGACTAGATTTGACTTTCCTTAGCCTACCTGAATAATCCTAGGGTTAAAAGGTGTACTATAAATGGTCACACCGACTAACAACGTATGTTTGTTTGTTCCCGGAATTTTGGTGACGAATGTTTTGTAAACAAATCCCAGTTCGACGCTGAATTTGCAGATCCCAGCAATAGATCCCGGTCATGAGTCGGAACTGCAGGCGGTGAGTAAAGCTGCATCAAATGTCTGTGTTTTGTTGGCAATCGGCAGGCAAGTGCATATAATGTAAACAACACGAATGTTTTTGTTCCCTTTTTACTTATAATGATGTCGCAGCTTGCAGACGATCTCTAAACAAAAGCTGCGTGTGCTCGTGACTCTTTAGCTCTGCCCATGGCAGGCACGCCTCCACGAGCTCGGCTTTTTTCAGAAAGAGTCGGTACAGCATATCTATCTTCTATCAATATGATAAAACGAAAGACTTTTCGGAGATATGAAGGATGCAATACTACTCTGTAGGTACTCAAGATTAACATGAGATTGGCGGAAACTGTGTGTGTTATGTACCCTTTAAGTCAGTGGTCTCAAACTGCCGGCCCGCATTTACGCCTAAGCCACTCAGTTCAATTAGGGTATTTAAGTAGCTTTTATAAACATGCCTTAGAAAAAACATTACTGGTGTGCATCTTGAGACAAAACAGTGGCTCTGACATATTTTAAGATATACTAGTTGCTTTCAGTTAAAACAGCTCAAACATGCATTTTAGTCTAGGACTAGCTTAAGCCTTATCTGTGAAACCGGGGGTCGATGTTGTTATGGAAAGGCCGAAGCTGATCGGTTGGTCCTTGTCACATGACCTGCGGTGCGCTTGCAGCATTCTGAATAAAGTTTAGATGTTTTCATCTCGCTGCGGCATAGGCGCGCCTGGAAAAAACGAGCGTGCACATCGCTTCTATTATGAGCGCGCGTGCCTAAATTACAGTAAAAGCATTCGCGAGCGCCGATTTAAACCACCGAAACGCGTCCGATGCTACCAATAAACGTTACCGATGCTCAAACGGCATCTTGGACAAATGTGGCTCAGCTGTGTGAGCAGAAGCGTTGCCAGGTGTCTGGCAAGAAATAGAATAGTGTACAAATGTATTCAGGGATTGCATTTGTTCAGTACAGTGTTGTTCAGTGCAAGATTTTGATGTTATTTAAGCTAAAATAAAGTAAGGGAAAATATTTGCACTAACTGTTAAAAACTAATACTGTATGTAACAATGATAGAGACACTGCTGTTTACATTTTTTGTTAAGTATGACAAAAATATTTTAGTAATGATTTTTGAAGTAAATGAGAAATAATGCAAAGGAAAGTAAATTTTCAGAAATTTTGCGCTTTCTTGTGCTTGAATGTTAAAATGTCCCTCCTATGAGGTGTCAATCACAGCAATGGCCCCCAGCCAATTTGAGTTTGAGACCTCTGCTTTAAGTGAAGAAGTGGAAAATCCAACTGAACAATAACAAAAAAAGTTTTCTGTACCTGAACACATCTAATCCCCATCCTGCTACAGCAGTGAAGAGCCGCGGTCCCAAGTCTCTGGCAGGGTTGATCGGATAGCCGCAGTTCAGCGCCATTGACACTCCGATAGCCAGGATGCTCAGACCAATAACCAGAGGCTCCATGCCTTTAGGTGCCCCGATATTCTTCTTATCTACTATGGCTAAAATACAGAGGACCAGGGCACCTGTGCCGATCACCTGTGTAAATAGAGACTAATGATCAACAAAACATTCTCTTATTGAAGCCTGTTTCATCTCAAAGTAAAAAATAAAAAAGTAATTATGAGATACATTTTAAAATAGAAAATAAGTTCACATTGTGAGATATAAAATTTAAAGTATATTTTGTTTAGTTTTTTTAGTCTGATTTCTATACTTTATATTTACTGTTCCTTCCTTTTAACTCCCCTGTTAAAGAAACAGTAGCCTATAATTTAAACCACAAGTTTTAAAGGGTTAGTTCACCAAAAAGTAAAATTTCTGTCATTAATTCATGTCGTTCCACACCCGTAAGACCTTCGTTCATCTTCAGAACACAAATTAAGATATTTTTGATGAAATCCAAGAGCTTTCTGACTCCTCCATAGACAGCAATTTAACCACCACTTTCAAGGTCCAGAAAGGTACTAAAGACATTGTTAAAATAGTCCACGTGACTACAGTGGTTCAACCTTAATTTTATGAAGCGACGAGCCAGCATTCTGATGTAGAACCAGGAAGCGCTGAATGTAAACAGTGTAGGAGAATGACACAGAAGAGAAGATACTGTTGAATAAAGTTGTTAATTTTCATTTTGTTTTTGTGCACAAAATTCTCATCGCTTCATAAGATTAAGGTTGAACCACTGCAGTCACTTGGACTATTTTAACAATGTCTTTAGTACCTTTCTTTGCCTTGAAAGTGATAATTGCTGTATATGTAGAAGTCAGAGAGCTTACAGATTTCATCAAAAATATCTTAATTTGTGTTTCGAAGATGAACGAAGGTCTAACGGGTTTGGAACGACATGAGGGTGAGTAATTAATGACAGAATTTTTGGGTGAACTATCCATTTAACACAATTTCACTGTATAATAAGCAGTGAGATCATTTGATATTTAGAAAAATTAACTACTGTGTTTCACTCACCTGATCAATAAATCCATTTAACAATGAGAGATCTTCACGTGGATATGAAGCAAAGATACTTGCTGTGGCATTTTCACCAGTTACAAGCAGCTGTCCATTAGCAAAATTTGTAAAGGCACCTATGGACAAGATAATTTTTTTAGGTATTTAATTATATTATTTATTTTAGGACAGATTAGTAGCTATATTTCAACATCCAACAGCTTTTCAACTAGAAATGCTTTAGAAATTAATTAATAGGAAGTAATTTGACGACTGTTCAGAATAATTGTACTCTGGAATGTTAAATCTAATGTCTAATCCAAATCTACCCACGGTCAGAACAAGTCAATTTAGTTTGAGTTGTGTGTGTCTAATATAAGCATGTATGTAAGTATACTTTAGCAGACTGCTATAGAAAAGGAGTCCATAACAGAAGCAATAACAGAAGTGCCCTGAAAACTTACCATAGTACAGACAGTAGACAGCACAAGACCCGGCAAAAGCACCAAGAAATTGAGCTGCCACATAGACAGGAAATTTCTTTATTGGGAGTTTCCCAACAACAACCATGGCCAGAGAAACAGCTGGGTTCACATGTCCACCTGCAATGAGATGCAACAATTGAGAGACTGCAAACTTTTCATTACAGCAAAGTGTTTATATTGGTTTTAGTGGTCCACTATTGTATGGTGATTTTGTATTGATTGAGGTTTGTATAAAAGCATGCTGAGGTTTTTTTGTAATACGGGCTATTAGAATCAAAAGAATATACTGTGTCATTTATTTCAAACTCACAGTTGTGGTTTCTCTCATTGCTATATGGTATAAAGTATACTCTCACTTTCTCCCTCTTAATCCAGAGAGTTCCTCATAAACACTGTCAATGGGAATTGGGTCTGACATAATCTGGCTGAGTCTTCTGACATCACAGCAAGGCTTAGGAGTAACTCTGCTTTGACATAAGAGCGCTCAGATCTGTCTCTGACCCCACCGTACACGTCGCTTCAGCTCTAATGCCAGCAAAACAGAATGGAAAACACTGGCCTTTCCTTACCTATGTAAACTTGAAACGATTTCTTCACAGATTGGTAGCTGATTAAATGTAAAAACACAGCAAATCAGGACCCTTGTTGTTTGGTTTTTTTGAAAATCATATTGAAGAGAGCAGAATCTAAAAAGCAACATTACATATTACATAGTAAAACACAACTGATTGGATACGGTAAATCATTTTTATAAAAAAAAAAGAATAAACTTTTTTTTTTACATTGCAGAAAATATTTTTTCCATTGTGTACTTCATGTAGAGTCAGTAAAATGCTTAATAATGACAAGCCAGTGCCTACACCTGACTTCAATCTGAGACATATGCTCCAGAAAAGCTCATTAGTTCAATACTGTATTCATCATCATAGCATGTAAGATTATCACATTCACAGTCATGTGGGCTGCTGGGCAAACCAACTTATTCATGCACAAATGCACACTTTTCACTGCAGAACTCAGGCTATATTTAACATTGCATGCATATAGATTCATATATGGCTCTGACTTGTCACCCTTGATTATTCAGTTGCATGCATCACCAAAATAACACATGCACCATTGTGTGCTCGAGGTCTAGATGCTGCTACTGATGGATAAACCACAAGGCCCACAAAATATCTCCCCTGCACAACTCCACCCGCAACACAACCCTTTCCTAAAGGCAACGTTATTGTCCTTTTATTCATGTTTGAATTTTTTAAATTATTATTATTGTTGTTGTTGTTATTAATAATAATATTAATAATTAAAAATTAATTATAATAATAGCATTTTTTCTGTTTGTAACTTTCCTTGATGTCGTCTTCTGTGTATAATTGCAATAAAAACATTTTTTTAATAAAATGCAAACATGAATAAAATGACAATGATAATAACAATAATAATAATACTTATTATTATTATTATGAAATAAAATATTACATTTTAATAAAAAATGTAATAATATGTATTAAGATGCTAACCTGAATAGGACAATTTATTATTGTTGTTATATTAATTATCCAATGCTATTATTTTATGTTATAATTGTTTTTTAAGAAGACCACGTACTTCACCTGTCCACTGTGCTGGGGTACGTTTCCTGTACAACAACGTAACTCACTGCCATAGCATGATGAATCGTTGAAGAAATCAACTAGCTAGTCACGACTGTTTCCCGAAACCGCATTGTCGCAAATTGTCGGTCAACCACGTTGGTTAAAGGATTAGTTCACTTTAAAATGAAAATTACCCCAAGCTTTACTAACCCTCAAGCCATCCTAGGTGTATATGACTTTCTTCTTTCTGATGAACACAATCGGAGTTATATTAATAATCACCCTGATGCTCCAAAACTTTATAATGGCAGTGAACGAAAACCACCTGTTTGAAACTCAAAAAGAGCATCCATTCATCATAAAGGTACTCCACACGGCTCCAGGGGGTTAATAAAGGCCTTCTGAAGCGAAGCGATGCATTTGTGTAAGAAAAATATCCATATTTAACACATTATGAAGTAAAATAACTAGCTTCCGCTGTAAGTTGAATAGGGACGGCGTAGGACGTAGCGTAAGCGTTTTGAACTGCAAGAGGTGTTACACTTTCTTCCTAAGTTGAATACAGAAGGCGGTCTGGAGGAAGCTAGATATTTTACTTTATAACGTGTTAAAATATGGATATTTTTAACACAAATGCATCACTTTGCTTCAGAAGGCCTTTATTAACCCCCTGGAGCTCTGTGAAGTACATTTATAATGGATGGATGCTCTTTCTTAAGTTTCAAACAGGTGGTTTCTGTGCACTGCCATTATAAAGCTTAGGAGCATCAGGGTGATTATTAATATAACTCCGATTGTATTCGTCTGAAAGAAGAAAGTCACTCTGTTTGAGTTCGAATAAATGGCAGATTTTTTACTATAAATTACGGACATGGTATCCGAGTACTAATTCTAGAACTCAGTTATTTTGCTTTATTTCCAGAATTAATCATAGGGTCCTTCTTACATACTAGAGCTCTTCAAAAACGGCACTTTAAATCTCTTGACAAACTAAAAGACGTAAATGGCATTTGTATATTCGAAATAAAAGATATAGTGTATCTATCTCTTGTTTGTTTCTTCCACATACAATATATGAATGCACAACACATGAGCATGAGACATGCTTTCTGACAAGTCTAGATTTAAGATAGTACTCAATCGAAAATGAGATTATCTGGAGTCTCTTCACCTGAGTGCAGTGAGGTTAGTCTAAGTGGATCAGTGTGTAGTCAATTATTGCCAATAATGTTTTGCCACTTTGTCTTCTCTTGTAAATGTGCTCTTATTTACGTTTCTTTTTTCTTTTTTTCTTTTTCTTTTTTTTTTTTTGCTTCTCATTTAAAGGAAATGAAAAAGGAAATTCCTGGAATCATCTGCATTATTGTAACACATTATAATAAAAGCTTCACCTCACCATAATCCTTGAGGAATTCACTTAATGAAGGCCAGACATACGATTACAATTGGTATATCAAACCCGACACACACGCCTCCACTTGACAGACACTAAGCCTTATTGCAAGTTTTAAGAGCATGTAATTGACCCATCATTTCCTCCTCCCCCATCCATCACTACTGTATATTTTTGAGAACAAGAAAAAAAACCGACACTTTTTTTTGTCAGAGAGCACAAGGCTTTCATCCTCTATTATGTCGTTCATTAATCCTAAAATTTGTAAGGAAGCACAAGTCTGTTATGCATTGAAGCAAATCCACCCTTCACTCTCGCTCTCTTTGGGGTCAAAGGTCAAGATTGAATACTCAGCATGGGGCGTATTTGATCCAGCTGTCTAAGGCTTATTACTGCATGAAAGACTTTTTCTGCCTCACTAGCCATTTTACTCTTTTGACCAGATTTAAGTTTTAATAGAATAAACATACATAAACTGCAATAGAGGAATAAATTGAGCCGTTTATGTGGTATCGATTTATATTATGGATATTGTAGTGTGGCATACGGCGATTGGTGAGTAGACTGTATGTTTTGTTGAGCATGATCAAAGATCACAAACAACTGTGAAAAACAGCCCTGATGGATAGCTAAATATGACCTTTGAAATGAAAAGATGCTTTGAACTCGGCTGTCCTAGACTAATGCCTTTTCTCAATCAAATGAAAATGCGTTTTGGAATAATTTCAACAATTTAATTGCAAAGTTCCATTAAATGTGTGTATTATTTTATAGCAGACTATTAGGTAAGGTGAGTTGAAGTTTATGCAGTGTGTGTGCATGCTACTGTGTATTCTAGACTTCTTATTGGCTAGAGTGACCAGTCACCTGACACGCCTCCTGCCATGTACACAGCCAGCATCACCCCTAGAGTAAAGCCAAAGTGGATGGTGAGAAGTTCTCCATGTGTGCCTCTGCTGAGGACAGTTTGGGCCACTGAACCACAACCGAACAGCTGTAAACAGGAAATGAGCAGAGGGGAGATAATTTAGGAAGACAATTAGTGGAAAAAGCCACTGCCATGCAGATAGGAAAAGCACTCTTGTTGTGGAGCACTTATTCAAAACTAATTAGTCGGGCAGCTTGTTCAAAAGCACAGTCCATTATGGTCAGGGCGGCACCCCAAAGCAACAAGATCTGTCTCACTGAATCAAAATCTTTTCACTTAATTAACACCAGCAGAATACACTGTAGAAAATGTCTGTGTATTTCATGTTTTAATATCATCTTTTTATGATATTACTCATCAAAACTCATCAGGTAGTAATTTTTGTAGTAAAATGTGCGATAAATAGTCACATCTGACATCAACAGTAAAACAATTATGAAGCACAAACCAGTTCACTAAACTACAAAATGTAAAAGTACAATATGAACAAATACATTTATAACATTTATTAAACATCTAGACATCTGACTTTATGAAAAATACACCTTTCCTGAGAACAGTTCAACTTTACAGTTAAAAAACACCTTTATAGGCTAATATACAGCAATAATAATAATAATTCTATTAATGGAATTTATTTTGGTGAACAGAATTGTCAAAAATTGTTGGAAGAGATTTTAGAGGGTTTTGAACGAGGTGTTTTCAAACTAACATACAAAACCACTGCTAGTGAAAATTAGTGTTTGTCTAATTGGACTTTTTACACAATTAGAGCTGATCAATAATAAGCATAAATAAGAAGACACTATTGTTTACATCTCTAGAGGGTGTTGCATTTAATGCAATGAATTTAGTCTCAAATATTATGTGTTTACATGTAGCTACTATTACCACACTAAAATGTGGTCACACGTTTGGATAAGTGCTTCTTAAAAGTTAATGAATATCAACCTCAACACAACATATACGACAAAAATTAAATAAGTTGACAGACTGTTTTATTATTGATAAAAAAACAAAATGGACACAAAACACTCAATTACACTTGAAAGTTAGTTTTAAGACTACTTGGTTTTGAAGTCCTGACAGGCAAAAGACTTACTATTAATACGAATGTCCCCAGTAATTCCGCCAGAAACTCTCTTATGATGTCCCGCCTCACCATGCATTTCTCCCTCAAATTTCTGATGTTTTCGAGCTCCATAGTTTCCCCGACAGCTGAGATGTGATGTCCGGACAGACAGTTGAAGAGCTGATCTCGCTGGAGTTTAAGTGTCTTAGGCTTTAACCTTCCCCGCCCCTCCTGCTACTTTAGATGTCATTAAACACTCTGACATGACAGGTTGGTGGTTCCTCTTTGCTCTCACTCTATCCATCCTCTTCATGCTGAAAAAAATACGAGTCCGATCAACTAGTACTATCATTAGACTAAGTAGCTTAATTGTTAACTAGCCTATCGTTTACGAACATTTAACGCTACAGAAGCGACGTTACAACGAGTTCTGTGAGAAATTAGTAGACTAGCGTTCACTTTGTTTACGAGGTGTAAAAAAAAAAAAAAGAAGACACATTTTACATAAATATTTAATAATGTTTTATTATAAGGTATTAAAATTATTAACAGAAGTTGGAGTTGACCGAGTAAGCTAGGCTACACTACATTTTAGATCAATAAAGCTCAATATAACACAAAAATACAGTATGCAGTAGCTACAATATGAAATATATGAGATGTGACGCTGATTTGTTTCTCCAGGTCTAATAATATATATATATATAAAATGCAATTCATTAAAACACATGTACACGTTGTGAATTAAAATACATTTCCTGTTTTTGTTGAGCTTGAACAAAAAGGTTAAAAAGGAGCGGGGAGAAAAGATGCAATATTTTATTATTCACTTGATGTTGACGCAATCTAGGCCTACTTGCAGGCAAACGTATATTTTTTTAATTAAACCAAGATGGATACAAACTTAAATTTCCTAATCCTCTTCATCAATAATTTGACATTGACCTATACAGCACTATACATGATATGTGAGGTGAAAAACACATGCACAAAAAACAACAACTAGGTCTTGGTTTAATTTACTCTCTAAATATAACGTCTTATGTCAATGTTTTTGCATATCCTACTTGCTATTCATTGGGATTTCTTATTCTTTTGAGTTCTCATCTCATTCGGAGAAGCATCGACACATAACAGCGCAGCTTCAACGTGTAATGCGTATATTTGTCCACCGGGTGGAGCTATTTGTCAAAGTAAAAACAAAGAGGGCCAGAGTTCGGTGGTGGTGTCCCATGATGACTGTAGTGACTGTGAACAGAAGAAGCGATAGGATGGTAGGGGTATGTTTTGTTTGCATTAATCACTGTCAGTTGTTCTGGGGTGTCGTCTTTGATGTGAGGCAGACACTGTCAGTGCTGTGAAATGAGGGGGATGTGCTGATGGAGAAAAAGCACCCCAGTGGGTTCTAACAAATTATAACACCCCGTCTTCATCATCTTAACAGCCCTCAGCCCCTTAGCATGTCACACATTATAACTATCAGGAAAGCTGGGCTTTTTTTTTCTTTTCTAATTTAAGTTATAGATGACTGTGTAGGCAAACGTAATTTAAGTTTAAGTAATTTAAACGTTAATTTAAGTAAGATAACATAACTTTGACCTATTGGGTTTCATGGATTACAAGTCTTAAATTTGCAGGCCACCATACAGAGAGAGCACCTAAATATTTTCAAGTCCGTATACGAAAGGCAGTTCGATCTTTTCCTAATATTTTTAATTGCTTAATATTTATTTGTTTGTTTATTTAGTTAGTTAATAGCAGGACACGGTGAGAGCAACAACATTTTTATAACAGGACTGAGAGGTTAAAATTATTAGGCTATAAGGTTTCATAAACAATTAGACTGTTATGTAGGATTTTACTTGAATTTGTGATTGTTCCAACTAAAGATAGTCAAGTTATATAAACGCTCCACAACTTCCAAGACTTCTCCGGTTAGCCCACCATGAAAGTGTGAAGGCGATTATTTGTTTTATTTATCTGCGACATAATCGTAGATGTTCTCGTCGCGATCCGGTGTTTTCAAGAGCTTCCTTATCCACCAGTTACATAGTGGAAGTGTGAATGTCTGTGTTGGCTAATCCTTTAAACCACAAACTCTTTGAGAGTGTTAAAAGCCCTTTTAGATGGTCTTTAATGTTTATTGGATATTCTGAGGTAAATGCTATCTGAGTCCTGGCGCTGCAGGAGGGACGACGAGGAAATAACCTGTGATCGCTTGATGTCGATGGTTGAATAACATTCTGACGGGATATATATGTGTTACAGGAGAATCTGTGAGAATCAAAGGGGCAAACGGGCTTTGCCAAAGAAAACTTTAACGTTCACGTGACAGTTTGAGCACCCTAATGGAGAGAAACACTGGCTAGCCTTTAATATTGTAGCCTATTTTTATTGTTAATTTCAACAAACAATCAAGGAAGTCTGTCTGCCAAATACACGTTATAGATACCCTAGACTGAAAAGAAGAATATATTTAATGGTCTACTGTACAATTTCAATCCATCAGACTGAGTTTCATACCGTTTACATAGGCTATAGATCATGGAAAATGTATCATTTTCAGCAACCTAAAGAAAACTGTGAAGGTTATTAAAAACATATTAAAATATGTTAAGCTTTAACATATATATTTATATATATATATATATATATATATATAGACAGATAGATAGATGTTGGAATTTAGTGTTGTGTTAAATAAATAATAGACTTTGATTTTGACTTGAACTGATCATTTAGATTTTACCACATAAAACATTTTTACCTGACAAAACATTTTTACAGTGCAGTTTACTACTGCCTGTCAGCCGAATTTCTTCCTGATAAATCCTGCTACTCCTACATTGTCTTGAGAGTGGGTGGTATCTCTCACTCAGTATGGTCAGAGAGGGAGAGAGAGTAGTTTATGTAAATGCTCCATTTTAATTATATTAGGAGGACGGCCCTATTCTCTGCCCAATAAAAATGGACCAGGGCTGACACCTGGTTATAAACACAGGAAGGATTCCAAAGTAGTAATAGCAAATCGGCAGAAAAAAACCCAACCGGCATCTTCAAGAGACGCAATGACCTCCAGTAAAGTTGAACTGCCAGGAGAGGTGAAGAACGACCCGGCTGCGCTCATGGCATCTCTTCATCTGGTGCCCTCACCGGTACCCAATCCTGAGATCAAGTACACCAAGGTTTGTGAGACTTTTTCATAACTACTTTGAGGAAGATAAAATTGCCTAAACGGGAAATGCAAACTTCGATATTAGCACGTTGAATTTGTTGTGACCGCGCGCAAACAAATCACTGGCCACGAAACGTATCGTGTTGTAAACACTGATATATCAGACTCATATTCTATGAATTTAAACCAAAAGTACCAGTGTTATTTTTCAGGTTTTCGACTTATAAGTACGGTTCATGATGATGATTAGGAGGCTTGCACATGCATTTGGTAACAAATAGAAAGTTTTTGGTTATGGACTAGTTTTACGCAGTCTAATTGTGTGCCATTTGCAATAAAAATAACGATTCCCCGTTTTATTCTAATCTAATAAAAGGTTTTTTTAAAGGATAAAGTGTATGAAAGCCCAAATATGCTGCCTGTTATCTAGCCTAGTAGGCTATTCTACAGAGGTGCATCGATCATGAAAGATTTCTCGATCTTGATAGCCTATAGTGACAAATAGACTGTACACTGAGATTTAATAATCAAATTTTCACTATTTAAGAAGCTTTGCCTTGAACAGGTTGTCATTATTTATGACTTCAGTTTCATAGGCATATCGGTGCGCGTTAGAGATCCACCTCTCTCAAACTCTTTCTAATTCTGTCGTACAGTCTATAGATCAGCCTACATCTAAATTGTTCTGGAAAAAAAAGTCACAATGTTCATTACTGTGACACACAATAACGTTTACCTAACGACAATATTTGCAACCCGTATAATGTCTAAGAAGTTTAATGACATGCTTGTGCTCAGGAATACAACCTAGAAGATTTAAAACAGAAACACTGGACAACACAATTTTGGACTTTTTTTTTGTTTTAGACGTAATGAGGTTTCAGTACTATTATATGTGATTTTAATGTAGTCATTCCATATTATGCTCTCTGAAAACAAAAAAGAAGTGCTGAATCATCCCATAAAATGATTATAAAAATATAATCTCCCTTGTTTTGTTGTTTATAATCTTAAATTATGCCAGTTTTGACTGTAATAATTTTATTGCTGTGAGGTGAGAGGATAAAGTCAAAGTGCAGTGCAGGGAAATTATCACTGTGGTAATGAGAGTAAAGTTCAGTCAGAGCAAGAGCTGGAGACACCTGTGACACACACACACACACACACACCCTGCAGCTCCTGCTCCTTGTCCTGCTCTCATCTCAAACCTTGTTTCAGAAGCAGATGTGAGTTAGAGAAGGATTCATCCTTAGGAATTTGAATTATCTGGTGTGTGCCGGTTATATGGGTGTGTGTGGGGTTTCAGTTTGGGCATTGGTGATGTGAACTCCCTTCACACCCTTCTCCATCTCACTCTCTCTCTCTTCCCACCCCCCTCTCGATTTGGATTTTGTTGTGCCTGGTGCAGCGTAGCACAGGCTCTGATGTAACAGTACAAATATGCCCAATCAATATTATTCTTTCAAATGTAGTCTGTGCAGAGCCAAGTTTTTTATTATTTGTGTAAGTCTAAGGTTAAAGCGTTTTTGTGAAACTCCTTGGAGACTTATTAAGTTGTGTTTTCTGCACTGTTAATGAGCAGTGCTTTATGCCAGAGATGCTGAGTTATGGAAATATCATTAATGGTCGTACTTAACATCTCATTCCTCTATGACTGTCAACCACTTTTGTAAATTCCAATTATGTAAATAATGTGATTCAGTACATTTATGCACTGAATCACATCCAGTTCTGGCATTTAAAGTAATTAATATCAAATAGAGTGAGGTACTGGCAAATAATTCAGTCAGGTAATGCAAAAATCATTACAAAACATTGTATTTTACTGGTTTGTTGCGAGCATCTGGTTATTAGACATAATGTCAACAATATTATTATTATAATAATAAATATGTTGTGCATTATTATTTAGTATATTATAATTATTTATTTGGTCCCACTTTATATTACATGTCTTTAACTATGTACTTACATTTAAATGAATCGTTTGATACGGTGTTGTGACATACATGTTTTTACATTGTACTTGTATTTAAAAAATACCTGTATCTATAATTACACTGTTGTCCCTTCTCTTACACCTTAACCCAACCTTAAACCTAACCATACCTCCAAACCTGTCCCGAACCTTACCCGTATCCCACCTAAATAGCAGCAAAAGTGTTCTGCAATACAAAATGTACATAATAAGTGCATTGTACCTAACAGCACTTTTTACATAGTAGTTAAAGACACCTAATATGAAGTGTGACCATTTATTTTAATTATTTTATTTATTGGAAGCCTTATTCATAAGATTAACACTCAATGCAATGCGTGCTGCAGTTTTTATTTCATTTCTCATGCTAAATACAAATAACCTGAATAGTTAAGATTGTTTCTCGTATAGTAAAATGACAGTAAAATTGCTACAACGTGGACTTTGTGCTCCCCAGTAAACTTTTCACCCCACCATTTATGTTTGTGCTCATTATGTGACAGTCACTACACCTGCACCAGTGTGTATTTGTTACAGACTTGAGATTAAACACACCGATAGGGAACTTATCTTCCCTCTGCCACTGAACATTCACGACTGAGCTTCCGCTTATCGCTTACACCGATATTTCTCAAAGTCTTGTTGTTTGGTGTAGACACCTGAGCTCGATACACTTTACAGTCTTATAAAATCTCCTCCTCACTCCACGCAGCGTATAAAGAGCGAATATTTGACTGGTCACAGGAGAGCTGGTCTGCTGAAGGAGTCTCTCTCTCTCTCTCTGTCGGCTGGCCCACTGGGCTGATAATGGCACTAAGGAAGCCGTAAATTTGTCTCTGGTGATGGCTGGTTATTGATGTTTTCTCTTTTTTTTTCTCTATGGTTAGAAGAGCAAAAAGGAAAGGAAAGGTTATGTTGATAGGTGTGTGTATCAGTGTAATTGATTGGGACCCAAGAGCCTTTTGAAAAGAGAGGTGTTGGATTCCAGCAGGCAAAGTGATGATGTGCTCACGCCATTCAGTTATAACATATAAGTGAAGCAGACTCTTGAGATTAAAACCAAGGAAACAGGAGACAGACTATTACTCTCTCGCTTTCTCCTATACTGTGCAACTGATAATTGCATATTTGCATGAAATGTGGTTTCAGTTAGTGGTATTTATTAGTGATGTTCAATAAAAATGTATGAGTATATGATTTTCACTTAGAATTCTGGGTTTCCTAATGAATGTGGTTTAATTTTTCAATGTAGTTCACCTCAAAATGTAAATTCTGTCATCGTTTACTCACCCTCTTGCCGTTCCAAACCTGTATGACTTTATTTTTTATGTGAAACACAAAAGAAGAATTTTGAAGATGGTTTTCAAGATTAAAAAAAAAAAAAAAGGAGATATTTCTTGCCCTTAGGTCAGTGGGGTCCAAAACAACATTTGATCAAAAAATATCTTGATTTTTTTCCTAATATCTTCTTGATAAAATACGAGTGAGTAAATGATGATGGAATTTTCCTTATTGGGTGGACTATCCCTTTAATATTTGTGTGTGTGTGCTTCTAAACTGAGAGCTTCATGGAGAAAGAGACACTTGATAGCCATTTGTTGGACATGTCTTTATATTTTAAGGGCTTAAGCGTCCAGCCAGGACAGTAGTGTGCGCTGAAGTGAGGACTTTTGTAAGATAATCTGGGAGACAGCTTGAGTGAATGAGGTAGGCCCCATCAATCCGTCAGTGCATGAGATAGTACAGATGGGAGTCAGGGGGGTTTTCTGCTCTAGAAGCTGTCCAGCAGGGTGTAATATATGGCCGTGTCTCACTGTTAGGGTCAGTGGCCCTGACTTACGAGAGTCTGTCCCATACCTCTGGAGTTTTTCACTTCAAAACCCACCATTTCTTCACATCAAACAGCGGCCAAAGTAGAGCATACACTGAGAAGCTTGATTTATTGTAAGCGGCACAGTGAGGACTCTCTCTCTCACTCACCCTCTTTTGCTTTGACTTATAATTTCCCCCCTTTCTTACTCTTGATCTTTTCTTCACATCTTCCTCATTGATTATCTTTGGCCTTTGGACTGTTTTTCTCCCTTCTCAGGAACAAAAAGCTCGATTTATCTCCGTATTATTAGCAATATCATGCCTGTTCTTGCTAATTTCTTTAAGTTAAGCAAAAATATGCTAACTACAAATATATATTTTTTTGCTGTTAAAAGAGTAATGACACTTTAGCTGTAACACTTTACAATATGGTTCAGTTTTGTTAAATGGATAGTTCACCCAAAAATGAAAATTCTTTCATCAGCCTTATTACTCACCATCATGTCATTCCAAATCATCATGACTTTCTTCTGTGGAACATAAAAGAAGATATTTTGAGAAATGTCTAAGTGTTTTGTTTTTTTGGCCATACAATGGAATTCAAAGGTAACCCAAACTGTTTTAAACATTCTTGTATCTTCTTTTGTGTTCCACAGAATAAAGAAAATCATTCATGTTTAGAAGGATATGAGGATATGTATAAATGATGACAAACTTTTTGGTGAACTATCCCATTAACACAGTTAATGTTAGTTAGGTATCACAACTGAACAACATTTTTTACAGCATTTATTAATCTAGGTTGTATAATAAATATGTTGATGCATATGTTGATGCTGTTGTCCATCATTAATTCATATTTGTTAATTTATACAACTTTAAGGACATTTATGTATAAATGTATATGTAGAAATTAACATTAACCAAGATTAATAAATAAATAAATGTTGATTGTTAGTTCATGATACCTAATGCATTAACTAATATTAATAAATTGAAAATTATTGTAAAGTTTTATCACTTTATGCTTACATTTTTATACTTTTAGTATGTAATGCTAAGTTTGATAGTAGTGGTGTCCCTGTGAACCTGCACTGTAGACTGTTTTTCACAATCTCACTTGTGGTAATTGCAATGAATTATGTACAGAAATGAGAGAGAGAGAGAGAGAGAGAGAGAGAGAGAGAGCGCAAGCATGACATGCAGCCTCACTCCCATGTCTTAAGGGGTTAGTTCACCCAAAAATGAAAATTCTGTCATTAATTACTCACCCTCATGTCGTTCCAAACCCGCAAGACCTTCGTTCATCTTCGGAACACAAATTAAGATATTTTTGATGAAATCCGAGAGTTTTTTTTATCCCCCATAGAAAGCAACGTAATTATCACATTCAAGGTCCAGAAAAGTAGTAAAAGACATTGTTATCTTAATGTTATGAAATGACGAGAATACTTTTTGTGTGCAAAAACAAAACATTTTATTCAATAATTTTGTCTCTCCCCTGTCAGTCTCCTATGCTGTTGATGCAGTGAACGCAGTGCAGCGCTTCCATGTTTACGTCCGAACGCCAGCTCAGTATTGGCCGACGCTATTCACGTGAGCAGCACGACATATGCGTGTGATGCTGACGCAGGAGCCGGCCACTAATGAGTCGCCGTTCTGACATAGAATCTGGAAGCGCTGGATGTAAACAGTGTAGAAGAATGACAGGGGAAAGAAGAAATTGTTGAATAAAGTTGTTATTTTTGTTTTGTTTTTGCGCACAAAAAGTATTCTCTTCGCTTCATAACATTAAGGCTGAACCACTGTAGTCTTTACTGTCTTTACTACTTTTCTGGACTTTGAATGTAATAATTACGTTGCTTTCTATGGGGGATTAAAAAAACCTCTCGGTTTTCATCAAAAATATCTTAATTTGTGTTTCGAAGATGAACAAAGTTCTTATGGATGTAGAACGACATGAGGGTGAGTAATTAATGACAGAATTTTCATTTTTGGGTGAACTAACCCTTCTCCTGTCCCTGAAGAAAAAATCCAGCATATGGTATTTTTTAGCATGCTGGAACCAGCATGGGATACTGGTTGATAGTTTGCTGGTCCCAAGCATGGGAAGCAGGAGTGATGATGAACCAGTTACACCAGCTCAGTTTTGCTTGAGAACAGCATGACTATGCTGGTCCACCAACTAGACCAGCTCTAACCAACCTGGACCAACATGAAATTCATGCTGGTTTATGCTGGATTTTTCAGCAGAGGTAACATCAGTAATTATCAACATCTTGAAGTGTGTCCAGTTACAGAGTGAAAGTGAGCTGCTCTGGAAAGGATATGAAACTTCCTGTGCAGACAAGACCCGGGCTGCAGGTGCCCTGTTCGAAACCGTCTGGCTCTGGAATCCATGAAAACACAGATAAAGTGCACATATAAAAAAGAATCTTTTTACAATGGCCAAGAAATGTTTGCCATTAAATATCCCTCATGTGTCTGAGCCATTAGAAGGTGCTGGCGGCCAAACAGATGTTTCACTGGCTGTAGCGTGAGCTTTGGCATCCTCCGTCCCCGTTCCTGCTCCGCTTTTTCCTGCAGTTGTGCGAAGCCTCCAGAGAGCTCGCCGGGGCAGATGAGAAACGGATCAGCGTTCTACAACTGCTAGAGTCATTCGAGGCACCCCCCAAAACAGGCTCTTCTCTAGCTCTAGCTCTCCCAGAGGAACAAAGTCGACCTCCTGCTTTTGTGGGCGATAACCCTCTTTCCTCTGTGAATAATGCTGGTGATAAAAATCTCAGCAATAAGGAGTATAAGCCTAGTGATGCTGTCATCGTGTGCTGTGGGTCGCTCTTCCACAATCTGTTTATGATAGGCACTGCATATCTCGCCGTCTAATTAGCTTTGCAGACGAGCGCAGTCAGCACCGTGAGACTGACAGCTTGAATAAAAAACATGGAGTGATTCTAAATGTTTGCAGATGTCTTGTGCTGCGGCCTGCACGTAAAATCTCAACCTATGTGCTTTCGTAACGGCCTGTAGTTCAATGTGTAAGCGTAGGATGAACTGGCAGCGCTTTTCTTTCTGTTTGTGTACTGCATCAAGTGGCTGTTTTGTTTACAAGATAATACATTTTCTGGCCCCCTGCTGTTGTAAACAAAATCTAGTTGTCACAGCTTGGCGGTTAGTTTTTCAGGCTCAAGTTTGAAAGTTCTTCCAGCACTCTGCCTCAAACAAACTGTATTTTCAGCTGAAGATAGTTGATGAGAATTTAAGTTAAAGAATAGGTCAGAATGTTACTCATTTAAAAAGCATGCATGAGTTTTGCACTATTGCAGTGATGATCAAGCTTTGTAAAGCTCAGCTATATAGCAATAATTTCCTAATATAACCAGTATCCCGAGACCTCTCACTAGGAATTGTTAAACTTTAATTCAGCAGCAGCTGATGTTATAGGTGTTTGACAATTGAACATAGTTGTTTATAGACTGTTCGTTGACCATGTTTACACTTGAGTCAGGTTTGTCCATATTTAGCAATGCTACAATATGTTTTTATGGTTTTTATTTTAAGATTTTATTAAAGCCTGTGTTGTGGTCACTGAGGAAATGTCACTGACACTTCATAAGGACAAATATGGACCATAATTGTGTCTCCACCGAAATAAATGTATTGGCTTAGCGTAAAAGTTAGCGTAATTTGACTAAAATAAACATAAAAAGCAAAAATTTAAGTCATTTTGACCTGTGAAAACGTTTTTTTTTTTTACTTTTTTACTTTAAATCTATAACAAGTAAAAAGCATCTTTTTTGTGAGTAAGAATACAAGTATTCCATTTTAATAGTAAAGTGCGAATTCCCCGAAATAATGCTTAAGTATACTAATGAAGTACAATTACTCAAGTTCTTTACAGCCTCGCTGAAACCTCCAGCAGGGTTACGGCAAAGAAGCGGTGATCAATATGAATTTTTGCACTTTTGCACTTGCGTTCTTATCCCTTTTCTTTAATCAAAGCCAAAGTATAAAGAAAGCTTGAGAGTTGATTTACTGAACCGGCCTGTCGCTCTTTATCAACTTTCTCAATGGGAAGAGACAAAAGTCCGAGAGCCCCCAGAGCTCAGGGAAGACTGGGCCAAATGGCCTCTAATGGTCGCCTTTTTCTAGTCGTGATTTAGATGGTGGCCCAGTCCGCTGCTCTCCCAGCATTCCCCTCTCCTCCATACCGGGGTGCCATAAGTGTGGGGTTACGAAGAGCATAAAGCTACCCACCGTCTGCATTCTTCCCTGGCCCACTGGCCTGTCACAGTCTGCCCCTGATTTAAGGCATTCCACTACAGTGGCCTCTATAAATTTTAAAACTAATTCGCTCCTCTACGGGGCTTTCTGTTTTTGTAACAGGCCCTCGGCTCGACGAGGCCTCTGACACTTTTATGAAGTGCTCCAAATGAGAGTCAGATTAAAGGTGGCCTCCTTAATGCAAGAGGCCTGTGAGGAGCGAGCGAGAGAGGGAGGGAGAGAGAGAAAAAGGAGTCTGAAGTAAATGTATCGGAGAGGAATCAGCATGGTACAGACTGATACCTACCCTGTCCAGGAGTGATTTATTCATGCCAATTTTAGGGGAGACACAGAGAGGGAGTGACTGAGGCAGCTTGAACTGCCTCCAAGTCAACTGGCATTTTATACCTGTTCTAAAGTAAACACGCCTCATGGTTTACAGCCAATTAAATTGTACTTAAGCCTGTAAGTTTACATTAGTAAACATTTTGGTGAGTTTGAGGAGGCCCAGGGCTGCGGTTTACTTTCAACCAGACGTCTTCCTCTACGCAGATGACAGGAAGAGTAAATTTGTACATGCAGAACTCGGAGCCAGTAGAAGCTTTAACACCTTATCTGTCACAGTTTTGTTCTATAAGCTGCAACTTTTTGCACAAGTCTTCAAATGAATATGTGAAACTGTGAACTGTGAAATCACACTTACCTTTTATGTATGCTGTGTCCTTTAAAAACAGTTTGTGTGCGTAAAGAAAGATGTATTTTTCTTTTCTTCTTTATCGAGCTTGAAAAATCCATCTTTTGGAATCTGAGGCGGTTGTTTTACGGGCCGCTTCTTTTAATGCATCACCAGAGCCAGAGTGCGGCCTGTGTTTTATGATATCGTAAACGAGCAGTGATGTTGTGAAACGTGTGTCTGTGTGTATCTCTGTGTTTGTGTGTGTATATGCGCACTTGTATCTGTGTGCACATTTGTGTGTGTCTGATAGGGATTTATCTCTCCTTTCCCCTTTCCCCCACCTCTTTCTGTCTGGTTGCTGGATCACTCCCAAGAGAGTGATATTGGGCAGCCCTGCAATAGCACACGGTTCCCAGAGATTCCTCTCACACCACAACCATGAAACACAGAGAGGGAGAAAGACTGTTTCTTTTAATTCTGTGCTTCGTCATGAAGTTAAACTAACTCACTGTAACTCCTCATACGAGTCTAAAGATGCACAGTTTATGGATGGTTAATGCAGTTAGATCTAGACGGACAAGCAATGATTATGTCAGAGATCAGATTTGAATAAGGAATAACACATGTATTAAGTAGAAATGTAAAATTATAATGACAAAAAATTAAGTAAATATGAAAATTGTAATAGCAAATTTAAACAAGATCTAACTTATTTAATAGTTTATACAATCCAAAGTATTGTATCTAACAGATTAAGATTGTGAAGATCAGTGCATAGAGAAAGTAGGACCCAAACAATGTAAGATGTTTGCAGAATGAAAGGAGAGGTAGAAGAGAAGAATCAAAAGTGATGAACAAAATAAGAGCAAAAAAAAAATATATATATATATATATAGACAGGAAACTTACATCCTCCTAAATTTCTGTTTTGGTCTGATAAGAAAAGGTCAAACAGACTTATTCATTATGACATAATAACGAATACGTCAGCATGATCTGTCAAATGCTACGGTTGCGAAGATAGATGAAAATAGATAGAAGTGGTGTGGTTTTGACGCCTTAAAGACCTTTAAGAGAATATTGCAGATCTTGTATAATCTCATGTCTGCAGCAATGGAAACAGACATATTTTAATACGAAAGTACATAACAAAATCAGTTTTGATGGAAAATACACCCACTCGATCTTACAGCACAGAAGAGACACCAAAGAGCTTACGTTTGGAAATAATCAAACACATCAGAGCATATAGTAGAAAATACATAAATGATTAAAAAAAATCAATAATATGCAAAAGTATATATAATGCAACATAAGGAATATAATGATTAATGATGATTAAATGAATAGATAGCAATGACTAGAATTCATAAAGAAGAGATTAAAAGGAATAATTAATAAAAGAAATAAATAAAAGACATTAATCAAAAGAATAAATTTGAATATTAATCATTTTGCATACAGCAATGGTGTTTGACATTATCTGCATTAAAATGATTAATTCTCTTGCTAACAGTTATTTTGGTTTGTTACATCAGTTTTAAGCAATGGTGGATGAAGTACACAAATCATGTACCTGAGTAAAAGTATATTAGTATGTATTTTCAGTTAAAAAAAAGTAAATATACTGATCAATGGACCATTGTTTATTTTTTGCAGTTTCATATGCTACTTCCTACTGCTTTTAATACATATCTGAGGAGAGAGGGGACGTGCACTAGACATGCAAACAGAATAGAGCTTATATAGGTTATAACAATACTAAAATTCTACATTAGTAACTTACTTTCACAGCATCAGTCAAAACCTCTGTGCACTCAGAACAACAGCTTATATACAACAGCAATAATAATTTGTGAAGACTGTATTGTTCCCAGTTCTTGGCATGTTTTGAGTCGGACATGACTAATTCAGTGAGTTACCTGGAGACTTGCTCCAAGTAGTGCAATTTGTGAACCAATTTAATAGGTTCATCATAAAAATCATCTCAAAAAGAATAATTTGTTCAAGATTTCTTTTGTTTGAAATAATGAGGGACAATATTTTTTGAATAAATGTAGTGGAGTAAAAGGTAAGATATGTTGGTGTGTCGATATATATATATATATATATATGTTTTTTATGTTTTTAATCTTATTTAACTGTAATAACCCTGATATATAAAATGCTTTGTAACTGTTCACAGATGATTTTAAGTTACTCTGTATTATGACACACTTCCACCTTGTTCTTTGAAAGTGGCCTCGCTGTTGTGAAAACTAAACAGTATCTTTCTCTTCTTTCCCTGTAGATTTTTATTAATAACGAATGGCATGATTCTGTGAGCGGTAAGGTCTTCACCACATACAACCCGTCTACAGGGGAGAAAATCTGCGACGTCCAGGAAGCAGATAAGGTGTGTGTGTGTGTGTGTGTGTGTGTGTATGTGTGTGTGTGTGCGTTTTTGTGATTTATGAGGACACAAATTTGTATAATGACATGGGTATTACACTGGTATTACAACGTAAACATGAAATATGAGGACATTTCATGAGTCCTCATATTTAAAATAGCTTTAAAAACATACTAAGCAATGTTTTATTAAAAATGTAAAAATGCAAAATGTTTTCTGTGATGGGTAGGTTTAGGGATAGAGGTAGTGTAGGGGGATAGAATGTACAGTTTGTACAGTATAAAAACCGTTACGCCTATGGAATGTCCTCACTAAGATAGCAAAACAAACCTGTGTGTGTGTGTGTGTGTGTGTGTGTGTGTGTGTGTGTGATTTCATAGTGTGTTTGTCAGCAAAGTGTGCATTTGGTAATTGGTCAAACCATTGCCAGAAACAGGTTTGGCACAATTGCTCTGCTGGACGACATTTAGTCGTCCAGCACCGCTATTGTGCTTCTCACTTTCAGCCTTCACTCAGCATGAATAAGCATCCAGAATTGAAAGAGAGGGAGGGAGGGGGCTGTAGTTCACTCTAATGTGGTTAAGCAAGCTAGAGGCTGTAGTTCCTCTCTGTAAATCAGGCAGAAAGTGTGGAAAACTAGAATGGATACAGGAAACAGAGACCCCCTGAACGTGCAACTGGGGAAGTCATTGAGACTCATCCGGAATGAATGGATTTCATTTGTCCCAGAGGTGGACAAACACCTGTTTACAGGATAAGGTTATATCATTAAGTGCTCTCCACTCTCTCTCCTCCTCTTGTTTCTATCTCTCGCTCTCTGTTCGGTCCCCTCCCTTTGTCTTTCTTTTAGGCTGATGTGGACAAAGCTGTGCAGGCTGCGAGTTCGGCCTTCTCCCTGGGTTCAGTATGGAGGAAGATGGATGCATCTGAACGTGGGAAGCTGTTGTTCAAACTGGCTGACCTAGTGGAAAGAGACAGTGCCTACCTTGCTGTGAGTACTCCATCTAACTCTTGCCACACCCAAAAATTAAGCCTCAAACCAAATATATCTTTAAAAATACTATATATAATCAGTAGCACTTACATTTAGGTTCAATCAGGTTCAGCGTTAGTTAATGCATTAGGTATCATAAACAATAATGAACAATACTTTTACAGCATTTATTTGTCTAGGTTAATATTAATTTCTGCATGTTCTAATATATATTTAACATTTAAAGTTGTATAAATTAACATTAGGTAATGTATTATGAACAACAATGAATTAAAAATAAACAATAGTGTGTTTACAAAATTAACTTTAAGATATATTAATAAATGCTGAGAAAAATAGTTAATTGTTAGTTCATGATACTTTATTTAACATTAACAAATTGTACCTTTTGGTAAAAAAAAGTTTTAAATAAATAAAATTAAATAAAATGTTACCATTCCTAAATATCCACCAAGATTTGCAAAAACAATGATTGTTTGATTGTTTTGAAGTGGATTTCCTAAACACTCCCCCATCTGTCATTGGTCATCAAACAGGTAGTCCTGTCCCACTGGCAGAGATCCACATTTAATTTTTTTCTGATTGGTTAACATATGTGTTTTATATATATATATATATAATATAGGGCTGTCACAAGATACATTTTATTTCTCAGGACACCTATTCCAATGATATCCATCAGGATGAGACAAATATAAATATATAATATACATTTATTTAATATATATCTGATAATTGATTCCAAAAGTTCTGCTCAACTAGAACCAAAATGTCTGACCCATGCTCTCTTGTTGACATCAATCCTGACTCCCTCATAACTATCACCTTCACTCATGAACCAGTGGTCCTCTGGGCAGAGTTAAAACAAGTCTCATTCTAGTCAGTGCCAGTTTTCAGTGAGTGAGAATCAGATTTAATGGGACAGAGCCATCTGAGCAGACAAAGACGCTCACAACAATAAGCAAGTGTCTAATGAGTGGGCCTGTCTGTCTGCCTCAAGCTTATTGAAGCTTCATGGCAGGAGCTGTAGGAGTTGTTGTTTTTCTAACCATTTTGATTTGCTCTGCAAATGTCTAAAACCCATGATGATGACAACACCAAGTTGGGACACATGACCTTTGGGTGCTAACGATCACTTAGGTTAGGAGCGAAACGTAAAAGAAAGGTATTGTTCAATGCCATGACGTGCTTTTATCTCCGGCGTTCTTCCGCCATGGACATCTGCTTTTACTTCCCACTCACGGAGATGTGTCTGAAGAGACAGATTCAGAAACAAAAGTGCTCTGCTTGTCTTCGTGCGTGCAGCTCTCTAGAGCGCGCGCCGTGGCCATTTTGGATAAATCTCTTACATGTTACAGTTTAGACATCGTCTTAAATGGACTGAAACAACAGATTTTCTCCATCCAGCTCTGAACAAGTGTCAGAGTGAATTGCTTTGAAAGAGAAATGCGATGTCCATGTGGTTACGATCACTCTTTATATCAATCTAATCCCACGTCGATAAGAAATCATGGCTGGCTGACACAGAGATAACAAAGTCAGGTCTCTGGTGATGGCTATATGAGTATCATGTTTTCCTAGGGGAGCAGATGTAAGTGTGTGCTTTAGATATGCTTAGTCTGAATGCAGCATGGGGGGTGTCAGGTTTAATTCCTATGAGCGATTTTTCATCACACGCCCACACTCTCATCTGCCTTCTCTCCTCCCAGACCCTGGAGTCTCTGGACAGCGGGAAACCTTTCCTCCCCTCCTTCTTTGTGGACCTTCAGGGAACCATTAAAACTCTTCGATATTTCGCTGGATGGGCAGATAAGATCCACGGTTCCACAATTCCAACTGGTAAGCTAACGCTCATCCTGTCATAAAACTTCAACTAAAAGAATTAGACAGAATGTAAATTATGGGGAAGTTTGAGGGGGTGGGGCGTCTGACCACCCTAATTAAGCCTGAAGCCCCCCAACAAAAGGAAATCAAAACAAAAGGTTGGGGCTTTTTTAAAAGTGTTTTCTTTTTACATATTCGCAGACTATGTTTCAGCTGGGTCTTTCAGCATTTCAGTAACCACAAAAGTTAGCCAGGATACAAAGATTCACCTCACAGTAAACAGGCGCTCACAAACATAAACAATGTAAACAAATCAGTGGGCCACTAGAGCACTTTTTGTTAGGATGTATTAAAGGATGGAACATAGAAAATATTAATATTGTCATTATTTGACACTTTATTATAGATTTCCAAACATATAACTTAAATATTAAATATTAATTATTTAAAATATATATATATATATATATATATATATAATTCATATTTTTATTAAAACATAATTTTTAATATTAAAATAATGATTAAATGATGTTTGACTGGGGGACCAAAATACATTTAAGTTTGTTGATATGTTCTATAAAAATTTATAAAATAAATTGTAAATTGTATAAATCCATATACAAATCCTTAACACATATATATACGGTTGTCTTTCTTTTAATGTATATGTACACTGCCGTTTAAAAGTTTGGGGTCAATAAGATATTACTTGAAAAAAATTAATTTCTATTTAAAATAAATGCTGTTCTTTTGAACTTTCTTTTAATCAAAGAATCCAGAAAAAAAAGTATCACAGTTTCCACAAAAATATTCTTGAGCAGCAAATCAGCATATTAGAATGATTTCTGAAGGATCATGTGACACTGAAGACTGGAGATAAATTCTGGTTTGCCATCACTGCAATAAATTGCATTTTCAAATATATTAAAATACAATTACATGTTTTAAATTGTAATAATATTTCACAATATTACTGTTTTTACTGTATTATTGATCAAATAATTGCAGCCCTGGTGAGCATAAGAGACTTTAAACATTAAAGAAATCTTACGGTAGTGTATATTAGTTTAGCATATTGGAGTAAGGTTCATTATATATCCAAAATCGTATAACGTTACTGTATGATTATGAAAGCTGGAGACACAACAACGCAGAAGCAAACATTTCGGAGAGCATGGAGGATATAGCCGCACTGGACTGGAAACTGTCATTATGTGAATGCAGCCCAGACCTTTAGGTGCAGGCCCATCCTAGACATTTTAGGAAGTTTAACCTTGAGCGAAGAGAGCGCAGCTTTAAGCTGGGGTAGAGCTATGTTTTCTCTGAGGCCTGCAGGAGATGTTGTGGGGTTATGGAGGTGCACTGAGGGTAAACAGACGAGGTCCCGTAACAGTTATAAATCTGAGTGCTAATGGCCGCCCTCCTGTGGAGCGCTGCCATCGGTGGAGCACAGTGACAGCTACGGGGCCGAGGGGCACTACGGGGCACGGGGGGGCACTGGGGGTCTGTTCTGGCTAATTTAGTTGTTTGAAAGGAACGCGGCAGGGAGCCTGGAGACTACGGGACAGCAGCAGACTTGCAGCTCTGATGTCACGGTGCAGCCATTAGTGTGCAAATATGTGTGTGTGTGTGTGTGCACGGGGGAGATTGTGGAGCCGCCCTTTAGGGCCCCCCTGTCACATGGGCCACATGGGTTAGAGGGAAGCGAGAGAGGTGTCCGCCGTCGGGCGTCCGTGTAATTATTGTGCATTCCAACACTGTCTGTCGCCACCGCTTTCTGATTGGCTCGCACTCTAATATTTGCGCATATACTGTTCTATACGATGCACACAATCTAGTCACTCTTGTATTTGATAATGTTTCCGTCATATTCACTCTCTCATCTTACACAAACAAGCACCCATGCTGCTGCATGCTGTTATGATACGATTTTCACAGCAGGAGAAATAAAAATGAAGAATGGAAGGGAAAAGAACTGTAAATCCCCCTGTCAGCGCTGGAGCTCAGCACTGGGCCTTTGTTGTGTTGCTAAACCAAACTTGCATAGTGGGAACTCACAGTGATTTGCTGCTTTATTTCATTTCCAATCTCATCCGTAATAGAATTACAGCACAAACAAACAGAATGTGTGTTTTTGGCCTTCTCTTATCTGGCCACCAAGTGAGATGAATCACTGGCATGCCTCTCGTCCAGATGCGTTACGCCAACTGCATGTTTCCACAGAGAGGGATGAAGTGATTCCATGTTGCTGTAAGACAAAAACAGGGTCTTCTGTAGACAGTCATAGTTTCTAAAGCTCTTTTGACTGAAAACTAGTTTGATCCTTCCTACTGTATCTTCAGCTCTGACACCACTGATCTTAAAAACATCCATGTGCAATATATAATGTCATTTATTTTTTTACTTGATGTATTGTCTAAGCAGTATAAAGTGTATTTGACACCATTTTACCCCTTGCTGACTAATATTCTGGTTCCATTTCTTCTTTCTGTCACACAGATGGGGAATATTTCACACTCACTAGGCATGAGCCCATCGGAGTGTGTGGACAGATCGTTCCTGTGAGTTTTTTGGCCCTATTTTAGGCTTTCCTTAATATATTTCCTTAATGGGGAGTTATTTGAACACCTTAGTGAGGGATGACAGGCTTGTTGATTTTTGGGTATAGTGGTTTAGTTTTAATCAAAAAGGCAACTCGATCATCCGGTGAAATGACAGACTTCTCTTCTCTTTGATGTACTTCTACAACCATTTAGCTCACTTAAATCCTGCCCCTTATTTACAATCGACTGCAAGCTTGCTTTTAGATCTGCCTCCATCCAATTAACAACTGATGGTCACAACAAGTCCCTGCCCTTCACATTTCTTTTTCTGTAATTTGTTTCACTCAGATGTACATCATAATACATGCAGAAGATAAGATCTGTTGCTATTTCCATTAAATCTTGACTTAGAAATATATTACACAGGCTACAAACATATACTGGCAAAAGGAGTCATGGCCAGTGCCAGTGAGGCAGAAAAAGAAAGAAAAGGGAATTGAGAAATAATGAACTAGAAAGGCAGGGCTGAGTGGGAGGCATACTTGAAGGACAGAAATAGAAACGAGGAAGCAGAAAACATAGGTTGTAACGATAAAGTCTGTGCTTAGACTTCATGATACGAGAAATGACAGTGCACACCAAATATTACCACTAAATTCTGGTCCGTCTAGCAGGTCGTTGAGCATTGTAGGAGATTGACAGGCAAAAAGTTACAAAGCTAAATTGATACAGAAGTTGTGCAACTCTGTTTTTAGAAACATTTGGTTTCCAAATGAGTCTGCAGGAGTCTGAAATCATTAGTGAAGGAGTTATGGTCTGAAGAAACAAAGATATGAGGTTGTCTGAACGAACTCCCACAGTAAGTTCCTGACCTATGTCTGTACAGTGGAACTTCCCCCTGGTGATGACAGCATGGAAATTGGGGCCAGCGCTGAGCTGCGGGAACACTGTTGTCCTGAAACCTGCTGAGCAGACCCCTCTCACCTGCCTCTACATCGGTGCTCTAATCAAAGAGGTACAGCAAAATGATTTTACCACATTGTTTTGAATAAAGGAATAAAACATTATGACATCTGTCAATCTATTCTGAAGATAATACAGCAGTAAAATTATCAAAAGCAACATCAATACACATTCATGCAAATAAGTGATATTTCATCATTCGTTCTTCACTGCACCCAGACCTTTGTTGTTCTTCCTCTCCTTTTCTCTGGGATTAAGAGGCCGACTTTCTCCTCTTCCTTTTGATGTTCTGTCTATCCTGTCTTCCACAGGGCCTGTAGGGAGGTCGGGGTGGGTCTGGATTCCCCCTCCACGGCCTGTGGTGTTCTTGGCTCAGCTCTCGTCTAAAGCTTTTTCCTCTCATACTGTTTTCACAGGCTGGGTTTCCACCAGGAGTCGTCAATATTTTGCCAGGCTACGGGCCAACCGCGGGAGCCGCGATTGCTTCGCACATGGGCATAGACAAAGTGGCGTTCACAGGATCGACTGAGGTAATTTTCCTATCGGACAATGGAAGAATCACACCCTCTTCCATCATCCTCTTTTGCGCCTGTTTGACATCGGCCTCTTGATGTGGACACGCAGTCTTGTGGTCTTCATTAAGGCATCTGTGAAGTCCATAGGGTGTCACATTTGACATTTTAGGCATTTTAATCCATGTGGCAGAAAAATGTCCAAAAATGATACCTTTAGGGGTACAGCAGCTTGTCATTAGGGCAGTACTTTTAAAGGGACAACTCTTTAGCTTGTTTACCCCTAAAAGGTTCATAGTTGTACCTCAAGAGTACGTATTACTACTAGGTACTAATATGCACCTTTTATAAACAAAGATAAAGTACAAAGTTGTCCCTTTAGCCCACTTGTACTGCCCCAGTGACAAGTTGTTGTACCCCTAAAGGTACAATTTTGAAGGCTTAGTGTGTTTATACTGCTGGTGACTATAATGAGAAGTCTGAGGAAGTTGCGTTTATAGGGAGACTGTCTGATCTCATACTTCACACGCTCTCACAACAAGGAATGCTTAGCGGACCACCTGGCTTTCCAAAATCATTTCTAATAAACAGGTTTTAGGTGGATGTGGGAGTGAGATGTTAATCCACAGGTGGTCTGTCATAAGAACAGAACAGAAACAAGAAATGGACACCATGCCCCCTACTTGATTTGTACCGTTTTAATGCCATGCCAGTCTGGTTGGACACCTGAGTTCATTTACACTTTATAAGTGTCCTGTGCATACTGTATAATGACTACCCTTTCTATTGAGCTCTATGCATTAGACAGTTACATTGTGGGCCCTGGAGGAAGAATGACTCTTTGAAGCCAACTGTATAAATTTAATAGAAAGCCAGGGACTGAAAATAGGCACCATGTTAGGCACAGAGAATTTACTGCTTGAAAATAGGCCTCGCTGACAGTGACATAACTCTGCTGTGACAGCGTATTTTAAACAGTGATTATTTCTAGCTACACTTGCCTCGCTGGTAAGAAGCCTTAAGCTCTTTATTCAATTACAGCATCTCATAAATCGAAATATTTCAGTGTATGTTTTGATCTGTTCCTACACATGTAGCATGTGTTTTGTTATTAATTGAAGTGAATTTGGTGATGTTTAGAGTAGATAGAGCTAAAGCTAATTAGCTTGACCGGAAAAGTGAGTTTGTTTACATCCCCAGTTATAATCGAGCTACAGTGGGTTTTTTTGCATAATGAAGCTACAGTCTTCATCTTTCTGTCCAAATATACATGAATATTTGGATTACTATGTTGCAAATTATTTATCCTTTGAAAAAAAAAAAAAAAAAAAGCACAAAGTGGCGAGGTCACTTGTTGTTGGATTAACATGGATACATGCTGGATCTGGAGCTGCAATTGCATTATCTAGGTCGGTAGCATTTTATTTTACAGTCCTGTTCCCCATGTACATACTATCAACTTATTATAGTAGTTACAATAACTGGGTAATAACTAGGTACTAACCCTGAACCTACCCCTAAACCTTAACCCATGTAGTTACCATGTATTACCCAGTACTTTCTTAGGTTAGTACACTGTAAGTACATGTAAGTGGATGTCCTGCAAAATAAAGTGCAACCTCTAGGACTGTTAGTCCGTCTTTGCAAAAACCAGACTGGATTTCAGTCATTTTCATGACATTTTAAAAAGATGATTTTTTGTTTTAGTCTGACTGAAACTGAACTTTTAAAGTGCATATATACTACCGTTCAAAAGTTTGGGGTCAGTGTTTTTTCAAAGAAATTAATACTTTTATTCAGCAAGGATGCATTAAATTGATCAAAGGTAACAGTAAATACATTTATAATGTTACAAAAAGAAATCTATTTCAAATAAATGCTGTTCTTTTGAACTTTCTATTCATCAAAGAATCCTGAACAGTTTCCACAAAAATATTAAGCTGCTCAACTGTTTTCAACATTGATAAAAAGAAATGTTTCTTGAGCACCAAATCAGCCTATTAGAATGATTTCTGAAGGATCATGTGACAATGAAGACTGGAGTAATGATGCTGAAAATTCAGCTTTGCATCACAGGAATAAATTACATTATAAAATAGATAATATTTCACAGTATTACTGTTTTATTGTATTTTTGAACAAATAAATGCAACCTGAATGAGCATAAGAAACTTCTTTTAAAAATATTAAAAACCCTCACTGACCTCAAGTTTTTGAACAGTTCAGTGTAAATGTACTTAGTGTTTATCTTCATTGTTAAAGAAACAGAGAATCATGTTTATGGGTCTGTGTGTGGACACAAGACTCCTCTCACTGATAGGAGTACAAACAGAAGTGTTGTTTCCACAGAAAACAAACTAAGCTTGTGCCCTTGAAAAGCACTTGTTGAAATGCAACAGATGTTTCTTTTTGTGGGAAATGACAGTTAAGTCATTTCCCAGTTCTCTGCTATTTTGATGACTGCGATTAGTATTTCTTTCTTTTAAAACAAAATGTTATTGATAAAACAAGAATGCGATGACTGAGACTTGGAAAGAAACATCAACAAGCTATACAAATCCTCAAATGAGCGTTGCGTCACTCTGAAAACTGTCCCAACCCACTTGTGTCTTCACCCACACTTCCACTGACTGACTTTCACAGGAAACTCATCACCATACACCCCACCCTCTCTCCCTTCCTCTTCACTGGCAGCAGCCACACAGGGTTTCGCTCCTCTCCTCGCGTCAGCACTGCTGCTGTGGGTGTTGCTGGGCTCTGATCTGGACTTGATTAGGCAGCCGTGATCTCTCATGCTGTGCGTGTGTGTACATACACAGACTCTGAGTCACTTTAGCCGTCTGTGTATAAGGGAGGACTGGACCAGGGGTGGGGGGACAAAGGAGCATCTCCCCAAAGGAGTGAAGGATTCTGGTGTGTTATGACCAGCCCATTGCTGCTATTTGTGGAGTCTAGCCCCTTTGTGACAAGTGGGCAGTGTAATTTCTTAAATTAAGTATATTTCATTATGTTTTATATGAATAAAACAGCACATTGAACCACATTTTAAAATTTATTATATACAAAATAATGGTCATACCTGCGGTCAAACCAGGAGTAGTCTCGCGTAACCAGACCTTCAGACTGACTGCAGAAGGTCTGGACTCTATCGCAGCTTTCATTGGCCAAAGACCGCCCACAAGGACGTTTGACTGACATGTAATGCAACCAATCACAGTTCATTTTGTTCCACGTCATGTTTAGGGGAGTGAAAATGTAACGTCGATGTCCCTACAATAATCCGGCATGCATCTAATAAATTCATTCAAGAAAGTTGTGCAAGTTTACTGCAACAATGGTGCCGCGAATGTCACATACTTTTGAAAATCCAGCGTTTAGTTGATCCTGGAAAACGCTCATTGTCACAGTTGTAAACACAACGGCGTTCTTCTTTCACGAGGGGGTTTGGCATCACAGCATTTATTTCCAGGCGGACCGTTAAAGAACGTGACACACGTCTCCCGGACATCCTGTAGAATTCAACCAATCAGATGACGACTTTGAAAATCCTGAAGTGTTTCCAGTTAATTGTGCCATATGCATCAGACGTTCAGCTAACGGTCTGTGGGGGTGACATCTGAGGCTGTGACTAAACCAGGAGTAACTATCTAAACAAAGTGGCACTAGTAACTTAACTTTTTTGACAGTAACTCAGCTGTTTTTAAGCAACAAGGGTTTTCTTCAGTGATTAGCGTTACACCAGTTAGTGCAACCAAGCCCTACATCGTTTTTTCTTTTTCTTTTTCTTTTTCTTTTCCATGTCTGAGCTGAGGTAATCAAACACACTCTCACTCAAATGTGGCATTGGAAAGTCAGATTCATTCTAATGAATCGATTTATCCTAAGCGATTCTTTCTTTTATATCTGACTTTGGAAAGTCTGATTCATTCTATTTTCTATTTTCTCCCTTATATGTGGCACTGGAAAGTGTAATTCATTCTAGTAAATTGGTTAATTCATATGATTTTCTCCCTTATATGTGTCATGGGAAAGTCTAATTCATTCTAGTGAATCAATTCGTTCAGATGATTCTTGTAAATTAACTGATTTTATATTTTTTAAATACATTAATAATTCTATTCAGTAAGGATACATTAAACTGATCAAAAATTACAGTAAAGACATGTTACAAAAGATTTTCAAATAAATATCTTGGAGCTTGAAAACTAAAATAGCTTCCCCAAAACTGACAACACTTACATAAGTATAGTATCAGTTTGAGGTAGGCATTGACGTTCGTGCAAAGAGCCCAGCTTCTATTTTTCCACTGAGCGAGAGTGTCAGAGGGAATTGAGGAAGATTGTTTTCCCTCCGTCTTCTCCCCTCTCCCCTTCTCTTTCCGCTATCTGATGGAAAACAGATAGAAAAAATATTCAGTGTCAGTAAGTATGTTTTGCGGAAAGGAAAAATGTACAAATGTTTGTTTATGGTTAGGAGTGCTCTAAAGCGCTGAGCTGGCTGTGAAGATTGAGACAGTCTTTCTCTCTCTCTCTCTCTCTGTCAGACACAAACACACAGCCATACACACACACATGCAATTGGAAAAGAATAGTTTGATGTGAGCATAATGTTCTCTGAGATATGAAGCAACGCCACGGCCAGCAGCTGTGCGATGTCTGCAGTGCTTACAAGGGCCTGAAGAGCATGTAAGATGAGACCCAGTCCACCGCTAATGTGAAACTTTATGTGAAGAATAGTGTGAAACTCAGTTTGGATGTGGATAGATTCAGGGAAGAGCTGCAAACAACATGGAATTATGAAACAGTAGACTTCTGTTAAAAAGAAACGTGCTCCTTGAGTTCAGAGAAACCAAAAGCAGACCAGTAATCACACATACATATGCTTTCATTTATGCACTAACAAAGCCAATAAATGCATTTTAAGGGTCTTGTTTCACTGTTATTTTGTGACTCCAAACAGCGTTGAGCATCCTACACAAACCTGCGGTCAGCTTTTCCTGTTCTCGATTAACCAACAGATACTGTTGCGTGTAGGACATTCCATTCTCTTTGGCTGCCACCGTAAGCACTAATATATATTTAAGATGTGAGCCGAAGCTCAGGGGCCTGATAATGGTGCTGGTTGTCTTGTCAAAGGGAGCCTCCTTATGCAGCAGGATTTATTAATGACAGCATCCCACTTTAGTAAAGCTCCTCTGCGGCGTCCCAGTGATTAAAGCAGCTCTTCTTTCTCTCCACAGGTAGGCAAGCTGATCCAAGAAGCAGCAGGAAAGAGCAATCTGAAGAGAGTCACGCTAGAGCTCGGGGGAAAGAGTCCCAACATCATTTTTGCAGATGCTGATTGTAAGTATTCAGACACTGTTTTATGGCCGCCCTCCTGTTGTCCCGCTGCAACAGTTTGTGCACAGGTGCTACCCCAGAGACCTTCTCTGTCACTTCACATCAAAGACCTTCAGGGATCTTTTAGAGCTGCATCTGGGCAAAAAAACTGAGCATCTTATGTTTCGGAGAGGCCCATGTACAAGCAAATGAGCTTATCTCACTTCCTAAACTTCTGGTCCTTAGTATCTCTGAGTAGCCCACCAAACCTCAGCGTAAGTCTGAGCTTTAAATGTTTTGAGCAGCCGTGAGCACGGCCCCCCCCGTAAATCAGTCGAATGGACCCTGCCCAGACCCATCACACCACAGCCGTAAATCTGCCTGTTCCATTAACCCTTCAAAAGCCACAGACTGCCAGTCCACCCTTTTCCCAGGTGTCCATTATCTCACACAGATGCACATACTCACATGTATGTATGCATAAACATCAGACACACCAGAAGAACAAGAGAGAAACTTGTTACAGCTGCTTAACTTTAGTCTATTAATAAAAGACTTATTGGAATGTAGGAAATACATTCCAGATTTATTCATCACCTGTTGTTTGGGCTATATATTTATGATTTTTATTTTTTTTATTTTTTTTATTTTTTGACTGTTTCACATAATCCCAGTGTTTCACACCTTTTACTAATGATGCTTATGCGCCATGTATAGTGCATTGTTGGCAGATGTTCAATAATGTGTTTTCTCTCTCTCTCTCAGTTGAGCTGGCAGTTGAACAGGCCCATCAGGGTGTTTTCTTCAACAATGGTCAATGCTGCACTGCTGGCTCTCGTGTCTTTGTGGAGGAGCCCATTTATGATGAGTTTGTGCGAAGGAGTGTTGAGAGAGCTCGGAGAAGGACAGTGGGAAATCCCTTTGACCCAACCACTGAGCAGGGACCTCAGGTAAGACCTAATTAATTACCTAAAACAATAAAAAGATGGAAAATATATCATAAATAAATAATATATACTACTGTTCAAAAGTTTGAGGTCAATAATATTTTTATTTTCATCTTTTATTTAGCAAGGATGCATTAAATTGATCAAAAGTGACATTAAAGACATTTGTATGTTAAAAGATTTCTATTTCAAATAAATGCTATTCTTTTGAGAATCCTAAAAAAATAATGTATCACAGTTTCCACAAAAACTATTAAGCGGCACAACTGTTTTCAACACTGATAATCAGAAATGTTTCTTGAGCACCAAATCAGCATATTACAATGATTTCTGAAGGATCATGGGACACTGCAGATTTGAGTAATGATGCTGAAAATTCAGCTTTGCAATTGCAAATCAATTACATTCTAAAATATATTACAGTAGAAAAAGGAATATTTATAGTTACAATATTACCTCAAATAGAAAATTACAGCAAAATCTTTGTGAGTTCCATCAGAATTTAAGCAAAAAGCTGTACAATGAAACATTAATAATCAAACAAGAAAAATTATACTCTGCATAATCTACCCAATTTATTATTTAAAAGTTTGATGCCCGTTACAATAGTTCCATATAATCACAGTAAAAAAGGACACAGGATTCAGTAGTTCACCATCTCTGTTTGACTGTGTCAGGTGAGTGCGGAGCAGCAGAGACGTGTCCTGGAGATGATTCAGAGCGGCATCACTGAGGGAGCTAAACTGGAGTGTGGCGGCAAAGCTCCTCCTTCTAAAGGCTTCTTTGTGGAGCCAACAGTCTTCTCCGATGTACAGGACCACATGCGCATTGCCAAGGAGGAGGTAAGCTTTCTTGATCTCAGAATCATACAGTCAAACCAAAAATTATTCAGACATTTTTAATATTTTTGATACATTTTTACTAGTGGGTGCAGGACACTATAGTTCATTTATGTAAGTGAGGATAGCAAAATAAAGTAAACTGTGACATATTATACCCAAAAATTCTTCATACAGTGGACTGCCAGTAAAATTGATAAAAATTTGGAAGCAAAAATTATTCAGACACTTTGACCTGACCATGTTTTGCTTAAGTGTTATCTGACATAATTAAGATTATTTTTTCTGACACAGTTTAACTATTTTTAACTAAACATTTTTACTATAGTTAATAAACTGTATTAATGAATGAAATGTTCAAGGTGTCTGAATAAATTTTGGTTTGACTGTACATCTAAATTTGAATGTTTAAATACAAACATTTTTTGTAGATATTTGGGCCAGTTCAGCAGATCATGAAGTTCAAAACAATTGAAGAAGTGATTGAGAGAGCCAACAACACAGAATATGGTCTGGCAGCAGCAGTCTTCACCAGAGACCTCAACAAGGCCATGACTGTCTCTGCAGCAGTGCAGGCCGGCACTGTCTGGTAAGAGTTATATCATATCACCAGATCCTTACACGAAATAGAAAGCAACACAAATGCCATCCACTTGTTTTGTTTGGGTCCCTAATATTATTGGGTTATATGCACGTCTTAAAGGGTTAGTTCACACAAAAATGAAAATTCGGTCATTATTTACTCACCCTCATGTCGTTCCAAACCCATAAGACCTTCGTTCATCTTCAGAACACAAATTAAGATATTTTTGATAAAAATCCGATGGCTCAGTGAGGCCTCCATTGCCAGCAAAATAATTAACAATTTCAGATGCCCAGAAAGGTACTAAAGACATTTCATGTTCATGTGACTACAGTGGTTCAACCTTAATGTTGTGAAGTGACAAAAATACTTTTTGTGCTCCAAAAAACAAAATAACGACTTTATTCAACAATATCTAGTGATGGGCGATTTCAAAACACTGTTTCATGAAGCTTCGAACCTTTACGAATCTTTTGTTTTGAATCAGTGGTTTGGAGTGTGTATCAAACTGCCAAAGTCACGCCCCCCAGTGGTGAACCATTGAAATTTCGAAACACTTATGACATAACGAAGCCTCGTTTACTGAAATCACGTGACTTTGGCAGTTTGATACACGTCAAATGAGGAAAAAAAATTATAGATTCACAGAACGGAATGTAATATCATGAAATCACTAAGATTGTGAAATGTATTTTTTTGTTGTACAGGATTAACTGTTATAATGCCCTGACATGCCAGTGTCCTTTTGGAGGATTCAAAATGTCTGGCAATGGTCGTGAACTGTAAGTGCATTTATAAAGGATATAACATAATGACCGTGTTTTCTCTGCATTCTTGTTTACACTGACAGCGTTGTTCTCTTTTTTCCAGGGGTGAGATCGGACTGAAAGAGTATACAGAGGTGAAAACCATCACGATGAAGATGTCAGGGAAGCACTCTTAAAGCACAAACATGTACGTTCCTAGCAGCGTGAAGTCTTCCTCTGAGGTTAACCACTAGCCATTATCCTTTGGTTGTCTATAGTGGTAAAATACCACACACAGTAACCACCCATCACTTCTGCATTGGAGCATCTCTTCTGCTACATCATGAACTACCACTCGCAGCTCCACATCCACCGCCGCCATTAACTGCCTACACCCATTCCAGCTGTGTCCTCCCTTCGCCGGCTCCACTAACCATACTAAAGCACTCGGAGTCACGGTGAAGGAGGGCTACGCTTTTGACCACTGCACCAGCAGCGTGCAGACACTAACAGACTGCGACCGCTCTCTCTGATGATCTCCTACGTCAAGTGTTTTTACACCCTGGCTAAAGGAGGTCTGTTGTGTCTGAGGGGTGTCATTCTCAAACCTCATAATTAACTTACCTTTCCACTGGGTAGAAATCTAGTAGGCATATTTGTTTTTACTAAGACCACTGAAGCTCTCAGAAAAAAGAAGTTTTCGTTGAATGAGTATTAATTCTAAAATTTGTGTAATTGCTTTATGTGTTTATTTTTTCATTTTATTGTTTGATTGTTTTTGCAATGTATAACTTTGTCGATGTCTTGACCAATGTAAACAAAAATGATTTACCTCAAAAAAGACAGCAAAAATCAGTGGTGTGTATTTTTGACAAATGATTCCTCATTGATGCCCATTTATTGTTAGGTTTAAAGAATTATGTACTATGAATATAGAAGTTAAGATATAGAGTAATTTCTTCATTAAAATGTTTTACTCAAAGTATTCTCTTGAAGGTGATTTTTGTCACAGAATTATGACTGGAAAATTATGACTATGGAAAAAAAGACTGTACCCATACAGAAATAGCTTCATTTTGTAAGATTTCTTTGATTTCTGCTTCAGTTGTTGCATTTTTCAGATGACTATGAGTATTCAGACTTATGTCAGCCAGGGTGAGAACAGACTGAGTCAGAGATTGTTTGGTAAGAGCAGTATGAGCCAGATAAAAGAAGCACCCAGTAGTGCAACTACCTTAGAAGTCGCATTCCCAAAGAAACAGTCACAATGGATTTTCCCAGCAGCCCAGCCAATCTGTTGATATCTTTAGTCAGACCAACAAGCATGATGAAAAGACTTGGCTACATTACACAGCACTGGTCTAGATCTGGAAGAGCAGAAAAGGACAGCACAGAGCTTTGAACTAGACCACAGAAAGACCACTACAGAGATAGTGGATCACATGGAAATGAGTCTCAACTGTTTCCTTATGAATTAGTATGTGACAACATTTGAAGAACAAAAGTGGGTTGTTTCACCTCAAAGAGTGCTGCTTGTTTTCATCAAGTGTGAACCAATCAACAGGAAAGTGTTGGAAGGTTGCAGGCGAAAGGCCTTACAAGGATTGTTTAATCCATTTGACGTTGTTGCACAATGGTGTCATCGACCCTTCCCTCCTTAGGAGTCTGTCGAATAGTATTTATAATTCTCTGGAGTCTCATATGATTCCAGTGTACCAAGTTCACACCAATATTTCTACATGACAGTAGTGTAAAATCGCTGCTTATAAGTAAGAAAAACATGATAAATCAATAAATAGCGTTATTACAGACTTTATGTGTGATTCTTAAGGGTGTATTTTCGTTTTTATGACCCTGGTAGTGCATAGAGAATACAAATGAATATTAACTTTCTCACACCCTTACAAATTTATCTTTTTTTTTTCAATGTGAGAAGGATCACAACGATCACTGTTCCTTCGGGATCCTGATTTCAACCATCTTGGACTCTGCCCAAGGTTAAATGGCGAGGCGGCATCCATCATGATCATTCCAATATCTCTCCTCAGAGACATACATTTATTAGATGAAGCACTTATGGAGTCTGATAAGTATCATTCACTGATCATTAGCCTATGGTCTTTTAGGGGATTTATAGTCAAAAAGATCCATATAACCGTCCTATCTACTGAACTAGAGGGTGAATTAAACATTTGTGTATTATCTCTTAAATAGGCTCTGGCATGATTTCCAATTCAATTAATCTTCTCTAAATATCTATGGATTTTCTACACTTTGCCAAATAGTTCATAAAACTAATGCAAGTCACATTTATAAATTCAGATGTTCGAAAATGAGATTGCAACATTAGACGCTAGAATGTGTTCATTTGTCTTCATCAAGATAAGCGGTGAAAGCTAAGCTGGTGGGAACCGGAGAACTGCAGCACCCTTTACAAGCTCCTCCTCCAGAGGGAGACACTTTCTCCCCTTCTGCCATATCTAAGAGATCAGGTTGTAATCATACAGTAGTGTGTTTGGGCCCACTTCAAAATCCCCCTTTCGGTTTGTTTCATTCCCTCAGGAAAGACAAATTCCTTATGAGAGCTCTTAAATTTCTCAGTTGTTTCTCCTAAATATCAATGAGGTTAACTAGAGATTTAATAGACACTTTTGTTTAGATATCCTGCCTCTTTCCTGATAAAAAGACCCCAATAATCTCTTCAAGAGTTTCTGAAAAAATCTCAACATGCTCAAAATGACAACGCATGTAATCAAAATTCAGAGTTTTGACTGTGAACACAAACATTTCACATTCTATTCTTCCAAGAACCAAATCATATTAACTGTATAACTATATACTGAAAAAAACTGAAAAAAAGCTAATTTATCTTGTTATCAGTTGTTTTAGTGGAAACTGGTTCTTCCTACCATTTCATTGTCAATAACCTGATATGTGATGCATCTTTCAGTAATTCCTCTATACCACAAGACGTGAATAGACGTTTCGACACAATTTCTTGTATTTCCCCCCCCCTTCAAATCCACTGCAAGTCCCTCAGTCATAATCATCTGCTATTTCTAAACCTGTTCCCATTGTTGCATGACTAATTAATTAGCAAGACAAAATGAAGGGGCAGTGAAAAAGAAAAACACTTGAAGCATGTTGGGCTGTAGCCAGCTTCAGCTGGACCTCTGCTCCCTTAGTTGGGAGTTAGCTAGTTTCCTCTTTCCTCTGACATCACTCCTCAAGCCTCATGCAACAATAATACGGCCCCAATTGCATGACATTATAGCTTCCTTACATGCACATGGGAGGGCCGGGGCTGAGGTCCCTCCTGACCGCAGACGTACTGCGCTCAGTTCCCAGCTAGAACCAGCTGCACAGCTGCTGCATGGGAGAACACAAATGGATAAAGAGATTCCAGTCTGTTTTGGGGAGAAATGTTTCCTAACAGAGCACTTCCCATCTCTGGGCAGTCCATGTACCACTGTTAAAAATGCAATGCAGCTGTGTTGTGGTCCCAAAGGCACATTTTAGACTAAAAGTATACTGTCAGTAAGGGCACCTGCCCCTTGTGCAATTAAAATCAGGAAACAGATGTATTAATGACAAGTGATTCACACACATCCAACCCATGTTTAGTGCTTATTTTTGTATTTTTATGCATGAATTATTAGCAGCATCTCACTTGGAATCTGATACGCATAGACTTTAGGGACACACTGTTAAAACTACTAGATTACAAATGCCTTTTATTCAATCACTAGAGATACGGCCAGATGAATTATAATTGTGTTTTTGTTTTGTTTTGTTTTTTTAACAAAGCAATAAATCTACACAAACTCAAAGCTCCCCAAGGAGTCTGGTATCTGAAAACTTAAGTGCATTGATTTTTGAAATCAAGACTTTTCATTCCATTCTTTGATCTTAATTTGTTGTTTTAGCTTAATTTACAAATGCGAGCCAAATGCTAAAGCATGTGCCAATACATGCACAAACACAGAGTCAACAAAATGCACCTTGTGTGTGTGTTTGTTTTAATGCGGTCCAGATGTTCTTGAGGCACATGGAAACAGGTGATGATAGCATTAGCCTGCGATTGGACACAGATGGAAAGGGGCTTGAACCTATTCCTGTATCACCACCGGGACCGCAAATAATTCTTTCTCTCTGAATGATGAAAATTATTTCAAAGTGAATTATGCTCGGCCAACTCTCTGTGTTGTATAAACTTGCCATACCAAGGGTCCTCTCTCGGCGTTAGATCATCAGTCAAGAGAAACATATCATTCATGTCTTTCTTTGTCACATTCTCACTTTAAGGCTGAAGGATTGACTGGTCCTTGAGGGACAATAATATCACATTTAGGAGGTCTGGTCTGAAAGCAACATGGCTGAGATTATCTTGCCAAGGTTTTGTGTGACCGTCCAGCCAGACCATAACTGCTGGTAATTAGTATGCGCTCATTTTTAATATCTTAAAAAATTTCTTTCATTTCTTCTGTTCTCCTCAATTGTAAGTCACTTTGGATAAAAGCGTCTGCTAAATGATTAAATGTAAATATATACATACAGTTGCATGAAAACGTATGGGAACCACTTGCAGAATCTGTGAAAATGTGAATAATTTTAACAAAATAAAAGGGATTATACAAAATGCATGTTATTTTTTATTTAGTACTGTCCTGAGTAAGATATTTTACGTAAAAGATGTTTACATATAGTCCACAAGACAAAAAAAAAAATGCTGAATTTATTAAAATAACCCTGTTCAAAAGTTTGAGAACCATTGGTTCTTAATACTGTGTGTGGTTACCTGGATGATCTACAACTGTTTTTTTGTTTTGTGATGGTTGTTCATGAGTGGTTTGTTTGTCCTGAACAGTTAAGCTGAGCTCTGTTCTTCAGAAAAATCTTCCAGGTCCTGCAGATTCTTCAGTTTTCAAGCATCTTTTGCATATTTGAACCCTTTCCAACAGTGACAGTGTGAAAAGATGGATCTCAAAATCATACAGAGGACAACTGAGGGACTCAAACACAACTATTAAAAAAGGTTCAAACATTCACTGATGCTCCAGAAGGAAACACGATGCATTAAGAGCCGGGGGGTGAAAACTTTTTGAATTTGAAGAGCAAGGTAAATTGTACTTAATTTGTCTTCTGGGAAACATGCAAGCATCTTCTGTTGTTTCCGAAGGGCAGTACTAAATGAAAAAAAAATGTTATTTAAACAAAATAAGAAAAATTTGGACTTCTTCATCCTGTTCAAAAGTCCCCCCCCCCCCTTAATGCATCTTGTTTCCTTCTGGAGCATCTGTGAATGTTTGAACCTTTTTTAATAGTTGTGTTTGAGTCCCTCAGTTGTCCTCAGTGTGAAAAGATGGATCTCAAAATCATACAGTCACTGTTGGAAAGGGTTCAAATATGCAAAAGATGCTTGAAAACTGAAGAATCTGCAGGACCTGGAGGATTTTTCTGAAGAACAGAGCTCAGCTTAACTGTTCAGGACAAACAAGCCACTCATAAACAACCATTACAAAACAAAATACAGTCGAAGATCATCCAGGTAACCACAGTATTAAGAATCAATGGTTCACAAACTACCAATTTCTTCAATTAAATTGGTCAAGAATGACATCTATTATCTTACAAAATATATCTATTTCAAATAAATGCTGTTCTTTTTAACTATTCTATTCATCAAATATTCATGAAAAAACTTTGATAAGAAATGTTTCTTCTAAATAGTTAAATTCTAATATGTCACAGTATTACTGCTTTCACTGTAAGTTTTATCAAATAAATGCACTTGGTAAGCATAAGTGATTTCGTTCAAAATCATTTAAAAAATCTTACCAACCTCAAACTTACATTTCTGATATAACCCTGTTTCATTCCAAATAAAGCTCTTATCCTCTCTTTATGTAGAGAAGTCTCTTCAGACCCATATCATGCTTGTAATATGAAGGATTGTTTCCAGTCTGGCCAAGTTGGAAACAAGCTTTCTGGGTAGTTTTAAAACTAATCAGTTATGATTGGATGGCTGGTGGGTCAGTCTGTTGGGATGAAGGAAAGAGCCACTACATGTGTCAAAGAATTGAGTGAAGATAGACATGAAGCAGAACAGAGAAATATGTCCAAACTATGTAATTACACCTCTCAAGAGACAGGGATACTTGAGTGTATGAACAAGATCTGTCAAGATCTGAGTACGGTGTATTTGTATAAGTCACAGCCGATTGTGCAGTAACTCAAAACGTCATTATTATTTGAGGTTAATATAATAATCTTGTGCAAGATCCATTATTGTTAGATGCATTCAATTTGGCCTCCACAATCAGAACTTGCTTTGGAGTAAGAAAGACAAGAGACGTTGAGCTTCACATCTATTGAAATGGCCAGTTCATGTAATTACTCTATCACGGCTTCCAGGGACCCTCCCCCATATCACCTTAACGTTAAGCCCCCATCCTCACACCCCACATGGGCAGATCAACAGTAGAACCCTCCATGAAAGCACCCCAAATGGGGCAGCACAAAGTCTATGTGACAGCCATTTGGGAAGAGGGTCGTTCACTGTGATGGATGCATAAGAAAGCAACACGTTGTCCCAGCAAGGTGCCGCGGAGCTGCGCTCTACTTCAGCCACCTTTTAACCACCATGTCGCAGTGTGAAATGATTCATTTGCGTTGGCAGACGGCCATATATCCATGGCAAGACAGAAATCCCTGTTCTAAATCTCACACCCTCTGTTACATGTTTATGCAGCTGGATTGTTTTATTGGGCCAATTAAATGAAGTTGTGATAATTGAGCATAAGTATCAGGGTGGGGAACAGGGGCAGTCCAGCTGTCAACTGCTGGGCTCAATGAAATCCTAAACAAAGCTCTTTACACCTGTGCTCTTTAAATATTACAGCTGTGTGATGAAAAACAATAGGGAGGAATTACCCGAAGAGAACACAAATGTTGATTTTGAATCATAGATGGTAGAATCAGTTCTGTGCTCTTTGAAGACACCCTACACTGGCAGGGAAGGCGCTTCAGTAATTTTGCATTCAGGGGCACGGAAGCATCAACTCATTTCCTGCACATCTCATCCCGATCATATCCCAGCAAACCCCATGACTCACCCTGCAAAGGACACAAACGTGGTGTTTGTTTGGAGCTCGGCAGGCCAAGGGATCTCCCAGCGGAGCGCAGAAAACTCACACAGCTGCCTGAAAGCCCACTAATTTTGCTTTCCGTCCCCCCCGTGATAGCAACCATAGCTGTTTTGAGCATTTCCACTCCGTCACAAAGAAGATCATTGTGAATTCAGCATTCTTGTTAAAATACGTGTGAATTGAAAAAAAGTATAATACATCTCTGTTAACAATTCACTAAAAATATAAATGATATAGTGATTTTTCAGTTGTAATTTGTAAAACGTGAAATAGAAACTTTAAGGGGAATGGAGTATGGAATATGGGATACAAAAGAAAAACATTTAATAATGTTTTAGTGTTTTTTATCCATAAAATGAAATGTATTATCCAATGTTGTTTTGAACCCCAACGCTCTTTAAAATAAGTATGTTTACATGCATTTTGAGGACAATAATTTGTCATTTTAAAATGTCACGAACACTTTTAGGGCTAGATTTACTAAACAGGGCAAAGTAGCGTGAGAGCGCAATCCCATAAAAGCACCAATCGGAGTGGAAAGTTCTGTGAGTGATCTACTGACGACAGGCAAATTAAAGAACACAGACAGAGCTGGATCATTTCCATAATGACCAACACATTCTACCAAGAGCAGTGCAAATTAGCGTCTGGTTAGCGTCTGGTTTAAGGGGCGTTAAATAACGGCGCAAATACCAGTAAATTGACTAGCGCAAACCTTAGTAAATCAACTTGCATGATTCATTCAAATACTCTCCTCCCATAAATTTTGCGTCTGAAAGGGAAACTCCTACAAATGTAGGTCAGCCGCAAAATTAACTGTGTCCACTCCTTTTCAGCGCTAATTTCCTTAGTAAATCCAGACAGTAGTTTTTTAACGCCAAAGGAGGGTTTGCGCTGACGCAGGCTGTTAGTAAAGCTGGCCCTTAGTCTGAAATTGTACCAGTCCAGTTTTTGCAAAGTCCGATTAACAGACCTAAATAATGCGATTCGGCCTGTCTAGCATGTATACGTGTTAATCAGACTATTAATGGGCCTCTGCATCATGTAATTGCTCTGAAAGACGCTGACATGCAACATTTAAAACAAATATTCAGTTATATACTAGTCTTGGACAAACCGACTGTAGCTCGATTATAACTGTACATATAAACTGACTTGAAGTCTATAATCTTGAGCACTGATATCTTGCGTTACACATTCAAACTGAGCTCACTGTTAGCAGCTGTCTCAGATCTTCTCACTCACTCATAGGTGGCTTGGTGATTTCCTGTGATGAAGCTGGAAAATGTTTGGCAGAAAATTGAGAATACTTGTGATTCTGTAACATGAAATTTCTGCAAACATTAAACTGAAATGAACTGAATTCCATTTGGTTCCTGAATATCTTCTGGCGATGGTTTCCTCGGGCTTGAAGTTGTTCCACACACCACAGGATGTAAACCTTCTGTTTCATGTCTCAACAGCCAAGCGCACATCCATCACACTTACGCAAGCAAGACAGTGGTATTGAAACCTCCCCTCTTCCAGCAGATCGTCCTTGGGATTTGAGCTGAAATGATTTCATATGAATGTTATGGCACAATCCTGGCAGAAAGAGCATCAGATTCTACTACTAAACAGTTTATATTTTCAGCTCTTATGATTCACAGCTGTGCTGTCTGTACCATTCGCCTCAACGTACAGCTGCGGGATGACAAAGCTGAGGAAATTGGATTTGACAGTGTTTTTCATTCTTTCATCCCCAAAATAACATTACCCATGATTTCCCATCCCTGACAATGTGATGATAATGGATGAGGGCAAAAGCTAAGTTTACAATAGGGGATCTTCATTTGAAGAAGGGGCCATGAGCAGAGATAGAGCAGGAAAACAAACGTTGAAGTGCTGATATGTAGAGCAGTGAGTGATAGAACATCTTTGCTGTTGACTGAGAGTCAGATCTCTTGCATTTCTTGATGCTTCCTAAAACTAAAGCTCCTTAGTATAAGCATACAGAGCTCTGGGCGTGCAGAACCTAAATGCACCATTTACATGTGTTTACATGCATTCATTGGTATGAACCTGCCCTATTGCGCATTTGTTTACCAGATACATAAGAACTCATGAAGGGGTCAATGTAGTTCAGTTGTTAAATAATCAGAGAAGAGCTAATTGTGCTGCAACTTAAGTGGAGACTCAAATTTGCTCCTTAAAAAGGTCTCCCAGAACAAAAAAGAAAATATTTTGAAGAATGTTTTGTCCATACAATGAAAATTAATGGGGTCCAGTGTTGTTTTGGACCCCATGGACTTTCATTGTATAGACCAAAACAGTTGAATTATTCAAAATATACCGCAGAACAAAGAAAGCCAAACTAGTTGGGAATGACACGAGGGCGAGTAAATGATGGCAGACTTTTTCTTTGGGGATGAACTATCCTTTTAAGATTATCTGAAATTCAACTCAAATAAGTATCATTTTAAATAGAAAAGGAAGGTTTGTAAAGAAAAAAAAAGTCTTGAAGCTTAAAGTTTTTATATCTGTTTCAAATGTGACTTTATATAGAAACTTTATTTATATACACTTCTTTATTTAATACATTTTATGGATCAGGGTGGAAGAACACTCAATTTCCCAGAATTCCACTGCCTGATGAATTCAGTAAATCACACTTTCTGTAATTCCAAGTCAACTTCCTAGGGGGTGTGGCCAATTCAATTCAAATCCCACCTCATGAGTTGAAAGGAAACCATTTCTTCAATTCAATTTTGCCCAAACCCTGCCGTCAACATATAGGCCTAAATATCGCACCTTTCAGAAGTTGGGGGGTTAAGAGAAACAAAAACTACATATCGTGTAAACATTTAACACTGGTGAATTCGAATTCCATGAGGAGGTGATCACAACTGAGGAACTCCAAACAGAATTTAGTATGACCTAATACACTCCGATCATGCCAATGAGATGAAACCGATACTCAGAATAATCAACTAAGTATCACTTGTACCGCCTGGTACTGCAGAACAAATGAGAATCGCAGCAAAATCCAATCAAAATACAGGAAACTGTGTGTATTTTCAATGGCAGCTCTATAAAGGACTGCAAATCCTAGCAAAACAATGTGCCATACTTTGCATGAAACTTTACTTCTTCCATCCAGCCTCCAGGTGTTGTGTGTCCTCACTGTGGCCGCTGAGCACAAACCATACTTACATGTTTTGGATGCTGGAGGAACTGAGGCTTATAAAATAACAGCTAGAGCATTGACTAGCCTCCCAGGGAATGAAGATGGCTTCATTTGAATGAGAATAGTCTCCCTGTCCCCTGAGATAAGACTGAATCAACATGAGGTCTGACAATTCCGAATGGCTTTCAGCGCATAATGTGAAGGATAAAGTCTCTTTGCTTTTCCTTTCTTGGCTAATGCATTTGAGGTGCATCAGACAGGGTGTTCGGGGAGATTCGGCCTTGGACACTGCCAAAGACCTAAAGCATATCTGCTACTTTGCACAGCAATTATCCAGGTTTTCGTTTTTCCTCCCAGGGTCTCCAGGAGACTGGTTTTGCACCGTCCTCACGCATTACTTCTTGCGCTGATTGAAGACCGATCCTGTCACCCCGTGTTTTCCAGGCTTTCAGGCCACCCAGTACGGACGAACCTCATGCATGTCATCCCTCTGTGTGGTCCTCTCGAAAGAGAAACAGATAGACACAGAGGAAACGCAAAGCAAGTGCCAACGGAGAAAGAGATGTTTCAAAATCTGACAGTGTCATTTCTGGGAAAGGAAGGAAGAGAGGGAAAGGAAAGAAGGAGGCGGCGGGGGGAGCCCAGTAAAACAAGCAAAGAGTCTGAGCTGATTGTGAGTGTGGGACTCTTGCCATGCGATGAGAGCAGGAGACTGGAGGGAGGCCGTGCGTGTGTGGAGGGAGAGAGCGAGCGAGAAATGAGAAGAATCTCCAGACTTCAGTAAAACATTCGGTATTCTGCCCGTTTGCACTAAACGCTGAAAGAGAGCCACAAAGGATTAATTCACATGAAAGCGGCTGCAGATTATACACAGCTCTGCTTAAAGAGATGAGAAAACAGTTATTTCAGTCCACAGGGCATCCAACTGCTTTGACTGATCATTAGGGGCTAGTTAGCAGCCTTTACCATCCCAGTCTTATCCAAGAGACGGAGTCGCCTTTCACTATAAAAGCTCTGAAACAAGCGCAGTAAACACAACAATTAAAAAAATGCTCCATGTAAATCTATCTTTCAGCAGAAAAAAAAAAATTAAAACACAACCCTTTCCTTTCTTTTATGGGGTTTATTTGTGGTTTGCTGGATTAAAAGGCCTGTTTCCGGCCCACATGTTGGAGATGCTGGTCGCCCCTGAAGGTGTTTAGTGCGAGCGAGCCGTGTAGCACGGGCAGCTGGGAGAGATTAATAAAGAGAGGGAAGGCTCGTAAATACTGCTGCCCTGCAGTGATGAATGCCTCCCCAGTCCACAGACAGCAGGATGGGAGATAAGGGGAGAAAAGACAAACACTCCATTTCAGCCCAGGACATGTTGCACCCAGCCAGGCCTCAACCTAAATGAGCACTTGGACCAAAGGTCTCCAAACACTAGAGGTCAGCATACCGTGGGCTTGGGAAGAAGTCGTGACTAGACAAAAAGTACAAATTATGAAAGGCTCATCTTTCTGGTCCATCTCTCTCTCTCTCTCTCTCTCTCTCTCTCTCTCTCTCTCTGGGTTAATTTGCTCAATCTGATGGGAATGCTGTCTCGTGCAACAGCAAAAGATAAATAAAAGAAGAAAGGATATTTGAATGCTTTCAATTACCCATCTAGTAGATAAAATGACAAGTGGATTAACTGATTATGAGGATTGGTTATGTTTTAAATTACCAAAACTGTTTCTGTCTAAGATCAATTGTTTAAATTATAAAGGACTTGGGATGTTAAAGTTTGTTGTCGGTAGGATTTTTCAATGGTTTTTGAAGAAATCTCTTATGCTCACTAAGGCTGCATTTAACTGATCCAAAATACAGTAAAAACTGTAATATTGTGAAATATTTTTATAATTTAAAAAACTTTTTTTCTATTTCAATATGTTTTAAAAAAATATTTTTTTCCTGTGATGGAAAAGGAGAATTTTCAGCATCATTCCTCCAGTCTTCAGAGTCACATGATCCTTCAGAAATCTTTCTAATATACTGATTTGGTGCTCAAGAAACATTTTTCATTATTATTAATGTTAAAGTACATTATTATTAATGTTTTATTGACAGTAAGCATTAAACAGTATTTTTTGTGGAAACCATGATTTTTTAGGATGAATAGAATGTTCATTTATGAAACTTTATGAAAGAACATAATTTATTTGAAATAGAAATCATTATAAATGTCTTTGGTGTCACTTTGGTGATCAATTTCATATGCTGAATAAAATTATTAATTCCTTTCAAAGAAAAAACACAGACCCCAAAATACTTTACTAAATACTTCTGTCCCAGATTATGATATGCAGAGAAAACTATAAGTAATTCATTTGTATATTGATAACTGTGAACACACACTGTAGTGCTATCAGAACAATCACCCGAGTATTTGGGAAACCTGCTTGAAAACAGTCCTTATTAGTTGCACAGAAATTATACGCTTCAGTTTTATAGACTACTTGATTCAGCAGCTGTTTATTGTGACAAACAGGAGCCAATGATGTACACAAACATGAGGAATTCACATAAAATCCTATGCAATACATTGGAAATTATGAAGGGGGATGTATTTGCAGCCAAGCAGATGGAAGCTATTTATTGATATGCAAACAAGTGAATCAAGTCTTGTTTTACCAAAGAAGAGGAATGCTGTGGTTATGAAGAGAGGAGAAAGAGCAAAAAAAGCTAAATTTGGCCAACAGGAGAGGAAAGGAACGTTTAGTTTGAGGTTTATGGAGAAAAATTTTCCTTTTGTGATGAAACAAAGGAAAAGTTACAGTATACATACACATGACAATCAAGACTGTAGAGCACACATCAGTTTAGCAATCTTGCAGTAGATAGAAAAGACAGTTCAAACATTTTGCACTAGATATTAGATCAGTTCAATGGCTGAAAAAGAATGCCTAAAACTTATTTAGACTGCCGGCAAGATAATCACAAGTGTGTAGGCCTATCCATTGTTTAACAACATGTGCATCACACAGTTCCACCAAAGGAAATAATTAATGACTCATCTTCTCTTCTTGTCTTTTTTGGGTGTCATCGTTGGCACATTATTTCAGTGTGGAAACATGGAGACATAACAAAAGCAGGAATAAGACAAAAGAAAACCATGAGAATGATTGCAAGGAGGTGAACAGGAAGGATGCTGCACACTGTTGTCTACTGGTGCTGTTTATAAATAAAGATTTCTGTAACACATTTACATGTAAAATGTTGCTTTTTTAAATCTAAATAAACATTTTTCCTTTCTTTGGAAAGAAACTCATATTTGAGGTATATGATATATGTATGCCTGTATACGGGTCATTGACGAATACGGTTTTTAAAAGTGTAAAAAAATATAAAGGAGATATAATTATTACGTTTTATTAAGTGTTAACAATGAGATTAAGTGTTAACAATGTGGTTTTTCATAATCAATTAACACTGCTGCTTTTGTCATTTTTTACAAGATGGACAAAATTTGTCACCAAAAAAGTCATTCGGTTTAACCAAAATTTCGGTTTTACCGAATGGCACTTTTGTTTATACCGAATGACGATATTTTCAAACAATGCTAACAGGCTAACTAGATTGCTAACTAGCTAACAAAAGGACAATCAAACATTTTATATTTAGTACAAGTTTTTAAAATATTACAACATTTTCCATGTTTTATAGTGGTTGTACCGAATGACCTGTTGTTTTGGGACATGCGTATGAGCGAGTGAAAACATGAATTTTTCAAATAGTTAAGAGAGAGTTAGTTAATTTGCTTCACAACCATGTGGTCCTTTTAAGGTTGGTACTCCGAATTTTTCCAGACATTCTTAATAATTTTAATACCATTTTGCACTATGTTGATATATGATGTTATAAAATCATGCCAGAATACAAAAATATATACATTTATAACATTTTAAGATATTTTAATCACAAATGAAATGGCTGTATTGGCCTTTGACCTTTTGACACTTCAAAATCTTTAAAATACCTTTATATGTAGCAAAATATAATTAAAATCTTTTGGATTCAATAAAAGAGATCTAGTTGTACTACCTTACATACTTTGGATGTCATATCTTTGTTTTTTATTATTATTAAGGCCTTTGGACAAAAAATGACCCGTCACGTCATTGACCCATACAGGTTTGGAATGACATGTAAATGAATTTTCATTTTTGGGTGAACTATCCCTTTGATTATTACTAAAAACTGAACAAGGCCTAATGCCAGATAATAAAACTGCCTATAAAAAAATGAACTGGAATAAAATCCCCAAAAAAGTAGCTTATTAACATATCTACAATACATAGCAGTTGAACTAGATCAGGATGATCAGAGATTCCAGCAACAGTTCACTTTTTCCCTAACAGCGCTTCAATCGGCTAAGCAGTTATGTTCAGCTCTTGGCACTGAGCTGTCCAGTTCTGATGATGTCACTCAGACCTCTCTGACCCAGAGCTGGGTGTATCGGCCATGGTTGCGCAGGAAAGCCTTTCTCTCACTGCGGGATGTGTTTTTCTGGGCAGACTGCGAGGAGTCACTTTAACAGTGGGCGATTATTATTTAACAAAGCTCTGCACTGGACACACAATCCTCTTCAACACACACACACCTACATACACTTATATATATATATATCTCCTGAGAGAGAAAGGTGTTAAGTACATTCCTTAATATGTTTTTGCTTCAGTCCTAATCGCAAACGCACTGGGCACACATTGACAGACAGCGCTGAGGTATTCACACTTCATATCATGAGAACAGTGTGTGCGCACAATTATGACGATGGAAAATATAAAGGAATGATCATATTGAGCAATGCCTATGTTTACAAAATGGCATCCACTACCACGCCCAAGGGAGGCGAGAATTGAGGGGTGAGGTTATAGCTAACAATGACATAGAGCGTTTAAAAATCATATGTTGAGTAACAATATTTGGGGAGAGAGAGATGAGGAAAAGTTAGGTAGAGAGAAACTCAAGCCAAGACCAAAGAGCCATTTCAGGGGGCCCTGTTTAAGCTATGGTGACCAAACAATTGCTTTATTGCCTTAGCGAGAAGCCAAAGCATTTTGTTCTGGCATGGAGCTGCTCAGATGTTCTTTCATATGGCCTGGCAAGGTTAAGGTAAGAGAATAAGCTTGGCTACAATTCAGCAGAGCCACCTCCTTCGAGAGCTCCCCTATGCACCCTCAGTGATATGTGGCTGAACAGGGACAGCACATTAGCTTAATGGCTGGACAAATGAGTCCTCCGTCGTCACAGCCGTGTGCCTGTACACTTAATCCAAAGGTTTCATCACTTTGGTTCAATGTGCTCGAGCTGACACGCCGCCACTCTCAACAGCCGAATGGATCATTTCAATTAAAGCCAAAAATACCAGTAATGACTCAAGCGGTGATTAAGTAAAGATGTGTTTAAGGCTTAAACTGTTCCATACATCAGATGAGTATGGGTAGAGCACAGATGTTTGAGATGCTGATTTGCTCTGCTGAGATTTTTCTAATGGCATCATTTCCTGTCTCAGGACCTCGGAGCTATTATTTTAAATGCATATATCGTTTGCTTTGCTTCTCGGTTTCTATCTGTGCCTTTATTTTAGGCCTTTGTATAACACATCAAGGACATTCACATGCACTTTAGTCTGACTAAAATCAAACTTTTTAAAGTAATAATTTGTCTTTTTTAATGTCATGTAAACACACTACCCTTGAGAAAATTAAGTACACTTTATCATACTTTGAAAAGAATACTTATTACAGAAGTAATATACTTTTAAAAAACAAGCGCGAACAATTAAAAGAAAATGTATCATAGTTGAAATTTATATTAAATGCAGTTATTGAAATTCAGTTGTTGTTGTTTTTTTGACTCACTTATGTAGAATCGAATAGACCACAATAAAACTATGATTTAAAATGTACTTAAGTAAAAATTTTAATTTGTCATTATTACAAAGTGCACTTTTTTAAAGTCTACTTGAGTGTTTAAAAAAACAGTCATGAAAATGTACTCTCTTTAAGTGGCATTTCATTATTATTATATTACAACCCGAATTCCAGAAATGTTGGGATGTTTTTAAATTTGAATAAAACGAAAACTAAAAGACTTTCAAATCACATAAGCCAATATTTTATTCACAATAGAACATAGATAACATAACAAATTGTGTCCATCAATCCAATTGATAAACAAATTTGATGCCTGCTACAGGTCTCAAAAAAGTTGGCACATGGGCAACGAATTGCTGAAAAAGCAAGACATTTTGAAAAGATTCAGCTGGGAGAACATCCAGCAACTGATTAAGTTAATTAATATCAGGTCTGTAACATGATTAGCTATAAAAGGGATGTCTTAGAGAGGCAGAGTCTCTCAAAAGTAAAGATGGGCAATCTGTGAAAGAGTGCATAAAAAGATTGTGGAATACTTTAAAAACAATGTTCCTCAACGTCAAATTGCAAAGGCTTTGCAAATCTCATCATCTACAGTGCATAACATCATCAAAAGATTCAGAGAAACTGGAGAAATCTCTGTGCGTAAGGGACAAGGCCGAAGACCTTTATTGGATGCCCGTGGTCTTCGGGCCCTCAGACGACACTGCATCATTCATCGGCATGATTGTGTCAATAACATTACTTAATGGGCCCAGGAATACTTCCAGAAACCACTGTCGGTAGACACAATCCGCCGTGCCATCTGCAGATGCCAACTAAAGCTCTATCATGCAAAAAGGAAGCCATATGTGAACATGGTCCAGAAGCGCCGTCGTGTCCTGTGGGCCAAGGCTCATTTAAAATGGACTGTTTCAAAGTGGAAAAGTGTTCTATGGTCAGACGAGTCCAAATTTGACATTCTTGTTGGAAATCACGGATGCCGTGTCCTCCAGGCTAAAGAGGAGGGAGACCTTCCAGCGTGCTATCAGCGTTCAGTTCAAAAACCAGCATCTCAGATGGTATAGGGGTGCATAAGTGCATAAGGTATGGGCAGCTTGCATGTTTTTGAAGGCACTATGAATATATAAAGGTATATAAAGGAGCAACATGCTCCCCTCCAGACGACGTCTATTTCAGGGAAGGCCTTCTGTATTTCAGCAGGATAATGCAAAACCACATACTGCAGCTATTACAACAGCATGGCTTCGTCATAGAAGAGTCCGGGTGCTGAATTGGGCTGCCTGCAGTCCAGATCTTTCACCTATAGAGAACATTTGGTGCATCATTAAACGAAAAATATGTCAAAGACAGCTGGAAACCTGTATCAGGCAAGAATGGGACCAAATTCCAACACCAAAACTCCAGAAACTCATAACCTCGACGCCCAGACGTCTTCACACTGTTTTGAAAAGAAGAGAAGATGCTACACCATGGTAAACATGCCCCTGTCCCAACTATTTTGAGACCTGTAGCAGGCATCAAATTTGAAATGAGCTTATTTTGTGCATAAAATTGTAAAATTTCTCAGTTTAAACATTTGTTATGTTATCTGTGTTCTATTGTGAATAAAATATTGGCTCATGTGATTTGAAAGTCTTTTAGTTTTCATTTTATTCAAATTTAAAAAATGTCCAAACATTTCCGGAATTCGGGTTGTATCTTTAAGTCGTTTTTTTTTTTTTTTTTTTTTTTAAATATATACTTTAAGATTTGAAGTACACTACAAATGCACATTTAATAAAATTAAGCACACTTCTTTTTCACAAGGGTACTACAGATGAAATTGCACCGGTTCGGTTCGGCAAAGTTGTACTAACAGATCGAATAATGCAATTGTAGCTCTGCTTTGTTCAACATGTATACACTTTAATCAGATTATGATTAACCTCGCTGTTGTGGACACTCTCTGAAAGACAGATGTGTGACGTATTTAATTCTTCAAATATTCAATTACACATTGTGCATACTTAGAGAAATGGAAACTATATCTCTATTATAATTGTGCATGCAAATAATGCCACTTTATTCTACTAGAACAGTCCTCTTGAGATCAACATTCATCATTCAACAAATCAAACGTAACAACTCCCCAGCAAAAACTTTGGTCCTTATTGTCTCTATAATCACAAACCTGAGATCAAATGGGTTGCAGGTGTCAGCACTAATAGTCACATAGGAGCTTAAGTTCAGTCACAGCTGCTTACTTCCTTTTGCCAATTCCTGCTTTGCTTTTAAGAGATTCTCCTAACCCCATCATTCACTTTTTTCTATATGTCATTCTCTGTGTATACTTTAATACCAGGGTGGGCAAGAGGGCAGGAACTATAGGAAACAGAACTGTCTGGGGCTCTATGAGAGTGGGAAACCAGATGTCCCGTTGAGAGTCTGGGGTGTTTTGTCATTAAAGGCATAACCTATTTCATCATCACCTCAATGAGCCCGATCTAAGCCAATAATGGCCCAATGTGTGTCTTTGTAATCAATAAGGTTTGTTATAGAGAAGAAAAAAGATGTTTTATTGTGCAAAAAGTCATTAAATGTTAAATATATGACAGATTGATGTCATAAATTTCATCAAATGCCATAAAGTGCTATATGATTTCTCAGTAACACTTTACAATAAGATTAAATTCTGAAGTATTAATTCATTATTATAGAATTTATAGCATATTAATCAAGGCTAATGTTGATTTATAAATATACTAGTGATAATTGTTAAGTTATGTTTGATTATAAGATGATGAAGTGAGGTCATTATTGCAAAATAAGCTCCAATAGGATTTGTTATATATCATGACAACTCTTGGAAGAGTTTAGCATAGTAACAGATATGACAATGTTAATGTATTTGGTCTTGGCGGAATAGATCTGCTACGCTGCTGCTGCAGAGCAAGTACATAGACTTGCTACTGCCAAAACATAGACACGCTGCTGTGAACATGTAGGACATGTAACATTATGACCACTGACAGGTGAAGTGAATAACACTGATTATCTCTTCATCACGGCACCTGTTAGTGGTTGGGATATATTAGGCAGCAAGTGAACATTTTGTCCTCAAAGTTGATGTGTTAGAAGCAGGAAAAATGGGCAAGAGTAAGGATTTGAGCGAGTTTGACAAGGGTCAAATTGTGATGGCTAGACGACTGGGTCAGAGCATCTCCAAAACTGCAGCTCTTGTGGGGTGTTTCCGGTCTGCAGTGGTCAGTATCTATCAGAAGTGGTCCAAGGAAGGAACAGTGGCGAACCGGTGACAGGGTCATGGGTGGCCAAGGCTCATTGATGCACGTGGGGAGCGAAGGCTGGCCCGTGTGGACCGATCCAACAGATGAGCTACTGTAGCTCAAATTGCTCAAGAAGTTAATGCTGGTTCTGATAGAAAGGTGTCAGAATACACAGTGCATCACAGTTTGTTGCGTATGGGGCTGCATAGCCACAGACCAGTCAGGGTGCCCATACTGACCCCTGTCCACTGCCGAAAGCGCCAACAGTGGGCACGTGAGCATCAGAACTGGACCACGGAGCAATGGAAGAAGGTGGCCTGGTCTGATGAATCACATTTTCTTTTACATCACGTGGATGGCCGTGTGCGTGTGAGTCGCTTACCTGGGGAACACATGGCACCAGGATGCACTATGGGAAGAAGGCAAGCCGGCGGAGGCAGTGTGATGCTTTGGGCAATGTTCTGCTGGGAAACCTTGGGTCCTGCTATCCATGTGGATGTTACACGTACCACCTACCTAAGCATTGTTGCAGACCATGTACACCCTTTCATGGAAAAGGTATTCCCTGGTGGCTGTGGCCTCTTTCAGCAGGATAATGCTCCCTGCCACAAAGCAAAAATGGTTCAGGAATGGTTTGAGGAGCACAACAACGAGTTTGAGGTGTTGACTTTGCCTCCAAATTCCCCAGATCTCAATCCAATCGAGCATCTGTGGGATGTGCTGAACAAACAAGTCCGATCCATGGAGGCCCCACCTCGCAACTTACAGGACTTAAAGGATCTGCTGCTAACATCCTGGTGCCAGATACCACAGCACACCTTCAGGAGTCTAGTGGAGTCCATGCCTCGACGGGTCAGGGCTGTTTTGGCAGCAAAAGGGGGACCAACACAATATTAGGAAGGTGGTCATAATGTTATGCCTGATCGGTGTATATAACAATATATAAAGTCCTTATAAGAATTATTGTAAAGTCTTGCAGTTTATTCTAAAATGCTTCTTTAATTTGTTTTCAGTCTTCTTTTCCTTTGTTTTTAAGGAATTAGAAGTGGTTATTTTGACGGAACCAGGAGGCAAGTAAGTGGGAGAACAAGCTGGAGCTGTCAAAGCTTAAGCCGAAAGCACAAGATAACCAAAGACAGTTCTGACGCTGAGAAGAGCCTCTGCCGTGAGGTGCTTTTATACAGTCTGTCTGGGTATCACATGTTTGTGATTATTTCTGGGAAGTAATGAGGAGAAAAAAACGAGAGAGGGGGTATTTTAAGTAGATGATGAATATAACATCAATGGGAACTGTATCATCTTTGTGAAATGACTATCTGCAGAAATTTACTGCACGCAAACCTGTCAAAACATGAGTAGGACACTGCGGGAGCTTTTGAAAAAGATGCTCTCAAGAGGAACAAAGAATTATTAATGTTCAAAGAATGTCCTGTAACTAATGAATGTCCAGGATTATGTTTGGCCATTAAAGGTACTTCAATAACTGTCTGTGGTAAAAAAAAACAAACAAAAAAAAAAAAAACACTCCACCCTTTAAGTCCTGCAGAGCGAGTCACTTTGTGTGTCGTCCCTCTTCCTGCCTGTGAAATTCACAATGCTTATCAAAGCATGATGAGACATGAGATCAGTGGGGGGCGTCAAATGACCTGTCACTTTTGCAGGGTTCCTCCCTCTCCCAAAGAGCCATGCCTGAGTATCCACACAGAACGAATCTGATATGCGACCGAACAGGGCACCGCTTGTGTGAGCGACACCATCTGTCTGTGAAGAGGTCCCACGCTGCATGTGAAATCTGATGAGAAGAAACAAAGAGAAGGAAAAGAAAAAAGAAAGAAGAAAGGGCAAAATACATTTTCAATGGTAAAGAAGCAAAAGGAGGATATGGAAAGTCATCCAAGCTGTTTCCTCTCTCTCTTGCTCTGCTTTATATTAACTGTGGCACCTGTAAAAGACAGCATTACCACCTTGAGGCGATGAGCGATTGCCAGTTTGTGATACATTTCAACAATTGTCACGGTCCTGTGCGCAATTATGTTTCATTTAATATTGGCACTGAACAGAAAAGCACAGGAAGACAAACATCCCGTTGAAATGTAGTTAAAGCACAGAATAAACTCCACGCCCGTTGAATCACTCCTCAGGCCATAACAAGGAGGTGTTTCTATGCATTCCACTCATTTGAATTCTGGCTAAGTAATACATTAGAAACAAACCATTTGAGGTCAAAGGTTATGATACTGACTGAAAAAATGACAGTGCAGAGGAAGAAGTCAATTAAAAGCCTGTTAAACCTAATTATTGCATTTTAATAGTCAGTTTTCCGCAGCTTAAGATCATTATGGGCTTGGACAGCATCTCTTCCCTCATTAGAAAAATATGTTTGCCTTTTGAGGAGATGAGGCTCCGGTTTTCATGACAGAGGGATTGTGGAGAGAATGCTTATGTAAATAAACAAATTAGGATGTGCACAAACAGATGCACACACACATATAAAACTTGTAGTCTAATAAGCCAGGCTGCAGACTAGCAAAGTCAACACGTAGCTCCAATCAGAAACACCAGGGCTCCTAGCACTCAAGGTTGTCTTGGCACGCAGACAACATTACAACACATAAACAAGGCTATGGGTCCATATCAAGGCCCTGTAATTGTTATGAGCTGGGCTGAGGAGAACTGCCTTGTTTTCACTGCATGCTTTTACTTCTGTTGTATGACCAAAGTCGTGCTGGAGTCGTATAATATAAGAGAATCTGACCATAGGGAAATAAATAAATAAATAAATAAATAAATCTAGAATAAAATGACCAACACCAGATCTAGTATACAGAGCAGTCAAGTCTAAAAAGAATGTTTTTTTTACCAATGGGTTAGCCTCTCTCGCACCTGCAACACAGCAAAGTGGGCAATGACAATATTTGACATGTCTCTGATTGTATTTCATGACCCTTTAAATGAAGTTAGCACTCTCCATTTGTAACGTCTGGCAGTATTCCCCGAGTTGCTGCTAATTCACACTCCTGGTGCTTGTCAATTGGTGCATTCAGAAATGAGAAAGCATGATTTCACTTGAATAGCATGGAAATAATTAAAAACAGCATTACACTGCATTCACCAGCAGACAGCTTGAGACTGACCTCATGTACACATGTACACAGATAGAGAGACTCATTGCTTGGAGATGGTACTGGGATGCCTGGTAACCGTAATCGATTTTCCTCGGCTTGCTAAAGAGCTAGAAACTTGCACAATATGCAAGTACATCTATGTGGAATCCCACCCAAGAGATGCATTAAACCGGCAATGCAACTGTACTGAGTAACTCTATGCTCGCAGTACCGCTGATGGATGGAAAAGGGAACGGAGGCTTTGAGTAATACAAGAGGGGGGAGAAAAAATTTGGACAAAAGCACATTGTTGTTGTTACATTAATCTGGATACAAGAATGGGAATTTTCCTCCTCATTATGATCACACGCTGCTGGGCAAGCGGCTCCATTTTCTTCCCCCACCGTGCCCTGGCAGCTCGAAGCATCCCTGCTGAGGCGGCTTCCTCACCGTGATGAGTTTTTGACAGGCTTTACAGCCGTGCCAGGCTGAGCAGTGGCTGAGCAGAATGCTGGCAGTTTTTTGGCGGTTATTAATCTCCCCATCTCTCTCTCTCTCCATGCTTTTGAGATGGACCAGCCATCTCATAATTGTTAAGCAAACTTCTTAGAACAACAGTTTGTTTAAGCACATGTGGACTATGATTTGAAACTATAGGATTTTCCCCAGATCTGGTAGAGCTCTGGAGGATCGTCTAGGGAATAAACATTATCTTCTGCAGGTGTAAACCCCACTCAGGCCGATATTATATAGTTATTAGAGCTCTGAGCTAAACACACAACCACAATTTCAGCATACATGTGTATCAAATTACCCATAACACTTTCAAGATGATTTAGCCATTGAAAGGAATGGCAAAAAGCTGGAGCCACTAATGGCGACAAAATGATGCTGAATCATCCTAATGAGCTCACATCAGTAAATTGCACTAAATACCAATATAAAAAAGATCAAATGGTTAAAAATAATCACATTAAAAACCTACTCAGACAAAATACATACAAGATAGGAACCCTCTCAGTCGAAAAGACTGAAAAACAGGGTTTTGTTCAGAATGTGAAACACAGAAGTACTGCTGCCATCTGCTGTCTGTTAAAAAAACAAACAAAAAAAACAGTTTTGGCTTACCAGGGTAGGCGCTCAAAGCAAAATCCTGATGGTCCTTTAAGAAAAGGACACATATAGCATACAAAATGGCTAAATAATCATGCTTCTAAATTCACACATCCACTCAACTCCACTAAAAAATTAAAATTCTGTCATTGTTTACTCACTCTCATGTGATTCCAAACCTTTAAGACTTTCTTCTGTGGTTGCAGTGGAACACAAAAAGATATTTTAAGATACATGAGGGTGAGTAAATGATGACAGAATTTTTATTTATGGGTCAAATTACTCTTTAAGAAAAGAAAAAAACTCTTGATTTGATTTGAACAAAAGAAAAAAGTACCAGGGTTTTTATTTGGTATGGTATGACAGTAAAATAATGGTGTTCAATCAATAATTACCTTAGAGTGCTATGTAAATAACAAGGTATGACAATATGGTATATCAAAGATCTATGGCATAATTGTCTGAAACAATCATGGTGCCACCACCACAGTATTTTTGTCAGGGTTGTAAAGTCAAGTAATAAAGATAGCAGAGATAATCATTCCCACTCATTTTTGAGTACTTAAATATTCCCGTCATTACACTTATTCACATGGACGTGGTGAAAGAGCAGATGTGGAGTCATCATGTCTTTCCTGATCATATGACCGCATTGCCGGAAGACATCAGGAATGATAAAAGCAGTGTTTCTCTCAACAGCGCACTTATTCGCAACATTTCCAAAACCAATCGTAGACTACAGCATAAATCCAGACATCTTTACAGCCAACAGTCAATACTGAGGTTTCTCATTCTAAGCACTGACACACCCTCTCTTTTCGGCTTTAGCTGCTGTATCAAAACCACACACAAATCAAAGATTTAAAAGCAAATTCATTATTTAAAAAAAAAAAATTAATAATGAAAAAAAAAAAAAAAAAAATTATTCATTGCTAATGTCTTAATTAGTCTATATCCAGTACAGAAACATTCAATCAAAACAGGATGTCTTTTAGGGTATAAATTTCTGTGGTGTGCAACAGAGCACTGTAGAATTAATTATTTCTATCAAAAAGATTTGAACTACAGACTAATTGTGGGGGGAAAAAACAGCACATTACATTTACATTTTTACATTTAAGTGATTAAATTAGAGCAGTGGTTCTCAAACAGGGCCAGGCCTACTAGGAGGCCTCAACAAGCTTGTAGTGGGGCCCTAAAAACAAAACAAAACAAACAAACAAAAAACACTAAAAATAAACTGAATTTTTGGGTTTGTTTGTTTTATTACAACAGATGTACATATCAGATTCGATAGGAGGGCCTTTGAATATTGTTTCCAGTGTTGCCAAGTCTGCATTTTTCCCACGGAATTGGGCTACTTTTAAGTTGTTGCCGCAGGTAAAAAAACAATTTCAGCGGGTTGATTTCCAACACCCTCAAAACACCGTACAAAACACCGTGGAAAATTCGGATGTCACATTGGGCTATTTTTGGGCTACTTTTGTTGAACAGACCTGGCAACCCTGATTGTCTTGGACAAAGAGGGCCCTTGGAGTTAAAAAGGTTGTGAACCATTGCATGTCTGCAGTGTCTTATTAGAGCCCAGATTTACTGTGAAACTGGACCTACAGGTAGACACAGAAAAGACTACGGAGAGAGACTATGACAGATCTATGTCTCAAAGCAGCTATGATGAATCAAAATGCCTTTAAGAGCAGAGAAATGCATTATTGAAACTAGGGGTGTAAATTAGACGTTTTGTCACAATAGGATCTGATAGCGATTTTTATAGCCAGCGATACGATATTTGCCGATACCTCAAAAAATTCTGCAATATAGATTATAATTCAATTCAGGGGTATATTGATTGATTTCTCAATATTATGATATTACGTGCCTATTTTACATAACCAGTCACATTATTATTAACTCAAATGCAAACAAAATATATATCATGAACATTTCTCTGGAAATTGCACATCCTGTACCACAATTGGGACATTTAGTTTTTTAAATAATAAAGAAAAATAAATAATGGGAAAAAATCAAGTCACACATGAGATCAGTAATCTGATGACAGCTTATGACATGACAGCAAGAAAGTCTTTGAGGCTTCTGTGCTAAAATGTGCAATGTGTAAAATCTAGTGCAAATTCTCATTAGGAAACAGCAAAAATAAAGTACTCCAGTTGTAGAAAAACTACATTCATTTACAAAAAAATGAATAGCCTATATAAAAAAAGAATTGCAAAAATAAAGCTGTTAAAACTTATTGGCAGGGCTCAACGATAAGGATTTTTTTCCACAGATAATCAAATTACAAGCAATAGCACAAAAAAATACAATAGAACAAAAGACAAATGAAATAAACAGTGCTTTTCAGATTTTTCAAGTAGGTCTAACAGAAGTTTTCAGGGACAAAAATTGAATAAAGTAATCAAATGTAAAATAACACTGAATAGTCTTCACTGTATAAATTAAATATAGATTAATCATTATTAAAGTTACAATCAAAAGTTATTCAGTCAAGAACAGAGTGTTTTCTTTGTCTTTTGTTGTTTAATTAACATTAAAAACAGGCATCAGCAGTTTTATTAGGCTGCTGTCACTTTAAGACCTAATGCACGGATCCAGTATACTGAAACACTCGACTGTTTATATTCACTTAAGACATAACCGATTGTGTTACGAGTATACTCGCCAAAATGGACATTTTGACATAATTTTGTCTGTATTTATCCATTCAAGCGTAAAAAAAGCGAAAGATAACTCAATTCAGTATTTGTGCTCCATCTGAGAGGCGTCTCTCTCTGTGTGCGTGCTGCAGATGCGTGTGCAAAATGCACACGGAAAACTTCTCACACAGCGTGGGAGTAAAGAAATGAGTTCCTTTTCGTGTGCTTGAATGTGTAAATTGGCAAGGCTCAAAACACAGGCAACTGATAAATTTTCATGAGGATTCAGCACTGGCCCGATCAGGACAGCTGAGAGTCTTTCATACTGGCCCTGGACCATCATGCAGTCCTTATTGTTGAGCCCTGATAGGTGAGTTTAAACGAGAATGAACGCTTTGGCGGTAATGCACAGACAGACATTGCGCATGAGTGTCAAAATAAAGGTGCCTTAAAAATATATATAGGTATTGATATTTTACGCATTGCATCGATACATCATGTTGTTAGTCATTTGATCGATGTATCAATGTATTGTTACACCCCTAAATCGAAACCTTATTCTGTCCTGCACAGTAATAGTTTATATCTTCTACTGCAATAAAATTTGTTTTTTTTATGGCAAGTCTGTTGAAAGGGCACTTAAAGAAACTGTATTCTTGTATCCCCCTCACAGCTCAAACATGTTGCCCATTCTCTCAGGGCACGATTTTACACTTGAGGTAGATCATTTGATAGTCATCTGCAAGCCCACTTGCAGATGACTTCACGAGCCATTTATTCATCCAAGACGATGGGTGTGAGGGTATGTGGAAAGCAAAAACTCCAGCTAAAAAGGAAACAACTTAAAGACAGTCAGAAAGCATGCTTGAGTCCAACTCAAGCATATCTATGTACTCACGAGCGAATCTGATCAGCACAGGAATCTAGTGTGTAATTGATAACAGTCTTTTTTCCTCTGTATGCAAGGTAGACTTAATTAATACCAGTAGAGAGGAGATTCTTTCTGGACAAGTCTGACATATTTATCACGGGACGTCTGGGTAAGGCACTCTGGAGTTCGTCACAGACGGTGTCTAAACACTAACCTGCCAGATGTGTTAGGATCTTTTTTCTGAGGCAGCAGTTCCCATCAACGGGCAGAAGCAATTACTAGAGGTTATCACAGGTCATCAACTGCAGAGCAGCAAAGATTTGGATTTCCTTCCTTCAAAATCCTTTTTCTCCATCTAAATATAAAGATTCCTGAATCATATGCAAAGAAAATACATTTTTACATCCTAAGAGGTTAAAAGAGTGAATTCTTTATCAGTGTTGATGGCTTTGGAAATTGCATTTACCATGTCACATCTGTCTATCTGTTGCCATCCCAGAATGCATTGCCACTTTATGCAGTAACATGATCTAAATACAATCCAGATGTACTCCACCAATTGGTCTAATTCCTTCAAGCCTCGATATTTCACATTACATATATTAATCATCTGAGGCATGTCACAGATTTCTGCACTGATAACAACATCCCTCCCTTCAAACGCTGGCTGACTCATTCCAATCAAACCAGTGGGCCGGTTATCAAAACAATGCTGCAAAATGGGAGGGAGACAGACAGACGTTTTCCAAGCTGTTGCGCTCAAGTGACAAAACATTAAGTGCTTCCACCTTTAGTTTATGAAACTGTGGTTTCTGTTATCCGATTCAAAGAACCAATCACCAGCTTTGGAGGTCAATTCAGAGCGTTTTGTTTTAAATAAACACTAAAAAAGGTCATACAAAAATATTCTATTACCATCTTCACAAGAACACATGAAGCACACCCTTGAAGGTACAGCTGATAAGAGCTTCAAATTATATTATTCTGTACAAGACAACAGGTGTGGATCTGCCAAGGTAGATTTTCGGCATCGGCTTGCCAAAATAATCTGTTACTGTTGGATAGTAACATTTCCAGATACAAAAATGTTCGGGTTTTCAACACAATAACTTTCAACTTGATTCAACCTGCGGTTTTATCTTCCCTGGCAGAATCTGAAGACAATGTCAGTGCAGTTCATGAAGAGCCCTTCTCTTGTCCTCAGGCTGAAAGCCTCTCTCCAGGGTCCTGAAGCATGGGCTCTAGGCCGAGAGCTGGTCCAGGGCAAGAGGCCAAACATATCAGCAAGCCAGTACCCTCCCAGTACGGCCCCACGATCAGTCCTCCTCTGAGGAAAGCTGGGCCCCATCATCATGCACCTCTCTGTAGGCTGCCAGTGGGCCTCCTTCTGGGTTGTAACTCTCCATCCTGATACTCAGACCATCTGCCAGCTTCTGGGCAGCTTGTTTGGCCTGCAACTCCTGAAATGAACAGTATACACAATTGCATGAATGTACTACTTCCTGAATACATAATGAGGCAGGAACACACACACACACACACACACACACATATATGTGTATAGGTTTTATACTCTCAGCTGGGAATATTTAAGTAGTACTTCTTCCTCTCACAAAGGTTGGACAAAAATTGTTTTTGAGGCATCAGAGGCTTTGAAATGTCATTCATCACTTTTATCATTCAAATGATCTCACTTTATCTTGGTCTACTATGAGCAAGACATCTTTAACCTACCAGGTTCCTTCTGGTCTGCTCTTGCAGAAGGGCAGTTGACTCCTCTAATGACAGCAGCTGGGCAGGACTGTAGTGCAGGGGTGGAAGCTTAGCAGAAGTAATGTCATCCAGGTGTTTTCGGTCTTGTCGTCTTCTGGCCTCTGCAGTTAGTGGTGTGCTGCTGCCAGAGGCCTGACTAGGTGATGAAGACTTCGATTTTTCTGTTAACCTAAAGAAAGCACAGACACTTATACAAAGTGACTTACTATGGATTTTGAAAGTTAACGTATTTCCTGGGACTTGAACCCATGATGACTTGGCTGTTGCTAGCACCATGCAAGGGCAAGTGACCCTGAGACCTGAAGCTATATAAGTGTTCAATGTTAAACGTCCATAAAATCATATTCCTCACATTCTAGATCAGTGATCTTAATTAAATGTTAGTGTGAACACAAGATTGACTAAAAATACAAAGACAAACACATTGTTTCTGTGGATTAATTTGCACAAATTCATTGTTCACCACAAGACTCGTAAAGTGTGCAAATAAAGTAAAAAGTCAATTTTCATTACACCTGGACAACTATAACAAACTATCCCCTGGTTTCACAAACGAGGCTTAAGCCTAGTCCCAGACTAAAATGCATCTTTGAGCTGTTTTAACTGAAAGCAACTTGCACTAACAGATCTTAAAATATATCAGTGCCATTGTTTTGTCTCAAGATGCACAACAGTAGTCGGCGCCGATAGCCTGGTGGTTAGTGCACTGACATATGGCGCAAATGCATTCATGGCGACCCGAGCTCGATTCCCGTCTTGAGGTCCTTTGCTGATCCTGCCCCCCTCTGTCTTTGCCCAATGCTTTCCTGTCTGCTCTCTACTGTCCTCTCCAAATAAAGGCACAAAAACCCATAAATATTAAAAAAAAAAAAAAAAAAAAGATGCACAACAGTAATGATTTTTTCTAAGGCACGTTAATAAAAGCAACTTAAATGCCCTAATTGAACTAAGGCCTAATCCTGGCTTAATCTAAGCCCTGTCTGTGAAATCGGGCCTATAATAAAACTTAAGTTGTAAAGGAAATATGAAGCATGTTAATATAGTACTCAATTTCAGCTTATTTTTAAAGAAAATACAAAGCCATGCAAGGACAGTGTAGTTCCACTCACTGGTTTGGTTTGAATCTGGGCTTCCTCATATTCACACTTTTCTCTGTCTTCTCCAGGACTTCTATGTAATGTGGTTTCTTCTGATGATGTTTATCCAGAAAGGGTTTACTAGGAGGCAGGGTTTTGACAGTGCTTTGGTTGGAGCCGTTGTTGCTTTCAGCAAGTGTTACTCGTCCAAACGCCTCCACAAGCTCTGTGTCTTTCATCAGTGAGGCTGGTGCATTCCCATCGGCTGTTTCTAGTGTTTCAACAGCCTGGGGCCGGGATGTCAAAGACTCCTCTTGGCCAAACAGACCACCATTTTCCTGTATGTTAGCTGCATCGATATTAATATTGGCTTCGTTTCCGTCATGGGATGGAATAATCATGTCCAAATTTGAGTCTAAATGCTTATCTGTGCTTCGCTTGGCAAGGGCTTGCTGATATTTAGCCTGAAACTCTGTCCGGACAGATATTAAACTTGCTTGTTTTCTCTCCTCCTCCTCCAGATGTCCAAGTCCAAGGCGTACTTTCTCCACAAAGTCAGCAATCTTCTTTCCCTTATCTGGAAGGCTCTGAATAAATCTCCTGAAGAGATAATAAAAGTACAATTCATACTTAGACATGAATTAACAGGAAAATAAGTGATAATTTTGCAAAATTCATTAATTACTTAAACAATGTAACAAATTAATTTGTATTACATATAAAGAGGTGTTTTTGCTTTGAATTATAAATTGTCCCAACTTTTGTATGTAGCAGTTTACATTGCCACTCATGGGATGCACGGATCTCTGTTATTTATATGACTAATAAGCAGGTTCCTGTGGGGGCTCCAGTGGATCTGGAATGATCTAGAATATTTAACCAGCATAGTATTCTAGCCAGTAACCTTAAAGCTTGATTTAGTTATATATACACACACATATATATTATGATTATATATTCAGGGTAACGTGGCTAAATAAAATGGTAGAGGTTATCACTTACTTATTTGACAGTAACTTTTCTTGTCGTGAGAGTATCTCAAGAAGCTCATCTTTACTCTTGCTTCTCAGATCACCCACTTCCCCCTGGCGCGCTGTCCACGATACAGACATGATCAGATCTGTGAAGAATAAGTAAACTAGTACAAATCTCACACTGACAAGTTCACTCCATAAAGCTTCATGACTGATGATACGGGGCGCTAGAGATGCACTTATACCGCCATGTGTCAAAAATAAGCGAAGGCAATGAAGTAACCGACGATAATACCGCACCAGATATGTCACATTCATTACAAAATAAAAGACCTTAACCAAAACTAGCGTCTACAGTTGAACACAGTGACATTCTCAAAAATAAATAAATAAATAAATAAATAAAAACAATTAAATTAATTGTTTAAAAAATATTCTGAATCTTAAAATGCTTACATTAACACGTAAAGTTTGGTGTCCGTATTTCATTGTTAAAATTATCGTTTACATAATTATTCGTGGAAGACACAAAAGGCTGTGTGAATTGCAGAATACAGCTTTCAAAGGCTTTGAAAGAACTGAATCAAAAAAAGAAAGAAAGAAAGAAAGAAAGAAAGAAAGAAAGAAAGAAAGAAAGAAAGAAAGAAAGAAAGAAACGCTATTGCACTGGCGTCATCTGCTGGGCAAATTCATGTACTCCACTGTAAAGGTTCAAAATAACACTAAATTAAATTACTCTTGTTACAATAAATTACGTATTTAATTTTGTCATATATGACGGAGATGACGTTTCTATGTCACTATGTTGAATTGAGCAGGATTATAACAACAAATAAAAAATAATATATATTTATAATTATAAAAATGTTAAAATCACGTAGATCAGAGCTCATCAACAGATTCAGAGAATAAAGCAAAAATATTAGTCTCTATTATAATTCCTTTTGTGCTATTTTAAATATACCTTATCTCTAAAAAATAAGATGTATACGTGAACACATTTTATTTATTTATTTATTTTTTTAATTTATGTATTTTTTAAGTAAAATAAATTGTTGGCTCTTTAACATCTTCATGTGACGTAATGACGTCCACTGAAATCACGATGCATGTTCACTTGGAAACGAGCTGCTGTGTTTCGACACTGCGTTGTCGTAAATCTCGGGTTCGCCAGCCATCATAAGTTCAGGAGGTAACGCCTGGTTGAGCTTTTCGCTCCGGCGACAACAAAAGAGCGATCATGACGAGTGGGTATTGATTTTTTTTTATTAATTCTGTTGACATTGTATCAGGTTTTACTGTTACTAACGGAAGTACTTTAATGGAATCCCGGTTTTAGGAGCAGTACGATAGCAAAGCTAACTAACTAGCCAGCTAGCTTATTCTGTGTAAAGTCCACGAAATGAAGCCACAAGATTAAGCTTCTAAACCAGGTGAAAAATGCTGATTTATGGTGGCGTTAGTGAACAATAATTATTATATATACTACGACACGGAAAACTTTTTTAAATATTGTCAAAAAGTTGAAAGATGTTTAACATTAGCAAACTTAAATTATATTGTTAATTATAATGCATTATTAATGCCACCCAGAAAAATACAACGAAAGTGTTTATCTTACAAGACAACATGTTTTATAAGACCAGGATGTTGTTTATTTTGTGATATCGTCGATAGTAGGTACTCGTTTTGTGCGGATGTTGTTATTATGAAGGCTCTCTGGCGCCTTCAGTGCCACGTCGCCTCACTGCCGCACATCTGTGTGTGAATACTCTGAACACAGATTTGCATGTTATACTGTACAGCATCAACCTTCCTCGTCTTAAAAATACACTTCCTGACACTGAATAGATTTGCCGATTGAAGATTTTAAACAGACTGGCATCTTGTTGTTAATTCATGTTCCATCCTGACTGCAATCTTTGTCTTTTCAAGGGAGTAAAGCATGAACAAGCCATTAAGAGTTTTGAAATCTCTTGTCCTGCAGGGGGAAATCAGCGTGAGCTTGCCCGTCAAAAGAATGCTAAGAAGCAAAATGAAACTACCAAAGGGAAGAGAAATGAAGATGGACTCTCTGCAGCTGCCCGTAAGCAAAGGTACACCTAAAGAGAATAACAAATAGCTATTTTTAATTACAAAGTATATCATTCTAAATGTGAATATGCTTTTTTTTCCCCCAGAGATGCTGAAATCATGCAGCAGAAGCAAAAAAAGGCAAATGAGAAAGGAGACCCTAAAGCCAAATAACCATTGTTTGGGGTTGTGACCAACATGGCATCCAAGATCTTTTTTCTTTTGTCAAGAGAGAGTATCTTTCATTGTGTAGATGTGGAGACTTTGATTCTTTAATGTTTCATCCCAAACTCCATAATGTGCTTGAAAGGGCATATCAACTATACAGTACATAATGATTTGTGTTCAGCTATGGAGGAGGAGAGAGAGTTTCTTATGTTCAAATAACCAGAGCAAGCCCAAATAAATGGGAGTCTCAAAATGTCTGGACTGGACTTGTAATCTTGTATTTTTGTATAAAGTGCCCTTCTTAATAAAAATGTACATTTTAATTCACACCTACCAATTAAACTGTTATCCCTATTAATGCATATGTGTATTAGAATTTAATGTTTTTAACAATCCTCATTTTTTTTCTTTCCTTATTTATACTGAATTAACTGTAGTGTTCAGATATGGTTTCAGGGCAGAATTGTACAAACTGCAACCCATTAACCATATAATTGCTAAAGCAGTTACAACATGATTATTGACAGTATTCAAATTATGCAGTGCACTTTTCTAATTGGATCCAAATCAAGTAAAGAAATATTTGCAGTGTTAAAAAGTAGTAGTGAACTCTCAGTGCCAGCTTCTCTACTGCCGTAACGGGTATATAAATAAGTACATTTTTACTCATTCATTCTCATTATGTTTTCTACTTGTCATTTCAAATGTAAGTAATCTCTTCATATACTATTAGTTGGCTTTTACATAATGCTCTATACTGTATGGTGTCCATAGGGTACCCTGTTTGTTAATGCATTAATCATGGCCCAGATTTAAAACACACATGCCACCACTGTTAGTATATACATCATAATGTGTGGGCAGGAAAAAGCACAATAAATGAGGCCTGTCACAAAAACAGGAATGTGTGGTTACCAGGGGCGTAGTTTGTGGGGTGGTGGTGGTGGTGGTGGTGGTGGGGGGGAGGTAACCCCCCCCCCCCCCCAATATTTCAACATGAAAATCACAGTAGATCAAATGAAAAATATGTAGAATTAATTTTTTTTGTAACAATAATTTTGTTTCTAATCAAATATGAGTTTGTCATAATAAATTAGACAAAAAAATACTCCCCCTCCACTGAACCGATTGGTAACGCCCAACCAATGCGTCGCACTTTCACCAAAACAAAGCGAGTGGTGCTCTACTGTTTGAATGAGAGACCACGGGTAGCACCAAAAAGGAAGAGAACCGCTGCCCAGCCGAATATATTAAACTGCTGGTCAAAGAGGGACGTTAAAAAGAATAAAACATGTACTGAGAAGGAGGTATGAGAATATTGTGTAATAGCTAAATACACTCCACATATATTTTAGCTAGCTAATCCATTGCAATTTAGCCATAACTACCAGTGTAACTGTAACCAGTTACCAAAACAGCCGTCTGTTTTGTTAGTTCATTTTTCAATAGTGTCTGTAATTATCAATGACAAAAGTATTCACATCGGTGTTTGTTTTCTTCCTAAATTAATCTGACTTTTGAACGAATTGGCTGAATGAACGATTTAAGTGACTCACTCATTAAAACAGCGAATCGCTGCCGCCTACTGGCGGTTTCAATTTTTACATAATTTCTTTCTTTTTAGAATCAGAGTTATGTTAGAATTTGATGAATGATTATACATAAATTTCATAAAGTTGTGAAGTATAGATAGGTAGATAGATAGAAATAAATTATCCAATAACGCTACACATAAAACAGATTATTATTATTATTTTTTTTTAATTAAAAAAATAATAACAGGCAGCATACCAACGTTCAACCTCCCCAATGTTGAAACCAAATCTACGCCCTTGGTGGTTACCCTTGTTAAATATGCTGTGAACGCACAGAAAATGTCCCTACTTACTACTTGAAAGAATTACAGAATTAGGTGCCCAGTGCTCTGAGAAGTCCCTACACCCCCTAGTAGGTCTTATTTTGAATAAGTAATTACTTCACGACCGCTTAAAAAAAGAATCAGCTAACTAACCCGAATCGGTTCTTTCGAACAGCTCGTGATCGCTGACATCCTGGCGTTGCATATATTCAGCAATAAAATAAAAGCTATATGTACACATTTTCCTGTTTATTACTGTTTCAATTAAGTTTTAGTGATAAGGGTGTTGTAGCTGATTGTGTCTAAGTTCAGTTATTTGCAGCAATGATTCAGATCATAAAATAGAGTATACATTTGTCTAACAATAAACAATGTGTGTGTTAATAACAGCGTCATATAAGCAGGTTTAACATTTCTGCTATTAAACTTTTCGATGCATCAGTGAAATCTGATTCTTAGTAAATCAGTCTGATTTATGAATCGTTCAGACCAGAAAAAGATCCGACTCACAAAAAATTCGTTCACTAAAGCATCGCTTAAACTAGAGCTGTCTCATGAAAGATTGCTTTTTTATACTGCCATAGTAAAACAAACGCTACATGCTGAACTGCTCTGGGACAGATTTTGTTCAAGACACCTCTATCTCTCATGATAACAGGTCGTAAACAGAAATTGGACCAATCAGCTTTGAGCAAAGCGACATAATTCTGACGTAACTAAGTCCATTCTCATTGTAAACGTAGTAGCAAAATGGCTTCACCGTATCTGGATAATCCTGTAGATATCGGAGCCCAAATTGTACAAAGGGCTTTACGCAGAGAAAGAGTTATTAGAGATAAACAAAACCCCTTAGCATTCTCTGACGAGAACTTATACGAGAAATACAGATTTTCGGCGGAGGGAATGTTGTATCTTTGTCGGCTTCTTGAGCCCCATATTAAAAACCCGACGCGACGAAGCCACGCGACCACTGTCCCGCAAATGATTTGTATTGCTTTGCGTTTCTTTGCAGGTGGTACATACCTCTACGAAGTGGGAGATGCCGAGAAGCTCAGCAAGAACACGGTTTGCCGAACAATACGTAGGGTAGTTATCGCACTCCAGAAGTATATAAACACTTTCGTTGTGTTCCCTGGTCATTTACCCACTGTGGCCATAAAAGAGGGCTTCTCCAATATAGCTGGTAAGATTGATCAACACACTAATACACCATCAATAATTATAGATATTAAGAGTTGGTGAACAGATGCTGTGATCTTTTGAAAGGATTCCCTAGAGTTATTGGAGCAATAGATTGCACACATATCCCAATCTCAACTCCAATAAAAGAAATTGAGGCTAATTATCTCAACAGAAAGTCGACTCACAGCCTCAATGTTCAGGTAGGTGTATTGCATTTGACTAATAAGAAGCCACTTTCTTTATATTGTAATGATAAAACATGGGACTCACCAGCTGTATTTTCATTACAGATTACTTGTGACCATCAGTGTATGGTCACAAGCCTGGATGCCAGATGGCCTGGCTCAATGCATGACAACCAGATTTTCGAAAAGTCGTCGTTATGCCAGCGCTTTCAGGAAGGTATGGTAAAATGGGAACAGTAGACAACACTTTACATTTGACTGTTATTGTGACGCTTGTCTTTTTTTATGTTCATTGACAGGGCTGTTTGACGGTCTTTTGGTGGGAGATGAGACTTACGCATGTCAGAGCTTTCTGATGACTCCCTACCCTGACCCTGAGACAAAACCACAGCATGACTTTAACATGGCCCTCAATCAAACCAGGCTCAAGATTGACACCACTCTTGCCATTTTAAAAGCACGGTTTAACTGTCTTCGTGATCTGAGAGTGTCACCAGAGCGGGCATCTCAGATTGTGGGTGCATGTGTTGTCCTTCACAACATAGCCACTATAAGGAAGGAGCGAGTGCCAAATGAATATGATCTGCTCCCTGATGATGTTGACCCCATTAATCTGGACCATCCAGCTGGTGAAGCTGTCAGAGATGCCATCACAGCAGAATATTTCACTGAACATTCAATAAAAGAAAACTGACCATCCAAATAAAACTATCCAATTTGTACATATGGCTAAATTGCCTTTCATGTTGTTTGAGAGAAGAGTGTCATAATAGGCCATAGTAATGCATTAACATTTATTTAAATTATTTCCATTTGTTCTCATGCTGATGTTGAAAATGCTCAATGGAAAAGCAAAATATATAGCAAATAATTGATCTTACACATTAATATGCATTATTCTAAATCTCTGTAAAACCACTTCACAGGTTGTGAATTCTCATAAATATGTTATGTAATCAATCAATCTGATGATATAATCAGTATGAATCCTGCTTTTGTTATAGTTTTTATACTTTTTTCTTCAATAATTTTCAATTTGATTGAAATGAAAAGTTTCTTAGTATTTTAAACTCTTAAAGCTTTAAGTCTAAATTAGATTTTTGAATCCCCGATTTTTGGTGCTGTCTCAGGTTTTGGACCTCGGTGTATAATAATTATGTATCATGTATAAAAAATGTACTGGTCTTATTTCAAGAAGACAAATCATTCATAAAAAGCTTTCTGATTTTTTTCCCCATCTGTGCATATGAAATTAACTCTTAATTCGAAAGATGGATACTCAAGACTGTGACCGCTTGAGTTTATGCAAAATTTTATTTTGCATGTCAGACTGTGGAGACACTCTTTCAGACCTATTTTTTACATCCTCTTTAAATGTACAAACCTGGTCTACAAAATCAGGACGTTGACAGTGGCCTACCTCATTTACAGCTTACAAATACTGGTAGAAAAAATAAAGTGCGTGAATGTACAATGTAAAACAACAGCAAAACAGTGTCAAAGTATAAAAGATCACAATCTACATTTACCATTCAAAACACACAAGCTGAAAACACAGTGGAATGTAACACATGATTAAACAACATCAAACATGTCACGGTTAATGTGGATTAAAAAGATTTTTCCAAGTGGAAGTCTATAATAGCGAAGTTAGTGTTTGTGTGAAAGACTGTGTGTTTGAAGTCTGGAACTGCAAATTTGCAGACATTTTCAGCCTTTTGCTAATGGAATTGGAGCCCTTTATCTCACTGTATTAGCCACGTATGATTTCCTTGTACATGCTGTATTGTGCATTAATAATCAAATTAATCTACAGTGTTTATCATTCTTTTCTCTTGCATTACCTCACTCTACCAAATGCCAATAATACCGTTTTAACTGTAATTTTATTGTATTGAACAGTATCATTGTCTTGTTTCTGTCTGTTTAGACTCCATCCACTGCACTATATGCTGTACCAACAATGTGTATGGCAAGACAAAATGTCATACTTGTGCTTTACATTTCCATATAACTCTTCAAATGTACATTCAAAGGTATTAAGAAACATTGTTTCTTTATGCTCATTCACACTTGCTACATTTTATCTAAAAGCAAATATTAACTTTTTTTTTTTGTAATTAGGCCTACTCCACATTTCATATTTCCATATACACCATACCATTATTTAACACCAGGCACTTTGCTAATATGAACACATTTGAATCACAGAATAGAAAACACTATCATACTAATTCCCAAAAAGGGCTAAGAAATAAAATAAAATAAAATGATAGCAAATTTCTAAAATGTTTAGAAAGTAACAAAGTTCTGCAACACTAACGAGCTCTCTGGTTTGAACTGCCTGGTGTTCAATGCTGGTATAATGATCTGCAGAGGATGGGCTATTGGTTTCATAGTCAGCTTTTAAAGGGTTAGTTCACCCAAAAATGAAATTTCTGTAATTAAGTACTCGCCCTCATTGTCGTCCCAAACCCATAAATTAAGATATTTTTGATGAAATCCGAGGGTATCTGAACCACACATAGGCAGCAACGTCATTGCACCTTTTGAGGTCCAGAAAGGTATTAAAGACATTGTTAAAATAGTCCACGTGACTATCAATCAATACTAAGCCGCCGTAAACATGGAAGCCTGCACTGCCTTCACTACGTCAACTGCGTATTACAACAGTTCAAATTGATAAAGTCGTTATTTTTGTTTTGTTTTTGCACACAGAATATTTTCGTTGCTTCATAACATTAAGGTTGAAATACTGTAGTCACATGGACTATTTTAACAATGTCTTTTGTAGCTTTCTGGACCTCAGAAGGTGCATAGACGTTGCTGCCTATGTGTGGTTCAGATACTCATGGATTTCATCAAAAATATCTTAATTTGTGTTCCGAAGATGAACGAAGGTCTTACGGGTTTGGGAGGACATGAAGGGTGAGTAATAAATGACAGAAATTTCATTTTATGGGTGAACTAACCTTTTAAGAATAAAATACCCTCATAAAACACTTATGCATTGAATCTTTGCACAAAAATGGCAAAGTAATACAAAAAGACATATAAAACCTTTTTTTTTCTCACCTTGAGTAAAGCATCAATACTCAAGTCTTGGCAGTGATAAAAGCACCAGTACCAGTCATACAAGAAGGCTTGTTGCCCATTTCTCTCCTGTTCATCCATCTGGTCTCTCTTTCTCCAATAGTTGTCTCTGACTACATCTCTAATATTTCAACACTCTTTCCCATATTAACACAATAAACTGTGCCATAACTTAAAAAGTTTAACATTAAAGAGTGAGGGAGACGTGGGAGTGGATTTGAGGGCATTGTCTTGAATAACTCAAATTTGGCAATACACACACTGAGCATGTCTCATCTACTCTCTTGTACTCCAGGCTCAGTACGCTTAGTCTTCATGAAAGCTGCCCATTGACTGTACCAAGTGAACATTAAGACATTAAGATACATAAATCATATAAACTCATTGGCAATGTCTGTATTTTACACCACAGAGTCTCTGATCTCAGAGCCCAGTCGTACCCGTGGGCGAGGGCTAATGTCACTGACCTCCACATGACTTTCTTTGAACCCATTTTGTGGCGTTTGGGCGAGTGTCTGTGCTTCCTTGGAGTTGTGCTGCGTGCTTGTCTCTGATGGAGCGATTATGTAACCACAGCTTTCCTCCAACGTTTGGTAGCTCTTGTGGTCGGATGGTGAGGTTGGAAGCGCACCAGCATTGAGGGGCAAACTCTCCCCAGGCATGGCTGTGCTCTTTTGGGCTCCTCCAGTTTGTTCTCCCCCTCTTAGTACCTCTTTCATCCGGCCCCTGTGTCGATAGACTACAGACAGCCCGAACGAAAGCACACACACGGCTAACAAAACACACACTACCGCCAGCTCTGTGCCATACGTCTTTATGCGAGGTTGAGCAGAGCGTGCTGATTCACCAAACTGGATGTCTGATGATATGCTTTGGATTATAAGAGGTTCATCCATCTGCCCAGTATTGGTTGTGGTCTCGGATAAAGGCTCTGCCTTTACACAGTAATTGGCCAAGAGTTGCCAGAAGCCATGTTCTTCTGACCAACACGAGAAGACCTCATCGCCGCCTGCTCGGCCGCTGACTACCAATCCACCATCCTGGCTGGGGAACAGGAAGTGAACTACATCTGGTTTGTATAACCATTTTCTGTGGGCATGATTGGAGCGAAGATTACAGGGCAGCAAGCGAAGGGTGTTAGCTGGGACGATGATGATCTCACAATCAGATGCTTGGGAATTTGGGAAAGAACGTGGTAACACTAGAAAGAGAGAAGAGATGGATATTATGACATATTCAGATGGATGATAGATGCTTGTATATGTAAAAATTTGCAAGTTTACCTGAGCTTTTAGAGTCCACTCTGAACATTGTGCGGTTACATTTAGATGAAGTGTCAGCCTCCTCGATATCTTGCTGCCATTGCCTGAAACACACATAGGATGGTAAAAGATTGGTATTGGTACTGAAAATGATTAACTCAATACATCATTTGGAACGGGGAAAGAAAGAAGACTTACTTTTGTGGTGTGTAACGTGTGACGTCAGTACAGTGTGTTCCTGTCCAAGCACAGTATGGGTCTCTGGCCAAAACACACTCGCCACAGTTGTTATGGAAACTGCAGTTTGCTACTGGCAGCTGCACAATGCCAGAGTGTGACGACACAAATAACAAACCCTGTTTGTTGAGAGAGAGGATTGAGAGTAAAAGAGAGAAATACAAGAGTTGTAATATGTGCAAGTAAATGTGTAATTCAAATGTTTGGGGAGGGGGGGTAAGTAGTAAGACTTTTTTTTCCTGAAAGAGAATGCATTAAACTGAAGTGGCAGTATTGACATTTAAAATGTTACAAAAATTGTTAAAAAAAAAAAACTATCACGGTATCCACACATTTTTTTTTTTCAATATTGATACTAATAAGAAATGGTAGGCTCCAAATCAGCATATTAGAATGATTTCTGAAGGATCATGTGACACTGAAGACTGGAGTAATGATGCTGAAAATTCAGATTTACCACCACAGGAATAAATTTACATTTTATATCTTAAATATATTATAAATGGTAGTAATATTTCACAATATTACTGTTTGTACTGTATTTTTAACAAATTAAATGTAGCTTTGGCGAGTATAAGACAATAGTATAAGACTTATACATTTAAAAAAATCTTACTGACCCCTAACTTTTGAAAGGTAGTGCACCTTTTCTTAAGTACAAAAAAACAGCAACACTTTTTGTTCACATTAGTGAATGCATTAGGTATCAAGAACTAACAAGGAACAATCATTTTACAGCATTTATTAAAGGATTAGTTCACTTTAAAATAAAAATTACCCCAAGCTTTACTCACCCTCAAGCCAACCTAGGTGTATATGACTTTCTTCTTTCTGATGAACACAATCTGAGTTATATTAATAAATATCCTGACGCATTCAATCTTTATAATGGCAGTGAACGGGACCAACAAGTTCGAAGCTCATGAAAGTGTATCCATCCATTATAAACGTACTCCACACGGCTCCAGGGGGTTAATAAAGGCCTTCTGAAGCAAAGCGATGCGTTTGTGTTAGAAAAATTTCCATATTTAACAAGTTATGAAGTAAAATATCTAGCTTCCGCCAGACCGCCTTTCGTATTCAACTTACGAAAAAGTGTAACTGATGTCGAGAACTGCGAGAGTTTTAAACTTACTTCATAAGTTGAATACGGAAGGCAGTCTGGCGGAAGTTAGATATTTTACTTCATAACTTGTTAAATATGAATATTTTTCTAATACAAACGCATCGCTTTGCTTCAGAAGGCCTTTATTAACCCCCCAGAGCCGTGTGGAGTACGTTTATTATGGATGGATGCACCTTCCTGAGCTTCAAACTCGTTGGTCCCATTCATTGCTATTATAAAGCTTGGATGCGTCAAGATATTTATTAATATAACTCTGATTGTGTTCATCAGAAAGAAGAAAGTCATATACACAAAGCATGGCTTGATGGTGAGTAAATCTTTTTCATTTTAAAGCGAACTAAACTTTTAATATAGCTTAATGTTAAATATACTACGTAAAAATGTGAAAATGAAAAACGTGAAATGTTGTATACGCAGAAATTAACATTAACCTAGATAAATAAATGCTGTAAAAGTATTTTTCACTGTTAGTTCATGATATTTAATGCATTAACCTTTTTGTAAAGTGTTACCGCATAAACACACACACGCACCTTAGCTGAATCCAGCTCTATTTGTTGTACAGGCTGTTTTTCTGAGAACAGTTGGATCTCCTCAATGATGTGCATCGTACCAGCTACATTCACAGCCTTTTGCAAACGTCCATCATCTGTCAAATCACAGAGCACAACATCAACAACTCATTTTGAAAAGAAATGGAAATCAGAGAAAATCAGACACTCAAAAAACCCAACATACCTGTGCCGATGAACATCACATCGTAAGCTCTGTGGAGGCCTTGCACGTGGTGTACAGCAATTTGTGTGTAGTGCACAGAGTGCGTGAAGAGCACAGGCTGACTTTTGACAGGACTGTCCATCAGGAAGTGGTCTTTCACAAAGTTTAGTACCTTATCTGGCATATCCAGGGATGAGTCTATTCCCAGCTGCCTTGAAGCATTAGTAATACACTGTAGAAAGGGGGGAAAAAACAATTTTCACAAAAAGCTCAAGGACTCAAGGATTCTCCACTTATACAGAGCTAGTAAAGTGTATATGTGGGAGTGTGTGTTGTCTTACCATTCCAGGTCGTGGTTCGGGTACAGAGTGAGTGTGTGTGTACCACTGCTGTGTCTCTCTGTTCACCTCTTTGTAACGGCCAGTAAACGCTTGTTCTACCTGATCCATGCTGAACACACACACTGCTGAACTGCCTGCTAGACCTTTACTCCTACAAAATATTTAGCAACAAATTAGAAAAAGTTTACATTTTAGAACAGACAAACTAGAATTTGCAGTGTTAAATTAGAGCAAACAGAGTTTCTAGTATATAGTATTAGTATAGTAAAAAATAAAAACATATCTTCCTGTGCCCCTCTCCATTTTTTAACTCACCATTGAGAAGTGAACACTGCATAAAGGAGTGTGTTTTTCTTGCGTTGGGCTGGAAGCACATATACATCCTGAATTATGTTAAAAGGAAAACCATCATCGGGTAGCGAACACAAGAGTTGAGCTTTCAGAAATGTGGTCCATTTCTTCTGCAGGACTCTCTCTCCACCTTGATCCTCCTAAGGTTATACACACAAACACACACAAGCAGCTGATTAACACTTTCAAACCAACTCAATATTTTATAACCACTAGGGGGCATCAGAACTCCAGCCCTGGTTTCAGAGCATCTTGGAAAAAAAGTATTCTTGCAGTTTCAATGGTACAGTCACTGTATCAGTGATACCACAGTAATGAACGATCATCATATTCATATACTACAGTATTTATATAATTATCCAGGGCATTTCAAAAATTGTCTAAAAAATGATCATTGTACTCCCATGTGTGTCAGGGAGGCAGGGAGTGTCAACGTGTGGGAAAGTAACACATATGTGAACATTAATAGGGCAGAGTTCACAGTCTCCTGTGATTCACCTTGTTCATCTGCTTCTTAAATTAACATGAAACTAAGGTGACCGGATGCCCCGGTTTCACAAGTGTCCAGACAATTAACAAAAAAAAAAAAAAAATATGTGGTGGTTTCATCTGTTAGGTGGAATGACTTCTAATTAAATGACTAGTTTGCAGATTTTTCAACCAGCTTTGTATTGTTACACTGCCAGTAGAACAGTATATGTAAATGAACAATGTGTACTATTTCTACACATTACCTGCACCCAGATCTCCAGGTATATTTGTCAGCTTAAGTCCACTGGATGATGCAAAATGTGTCATCTGGCTGACTTTTGACATATCCAGGGCTTTCGTTAAAACTCTACTTCCGCATTTTTGTATCCCTTATCTCTGCACATTATAGGTGTTATAGTTTGGCAAAGGGACCACCAAAACCCCTTTTCTTTAGTCAAGTAGCACCAAAAAAACCAAAAAAAAACAAGGCCTTTCTACTGCATAAACAGTCAAGTTTTATTAAAAGCCCATCTTGCCAATGGTGAATACCCCTTTAAGTCAATGTCTTTCTAGGTACTGTCTCTGCCATCATTTGTGATTCTCAATAGGATTCTCTCAAAATGGAGAATGGAGCCAGATTTAAGAGTTTTCAAAGTTATCTTTGTGTTAAGTGAAAAAAAAAAAAAAAAAAAAAAAAAAAAATTCGGAGCCAGAACAAATCATTATATTTAAATGAAAGATTATGAAGACTTTAAAATATAATGTGAACTAAAGGATTTTGCATTATAACACCAGGAAACATGTACAAAGTAAACATGGTTGATTTTTATTTTCATTTAGACCTTTAGAGCTAAACAGGAATGAGATGAGGAAACTTTAGAAAATACAAATATACTTAATGCATTCTGATAGTGGATATATTGGGATTTCTGTATGTGTGTCAGTATGTGTTTTTTCTCAGGTTTATGCTGACTTTATCAACACTGTGTGAACTGCTTAAACAATCTATCTTACCTTACACACACGTGCAATCCTGGACACTATGGTGTTATCAAAGAAGTCGAACTCCTTCCCCATCTCGCTGAAGAAAAAATAGATCTGATCATCCCTTCTCTCGCTGTCTTGACTAGTAATATGAGCAGAACCTACAAACGCTGGGTCTGACAGACCACAACACAAACACAAATATAAACACCTTCATTTAACAAATTCCAGAAAATAACTGTTTATTTAACATCAGTATCAGTCAGTAATTTCTGTTTCCAACATGCGTGAGAAAGCAGTGTTCTGTAATCACTGATGTTGGCATTTATTTTTAGATATTTATCTCTTAGATGGTCCCTTGTGAGGAAGTGTGTGTTTGTATATATTTACCCTGGAGCCAGTTGAGAGAGTTCTCCGTTTTGAGAGGGGTGCCAGACCCTAGACTCCTATATATGGTGGGCTCATTTCCCTGGAAGTTACTGACAGTAGCAGTGTACAGTTCCCCATCTATAACACAAAACATTCAAGCACTCATTAACTCTAAATCAACTTTTTATCAAACTTAATGTTGTTTATACATGAAGTTCAAACAAAATGATTGCATTGTTTTTGCATGAGTATACTCACCCACTGTAATAGCTGTAGATCTGTATTCGGGATTAAATGGACAGCGTCCACGGCCGTCCTCCATAACGGGTTCCCCCTTTTCATCTCTTTCCAGAGAGAAACTTAAAATGTTCTACAAATTTCATGAAAAACACAAACACATCATTCGTTAAATTAAATGACACCAGACATACTCGCACAAATGTTTCAATGACATGAAGCTCAGTTTTTTGTCTTATATATTATTTTATTCAAACATACATAAAAAATGCAATTTAAATATACAATGACTTAAATACACATCTTTTTTTATTTGTTTTAAATTTTTCATTTTAATATTACTTTTTGGGGCAAAAAGTCAGAAATGACAGGGTGAAACAACTGTCCTAAAATATTATATAATGCACTGATCAACATCGTGAAGAAAAAAAAAAAAAAAAAAACAACTTACATAATATCTTATTATTTAAAAAATCATGTTGTTCGTTCAACAAATGAAAAAAATTCTAATAATAAAAATAAAATGACACCATAGAGAAACTGTCTACAGACCTGTGTTTGAGGGTCAAAAAGTTTATTAAAATATCAGATAATTAGTTTTACTTTTAAAAATTACTTTTATATTATTACTTTTTACTTAATGATAATACCACATAACATTTTTAGAGACATTACATTTTTTTTCCAAAAGCATATGAATCTAACATGAATATAAAGAGTACATTTCTAAGAACTTAATTTTTAAACTTAAACGATTTTTTTATTCTTTATCATGGACACACTTAAATATTATTGAACCACATAAAGAGAAAAAGAGATGTCTTACTATGTAAGCACAGATGGGGCTGAAGGCATACGTTCCACACACATACAGGTGCGTGCTGTTCAAATGCAGTAAAATCTTGATGTAGTTGAAACAATCAGTCTGAAACACATAAGAGGCAGATTATCTTTTAGTTTGTTGTTTTAATATATTGAGTCACATTTATATTAACAATAACTGCAACACACTTATACCTGGGGGTCTTTTCCCTTGAATATACACTCCTTCCTCTTTCTTTCTGGAGTGCTCCATGTGAGCTGCAAAAGATGCAAAACAATGCTGAGTAACATCAATATGCACTCCTACACTCTACTACAAACATTCTTGCACGCACTTACTGTTTTCTGTAGATACGTCACGCTGATGTTGTCCAGGCTTAGAGAGAATATGTTCTCCCTGGCTCCCACGTAGATCTTGTTTTCATCTGGGCTCAGCAGAAGAGTTGAATAGTTATACACACCATCCACTGAGAACTCCCTCACTGATCGCCCTTCTGCATCTGAACAAACACAAAAGCAAAAATATTACTTTGAACATGCAGTTTAAAACCACCTCATAAAAAACCACCTCATCCAAAAAATCTTAATGTTTCGCACATATATATTCAATAAGTGTCTAAATAAAGTCTAACAATACATTAAAAAAGCATCTTGCATTCCTCATATGGAATGCACCTTCAAAACTACACAGACCTGGCACACAAACTGACCCTTTAAATTGAAGTCAGTTTGCATGTCCAGAAGGTTTTCCTGGCAAGGGACAGAGGTCAGTGTTTAATGACATAAAACCCTTTACAAGCCGTTTTGTTCTAAGGACAACCATTACATTTGCATTTCAACCTCAAATGATTAATGAGTATGGCTGTTATTCTGCTACAGTACACCAGCCAGGGTTTGCAAATGGTTCTAATAGCTCTTGTAAATGTTTACAATCAAGGACTAAACCCTCATGTGTGTTTGGCTAAGATGAGTGAATGCAACATTTGGAACAGTCTCGTAATGGGTCTTTCGGGAATAAGAAACATCATGGCAGTTCAAGTAGCCCTAAAATTGAGCTAAATTATTGCAGATGAGTGGTAGTTTGAGGGAATCTGGGCCAGCAGAGCTTATTCCATAGAATACAGCGCTCATTCCTGACGTGGCTACTTTTGTGAGCATAAAATGCCATTTTATGCAACATTTCCATTTCAAATAAATGCTGTACTTTTGAACTTTCTATTCAAAAGAAGAAGAAGAAAAAAAAAAAAAAAATCACGGTTTGCACAAAAATATTAAGCAGCGTTACGTTTTAAAATATACTAAAACATAAAAGAGTTTAAATTGTTATAATATTTCAAAATATTACTATTTTTACTGTATTTTTTGAACAAATAAATGCAGCCTTGGTAAGAATAAGGGATATATAAGTTAATTACCAACTGATAGCATCATATAAACATAACTATAAAGATAACTATATTAGCATCCACACCAGCGGACAATATCATTCTGTTTATTATGAGCGCACAATTCAGTTTTGTCGTCTGCCGCTTTAAATGCTCAAGCTCTTTCAAGCAGAATGGATTCTGATTGGCTGTCACTGTTTTATTGTTTATCATCTGGAAGAAAAGCGTTCTGAATGTGATTCCAGCGATAACGATAACAGCACTGAAAAAACGTTATAGTTGTGGTGTAAACTCTGCTATCCTTTTAGGTTACACTTTATTTCGACCGTCCCCTTTAAACATTATCTGTTACGTTGCATCTACATGTCTACTAACTCTCATTAGATTATTAGTTGAGTATTAGTAGACTGTTAAAGGGTTAGTTCACCAAAAAATGAAATTTCTGTCATTAATTACTCATCCTCATGTCGTTCCACACCCGTAAGATCTTTGTTCATCTTCAGAACACAAATTAAGATATTTTGATGAAATCCGAGAGGTTTTTTTATCCTCCACAGAAAGCAATGAAATTACCACATTCAATGTCCAGAAAAGTAGTAAAAACATCATTAAAATAGTCGATGTGACTACAGTGGTTCAACCTTAATGTTATGAAGCGACAAGAATACTTATTGTGCACAAAAACAAAACAAAATAACGACTTTATTCAACAAATTCGTCTCTCCCTGTCACTCCTCTGCTACGCTATTTTCGTTGCAGCTTCCAGGTTCTACGTCCGAATGCCGGCTCAGTATTGGCCAACGCCTCTTCACGTGAGCAGCACAATGCATGCGTGTGATGCTGACGCAGGAGCCGGCCAATAATGAGCCGGCGTTCGGACGTAAACACGGAAACGCAGCACTGCGCCAACTGCATAACAGACTAACAGACTGACAGGGAAGAGGAAAATTTGTTGAATAAAGTTGTTATTTTTGTTTTGTTTTTGCGCACAAAAAGTATTCTCGTCGCTTCATTAAGGTTGAACCACTGTAGTAACATGGACTATTTTAACAATGTTTTTACTAGTTTTCTGGACATTTAATGTGGTAATTTTGTTGCTTTCAATGGAGGAAAAAAAAAAACCTCTCAGATTTCATCAAAATATCCTAATATGTGTTCCGAAGATGAACGAAGGTCTTACGGGTGTGGAACAACAAGAGTGTGAGTAATTAATGACAGAAATTTCATTTTTGGGTGAACTAACCCTTTAAGAGTAGGGGTAGGGTTAGTAGAAAAAGGGGTTAGGGTTAGTAGAATTAGAATAAGTTGACGTACTTGCAAAGTTACCTATAGTCAGTAGAATGTGTGTTGGGGGAGAAATCAAAAAGTGTTAGCAGATATTGAGCAGACCATCTACTAATACTCTAATACTCTAATGAGAGTTAGTTGACACTGTAGTTGCAACGTTACTTACAGTCATCAGAGTGTCTAAAGGGGACCATCAAAATAAAGTGTTACCTTCTTTTATATAAAACGATTTTTAGAACTTTATCTTTAACATTATAGTTATTCTTGGTGTGAACGGGCCTTTACAGTAGTATGTGAAGTGTAAATATACTTTGGATAAGAAAGCATCTGCTGAATAACGAATTAATTCATGCACTTACTGTAAGAGAAACTGATGCGTGCTGTGACATCATCTTCATTCGCCAAGGTTGCTTGTAAAACTCCAGCCAAAAAAATCCATATGGTCCAAGACAAGAGCCAGAGAGAGTTTGTGGTTTCCATGGATACTTTCCATTGGACTTTACATTTGGTTGCCATGGTTACTGCTTTGCAATTGAAGATCGTTATATTCCAGGTATCTTTGGCATTCAAATGTGATGTTTACACCCCGTCATTGATTCTTTTAGGGATACTTAAGGTCACTGAGCCCTTGCCATACTGCAATTATGCCCTCAAAGAGGTCTAAGGGGAACAGATATCAGATCTGTGTAAGCAAACACACTTATTTTAAACAACACATTCCTCCTCTTAGGGACTATCCACGTAGCAAACTCCAATTAGAGCGTCTGGAATCTGCAGAGGGAGAAACAGAAGCACATTTAAATCACGATTAAACAGAAACTAACAGACTGAATGATGCGGCTTCCCTGGGAGGGAATAATAAGAATAATTTCATTTTGCTACAACCATGAGTTATAGCCACTCACAGCTGATAAAAAACACATCAAGCCTGAATTAAAGTACTTAAGACAAATCATACAAATTACAGAAAACAGATGTTTCTCAGTTCAAAAGGAAGCTGATCTCAACATCTACAGCACATGCTTCAGTGTTTTTGTGGGAAAGAGGCTGAATGTAATGTCCTCCTCTGCATGACATTATCTAAACAGAATTTGGAAATGCAACAACTCCTCCCTTTTGGCCTGATCAGAATTTAAGGCTGGTTTTGTCCTGAAAACAGGAAGGCTGTGTAGTCTCTGTAGCCTCAAACACAACACACAAATAAAATTACAAAATACCATACTGATCATGCTCATGTTCTCAATTTCTATTTATTTTAAATATCTGAATTATTTATTTATTATTATTTTGGAGATGAATAAATCAAAAGTCAATTCTGAATCTGGACTGTCTGCCAGTGAATAAACTGTCAGAGAGATAAGGTGACAATTTTGTCTTTAGCACTGCAAACCATTAAATGCAAACAGTTTAGACCATTAAACAGCCCAAAGTTAAGCCACGTAAACATATAACTATAGATGCATATACATCAGCAATATAGCTTAAATCGTGCATAGATGTAACAAAGTTCCAACCAAATATACTACTGACGTCACTTACAACAAGTACAAGATGCACACAAACACCCATACAGCCTGCAGACATAACTGCCCTGTGCTCCAGTTAAGACTTAAGAGCACTTCTAAATGATTAAATACAGTGATAAAAATAAAACATGCTGCGTACACTTTCACTACAGCAGACAGATCACATGCACCAGTATGTCCACATGGCACATAAACAAAAATATGGCTCTATAAAAACTTCCCTTAGTATGAAAGCTTTCGCCAATTGATGACCCTCCATTAATGCTGAAATTATCTGACTTACTGCATGATCTTAAAAGATTATGACTTGAAAGGGGGATTAATAATTTGACCTATCAACCTGAGGATTTTCATACTCAAGATTACAATTAATTAAAAGTGTGATGTAACTTTTTAACAGCAGAAAAAAATGCATTGTGAACAAACGTAAACGTAGCAAAATCTTTCATTCTTAGGAGACTCTTAAAGGGTTAGTTCACCCAAAAATTTAATTTCTGTCATTAATTACTCACCCTCATGTCATTCCACACCCGTAAGACCTTCAGAAAACAAATTAAGATATTTTTGATGAAATCCGAGAGGTATATGACTCCTCAACAGACAGCGATATAATCAACACTTTCAAGGTCCAGAAAGGTACTAAAGACATTGTTAAAACAGTTGACATGACTGCAGTGGTTCAACCTTAATTTTATGAAGCGACAAGAATACTTTTTCTGTGCAAAAACAAAACGAAAATAATGACTTTATTCAACAAACTCTTCTCTTCCGTCATTATCCTTACGCAGGTGACGCAGTAAGCACAGCGCAGGCTTCCGTGTTTATGTCCGAATGCCGGCTAAGTATTGGCCAAAGCTGATCATGTGAGCAGCACGACGCATGCGTGTGATGCTGATGCAGGAGCTGGCCAATAATGAGCCGGCGTTCTGACGTAGAACCTGGAAGCGCTGGACATAAACAACGTATGAGAATGACACAGAAGAGAAGATACTGTTGAATTAAATCGTTATTTTTGTTTTGTTTTTGCGCACAAAAAGTATTCTCGTCGCTTCATAAAATTAAGGTTGAACCACTGCAGTCACGTCGACGATTTTAACAATGTGTTTAGTACTTTTCTGGACCTTGAAAGTGTTGATTATATCGCTGTCTATGGACAAGTCATATACCCCTCGGATTTCATCAAAAATATCTTAATTTGTGTTCAGAAGATGAATGAAGGTCTTACGGTGTGGAATGACATGAGGGTGAGTAATAAATGACAGAATTTTAATTTCTGGGTGAACTAACCCTTTAATGAAGTGCCATAAATGAATGTCGTCTCATTGTCGCCATAAGACAAATGTGATGCATTACATCATAAACTAGACCATCTACAGAAGATGACTTGTTATCAAACAACTTGTTATCTTTTACTTCAAAAAGATCTCTGATATATGCAATAAAATTTACAAGCTGTCTAGCATCTTTCCCCTAACACTTTTATTATACTAACTGAAAGAAGGCAGTATACCTACACCACTGACCTGTTTTCTTTTACTACTTCCTTTTTCAAGTCCTTAGAGGAAAAAGGTCAATAAAGGCATCTATATCAACAACTTCTACTGAAACTCCTGAAGGTCATCTACAAGTACAAACAACTGATATTGCACATGGGCACAGGCAACAACCTGGTGTTCATGTTTTCAGATTGTTAAACAGCAAAGGATCTTTTCCTGTCCTGAGGTGTGACATGGTGAGAAGAACAGTCTTCCTCTGACAAAGTAATAAGCCAAATGGAGAGCTGTTGACTCCCTACAGACTCAAAACAGGAGAACTCGCACTATCTTCACTAAATAATATAAACATCAAACGGTTCTTTGATAGGACATACAAGGTATTCATTCTCTAGTCCTCATAGTCTTTGATCCAAAAGGCTGATGCTGTTCTAAAGAGAGCAGAGTTTATGTAAACAATAAAGGTCTGCTTTCATGTGCTCTCTTCACTCACCCAACCACCGAGAGGAACTACAGTATCTACCTGCTTTTTTTTTTTTTTTTTTAGCAACACTCTATCTTCAGTCTTAGATTTTTTTGATTACTTGTTTTTAATCCGTAACTAAAATGGTCTTTTGTGGGAAAAAATGTTTTGATCACTAATTTCATTTAAATTGTTATCTCATGTGTTAATCATTATCAAACCTCCCACATACTACACTCCAAAGTCACATGATCTGAAGCATAAACAAAGTTAAAAGACTACCCGACACATTTAAGGGGGATGTTATCAGTTTTCCGATCCCACTCATAATTAAAATGATTAATATCAATCATCAATGAATGCACCACTTGATTGAAGTACCTATGACTTCGAAACAAAGGAAATTCATGTTATAGGATAGATTCAGCAAACGTGGGACAAATGAACTTCAATATCAACTGCCCTTTACATATCAAAAGTAAACAAATGTAATAAAGTCTTTTTTTTTTCATTCTGTACACGCTTTCATTTGCCTGACATCATCATAGTGAATAGTGAGCTTCAGTTTCAAACCGATAACTGCATTTGGTTATTTATGAGGGTCTGTTTTATGTACTTTTCCAGTTCCGAATATGTTAGATAAACTTTTACAGGTAATTTACTTGTTTAGAACTGGCTTATGGTCAATCATTGGACTACTGGGAACATATAGTAGACTATGTGTTACCTTTTGTTGGTTTTACATGGTTTCTGGCTGGACTCATTTGTGGTCAACATGTCTGGCCCAAACTGTAGTAAACAGATGGGTGGACTACCAACTGATGGGCAGCGATTTACTTAGGTCTTGATGAAGGTCTGGTAGGTTTGGTTTTCCCAACAGTGACACAGACAAAAATCTAAAATCTAGTTGTTATCAGATTCAGAACATTGCTTTATTTTAAATGCAGTGGTCATATTTGCTGTAAAACCACTGCCCCAGTTTTATTGATGATCTGCTCCACGTGATATGAAACAACAGTTATGAAAAGCAACGATCTAGATGATCTAAAATGATCTCAATAAAACTGTAGGCTAATAAATAAGTTTCGATACATTTACATTAAAGAGGGAGAAAACACCACAAAAAAGGCTGATAGTAGGCTACACACAGCTTTTATCAGCGCCACATCACAAACATGACTATTTTTCCATAGTTCACCCTATTTTTTTTTTTTTTTAACTTTTACTCTCCCTCACACTTACTTGCAAGATATCTAGCTTTACTTTACGGTGACTGTACGAGAACACATGCACACAACCCAGCACCACCTTGTTTATTTGAGCCCATTTCCACCCACCCCCAACTAACTCACCACCCTCTAAAACCACTACAAACACACGATATAGCCTACACCCTGGATCCTAACACACCTTAGTACCAAATCGCTTCTGTTAAACGAAAATAAATTACTGACTGAAAAAGTGATGTTTCGCAACAGGTGATTTTACGCACACAACATTCAACAGATAAACGTGGTCAGTCCTACATATTCTACGAACAATACTGAATCCTCGATCGCACCTCTTGATCTACCCACTGCCCCATTTAACTTATTGTTCAAATACGCAACTTACCACTAAAGCCAATACATCTCTCTCCGAAGAAACTGCCAGCCAGTTGATATGAAGTGGAAATAAGCCTTTAGATTTGTATTCCAGCATGTGTCCTCTCAGTCCCGGTTAACTGTATAACATTCAGCCAGTGATTTCTTCGCTCATGGATCTACCGCTGAGACACTCGACCCTCCTCCTCCAACCATTCACTGGAGCCACACCTCTAACACACACACATGAAACTAGAGGTGCTCTCTTTATCCTACGTACTGACTAAGAAACCCTGTTTTATTCCTGGTCACAATTGTAACCAGTGGGAAACTACATTCAATTTCTCAGCTGGTAAACAAGAACCAAAAAGGGTTTGTTTTTTTTACTATCAGGCAATTGTGGAGGACAAGAAATGAAAGGCTAATCCAAGAATAAATTCACATTTCTTTATATTGTAATGTAGGCTAATATTACTTTGAAATACATGTTTAGAATGCGAATGTGTTTTTTTTTATTAGTTTGTTATGCAAAATGGTTTCCCATTGGTCATAAATATGATCAGTGGCATGTTTACATATAAACAGACCAATCTTAATTAAAAAATAATAATAATAGGCCCTTATACAGCATGTACCAAATATTTAGTTCAATCTTTATGTTTAACAGATCACTTCCTTATATGGAGCTTTGAGGCATACATCAACTTTCAAGTTTCAGAGGTCATGTGACTATTTAAAAGAGCCATGTAAAATGTTCAAATAAAGACAGTGTGTACTTTCATTTATAGTTGGCCACGAAAAATCAGCAACTTTTTAAATTCAAAATAAAACCTATAAATTCAAAAGTCAATTTTGGTCACCATTGTTATTTAGAAAACAAATACTTTTTAAATGTAATCATATGCAGATCCTTGTTTGTTTGTTGTTGTTGTTAAAAACGTTTAATAGTCCAACCAGGTGATATATTAGGTTTCTGGTTTTCTGGGACTCCCAAAGTTATATAGTCCTTCAAATTGAGGAGAATAATTCATAGTGTAGTGCTCAAAGGAAATTACAGGGGATTAGAGGTAGATCAGCAGCAAGGGCCAGAGCTAAGCTCAGGCATCCATGAAATCTCTAGTAAAGTTACGACAGACTGGCATCAAATGCAGTTTAATACTTCTAATGAGCAGTTGTGCTCTTAGACAGGAGTTAGTTATCAAAAGAATATTTTAAGTCACAGGTACAGTCTTTTCCATCCTCTTTTTACTTGTAATGACATTAATTCTTTTGAATCATTCACTCTATTGTGCACCTGATAGAGATTCAAAGTTAAAATGTTGCTTTGTTCACTTGGTATTCAATTACCAACTGCACCGTTTGGGCAGAAATAACAGAATCCATGCCATGGAGAATTTGTGTAAATATAAAACAGCGTTTCATCTTTACCAGAGAGAAAGATTCTTATACTTCTGCATCACGCTGTAGTCTTCTTGTTCAGAAATAAGCTCAGCGTCTGTCCTTACCACCATTTAGCTTGTCTCCTAGGTAACCAGTATCTGTTCGGTCTACTCCACAATTGAACAAATGAGAAATGAGAGCCTTGAGTCATGTGCACAATGCACTCTTTACACAGTGGACCATACCAACTTCGTCTACAATTTTAGGTTTGCTATCTAAAGGTAAACTGCTGGTCTTATTCAACATTTTTTTTTATGTTTTTGTTACTTTATCATGGTGAGTCTTCTATCACAGTTGTGTGCACCTAAATTCATAAATGTCATGCGGTTTTGGAGTTACACTGCTGCTGTATAGGGAGTACTGTGTAATTTCACATAAATCTCCCAAACATTCGTTTCTTTGGAAGAGATACTGCACAGCTAGATGGATGACTTATGACAATCCATCAAATGTGGTTTGGTGTGTAAAACATTGATAGAGCTGAGAGACCAAATGCATTCAGCAGATAGAGCAGACAACCAAAATAGTCTGGACATGCAGCTGAGAGACCGAGTGGCTTTTTCGAAATATATCTAATGGACTGGCTGCTGATGCTAAATCCAAATCCTCCCTGTCTCATTCTTTTTTTCCTCTCTCTTGCATATACACACCGAGTCACGTGTGTTTGACTCGGCAAGCTGTCACATCCTCCTCTTCAAATTCAAATAAAATCACAACATCCAAGAGTCACTAAACTGATCTCGGACTCAAGCCACTTCCAAGTGTTGCTGCCGGGCAGTTCTGCCCCTCAGTGCATGGCGTGAACAGTCTGATGAGTTGTGGCAAGGGAGAGGGATATCTTGTGTAAACACAGGGATTGCATTCCCAGGCTCGGAGACTTGACTGGTGATTAAGGACTGACGTTAGTCAGAGTGACCAGCAGTCCATATAACTAAATAAACTATGCCTCCAACCAGCTTACAGGACCAGCCACAATCCATATTAGACTTTAGCATAAGTCTTAAAGGGATAGTTCATCCAAAAATCCAAAAAAATGTTCTTCTGTGGAACAAAAAAGAAGATGCTTTGAAAAAAAAAAAAAAATGAAAGTCAATGTTCAGTGTTGTTTTGGACCCCACTGACTATTATTGTAAGGACAAAAACAGTAGCAACATTCTTTAAACTATCTTCTTTTGTGTTCCAGTCAAGTTGCCTTGACTATAATGCTTTATACAATACAGATTGTTTCAAAGCAGCTTCACAACAATAAACACGAAAACCAAATCGATGATGCAAATATGATATAAATTCAAATTCTGCAGTAAAGCAGCTCTAAAAACTACAATAGTGTCATTATTCAGCTCAAGTCAGTTCAGTGTTGATTCAGTTCACTTCAGTAACAGTTATGAAACAAATTTAATTCAGCTATAAGTAGCTCTACAGAAGACAACAGTGTCATTATTCAGCTCAAATCAGTTAAATAACAGTGCTGATGTTGCAAAATTCATCAGTTATGAAACAAATTCAATTCAGCTATAAAGCTGTGGAGTTATATCGATAATATTACTGACTATTAAAGGGATAGTTCACCCAAAAATGAAAATTCACACACCCTCAAGTTGTTCCAAACCTGTTTAAATGTCTTTGTTCTGCTGAACACAAAGGAAGATATTTGGAAGAATGTTTGTAACCAAGCAGATCTTGCCCCATTGACTACCATAGTATTTTTATTTCCTACTATGGTAGTCAATGGGGGCGAGATCTGCTTGGTTACTGACATTTTTCCAAATATCTTCCTTTGTGTACAGCAGAACAAAGACATTTACACAGGTTTGGAACAACCTGAAGGTGAACTATCCCTTTAAATGTATTTTAAACCCAAGTTAAGCAAGCCAAAGGCGACAATAGCAAGGAACCCAAACTTTATAAAAGAAAGTCATACAGGTTTGGACAACATGAGGGTGAGAATATAATGACAGAATTTTCATTCTTGAGTGAAGGATTATCCTTTAAATTCTAATTCGAATGATAAAATTAATGTAGTGGACATATCAGGAATGAGGATGTGACTTTTATGCGTATACAAAAAGTAGTGAATATTTTTATACTTATTTTAATACCTTTGAAATAAATTGAAGTGGAAAATACTAACACAGTTTCATAGCAGTTTGGTGAAGTTTTTATCAAAATGAAACTTGGCATTAATGTCAGTTACAGGCCTTTGTGGAGTCTATGTGGGTCAGCTGTGTTCTTGAAACATTAAAACAAGAAAAACAGACAAATGATGACCTGACCATGCAGCAAACTCTCTGAAATAATGAGCAGTCATAACTCAGTTTGTTTGTGATCTGACATAAAAAAAAATTGTTATTTCAGAGTAAAAATGCTGATAAAGTTGTCATTACTAGGAATGCAACACTAAATCCAAGTATCGGCTTGTTTTCTGTTAAGAGGACACTCTTTGGATCGTTCAGGCTTGTTTGCAAGTCATATTTGAATGAGAATTGAATGAGAATGGATAGTGCTCTAGGGACCGTTACCTCATCTCTCAGAGCAACAAAACAGGAATCAAGTGAGAGAAATGGTGAAAGAAAGATGGGATGGGGGGTGGGAGACTGTGAGAAGGAGAGAAATACAGAAACTGAGAGCAGGATGTTTAAAGTCAATGCCCTGACCTTTCTTTAGCGGCTCAACAAACTGATTCCAGTTTCTCTGTCAGTAACAGGTTGGTTTTAAACAAATCCAAACTGTGTAACTGAACATCTTGACAGAAAAAACAAAAATCTCTCCGGATCTCCGAAATGAAAGTAACACTGACTCTAAGAAAAGACCAGTCAGGATATGAAGTGCTGTTTTAGACCTCACTTCTCATCATTAGTTCCACTCAGTATGCCCAGGCTTGATACTAATGAGGGTCTTGTCCTAAAACACTAGGCCAGCTCTGCATGATGGGAACTGGGCTAATACAGACCTGTCAACCTAGCGCTGAATGCCGCTTCATTCACATTGTACACAGGGGGTGGAGTGTCGCTGAATGTGGGAGAGTACATGTGCTCCATGTGTTGTGTGTGTGGATTTGCTTTTTATGATTCATTCAGCACTGAATTACGGCCAGAAACTCTCAAGCTAATCTCTCCCACTGGATCTATACACACCCTGCTGTGGGTGTGGATACACACCCAGAGAAGGAGAAAGGCTTCTTTCACACATTCAGATGTCAAGAGCTGAAATAATGTTCTGGCTTATTGCACAGTAACCACCTGTTGGTGTATGTCTATGTGTTTGTGCACATGTACACAAGATACATACTTGTGTATGTGTATAAGCAAGCTGTATGTTATAATTCCTGCATTCAGGACACATCTGAGTCACAATGATCCGTCCAGGTGCATTGCGATGGGATGGGAACTAATAAGATTTCTGTAGGGTCAAACACACACTCACATGCTCAGTTTTCCAGCTTGGAGGTCACAGATGTTGAGGGGACATGATGCAATGCAAAGAAACAGATCTCTATCTCAGTTCGGATCAGCACTAACCCTGAGCAATAACTTCACGGGAATCCAGCATAAAAAAAATAAAAATCATCAAATTATAACATGTATTCATTTTATAACAAATTATAATATGAACTTTTATGAAACACTGTATAAATAAACTTGAATTAAATGCCAATATTCAATATACTGAAAGCTATTTTATGTGTGCTTTAGAATTGTTTGACACTATACAAATAGTTTACAGAAAAAAAAGTCTTGTATGAAAAACCAAATGTTTAGAATACAGGTGAGAAACCTTCGTCAATTATTCCCATTATGAATTTTTCCACAAGCACTTGATCCACAATCATTAATGCACTTTTTATACTTCCACTAAACCCTTGCTTTGTTCTGTTTTACTGTCACACCTAAATCCCTGTACAAGCACGTAATTTGGCCAAAATTGGTCAACTTTGGAACCCTGAATTACAGCACTTTACACTGATACAGCATTTTCACACACTCTAAACATGTCACAGAATGGGTCCTTTACCACCATCTGTGTAAATGGGAATAATTAGGAGGCCATGATTGATAAAGGACAATATGCAAAGTGGCCAGGATGCCTAGGTTACACAATTGGACCCCCACAGACCAAGCACCCTTCTTTTAACAGCAATCATAGTATTCCCCAGGAAGTCTCCCATCCAGGAACTGGCCAGGCTCAACCCTGCTTAGCTTGAATGGGAAACCAGGGGAGAGTTGCAGAGTGATAGCTGCTAGATTTTATTAGCTTTTATTTTTATTTATTTTTTATTTATTTTTTTTTACATTAAATACACTAATTTAAAATAAACCACTCGCATTTTGGGATTAATTCACCATATATAATGACAGGGCGACCTCTCCTGTTAGTGCAAGAAACTACACATGCTGTTCTAGAGATGCATAAATAAGGGTAGTGAAGCGTCCTCTAACGTCCATTGTTTGTATAAGTCTTCTAATTTATATAAATTACCCAAAACAAAAGTGCACGTTGAACACAGATACAGAATAAACATACTTCTTTATGATTTCAATCTATATATTCAGTGCTTTGAAAAGCATGTCATTATATTTCTCAAATTCTGTCCATTTCTTTTACAAATAGCATTGTCCGTGTTGCCAATATTTGTATTAAATTCAAAAGGGTACATATTTTTGTGTCCATGAGCTCCATCATTTACTTGTGACAGCGAGGAGGAGCCCGGGCTGTTTATTCGTTCACGTCACTCTTTCTCTCATTCCCTTCTTCCTTCCTTCCTTCCTTCCTGCCGAACACAGAGAACCAGACCAGCAACAATTCGAACTAGAAAGCGACACTCAAATCTTCCAAAGTGTTTTCTACGTATACACCCGATTTTTGGAGCGTGGTAAGTTCGACAACGGTCCGTTCATTATTGCCATAGAAACAGAAAACGAAACTGATCGAATAGCCCCCGAAAAAAAGCCCGGCTGTCCCACTGTCTATCCCAGCGAAACTCACCGATTTCTGTATAACTGGCCTCAAAATATAATGTGCACTCTGAACTGGATGCTGATATTTACATTTCCGCTTTTCATCTGACATCTACATTACGATTTGCGCTAGTATTTCCGAGGGAGCGATTCCGTATTTAGGTCATTTTATAGAGCCAAAATGTCGCGGTTTCTTTTTACTTCCACATTCTCTCATGGCACAAACAGATGGCGTCGGGAGGGGAATGGAGGGAGTGTAAAAGAGCCGCATAAACGAATAGAGCAGGCCACACTCGCCTTCGGTTAGCCTAGCTCACTGTATGACCGGAGCAAAACTTAAGACAGGCCCATCCCCGTGCAGTCTGGATTCAAGTTTCCCTCTCTGAAGTTTCTTTTCACAACTCTTTACATTTGGACGGAATGTAGGCTAGCTGGTGATGCTGAAGAATTTGGCTAAGTTTTAAGATGTAGCTAGCTGGCTAGTGAATTTGCGTGGAATTTGTTGAAGTGTGGTTTATGGGTATTCGTTGCCATATTTATTTTAAAGATATTGAGTGAGTGCATATATTAAACACTGATGATGACTGCGATTGTTTGTCAACATCAGGTCAGGTGCATCATTGTCACACACGATCTTCAGATCAGATGTTCTGCGTGCTGAAAGAATATCAGCATCAGAGTTTGTTTAGCTACTTTTACCGCCTGGGTAACAGTTTATGCATCTCATTTGTTCAGACTCATCTTGCATGAAGCATGATGGTTAAATGTGACTTTTGAAGACGATGCTGTCCAAATATTAATTTATAGGACTATGAAGTGTATGGTTTTGTTAAGTGATAGACCAATATGAAAAATTTGAAAATATCGGCATAGGCCAATAACCTACTAAACCTACTTCCGTTCACACCAACGATATTTATCACACGCAGTTGTCATCTGCCGCTTTAAATGCTCAAGCTCTTTAATGTCGGGTGGATTCTGATTGGCTGCCAATGTTTTGTTTTCTTTCGTTCCAACAATATCATTGCTTATCAGTCAAAGGCCATTCACACAAAGGACAACAGCAACTATAAAGTTTTATCATTCTAACGGCCCATTCACATCAAGGATGATAACTAACCATAATGACAAAGATAGTTTTAAAAATCGGTCCAAATTTGAAAGAATAGCAGAATTAACAATATAACGATAATGGCACAGAGGATATCGTTGGAATCACTTTCAAAACTATTTTTTTTTTCTAGCTGACGACCGATGATAATTGACAGCCAATCAGAATTCACCTGCCTTTAAAGAGTTTGCGAATTTAAAGTGGAAGACAACATAAGTGCTACGCGACGTGCGTATGGTTATAATAAACTCGTGTGGACAATACTATAGTTAGCTAATAGCTAATTCCCTTTTAATATCGGTCTCAACGTTGCGTCATCTGTGACGCTACGGGAAACAAGCGTGATGGCACGGCATCAGCATCTTCATCAAACTTTATTTTGGTTATGTCCAGATTTCTTTGCAGTTGTACGCTGTAAAAAAAACCCCCGCTGAATATCCATTCATGCCACACTACAGGCAAGCATTATATACCATAGGCTATTATCTTCCAAAATGCAGATTCGTCATGTGACAACTCTTTAAGCAACTGAGATTGTAGGAGGCATTAGGAAATTTTATTTGATTTATTTTTTTATGTACAAAATAACAACTTAAAATGTATTTAAATAACTACATTATATGCATATTTACCTTTGAGTTGAAAATATTATTAATTAGCCTAACAAAATCTTTAGTAAAATCTTTCAGTCGCTAGGGGGGACCAGATCACCCGGTCCCCCAACAAGCTATGCCCATGCTGCCAGCCCATCTGCTACCCACCGAAGCAACACTGGATATGTGAACTAGGAGCTCTTCCGCGTGCAGTCTAAAGAAGTGGAGGAACTCAATCTGGAGTAGTCCCCCCACCCGTGGAACCAGAGTGCAGCAGGTTTGATGAGTGGTTCCTCCAGCCTTGCTGCCGTCATTGAGCTGCTCCTCAGAGACCAGCCCCGTTTTTCCCCAAGGTGCACACAGAGGTCTCTAAGATGTGGCATGCCCCATATTCGGCTCATGCCCACGTCGCTGGCTCGATGTTGCTCTCTACTGATAACAGCACAGGGTTATTCCAAGCTTCCCCCTATGAAAGAAGCCATCACAGCTTACCTCTGCCCCTCGATGTTGCTGAGGGTCAAGTCATCATTAGTGCCACCCCAACAAGCTGTGCCACACCACCACCAACATTGCCGGGAAGGCCTATGCAGCAGCGGGCCAAGCAGCCTCAGGCCTCCACTTGATGGCTGTCCTGCTGGTGATTTAGGTGAAGATGTTGAAGCATCTTGATTAGCACAGCCCTGATCCGGAGGTCTTCAGACTGACCTCACAAAGCAGGTTACTAAGATGACGGCCTAATCCATCGGCCGCACGATGAGGGTTTTGGTTGTGTTGGACCAGCACCTCTGGCTGACTCTCATTGATATGAAGGGCGTGGAGAAGGCCATCCTTCTTAATGCCCTTCCAGAAAAGCGGCCCCGGTCTCGTACCTGACTCCCGGAGAGAAGAGGAGACTACTGCTTGGGATTCAACGCTTCCTTCTCACTGTCGCTGTAGCTAGATGCGCCGCTTAAACAGTGTTCTACTTCAGTAATGAGTTACGTTAAGCACAGAGATTCACCGGTTCTATCTCTTGTATTATTCTCACGCTTACAGCGAAGTGCTGCTATGCAACTTGTTGTGATAAATATGGCTTCTAATGCAGTATTTCTACTGTGAGACATTGTGCTTAGGGCCATTAGCTCTGCTTGTGCTTAGCACCCTTCGCAGTAACATGGCGTGATTGGAGCACGTTCCCCATAGCATCACAGATGACGCAACGTTGAGACAGATATTGAAAGGAAACATCTCTGGTTACTGACATAACCTCGGTTCCCTGAAATGAGAGAACGAGATGTTGCATTCATGCAATGTTACTGCTATGCTCAGGGTTTTTCGTAAGTGGCTTATTCAGTCAAAAGATTCTTTTTTTTTTTTTTTGCAATCAAATGTTCAGTCAAAAGATTCTGAGGAAATGTCGTTCAGCACCGCATTATATAGGAGGCGTTCCCGTTTCTAAGTCGTGTACTTGAACGGCATTGGCTATTGCGGTGCAATAGTGTTATTGCAATCAGGCAGTGTTGCCAAGTCTGTGGTTTTCCCATGGAATAGGGCTACTTTAACACTGTTGCTGCGGGTTGTTATTCATGTCCGCGGGTTGAAGCAACCCCAAATAACATATTTAGCCCTTGGAATGTGAATTTTACCAGGGGAATCCCGCCAAAAACGCAGATTTTACCCCCCGGAACGCCCCTCCCCCCACAGAAACGCGATTGGGCTAGTTTTGAGTAGCAATTAGGTGGGTGATTTTGTTGTGAAATCCTGGCAACCCTGCAATCAGGCTTTAGTATTTCTAGAAGAAAGGTGTTTCTACATAGCATCACAGATGTTCCCTCATTTCATGGAACTGAGGTTATGCCAATAACCAGAGACGTTATATTTTATAATTATAGTTATCTTTATAGTTATTGTTCTTTGTGTGAATGGGCCTTAATTCTATGATAATAGGGGAGTCCAAACCACAGCTATGACGATAACGACACAGAGGAATGATATCATTGGGATAATTTTAAGACTCTTTTTCTTTTTTAATCTGATGTACGAAAAAAACATTTTGGCCAATAAGAACCCACCCGACCTTAAAGAGCTTGAGCTATTAAAGCAGCAGATGACATAACTGCGTTGGTGTCGATATAGTTATCGTTATGGTTATTTTTAGTTATTGTTGGGGTGAACGGACTTTTATTGTTATAGTTGAGTTTAGAATGATTATTAAAACTTTATAGTTGTCGTAGTTACCCTCCTTGGTGTGAATGGGTGGTTCACATGCGTAAATCAAATTCAAAGTCTTTCAAACAGCTTTGTATATAATGCACATTTATATTTTTTAATGAATTTTGAATAAATATTGAGAATATATATTTATACATTTACGCTATTTGGTGCACACTCATTTGTCACTAATTGTTTATGTAAATAGCAATACTTATACACAGTATATAGCAGCAATTGGTCAATCTGCTATCCAGATAGTGGTATTGGTCATTGAAAAACCCATGTCAGTCCACCACTGTTTTTTTTGTTTGTTTGTTTTTTTGTTGTTGTTGTTGTTGTTGTGTTTTTTTTTTACACATGTATATGGTAATGAATAGGTTTGATGAGGCAAAGGATGGCAAAACATGTAGGCCTACAGATGTCAATTTGTGTTACACAAGGTGTGAATGACTTTTTTATTGTAAATCTTAGTTCTTATAAAGTTGATGAGAGATGTGGGGTGTCAATTATGCTCTATGAAGAATGTACTATTTTCTATGCCCTTTTTAATGCTGTAAAATCACCCAGCCCGTTTCCCTCTATCACACACTCCTTAGTGACATATTCAGTTGTGTTTCACCTAGGTATCTGTAGATGAGAATTATACTGGTGGTCTTTATTACAAATCTAAAAGTCAATCTTTATAAAAGTAGCTCTTTGTGAGATGCTTTGGCTGGGACAGCTGGTAGTTAAATTCTTGTATATGTTTCTGCATGCTTGCCTGATGTAATGCTCTATATTGCTGTTGTTGAAATTTTGTCTAAAAATACAGTTTTCTTGATAATGGCACAATTTGTAGATAATGAAGTAGCACAGATATACTTCATGTGTTATCATGATGAGGCATTAAAGATAATAAACTACAGTGACTGTACTATATCTATATGTGAAATATAGATGTGGTTTAGACTGAGCTTTAATCACTGTGACTGTTTAAAGGGTTTGCTACATGGAATTTATCTGGGTATTACAGCTACTTTCTGTATCTTCACTGTAAACCAGAATAAGTTTGCAAAACTCAAAAAAAAAAAAAAAAAAAAAAAAAAAATTGAGGCAATCGGTTACATCAGAATTTTTAAGTTAAGAAATTCCAAGTTTAAGTAAGCAGAACTAGCAGATTTTTATTTTGTACTCATACATTTTGATTGTTCTTAAATTGAAATATCTGAGTAAACTAATTCATACATTTAACTTAAAATTATCCTGCATGCTGGGAAATAGAAATCCCAGTCCAGTTTCAGTTAAATTTAAGTTTGTCTAACTCAAAACAATGAAACAGTTCAGTTTACTTAAAATATGTCAGTACTGTGAACTCGGGGAAAAAAAGAAAGTGCTAAATACTCAAAAAAGTTCATTTGACTGAACTAATTAGTTTAATTTAAGTTTGTCCTACTCAAACCAATTAATTATTTTGAGCTTTGGGGTTTACAGTGTTTGCTGCTCTGAAAACTCTCTACGTGCAGTCAAGAAAAGCGACCATTCCCTTTATGTGGTCGGTCAAAAATAGTTTCTCTTTGCATGTGGCCAGCATCTATATTAGTTGCATGTTTGAGACAACAAAGACAATTACAGCGGAGTAAAAATAGCACATGAATGATTTTTCTTTTCATAATTTTCCAAAAATTGTGCTTAGTGATACTTAAGTGTTGATATAAGATTTTTAGTGGGAATGCTAGTGCAGGGATTGTTCTGTCCTTGCCATTCAAGATTAAAAAATCACAACTTCAAAGTAGTTTAGATGGTGGCTGGTAGAGTTTTGTTTGTTGCATGCCTGCCTCTGGGGAGTCTGTTTGTATTTTGGTTTAATTAGTTAGTTGTCCTTTGCTAGTGTCTTTTACAAGACACCAGTTTTGGTACACATTTTGTCAAAACACATTTTTAGCACTTCCAGTGTTTATGTAGTTACTGTGTTTTGACTAGGGTAGAAATGCAGCATTGGGTACTAAACACTGTTCATCAAGACATTTAGGGAAGCTGCATATTCAAAACATTGCTCATACCTGATTTGCATCTTGTGATTGTCCTTGCTGAATATTATTCAACTTCTTTGCACACTTGACTTCATAATATTGTTAATAATTTGAATTCATAACATTGTACCAAATTCCTTTGTATATTACTGAGATGTGCAGACCTTTCTCAGGGGAGACCCTGTCAATATTTCTCTCTCTATCTCTCTCTCTCTCTCTCTCTCTCCCTCTCTTCCTTCCCTTCCCCAAATGTTTTGAATTCTTTCTATTTTTTTTCTTTCTTTTTCGTTTGTTCCCATTTAATACCCCCACAACACACGGAGTTAACTTTTTCTATTTTCTTACTTTTTTTTTTCTCCATCGTTCCCTTTTGCTATGATTCTCTCTCTTTCCCATTTCTCTCTTTCTGTATCTTTCCCCCTCCCTCCTCTCTCTCTTTCTCTCCCCTCCCTCTCCTGTTCTCTTTATCTCCTCCCCTCTCTCCCTCGATTTCTCTCTTACCATTTGCTCTCTCACAATACCCCCCTCCCTCCTCACTGGCAAAGGCTTCTCTTCTCCTCCCTCATCCCTCCATTTTCTCTTCTTTCACAATGCTTCTCTCTCTCTCAGCCATTTTAAATGGAGGTATATCTACTTATCTTAAATCCATTAAAAATAAATACTCAATAATTGTGAATTAATGTAGAATTAAGGTGTAATTATATCCCACAGTTATAAATTAACTTTAATCACTAATGAACAATGAGCCTCATTCATGAAAACAAGTAGAATGAATTTCTGTGGATGAATGGTTCATAAAACTGTTCATCCAAAAGCTTAAAAATGCTGCCTTTGGAGGATGCATTCCAAGGTAGGAAGGCATCAAGGCATGTCCGAATCTAATTTTAGCTTCACTTCCTATCTCCTGAGATACCTTCATTTGATTGATTTTTGCAGCATAGATGTATCCTTTGCGTCCTTTGATATCCCACGATTCTGTGCGTTCCATTCTGTGACAGTTGAGCTAAAAAATAAAGATGGCGTCTGAAGGTTGCGGTTGGTGATCAGTCTGTGTGTAAATGTACGTTTTTGGCCAACGGTTTCCACTTTTAATGTCATTTCTAGTGAGAAATCCCTATTGTAGTAATTAAATATTTGCTTAGTTTTCACAAAAGCTCTCTTTTTTTTTTTTTTGTTATAGATCATTAAACTGTTATGCTGCCTCAAAAGTCTGTCTGAAATCAGTTTCGAGAGGTACCTTCGTGTGCAAACACTGCTTGCAAAGTCATTGCCTAATAGGGCAGCGAGGTTGCGAAGTCAGCTGCCTATGTTTTTGGACACAGCATACAGCATATACACAGCTTCTCATACCTTATTGCCAAATTGTTTACTTATTGTGCACTAATTGTGGTTTGAATTTAACTGGATGTCAAAAAATGTGCCGAAATCAAAATCTACATCCTGTTATTAGTGATTTTGTCCATACCAAGTTTGTTTGTTGAAGCTGCGATGTAACAAATGTAGCAACAGATCTTTTCTTCTGTATTGTGATGGACATCCGAGTAAAATGGATTATAAAAAAAAAAGAAGTACGGCAGCGATTTGGTTCAATTCATTGATTGTTGATTGGATGGAGGCAGATTGTAAGAAAGGGATGGGTGTATGCAGACCAAATGATTGGAGTCCAGCATACACCACCAGAGAGAAGTCTGTCATTTTCAGGGTACAGGCCAAAAGGTCCTCGTCTGGCACAGAGTCTCTCAGATGCATGTCTGCGCTCTCAGCCTCTGTTCTGTCAGCCTGCTAGACATAAATTTGAAGCTGTCTGATGATTTCCTTTTTCCCCCTCTGCTTATACATATCCATTTTGTACTCCTCTTTAATTTGATCTCATATCCGGATTGTTTTATAGAATATGTTTTCTGTATTTCTTCTAAAATACTTGCAGCTCCCATCTGTTTTTACGCTCTGTCAAACACATCTTTGTGTGCTCGCTGTGATGTACATGTATGCCTATATCTTTATGGCTGAGCTCACATTTTCACAGCATGAATGTTTGTGTTCTCAAATGTGTTTCGCAAGTGTATGCCAGAGAGAATGTCTGAGTGAGACAGTTGGAGAGGGTAAGAGAGAAAGAAAGAAAGAAAGAAAGAAAGAAAGAGAAAGAAAGAAAGAGAAAGAGGGGGAGGGAGTGAGTGAGGGAAAAGAGCACTGTGTGTATGTGTGTGCTTGCTTGCACCAAAGAGAGAGAGACAGAAAAAGAGAGAGAGGAGAGTGGGGGAGGGGAAAGCAGAGAGAGAAAAAGAGTGAGAGAGGAAAAAGAGAGCACACATACACAGAGAACAGAGAGAGAGTACGAGAAACACAGAGGAGAGAGTGTCTGTTTTGGTCCAGAGAACATATAATGTATGAAGGGGAGGGCAGCGGGTGAATTCAAACCTGTGACTCTGCCTCAGGATGAGATCTCTCAAACACCTGAAGCCACAGACCAAGAAAAATGTGGTGAGTGCTCCAATGCCTTCTGAGGGCTCAGTTTGTTTAGCAGATTGTTTGTGTGTGTGTATGTGTGTGTTCACTAAACCGGATGGCCCAACTGAGTGGCCTGATCAAATGGCTCAACATATTTTTGTATATATATTTGATTGATTCTTGTTTTTAATTACCACATTTTATTTGCAGTGATTTAAAAAAAATGTATATATTATTTGATCTGTTTTGAAATTCATCATAGTGTTTCAGCTGCTTTCAGTCGCCATTGTCTCTCTTATACCCTAATCCTTCATTCTGCCTGTCTTTCATTTTTTTCAGTCTCTTTCTATTTCTTTCTTGCTCAATCTTTCTTGCTTGCTTTCACTCAGTCACCCAGCCACTCTCTGCCCCTCCCTCTCTTTTTCTACTTCTCTTTCTGTTAACTCACTCGTTCTCCTTGCTGTATGTCTTCTTTCCCTTATTCTGTATAGTCTCTCACTGTCTTTTTAAAGATTTACTGTTGTTCTTGAAAATATCTACTAGAACAGTCATCATTACATAATTACTTTTGTTACATGATTTGCATGATGTTCAAGCAGACTTTGGATTTTCTTAAGGTGTGGAATCCTCCTTAAAAAGGGTCACCTGTCTGAGGGAATGAGGCTTTGTGTTGAGTGAGATGGAGAGGTAGCAAGTATGAAAACTAGACGATGCTGACTGGGTTACCTAGTTTTAAAGGGAGAGTTCACCCAAAAATGAATGAAATCTGACTTTCTTACTTCAGTGGAACACAGGAGATATTTTGAGAAATGTCTGTTTTTGTCCATACAATGGAAGTCAATGCTAACCAAAACTGTTGGGTTACCAACATTCTTTAAAGTCATACAGGTTTGGAATGACATGAGGAAATGAGGAAATGATGACAATTTTTGCGGCAAACTATAGTTTTTTTCTTAAAGGTGAAGTGCATTTTATTTTTTTTGCACCTCTAGTGGCACCAAACAGAATTACAATCGTTTGTTTTAACAGGCAGACATGGCAACATCAGTTCAGCCAATGGTGTGATAGTCACAATACCTTAACCACACAGTATCTTTAGATAAAAGTTTGCAAATAATTTTGAGTAGTTTCGAACTAATAGAGAAACTGGGGATGTAGGCATACTAAACTAATCTGCATGTGTTTATGTGTGTGCTCTACAGGAGGAGAAGACACAGCGGCTGGTCAGATGTTATTCTGAGGCCATGCACCAGCAGATGGACGCAGGCACACAGACAGACCCTGTGGTGGTCCTGTCTCTGGCCCAAGCAGCTGTGTTGGGACTCATCTCACAGAACGAGGTCTTTGGCGCCACCATCGCCCCCAACGGCTTCTACACCGGAGACCCCAAAGAGTCCCCCGCTCCGCCAGGTGAGAGAATGGACTACGAATACGCCGATCAGCTTATAGGCGCCAACGGCGACTATCTTGGAGAGAATTTGGGCGAGGATGGGCACATGCACTCCAGCTGTGCCGAGAGAAGGTGGCAGGGGCAACCCGAAAACAGCAAACCCTCTGTAGAGCACCAAGACATGGCGTCACATGTTAAAGGAGAGGCTGTGACCCCAGGTTTGCCCTCCTGCACTCACATGATGAATAACATGGTGCCCAGAGAAGGCATGCAGATGGTGGACCCCTCCAGCTACAGGGTCCTGCCCAAACCCCAACCCAACAACTGCTGCTCCACCTGCGTCAGAGACCCCAAGAGTACGCACCCTCCGACTGACCAACATTTACACCCTCATTCCCACAACCACACACCTCATGAGGTTCCTTTACGCAACAGGAGCCACGCACATGAAAAAGGAGTAGATGAGGTAACCGAGGACAGGGACAACGGGAGAAATGGCATGGGGAAAGCAGGAAGCGGTGGCGAGGAAATTAGCAGCTATTTTCAGGCTAACGAGGTTGGCTATGAGGGCGGCGAGATGGAAGGGGTAGGGGACTTCGATGAGAACAGTGAGGGGATGTTCTGGGCAGAGCCCGTGGAAGGGGAGGCCCCCCGTGGCCGCCGGATCGACCGACTGGACATTAACATCCAGATCAATGAGTCGTACTGTGTGGACGTTGGCGAGGGCCTGAAGCGGTGGAAGTGCCGCATGTGTGAGAAGTCGTACACCTCCAAGTACAATCTGGTCACGCACATCCTGGGCCACAATGGCATCAAACCACACGCATGTCCACATTGCGGCAAACTCTTCAAGCAGCCCAGCCACCTACAGACGCACCTGCTGACACACCAGGGCACACGGCCACACAAGTGCACTGTCTGCAAGAAGGGCTTCACCCAGACCAGCCACCTGAAGCGGCACATGCTGCAGCACACCGACGTTAAGCCCTACAGTTGTCGTTTTTGTCGTCGTGGTTTTGCCTACCCCAGTGAACTCCGTGCTCATGAAGTAAAGCATGAAAGAGGCCGGTGCCACGTCTGCTCGCAGTGCGGCATGGAGTTTCCTACCTATGCCCACCTGAAGCGTCATCAGGTGAGCCACCAAGGACCTTCCACCTTCCAGTGTAGCCAGTGCAACAAGTCGTTCGCCTACCGCAGCCAGCTGCAGAATCACCTGCTGAAGCACCAAACGCAGCGCTCCTTCTCCTGCAGTCAGTGTGGCCTGCAGTTCCTTCAACTGCATCAGCTACGCCAACACTCCCTAACACACAAGACAAACAAGCCTCAGGCCCGCGCTACCAAGGTACAGAGTGTATTTGTGTGTTTTTGAACAGCTGTATATCCTTGCTGCTGTTGTGTTGGTGTCTTTCTGTTCTGTTCTGTTATGGTGTGGTCACATACTACGTGAACAATGATTGTATGATAGTAAATTTTTCAGTACTATAAATCAGCCATAGTTTTAATTATTGGTATTGGCTAAACTGGGTCATTCCGACTGTTTTACAGTTTAGATCATCATCTAACAGTAACACAAAGGGATAGTGATAGATTACGGTATAAACTCTGTAGGGGTTAACCCTTTGTTTACCGAGTGTGCTCCTAGTTTACTTCACATTTAAAACTCTGTTTTATAAACCTAATGATTCCAATCCATTGGTAGTTCTATTGTCTACTACCAATGGACAATGGACCAACTTTTTATTTCTATAGAATATTTCAAAAGGAATATTTATCTTTCATATATATATATCCCATCTCTCTCTCTCCATCATTCACTGATTGACTGGTAAAAGCTTTTATCCTTTCTCATCCCTCCGATTTCGATTCCCTCTCAGCCATTTTCCTTTGAACAATGTCCATTGTAGCTCAAGATCTACCTAGCCAGCATTAGTACCTAATACAGTATAAAAACACTGCAGTATAGTATTTCAGTTGATACCATAACAAATAGTTCATTTATATGCTAATTGTATAGACTAATGTTGTCATAAAATTCAAAATGATTTAAAATGCACAATTTGCATCGAACCTTTTGTAATGTTGCCATGGTTTATTTTAGTTGTGCTTTTTTTTCCATTAGGGAACAAAGGGGTTTAAGTGTGACGTATGTGCCCGAGAGTTTACATTGTCTGCAAACCTAAAGAGGCACATGTTAATCCATGCCAGCGTCCGGCCATTCCAGTGTCACGTGTGCTTCAAATCATTCGTCCAGAAACAGACCCTCAAAACTCACATGATTGTACACCTGCCTGTGAAACCCTTCAAGTGCAAGGTAAGACTTAAAACGCTCTTCACACCAACACTTTGACACTTTCTCAGTCTGGTATGTAAAGCTCTTTTGATTCTTTTTCCACAGGTGTGTGGAAAGTCATTTAACCGTATGTACAACCTCCTGGGCCACATGCACCTCCATGCAGGCAGTAAACCCTTCAAATGTGCATGCTGTTCGAGTAAATTTAACCTGAAGGGGAATCTTAGCAGACACATGAAGGTCAAACATGGAATGGACGTCTCTCCAGATGGACAAGGTGAGAAGAATACAACCATATTTGATCAACATCCTCTAACATGGCAGTTAAATGTTTCTAATATACATTTCATTTTGATTTTTGATACAGATGGCCCACCAGACATGGAGCCCCATGAGGACTATGAGGATGAGAACTTCAATTTTACAGCACCAGAGAATATGGAAAACAATGATGCACCGAACCTAACTAAGCTCTCTGAAGTGGCCATCCAGGAACTTGACTATTATAATTTTGGGAAGGATGTGGGAAACTACAGTACAGCATAAAAATATTTTGAATTAAAGTCAAGCTGAATAAATGTTAAGGAACAAATGGCCTGTGCTGGCACTCATCAACCATGAGTTGATTGAGATGTTCCTCCATGAGAACCAATGCTCACCTTTTTGGAGTTGCTCACCTTTGGTAGTTGGAGGCCATCTTGACCTCCTGGGGTTGATCTCATGGGGTAGCCACTCCAGTTCTGTCTCAAATGAAACGGAACGATAGTTTGCAAAGAGTCCTTTAACTCTTTTCAGCTCTAACAAACATCAACGCTGTATTTTTAGTATGTTGTGGATCACATGGTTACATTAATACCTGATAAATTAGCATCATGACATGCAGGTGCAGGGTGTGTATTAATTTGTGTAAATTAAAACACACCCTCCTCCAAATATAATTTTGGTTGTGAATATGGAAATAGGAGGTGCATGCAGCCTTGTGGCCTTCATCGGTGTGGTACCTCAGAGCAGTCTATTGTATTAACTTCAGTTATTTTCATTTATATTGCCTTCACTTACAGTAACTCCAAGAAACACACCAAGAGATTTCTAGTGTAAAAGAAAAAACTTGTAAGGCCCATGTAAATGGTTGGATATCTGCATGAGTAGATAGGCTTGTGTGGGTAAAAAAAAAGTGTGAGCGTGTGCCTGGGCCCTGTGTACCAAAGCTAAAGCTCTTCATCGGGTACAGGACCATATGCCCATTCCTGAGCACCACTACTGTTGCCAGAATTAAACTAATCTAAAGTTTGGTTTAACAACTTCTGAATGGAAAATTACTGTTCCTTTGTATTGATTTACTATTTATTTTGCACTTTGGAAAAGTCAGTTAATTACTTATGATGAGCCTCTTTCATCACTGACTGTTTAAGTTCTGGTTTAACTAAAGGACATAAAGCCTGTGTCACATCCATAGTACACTGTTTCTCAAGGCAACTCTGCAGATTCTTAAATAAAACTGTTTGTTTTTTAAGTTTATATGTATTGGAGTGAATGTTTTGATGGACAATGTGTTAAACTGACTTTTAGATTGGACCATAAACTTTCTTTGCATTTGAATTTGGGAAGAGCATGTGTCATTAAGAAAACACCGCTACAAATCACAATCAGCTACTGTATCATATGGCATTATTTGAATGAAAAAAAGATATGACAGATAAAATTATTCAAGTCTTCATATTATCTTTAATATTATGTTTAATGTTACAAGAACAAAAACAAACAGCATATTTGATATAAAATAACAGTACAAGCAAGTGCTATGTGTGCATTAAAAAAAAAACTAACTTTTCAGCTCGAACAAACATGAACGCTGTATTTTTAGTATGTTGTGGATTACATGGTCACATTAATACCCAATACATTAGCATCATGACATGCAGATGCATACACATGCACTCTTGTGTAAAGTAATACACACCCTCCTCCAAATATAATTTTGGTTGGGAATATGGAAATAAGAGGTGCACGCAACCTTGTAGCCTTCATCAGCCTATTATATGTATTGGAGTGAATGTTTTGAAGGATAATGTGTTAAACTGACTTTTAGATTGGACTATAAACTTTCTTTGCATTTGAATTCAGGATGAGCATGTGTTCATAAGAAAACACCGGTATGCAATTATTTGAAAGAAAAAAAGATATGACTAAGATAAAATTATTCAAGTCTTTAAACATGTAATATTAAAGAGTATATAATGTTACAAGAACGAAAACTAACAGCATATTTTATATAAAACAACAGTACAAGCAAGTGCTTTGTTGTGCGTATAAAAAAAATAAAAAAAAGAGGGAAGCAGAAAAACAATACAATCAAATCAACAAACAGGTAAATAAATTGATCTTTCCTAGTTGATGAAACAGTCAGTAAAGATGTGCAGCCTCCCACTTGAATTGCCTCCAAGCAGAGTGTTCCTGCTTGGGTGGAATGCTGTGATGGAGCACGCCGTGGTCAGGAGGTCCATGTTGCGAAAAGTGTGAAGGAGACGACCGCTCTCGTGATATACCTGAATTCGGCGAGGCTTGTCCATGCTGCCAATTACAAAACATTCTTGGTGCTTGGGGTCCCATACTGCACTCAGCTTGGACAACCACCGACCTGTCTGCATGTAGTGCCTACATAGAAAGAATTTAACAGGCTGTTCAATGGGCACCTCTGATTTAAAAAAAAAAAAAAGTTCTAGTTCATAAAAAAAAAAAGTTTTTGGACTAAAATGTTCCAAATGTAGAATATTGCAGAATAATCTAGACATCTAGTCAGAATAAAATACAAGCACATTTATAAAAGATAAATGTACATAAAATAAGGTTTTGTTGCTACTGGTAATAACTGCATTTAGTTAGAACATGTAAAATATAGGATTCTGGAGCCCACTTTGTGTGGGGCCTTAAAGGGTTAGTTCAGTCATGACAACTCTCGGAGTGAATTAATTCAATCAGCATTTATTGGCATGGGGCATGGAATATACATAGCAGATCTCGTCTGCCAAATTCAAGCTACGCTGTGGCTGCTGCTGAGCAAATACAATAATTTGTTCAGCTTAGTCAAAATAAGATCTCTACAGGTGGGGCTGGGGAGGAGGAGGGATAACAGAAACTTTCATAATTGCGCAACGTCCCAACCGTAGGGTAGGGTTAAGCCCGGAACACACCAAGCCAACGGTCGGCCGTCGGGCAGTTTTTGTTTGTCGGCCGACTAAGTTTTCTCAGTGTGTTCCGCACCATCGGCTAAAGTTGGTCCTCGTCTGCTTTTTTTTTTGGCCGATTCGACATGTTGAATCGGCGTTGGAGCTCGTCGGTCAGTCGGGCCATCTGATCATTCTGATTGGCTGTTCAGCTACTGCTACCTGCTGGTACGGAAAGGCATTTCTTCTTACGCAGACGCAGAACAGACGTGCTACTTGGCCGTCGGGTGTCGAGCGTCGGTTTGATGTGTCAGGGTAACTTTGGACCCAGACGCTGCTGATGTGAGCCAACCCCGCAATCCGCTTTCGTCACCACTAATTCGTCGGCGTCGGCTTGGTGTGTTCTGGGCTTTAGAGTTTCATGCCTGAACTATATTTCACCCAAAAAATGAAAACCCTGTCATTATTTACTCACCCTCATGTCATTCCAAACCTGTAAGATGAAGATCTTTGGAAAACAAATCATATTTTTAATGAAATCTGACAGATTTCTGTCCCTCCCTCCATTAATACATATGAATTGAGTGGTTTAGTCCAAGTTTTCTGAAGAGACTTGATTGCTTTATATGATGAACAGATTTAATTTAAGCTTTTATTCACATATAAACATTCATCAGCTCACACATCAGTTGTGGTAAAGGAAGCTCAAGCTTGTTATGCGAGAACCTCCGCAAGAACCAAAGAGGTTTATTCTTGCAAGTCAAGCAGACTTGGTTTAGCTTCTGTTTTATGTTCGCTGATCTTAAATTAAATCTGTTCATCATATAAAGCGATCGAGACTTCAGAAAACTTGTACTAAACCACTCAATTCATATCAATTAGTTTTAGTTCATAACTCTTTCTGAACATTTTGAAGCGTCAAAGTGGTAGTTGCGTACTGTCAGTGGAGGGACAGAAATCTCTCAAATTTCATTAAAAATATCTTTATTTGTGTTCTGAAGATGAACGAAAGTCTTACGGGTTTGGAATGACATGAGGGTAATTAATGACAGAACTTTCATTTTTGGGTGAACTATTCCTTGAAAGTGTTACATATGATGCTAAGCTCAGTTTTGCAGCCCTTTTTACACCATGTAATTCTTTTGATTTTAAAACAGACTGTATCATAATTTTTGTAAAGATAGACTACTGTTCAAAAGTTTGTTGTCAGTAAGATTTTTAATGCTTTTGAAAGAAGTCTCTTAAGCTCAAGGCTGCAATAAAAATACAATAACAACAGTAATATTGTGAAATATTAGTATTATATATTAATATAATATATTATATATTATAAGTATTATAACTTAAAATATAGTTTTTTCTATTTTAATATATTTTAAAATGTATTTTTCCCTGTTAATGGCAGCTGAACTTTCATTACTCCAGTCTTCAGTGGCACATGATCCTTCAGAAATCATTCTAATACTTTTAGTGCTCAAGAGACATTTCTATTATTATACATGTTGAAAACAGTCATGCTGCTCATGTTTTGTGGAAAACATGATACACATTTTTTCATGATTCTTTGATGAATAAAACGTTCAAAAGAACAGCATTTATGTAAAAATGTAAGAAGTTGTACATGCAAGTAAAAGTAATGTAAAAATGTAATGTCAAAGTTACTGACCTCAGTGTTTTGAACAGTAGTGTGTAACCGATGATGTCACAAAAGATGATTTTTACAAATATGATAACACCCATACTTACGAAATTGAATTTAGTAAAGGAGTACTGCCATCCATTTGGGAAGTGTTGAATACCCTAAAACAAAATTGCAAAAGGTTAATAAAACATTTATATTACAAACTGTAATGCATTTCCAATTCTTCAGGCTCCAACAGACCCTACAGAGGATAAACGGTTTGGAGGATGGATGGCATTTACAATTCTTGGAAGGCTATTTTATAGTAAATTGCTTTGTATAGTTTATAGGAGTAGGTATAGTGTATAGGTAGTTAGGGGGAAAACATACACACACACAAAGAGTACAAAGCCTATTCAACCTATTCTGACACATCAAATATGGTCATAGCCATGATGCTCTGGCACCCTCTATTGGTACATTTGCAGGAATATTTAATACAAGCACTTCTAGCAGTGACACTTGTGATCTATGAGCACCTGATCGTGTTGTCCAAGCAGGTGGTCAGAACTCTGTTGCCTGTGAGTGGGGAGAAAAAGGCACTGGAGACGCTGCGGCTATGACCATTGAGTTCACAGACTGCTTGATTGTTCCTTCTCTTTAGATGGCGCAAGTCATATATGTTCACAAAACTAAAAGGGGTAAAAAGACAAACATAACAAAAATAATATACTTCTGTCTGCAGGGTATGTAATTTACTCAGCAATTTGTGAAACATCACGTTGATCATTATTTGGTGAAAATGAACTGAAACAGTCTAGTTTAGAAGAGTTGTGTGATACCTGCTCTCTGCCACAACAAAGTAATGCTGTTGCACAGGATGGACATGAACAGAGCGCAAAGGTTTTGCAGCCATGGTATGCAGAGATTCATATTCCCTGCAATTACACATTTCCTTTATAATTTATGATGTAAAAAAATATATCTCAATGTCAGTGGTTCCCAAACTTTTTAATATGGAGTACCCCCTGAAGCATTTACCATCCTTCTGCATATCCCCTCTCTTCCACTTAGACTGCACCTTAGATTACCCTCTAAACTGACTTTCCAGTGCATTTTTTATCTTTATAAATACCTTTACAACATTAATAATGTTTTAAATAAATTAAAAAAAAAAATAGAGTAATATGCAATGATGATAAAAACGTGAAAAGTGATTCTTTTAAATACTAAAACCGCCAGTAGGTGGTGGTAAGTCACGGTCTTAATGCGCGAGTCATCGAGTCATTCATTCATTCATTCAGTAACAAAGCAAGTGGCTGTATTTATGAATGAATCATTGAATCAATGATTTTCACGAACAACTTGTTCAATGCAGCAGATTCGTTCACGAAACCCCGCTGTGTGTTGTAGTTCTGCTGTGGCTTTCGCTGGAACTATTAGTTCATTGCAAAATAGACAATACTGTGATGAACACAACTTAGTTAATATTACCCTTTTGTTTGTTGAACTGTTGCATAAAATCAAGGTCACATTTGCAGTCGTGTGGATATTTGAATTTGCAGTCTTACTTGTATAATATTAACAACATTAAAAACAAGAACCTACAAAAGGCATGTTTTGTATCAGTAGTTTGATTCTTAAATTGATCTCTATGCACCTTCTGTGCCAGGATATTTGTTCTTCATGCTAGTAAGTGCTAAATCTACAGGTACATTGTCGAAAACAGCAGTAACGTAGTGCGATTTGGCTTTGCTAAGGCAGCAGACTGCATGCAACCTATATGCACCCATATGCATACTGCTTATGTGGAAATGGATGCAGTCAGTTCTGATCGCAAAAGATTTGGTATTTTGATTGGATGTCATGTATTTACGGCATTGTGCCTTTTAGAAATACATGCTTGGTTTTAATGTTATTTTAAGGTGGGGAAGAATTAAATGAACAGCAAAACTCAGCATTTTGTTCGCGCACCCCCTCTGTCGCTTCAAGTACCCCAGGGGTACGTGTACCCCAGTTTGGGAACCACTGCTCTATGGGGTATTTAGGTTTAACATTTATGTTGACATTTCGGTCTTACCCAGGAGTTCTACGGTCAACAACGACAACATCTCCATTCCAATCACCGAGTAGTAATGTGGAGCAGTCATTTGACAAAAAGTCAAAACTTCTCAGGACAGAGGTTGAGCGATACACCTGAGTACAAAACAGTGGTGTTATCTGTAAAGTGTTGAAGGCTGTACATCTGTAAGATGGCATCAAGAAAGAGGATTAAAAACCAGATATTGGATGGTAAGATGATTTACTAGAGATACACTAATGTGTGTAAAAAATGGTTTTGTTTGTTTGTTTTGCAAATGACAGATTCCAATATTTCCAAAAAATACAGATTCCAATATTTTGTTACTGTTCTCTTTCTCATGCTTGTAGCCAATATGGAATTTCTTTGTCATTTATACACTACCGTTCAAAAGTTTGGGGTCAGAAAGATTTTTTTTACATGTTTTTGAAAGGAGTCTCTTATGATCACCAAGGCTGCATTTATTTGATCAAATTTTCAGTAAAACCGTAATATTGTGAAATATTATTGGAATTCAATGTAACTGTTTTCTAGTAAAAATTAAGATACATTTTAAAGTGTATTTTATTCCTGTGATGGCATAGCTGAATTTTCAGCATCATTACTCCAGTCTTAAGTGTCACATGATCCTTCAGATATCATTCTAATATGCTGATTTGGTGCTTAAGAAACATTCTGTATTATTATCAATGTTGAAAACAGTTGTGGTGCTTCATGCTTGTGGAAACCATAAAACATTTTTTGATAGATATAAAGTTCAAAAGAACAGCAGTGATTTAAAATAGAAACCTTTCATAACATTATAAATGTCTAAGGGGCCGTTGACACAGAAGGCACTACTTTTCCATTATTTTTCAATATAAATGTGCTAGACGGAAATCTTTCTTTAACTGTTGCGCCCACGTATTTTTGCAGCATCTTGCGCATGATGACATTCTAAAAACGTGGCACTCAAGTTAAAATAAGTTCAACTTTTAAAAAACGCATCTCAAGACGCATCTTTTTTTCGTGTCTTGCGTTTTTAACAGCAAAAACGTGTTCTGTGTGAACCGGCCCTTACAGTGACTTTTGATCAATTTAATGCATCCTTGCTGAGAAAAAATCTTAAATCCTGTAAAAAAAAAAAAAAAAAAAAATCTTACTGACCCAAACTTTTGAACAGTAGTGTATGTGATGTGCAACAACATGCACTGAATTCTCCAAATATTCAATTAGGCCTACACATTGTGGCATATATATGTGCACAAAGACTGTAGCTTGACCATACAAAAACCTGCTATCGCAACTTGATGCATCTCTAGAAATATCACACAATAAATATGTGTGTATGACCAGTGTAAACATTTCAAAGACCGGCTATAATTTTCACCTCGTCAAACACAGCCTTCTCCAGGTCCATGCTGCGTGCAGATCCATCATAGCTGACTGTGATGAGGTTGCAAGGGTGAGATGAGAAGGCCATGCTGGTAATTATACGAGAGTGGGGTTCAAAGCGGAGTACACCATCATCACCCCATTTAGCATCCTTAGGCAAACACAGTTAAGATTGTACATTATGATAGGCATAACAGAGAAAATCTGGAATAGCTATTAGTCACTTATTCACATTCCCACTATCCAATGTTCACAAACATCTCTCCTTTGTATCACCCCATTATACTGTTATCTCACTGGTTTCCAGAGCCCCAGGTGGCCCGACGTGTCTCCTGCTGCCATGAGCAAGCTAGAAGCAGACGGGTGAAAAGCTGCTGAACAGATCCGATCTTTCACAACTTTCACCACACAACCTTCATTGATAGATAATTTCTTCAGCACTTCTTGGTACCTGAAAACAAATATGTTAATACATTTGAAACAAATGATACATTCTAATTGCGTAAATTGCTACTAATTACTACAAGATTAACCCTATTTGAAACTGACAGAAGAGACACCAAAATGACATGCACAGATAAACACTCTCTTTTTGCCATGTTACTCACGATTTCAAATCCAATGTTTTTGTATCTTGTTTTAATGGGACCTAAAAAAGATATAAATCATACAGATTTTGGGTTTATATGTAATGCACAAGTAACTGGAATATGACCAAATTCCAATTAATATAGGAGTGTTTTTGTGCATGTGTAAACACTGACCTCATTCCAGAGATTTAATAAATCTTCAGGTACCCTGAAATCTTCATCCAGGTTGATTGGATCCAGTGGTATTGGTCCAGGGGCTTTTTTAACTATTTTTTCCTAAAATAAGACACATTTGTTTAATTTCAGATTCAATTATTTCATAGTGTCAAAATTGTGTTAAAATTTAACATTAACACTTTAAATTCAGATGCATGTCAGTGACTTACAGATCTTTTGTCTGTAGAAGGGGTAATTTCTAGAGTAACAGCTGTCTGAGGACCCCTATTCTGTAGCCGCAGTGACTTGCGAACAGGGAGCATCTCTGTTTCTGTCTTTTCCCTGAAGTAAATAATTTCTTTAGTTAGTGAGACGGTGGATTTTTGACCATTAAACATTAGGACCACTTCAACTGAAAAAATACAATTATATTAATAGATAATACCATTATATTTAAATAAATATTATTTATTTATTATTTACGTTGTTTTCATTGTGCCATTTTAATAAGTTACTATTAATAGTTACTTTTTCAGGCCTTTCTGAGTAGGCTTTGGCTTGGGTCTCAGAGATTCAGAAATCTGCAAAAGAGTACCAATGTACTAATTCATTAAGTCAATGGCATAAAGTCAAGCAAGTTTCATGTGGAAAACAGCCAAATTATTGAAAAATGACTCACTACAAAGTTTTACCTGAGCCAACTTCAGGGAATTGAGGAAGGCCTGGTTCTGTCGGATATTCTCCAGTCGCTCCAGCTCATATTCAGACAAACCCTCACGATAACCCTGTTTGAGATGGCAAAGAAAAGGTGGATTTTGCCATTCAGATGGAAAGTCGACATTTTGGCTGTAAACGTGATCGTGTAGCGCTTGTACTTACTGGAGGAAATTCTCTGTCGTTGTCTGCTTGTGTCCCTTGAACATTTTCTTCTTCCTCACTGTCATTTTTCTAAGATAATATGTAATAGTCAATATACATGTTCACAAACACAATTATGTTTGAATGCTTAAACTTTATACTTAAATATTCCGTAAGGGACGTCTTTACCTTTCTCTTGACTGCCTTTCTGGTGTTTTTCACCTCAGACCTAAATGTCAGACATTTTGGGGATAAAATTTGTTTCTTTTCTTGGTTTTGCTTCTTTCTGATACGCCGGGACGTCCGACCCACCGGCTCATCCATTCCAGGATTCTGAGGCGGTGTCCTCTCCTAAAAATGACAAGATTTACATTCAAAAAATAATCCGGCCTTAACGACCAGCATGTTTCTGCGCCCTGTGTCCTACAGGGGGCGCTATAATCACTGCATTGGACTGCAGGAGTTTCTTCTTCTCAGTATTTTTAATGAAAACAATATAAACACTACAGCACTGACCGAATCTGTTTTTATAAATAATCGAAATAACGGTTAAACCGGTTTCAATATTCTCATCTCGTCGTCAGCCATTCGTGTGAACCAAACGTCATTTACGCATTCGAGCTACACGTACAGGGCAAAAAACAAACTGTCTCTATGCAGATACTGGCAAGATACTTATGACATACCGACTAGTTATCAGCACGTGCTTTATTTCTATAAAGTCTTGGAATTGAGAAACGTTTAGTAAGGGAGCGAACCTCACCTGTAAAAGTTGCATCGTCTTTAAACTTTTTTCACTGTTATCTGCATCCATGTCTATGCAGGTGAGATTATTCAACACACTTCCTTTAAATCACGCTGTTATGAAAACTCCCGCGTTACTGATCTGTTTTGTAACTGTCCCCGCCCCTTTTGTTATGGAACTGAAAGAGTGAAAGTTGATTTGATCATCTCTTAAGACAATTCTGATATTCATCTTCTGGGAGGTGTTTTAATGTGCACTCATGACGTTTCATGTTAAGGTAGCCTACTTATTTAACCCTGCTCACTACTATAAACCGGTGCATGTGAGGTGCAGTAAACTAGCACGGCGTAATAAAAATGAAAGAGTTAAGCTTAAGCTTTAATTCATTTATTTAAAGCTATTTTTAGACTAAGAGTTTGTTAATGATTTATATATTTTATTCTTGCTTTACATTCTGTGAGCTAAATCACTTCTAACATGTTTATTAACCCTTAAATGTTTTTTTTGTTTTTTTGTTATAGAGACATTTGAGAGACTTGTGAAGGGACAGTAAGAGGGCCCAATTTCTGAGAGAAATTTCTGGTCCTGCAAATAGGCCTACTTAGATACTGAATACTTGAATGACTTTTATTTAAAAAACAAACAAACAAAAAAACTTACAGTTGTACATTTGCAAGCAATGACTCGCAAATACTTTTTGGTTAACTTTCTTAAATGAACCTATAATCAATGTTCATTGAATAAATAAATAGTAACATTTAAAATGCTAAATAAAATAATCTAAAAACGAAAACTGTAATTTTTCACCTAACCCAGACAATTTGCTGTTGCACTGGCTGTTCAGAATTTGGAACAGCATACTAACATACTATTCTACTATTTCAGCCATATAAAGATTTATAAAGATCTAGGCTGCATCCAAAATCCCATACTCTCTTGAGTAGGTACTTATTTTGAATCAGTACTTACATTGCAAGCGCTAAAAAGTATGCTTTATATAGTATGAATGTGTGTAGAATGAATGAAATCTGGACATAGGCTACCACTGACTGCAGTGTCAGTTGCCATTCACAAATCCTCTACTATGGCCTCATGGGATAGTAAAGTGTCCATTGTATGGGATGGTACTCATATGGTAACTAACTGGGTACTTTTTGCCTACTCTTTTATGAGTACTGTGAATTCAGACATGCTTCTTTTGTCACATGCTGTTTTTCGCCTACTATATAAGAGGGAAGTATGCGATTTTGGACACAGCTGCTGAATTCGGAACCGCATAGCTTCTAGTATACTACACTTACTACTTTTACAAAATCTTTCTATGACAGAAATAGTAGTATGCTAGTGTGCAGTTCCATATGCTGCTCCAGTCAGGATAAGCCAGTACCAGGGAGGTGTCTCCCTCTAGTGGCTGAGCAGTTCAAGAACATAAAGCAGCAAGGTCATACGTATTAGGTCTACGCCTAGATACTATAGAGCAAATGCATACTAAGCTCTCTTCTGTCCATTACAATTGTATTTGAAAGGATAGGAAAATAAGGGCAGAAAATAATCTGATATCAACAGTTTAATTTTTGTGTTAACCTCAAAAATATTTACAGAAGTCCTTGTGTGGCTTTTAATTTAAATTGTATATTTAGTGTAAATGTATGTTTCAGTTTATTCGGTATGGTTGTAAAATAGTAAATAATAAAGCCCCTTTAGTAGCTTCAGTGTACCAAGCCTTTTTACCTTTTTATATGAGTAGCTTCACTGTAGTCACTGCTTTAAATTATGAATATTTTAATAGTTTTCCAAACACTGAGGACAAAACTAGTGATGTGTATCAAAATTGTGTTGCTTTAGCTTATGTTTGTCTGGATGTGAAAATGTGAATTAAAGCTGATAATCGTATTTCTCAGAAATAACCACATTTCATATTTAAATAGTATTAAAACTTGAATTAAGTCCAAGCGGAAAAAACCAACAACATTCCACTTGAAGTTTTTTTTTTTTTTTTTGCAAGTCAGTTTTTTTTTGTTTTGTTTTTTGAAGTTGTTTTTTGCAAGTCAAAAATTTGTAGCTCAGGGTTATTTTTTCACAACTTCTCATGTTTCAGCTCAAAGGAAAAAGGGGTCAGTCTGACTTTGCTCTTTCATATAAAAATGTTGTATCAGGCAGAATATAATCACCTGAAAATAAAGCAAGGGATATGTGTACTTTACATTTTAACACTTTAACATTTGTTAGTGTGACGATGGAAATACATGCTATGGCTGTTCTTCATGTAACATAAAATAACCGCTACTATTTTTAAAAATTAAAATTAAATGACATTTATTTATACAATTATTTATATATATGTTTTGAATAAAATTTAATTTTGCAGTAATGCATAAATCAACCATAATATTTATGTTCAATAACGTTACAACAATCAATCAGTAAAATTTCAAAAATCTGTGAAATTACGACATTAGCAGATTTTTTTTTTTTTTTTAAAAGATGCCTCTTGAATAGTATTGAAAGCCATACATTCTTAGTTATGTTGTCCTTAATTTAGATTTTAGATAATTAAAAGGAAATGAAACAATAAATATTCACAAAAATTAACTATAATGTAATAGTTTTAGAATTAAACTTATTTTAATGGTTTTTTTTTGAATGAGTGATGAAGAGGAGATGACTAATAGTAATGTTGGGAATGTGTGTCCTGTAATCCTGCTCCGGTGCTGAAGATGTTTTAGCATATATCCTATTATCCACATGAGTGATCCTGATGTCTGATTTGGACGGAACTCCAGGATCAGATAAAGGACGACTGAAGCTTGTTTGCTTTGCATGCGACTTTCACACCATCCAGAGGAACTCAACTAGATAATTGGCCACAAAGCCCACAGAGTCACTGGCTCTCTTTCCCTGACACAGGCATGCTAAGACATCACTAACCATCACTCGCAAAACAACCAGTCAGGCGGAACGACTGCTCATCTCTCTGCAGTAAAGTTGAGTCCATGTGCCCTTTTTTATGTGCTACTTAAATTTGCCAAATAAAATCAATGTTCTGCAGCAATTTTGATTTGATTTTTTTATACTTTTTTTTTTTTTCATTTTATATATTTATTATAGCTCTTCAACAATTCCCTGGATATATATATATATATATATAAATAAACCTGCTATAGGCAATCCACAGTTTTCCAAGAAAGAGTATTTTTCAAAGAATATAATGGAACTTGAAACTGGGTTTGATTTCTAGGAATTATTCCCTTGGTTTCACTGACAAGGCCTAAACCTAGTCCCAGACTAAAATGCATCTTTGAGCTGTCTTAACTGAAAGCAACTTGCACTGACATATCTTAAAATATGTCAGTGCCATTGTTTTGTCTCAAGATGCACACCAGTAATGCTTTTCTCTAAGGCATGTTTACAAAAGCTACTTAAATGTCCTAATTTAACTAAGGCTTAATCCTGGCTTAATCTAAGGCCTGTCTGTGAAACCGGGCCTTAGAAACTAAAACATCTATTAACTTTGACTTTTATAAACATTTATTAACTGTGAAAAGTAAGTAAGTTCAGTTTAGTGTTATAATAAACCAATGCACCATGTTCTGTCTATGAAGCATTTGTTGAGTCTGAGTGATGAGCGTGATTTCATTTGTTGGACAGCTGTCTGGCCTCCTCCCAGATGTGCGTTTGAATGTCTGTGTCCCCTTCAGCCTATTTTGTACCAGACATAAGCGTTATATATTTCTTATGTCTCTGACATCCATTACACATGATTGCAAGTGATAAGTTCTTAGTTGCACTGAAGAATGATTAAGCTTTTTACTTGTTTTAACTCGTCTTATAGGCAGAGGCCGTACAGTGAGTTTGTATTCCCTGGAATGCTACAAACCTGCATTCTCACACCACCTTGAGGCACATATGTACAATGACAAATACACACACCCTAATACATCCTGCGGTGTGTCTGTGCGTGGGGTAATTTAATGTGATGTTAACTGCTTGGAGAAAACAGTGCATGTTACTGCATGCACCTGTTACAGGAACAGTCCCCCAAAAAAAAAGAAAAAAAAAAAAAAGAAGTTAAAATTTAAAATCCTGTCAAAATTTAAAATCCTGTCATCATCATCAAAATGTATTTTTTTTTTTTTTTTTGGGGGGGGGGGGGTGTCTATACAGTGACAGTCAATGGGGTCCAATGTTGCTTAAAAAAACAGTAAAAAAAAAAAATTCTTTTGTATTCAGCAGGTTTGAAATGACATGAAGGGGAGTAAATAATGACAGAATTTTAATTTTTCGGTAAACTCTGCATTTAAGGGCCTACCCAGCTAATAAAAATATGTTCTATGAATGTATTGCTAATATTCCCATTAAGTTATGAAAATGTCTTTCTTGGTTATGTGAATGTTAGAGAAACATTAAGGGAATGTTTTCTCTATTTTATCATTTTGCAAGTATTATAGAAACGTTACTTTTTCATGTTCTATGAAACATCTAAAAAAGTAATAACATTTAAAAAACATTAGACTAACGTCCAACTAAAATGAATGATGTATAAATAACATTTTTGTGCTAATGTTTTGACAACTTTATAAAAGACCAAATAATCTTGAACGAATGTAGGCTACTATTAATGTTACTGGAAAAACATTTGTACAACTTTGAACAAGAACAAGGTCTTGCACAAGAACCTTGCCAAACTGTTAAGCAAAGTTACTGAGAACGTTCCCTGTTGGGTATATCAAATGACTGAATGGATAAAGTGTTTAAAGACTTGATTAAACTCTAAAACTCAGCAAAAGCTTTTCCCTTTTTAAATTTTTCTCCTCTTTGGTTTTTCAAACCAACTCTATTTCATTGTACAGTCCTATTTCTTTATTGAGCATTAAGTGACAAGTGATGCTGAGTGATTTTGGCAGGTGAAAGCCCACAAAAACAACAGCAGGAAGTGTTCTGTCTCTTGTCTGAAAAGGGTGTGTTGCAGCCAGGGAAGCAGAAGAAGAGGAGGAGGAGATGGGCAGACAGGTATGTGAAGACTGGAATTTTCATTTCAGTCACACCTGGGATGAACACACCTACCGAACCTGGTCTTTCCTTTTTCATTGGCTGATTTGATCATGATGGACAGCGCAACCAACAAATAAACACTCTCTTTTGGCTGCTGAAGGGGTTTGACCTATGATCCCCAATTGTGAACCAATAGCATGTCAAGGTTGACTTGCAGATAGGTGGGGTGGAGAGTAAATAAAACTCATCCGTGGGGTGTGTCCACAGTGGCATACGTAAAGACTGTGAGGCTGTAGTATACCGTGCAGATCTCCTGCCTCAAAATTATGGTTTGTGGAAGACGGACTCAGACTTATCCTGGTGGAAAGCTACTGAGAGCCACTGGAAAAATCACAGATGTCCTCCCTAACTTGGTAATCTCAGCTGCAGCTAAGAAATGGGGAGACATGCCATGAAGACTTATTTGCTGTTCTTTTGGCTGAAAGAATAAAGGTGGACAGAGCAGGTGGGAACTTGTGCCAGAGTTTTGTGTGGAAGCAACTGGAGTTCTCAGCGGGACTGTTGAGTATATGTTCAAATGGTCGCTCACATCTCCTTATCACTTTTCCAGCCCAGCTAAAGATGGTGAATCTGTTGGACGGAGAACTGATAAGGGCATGTGGCTGACACATACAGCTTTGTGTCTGCTGGGCGCTCAGGTCAGGGTGCGTTGGTGATATGTGCACATTTGTGAATGTCAATGACTGAATAACTGATAGTTGTTAATAAGTTTAACTCAGTATTATTTTAAAACCTTTTCTAACTCATATATGATTTACTTTTTTTCTCCAGATACTGCTGAAGTAGCATAATTGACTGTCATTTCATGTCATACTTATACATATAACCATCATGTTTGAGTTTTGTACATCTAAATTATGATCCCAATGAGAACTAATATTTATTAATTTAACCATACGTTACTTTTTTACTCTACTAAAATTGAAATGTAGGTGTATGTATGTATGTTTCAGTGTAAACTCTTGGGCTGGACATGAGTTGATGTTGTATTTTCAGTCTCTTTTTGTATTCGGCTTTACCAAACATAGGTTCACATTTCTCAATCACATTCATCTCTATAATAATAAGTTAGCAGTAGATTAGATTCATTGACTTTGCAAATTGGTAGAGTATGTTTTACTTTATTAATACAGACTTTGTTATCTTTTGATGACAATAATGCTCACAGCTTAATGAAAACAAAGTTGAAAGTTTTAAATAGGAGCGATAAAAAATAAATTTGTAAGCAAATTTGTTTATGTAAGGGGAAAAGAATTTAAATATTCCAATTTTATTCCAAATGCAACTCATGTCATGCTACGGCTTTTACTGTATGAAATGCTCTTTACCTTTAATGTACAATTCATTTAATGTCTTTATTTCATCATTCAAAAATAGGCTTTGTTAACCTACATTCATGTTATGCATAGATTTATTGTGATACATGGTATCATATTACACAAGGATTAGCAATGAAATTTGTATTTAAAAGATATATCAAATGTCTAATTTCTATAGCTATGCACAGTATGGCTAATAGCATTAAAATCTCACAAATTATTTAATGCTTAAATTTACACTTCATATCGCAGTTTATCTTATTGCATAGGCATCATCCTGCACATTGAAACAGGGCGAGTTTCCTACATTCTTACTCAAACAGGCTCTTCGTTCTTTATTTAAAGTAAGCAGATTTAATAATCTGAAAATTTGGAATGTAAAATCTAGATAGGAAAAGGTGACACACGTTTTTTTAAATGAAGAGAGTGATTTTCATTGGACAAGGTGTTGTCTCAAGCCAGGCCCACCATGGAAGCACTGAGATCCCACAGTCTGCGGGCTGCAGCGTCATCCCTACCCTGAGGAGCTGCCTCTTTGGGTGCACAATCACTGCAAAATGACCAAAAGAGAACAATGAACCACAGCATCCTAATTGAACGACAATGCTCAGACAACACTGTGTGAATAAAAGCTTTAAAACAGTACGCAAAAAAAGTTTGTTGTTTTCCATTTTGACCGTATTAAAATGATAAAGACATCCATTGTAAAACTTCAAAGCTTGTTCTGCAAAAATCATTGTCTCAAGTTTGTCAACTTCTTCCTAAAATTCGGTGTCTATATCTTGGGAGAGGTGACACACATGCAACCTTGTTTTGGGTTGTAACGCTAACTTTAGAAAGGTTGTTTACACCTCTATGTATGCCTTGATGAGCAATATCGTACTAAATTGCAGAAAAAGCTACTGACCTGTAGTAAAGCCCACTGGTCTTCTGCAGACTCTCATCCACTGCACAATAGATGGTGGTCTGTGAACCCTGCCAAGGTGTTTTGACAAAGAAAAAAATGGGCAAGAACATAAGCCTCTTCCACAGAGGCAGAGTGGGTAAAAAGTGTCGGCCGAGTTCAGTACGGATCACCCCAGGATGTAGTGAGTAAGTTGTCACTCCTGTACCTGAATGATATACAGGGAAAGTGTTTAAAAGCAGCATGATTGAGAGTGTAACTGTTATGTTTCACTACAATAAGAGTGAGAAAGTTTTCTTTATAGCTTACCTTTCAACCTGACAGCTAGTTCACGGGTAAACAGAACATTGGCCAGCTTGCTCTGTCCATAGCTTCTGTATGGATCATAGTCTTTCTCCAGGTTTATATCATCAAAATAAATCTTGCCTATCCAACAGAAAATAATTTGAAATGTAAAGAGTTACATGCCTGTTTACACTTAAGGGGCCCTATTTTAATGATCTAAGCGCATGGTCTAAAGCGCACGGCGCTAGTGCACTAGGGCGTGTCCGAATCCACTTTTGCTAGTTTAACGATGGGAAAAATGGTCGGCGCGGTGCATGGTCTAAAAGGGTTGTCCCTATTCTCTTAATGAGTAATGGGTGTGTTTTGGGCATAACATGCAATGAACCAATTGGAGTCTCATCTCCCATTCTCTATAAAAGCCAGTTGCGCTCACGCCATGGCAGATTCGCTATTTACATGGCGGAATTTGCAAACAGAAAAACTGAACACAATGCACACAATAATAATCTTTTACATTGTAATCCTTTTATTTTTAATATTTGGCATGTTTGTGTGGTGCTGCGTCCCTGTGTGTGTAATAAGCAAAGTGTACGCGCGTAGTGCACACGGATATAGGTGCATATTAAAAAACAAAAACAGAAACGCGCTAAAAAAAAAAAAAAAAAAAAAAATATTTATATATATATATATATATATATATATATTGCGCCATTGACTTTAGACCAGGTTTCAGTTGGTCAATGGTGCAGTCTATTTCAGTTGCCTCAAAATAGCAACACACCTCGTTTTCAGACCAGCACGCCCATGGGTGCACAAATGGCCGCAAATGCTATTTAAACAACGTGGCACAGGACGTGAAAATGATAACTGCGTTGGGCTAAAACTAGTAAAAAACACTTGCGTTGCGCCTGGCACCGCATTGCGCCGGGTGTATAATAGGGCCCTAAATGTATTTTCATTGTAATACATATAATACATTCAAATTAAAATAAAAAATTATTGTATGTTGGAAAATAATACCATCAATGCACACTGACCAACAATGGTAAAATACAATTACCTTACATTTTGTCAAAACTGAGCATCTTGTCAGGGATTTGGATAAAGAGTTCAATTACTGCTTACAATAATTTAGAGACAAAATGATCAAATTGAGCAAGCTTTGTTATGCTTACAGCTAAGCACATAAAGACATAAATGGGATTCCACACCTTTCTCATGGGCCAAGCTAGAAACATTGACAACACGGCTGGGTTTTGATTTCTTTAACAAGTCCAGAAGTAAGTTGGTAAGCAGGAAATGGCCCAGGTGGTTCACCCCAAACTGCATCTCAAAGCCATCTTCTGTCTGCCACTGTGGGCACATCATTATCCCTGTTGGCAGGAAAAAATTAAACGAACGAAAACAAACAAACAAATAAATAGGTTTAATTTGCTGACAGAGCAAACCTTCTAATCTGTTGCAAAAACTACTATATTAACCATGTGCTTATGCATTACAATCTGTCTGACATTCTGTCTTACCAGCGTTATTAATGAGAATATCCAGTCTCTCCTCAGTCTGCTCTACATCTTTGGCCAGAGCGCGGACAGACTGCAAGGAGGCCAGATCAAGCATCTTCACAACCACGTTGCCATTTCCGCTCCTCTTCCTGATCTCATCCGCTGCTTTGTTGGCTCTGCCCATGTCTCTGCAAGCCAGAATCACCCTTGCACCTGAACAATGGAGGTTTATAAACAGAATGCAATGCCTTTCTACAACCATCAAGCCTTCAACAAATACAACAGTACTACAAGGCTCGTATGCACTGTCTTGCTGAACACAGAGGTTTCTAACCATGAAGGTGTGTCATTAACCTCAGAATAACTAGGCCATGTTAGTGTGGTTTCATAAGTAATGATTGCTTAATTTAACCAGTTTTATCTTCCCCCTGTGAATTTATCATCCCTTTTAAACCTATCACATAATCCATTAAGAGGGGTACTGAATATCGATCAGTATAAATAGTAATCAAATAAATAAGATAGAGCCTCCATCAATCATCTAACCAGCCTGTTTGTGAAATGGAGGGACATAATTTTCATCTGCACTGTTATTAGGGTCATTGATGTGATGCTCATTTTGTGTTTGGAATTAGATTCAAAAAGTTATTAAAAAATACATTAAACATTCAATTCAGACCAACAAATTGACTTGAATACACCTCTACTATGATAAATATGTTATCAATTTCATTTTTGTGGAGCTTAAAAGTAAAAAGTGCCAAGGTCTAGAGATTGTAAAAATATTGGCTTTAGTACTTTTCAGTAAAAAAGCAGTGGAGCTATTTTGTTTTAAACTATAATATTTGTTTAAACTTTTGTCCTCTAAATCAAGGTCAGTTTTTTGCAAAGTCACAACAAAAAACAAAAAAACAGAGTGGACCTCTTTAGACCCTCATGACTGTGTTGTAATCATCTTGAACACACTGAGACAATACTGTAACAATTACAAAACAGACTTGCTACTATATAGACCTAACATATGATGTCAGTTCACTAATACCTTAAAACAACATGAAAATGATCTGACCTCTCTTGGCCATGTCCACCGCAGTCTCTTTACCGATACCAGTGTTGGCTCCAGTTATCAGGACAGTTTTGCCGTCCAAGCGCGCTTTGCTGCGGCAGACTCCACCAGCCACCCATCTCCGCAGGGCAAAGAGACCGACACCTACCGGTACAGGTGCAACATTACTCCAATATCATTACCTCACCTCTAACCTACTCTCATTACGTCGGTACCTCTGATAAGCACAGGCAAAGGTTATCCAAAACATATATCAATAAGATAATATAGCCTATCAAATCTTATATGTATCGTTATTTCATTATATTAAATATAACAGGTTTCCCACATCTTTCAATCAATAAAATCCCATAACTTTTTATTTACCTTTTACATAACTTGCAAAAACCAGCCGTTCATGATTACTGGAAAAATGTTTTTTTTAATCATTTGACATATGTTGCATGCACTAAAAACAAGTTGTGCGCCGAGCTACTGCAAAAACATTGTTCCATGACGTATTCACAATCTATTTATGAAATCCCTTTTTAAATTTTTAAAAGTGCCTCATATTTACATATGTTTCGTTGCCGAGGGAACCCTGATAATTCTGGGAAGCCATTATTTTATCGAACCAGTTAGAAACATGCAAACTATGATTTAACTTTTGCCTACCCGTAACCAGGACAGCTGTGACGCCTACAGGGTGTTCTTCCACAAACTCCTTCGCTGCCTTTGTGTATTCCTGCATCATCACACCTGGTAGATTCACCTTCAACTACGACATAAGCAGTCCAGCTCCTTCAGCAGGGAAAGCGTCTGCAGACATACAGATCACCGCCCCCATACTACACAGGAACTCCGGAGTAAACACAGTGGACTCACGTGCTACAGTCTCGAATTTCAAAACAAGAGTCCAGCAATAGTTTCATAATAAATTTGAAATAATTAGTGGTGCTGGCTTACAGTCTGATTTAAGCGTGGTGGACGATAAAACGGGCGAAAAAATACACTTCGATTAACATGGGTGCTCTTGCCTTATCAGATAGATTGGTGGGTAGAAAAAAGATACAGTCAACTTAATCAAAGTAAATATTTCCCCTTTTTTTCTCACACAGGATAAATGGGCCTCTATACATGAAAATATATAACTTTAGTAATTTTAAATTAATCATATTTGCAGGTCCTTGTGTTACGTCCTGAGACGTATCTTATTTGTGATTGTTCTATGTGCCCTGTGGTGTGTTTGTTTTCTTTTCTTTTGTTTTTCTTTTTTTTTTTTTCTTCATGTCTACTGCTACCTCTTTCATGTTGGTGCCACATGTTAACTGTTGGTGCTACTGTGAATTTAGTTTAAGACTTATAGATTTGTTCAGAATTTAAGAGTTTTGTAAGGAAACCTGTGCCATTTTTGTTTAAAACTGCTTTTTTTATTGGTTATCTGTGTAGTCAGGGAGATAGAGAAGTTCATCTGTAATTTTATTTTTATGTATAGATGCGTTATGGTTAAAACTGAGTTAGTCAGAGTTAAACTTTTTTTGTTGTGTTGGCCTTTGCTCCCTCCTGAAGCTTGTTTCCCTTTTATTTTATTTTTTATTTATTTTGATTCAATAAACATCTATTTAAGTTCATTTGTTCTGGATGTGTTCCTGGGGCTGGAGACAAGTTCCTCTGCTCTCTCTCCAAAATTTGTTACTGCTATGCCTATTACACCTAGACTAAAAGAGGGCTAACATGTAACACTTCACATAATGTTTGAAAACCCCTGTCTTAGTAAATACTGAGAAAACTGACCAGCCAGTTCCTACATAGTGGCCCAGGGATTTGGTCAGTGCCACTTACATTTTCTTTATAAGGTCATTGTAATTTTCAGAGTAGTTTTTGTTGTGTTAATTCACATTTATTTGTATAGCGCTTTTTCACAATACATAGAGTTTCAAAGCAGCTTTACAGAAAATGCATGTCAACGTTTCAATTCAGAGTAATCTGTTATTAGAGGTAACTGTATCCAATTTGTCATTTCAGAAATGTACATATACAAATCACGCATTTAGCTAACAATGTATTAATTTAAGCAATGTATTAATTTAAAGCAGAAACAATGAGCTGTATTGTAATTAGTGTGTATTTAATGAGAACTTTCTATTCAGGCGAGGAGCTGAAACATGGATGAGCACATTTTGTGTACATAACCTTGTACTACATGCCAAAGTTTAAGGCTCCAGACTATTTTTTATTCCTAGCCAATGAAAAAATAACGATTAGAAAGGTCAACACTTTGAAGGCTGTGTGGAAAATCAAACATTTGGAAATAATTTAGATCATAATACTCACAAGCATCGGGCAAATCTGTTGTTGATTGCTATACAGCATTAAACAGTGAAAAAAATATGAATACAAATATTTATTATTTATTAATATTTAAAATTTTATTTTAAAACGTCTACTTTGTAAAGTAGGCTAATTTATGTTAAAAGATATAGCCTAGTTTTTGTTAAATTGCTTCTTTTTATATATGTAGTATTTCCTACAGTTCCTGACTTTACTCCCTATAGATAGTAGTTAAAAGTTTTCATGCTCTGATAGCTCTAAGTGTACACCAGCTAAGTGTACACCAACTGGTTTATGTGCTGGAAACAGTGTTTTGTCTAAAGTAATAGGATATTATAAAAACCATGAGGTAAGAACTATAGCCTATTATTGCTTTCTTTACTACCACCCACCTTCTGGTAACTGTATAGAGCTACAGTCAGGAACTTAGAATTGAAAATAAGATGCCAACTACATAAGGACCAGTAGGCTATATAGTATTTTGCCAAAAATGTAGATTATTAGTAAATATCTACTTATTTATACATATCTCACGTACAACATTGCAACACGCTACTTTATTATTTCGAATGATTGCATTATAATTTTTATTTATTTTTTAATAATAATAATAAAAAAGTGTGTTCCCTCTGGACAAATTACCGACTTGTAATATCTGAAATAATCGCACTTTTATTTATTTTGAAAAATAAAACGCCAAATAACCCGGAAGTTTACCGTCCTCCTGCCACGTCAGTGGAGCGTCGCTTCAAGCTGTCAAGTGGCAGAGTGCGTTCAAGCAAACCAGCTAGAACTCAATGGAGGAGGCTTTCTGTGCATTGTAAAGAATAAGTTAAGTTTTCTTCCAATTAAACATCATGAGACATCCTTGTCTTTTACTTTTGGCTTTGTACATAGCCTTTATAAATGCCACCGAATTAACTTTTGAATTGCCCGACAACGAGAAACAATGCTTTTACGAAGACCTAGAGCAAGGAGTCAAGTTTGATATAGACTTTCAGGTAATTGGCTCTTCTTCTTTTTTTTTTTTTTTTTTTTTTTTTGCAATGTTGGTTTTTTATTTATCTTTTGCTAGTCCGAGTTTGTTGATTATTTTCCACAAACACTTATTACCGTGATTTTGCGGCTTCAGAAAATGTTAAACATTATTCAACACTGTTAAACATTGTTAAACAACCGAAGATACGATGTATTACATATTCCCAGATTCTAGTATTAATACTTTCCTTTTCATCCAGGTTATTGCTGGAGGAAACTATGATGTTGACTGTTTTGTGAAAGATCCATTGAATAACATGCTGTATCAGGAACGAAAAAAGCAATATGACAGCTTTTCCCATACAACAACCATGAAGGGAGTGTACAAAGTCTGCTTCAGCAACGAGTTCTCCACCTTCTCTCACAAAACTGTTTACCTGGACTTCCGATCTGGAGAGGATGACAGATTATTGCCTGACATGAACAGAGCGACAGCTCTCACACAGGTGAAACACAAGCACCATGCACTCACATACAGCATGCACTCTGCATATATGCATTTGATATGAACCTCTGAATAAATCATACAGATGGAGTCGGCCTGCTTGTCTATCCATGAGATCCTGAAAGTGGTTTCAGACTCTCAGACCTGGTATCGTCTTCGAGAGGCTCAGGACCGACTCAGGGCTGAAGATCTGAATGAGCGTGTGCACATTTGGTCCATTGGGGAGACCATCATCCTGTTTGTGGTCTGTATTGGCCAGGTGCTTATGCTTAAGAGTTTCTTCAATGAGAAGAAAGCCAGTGTTGCCACCAGCACATAGACCTAGTTCTCTAGTTTGCCGTCTTCTCTTCTTTAAGATAATATAAGCTGATTCATTAGTCTGTTCCCCTTAAAACAAGCACTCTTGACTGTTGCCTACAACCAATAAAAAATTACCTCTGTCAAACAAAATGCCTTAATTACAGAATAATGTAGTAAAAGTTGCACACAGTTCATTATCTTGTGTTGTATATTCAAATTGGCCTCCATGTGCATTGCTCACTGTTGCAGTAATGAAAATTGACCTGCTGAACCTTTTATTATGCCACATCAGACCAGTGTTGATTGTTTTGTTAAAAATGTATTTTGTCCACTTGAAGTGTGCATTTGTCAAGTTTAAATGCATATGTCTTGACATACTTTATACTTTAGAAAACAAAGAATAGTTTTTGTAGTTTTTGTATGGTAATTATGACAATATGATAATGAATGATTATGTTGCTGTGCTGAACCTCTATTTTTCTATTTAGCAAAGCCCTTGTTTGTTTATCCCACATTCAAAACGGAAAAATCCATGCAGGTCATTTATTTATATGCATAGATATATCTGGCAAAATCTGAAATGCTTATTAAAATTCATACTTTTTAACCCTTAAAGGGGTCATGAATTGAGAAATAAATATTTCTTCGCTCTTTTTTTTGTAAGAGGTCATTGTACTATAAAAATATACTACAAGTTTCAGAACTCAAAACAGTCCAAAAACAACTTTTATTGCAACCAAGCTTTTGATTTAGTCAGATTATGCCGTAATAGTGCGATGAGAGACCGTCTCTGCAGAATCAGATCAACGCCTACTTTGTCATTGCATCTTTGGCCCCGCCCACTGCCGCATTAGTGAGATGAGAAGTAGAGAAGAGAGATACAGGATCACTAGACTAAAAATAACGTTACCTTCCGAAGGATCCTAATGCTAGGAAAGTGGTTATTTATTTTCAGCCATGTAATGCCACAACATGCAAGTAACCTTGTTAATTCTAATGCTTGATCTTTGATCTCTGATTTCTGATATGTAATGATGCATGTACAGTCAGACGTTCTTTGTCTCAAAATGGTTTATTAACGTTTATGTGTCAGCAAATCAAGCCAGTGACTAACTGGTCAACTTCACATTGTTTCTCTTAGAAGCATGAGGAAAAAAATGTTATTTAAATTGTGATTAAACTATATACAGGAAGCAATCAAATGAACCCTCTCTTTATAATTGCTGGTGCTGTCAATCACACAACGTGAGCTTATGAGTAACCGAGTTCAACTCTCGCCAAAACTCCCGTTATAATCGATGATGCTGTCTACACTGCACAATGAATCTCTTATTTACATCGTGTTTGCACTGTTAGTTATGATGAAAGCCTTCATGAGTGCAGAAATCAAGTTGCAAAGACGAGATCACTGCATCGTGCGTTCAACAGACATGTCTGTCATTGGCTACAATGCTTATCGCTGCAACCTTGCATGTTACAGGAGTCTAAATATGATGCTATAATCAACACTTTTCACAATTAGTTAATCTTGACAGCTGTAATAGTAAAAACGTAGTAAAAGATTTTGAGAGTTCCACATGTAATACTTATTTCATATGCAAAGATGTTAGCCAATCACAGCACTGAGTGTTTACACTGAAGTCTCACAGCAGATATGGCCCTTAAAACAGCGTTCAAATCAGAGGGCTAAAATTGGGGTAGAAAAATGGCCTTTTGTTTCTAAATTATGACAATTTTTGATGTAAAAATCATACTTACATTATAAGTGCAACTCAGAAAACATAATAAAAAATAATAAAATGCAGTTCATGACCACTTTAATTACAAATCCTGTCAAGTGCCACTGCATGCACACAATTTGTGGTTTTTCCCAAGTTATTTTTGGGATATGAAACAAGGGCTTACATCATGTCTGTTACATATTTTTGACTATAACTGAAACACCAACTTAACGTGCAATTCAATAGCTATTATATATATGTTTCATATTCCTCAAATATTTGTACTCTTTTTTTTTTTTTTTTTTTTTTTTCTTTTCATACCTCACCCCATGTAGTTAAAATTATGATTTGTGAATTCATTGATTATTATGTCATTAGTACCTTAAATTGAGTTGTTTATATTCTTGCCTTATGTAAATTGAAAAATTAAAAGCTTTAAAAGTTTGGGATTGATTTTATGAGTCATCTTAATATCATATAATCAAATATCAAAGCGATAGTTAAGAAGATGCCAACTTGATACCAAAAATGAGTCTTTCACCACCAGGGGATACATTTATATTTTTATTTATTTGTTATGGGAAAAACAGTGACTTTGTTAAAAAAAAGAAAAAAAAAAACACAACTTATTGATGTGAATTTTATCAGGGAATAGGCTACTTATTTGGCACAAACAATACCCTCTTAACTGTGTGGATATAATGGTAGATGTAAACAATAATGTAAAATACATTTTGTTAGACAGAAACTCAAGTTATTATAGTGTTCTTTCTTAGATTTTTAATAAGTGTTAATGACTCCAGAGTCCAGACGACAAATCTATCTTCATCTACACAGTTATGAACATCGACTCTCACTGCCTTTCAGTTTATGAATACATTTCGCCTCAGCCCTCCCTTGAAATAATGCATGAATATGGATGGGCTGTTGTGCCTGAGTCTGTTCAGTGCATTGGACTACCTCCAACGTTGGCATAAAACCACCAACGGCAGAGGAGACCACACCGTCCAGTCCGAAGGATAATGATGGGGAGGAATGACTCAAAAGGGCTTCTGATCACCGAGAAGGGTCTGTCTAGCATGTCTGCAGTGAATGACATGTTGCGCTCGTCCTAAACGCTCGTGCGTCTTTATTGACTGGCCAATATGTTGAGCCGACTGATGAGTGGCAGCGATCGGACTCTTGACAGGGAATTCAACTGTACAGTGCGACTGCTGGACGACTCGGAATACACTTGCACGGTTCAGGTCAGTATTAACATGTTTTCATCATCACAAGCGGGTGATCCCCATCACCGACACACGTGTCTTAATGCTCGTGCTGCTGATGCTGCGCATTCAAGCGGGAAAATCCGCGAGCATCTGTACGAATCTGGACACTGCACAAGGGCTGCAATGCGTAATGGCTAATTAACGTATTACGAAATTTCCTTGATGAATGAATCAGCGCTAGTTTCGGTGACCCGTCTGTTTCCTTTAGAGAGCAGCGGGTCACCTGTCACGTATAGTGCCTGCCGCCAGCCCGAGAGACCTGAGTCACATTCAGTGGGAAGAGGCACTAGTGGAAAGGTTTCATATATTAAATTGCCTCTCGGGGGGAACTATCCACGATAACAGCTGCTGAAAGATTGTTGTCGCCTGCGTGCAACACTGTAATGGTGATTCAGTAGCTTCTTGTTTGGCCAAACATATTACAAGCCACACTGTCGTGCAATTCAGCTATGTTTCTAGACAAATTCCCAGACTGTTTCAATAAACTGTCTTCTTGATGCATTTAGAGAGATGATTTGTTTCAAATACTTGTCTAAGGGAAGCCTGAATGAAGATGAATTGATTTATTGATTAGAATGGGCCATTAATGCCTTTTTATTGAGTTGTATATGCATTCCTTCATCATTGTATTAGGTGAATAATTAAAAACAAAGTTTGGGATTGTTATAATGAGTCATCTTTATCATATTATCATAACAAAACCATTGGCTGGGAAGAGATGCTAAGTTGCCAAGAAGAGAAATGGTTTTGAAATTTTTTTTTTGTTGTTGTTCATACAGAGGAGCTTGAAAAGCTAGAGCAATGAAAATGTCTCAGGTGCAATGAAAGTGTTAGGCATGTTTTTATTAATGAGTTTCCTCCTGGGCTGAACTATTCGCAGATGTTCAGAATCAACAACAGTTGCTGAAAGATTGCAGTAGCTATATGTGATACTTTGGTGTTACAGCTGTTATAAAAGTGAAGACCTATCAAATTGTCAGTGACAGATATTTTGAAGTTCTGTTTGACAAAGAGGTCAACACATTTGACATGTATTTTGGGCTAAATGCTTAAAAAAGTAAGTTACTTATCTATGTATGGTCATGTGTCTGAAATGGGGTTAGGCTTAGAGTTAGGGTGGGACAGTTTACCAAGACTGAACTCCACATGAACAAGTTACTGGAGGATTTTGTTTGATTAAATTCAGGCAGACTTCTTAAACACTGGAACAAAATATATCCTAAGTTTATGGATTTGAAATAGTATAAGTGTTCTGTTTATAAGTTATATACACACAGGATTTGACAACCACAAAACCAGTAATAAGTCGCACAGGTATATTTGTTGCAATAGCCAACAATACATTGTATGGGTCAAAATTATCGATTTTTCTTTTATGCCAAAAATCATTAAGATATTAAAGGGTTAGTTCACCCAAAAATGAAAATTCAGTCATTAATTACTCACCCTCATGTCGTTCTACACCCGTAAGACCTTCGTTCATCTTCAGAACACAAATTAAGATATTTTTGATAAAATCTGATGGCTCAGTGAGGCCTGCATTGACAGCAAGATCATTTCCTTTTTCAGTGCCCAGAAAGCTACTAAAAACATATTTAAAACAGTTCATGTGACTACAGTGGTTCAACCTTAATATTATAAAGCGATGAGAATACTTTTTGTGCGCCAAAAAAACAAAATAACGACTTTATTCAACAATATCTAGTGATGGGTGATTTCAAAACACTGCTTCATGAAGCTTCAAAGCTTTACGAATCTTTTGTTTCGAATCAGAGGGTTCAGAACGCAAAAATCACGTGATATCAGTAAACGAGGCTTCGTTACACCATAAGTGTTCTGAAATTTCAATGGTTCATGTGACTTGGCAGTTTGATACACGCTCCGAACCACTGATTCGAAACAAAAGATTCGTAAAGCTTCGAAACTTCATTTAGACAACTTTAAAGGCAATTTTCTCAATATTTTGATTTTTTGCACCCTCAGATTCCAGATTTTCAAATAGTTGTATCTCAGCCAAATATTGTCCTATCCTAACAAACTATCAATTGAAAGCTTATTAATTTAGCTTTCAGATGATGTATAAATCTCAATTTCAAAAAATTAACCCTTATGACTGGTTTTGTTGTCCAGGGTCACATATGAAACATTAACTCTTGGAATAGTGCATTTGGCAGTGGTTGTCATTCATGGTACTAGTTGTGTGAGGTCATGTTTGTCGTATGTCTGGGAATATCAGCCTCAGATTGTGACATTCCATTGTCCTTGGAATTCTGTGTGATGCTGTGGTCTCCATGGCAACAGGCCGATTCTATCATCGGTTCCCAGCTGCTCCTGCTCACGTCAGACAGGATATGAGCACACGTGTGCAAACGCACATACCCGTCTGTTACACAGGATTCACTCAAACATGGCAGGTGTACATTGCAAACAGAGACAATTCTCTCCTGTCCTTTCCTCCCCTGTCACACTTGGGATCGTCCTCTGTAATTGATTGATCAGGACAGTGGAGTTTGGTTTGTGATGAAATGCTTATTAGTGAAATATGGCCTCTCTCTTTTGAGAGACTGCTGACTGGGTTTGGCTCCTGGCAGTCACATATCAAGAGACCAGATATCTGAGACACTCACACATATACCTTCATTATAGAGCTCACCTTTGTGTAGGTCAGCGGTTGCCTCTCAGCTATATTTGACTGCTTATTGTTTGGCCACACATACTACACGCCTGTCAAATGCCAACTCTTCAGATGATTAAATTATAATATGTTATAATATATAATTTGTTCACTGTACCATTCTTGACTTATCATATCTGGGCTACATTGTTCTAATTAGCATTTCAGAATCATAATTAACTTGATATGAAAGTACCAGTTGTTGAGGGCATGTCCTCAGGAAGGCACATCTTACTCAGATTGCAGTGTTTAATTGCTTCTTTTTCTTCATATCTCACAGTAGCATGCAATAACATGAGGCATTGTGATTTGCAGTTGTTTTCACAGGGTTGGCATCTCTTTTTCTCTATAACACAAATTATCAATAATTTTTTGTGAAGTCCTTTGTGGAATGAAAACAATGGTATTGTATTTTTCTGTTCCCTTTCTTCCAGATGGTGTTGTATTTCATGGGGAAAAGGGTGAAAAACTGTGGATGCAAAGATTGTGGTGTATAAAATCTGTGTTTTTTGAGTGATTAGATGAAGGTTTATTGATTACAGGGCTTGTGTCACTCTTTATCTCTAGATATCAGCAGACCCTCATTTTCATTCAACACAAAACCAGGCAGTTATCAATGAAGTGCACAACTTCTCTTAGAACCAGGATATTTATTTTCCACAATACACATGTATATATTATATTACACATATATATTTAGAAATGTGCTTATAAAAAATATCAGATTATCAGATGTCAAGCACTTATGTGGAGCATTTGCCTGGTTCAGCACATGCAAGTACAGTATGACACATGGGTGGCAAAACATCTGGAGATATTATACACAGCAACAGCAGCAAGATGATAAATAAGGCAAGTATTTTGTTTGTTTTTTACAAGTGTTCACATGATTAGAAGGGCGGCAGAGTTCATGTCGGAAACTAGAAGTAATGTCTGACACTAGTCATTTTAGTATGTTCTCAGATCTCCATTCACTCGAGATTAAATATTCGAATCAGCTCAATATCAGCATCACAAACAATATTAGTAAATTATGCCTTTCAGGACATGAGAAGGGAAACCTAGTGAGAGGTAAAGGTGTGATTTGTGTAACTGTGTGTGTGTGTTTGTGCATGAGAGAGAAAAAGAAAGAAATAGAGAGGGATTGAGGGATATAAATGGTTCATATGGTTCTCTTGGTAAAAAGCAGGCCCATTGCATAAACTGCTAAAACTAGTCTTATAAGTCATCACATTTTTTTTTTTCTTTAAGACTGTTCATAACTTTTTCAAATCAGTTACAAAATGTAGATTGGTCTAATTTGATACTAACAAGTAAGACTGATTGCCCCGTGACTAACTGCTAGTTTGTCATACTAGTACTTAACTTAATGGCTATGTTAAGCAACTGGCTGAGGTTATTGCTTGTGTTGCTACTAAACAGTGTATATACTTTTGAGGAACAAATTGTGTTCATGTGTATCGTGGAAAAGAAATATCCTGGTTCTAAGTGAAGTTGTGGGGATAAATGTTTTGGTTTGTACATATTTAAAAAAAAAATTGTGTGTATGTATATATATATATATATATATACATATCAGAGGTGTAAAGGGTACCTGAAAACCATATTTGAGTAAAAGTACTGATACCTTACATCAAAAATGACTCCACTACAAGTTACAAGTAACCAATTCCAATATGACTTGATTAAAGGTCTTAAAGTATCTGATTTTAACAGTACTTAAGTATTTTACTCATGCTGAATGTAGGCTCAGAGATGCACTAGTCCTTAGAGACATACCAGTGAAAATAAGAAACAATTGATTTGTAAGATAAGAAATCAAGTTTATTTTCTAAAATCAAAATAAAACTGAACACCTCAATGTTGCAATAAATCAAGGTCGACACAACAACCTTTTAAACGTCTACAAACTCTCAAGTCTCAGTTGAGCTCAAGTGCTCAGAAAGGCCATAAGTAAACCAATATCCTTCAAAACGGTCTTGTCAATATAGCGGATAAATAAAACAATGTTAAGTTAAATTAAATAGTCAAAGTCTACTGTATGTGCTGGTTTGAGCCTCATCACCAGCTGCAGTCATTTCCTCATCTAATAAATAAAACATCTGCGATCAGCAACTACCTGCTAATGCACTCACATTCACGTAAAGTATCCTTGTTGACAAGTTTTGGGTGAGTAAAGGCAAAATGCACAAGATATAGTAACTTCAATGCCCTTAGATGGCGATATCGCTTCTTTATAGCAGAAATAAACTGCTGCAGAAAAAGTTAGCTGCCATGAAAAATGTAATTTGTAATTGCATTACTCATCACAAATGTAGTGGAGTAAAAAGTACATTTACTTGCTCAAAAATGTAGTCAAGTAGAGAGTAAAAGTTGCCAATATCTTTGATACTCAGTACAACTACAAAGTAACCAAAAAGATACTTAAGTACAGTAACTAATTACATTTACTCAAGTACTTTACACCTCTGATACATAAACACACACACACACACACACAAACACACACACACACACAAACACACACACACACACACAAACACACACACACACAGTACTGTGCAACTGTGCAAAATCTTAGGCCACCAGCAGCTTTGTTGTTTTAGCAATGTTTTAATGACCATCCATATTTATTTTTCAGCCTCTTTATTACGATACAAACAGAAAATACAGGAAATATGTACACAAAATGTAAAAAAAAAAAAAAAAAAATCTGATCAAAATTGTTTCTTTAAGCAAAAATCAGTATTTAGTGTCACCTCCTGGGGCTTCATTTATAAAATGTTGCGCAGAAACCGTCCTAAATTTGATCTTACGATCATTTCTCTGATGTGCGTACATGTGATTCATAGAATGAACGTACACAGAGAAAACGAGTGTACGCCTCTCTTTCAGATGTGAAATCTATAAATCGCAAATGATCTTGAAACTTGCGCGCACCTGAATGGTTTCAGTTCTCCGCGTTTTAAACGACACCTAATTAATGTCATTTACATTTAAAAGATCACCAGTCCTCGTCCAAATCCTTGGCGAGCTGCAAGAATAGCTTAGATTTCCAAAAACCTGCAGTAATCTGACCAGGAAAAGTGTGTGCGTCTGCTCAGACCCTGACATGGCTCTCAGCACTTTTCCACATCAAAGACCGTTTTTATAAATATAAGCGTTGGCGTGGATTTAAGCGTACGCACACTCTAAGATCAAATCTGTGCGTACGCACGCTTTATAAATGAGGCCCCATGCATTTTCTCAAAAATAAAACTTTCTCATCAGATTTTGAAAGTTTTCTTGGCCTTCCAGTCTTTTTCCGTTCCATTTAGGTTTAAGAGAGCCAGGTTCCTGCTATTGCTCAAGTGTAAGGGGAGGTCACTAAATACTTGCCACTTTAGCCCATAAAAGCTGTTTTGTTCAGATTTTTTTTCTGTTTTTTTAATACTGCGTACTACAAATTTACTGTATTTTGTGGTTATATTCTAATAAAGAGACTGAGAAATAATTATATATGGTCTTTATATTATTGCTAAAACAACTTCTAACGGTGGCGTAAGACTTTTGCACAGTACTGTATCTATCTATTTATCTATCTATCTATACATATACATATATATATATATATATATATATATATTATATTATGGCTTGGGAATGTTATTGGAAATGTATTTTTTTTCTCCTTAATAGTCCATCAGTTGTTGTGCTGAAAAGTAATAAGAAGAAGAGTGGAAGGCTTTTATAAACTCAACTAACTGTGTAATTTGTAACATGACCGTAGGGTATGGCTAGTTCCCCTGCCTCATCGGATCAAACTCCACAGTCAGTCATTCTAAATATTCTAAATCAACACATGACCATGAACAATAGAAAGAATCAGAGAAAAAAGAGTGACAGAGATTTCATTCTGTTCATGATAAAATACATAAAAATAATTGCATTTATTTCATAGTGGCACTGATATGATGTGCAGAATGAAAAAGATCTTTATTTTTATTTTGGTTTCTCTAAAAGTATCCGATGCAAATTCCTGTAGCTCAAATAGTAGAGAATGATGGTAGCAACACCAGGGTCATGGGTTCAATTCCCAGGGAATCCATGATCTGATAAAATGTTAAATTATCTAATACCTTAAATCTAACAAATACATAAATTCAATTCATTATATTGAAAATAAGTGTCTGCTAAATTAATAAATGTAAATTCACCTACTCATTGAAATCACTTACTATATATGTTGTCTTATATGACTTGTATGGTTACAATATAAAAATGTACCAGCAGCATGCCAGTCATCTCTTTGACTGTCAGACAATGTAAAGGTATTATTTGTGTGCCTACTTTCATTTTCCAAGTCCTCTTCTCACACTCCCTGCAGCAGTGACAGTACATGTCTTTCCGAATTTGTTCCTGACTTGAGCTAATGTTACCAGACAAACAACAAACCAAGAATTAGATAATCTGGATCTCTTGTCTCCCACAATTTAGTGTGCTTGCCTGTATGTTGAAATGTGAAAGGATAACTTTATAGCTGTCACAGTCACGTTCAGTTTGTTTTGGTTTTCATGGACTTTCTGTTTGTTTTCATTCATCACGTGTTCTAGTTTCCCGCCACTCATCTGTTACCATGGACACTAACACACTAATCACAGCTATTCGTCTTTTAGTTAATCATCTCGGTGTATTTAAGTTCCTGCCTGTGTTCTGTTCGGTGTCCGGTCACATTTACATTCACTGTACGTTACTCTGCTTGTTTGGATTATTTGTATTAAACTTTGTGTTGGAACTTTACTCATTTGCACACCAGTGTAACAATAGCTCACTCACTGCTATTTATTTATTTATTTATTTGTTGTTATAAAAGACATAGCTGTTATATATTCTGTGTATAATAGTGGTTTGCTCAGGTTCTCAGCTCAATATTGAATTGTTGCCAATATTTTGCTCCTGTTCAAATACTGCCTGTAAGATGATCCTCATTGTACTTGATTACTTCAAAGCAATGAAATGTTTGTATTAATTTTTATATATATATATATATATATATATAAATATATATAAATATAAGGGCACTAATTTCTTGTTCATGTTCAGGCCAATATGGCAGTCGAATTGGACTGAAATTGGTTTCCAGGTTTCCTGTAAAATAAAACATTTTTTATTTAAGCTACTGATATAACTGGATTCATCTCATATGGCTGTGCATATTTTGAAATATATTTTCATTACGCTTTATTTCAGTCATCATTTACTTGCCTAAGTAAATGATGACTGATTTATTTACCCTCATAGCATTCCAAACCCATTTGGCTTTCTTTCTTTTGGAAAAAAGAGAACATAAAAAAAAAAGGTTTAGCATAATGCTCTTTTACATAAAATAAAAGCAAACAGTATATACAGGTTATTAAAAGTCCAAAAATTAAGGATTTAAAAAATCATATTTGCTCATTGCATAAAAACGCACAGCAAGGAATAAGACTTGTAGCAGCGTTGACATTTTAAAACTTAATAGACTTCTCTGTAAGGTTACTATTATGTGGGAGAATTGAAACTGATTTCTCGTTTGATTCTAACCTTCTGCATGCCGGGAAAATAGGGGAATATGTTGCTGTAGAGTAAATCTTGGCCATATGTTGTTGGGTGTAGATCATTTTGTCACTCAGATCACTCAGGCAAGATTTCAATACATGCTCCAGTGCAGCTGTCTAAATCATGATGTGGAAGGTTTGGGGTTTTGCATATAAAGAATTTAAAGTGTAAAGCAAGAGAGAGGGAACGTTTTCATTAAGAAGTTCTCCTTACATTACTATTTTTAGTTGTCAAGTAGTAGCAAGCAAGCAATAACCAGAGACTGCTTTTCACCAAGAGAACCATATGAACCATTTATATCCCTTCACTCTTTCTCTCTCACATGCGCACACACACACACACACACACACACACACACACAGTTACACAAATCACACCTTTACCCCTCACTAGGTTTCCCTTCTCATGACTTGAAAGGCATAATTTATTAATATTGTTTGTGATGCTGATATGGAGCTAATTCGAATATTTAATCTCGAGTGAATGGAGATCTGAGAACATACTGAGAAGACTAGTGTAAGACATTACTTGTAGTTTCTGACATGAACTCTGCCTCCCTTCCAATCACGAGAAAACAAAATACTATACTTGGTTTATTTATCATCTTGCTGCTGTTGCTGTGTATAACATCTCCATGTTTTTCCATCCATGTGTCATACTGTACTTGCACGTGCTGAATCGGGCAAATACTAGCAAGTACATTAGTGCTTATAATATCTTATAAGCCAGTCTGCTACAGTAGTTCACATCTGTCTGTTTAGTCCTGAAAGCTGCTGTTGTGACCCTGATCCCTCGCCTTCCTGAACCGCTTTTTGCAGGTAATGATTATTTTAAAATCTGACTTTCCTCTATCACACAGCTCTAAAGCTTTCTAAGATGCCTTCAAAGTGCCTTGTGATTGTTAATATTTGATTGAGCTCTGATGTCTCCAGAGAGATTCTGAAATATTAAGCTCTCTCTGGAGGAAGAGACATAATGCTTGAACTTAAACAGAAGACAGACTAAATGCTCACACCCTCTCTCCTTAATTGTCCTCTGACTGCCACTGAAATTATTGCCACAACCAGGGCTTGATCTAAAAACTTTTTACCTCTGTAATAAAATACCTCTTTCAGCAATGGTGTTTAGAGATGCATTCCCATAACAGCAAGACTGCCTTAATTAACACAAGAATCCCAATACAGCAGTGGTCGTTTTAACTATATCAGCGTTTAAACCCCTTTAAAGTGTCTATATCAGTGGTACCCTTTAAAAAGGTACCCTAAAAACAGGTCCTGTAATTTTTCTTGTCTCATCACATTCTTGTCTCGATTCATGAATTTCGTAAATTATATAGTGAAATTTGATTAAAAAAAAAAAAAAGAGTTGAGTAGTTTACATCACTGGGTATTACTGGCCATTTAACATTTCTGGTCATTTAACATTTCTATCATGAAATAGTAGTTGTCAAATATTAAATGTTTAGCTACTTTACATCTAACCTCATACTCTTTCCTCAGCTTCTTTGATTTGGAAAAAATTGGTGTTGTGTTGAAGTCTGACACCCTATTCCCTAAGGTTTCCCCTTAGGTTACTGTTGGTTAGGGTTTGACAGTTCATAGCAAACATAGGGGACACTATTTGACACAACATGGATTTGATGACTCTGCTGTATATCTAAAGCTGTTCACATCAGACCAAAATGTTTTTCAGGTTTGAAACATTGGAGATTAGATATCACCAGTGTGAATTTGAGTAACATTAAAGCCATTGTGTGTGGATTTCGGTGACCTGTTATGCTGCCTTGTCAGATTTGGTGACCCTGCTGTATACCTGCAGCTGTTCACATCAAGAAAAACTGCTATCTATAAAATACAGGAAGTTAGACACCACCAGAGAAAATTTGGGTAACGTTAAAGCCATTATATGTAAAACAGAGGAGGCCACGGATTTCGGTAACCTTCAATGCTGTGTTGCCGGATTTGGTGACCCTGCTGCATATCTGCAGCTGTTCACATCAGGCAAAAAGATTTCTAGGGTATTAATTATAATAGGTTAGTCACCACCAGAGTGAATTTGGGTTACATTAAAGCCATTATGTATTAAATAAGAATATATATATATATATATACACACACACACACACACACACACACACACATATTTTTAAAAAAGTGAGAACTGATTAAAAAAAGCATAGCAGGTGCAGCAAAGGTGCACCATAGATGGAAGTTTGGAAAAATTACTCTATAAAACAGCTGTTCAAGTGCTACAATTTTGTATTGTATTCCTGTTTCTAAACATTACACAATTAAGAAAGAGTACATTGTAAAGCCATAATTAAACTTGCACTAAATGGGATGTCAGCAACAGTGTTGGGGAAACTTACTTTTGAAAGTAATGTGTTACAGTATTGTGTTGCTCCCTTAAAAAGTAACTTACTGTGATACTTGGTTACTTTTTATAGAAAGTTAAAGGGTTAGTTCACCCAAAAATGAAAATTCTGTCATTTATTACTCACCCTGATGTCGTTCCACACTCGTAAGGCCTTCGTTCATCTTCAGAACACAAATTAAGATCTTTTTGATGAAATTATGTTTTTTTAACAAAGTTTGGGAGGAGCAGGTGCAGATAATTAACCTAATTAACAAGTGGAAAGCTTTCAGCTAATCAACCAACAACAAGAGGTGTATATATACTGCAGACTCACCTCTGTTCATTGAGAGTTCTTCAGCATCCCTCCACCACCCCATCTCCTCATTTATAGTTCTATCTATTATTACCACATCGGGGGGGAGTACTCTGGGTTCGGCCCAAAATTCCAAGCTCGGAGCCTCCGCCCCGGATAGCACGCCAAATACGCATAACTCTATTTAATTATATATATGTGAACTCTTGAAGTCTGAGAGGTTTCTGTGCCTCTGTAGAGATCCAACACAACTACCACTTTCAAAGTCCAGAAAGGTAGGAATTACATCATTAAAGTACTCCATGTGACTCCAGTGGTTTAACCTCAATTTTATTAAGCGACGCGAGTGCTTTGTTTGCGCAAAAAAACATAATTTACCACTTTACTTACAAAAATATTGATCTGCAACGCACGTTCATGAGAGAATCACAATGCATGCGTTTTGTGTTCACGCAAAAGCTGGCATTGTTGCGTGAACACGCTTTGGATAATATTATTTTGTAAATAAAGTGGTAAATTATGTTTTTTTTGTTTTGTTTTGCACAAACAAAGCACTCACGTCGCTTCATAAAATTGAGTTTAAGCCACTGGACTCCGCACTTTTGTGATGTAACGCTGCTTTGACTGTCAGGAAGAAGTCTGCTGCGGAGCTCGCGTCAGTGCAAAAGTGTGCATCGAGGGCGCATATATAGACTGCAAAGGGGGCGCTCGCGAGCACCCTTTTGAAACCTATAATGACAAATGGGACACCCTACGGTCTCATGGACTCAACGGACACGTGTACGCGGCAGCCATTGTAAGTCCACAAGACCGTAAATGCATATGAAGTGTGCCATTTGGGACAGGGCCTCTGTAAACAAAACAAAACAATGGTTCCATTTTTGGCAAATGTCTTACTCCCGATTTCTCTCAACATGGGGACAGGAGAGCTGTCAGTCAATAAACGGGAAAACAAAGTAACTTGCGTTACTTATTTGAAAAAGTAACAGATATTTTTTGTAAATTTAAAAGTAATGTACTACTTTCCTCGTTATTTGAAAAAAGTAATCTGATTACGTAACTCACGTTACTTGTAATGCGTTACCCCCAACACTGGTCAGCAAAGGAAGCTGAGTGATATCCAATATACTGTAGAACAGATATGATCCAATATGATCCCAAGGACTGTGTCACATTGATTCCTTTGTCTCTCTGTTCCAGAGGGATGCAAAAGGTCAATGGCTGTTTGAGCAGGTCTGCCATCATCTAAACTTGCTGGAGAAAGACTACTTTGGCATCAGATTTGTGGACCCAGACAAGCAACGAGTGAGTTCCTATAGTATAAATAGTTGTTAGTAGTGTATTAAGCTTGTGGAAAGTGGTTATTTTTATATTTTGATTGGAGATAATAGTTAGGGCAGACCTTAGTTAGGGTGGACACCATATTTAATTACACAAATAAAAACAAGGCTGTGAGTAGACTTTCAGACAGCACAACCAACTGACTGTAGCCTTGTTCTCAGTCACATCAATTTAAATATGGTATCTACCCTGACTAATGCTAATACATATTCTAGTTCTGACTTGTTAACCATGCCTGATGAATGCATCAATGTTAATGTTTGTGCATGAGCTTGAAGCAGGACACCCAATGATCACATGCTTATTCACAGCTGCAAGGGGTGATGCAATCGATATGTAATGTTGTGAACAGTCATCAGCTGACAATACTGGTCATAACAATGTGTTAAACTGGAATTTCTATCTGAATTCTAGATATCATTTCTTTTTTATTTTGTTGTTTCAGCATTGGCTGGAGTTCAGCAAGCCAATTACCAAACAAATGCGATGTAAGTCATACTGTATGTGGAAAATCCTTCTTAACTGTGTGCATGTTGTGAAAAGAATAATCTTTGCATTCAAATATCCTTCTAAAAGGTAGAAAATGTATATTGTCTGGTTGATTACATCCACGTGGATATTTTGTGTCCTAGCTCAGCCACCCTACACTATGTGTTTGCGTGTAAAATTCTATCCTCCGGACCCTGCAGCTCTTAAAGAAGAGATCACTAGGTACTGCTCATTACCATTATTGTTCAAAATTTGACATAGTTAAGCAATCTATGGGGAATTCTATTAGACAAGTTACAGAGTCTTACAATTCTCTGATGTATGTATGATTAACACACTGACAGTTCAATATGTGCTCTGCGTTGTTTTCAGATACCTTGTCTTCCTACAGATTAAAAGAGATTTGTATCATGGCCGACTCCTGTGCAAAAGTTCAGATGCTGCTACATTGGCCGCATTTATTCTGCAGGGTAATGGCAAACCACAGTCACAGGAGCCATTCTTTACAATATTTGTTGAATTATGGCATCTCACGAGCTTTGTTATTTGAATGACATTACAGTAAGACAAGACTCTCAAGATGACACTGGTTTAGTTTTATTCTTTCTCAAATTTTTTAGCTGAGATTGGAGATTATGACCCGGGGAAGCATCCGGAAGGTTACAGCTCTAAGTTTCAGTTTTTTCCAAAGCATTCAGAGCGCCTGGAGCGCCGCATTGCTGAGATCCACAAATCCGAGCTGACGTAAGCTTACATTCAATTAGCTTGTCATATGCAGTATGTCACTCTTTTTAAAGGTGCGCTGGTTTTTAATGGAGAGATTAAATATATTTTATGAAATTTATGTCCCAGAACAAACACAGAATTTTAATTAGTCTGTTCATTTACTACAGAGGCCAGAGTCCTGAGACATCTGAAATGAATTTCTTAAGGAAAGCTCAGTCTCTAGAAACATATGGAGTAGATCCACACCCCTGCAAAGTCAGTATCAAAATCTATCAGCTGCTCATATACAAGAAATAATTTCAACACAAGTTTATGAACTGAAAGTCTGTTAATCATCATTTTTACATTCACAAAAAAGTGAAACCTTACAGTAATTGTTTGTTTTGTATGACAGGATGTGTCTGGGAATGCAGCATTTCTTGCATTTACCCCCTTTGGCTTTGTGGTGCTGCAGGGGAACAGGAGGATTCATTTCCTCAAATGGTGAGAGGCGAAATTAACCTCGCATATCATTTTCATTTGCTTAGCAGTCAAGATCAAATGACTGTGTATATGAATAACTTTGACAGTATTTTGTCATATTGTACAGGAATGAGGTGACCAAACTAAAGTTCGAAGGAAAGACATTTCATATATATGCAACTCATCAAGAGGTAGGTGACTGCAAGGCAGCCCCAGGTTATGCAGAAGAACAAATGGTCAAAAGTAAGATGAATGCAGATTGATGCAGGACTTTTACCAACCTGTTCTGTTTAACTACTAAATAATTTCACTTACTGACCTCCTGTGACTTTTACTAAGGATCAGAAGATCATCTTGACTTACTTTGCTCCAACACCTGAGGCCTGCAAGCATTTATGGAAGTGTGGGGTGGAAAACCAAGCTTTCTACCAGTGAGTTGCATAACCTTTTTGACCTATCAGGCTGAAATTAAACTCAAGCATGGAAAGAGCATAAAAAGAGAAAGAGCAAGTAAGCAAGCATAAAACATCTTGCCTATGGTTTAATTTAGTTTAAACCAGTGGTTCTCAACCGAGGGTGCCGGGGCCCATTGTGGGGCCTTAGCAAACTTCTAAGGGGGATACAGGATGACTTAAAATTAATTATATAAAAAAAAAAACTTAAAGGGAGTACTTCACCACTGGCATAATGGGGCTTTCTATAAAACTTGGCTGCCTCTGCAGTAGAAAGGCGGGAAAAAATTGAAATCGGTGCTACCTGATTACAGAAAACAAAGAAAAAAGGCTGTTTATTTGTCTTCTCTTTTGCCATATAGGTACACTGTAAACCCGAATAAGTTGGCAAAACTCAAAAAATTTGAGGCAAATTAGTTGCCTCAAAATGTTTAAGTTGAGAAATTAAAAGTTTAAGTAAGCAGAACTAGCAAATTTTTATTTTGTACTCATACATTTTAATTGTTCTTAACTTTAAATGTTTGAGTACACTAATTCATACATTTAACTTCAAACTTTCATGTAACCTCAATGTAAACATTTTTATTAGTGTAAACATACGTAGCTATAACAAGCTAATTCAGAAAATGTTAACTTGCTAATTTGGTAACATGTTAATAATAATAATATTAATAATTCCTTACATTTATATAGCGCTTTTCTGGGTACTCAAAGCGCTTTACATACGGAAGGGGGAATCTCCTCAACCACCACCAATGTGCAGCATCCACCTGGACGATGCGACGGCAGCCATATTGCGCCAGAACGCCCACCACACACCAGCTTATTGGTGGAGAGGAGACAGAGTGATGAAGCCAATCAGTGTATGGGGATGATTAGGAGGCCATGATGGACAGAGGCCAATGGGCAAATTTGGCCATTGGCAAATAACACCCCTACTCTTTTCGAAGGACATCCTGGGATTTTTAACGACCACAGAGAGTCAGCACCTCGGTTTAACGTCTCATCCGAAGGACGGTGCTTTTTGACAGTATAGTGTCCCCATCACTATACTGGGGTGTTAGGACACACAGACCACAGGGTGAGCACCCCCTGCTGGCCTCACTAACACCTCTTCCAGCAGCAACCTAGTTTTCCCAGGAGGTCTCCCATCCAGGTACTAACCAGGCTCAGCCCTGCTTAGCTTCAGTGGGCAACCAGTCTTGGGCTACAGGGTGATATGGCTGCTGGTTAACAATAGCATGGTATAGCACTTGCTGAATGAGTGCAGCAATATAAAGCATTTAACGTTGCTCTCAAACCAAACCGCATGCAGAACTTGTCACCATGATGCAACTGTCCAAAAACCCACTTTAACAGAAACGCTTCCAAATTAGCATAACAAAAACAAAATTAATCACTACTAAATCTCCCACTTAACATTAATCTTGCACAAAAAACATTATATAACACTTCATTTTATAATTTACTCTCCCTTTTGAGGAGATGGTCCTCACTGCAGAACACGAGATCCACTTTACATATCCCTTAACCTACCCGTCTCCGCCCACTGGATCTCGTGTGTTCTGCAGTGAGGGGCTACTGCTTTCGAGTGCCACGGGCAAAGCATGCTGGAAAATAGAAATCAATTCAGTTCAGTTTCAGGTAAACTTAACTTCGTCTAAATTAAAAGATATACGCTCATAAAACTCAAAACAATGAAACAGTTCAGTTTACTTAAAATATATCAGTTCTGTGAACTTGAAAGAAAAAGAAAGTGCTAAATGCTCATAAAATTAATTTGACAGAACTGAACTCATTTGTTTAATTTAAGTGTGTCCTACTCAAACCAATTAATTATTTTGAGTGTTAGGGTTTGCGTTTGCCCAGTGCATTATGGGTGTTGAAGTTTTCCTATAGGAAAACTTTTAGTCAAAACTTTTAGTCATAATGGTGTCGACTTGTATTGTTCCCGGGTGCAAGAATTCAAAGAGTAAACATATTTTTGGTTTCCAATGAATGTGTTGTAGGCAGTGACTAATAGTTTAGCTCCAACCCTAATCAAACACACCTGAACAAGCTAATCAAGGTCTTTAGGCTTACTAGGCTGCATTTACCTCCACTTTTAGACATAGGCTGAATCCCAAATGACACACTTCTATGCACTTTCGGTCTTGTGGACTTACAATGGCTGCCGCGTGGGCGTGTCCGTTAAGTCCACGAGACAGTAGAGTGTCCCATTCGTCATTTTAGGTTTCAAAAGGGTGCTTGCGAGCGCCCCCTTTGCGGCCGCTATGCGCCCTCGATGCACACTTCAGATTAGCCCGCAAGTTTGCGAGCTACGCAGAGGACTTTACCCGGAAGTCAAAGCGGCATTACGTCACGAAAGTGCGGACTCAGAGGAAGACCGTGAGGGTTTAGGGTGCCATTTGTGATCCAGCCTAACACTTGTGAACTTCCCTAAGCACTTCCCCTTGGGGGAATCCCCACCACCATTTTGAAGTGCGTTCAACTTCAAGTGGGCAAGGGAAGTTTATTTGGACAGACCCTCAACCCCTCGATTTTGACAGATGGGAGCAAGCCTAATCAATATGTACACTTCAGGCAGATCCACAATGCAACACAATTGTGAGGTTACAGAACTCTAGTGTATGATATTAGTTATTTTGACATTTAACCGCATAATATTTGTAGTTACCTTAAGCTGACTGTTTTTTTTGTTTTTTTTTTACACAGTTATAGTTTATTGTTTGGTTATCATTTTCATTTGTGTATTTTTTAATATTTTGTTTCAATAGCCCAAGCATGCAGGCCTGTAGAATGGTGCATAAAACAAATTCATAGGAAAACTGTAAATAATAAATCAGCTCCATGGCAGGTACCAAGAGATCAAGGGCTTAACTGTCATAATTAAGCATAAATACGAGAGGAAATATCTTAGACAGTATGGGGGACCTTAGATATTATGTTGGACAATGGGGGGCCTTCGAGTCAAAAAGGTTGAAAACCGCTGGTTTAGACAAAGTTATTTTCTTATTTATTTTTTAATCTATCTCTCTCCTTCTCTCCATTTCTTACAGGTTTGAGAAATCAAGTCAAGTTCGCACTGTGTCCAGTAGTAATCTTTTCTTCAAAGGAAGCCGCTTTAGATATAGGTGAGCAGTATCTGCTCTGGTGGTTATTAAGTGAATCCCATGAGTTTGTGAGCCCTGCTTAATTAGGCTTGTGTTGTGAATATATGCTTATTAATGGATTCGCTGTAAGCGACACTAATATTTTGGTTGCATAATTTCCCTTAAAGTGGTAAAGTAGCCAAGGAAGTGATGGAACAGAGTGCCAAAATCAGACGAGAGCCTCCAGAGATCCACAGGTGAGTCTTCTCAACACTGACTTGTTTTCTTAACAGTTTTACTGTACTTGACAGTATGTCAATTGATATGTCGCATCTTTTTGTGGGTTCAGGGCTGGGATGGTCCCCAGTAGGAGTTGTCCCTCCATCACTCATGGCCCACGACAGAGTAGTGTTCCCCGAACACGAAGGAGAGCAGTCCATATTTCCATCATGGAGGGTATGCCAATTTCCCTACAAGTATAGACAAACACACACACACGTTTGTTTCACTATATTAGTCAGAACATCTCAGAGACTTCCACTGATTTTTGCAAAAGCTAGATTTAAATACAATAGTATATAGTGAATAGTGAGATAGTGAGGATATGTTGTATAATCAAACTTGTAAACACACGCACGCACGCACGCACGCACGCACGCACACACAGTTTTGTTTTGCTATCAAAGTGAGGACATTCCATAGGCGTAATGGTTTTTATACTGTACAAACTGTACATTCTATCCCCCTACACTACCCCTATACCTACCCATCACACAAAACAATCTCATTTTTACATTTTTAATAAAACATTGTTTAGTATGTTTTTAAAAATTTAAATGAGGACTCATGAAATGTCCTCATAAAACGTTGTTTACGTCGTGATACCAGTGTAATACCCATGTCATTATACAAATTTGTGTCCTCATAAATCATGAAAATAAGCACACACACACAGACACACACACACACACACACACACACACACACACGCACACACGCGCACACACACACACACACACAGACACACGCGCACGCGCGCACACACACACACACACACACTTAAGCATATAATTCTGAATTCAGTGCAACTCAAGGCAACATCTGTTGGTCCATATGCACTGAAATGCTGCCATCTGGTGGTAAAAGGTTGTATTTCCTCTATAATAAAAAGCACCCTGGAGATTTGTTTGGTTTGGTTTATTCTTCCACTAGGATTCATGATTGTGTCTTTACTGGACCATAACTTGCTGTACGTTTTTAATGCCTCACCCTTTTTACCAATTTTTAGTGTCAGCCACTATAAAACAAACAAACAACAACAACAAAAAAACTACAATTCACAATCCAGTTGTAAAATTACAATTCAGGGTGCAGTGTTTTTCAAAATATATAATTCAAATTAAAACACATATACAGTTAGGCGAAAACCCACATAGAGCACACTATCATTCAAACGTGTGGGGTACGATTTCCTAAAGTTTTTGAAAGAAGTCTCTTATGCTTACCAAAGCTGCATTTATTTGAAAATACAGTATTATTACAATTTTAAAAAATAACTGAATTTTCAGCATCATTACTCCAGTCTTCAGTGTCACATGATCCTTCAGAAATCATTCTAATATGCTGATTTGATGCTCAAGAAACATTTCTTATTATTATCAATGTTGAAAACAGTTGTGCTGCTTCACATTTTTGTGTAAAATGTAATTTTTTTTTTTTTCAGGTTTCTTTTGATGAATAGATAGTTTAAAGGGAATAGCATTTATTTAAAATGGACATTTTTTTTGTAACAATGTAAATGTACTGTCACTTTTGATCAATTTAATGTGTCCTTGCATAATAAAAGTATTAATTTCGTACTGAACCAAAACTTTTGAATGGTAGTGTACATAGTCATGATTACAAACCGTGAAGCTGGGAAGATAACAAAAGTGTGCTCTAGATAGGGATATGAATATGAGCCACACTCCATCTCTCTCTTTTGCTCTATATGTAACATGAGAGCTGTTCTCATTGTGCACAATGTGACCAGACGTTCACCTGTTCCAGTCACTTTACTGCACTGCCAAATGCCATCATGGTTGTGTTTGTCTGTGTGTGAGGGTACTGTACAAGTGTGCATTATATTTTGAGTTTAAAGTTAGTTTTGTTCTAGTACCTACTCTGTACATAAAAAATAAAAGTCTAGTACTTTAGTGAAATAGACACAGTGTGCTTGGAAAAACACATACCACATATCAAAATAGTTTACTATACTAAAGCAGTAAGTAAATGCAAAAAGGAAGTATAAATTAAGGCTTCACATGCCCTGCAAGTGGGTTTCATGACAATTTGTATCATACACAAGAAAATACGGAGACAATGAGGAGTGACAGATTTTACCTTGTCCAACTAGGTATGATCAGTGTTATTATTACACTGTCTATAAATAGAGAGCCTGTCCATGTATGTCATGTGGTTTGTGTCAGAATGAGTGTGTGTTGTGTATGTGCTCTTTTGTTACAGCCCATAATGGGTTTGAGGGGGTTGGAGCATGCAGGGCAGCTGGGCTATTGGGCATAGAGGGACTTATGGAGCTTTAGGGCTTTAGGGTGTTCTCGCTTTCTCACACTTACTTTTTCAAACACACACATACACTATAGTGTTATGTCGTTTTTGTTCAGGAGCATAGAGGGAGGAAAGGGGTCTAGTGGAGATACACTAACACAGGGGTGAAAACATCAGACACGTTAGCGGCTACATTCTGAAACCATGGTGAAGTGTCTCATACGGATTAAAACAAAGGTGAACGTTCACCTGCGGATGATCAACCACTGTTACCGGGATGTGAAGGTACGGGTGTTGACGATGGGACCTAGACTATTAGGGAAAGTTCTAGGGGCTCTGCCTCTGTTCCCGTCCTTGCCCAGCTCCTCCACTTCCTCTGGAGCTTCATCCAGACTTGGTGTTCAACACACCAGCACTACAGGTAAAGCTCTTGCTGGTCATTTGGAACAGCTAGGCGTTCAGCTTATTTCAGTGTGACTGCATTTGAATTTGCTAATATATAGCAGATTGGAGTGCGACCATTGTTTAGCTTTTATGGATTGTGGGTGGAGCTATATTTTCCTGTGCTGTCGTGCGGTTAATAAGACCTACAATATACACTAATTATATTTACATAATTTAGTGCATATTATCAATACATTTGTATCAGTTGAATTAGTGTAATTATGTCTTTGTGAATAATAATGGAATATCGCTTAAAAGTTAACTAGCAAGAAATGACTTAAAAAAGGATTTTTTTTATTCCTGATTTCCTAATAACATTTTCTTTTGTTTTTCTGTTAAAATAGAAGTACAACTGTAATTTGCTAGTTAATAAATATTAATATACAGTGTGTTATGTTTAACCTGCACTCTAAAACCCGATAAGTTCAGAATACTCAAAACTTTTGTTGACAACCATTACCTCAAAACATTTAAGTAAACCAACTCAATTTTTTTAAGTTAACTAACTCAAAGATTATGTTAGTAGAACTTAAAATTGTATTTTGTACTACACAAAATTGTTAATTATAATTTAATTGAAATATTGAACAAACAAACTCAAAATCTTTATGGTTAAGTGTTAGTTAGCAACAGCACACTAACATGCGCTAATGTATCTATCACTATGCCTATCACTATACACTTGCATGAATTGTTAATCAACATGCAGTATATATAGCCTTGAAGTTTTGCAGCCCATTCTCGACCGCAGGCACTACCGCAGGCACTACTCTTCACCACGATGGAAACCTTACAAAACTTCAACATAACAGAAACACCTTTAAATACCAAAATAACAATAACATTAAACAATAACACATCTCCCCCTATATTAACTTGTGCAAAAACACACAAAATAACACTTAATTTCAACATTTATTCTCTTACACAGTCTGACGCAAAGCATGCTTGGAACTAGAAATCTGCTGCAACTCATATAGTTTAAGTTCCGCTTACTAATATCACATAACTTTTTTTCTATTAAGTACAATGAACTTTCAGTACTATTTGAGTGAAAAACTCATTTCATTTTATTTGTTTAAACGGTTCAGTTTTGTTAGAATTTGTAAGCTATTATTTTTCAGCTATTTGGTTGGGACATTTGGCTCAGACTGGTTTTAAGAACTTTTATTGTGTCTAGCTCAGCAATCTTTCTGCAAACTGGGAATATCCATTATATGGAGTCAGCTTGGATATTAAAGGGTTAGTTCACCCAAAAATGAAAATTCTGTCATTAATTACTCTCATGTCATTCCACACCCGTAAGACCTTCGTTCATCTTCGGAACACAAATTAAGATATTTTTGATGAAATTCGAGAGCTCTCTGACTCCTCCATAGACAGCAATTTAATTACCACTTTCAAGGCCCAGAAAGATAGTAAAGACATCCTTAAAATAGTCCATATGACTACAGTGGTTCAACCTTGATTTTATAAAGTGACGAGAATACTTTTTGTGCGCAAAAACAAAAATAAGGAATTTTTTTCAACAATTTCTTCTCTTCCCAGGTTCTGCGTCAGAGCGCCGACTCATTATTGGCCGGCTCCTGCGTCAGTATCACACACATGCGTCGTGCTGCTCATGTGTACAACGTCGGCCAATACTGAGCCGCCGTCCTGACGTAGAACCTGAAAGCGCTGCACTGTTTCTACAATGCAAATAGATTTTTTTTGTAACATTCTAAATGTATTTTGATCAATTAAATGCATCCTTGCTGAATAAAAGTATTAATTAAAAACAAATCTTACTAACCCCAAACTTTTGAAAAGTAGTCTATACATAAAGTACAAATTTCTATAGGTGACGTTTCAAACAGATCTATTCGTCTGTTTTTAAGACTTAAAACTTCTGTTCTTAAAACTTTCAACTTTTTAAACTACTTTAAACTTTCAGGCAATGTTTTTTCAAGCCATCATTCTTTACTAGTCATCCTTTCCTTGCTATAAAATGGCACTTATTGCAATTTAATTTAATTTCTGCATCCTGTTTGCTACCTCAATTCAAATTAAAATTTGAATTTAGAAGGCATTCTAAATTCAGTTCTGACTGGCGCACAACCCTGAAAACATATAGACATCAATGCATCACACACAATCACTGAACATCCTCACTCTGTTTCAGGTTTGGAGTCCCTGCGTGACAGTGGCCATTCCACACCAGTACGATCGGTCTCCAATGGCAACTCATTCCTACGCTCCCATGGAAATGGAGCTGAGGGAGGAAGCGGAACAGCTGAATTTTCCGAGGACTCTTACAGTCCCTCTGACAGCGTGCTTCCCACACCAGTGTCCAACGACCCCTCATACCAGGCTCAGGTTCGCCACACGAACGGCCCCCGCAGCATGCAAGAGGAAGGAGGAACAGAACTCTGCACTCAAAACCAGGCAAGGCCACAGGCCGTTAAACCCAAAGGGAAACGTTCACACCTAGAGAAGACACGGCCAACCCAACACGGCCCAGAGGAAGGGGTGAATGAGTTCATCTGTAGTTTGGCCCGTCTTTTCTTAGTGACCCTGGCTCTGCTCTTTGCCCTCCTTCTCCTTCTTATTGTGCTAACAGAATCTGAGCTGGACTTGGCCTTTCTTAGGGACATCCGGAGGACACCCGAATTCCAGCAGTTCCACTATGAATACTTTTGCCCCCTTAGGCGCTGGCTGGCCTGCAAGTTGCGCTGGATGGGTGGGAATCTCATTAATAAATGACTGAAACTTGAGTGCATAAGCACCCCTCACTGTCTCCTGAGAGTGTAGTCTGTAGTAGTCTGAGAGTGGGACGTTCTAAGCATTAATATCATGGTACCATGAAATTAAAATGAAATTACTATTATCTACATAGCCAAAGCCGTGGACTTCCTACAATGCCAAGATGAAAAAACTGTATGTTTCAGCTCTAGTTATTGTAAAATTGTTCTCTGCAGCAGTTGAGTAAAAAAAAAAAAAAAAATAGTATGTATAGCTCTTTAAATGCTGCTGTAACCCACTCGTCCTTTACCTATCATTTAAATATAATATATACACACTCAACCAGACTGTGATGAGTAAGACCTCATACTGCAATCAAAGACAAAGATGCCTTTATTGGTCAGACAATAGACAGGTGCCGAGACAGGCATTAAAGGTATAGTTGAAAATCCTGTCATCATTTACTCACCCTTATGTTGTTCTAAACCCGTAAGACTTTGGTTAATCTTTGAAACACAAGATATTTGTAGTGAAACCTGAGAGTTTTCTGTTCCTTCATTGAAAGTCCAGGCAGTTTGTCATAAAACAAATCCATATTGAATCAAGTGGTTTCATACAAGTCTTGTGAAGACATATGATCATTTTATATGATGAACAGATTCAATTTAGGCTTTCATTTACTAAACAATGAGTGACACATAAACAAAGCACATCACATATGTGACCCTGGACCACAAAACCAGTCATAAGGGTCAATTTTTTGAAACTGAGATTTATACATCATCTGAAAGCTGAATAAATAAGCTTAAGGATAGGATAATATTTGGGCAAGATACACCTATTTAAAATCTGGAATCTGAGGGTGCAAAAAAATCAAAATATTGAGAAAATTGCCTTTAAAGTTGTCCAAATGAAGTCCTTAGCAATACATATCCACTCACAAATATATATTTTTGATATATTTACAGTAGGAAATTTACAAAATATATTCATGGAACATGATCTTTACTTAATATCCTAATGATTTTTGGCATAAAAGAAAAATCGATCATTTTGACCCATACAGTGTATTGTTGGCTATTGCTAGAAATATACCCGTGTGACTTATGACTGGTTTTGTGGTCCAGGGTATGGTATATAGTAAACATACAGAAGCTCAAATGTGCATGTATGATGTGTGAGAATCAATGAGATCATGATGCACATAAAAAAACTTCCATTTTTACCATATGCGACATATCTTTATATGTGAATAAAAGTTAAATCTGTTCATCATATAAAGTGATCGTATCTCTTGACTTGGATTAAACTGCCCAATTCATATGGATTCATTTCACAACGCCTTTATATTACCTGGACTTTCAATGGAGGAACAGAAACCTCTCAGTTTCTCAATATCTTCATTTGTTTTTTAAAGATTAATCAAAGTCATATGACATGAGGATGAGTAAAGGATGAGAGAATTTTCATTTTTGGGTGAACTATCTCTTCAATGTTGAGAGCTTGAGAGTGAGTTTGGAGGTTTTTTGGAGGTATTTTGTAAGTGCAATATGTTGGTACAAGGTGTAAATTTGATCCATACCATACTGTAAACATGATTGCGGGTCAATGGTATGGATCAAATCCATTGACAGAGTTATCTCTTTTAATAGTGCTCCAGTGGTGTTTTGATGAGAATTTAATAACACTTTAATAACAGTTTAATTTGTTAACATTAGATATCATGAACTCATGAACTATTTATTCATATTTATTATAAATTAACAATGAATAATAGTACATTTAAGTTAACTTTACATTAAGAAATACTTTAAAATGGTTGCTCATTGTTAGTTCATGATACCTAATGCATTAATAAATTCAACCTTATGATAAAGTGTTACAGAGGATACATTTGTGTAAAGACTTTAACACCAAGGCATGGGTCATCTGAAAATTTCCACTGACCTTTAACCAATCAACCCAGAGCGAGAAAATGCCTATAATTCTTATTTCTATCCCGTACAAATGAGCACTGATATTTAGTGGAAGATGGTGGCCTTGAGATTTAAATGTTCTGATGAGGGTGAAGAAAGTGCACTGGATGGACAAAGTAATGTGTAATGTTTGAAAGACTAAACTATTTCTGAAAAAAATACTGAATTATCTATAATTTGTTCAATTATTTTTTTAAGCATGCATCAATAATTTGGAGACCTCATTCTTCCACTTACACGGCCTTAATTTTCATAATTAAAATGTGACGATGTCTTCTGTAGGTGATGATGAATTTGTTTGATTATGAAATGATCTTATCCAAAGGCATAGTCTCAGAATGGCTTAAGTGGTCAATGCATTTTCAGTTTAAACCAAATGACAATATTTCATATGACAGTTTCTATTACATTTCTGTTGCCTTCATGTGACACGTACTATAGTAAAAGGTTCTATAGCCGTAAGACTAGTGGCAGAGTAATTTATTTTAAATGACAAACTGATGGTAGACACAAAGGTCATCTGTGAAAATAATCACACATAACTATATGCACATTTTTAAATATCTTTGGTAAAAAAAAAAAAAAAAATGCTTATGTCAAGAAAATAAAAATAAAGCCTAACTGGAACTCACTGGTACTCTCAAAATGTCAGGCCTGCAGCAAATGCAAATGTCCTGAAAAGATCAGAATCACATTTGAAAACCCTAAAATGCAAGAAAGGAACATAGTGTGGTGTAATTCTTTTATGTACTGTTGTGTATTGCTGTGTGTAGCTTCATAAAATAGCCTAGTACAACTAGAAACAGTATGCAACAATACCACTGATGGCACAGATGAAAACACCTGCATCGAAACCCTGATATGTTTGTCTCTGCTGGTGGTGATTATGCGATAATAATACAAAAAGAAATGAAGCAATACAAATTACACTGATAAGCCAGCAGAAAAGTGTTTTGTTAATCTAGAACAACAAGATGGTTGAGAAGTGCATTACAAATTCAGTAAACTTAAAATTTGTTGATTGGTTGTCTGGCACTGCGCCGGTTAAAGATCAACTCCCATATACTGTGACTGACTAATTCTTCAGATCTGTTACTGATGGTGATGGACACTATTTCAGCCACTTCAAATGGTATGTTTCGCTCAAAGCAATAGCAGATTGAAATATTGTAGCTCAGAAGACAATCTGAAATGGATAATGAATTACACTGTTATACAATGACTCGGCTGTGCCTGAGCCCTGTGATCTTCCTGCTCACTGTATAGCATCAGATTATTATTTTCTGTAAATTTCATCTTTTATTTTCATTGTTTCATACCATAAATTGGTTACCCTGTGTTGTACTAAGAAGACATTAAAGCAGTTTATTTTTATGTTTTTCTAAAAATAAATAAACAGACCTTCTCCAAACCAAATTGAATGTACTTATATGCAGTTTCATAAAATCATCAAATAAATAAGAAATTCCACTTGATGCAGGTCTGCAGTATGTAATCTTGATTCTGTTTTAGTATTTACAAATTGCCTTGAGACAGTAAATGTTCTCTTCACATTCTTATTGAACTATTTTTAAATAATTTTCAGTAACCTTGCTGAGATCCTCTCAGACATTGTAGTAATAGGAACTACTACAAATGTTCTTACTTGCATCAGTAAGTGTAGCCAACTGATGTGAAAGTGCCTGATAAATGATGTTTAACTAATATCTTAATGTATTTGAGTAATCAATCTGAGTGTACAGGTTAGTAGAGTGATTACTGCAGAAATCATTGCAGTGTTAAGCAGTTGCCACTAGTCGGCAGAAACACTCCTCTCATTGAAAATCTCTTAACAAATGTTCATATTGGTAAGGTTTGGGCAAATCTAAAAGCGGAGTGGAGAGGGGAGAGCTCATATAAAGCAATTCATGTTAAAATATGCCCAGAAAATGTCAAAGGTGCCATATTATCTATGTAAAGCCACAAACTAGATAATTTACCTTAGACTTGGTTTTAGATATAGTGGATATTACTTGTTCACGGAAGAGATTAGACATTAAACTGACAATAAAAGGTAAAAAGTAGATGTGAGGGGAAATTCATAAAGCAGCAGATTGAACACAACACTGTCAACACTAAATTATCCAGCCTAAGTTCAAGTATACTTTGGAATGTCACATTGCCATCTTGAATGTTTATGTGTTTTGGTCATAGACTTTCAATAACTCATTTTGCTCACAGCTCGGAGCAACACTGGTGCAAAGTAACTGTCAGTGCTAAATCAACTGAATTAACCTACTAATATCCTAACTATGGGCTTTAATAATAATGGAATACACACAGGCCGACATTTTCTTTTAAACATGAGCAAATTGGAGTCAATGTAGAGTATATATCCATAAAACTACAGCAGATATTTTATTCCTCTCTGAAATTAAGACTGAATTTACCTATTATTTCTATGTTTAATAATGCCTTATATATTACAGTTCTAAAGTTTGAGGTTAAGTAAGTCTCTCTCTCTCTCTTTTTTAAAAAGAAATAAATACTTTAATTCAGCAAGGATGCATTAAACTGATCAAAGTAACAGTAAAGACATGTATAATGTTACACAAGATTTAATATTTCAAATGAATGCTGTTCTATTGAGCTTTCTATTTATCAAAGAATCCTGAAAAAGTATCAGGTTTCCACAAAATATTAGCTAAGGAGCACAACTGTTTTCAACATTGTTAATAATAAGAATGTTTCTTGAGCACCAATTCAGTATTTTAGAATGATTTCTGAAGGATCATGTGACACTGAAGACAGGAGTAATGATGCTGAAAATTCAGCTTTGCCATCACAGGAATAAATTACATTTTAATATTACAATAGAAATCAGTAATAATATTTCACAATGTTACTATTTCAACTGTATTTTTGATCAAATAAATGCATTTGTGACCTCTTAAAAATAATTTTTTTAACAGTAGTGTAGGTTATACTGTATCCATCCAGCCTATGTTATACAAAAGGGGTAAAGGATGGTAACTGGTTTCAGTGGTTCCTGGTGTGACCTGATGTTCACCTGCATGTGGCACCACAAATCAAAATCCTCAACAAGCTTTCCATACTTCTATTGATCCACACTGGATGAAAACTATCATCATGAGAATGTAACTACAGCCTCATGGTGCTTGAAAATGAACCCCATGTCCTCAAATACCTGACTTTATAGTCAGCTTTACTGGAGCTCAGAGAAATGCCTTGAGGCAGGCGAGCAGGTTTACTTGAATAGATGGTCCATTTAAGGGTTATGCTGGGTTACAACAGCACTGACAAACACCACATATCCTCTCAACACCCACTTGGGAGCATATTAACATGGTTCTACCCTGCTTACCTGCTTACGCTAGTGGTGTTGGTCCTGTACTGAGCTCGAAAAACGTAATAGGGACTTCTATCATGGATTTCAGCAAGATGATGTTTTAGTTAAAAAATAAAGCTAGTAAGTCGGTTTTGGAAAATGTGATGTGCTTGTGTGCCTATTTGCGGCCCTGCTATAATTAGCCTTCATGGCCACACAAGCTGCAGACTGATTGGAAACAGCAGAGTCTTATGCCACCGTGCACCACCCCAGGAGTCCAACAGCACAGAAAGAAAACACTGAGCTTGTAGAGCGCACCCCTGAGTGTCAAAGTAAAGACAAAAACCAGTGAGAAATCTACTGCTGGGATGCTGGCTGTGATGACAGAAGATTTTTGCTGGAGCTCTTAACTTTCTAGATTTGGGAAAACAAACTCTTTTGCGGTTTAATATTGACAAACTTTAAGAATGTTGGACACAAGCAGCTGACTTTGTGAATGTGAAGACTTACAGATTAAGAAGATGAGTTCCAGAAGGCAGATGAGCCGTTCGCTCTCGAGTGATGGAAGGTCTTACTACAGTGCCAGTGATATCCCCTCTCAGAATAGAAGTGCTGGCCGTAGGAGCTACCTGAGCAGTGTCCGATCTGAAAGCAGGTACAGGTTTCTGATTGCTGACGTAAAATCAGTGCCCTTGTGTAAAGCATTTAACCCTGGTTATTCAAGATCAGCTGTCCCTGTAATATGATGATAAAAGCATCTCTGTTAAATGACTACTTTTAAAATATACATGTTTTTAGTGATTGTTAAATTGGAGATTTGTAATAAATAATGCAGTAGTGCTTAAACAACAATCTAGATAGATAGGCCTAAATAAACAGCACATAAATAATGCATAAATAATGTCATTAGCTTTCTTATATCACGAATGAATTCAAACTTACATGAAGTTTATAATTCTGAATAAACAAATAATAAAAAAAACTGTGTAAGCCTAGAATACAGTGATTGAGAGATTCTGTTTCCTCACTACTAGAAGATACTTGATTTCCTTACATTACTGTCAATAGTTCAGAGCACCACCACTGGTCTGTCTGACTCTTGAAAGGCTTGTATGAAGGTCATAAGGTTATAAATAAGTAGTGCGCATGGCCACCCTCAATAAATGTCTTTTAGGATTCACCAGTGCCCAACTTACCAACAGCAGCAACGGTTTTATAAAATTTGTTTGGTCAAAAACACAATATTCTAATTATAAAATATTTACTATGCACAAAATAAATGTGACATGCATTATACATTTCTTTGGAGATTTTACTTGTTTCAGTTTTTGCCAACAGAATTTTCAAAATACAGAAATTCATGTACTTATTTACAAATAGACCTGCTTGAGTTTCTGTGTGATTTCGGTCATTGCTTGTGCGCATGGCTGATTCTTGTGCTTGCTTCATCCCTGCTTAGCTACGCTGGCCATAGATTCTCTCAGTTCAAGCCATCCAGGTAAAAAGACAAGTGTTATCCAGAACTAACTAACTAAACAAATTTCTCAGCAGGTATGACTTATGGGTGTTTCTTCAATTTCAGGGACTTTTGTCCCTGTGGACTTTAAAAAAAGTATCTTAAAAAACAATTTTCACATTAATAGTTTATTTAATTTTGTCCACTAACAACGTCCAACATACATACACAGGAGAATTCTGATGTTTTTCCATTTTTCATGAAAATTCCCACTGTATTGTAATTTCCATCACATCTCGATGATGCATTGTTTAAAAGCATTTTGTAATGAAAATAGTTTTTTTTTTTTTTTTTTTTTTATGTATCCTAAATGCACACAAATAATTTTACAAAATTACAGCTTGATCAGAAGTGATGCACAGTAAAAATATTCTGCTCACAATTGATAGCTCCTTAATTAATGTGTCTAGATTAAAGGGGCTATATGTAGAATTCAGAAACCTGTTTAATTAGCGACACCGGTGGCCGTTAAGTGAACTGCAGCCAGCAACTTATTGTTCGTGCTCTATTTGGGGCATGCTCGCGCTCGTAATCGTGCACATTACCTACAAGAGTCTGAACGTGATTCAAAACTAAGCTCTTTTTCGTTATTTGCTTATAAGTAAAAAGAAGTTGGAAATACCTTTGCAGCGATACTGTTAACGAACATCTGAGAACGCTGCTGAGAGAAGTTTAGAATGAATAAATAGGCTTTGCTGCGCACTTTCCTTTCAATAACAAAATAAACAACAAAAATGACAGCGGTTAGAAAGCAGCAGTCAAGAAAGCATCTGATCAAAGCAATGTGGATATGTTTGCAGCAGTTCTGCATTTCACCGGCATCATGTTGACAGATGAGGTAATTAAAATGAGGTAAAAATTAGGTATATGATAGTTAATAAAGTAGGCTATATTTGAGACTACATAAAGATCTGTCTCTTGGAAGCGCGTCTAAACGTCACATCCTTTTGATTTTCCCGGAAAAAACGTCCTGAGTCTACAGGCTTTCATTGACAACAACCTATGAAGTTCTCTAAGGAAGGTCTCGTTTTTTAAATTTCGTTACAAGTTGTTCACTTCATACATTGGCAATAAAAAAAGTGATTAACACTTGAAAATTCTTACACATAGCCCCTTTAAAATTACAAAAAACACAAAATATAAAACCATATTATCTATACATAAAATGCATTTAAAAATTAATAAATTATGAGGTTATGGTAAAAAAAGTTTCAAAGACTAAGTTTCTTTTTAATGTCATCTTCATACAACAAAAATTAAACACAGAAGGGACATAGAAGAAACACCCAATCTGTGAAGTCACTGTAAGATATTAGGAAAGAAAATGCTTATGATAAACACATTAATGATGCGGTAACATCTGAATTACCTGACATCTATAGTCACACAGCACCTTCTCAGCTAATTTATACCACTAACAAAGTGTTGGTTTTACATTTCTAATATTTAGAATATTCCGCTTATTTTAATTTTGTGTCTCACCTAGCCAATATAAACACTGTAAATCTTACGTTGCATGAATGCTAACATAGTGATGAAAGTGATGTCAGTGCTGTGCTGATGATGATGCAAATGATTTATGCAAATTAAGCCTAAGATCAAATAAATATTTACTTCCATTTTAGGAGCACCCTCTGCAGTGTCATGGCTCAATTAACTGAGGAGATACAGCCAACATTTGAGTCCACCTTAAAATCCAAAGCTGTGTCTGAAGACACTAACGTCAAGTTCAGCTGTGTGATCTCAGGTATCCCATCAAAGCAAGTGAATGCATTGTACAGTATAATGAAACATTACTAAGGTGGTTCAGACTTTCTGTTCAGCAGTTTTTGTTTTTGACTGTCACATTTGCAGGCCACCCAGTCCCTGAAGTGACATGGTACAAAGATGACATACAGCTTGACAGATACTGCGGCCTTCCCAAATATGAAATTTCACGTGATGACAAGACACACACACTCCAAATATACAAGTATGCTGTTTTCTGAGAACCTTTTTTTCTTCTTTTAAATATTTAGTGAACATTTACAGTGCTTATTTCTATCTTAGCTGTACTCTGGAGGATGCTGCAATTTACCAAGCATCAGCCCAGAACAGTCGAGGCATTGTGTCATGTTCAGGTGTATTGGAGGTCGGAACAATGAGCGAGTATAAGATTCATCAAAATTACTTTGCGAAGCTTAAACTGCGAAATGAGAACCGTCGCCAAGAGCAGGAGGAGCAGCGCAATATAGGCAAAGAGAATGTCCCAGCAGCCTTTGAGCAGGACAGGATGAGCAGTCCTGAAAGAGCCCAGAGAAAACGCAGGTCCCCCATAGAGACCAGGGCCATAGAGACAATCCCTTCAGAAGAGAAAGACATGGAGGTGGATGCTCTCAGTCAAACACTTCCAGTAGAGGACAGACTAGCTGCTCCTGTTCAAGGGTCAGCAGCAGCACCTTTCCATGGCATCTCAAACTCTGAAATGATCGCAAACAGAGACAAAGACAGCGAGGGGCTAACATACATCCGTGATACTGTGCATAATGCCTCCAGCAAACAGACCAACGAGCATTGTGTCAAGAAGAAGCTCAAAATTTCAACAGCTGCAACAGAGAGAAGCAAGGAAAACAGACCAACTGGAAGAAGGGAAGAGATGATGAATGAGAAAGTGACTTCCAATGAAAAGATGGAGGTACAGAACACAGTTGCTCAGATCGCCTCAGAGACTGAATCTAGAAAGAAAATGGACATAGCAGACACAAAAATGAATGAAAAGCAGTCAGTAAAAGTAAACAAAAGTGTCTCAGAAGAATCAAAGAGGGCTAAAGGTGCTCAGATCACCACTGTGATTGAATCTAAAAATAAAATGGACATAACAGACAGAAAAATGAATGAAAAGCAGTCAGTAAAAGTAAACAAAAGTGTTTCAGAAAAATCAAAGAGAGCTCAAGGTGCTCAGATCACCTCAGTGAATGAATCTAGAACCAAAATGGTCATAACGGATATAAAAACGAATGAAAAACAGTCAGTAAAAGTAAACAAAAGTGCCGCCGAAGAATCAAAGACAGCTCAAGGTGCTCAGATTGCCTCAGTGACTGAATCTAGAACCAAAATGGATATAACAGACAGAAAAATAAATGAAAAACAGTCAGTGAAAGTGAACAAAAGTCCCTCAAACGAATCAAAGAGAGCTCAAGGTGCTCAGATCACCTCAGTGACTGAATCTAGAAATGAAATGGACATAAGAGACAGAAAAATTAATGAAAAGCAGTCAGTAAAAGTAAACAAAAGTGCCTCTGAAGAATCAAAGAGAGCTGAAGGTGCTCATATTTCCTCAGTGACTGAATCTAGAACCGAAATGGTCATAATGGACACAAAAACGAATGAAAAACAGTCAGTAAAAGTAAACAAAAGTGCCCCTGAAGAATCAAAGAGAGCTCAGGATGCTCAGATCACCTCAGTGATTGAATCTAGAAAGAAAATGGACATAACAGACACAAGAAAGAGTGAAAAACAGTCAGAGAATGCAAAGGAAAGTCCCTCAGAATCAAAGAGAGCTCAAGGTGCTCAGATCACCTCAGTGAATGAAACTAGAACCAAAATGGTCATAACGGATATAAAAACGAATGAAAAACAGTCAGTAAAAGTAAACAAAAGTGCCGCCGAAGAATCAAAGACAGCTCAAGGTGCTCAGATTCCCTTAGTGACTGAATCTAGAACCAAAATGGACATAACAGACACAAGAAAGAGTGAAAAACAGTCAGAGAATGCAAAGGAAAGTCCCTCAGAATCAAAGAGAGCTCAAAAGCCCATTGCAACCCAGAAACAACTGCCGTTGAAGGTTTCCATGACAACCCAGACAAACAAGGTGGTTGAAAACACGAAGCTAACAGAATCATCTGACAAAGGGACATTAAACCTCCAACTTCAAGCTCTAGATACTATCCAGAACAGTAATCCCAGATTTATAGACAACAAGCTCATGGATTTGGATGACCACGGGAATAGAAATCCAGTAAGTATATGTGTGAGGATCTTGTCTCATTCTTGTGGTGGGAATGACGTCAATGCGGACACAGGGAAGAGGAATGCATCTGCATGCTCTCTTAGGGGCTTGGTGAGTGTTTCCTCATGCTCTGGCCGTGACCTCATGCGAGTGTAATGTTCCCAGTGGTAGTGAGACCAGTAACCCCCCTCAGCCACAATCATAAACTATAAATAGAGCCACAAGCATGACTTTGATGATGTGACAAGACCCATCTTAAATGACGCACAAATAGGGTCACAGACAATGTTAATATTCCCATCACGCACATCGTGGCTCCAGAGCACACAGAAGTATAGAGATCCTGAGATCCACCAGATATGTTTGCTGTCCCAAATCACCTGTTGCTACATGGCGTTTTAAAAGTAGATACAAAATAATACAACTTTACGGTGTAAGCCGTAAGTGCTGTGGACAGACCAGCTGCTCTCCTTTTAATATCCCACATTCCCCTCTGATCTCATAAAGCCTTAAAATACTCTCTAAATATGGGCAATGCAACAGCTTCCCCAAGGCAATAGATGCTAAATAAGAAGCAAAGATAGACCTAGTCAACTGAAAACAGGTGGCTTCTCATTCTAACTTATAATCATATACAGTAATTAGGGCATTCACATTATCTAATATTGGGGTCTGTCGAACAAAGTAATGTTGAATCCACTTATTTTCTCTCTTACTCTTGTACTTTCTCTTATCCTAGCTAAATGAGAGATAATCAAGTGCTAATATTACAGAGGTTCAGCTAATATAATGCTCTGTTGATTTTAGATTAAGGACTCAAGTGCTAAGAGGCAGAATCTCCCTACAGATTTACAGTGGTCAGGGATCTGGCATTAGTACAGTGCAACAGAACCAGTATATGGTTTAATTGTGTGGTATTAGTAAATTAGCTTTCCATAAAAGAAATCTCTTTAATTTTTTAAATATAAAATGTAAATAGGTCCATGAGAATATATATTGGTATATGGTATATATTAAAGGGATAATAATTTACTCCAAAAAGAAATTTGTCATCTTTTACTGACTTGTGTCATTCCAAACCTGTAGGACTTTTTTTTGTCTGTGGAACACAAAAGAAGATCTTAGTGGTTTTTTTCATACACTAACGCTCAGAAATTAATAATTTTATTCCCCAAGGATGCATTAAATTGACCAAAAGTGACAGTAAAGGTCTTTGCAGTTGTACAATAGATTTCTATGTTAAATAAATTTCTGTTCATCAAGTAATCCTGAAAAAATGTATCATGATTTCCAAAAAATATTAAGCAGCACAACTGTTTTCAATATTTACATATATTAAAGAAATGTTTCTTAAGCACTAAATCAGCATATCAGAATGATTTCTAAAGGATCATGTGACAATGAAGACTGGAATAATGGCTGCTGAAAAATCAGCTTTGCCATCACAGGAGTAAATTAAATTTTAAAATATATTAAAATAGAAAACACTTCTTTTAAACTGTAAAATATTTCACAATATTACTGTATTTTTATCAAATAAATGTGAGAGACTTAAAAAACATTTAAAAATCTGACAGACCCAAAACTTTTAAAGTGTTGTGTCCTATAAAAGTCAGTGTTGTTTTGAATCCCACTGACTTTTATTGCATAAAAAAAAAAAAAAAATTCTTATGTGTTCCACAGAAGAAGAAAAAAGTTATAAAGCTCAGGAACAACATAAAGATGGGTAATACAGGATTTTTATTTTTGGTCGAACTATCCCTTTAAGTCTTCTGAAGATAATAATCGAAGGAAAACTTATTCAAAATTCTATGATTTCAGGCTGCAGGCGATACCCACACTGAGCCCGCAGAGCCACCAATTCATGAAGATATTCCTCCTTTTCATAAAGAAGTGGCCAAGAAGTTAAAGGGGCAACCCCCATTGATGTGTGAGGTCACCACGAATGTTACGGACACACTCAGTTCCTGCCACCTTCCATCACAAGGACAGAAGTTGAGAGCAGGTGACCAGACTGTGGCATCAACAAAGAGCAGTACACTTGTCACTGGGCCTCAAAACACTCAGCCGAGTGAGAAAATCTCCTCAGGTCAGGTTTCACACATGCTTCATGATGGCCAAGTTACAACAGCTATGAGTTCCTCATTAGGAGATGACACATTAACCAGTGTGTGTGAGAAGGACAGCAAAGCTGAAAACCAACTTGTCAAAGAGTCTGACAAACCTAAGGGTGAAACAAAACCTGCATCTATGTCTTTGAACAGTATGGAAGAAAATGAGATGACAAACATAAATACAAATACAAATGTGCACGTACAGAACAGCATTTCAAAAGAAGAATCAACGGCAAACTCAAACCATTCCACAAATCAAGTCATTGTCACCGAGTTTGTACAAATTGGCATGTTAAACTCTAATGTGGTACAACCACAGACCATGAATAGCTCCTCTATTTCTAAAGTTGAAATAAAAGTTACTACAGCCGAAGAGTGTCAGAGCTCTTCTCTAGTAGCTACAGACAGTGTTGCTAAAATAGACACACAGGAACAATCTAAAGTTACCACATTTGAAGTACCTGTATCAACCGATCACAAGATGCAGAGTTACTCTGCAAAAAAAGGCAGTGATCATTCTGGCCCCTCTACATTCCTCTCCCAACATTCAAAAGCTTTACCAACAGAATTTACCATTCCTGCAATATATATTACAGATGTGGACAGCACATCTCAAAATAGCACAGACAAAACTTTATGCAAGAGTGCTATTAATAAATCAGATATTGTTCAAATCAGAACTGAAGCAAATGCAGTAACCTCTAATGTGACAAATAGCAACACTGTCAGTCAAACAAGCACACTTATTCATTCTGACCGCACAAACACCACAAACAAAACCACAGCCATTTTGGAATCTGAAGGTTTGTGTGATGAGAAGTTTGATCTTTCCCTACGTTCACAAACTTCTGAAGTCAACAAGCCTGATCAACAGCCACTAAGTCAAGAAAACCTGATTCAAGGACCTGAATCATCAAGTCATTGTTCCACTGAGAATGGTGCAACAGGTTTTATTAGGCTATCAGAGGTTGCCGACAAAAGCACAAAGACAAATGAGTCTGACTTAACTGAAACCAGTCATCTTCCAAAAACAGATCTAAATCTGAAAACTGATTCTGACTCCTTCATAAAACAATTGAAATCGGCTGCATTGGACCTTGAGATGTCAAATCAAAGTTCCACCATAGCCATGTTCAATGCTGCAACACATATAAACTCTAAAGACAGTGTTAAACATGGGGAGGAAGAAAATTCTGCAGTGAAGGTAACAATCCCACTGAAGAATACAGACCATCAGGACAACTCTACTGCTGCCCACGGTGAACCTGCCACCAGGACGAATCAAAAGACTACATTACCCAGCACTAAAACAGAGACAAGTGAAATAGGAACGGCCGTATGTCTTGAAGAAGCAAATAGAGATGCATATCAGGGGGACAAATTATCTTTGAAAACACAACCTGAATCTTCGTTACAATCAATCAGTAACTCACCATTGAAGACACCATTAGAAACTTACTCCCCTCGTCTCACCCGGAAGAGTGTCCCGGCTGACCTCCCAAAGCCTGCGGGAAATGAAGACATTAAGCCCAAATCAACAGAGAAAGACAAAGAAAACCAGTTCAAAGGTAAAGATATCATAGGAATGTACACTGAACACACAATTACATCAGTTATTTTCAATTAATAGTGTAGACAAATGGTTCACAACGGACAGAAAAGCTGAATTCTAGCAACTACTGAAGTGATGGTATGTTTGACCATAAAACAATGATGTGTGTCATTAAGTACAGTAGCACACATTGCATTTTATGCATTCCCTGGGAATCAAACTCATGGCCTTTGTGTTGCTGATGGCTGTTGCTCACTTTGCCTTTGGAAGCTTTGTATCTCACCATTTTGGCACTTTGTTATCCCCCTATATTTCCTTTTCTCTGTCTCCTTCCCTGCAGTTCCACAGGTTATCCGTAAAATCCGACCAGAGGTGTTTGACGCCTCTGGACATTTGAAACTCTGGTGTCAGTTTTTCAACATAGTAAGTGACTCGACAATAAAGTGGTACAAGGATGAGGTGGAGATCGCAGAGATAAAGAGAAGGTAGGCGCTCCTAGAGTTTTACTGACCCCTAGTGTTATCCAGTGCTTCAAGCCCTAATGGTATCATCAATGGTGTCAAATGACAAAACGTGCAATATACAACATATAATGTGCAATATACGTGTTCCAACGTACTTTGCAGCCTGCTGGTATATTGTTTTGTTTTCTGTTTTAGTGCAGGAGATGAGACTCAGGTGTGCTTGGCTATTATACGGATGTCCAAAAGAGACTGTGGTGTTTACAGATGCACAATTACCAATGACTATGGCAAAGATTCCACAGAGTATCTTCTCAGTGCAGAGTGTAAGTCTTCCCCGTTAAATATGTTCTTAACTTTCTAATATGTTCAAATTCTTACAAAATTTGTTCTAGAGAATTCATTCTAATTGTGACAGTGTTTTCTGTTACATCTGTTGACAGTTCTTTCCAATATGTTTCTGCGTGAGGAGCTCCAGGAAGGTAGAAAAATAGCAGCCGTATAGTGCTTTGACCCCTCAGTATACTTATTGTATAAATGTCCCTTTTACCATTTCTCTCTCTCTCTCTCTCTCTTTCTCTCATATGTAGTTGGGGAGGAGATTGAGATGACTCCTCTGATCTTTAGTAAAGGTCTTGCTGATGCAGGCTGCTGGGGCTCAAAGTTCTACGGCCGTGTCACAACAGAAGAAGCTCAGGTCGGAATGGGATGTGAGCACAAAACCAGACGGCTGAGGGTGATCTACGGGTTAGATCCTGTGTTTGAGTCGGGCAGCTCATGCTTTATGAAAGTGCGGAGCCCTATTGCATATGAGAGCAGAGAGGAGACTGTTTTGGCTGAAAGGAATCTCCAAATCACAAAACAGGTGACAGATCTTTCAAGTTTTTGAAATATCCGGGTAAATTAATAAAATTTCTCAATGAACTTTTCAAGTTGTAACACTTTTATCCCCCACAATATTTAGAATTTCTTCCCAAAAGTTCCTAATTTATAGGATTGTAAATTTCTAATTTATAGGAATGTAGAATTCAGAACATGGCCAGAGAGTACTTCAAGATCTTTGCTGCAGAGACAAGAGTGATCGAGAGCTTTGGTGCAGCACTGGAGTAAGTGAGGGGTTTTTTTTCTCTACCAAGCTCTGCTCAAAGCATGTGATTTCATTCCATAGTTTTATTATAGTATATCATTGTCAAACAGCATATGAGGATCCTAGTTGATCTCACATGTGTTGTCACTGTGACTATGTATATTTTTCAGGGTAATCCCTCTATACTTCCTGTACTGGCCAGGAAGCAGTGTTCCTTATGCAACAGTGGAGGCAGAGCTTAAGGGTGTCTATATGCGGTATTGTGGATTGGATCGTACTGGGTCACTGGTATTAAACGAGAAATTAGAGGTGGGACAAAAATGTTCTTCTCTCCAGCACTGGATCCACCAGTGGACCAATGGAAATGTGCTGTTCTCCAGACTTGAGGGTAAATTAGAGAAATGTATCCAAAACAAATGATTCTGCATGTCTTTTCACTAGTTTTAGTTTAAATGATGACTTTGATCCTATTGTTTTTTGTGTGTGTGTGTTTTTTTTTTGCAGGAGTTGATACAATACTAACAAATATCGGAATAGCAATCAGGTCAAAGGGGTGGGTACTTGTAAGAACAATTCATTCAGGTTTTCTGATGGTAAAATTTCTTTCTTTTTTTTTTTTTTGAAAGAAGTTAATATTCTATTCAGCAAGGATGCATTAAGTTGATCAAAAGTAAGAGCAAAGACTTTTACATTGTCACAAAAAACTATATTTCACATAAATGCTGTTCTTTTGAATGTTTTATTCATCATAGAATCATAAAAAAATGTGTGTATCATTGTTTCCACAAAAATATTAAACAACACAATTATCAACTGTGATAATATTAAGAAATCAGCATATTAGACTGATTTCTGAAGGATCATGTGACACTGAAGACTGGAGTAATGATGCTGAAAATTCAGCTTTGCCATCACAGGAATAAATTACATTTTAAAATATATTAAAATAGAAAATGCTTTTTTAATTGTAATATTTAACAATATTACTGTTTTTTCTGTATTTTCATTAAATAAATGCAGCCTTGGTGAGCATAAGAGACTTCTTTCAAAAACATTAAAAAATCCTACCAACCCCAAACTTTTGAATGGCATTTTATGTGATTTAATTGGTTTAAACTTTATAGATTAATTTAAAGTGCTATAATATGCTGTAATTTCTTGATGCATACTTGTTTTTTTTTTCTGATGCAGGTATCAGGGGTTTCCCTGTGAAGCTAATCCGAAGGTTTTTGAGCAGTTTCACATTCAGCATCAGTGTAATTACTTCTGTGGTCTCTTAAACCTCAAACCTCTCAAAGCCCCAGAAACACTTCAGTCTCCAAACAGATCCAAAGGCACAAGCAGCCCACTACTACAACGGAGAACAGCTCCCAGCTCCTCCAGTCCCCAGACCTCCCGCAAGGCCACAAAGAGCCCCAAATTATCCCGCAAACTGGACCCTCAGAACTCAACCTAACCCGAAATAATGGTGTTTAAATTAGGCTATATACATAGGCAAAACTAAAGAAAAAAAGGAGAGGTATCGGAAAGGTCGCCTACTGATCTGTAGTTAAGATGCAGCTGCACTTACAGCCAGAGTGTAAGTAAAAAACATTCTTTTGACAAATGCAACATTTTAAATGAAATAAGTAAATCCAGAAACATAACCTAGTCTTCTACTGCAGTGGTCCTTACAGAATCCGTTGAATAATCCCCAGAGGTTTTTGAAAGGGTATTGTATAACTGTGTGTGAAAATGTCAAGAGGATCTGTAGCACTACAAAACTTTATTACCTCTTTGTTTATTTCCAAAGGAAGTTCAGTGCTGTTGGCTCACTAGCTGTTTGTAAATAATAATTTAAAATATATATATTAATTTAGTTATAAATTACCTTTTATTGTATGAGATGAGAGATATATATTATTTCCATTTGGTTGTAGATTAACGTGATGCATATCCTGAAAATTGAAAAATATCTTTCAAAATATAATCTTTAAGAAATATCGTAAGCTATTGAATGTTGTCCATTAAAATGCTACGGCACTTTATAATACATATTCTCAAATCTTTTGTGTTCCACAGAAGAAAGTAACTTGCTTTTTGCACAACAAGAAGGGGAGAAAAATTTTACATTTTTAGATGAACAAAGACTGAATTGAGTTTGAAGCGAGAGGCATAATGGAAACACAGAAACTGATGCTAACATTATTTATTTATTATTTATATAATGACAGTGACTTAAATGTTGAGTTGACATTTGAAATTTTAATTTTGTCTGTTGTGTCATCTGATCTTATCTCAAATATCTTATCTCACGCTGCATTACTGGATCATTTGAACTAAAAGCCAGGTAATGTTTCTTTACATATGGCTTGGGTGAAAAGGGAAAGGAATCCATCCAAAGAGTACATTGTAAGTCTCATATGTACGAAAATTAGTGGATTTTGACTTTGTCACAGAGTGGAATAGACAATTATATAATCACGCAAGTTGGAGTAATTGAATTAATCTGCTCTATTTCACCTTGTTTACGAGACAAGCTTGTATGCAGGAAGGACTCTGTATGTATGCATTCTCTATGTGTTTTAACAATAGCTTTACTACAGCTCACCATGACAGCCATTTTGCAACCGGCCCCAGAACCTGATTTGAATGACTTTAATTTAACAAACAAATTTACGACTAAAATCCATTAGATGGATAATTGCCACTTTTTGCCTTGTTTTGGTAATATTGGGTCCGTAAATATATAGTAAGAGTTATTAATGCAGATAATCATGAAGTTAAGACTAGATTAACTGATTATGATGATGAAAATGTTGACTATACTGTAGTTGTAGCAACAAATGAGGATTGTGTCAATAATTGTGACAACATTTGAGGACATTAAAAAAAATTCCAGTCAACCCGTTTCATAAATGAGCATATATGCAGGAAGTATAACCTGGACAACATTCATCTGACAAGCAGTTATTATTTATTTAAAATTTATTTATGAAAAAAGTAAAAGTGAGTGATATAAAGACATCATGGATACTGTTATATCCAAATTAAAGGAAATTTGATCAAATCAACCTAATTCTAAGTGTCTCGTGGTCTGTGTGGGCAAACTACAGTAAACGGCTAACACTGACACATATGGAGAAAACATTATGAATACAAAATGAAACATTCCAAAGCCTAGACAGGATCTGAGAAGAGTGTGCAGAGTAATGAATGCATTAACATAGTCTCACATATCCAGCAAAGCATTGGTGATAAGGGATTGCCATATACTTTGATTGTGATAAATTAGTCGAATGAACGAATATATATTCTAGCCTGAGGTTTTGCAAATGCCTACCATGAGAGAGCCTAATTATAGTCCCTAGAATGTACTTATGCGTAATTGCCTGCCCACGTCACGATGAAGTAATAAGCTACAAAGTGGAGGGATAGTCTGGAATCCAGACTGAGTATGAACAGGCAAACTCATTCATTAAAAACAAATGCAGAGTGAGTAGGATGAGAAGAAAGGGTTCCTGTTCTGTTTGAATGTGTAAACATTGTGATCATGAGCGAAATGCACATTAAACCATATAATATTATTAAAATGTCAGGTTGAAATATTCAAGGAAAACCCATATGGTAGTCTATTATACTGTCATCGTTTTCATGGTGATAATCATGTTGACACGCGGGATGTAATTTTTGCACTAAATAGGGAATTGTATTAGAATCACCGGAAGCTTCTGAAATGTCACAATAGCGCTGGCATTTTAACAACTTTTATCTCTTATCCACTAAAAGTTGGAGGCAGCAAGTGTGTCTATGCCATCACTGTGGTAACTGTCACTGGTGCTATAATCTGGCGCTGCAGACCGTGTGTGAACTGTGTGCTGCTCTGACATTCAGATAACAATCTCGCAGCCTTCGCGCTGTGCATCTTAACAAGAGAAAAGGCTAAACATTCTTGAATGAAATCATGACTGGCTAATTATATGATAATGCTTTTGGAAAGATTACAGGTTAGATCAGTTTAGTCTTTTAGTCAGTGTTTAATCATTTCCGCGAGGACCATTATGCAGGACTGGTGTAGTTCATCGTACTGGATAGTCATTTATATCAATCGGCAATATAAAACACAAATTCACATACTATGATGTTTCATGCAGACACAACTCTATTGTAGAGAAAATGACAGTTAATTAGGCCTATTAATATAGGCTACTGTAATATTATCGCTTGGCCATCTGTTTTATATATTGTAATGGACTATTTTTTCTTAGATAATGTAAAGGTAAATTATAATTTCAACTTACATTGTGATAGCAATAAGTTCAATATTTCATGTAGCCATGTAATAAGCTGGACAATGTTCAGTCAGGAGGTCATTATCGTAAAATAAACCCATTCAGGGTGAGTATTCGATGTTTATTTTGCGATAAAGACCTGCTGGCTGTACATTATCACTTACATAATCAATATACAATCAATACAACCAACACAGACTTCTCAAATCAGTCTCTGTTGTTGTATTTCTACCATCTGCTGTAAATTCATAACATATTACATCCATATAAAGGAAAACTCATTTTTCCAGCTGGAAATACATCTTTGAGCTCATGAATTTAACATTTGATTCTGTTGTGTAGTTTGATTTTGCATATGGATATAAATGATTTGTGAGACACTGGTTGTAAATATAGTCTGTTTGTTAGCTAGACTAGAGCTTCAAAACGTTGGGGTTGAGTGCTTCACTGCCATTAATAACTAACCAACAATATTCCATCAACTGACATTCAGGAAATGACAAGATCAGGGAATGACTCAGTCAAAATTGTCCTTCTGTCTGGCTGAATGTGAGTCACAATGCCCAGCGCAGGTGTGTGTTGTCAAAGGGTTTAATGGTGTGGCAAGAGATGCAAACAGTGCGACAGAGGTGTGTATATTCTCCAGAGTGTGAGGTGGAAACTCCTACTAAGACTCATCTGGGTGTAGGTAATAGATCCAGCTGCATATCCTACAGTCATATGTACATAAACAATAAAGACCGACATGCTTCACAGAGTCTTATATATTGGAAAAAAGAAACAAAGTTCTGCTTGCATGAGGCTGTCCTCTGTCATAAAAAGTTAGCTGATTGGGAACTGATTCAGTCCTTCGCAATAGACAGCATGTCATCTTTCTTTGAAATCTGGCTGATTCAGACGGGAGCATAAAAAACTATTTTTTGCACTCAGGACTCAGGAAGGATAATATGAAGCAGAGTATGTTCTTTTTTTAATGTTTTTCTTAAAAGTTGATCCTCTTTTTTTGACAATGTGGCAATATGAATGCTAACCAATATATTGTGCAAATCCTGCTTGCTTTTTATCTATTAGCATAACATATGGAGTGTCACATATTGTTATGATAAGATTAGCCGGCCTCTCAGATGTACCCTACCACATTGGGAACCATCCAAAGCAATTAAAGTGGAAAACATTTGTCAAACACACATCAAGGTGTTTCTTTAGTGTAAACTTACATTATGCAGTGGTCTTGTTAGTTCAGTTGATGTTGTTGTGAAACTGAAACTACCGACAGTATCTCTGCAAAGACAATAAAGTAACAAATCACAAGTAAACAGAGACAGATTCTAATAAATTGGCCAGGACCTGTTGTTCCAGAGATTACTCACACTACTCACTAAGACTAATTACCTACTCATAAATTACTGTGTCATTCTCACCTAATTGTTTGTGCTTGGTCATTGTAATAATTTGCTTCATATTATAACATCCCTCCAGGAAATTAGAACAGCATTTCATGATAATAAAGAGAAACATTTTGAGTGTGGAAATATTTACTCAGCATTGTCAGTGTGAACACAGGCTGATAAAGAAATACTGAGATTAATTAGTGTGTTTGAACTGTCCTCATTCAAAAAAGAAAAAAATAAGAAACTTTATTTTCATTATACTTTATAGCTTACTTATATGGCTCAAAATCCTAATAGTGGAATGATCATTTTTTCTGAACCTAGTTATTTTACAACATATTTTGGTATTAATTTTTGGGATAATACAACAGGAAAGACTGTTGTCCTAATACTTACATAAAAATCTATTTAGAGCCGTTTTCTTGCTTCAGTGAGTATAAGTAACAATGCTGTTGTGTACATATCTAAATGTCTAAAAATTGGACTTCTGAATAAAAAAGAGAAATTGGAGTGTGTCTCCATTTTTTGGGAGCTATTAAAACATTCAATTTTGAGATGAGGCTTAAAAACATTTTAACACATTAAATGGAAGAAGTATGTCATGTTTTCACAGGTGGTATAAACAGATTCTGATTCAAAGTGACTTTTCCATGAATTACTTCCCCTGACATTTCACATTTTGGTACTTTCAGGGAAATTTAATAGCCTGTGAAAACTCTCTATTAACCCTCTGTAATGTGTGAAACACTAAAAAACAGGATCAGCATTTATGCAACCATAAGAAGTAATTGGATTTAACATACAAAACATATTGAAAAAAAAACCCATTTTTTTATGCAAAATCATAAAATTAATTTCTGTTTTTGTCGGCCAACCATGCTGACACAGGGAGAACATGCAAACTCCACAGAGAAAGGCCTCTTGGCTCAGCTAGGACTCGATCCATTGACCTTCTTTCTGTTTGCAAAGACAGTGCTACCAAATGAACCACCGTGCCACCCATTAACAGCTATTATTCCAGTGTACTGAACTAATGCAAGATGAATGATGTGATAAAAATAGTCTTCCTCTCTTTAAAGGTTGAGTTATCAATCACGTTTAAATGATGTAGTTTTCTGAGGTTATAAGTGCATTGTGTGATGTGTCTTTCTACTTTGTAGATCAGAACCATTCACATTATCAGTCTCACATTTGAATCAATACATTTTTTTTTTGTTGCCATTAATGGAAATTTTTATGATAAACTCCATATATTCAGAATCTTAAATCATTATTAATATTAACTTTAAATGGCCATCTACAAATTATTTCTTACCTCTAAAAATGATTTGATCTGCCTCTGCTTCCCTCACTGCCATCTATAAAAGAAAAGCGCAAGCACTAATGCAAAGTGATAATTAGATAGTGTTTATCACATTCAGTGTCATAAAACATGAATCATTCTGCTTTTTTTCTTTCACACTTTAAAAAGTGTGTAAATGTTAAAAATGGCATGGGTGAGAGACAGGACAGGTTCAGGGTTACACTCTCTCTGCACTCTTACTTACAGCCTAGTTCTTATGTGGGTTATCATAAAGAAAGGTGTGAGGCAGGGGAAGGTTAGCACCTTTGAATTCTCAGCATTAATCAGCCATCATCTGCTTCCACACATCTGAGTTTAATGGCATGCCGTGTCCCTTGTGAGTCACTGGCCCATTTGTTTCAGACTGCGGAAGAAAGAAAAAAAAATCAAATGTGTGTTCACTGGAGTCACATCATTAGGGTTTCAGGATGTCAGGCTATTGGGAAAAGAGGTGTCACTGGTGGTAATGGATTGCATTTTCACCTCCAACCCTTGGCAAGTTCACCTCCTGTCCTCACCCTCTCCCTCCCACCCAGAAAGTGTGAAGGAAACACCCCTCCTCCCACAGGGAAACTCATTGATTTCCATGAAAGGGGGGAAACAAGATGAGGAGAACCTGATATAAATCTTTCTTCTCTAAAAGTTGATTTCTTTACTGATGTACTTATGTTTAAACAAGCTTTTTTAGAGTAAGGCGTGCCATTGACTCTGAATGAAAGTGACTCAATTAATACAAACCATAAAAAAATAAAATAAAAATGCAAAGCAAAAATTGACTCAAAAAGTATTTCACATAATGTCATACATGTGTGTGTGATTTCTGACATTGTTTTGAACATTACACAGAATGAGGAATAAAGAAAAATAAGAATAAAAATAATAATAACCTACAAGGTAGGATAAAGTTCAACTAATAATGGCACTAAAAATTCATGTGAAATCCTTTAGGAAGCCAAATGTGACATCATTATTAGCATGTGATGTGAGTGTTGTCCATGGTGCTGAACGCTGCAGTTCACAGAAATTTGACTCTGCAAAATGCTGGCACGTGTTGGCAAGTGAAAATTACTTTTCCATAGGCTCTCTTATATTCACAACACGCGCCATATTTGCAGATATCGACAACGCCGCAGATGTTCGCTGGACCTGAATGGAACGCAATAAGTCATTACCACACGACAGCCCATCCAGCCCTCCCATCCGCGCGATATAAAAACAACATCTGACTCCCCCAGTCCTAGTAGATATACGCGCATTGAGAGAGAGAGAGGATACACCGACAACGTTTAGAAATGTCCAGTTTAAGTGTAGCCAGTTTTTGTCACTGTGGATTCCTCACGTACCTTGTGCTGTTCTCTTTTTACATTTCAATAACGTCCTCAGTGAGCCTTGACTTGACTGAACTAAGAAACAAAGTTGCAAAGATCAAAGTTAACCCGAGAGGAAATTTATGGGCAACAGGTGAGATGCATACATGACTTGTTATTGTGCTACATATAACGTGACTTATACCTAGAACAGAAATGTGATTTGACACTTAAGGTCATTTTATGGGGAAGAAAAGTGTCGTGGACAACGAACACTTGCCGAGCGAGGAGGACTCCACGATGAAAGCCATCGAGGCTGCACTGAGTCGCCAGCAGGTCGAGCCCGCGGACCTCTACCAGGAGATGCTGAAGATCGCGCTTCAAACACACCTCGACTCGCAGGAGACCCGCCCTAAAGTTCCGGTAAGATCCGAGACTGAATTGGTTATACTTTACTCTGGTCTGAAATGACTGATGGAATATGAGAGAGAATATTCTTCTGTTGTAAATACTTTTCATGAATAATGTGATTTAAATTAATTTGCTTGTTTGGTTTAAAATGTCACTTGGGCAATTCTGCATGATAATCACAGATCAACAATTGATTCATATGAACTGTTTCTGGTTGTTCTAGGTGACTGCAATATTAATGAAGATATTAGAAAGCTACATCCAAGACAATAAAAAATGATGATGACTTCCTTTGCCTGAAATCTTCAAAGGTTTAATTCACATGGAATTTGTAATTGCTTTTTCATCAACTGTAATTTGTTTCTTAACTAAACCTATTATCCACCTCCATGTCACAATAAATGCAACAAGTTATACTTGTATATTTATTTTTAGAGGATGTCCAGAATTGTATTATTTTTTTCAATAATTTGTATTAAATAAAGACTCAATTAGTGAAGTCAGATGCTCCTGCATGCAACTACAATGTTAAAAGTGTCATAATTTGTATGTAAACTTTTATATTCAGTGAACATTCAGTGAATAGCATGTATGTGTTAAAGTGGTTAGGTTTAGAGAACAAAATTCTTGGAGCTTTCATTGATTATTAATGAGATTTAATTTGTAGAAGGTATTATTTAGACTAACAAATGGTGTTTTATAAAAACTAAAAAATTACACATATTGTACTTGACAGAAAACATTAGCAGGAAATTCAAGACATCAGTGAGGAAAACAAAACAATATCAACTAAAAAGTAATTAACCAAAGCAAAACAGTATAATCTCAGAAAAAAAAAAATGCTGTTGAGGGCTGGGCTATATGGCCAAAAAATTATCACGATAAATGTCAAATCTTTATTTCTTTTAAATTTAAAGGCAGATTTTTGCTCCTGAGTAAAAGTTGTAGGAACCAGACAGTTATAAACTACTCTTTATTGTCAGAACATGACTTGCCAAACAGGTGAACATCTCACAAATCTGAGGTAGAATATTCAAAACATTTTTAATTTTTTCTACATTAAAATACGCACAAGTTAACTTATGTAAAATCCTTTTTCAGTCTTTTTTCCTTAACAAAAGAAATATCTAATAGAAAAAAATAATTTCTTAGTTTCTGCATGTTCTGATGGGTGATATTGTTTCAAATCATGAAACAGGTTTGTGTTGCCTGACTTTGATGGCACGTATCTTCAGCATAGTTTCCATTGCAGGCTGCAATATTAATAATATTATGTGTTTTGTCTCTTAGAAATGCGCATTTGTCAGTAGCTTGAGTTAGGATGCAATTGTAACAACCTCATTTTTATAGGGTAAAATGTAAATATTCTGACTCTTTGAGTTAAGACTCTACTCTTTTTTTTTAAATTAACCATTGGTCATCCATAGGATCATGCATTTAGATCATGATCATAGGTAAAACCATGCATATAGCACCTCACTACCATGGTAAAATGTAACTATATGGTATTTGTTATGAAAAACGATAGCCTATACATTTAGTATAAAAACAAATTATGCACAAATGCTATAGCTTAATAACAAAATATACTGTAATTATATTCTATTACTTATTTAATACATGTCTACATTAATAATATGTAATAAAATTCTATATGAATATCACACATTTCTGCAACAATACCATGGTGCATTTACTGTTACTACAGTAAATGATGGTGTTTTGTAGATTGAAAAGCCTTCTGACTGAATCGTTCATGGCACAATGTGTCTCATGAATGTCAGTGCTGTTGATAATGTCAGCACTGTTTCATCTATAGCTTTAAACTGTTTAAATCACAGAGACATTTGTTCTTCACTGAATTCAGGTGTTCAGGAATTCTTTATCATTTTATCACCCAGCCCAAGTTTTGAGTATATGTTTACATTTTTACAAACATCACACATACAACAGTAGACAAGTGGAAATCTAAGACAAACCTCAGCAATACACTTACCCGGGTCAATGATTTAATCATTTTTTTGCACAGCACAATAGGGGTGTAAATCGGACAGTTCATCATGATTCAATACAATATCGATTCTCATAGCCACCGATACGATATTTTCCGATACCTCACAAAGTTCTGCGGTACGATTACGATACGATTCGATTCAGGGGTATATCGATCAATATTTCAATATTATGATATTATGTGCCTATTTTACACAACCAGTTACAGTTATTAACTCACAACTGCAACCAAAATATATAACATAAACAATTATTTCAAAATTTCACATCCTGCACCCTGATTTTGACATCACAAATAAAAAATAAAAAAATCACACAGTAATCTAATGACAGCTTATGACATGACAACAGTCAAGAAAGTATTTTAGGCTTTTGTGCTAAATTGTGTAATGTCAAAAAACTGATAAACAAGGAAATATTGTAGGCATATATTGTGTATATTATATATAGGCCTATATTCTATAAAATTAAAAGACATTTCTTTTAAATGTATAGCGCAGCTTTTTAATGAAGCAACAACACATTATAGGTAGGACAGAACAAGACAGGCTATTAATATTCTTTCATTGTGCAAAAGTATTATAAAGGCTCCAATACAGAGCGGCACAAAGCACTTATGCGCATCCCGTGTGCAGAATGATGCGCTTGAAGCAACACAGAGTCACAGCGCGCAGCGCTTCTACGCAGCAGTTTATTGAGCATTTTCTTTTAACAGTTTTAAATTTTAGTTTACTGTGTGTGTGAAGAGCGATTCATAGCGCTCTATTCTCCAGTGCTGTGATCTAACAGACACTGTTTGAGATGTGTGCGTGCTGCTTTTTGCAAGGCTTTAAACACGAGCAAATTACAAACTTTCGTGAAGATTCAGCACTGGCTCGATCGGGACAGTGACAGTTCCATCTACTGTCCCGAGCGTCTTTCACAAGCTCTGAAAGGTTGTTTAAACGAGAATGCACGCGTTGGCGATAATGCATAGACTGACATTGTGTGAAAATATGGAGTGTTAAAACGAAGGTGCCTTTTAAATACATAAATAGCCACAGGTATCGATTTTTTACGTGTTGCATCGATGCATCGTATCGTTTGACATTAGATCGATCTGTATCGATGTATTGTTACACCCCTACAGCACAACTAGCCTAGATTTAACAGTTACATTGACAAACCATCAAAATCCAAATTTCCAAGCACTACAGGATGACACAGTTATAAAAGTACTAAAATACCAAAATAGTACACATAAGAATAACGCAAGGTGAAAACTGACACATAGTTATATAATATTTTTTCTTGCCCTGAGAACCGAATATAGCCTATACTTACACAAACGTGTACCTGAATTACCAAATACTTACTGGTGCTATATATATATAATACTTGTACCTTTTGAGTCTGTTTCTGTCAATGTGAAAATCAGTTGACCATAATCTCCTCTGATATAAATTTATTACACAAGCTCATTATCTTTAGACAAATACAAATGACAACAATTGTCTTTGACCTGACCTTGTTCTCCATGTACTCAACATAACACTACATCACAACATAATACTCTTTCCTTCTTCTTCTTTTTTAAAAACATGACCAGATATCTAAAGAAATGTACAAATCTCATACATTAACAACAATGAAGAACTGAAATTTACGTTGTAGACTTATTTCAATTTTGAACTAGTCTTTGAATTTTGAATTGAGTAGCAGTAATGGTTGTAAATGCTGTGTAAGAAGCCTGGATTATTTTTTATAACAAGAAGATGAAGCTTTTTAAAATATATTTTGTCCATCTGTTGTCTTATGCTTTCAAAGAATTGGCCTACACATCATTTTGCCATTGATACCTATAACATATGAATCAGATGTGACCTAAAATATGTCATTTTCTATGACTAAAGACTAGTACATCACTTTCATACCTGCACTACTACAACAAATTGTTGAGATGGGTGTGCAAAGTCTGCCCATATAGCCTATTTTTCATAGGGGGCGTTTAGACTCGCTGTTCAATTCATAGGCTACATTTTTTTTATATATAGTTTTTAGGAACACACGTTGGCGCAGTTTCTTAATGCCAATAGGACAGTTAATGATGTCCAAAATACGACACTGGACTGTGTATTATAGCGTCTGTGTGCCGCTCAGAGAACAAACAGCGAACAAATCGCTTTATTGAGGTCAGTGGGACACGTGACTGCCGCTGTCCAGTTGGATGCTCTGTTGACTAGCGGAGCTTGACAATCGCACGATATGCATCTGCTATTAACGTAAATTTCTCTCCCTGGATTAAAATATTTACTCTAGCCTCAGCGTGATCATGGGACAATGTGGTGTTATTTCTTCGAAGACGGTTTTAGTCTTCCTAAACCTGATATTTTGGGTAAGTTGCCTACAGTAGCCTATAATAGCTTGAATGCAGTGGTTAGCGGGCACTATGGCTCTGCAGGGAGACACGACCTACAGCGAATAAGCTGTTGTTTACAATCTATAATAGACAGGCTTTTAAAGAAATCTATTATGATTCTTGACTCAAAGCACCATTAAAAGAATCCAAGCGCTAAATTGCACCCGGTGAATTTCAATAGCTTTCTGTTTTGTCCTCTATGTGTCATGTTTGTAGATTCAATCTATCCATCTATCCATAAAATAAGATCCATATATCAAATAGCCTCTAATATAAGATCCGCTAAATAAGATTCATAATATCTGTAATGTCTTAATGTTTGCAACTGCAAGGAAAATCAATACTATAGGCTATGTCTTTCTACAATATCGTTGTAGGGATTTATGTAGCAGACAATTGTAACACTTTTTAGGTTTTGTTTATCAATTCTGAAATGTGTAAAGCTTTTCTTTGCCTCAAACATCTTTGAGATATCAGTCATCACCACTGTCAATTAAATTTTTTATCTTAATCGAGTCTAATAATGAAACTGGAAGGCCACATGATTGTGACATCCATACATAAGCCTATATAATTGGTATAATATATAATATTATACTATTTATTATATATAATATATAAATATGGTGGATTGTGATTAATAACAGTAAAATTAGTAAATGTTTGTCAATATGCAACTTAAAATACTATATAGGCTATTATAATAACTGTGTAATAGTAACATAGTGACATAATTTTAATAAAACTCCATTTTAATAAAACTTTTAAATGGTTAATACACTTTTAAATGGTTAAGAACATCAGTAAAATACAACAGTATTTTAAAATCTAGCCCTCATCCACATTTTAGTTGGACCCTCACAGGCCTAGAGGTAACTGATACATTCAGACAGACATAAACAGTGCAGGTTGTTTGTAATATTGCCACTAAATTAGGCTAAAAAAAACAACACTTGTTGGAGAGAGAACTGCGTAAAATGATGCCTGATTTGATATAATGCAATTAAAATGACAATCCCAAAACAAAAATGACAAAAGGAAGACGTTTTACTCTCTCAAAACAGGTTTTTATAAAAGTTGATTATCTGCAATTTCAGAACCACTAACAATATTTCTGTTGCACCCTTCCCAGGCTGCCGCAGGTATACTGTGCTACATTGGGGCCTATGTTTTTATCACATATGATGATTATGATCACTTTTTTGAGGATATCTACACTTTCATCCCTGCCATGGTGATAATTGCTGTGGGCACGCTTCTTTTTGTCATTGGCTTCATTGGCTGCTGTGCCACCATTCGAGAAAGCCGCTGTGGCCTGGTCACGGTAAAGTCTGACACCCCTCACTTTCACATACAGAGTAGCTTTTTATTTGGAATCTTTCATGATTGCTCTTGTCTGATTTTTCTGCAGTTCTCAGCAGTGCTGCTACTGGTCTTTGCCACAGAGGTGGTTGTAGTGGTGCTAGGGTATATTTACAGAGCCAAGGTTAGAAATATTAAAATGAAATGTACCTGTGCATGTAGGTAGTTTGAAGGTGTCATTGTTAAAACACTGAAACATATTTCTCCTTCTCCAAAAGGTTGAGGCTGTGGTGAATCACTCTATTCAGAAAGTATATAATGAATATAAAGGCACCAACACAGACGCTCCCAGCAGGGCCATTGACTATGTGCAGAGACAAGTAACACCATCAGTTCGTTTGTCTCTCTTTTTTCATCATTTTTTCCCTAATTCTCTCTAAACTTCTTTTCTTACAATCTTTCACTTTTAGCTCCACTGTTGTGGCATTCATAACTATTCTGATTGGATGAACACTCACTGGTTTATTGAGTCCAAAAACAATAGTGTTCCAGTGAGCTGCTGCAAACCCAACATCAATAATTGCACTGGGACGTTAATGCGACCAAGAGACCTTTACCCAGAGGTAACACCCTCACACACATTCTCCTAAAGTCCAAAACTATTAAATGACTAATTTAGTATAACTGAACCTCTTGTTACAGGGCTGTGAAGTTCTTGTAGTAAAGAAACTTAAGGACATTATGCTGTACGTCATACTGGCTGCATTAACATTCGCTGCCATACAGGTAATGTAATGCAGTTGAGGCCAACCATTGTCATACACTTTAGCAGTAAGTACAAGGAGTGTTAAATAATGGAAACATATTCAAAGTAACCTAATTATTACATGGACATGAAAGATTGATTTTAAATTATTTTATAATCTTATCTGAATATTATATTAAGCCAAGACATAAATACGATGTACAAAACAATGGGCCTAGCATTAGCAACAAGACTTCCTCTGAGGTCATTTTCAAAGCATAACTGAGACGCTAGATGGCGCCATTTGTGTTAGTATGAGAGACATGAGTTTGAGTTTGCAGTGTGATACTAGACATGAAAGTAACGCAAATCATAACGGAGATAATAACAGAGCCTACCTTATACATTTGAAATCGTCTATCCCCGGCTATCCTTGGCGGATCCATTTGACCGTCGGACCCAATTGTTCGTGACAGCGGTTTGATATACAGCGAATATCCAAGTTGAATTTTTCACTTCTAAACGCTTTTCCATTTAATCACAAGCACCCGTATTCGTGTACACAATACTGATTCATGACCTAAGGAGCTGGTTGAGATGAACTCAGTTTATCTGGATCGCACCATCATATCACTGGATTACTGACCAATCAGAATCGTATAAACGCTGTTTCCGCCACGGAATGAATGAATGAATAAGGTAATTGCAACTTTTTATCTCACAATTCTGACTTTCCCTCTTTGCAATTGCAATTTGTTAGATATAAACTCGGAATTGCGAGGAAAAAGTCAAAATTGTGAGATAAAAAAATCGCAACTACCCTTATTATTTTTATTCCGTGGTGGAAACAGCTTCCATAGTATGCAGTGAGAGCTGTGCAGTAGCCTATCTGTTTGCTATAAAAACATGTTTGTTTAGAGTTCATTGCAGCTATTTTCTTTTTATTAGTTCTTTAATCAAAACATGGTTGAACATTTATGTACCCTTTTATTAAAGGGTTAGTTCACCCAGAAATGAAAATTCAGTCATTAATTACTCACCCTCATGTCGTTCCACACCCGTAAGACCTTCGTTCATCTTCAGAACACAAATTAAGATATTTTTGATGAAATCCGATGGCTCAGTAAGGCCTGTATTGCCAGCAATAACACTCCCTTTTTCAGTGCCCAGAAAGCTACTAAAAACATATTTAAAACAGTTCATGTGACTACAGTGGTTCAACCTTAATGTTATAAAGCGACTAGAATACTTTTTGTGTGCCAAAAATAACAAAATAGCGATTTTATTCAACAATATCTAGTGATGGGCGATTTCAAAACACTGCTTCATGAAGCTTCGAAGCTTTACGAATCTTTTGTTTCGAATCAGTGGTTCGGCGCGCGTATCAAACTGCCAAAGTCACGTGAACTATTGAAGTTTCAAAACACGACGTAACGAAGCCTCATTTACTGAAATCATGGGATTTTGGTGCTCTGAACCACTGATTTGAAACAAATGATTCGTAAACCTTCGAAGCTTCATGAAGCAGTGTTTTGAAATCGCCCATCACTAGATATTGTGGAATAAAGTCGCTATTTTGTTATTTTTGGCGCACAAAAAGTATTCTCATCGCTTTATAATATTAAGGTTGAACCACTGTAGTAACATGAACTGTTTAAACTATGTTTTTAGTAGCTTTTGGCATTGAAAAAGGGAGTGTTATTGCTGGCGATGCAGGCCTTACTGAGCCATCAGATTTTATCAAAAATATCTTAATTTGTGTTCCGAAGATGAACGAAGGTCTTACGGGTGTGGAACAACATGAGGGTAAGTAATTAATGACAGAATTTTCATTTTTGGGTGAACTAACCCTTTAAGTATAGGCTGCGTCCTTGATGTTTATGGATAATACAAAATATTTGAAATACGTTCTCATAATCTTTTGTCATCGCCCTCAATGTAAATGTATGTCTTGACCACAGTTTCCTGTTCTCTGCAGATGCTTGGGCTGCTGTGTGCATGTGTGGTCCTTTGTCGCAGAGGTCATGACCCTGCCTATGAACTGCTTGTCAGCACGGGTATAGATGCCTGAGTACTGCATGGCATCATGGGAACGGCTGGTCCTCCCAGCCAGTGTACTGTATACATTTAAACTAAATCAGGCTACCACTTTTCTACACTAGTATTAAATCAATACCTTTGTTTGACAAAAAAGAAAAAAGGAAAAAAAAAAGAAAGCTTTGACAGCTTAAATAGCCTCACACTGGTTTGATTGTGAAGATAATGTTCCTAAAATTTAGAAGTATTGGATTATTCCTTTATTTACAGCACTACTGATATTTGCCAGAGTCTGATGAGAAAAAATTCATCATTCAGTTATTATATTGTAAACATTTTACACTAATTGATTCCATGTGTCATGGTAATGTGATTTTATGTTTTATTACAATTGTTTGTTAGGCCAAAGAAGCTCTAGACTGAAGTCACTGGTTGACATAGTTCAGATTTTTTTCCCTACATTATTTACAGTATGTGTTGTAGAAGTAATCCCTTGTAGTTATAATGAAGAAGAAAGATTGTTATAGTTGTGTTCATTTGAATTATTTTCAGGCAACTTTCCTTTCCTCTCATTCAGTGTTCACATTTACCTTTAGAGAAATATCATGATACAAACTAAAGCATCAAGCAGCAGCATTAAACTTGCAATTAAAAACAAGGTTGCATAACATAAAGTGCAAATTACACATGCAGTCAAGTATTTGGCAGTAAAACAATCAAAAGTGTAAAGTCTAACAAAATAATTTATTGTATTTGTAATATAGAATTGAGCTTTTGAAAATTCACTAAAAATTCACATTTTTTGCAACTTTTGTGCAATGCCTGGGAACAGGAAACAATTATTTGCTTGGCTAAAACCTAAGTTTACATCACTGAATAGTGAACATTGATGTAACTTAGAGTATATTATCTCTAAAAAAAATAATGATTATGTATACAAAAACGTACATGACTGTTTTATAGCGTGTGAAGATAACCTTTCAAATGAACCTTTTAAGTATCCTTGTCCATTGTAAGAATGACATAGTGTCCCTCTTACAAAGGGTCAAAAACAAAAGGGTCAAAAACTCATAAATGTTCACTGACATTAATGCTCATTTAGTGCTCACAATGTTCACTGGCATTAAGATACTCATGGGTCATTAACACATGACACATTTTTACAATATTTGACAAATACATGCTTTTCATTTTTCCCAGCAGAATGCAGTATAACAGTGTCTATTTCAAAGTACTGTAATGTATGTTGACCTGGGTCAGTTAAATAAATCACTGAACCTAAAATGATCTATTAAGTGATTGCTTTTTTTATACATTATATTTCTTATTAAAATTAAAATAAAACTCAGAAAAAAAAACATTTAAGCATGCTGTCTAAAATGTGATTTTCATCTATTACACACGGTTCCTCTAAAAGCCAATCGACAAAACAAACTCGGGCTTTCTGGAAATCTTTTGCGCATGACTCAAAAAAATAGTTTTTAGTGCTTCTGTTTATTTTTGAGTATATTTTTCAAAACAATTGATCTTCAAATTATCTTTGCTTTAGATACTGAAGTAGTATATACTCAGACTGAAAAGCAAATAGCTTCTAAAAGTACAGCAAATATGACATAAATACAAATATGTATAGTAAATATAAATATATAGTTTGAAAACAAATGTATGTTTCAAAGTGATGTATCATCATGTGTTTTTTTCCCAATTTAAACAAGTTATAAACGTATAGCATATATGAGACATACAGAATGCAAATACAGGAGCATAAGCATTAATTCTACATAAATTGTAGACATTATGTTGTGTTAATTCACTTTGTTTTAATTAAAATAAAGGGCTACTTTATTTCATAATTTATTATGTCTTCGTTTGTTTTTATCTGGTGCTCTTCTCATCGCCTCTGAAAAAAAAAAACATAAAATACTACATTATTTCAGTATATTCTACTGCATTATATTTGTAATGGTGTGAGATTTTCACAGTATGATAACCATCTCAGAAAATATCATGAATTGATATTAAACAATCAATTATTATTATTATTATCATAAGTAAAAATGACAGTTAAATTAATGCAAACAGGTTTTTTGGTTGAATAAATGCTTTATTATAACAAACTTGAAACCATTTGTTTGTTTTGTTTATTCAAATTTCAATAAAAATGTCTAATCAATTAAATTTAATAATTGATTATGGATTAGGTTAACAACTTATTTTTATTAATTTATTTAAAGAGTTAAGAATAATATAGAATCCTTTGTATTTTAATCAAAAACATTTTCTTTTTATGATTTAAAACAAATATATTATCAAAAACTTAATTCATAATACTGACAATTTAATTAATGTAAATGTAATGTAAATGTAATCAAATGAAAATTTAACAACTTTTATCCCTATCCATTTTTTGGCAAAGTGCTGCACAACAGAGGTTTACTAAATTAAAACATGGACAAAAAATTATATTCCTTAAATAATATTTAAATAAATTTTATTATTATTATTATTTTGAGAAGGAGATGGTAATATATTTCTGTCATTTCAAGTTAAACCGAACTTTTATTTTGACGGGTTGTAGTGAAGACCTTTGAGTTTCAGAGTGTATATTTGACAATGTTTTTTCTCAAATAAAATGATGAAATGCTCATTAAAGGTTCTCTTATAGCAGCTCTTGAGATGTTCATGTGTTCATGACACGTCTTCATATAGGCGCTGAAAATGCATACTTAGTAGACAAAACAACACCACTCATTTACACAGAGACACGCAGAACAAGCAGATTACATATTTAGCAGTCTTTTTGTGCTTTAATATTCATATGTCGCGATTGGATTTATTGTACAGCTCTACTTTCGATTTATTCATACTGCCTACTGTAAATTCCATTTTTCTATATCCAGAGTATTCTCATACTGCAAATTTTAACTTATTTTTCGGCGGGGGATAGAGATTAGAGATAACAGCCTCTGTCTCTGACATTTTCTCCACTGTATGTGTGTGGAGCAAGTTGAAAGTCTAAGCAGTCAAGTGGAAAGAAGTTGCTTATGCCCAGGTGAGATTCTCCATCTGATTATTTATTTATTTTTTTTACCGTAGATAAGCAAATGTGCACGATATGATAATCGTACGTCATACCGGTATACCGTTACAAGTCTAATTATATGAATATATATTAATGTTAACTTTAAATGTGCCAAATGCATAAATGTGTGTCTTCAAATATATATGTTAATTTTATTTACAACATTTGTTTTAGATTAAACATAGACAATGAAAAATGTGTCTTCATTAATATGAGCAATATATTGATTGAAACACAAATGTATGCTTTGGTTCTTACCCTTCTCTTTAGTAACATAAAAAGTTAAGTTTCTCTGTACAGTCTCTGTTCTCCCAACTTTTAGCTTGCAGGTTTCGAGATCCACAGTAAAGATTATTGGCAGGGCATGCTGGCAGCTGGACCAAATTTCCCAGAGATTCCCCACTCACCCAGAACCAGGAACCCGGCAGGAAGCGCAAACCTGTCCACACACTGGGGGTTTGAGTGACTGCAGTCTTATTTTGGGCTTGTAAGAGGTGTAAACTGGTTGGCAGACAGGCTAAGCCAGAGTGTTTAGTCTTGCAGTGTTCGAACGCTTCCTCCCAGGTCTTGTTCTCCCTTACCAGAATCAGTTCAGGCACCCACTTGTAACAGAAAAAAGGCTTATTTTGAGAACATGAGAAGTCCATCAATTCACCAGTTAAAATCTTGGCACAAAACTCAGTGTCTGGGCTACTTGGTTGACCACTTTTCCACTTTTGAAAAGTTACTTCGCTTCCATCACTCCACACCCATTTGCCGTTAGCAGAGGGCTTGCTCAGACCAACCCAGCTCTCTGTGCTCCTCTGACCATATGTATCGTAATTGAACCTGTCAAGTTCCTCTTGGCTCTCTACAGTGGAAAGGTCGACATAATTGTCTCGACAAAACTTCTGAGCATCGCTCCAAGACACAGCGTTATTATTAAAAAAGTGTTTCCTGATCAAAGTTAAAGTCAGCTCACAATGAGCTGAGAGGAAAAAAGCAACCCAGACAATCTTCATCTCTTCTGTGGAAAGCCAGTGAGTAAATACAGGCATTAGGCAGACTCAGTAAATATATATAAATGCTAATTTCCAATTTGTTAGTCAGCAATGTATGCAAATATTCACTTGGTCAAATGTCAGAACAAAGACTGACTAGACTGACAAATGACTAATCGCACATAGTGAGCTCAGAAAGGTCTTTATGATGGTCAGATGCCTTTATACAGCAATTTAATTAATAGGTCACAAAATTTAATACATTCTACTGAAATATAAACAAAAGAAGGAAGAAAAGGAAAGGAAGAAAGAAAAACAGAAACTGACCAAAACGTTAGTATCATACATGGTTAATGTACAAAATATACTGTAACAGCAGTTGTGGCAATAATGGGAGTCCATATTTTAACCCTTTGACGCGTACGATCACACCGGTGTGATCAGTCTTGGCTGGCCCCAGGAGCGTACGATCACATCGGTGTATTTAGAACGTTCAGCGCATCACGTGATCAACTGCCAAATTCAAATGTGCTTGCGCGCTAAACCAGAGACGGACGCGCACAGCGCTTTCATATATCACATATATGCAGTGTTTTCAACCAAATAATATTTATTTTAGGTTTCAGACATTTAAATACACATGAGTACTAACAAAACAATATATTTAGAGCTTGTATAATACACGATGTCTATAGAAGCGGAAATAACAACCCTTTCCATAATAATTAGACGACACGTTTTATTCATATCAGATACACATTGTGAAAGTAACTTTAAAGTTTACTCTAATCTTCCCCAGTTCATCGACTCACTAACTTTCATGTATTTCGGGAGAAGTGGATGAATTCACGTGTTGTAAATCCAACAGATCCGATTCTCTGTGGCGCAAACTAACATGGCGGCGCCCATCGCGCATATGGCTCAACTAACGCGATCGTTATAAAGGTGTTTAAACAGCAAAACACATCCACTTGCACATATTTGACAATCAGAATATCAGATATTTCATGCTATAGCTAACAAATTTGTGAATATTTTGAATAAAAAAGGAAAAATTAAATAAAAGCAGATCATCAGTCATACAGCGCTGTGGTGCCTTATGTGACAAGCAATGACGCGTCACCATGGAAACAATAAAGTGATACGTTCTAAATAACTGTAGCCTTAAAAAAACTGACGCTGGGGGGTCAGCCAGAATATTTTAAACTTACGTGCGAAGGATATGCACATAATGGCACTGGTAACTTGCTTATTTCGAGTTATAATTTTTTTTTTTTTTGGAGTTGTCATTAAAACTACACTTTAAATAAAAATACACTATAAGCCGTCTGTGCCCAGTTTTTGGAAATCCCATGTTTTGCTATCCAGGATCAGGAACTCCATTTTGTGCTGGTTTTTCAAAACAAAATAATATTGGATCACCCTGATCCAGATACACACTTTTCCAGATTACCAAATCTGGATTACCAGTGCTCCAAATGAGGTTATATTTCACAGTGTAGGCTGCTAGAAGAGAACAACAGGTAAGAGTCAGAGTGGGTCACTTTAAGTGTTTTTATATAAAGAGAAAGAAAACAAAAACAAACAAAAATCCCCTTCCATTTTCACATGGTGACATGGTGATGAAAAAAAAAAAAAAAAAATGAAATGGGAGAAAAATTATATTTTTTATTATATAAATTATATATAGTTCTATGGCAAAAGTTTTGCATTCATTCAAAACTTTGCATTCATTCATTCAATGATTGTGCCAATGTAGTTTATATACAGTGATTAAAAAAATCACATTATTTTTGTTTGATATTGACGGCTGTTTGGGGGATTATTTTATTGCACTAAAATCTTTTTTTTTTTTTTACTTTATACTGTACTGAAAGGTAGCCTAATGTCTACTTCTACTTTATTACTTTTAATGGTTAAACTAATCAAGAGCAAAATAAAAATATAAATGTGTGTACATATTACATGATGCAAATGTTGTATTTTTGACCAGTTTTAAAGTTTTATTACATTTTTGTTCCTGAAATCCACCTTTCTGCTGGGATCATTACAATCCTGATTTTTTGGACAAAAGATATCCTTCATAAAAAAAAACATAAAAAAACACAAACTGAGGATTTGATCCAGATCAAAACCAAGATTGGATTTTGTGAACTAATCCGATTTCAGAATCTTTTTTTTTTCTTTTGAACAACCCATTTTCAAGATTTGATCCAATCTGATTGCCGAGATCAGATCATTCTTTTGAACAACTGGGCCCTGGTGCAACCTGGGGTTAAAGGGTTAGTTCACCCAAAAATGAAAATTCTGTCATTAATAACTCACCCATGTTGTTCCAAACTCGTAAGACTTTTCGACACAAATGAAGATCTTTTTAATGAAATCTGAGAGCTTTCTGTCCCTCCATTGACAGCCTTCACAACTACCACTTTCAAGCCCCAGAAAGGCAGTAAAGACATCATAAAAGTAATCCATGTGACTCCAGTGGTTTAACCTCAGTTTTATGAAGCAATGTGAGTGCTTTGTTTGCGCAAAAAACACAATTTGCCACTATTTACAAAATATTAATCTCCATCGCACGTTCACGAGAGCATGCGTGTTGCGTTGACGTGAGAGCAGACGTGAAGCAGACGTGTGAACGCACATTGGAAATTAATATTTTGTAAATAAAGTGGTAAATTATGTTTTTTTTTTTTTGCACAAACAAAGCACTTGTGTCTCTTCATAAAATTGAGGTTAAACCACTGGAAGTGGTAACTGAAAGTGGTAGTTGCATAGGCTGTCAATGGAGGGAAAGAAAGCTCTCAGATTTCATTAAAAAGATCTTCATTTGTGTTTCAAAGATGAACGAAGGTCTTAGGGGTTTGGAACGACATGATGGTGAATAATTAATGACAGAATTTTCATTTTTGGGTGAACTAACCCTTTAATGTCTTATTTAGGGACACAGTGGTTATAGCTGAAAGCTGAGCTGAAATCAACTTAGTACAATGCACCACATCAAATGTAATAGAAATTAGATATACTTGGTTCATTCATTTCACTTAACACCCAAGCAACTTTGAGGGTGCTTAAGCTTGTACACGTAGGTCACATGCAAACATTATCTTGTAAATAAAAAAAAAACCCACACACACCCTGAATACAAACCTTATGCAAAACGCATGAAAAGTACAAGGACAAATGGAAAATGATCTCATCTTCTCTCTCTTTCACGGCAGAAAATGCCTTGTTGACAATAGGAAATATACCATATATGGACAAAAGTATTCAGGTGTTTCAATCAGACCCATTGCCACAGGTGTATAAAATCAAGCACCTAACCATGCAGTCTGCATTTATAAACATTTGTGAAAAAATGGGTCTTTCTGAAGCGCTCAGTGAATTCAAGCATGGGGCCACCTTTGCAATAAGTCAATTAGCTGTAAGTGGTATTATTGAAAAGTAGAAGCATTAGGAACAGCAGCAACTCCAAACTTCCACTGGCATTCATATATGCACAAGAAACACATGGTGGGAGCTTCATGGAATGGGTTTCCATGGCCGAGCAGCTGCATGCAAGCCTCGCATCACTAAGTACAATGGGATGGAGTAGCGTAAAGCACTCCGCCACTGGAGCAGTGGAAATGTGTTCTGTGGAGTGACGAATCATGTTTCTCTGTTTGGCAGTCTGATGGGCAAGTCTGGGTTTGGCAGATGCCAGGAGAATGTTTCCTGCCTGACTGCATCTGCCAACGGTCAAGTTTGGTGGAGGAAGGATAATGGTATGGGGCTGTTTTTCAGGACTTAGGCTAGGCCCCTTACTTCCAGTGAAGGGAAATCTGAATGCTTCAGCATACATTTTAGACATGCTTCCAATTTTCTGGGAACAGTTTGGGGAAGACCCTTTTCTTTTCCAGCATGACTGTGCCCCAGTGCACAAAGCAAGGTCCATAAAGGCATGGTTTGATGTGGAAGAACTTGACTGGCTTGCACAGAGCCCTTACCTCAACCCCATCAAACACCTTTGGGATGAACTGGAATGGAGATTGCGAGCCACGCCTCCTCCTCCAACATCAGTGCCTGACCTCACAAATGCTCTACTGGTTGAATAGGCAAAAATTCCCACAGAAACTCTCCAAAATCTTGTGGAAAGCCTTCCCAGAAGAGTGGAAGCTGTTATAGCTGCAAAGTGGGGACCAACTCCATATTAATGTCTATGTTTTTAGAATGCAATGTCATTACAGCCCCTGTTGGTGTAATGGTCAGGTGCCCCAATACTTTTGTCCAAATAGTTTATCAAATATAACTAATATAAAAGATACTGTACATTTCCTGAAAAAAACAAAAATATGAAACAACAAAAAAAATATTATCAAAAGGCAGGGATCATAATTCCATTACATTCACCGCATAATGACTACATGGTTTTAAAAAGAATCAATAGTTAGTGAAAGGAAATCTGGAATGAAACAAAAAGGATTTGCATGTCCTGTATTTTGATATATATGCAAAGTTTGAGTAACAATGTATGTATTAAAGGGATAGTTCACTCAAATTCTGTTATCATTTACTCACCCTTATGTTGTTCCAATCCTGTAGGGGATTCTTTCTTTTGCTGAACACAACAATATTTTGAAGAATGTTAACCAGACAGTTGACGGTAGCCATTGACTTCTATAGTAGGAAAAAATATACCATAGAAGTCAATGGCTACTGTCAACTGTCAAAATATCTTCATTTGTGTTCAGCAGAAGAAAGAATCTCCTACAGGTTTGGAACAACATGAGGGTGAGTAAATGATGACAGAATTTTAATTTTGGGGTGAACTATCCCTTTAAAAAGTAAATGTGTTGTAAAGCACTTAGTATTAAGACTGGTATATACACTGCCACATCCAAAACTTGTGTCAGCTTGAACATATAGAAATTGAAGGGTTAAGCATGTGTGTTAATGAAGTCAGACATTTTACTGTCAAATGCACTGCGTCCATGTTTGCATGTCTTGTGTAAAATGTTTGCATGTTTATGTCTGCTCATTATGTAGGACCAAACCTGCACAAATAAATATAAATACCTAATTAAATACATGATTCAATGGGGTGTTTTAATTTATTTTATATTTACAGAATTTAGTCCTAACATCAATTCATTCTCCGAACCACTCCAAAGAAAGAAAGAAAGCTTTATTATTTATTTGTTGATATGATGGGTTTGGGCAGTTATCGAATTTATGAGTATTTATATGTACAGTACCAACTATTTTGGGATTTTCTCCACTAGAGGTCGCCAACTCACAATTGTTTAGACTTATGTAGTTTTGATTTACTCATATTAAAAGTGCTGCTATTTTTATTCTATATTTTTTTCTCCAGCAGTTGGGTAACATAAAAACTACCAACAAAGTGACCCAATAGGCTCAATCCAAAGTCTGCACAACTCTCATCTCAGGATACTTCTGATTTAATTACAGATATGTCTTCAGTTGAATGTCTTTATGCTTTGCTAAGGCGTGTCCTTTTTTTGAGTGGACTTGAATGCGAATCACTTTTCTTTACATTTTAGCATGCAACACAGGGCACATATGTATTTTTGAATGGATTAGTATACAGTATACCAGACAAATAGGCCATGATAAATTATAGCAATAACATTACAAAATTGATAATACAAAATGTATACATATATTACAGTATACATTAAACAAGTGTATTTAAAAAAACAAAAGAATAAAACTTTAGAATTCATAATTCTAAAACAATACAATAATTTTTCAGACTACAAACCATAAAAAACTAGATTAAACCTCAGAGAATCATTATACAAGCAGAATAACTTTTCCATTATTCATAATATTCATTTTTTTAATCGTAAAAAAAAAAATCCTAAAGATGCCTGTCAAGAAAGCTAATCTTTCATGCTGCTAGTACACGTTAATGTATTAATTCTACATCAACTTGTAGGGTGAACTAATTGACAAAGAAACTTAGTTAGACTTAGTGTAATGACTACTAAATTCTATTTGATGGGATTACTTTCAGGATGAGCAGCAGCAAGACGTTTACTGTGTGGTGAGATTTTGGTCAAGTACGTTCCAGGGACCAGCCCAGATATTCCATCCCTCCATGCTCTCCACCACCCATCCTCGCCTTGCTCAGTTATTGTGACAACTTGTCCTTTACTGACAGACAGCTCATCATCTTCCTAGAAAGGGCAGGGAATGGAGTACACAACTCTGTCTATCAGTCTGTAAGGCCTGTAAACTTTGTTTATAAACCTATACATTTTACTTTTTAAATTTTTCAACAAGGATGTCAGACATACTGTGTTGGTTAAAATTATACTAAATCACGGTTTTTTGAATTTCTTTGAATTACACTTCATTTTATTTCTACTTCCTCAGAATCAAATTGGAATATCAATTCTTGTTCCTGTTTGCTACATCAATTCAAATTCTAAAATCGAACAGGAACTTTAAAAAGCATTCTCAATTCAATCCTCAATGGTGCACAACTGTGAAGTCTCCTAAGTTGTACTAGTAACAACAAATGCATGAACAAGTTTGTACCTCTGGGATAACAACTAGCTAAAAATAAATAAATTAATATTGTATTTATTTACCTGAGCTTTAAAATCATATAACACCATGTACTTTTCCTCAATTACTCCTCCCTTTTGTTGAGCCGGGGTGTATGTTCCACCCGAATTACTCCCGGCTTCAGGGCACCCTGTGATGTAAGGACAGCGATGCTCAGTGCAGATAATTCCAAACACTCCACATTAAACTACTTGACTTCCCTAAAATTCATTATGAATTTATTATTTTTGTTTAATGCTCTGTCTTGTCTTTAAGCATTAACTGTAAGTTTAAGACTTCAAAGAAGGAATACTGACCACTAAACGACATCCCTGGAAGCATGACAGATAATCTGTAGAGAGTTAAGATATGAAAGTTTCACAATGAAGTTTCAAAGAACAAAAATGTCTTAATTCATTCTTAATTATTCAGACATTCACCTGTTCATTTCAACCCTCCCGACTCCTCCATTAGTGTCCACGTCAGAGTAACACTGAAACTCAATGGGAGCTGAAGAGAGAGATGGAGTGACTGTCACACACACATTATATATATATATGTGTGTATGGGCGGTCAATAGATTTAAATTTTTAATTGTGATTAATCACAGACTTATCGTGAATTCAAGCATACATCATTTGTCTTGTTTAACACGTTCATTTTGTCATCATTTGCTATATCCAGCAAAGTAAACCATGAGATTGAAGGGTGATTCTCACAAAACTGTATGTTCTGCAAGGTTTTTTCAAGGGTAATTAAGTGTATTTCCAAAAAAAGGACACTTGGAGACTTCAAAAGGACATTAAATAACCAAATGATACAAGGAGTCCATAATTTATAAATTTATGCACACCCATAAAAAAAAAAAAAAAAAAACCATCACGGAAATAAACATTTCAGAATTCACAATGTACAGTGCAACAGCAAAGAGCTTGTTTACATTTTAGACAAGTACAGTTGCGATACCAAACCACATAGAGATGCCAAAAAACCCTAAACCTGACTGCATATACCTACTACAGTGTCATGGATCCATTCAGAATTACTAAACACAGCAACATACACATGACAAATCAAAACATTATTCTGAATATGTGTGGAAACAACGTGAATGTACTGAAATGTGTAAGTGTGCATAAAAACAATGTGAGATCAGTGCATCGAGAGCACACACATGGTTTGTTTGCGCATCAATATAACGGTGCTTACTGTACGATTCCTGTAAGTCACCACAATCGTATTTATCTTGATTGCAATCCTCATCCATCAAAATTTTACTAGCGAGACGCTTGTTTGCTTTATCCAGTGTAGAAATGTAGTTTGCGTATCATCTGGTCATGGATGTTTTGAAGTTCTGTTCAGTCTGTACTTCAATTCTCTCTGAAGACGCAGTAACTACCGCAGGGGAAAAAAAACTTCTTTGGTCTGTCCAATAATAGACTGGAGAAATTTTTGCGGTATCGTGACCATTTAAATCTGAATTTAAGACACTTGAATACTTTTTAAGGCCTTTTATTAGGAAAACTTTAAGACTTTTTAAGGACCCGCGGCCACTCTGTAACAGCATCACATCATCCTATGTCAGCTCTTTAAAAAGATAGCTGTTATATTTCTGAAGTAAATCATGATGAATGTGATGAATTTACCTGGGGGGCGACAGCCAGTCTTTTTCATCTGAATGAAACAGTTGTTGTCAGTGATAATGTCGCACTGCTCTAGAATCTTCCGTACTTCCTCATAGCACTAGAAAAGAAAATAGTTGATACAACTGTAATTGTAAACAGCATTTGGCTAGGCTTTTAATTATAAAAATTAGATAGATAAATATAATTTTAAGTATATTTAATAAAGATGGACAAAGGAGGACATTTACATCATCATCCCGGACGCACTGCACAGAAAGCAGATTGCAATGATCCCATAAAACACAGCGCAAGATATTAATGCGTTCAGACTCCTGCTGCTGAAACACCTACAAGGCGACACATAAATACAAAACATGTTGTTCCTTTTGTAAAATGTTTGACGTAACTTCCTTTTAAAACGCTTGGAAAATTAAGAACTATTTCCTTTTTTCAAACTATTTTTGGCAATGACATTTTGTTGACTCATTTAAATCTTTGGACTACATCAGTAAACTATGGCAGAGTGCTATGACTGTTTATCAGATGCCTATGAGATTGTGTTTTATCTCATTTAGTCATCACCCTAAAGAAATCACAAAGCTATTTCTGTATACGCTTCATCTGCAGTGTTTACATAATTTTTTTAGCTGTCTATGCACGTTTTTGTACATGTTCTTTACCTCACATGCGCTCCTGTATGTGCTCTCCCAGTCCTGGCAAGTTTTCTCTAGCTGATCAACATTCCATCTGTATTGCTTTTCTGAACCAGCAAAGAAAATAAAAGCTCTCCATTATCATTAACATGTCACAAATAGCCTACTTCACTTACAAAGCTTGGACATTTCCAGATACACTGCAAAAGCTCTCATATCCACACCACCATTGAAACTAAAACTTAGATAATAAATTAATGAAATTAATACTGTTATTCAGCAAGATGCATTAAATTGATCAAAAGTGACAGTAAAGACATTTATAATATCTTTTCCATTTTCAAATAAGTCCTGTTCTTGTACTTTCTATTCATTAAAGAATCCTGAAAAATGTGTCATAGTTTCCACAAAAATATTAAAGGATTAGTTCACTTTCAAATGAAAATTACCCCAAGCTTTACTCACCCTCAAGCCATCCTAGCTGTATATGACTTTCTTCTTTCTGATGAACACAATCTGAGATATTTTACTAAATATCCTGACGCATCCGAGCTTTATAATGGCAGTAAGCGTTACCAAACGAGTATGAGCTTAAGAAAGTGTCTCCATCCACATCCATCCATCATAAACGTACTCCACACGGCTCCGGGGGGTTAATAAAGGCCTTCTGAAGCACAGTGATGCGTTTGTGTAAAAAAATATCCTGTTTAACAAGTTATGAAGTAAAATATCTAACTTCTGCCAGAACGCCTTCCGTATTCAACGTACGAAGAAAGTGTAAAACTCTTGCAGTTCAAAAAGCTTACGCTATGTCCTATGCCTTCTCTATTCAACTTACGAAAAAGCTTAACTGACCCAACGCCAGTTTACACTTTGTTCATAACTTGAATACGGAAGGAGGTAAAGCTTCAGAAGGCCTTTATTAACCTCCCGGAGCCGTGTGAAGTACACGTTTATGATGGATGGATGTGGATGGAAGCACTTTCTTCAGCTCATACTAGTGACCCCTGTTCACTGCCATTATAAAGCTCGGATGCATCAGGATATTTATTAATATTTCTCCGATTGTGTTCATCAGAAAGAAGAAAGTCATATAGGATGACTTGAGGGTGAGTAAAGCTAGGGCTAATTTTCATTTGAAAGTGAACTAATCCTTTAAGCAGCACAACTATTTTCAAAATTGGCAATAATAAGAAATGTTTCTTGAGCATCAAATCAACATATCAGAATGATTTCTGACAGATCACGTGAATACTAATAAAAAAGCTGAAAATTCAGCCTTGCCATTACAAGAATTACATTTTAAAATAATTACTTACTTAAACTGTAATATTCCATTCATAATATTACTGTATTTTTTATCTAATAAAGGCAGCCTTGTTGAACATAAGAAACATTTTAAAAAATCTTACTGACCCCAAACTTTTTTTTCTTCTTTTTTTTTTAAAAGTACTTCAACACTCAACACTTTCATTAACACACATACACAACCATTACATTGCATTTATCTTCCTTCTGCCAACAGAATCATAACAACAGAGAAGTTTGTTAGCACGAACCTGCCAGGTTGGCTGCTTGCCTGCATAACCGGGCCCTGTTCATCACCTACAACATAATACAGCATAGATTGATATATTCAGTATTTGGACCTGACTTATTTGAACAACAGTGTAAACATATATTTTACACAAGCAGTATCTATAACACAACTGCTACACAAATGACAAAACTGTTCACACAAAGACTCCATTCTAAAGAAATGAAAGTGTTACACTGTCTGATGGCATTAGAGTTTCTTTCAACACTCAGGTAGAATGATGCCCAGTCAGACTGAAACAAGTTTACATTGCTTTAATCCTCATTTTGGCCTTACTACGACCACAAACCTGCCATAGGTAATTTTTCACAACTGCCCAAAATTCCAGAATTAAAATGAACAGTTCTCTTTAGGAAGTGTTTGTAAAATATTGAAATTATTTAATATTTAAAATATTTAAAGTTATAGTAAATATTAAATGTTTTTTTTGTTTTTGTTTTTCTGTTAAAGCCGTCACACCTTTTCTGATTGCCGGTGGGTGGATGTGTTCACATTTGTCTTCTTCCCCACTGCTTGCTCAGCTTCATCAGCCTCCTTACACCTCTGCTCATATAACCTCTTTGACTGCAGGACATACAGTAAAGAGAGTAAGTGCAAGTGAGTAAAAGTGCAAGATAACGGGAACAGGTAGAGGGGGTATACAGCTCTTTATGTAAGTGTCTAAAAACGTATCTCACTATCTGTGGTGTTTCTGTGGTTGTATAGTACAGGAAGTTCATGTCTTTTTATATCCAGAGACAACATGCATACCTACAAACCAACCAACCAACCTATTCTTATTTTCTCTCATTCCTCTGTCACCGTCTGTATCTATTCTCTTTCACTTTTTCTCTCTGCACATTTCTTGGTGGTCAAAATAAATGTTTTAGTTAGTCTTCAAACCCTAAGCCAATGAACAAACCCTGCATTTATCTTATGTGTGCTGTCTAATCATGTCCAAATACATTCTGCAAAATACAGTTACTGCATGGTTAGGGGTTTCTGTTTCTTCTTTCAGTTTCTAACTCTCTTCCTCTTTTGGCTCATACTGAATTTTGGGTGGACCCTGAGACTGATGTGTCATTTACGCCCTGAACAACTAATGACAACCATTTCTAAAAGGAGAAACAAGAGGGTTGGAAAATAGATTCTTGTTTTAATCTCATTTACTGCACTTACCTCCATGGTCTTCTTGTGCAACACCATTTTAGGCTTCTGAAGTTTTTCTATAATCTCTTCAAGCTAATTAGGACAGAAAATAGATATTAGTTTCTATCTTCTATCAGTTGCATTATTAATTAATTCACCATGTAAACATCTCTAAAGTGCTGGGCTGTGTGCATATTGTCTTGGATCATTTGAATTATTTTCTACCTTTTTTCTCTGTTCCCTCTGGTGTTCTCGAAACACCTCTATTTTCTGAACTTCCTCCTTTATCCTTTCAGATAGTTGGATGTGCAGGTTTCCTGCCTTCTCAATCTCTAAAAAACGATGCAACTCAAGTAAGGACTCTAGCATTCAAGTATTTTTCTAGGTGCAAGGAAAAAAGGAAATGCATCACCTCGCATACCTGTTTTTAACTTGTCAAACGATGCCTTCAATGTTCTGAGTATGAAAAACAGTGTAATGAGTACATGGACACTTATTTCACATACCTTTGAATACATTTGTGCTAAGAAAGTTTTACTTGAATATAAGGTAGTTAATAGAAATATAGTAGTCAACATTTGAAGTGGATCAAAAAAGTTCATCAAAGTTGTCCTAAGACAAGATGGGTATTGCATTTTGGTTTTAGGACAACTTTGATGAAAGGTTTTGATCCACTTCAAATGTTGACTAGTGTAGTTGTGTATGAATAGTTGTGTATGAGGCATTCACTAAATCAACATGTCATTTGAATTTGGAGTGTCTGAATTTGAATATGTTTGCATGGTACTCATAAACCAACTTACCCAATCTCGGTTTGACCTTCTGCCTTCCGAGCAATTGCCACCAGATCTCGTCCATACTTTTCCTCCGCTAGAGCTCTGTGAAGGAGAGCAAAAGTCATACACAGACATTCACAGAGACACACAGACATAAATACATCATTTTCCAACCTCATTTTCATCAGGTCTTCTACATCTTTGCACATGTGTCTGCCATCATGTAACCTCTGCAATATGGCCTCATAACCCGACTGGTCCATAAAGTCTGTACCCTGAAAAGACACCATACATGCAACACACATTAAGCTATACATGAGACACCCACATGGATATACTGCAGTAGTTGTCATTCAGATATGTATAAGCACTAATGACATGTAGTGGGGAACTGTTAAAAACAAGTACAGTTAAATATGAACATGTTCTTGAATAGGACTAATAAGATTGTAGTTTTAAATTGAACAGCTTTTAAAACGTTACGTTATTAAAAGGAAATCCACCCTTTAAAAACAAGTGCCGAGTGGACATTTAAGTTTTCCTAGATAAATTCAGAAAACGCACAAAAAAAATCCATTATTCTTAAAATAGAAATATAGGAAATTGTATTTCCCATAGCCTACATCGTGAGAAATCTTACTCAAGTGTGAGAGGCTTATAAACAAGAACTTACCCAAAAGGCATCGCAGAACAGTAAAGCCATCTTAAATGTTTAGTCCTCAAAAGTGTCTCTCCTTAACACCTATCTACAAACCCCGCTGAGACAGATTAAATTAAAGTTGTTGTCAAAGTTGAAGAAGCACACTCTACAGAGGCAACAGTCAAATGAAAAGTTTGAAATGAGGAAGAAACTGCGTGTCGCTTTCGGCTGGTCAACTCTGATCTCTTGACGTCTTATGCTCTTTGAAAGGGGAAGAATAATGTTGATGTCACTGTTAAAAACTGTTCAGCATGCAATTTCTACAGAGAGTACGATGAAATTTGCTAAACAAGCGTCAAACGAACTGATAAGATTAAGTTAGTTCAAACAGTAGATGTTTACCATTTTATTTTAACACTGCACCATTGTTGAGGGATTCATGTAGATATTTCTCACTTATATTTAGTACAATAAGGAACAAATCAAAACAGCTTAATTCAATTTAAAGCGGCAGTAAAATATTCGCCAAAGTAAACAATTATCTGTGCGCTCTTCTCTTTTTCCATTATCGCTTTCCTGACTCCTTGCTTTCTGGCCGATGATTGCGATAACACACTGAAGCCAAAAGAGGGAGACATAACCCTCCCAAACTGAAAGAGTGTACTAGTGTGTGGGGTATTTCAGATTTCCGCTCTTTATCACACTTTGACCTGCTCTGTGGATCAACGAGAAACCGATCAAGTGTCTGGGTGAGCAAGCATCACACTTTGGTATCAATATACAGTGTGAAACTCTAAACAGCCTCTTTGAAAAGAGGAGGTCCTACTAAAAGCATTTCAGCTTGGCACAGCAGTTAATTTCACATTCAAAATGCACTAAAACTACCAAAACATCAACTCGTTCTAAACAATAGCAATGGCTGTCATTCAACAGACACACTGATTTCTTTTGTAAAATTTCTTTACAAAACAAGAATGACACTCTCAACTGTTTGTAATTCACTGCAGTTTGTTACATTATCCATGTTTACATTACAGTACAATTTTTTTCTAAGTTGTCCCCTTTTGTATAGATGGTAATGAAATTGAAAGATACCTATGTTAAGCTATCTAATTGTTTTAATAATATTTCATTTTTTAGATTTGGAATATATTTCAATATGTTATAACTGTAGAAATGTAGCAATTGGGATTTGCAATGTTGTAAAAGCGACGCAAGATTTTTATTACTCATCAGGAAAGATATTTTATAATTTTACAGATAAATTGCCATATGTAGCTCTCTAACAAAGTTCATTGTAAAGCATTATCTATTGTGAAGGGTAATTTCATTGTTGTTGTTTTAGTGCTGTTGTTTATTGTCAAGGAAGTACCTTGTCTATTAATCATGGATACAGCTACAACAATGTCTTCAGCTAGTCAGCTTGAGAATGAGATCCTTTCCATCTAAACTGGTTATATCTCTTAAGCCTAGTAGTGACTGTTTTGTGACTGTTTTGTATAAGTAAACCAATTTTTTTTCAAAAAGGTCTCTTCAGTATAGTGGATAAATAAAATAATGTTAAAGGGTTAGTTCACCAAAAAATTCTGTCATTGATTACTCACCCTCATGTCGTTCCACACCCATAAGACCTTTGTTCATCTTCGGAACACAAATTAAGATATTTCTGATAAAATCCGATGGCTCAGTGAGGCCTCCATTGCCAGCAAGACAGTTAACACTTTCAATGCCCAGTAAGCTACTGAAGACATATTTAAAACAGTTCATGTGACTACAGTGGTTTAACCTTAATGTTATGAAGCGACAAGAATACTTTTTGTGCGCCAAAAAGCAAAATAACGACTTTATTCAACAATATCTAGTGATAAGCGATTTCAAAACACTGCTTAATGAAGTTTCGACGAATCTTTTGTTTCGAATCAGTGCCAAAGTCACGCCCCCCCCCAGTGGTGAACCATTGAAATATCGAAACATTTATTATGTAACGAAGCCTTGTTTACTGAAATCACGTGACTTTGGCAGTTTGAGATCGTTTGATACACGCTCCGAACCACTGATTTGAAACAAAAGATTCGTAAAGCTTCGAAGCTTCATGAAGCAGTGTTTTGAAATTGCCCATCACTAGATATTGTTGAATAAAGTCGTTATTTTGTTTTTTTTGGCACACAAAAAGTATTCTCGTCGCTTCATAACATTAAGTTTGAACCACTGTAGTCACATGAACTGTTTTAAATATGTCTTCAGTAGCTTTCTGAGCATCTGAAAGTGTTAATTGTCTTGCTGGCAATGCAGGCCTCACTGAGCCATTGGATTTTATGAAAAATATCTTAATTTGTGTTCCGAAGATGAACGAAGGTCTTACGGGTGTGGAACAACATGAGGGTGAGTAATTAATGACAGAATTTTCATTTTTGGGTGAACTAACCCTTTAAGTAAAATTAACTAGTCAAAGTTTGCTTGTACTGAATGTGCTGGTTTCGGCCTCATCACCGGCTGCAGTCATGTTCTCATATACTAAATCAAACACCTATGATTCAGCAACTACCTGCTAATGCACTCGTATTCACGTAAAGTAACCTTGTTGACAAGTTTGAGTGAGTAAGGGCAAAACGCACAAGATATACTACCTTCAATGCCCTTAGATGGTGATTATTGCTTCTTTATAGCAGAAATAAACTGCTGCAGAAAAAGTTAGGTGCCATGAAAAATGTAATGTGTAATTGCATTACTCATCACAAATGTAATGGAGTAAAGAGTACATATACTTACTCAAAAATGTAGTCAAGTAGAGAGTAAAAGTTGCTAATATCTTTGATACTCAGTAAAACTACGAAGTACCCAAAAAGATACAGTAACTAATTACATTTACTCAAATACTTTACACCTAATTTATATAATCTGAAACAGTACTGAATGCATTTTGTGCCAAAACAAAATGATCAACAGTTTAGTCCACATATACTGCTCTTGTGCAAACAGTGTGAAGACTGAAGAGTTTTGAAAAAGTGACCCAAGTATTGAGATTAGAAATTGTATGAAAAAAATAAAAAAAACTGTAATATGCAACCTGTTCACTGGCTGACAGATTTGTACTTTTATTCTCTGCAGCACTGCTAATGAGTTAAACCAGCTGGACAATTTTAGATTTAGGAATGGGGGGAGGGTAGATTTTAGTACAAGGAGGGAATAAAAAAAAGAATCACACATTATTTAACTACACAGTAAATGCAACCAGTTCAACATTTCACAATTATCAATAGTAGGCCTACCATACAGTAAAAAATGTTTTGTCTGCTAATCAAAAAAATATGCTTTATGTGGCAACATCTAAATATGATTTAATGTAACAACCTTACTTTATTAGGTTACACCAAAAAGAGCATTTTTAAAGAGCATTGTTAGATTAGGGTAAAATATTGTTAGATACCATTTTTCTAATGCATGTTTAAGGCCATCAGACAGCTCATTGGTAGCTTGATATGGGCATGTGATTGGCAATATCCTTTGTGTTTGCCCTTGTGTGTGGGAGAGATTGTGTGTACAGGCAGCATGCACTTGTGAATATTTATATAGTTATGTATGTATGTATTTATAGACGTTTATAAAAGGTATGCATAACTGCTGTTGAGCTATGTGGTGGTGTACATAATTATCGATTGATGTGATGAACAGTGTGGTGGTGGTTTGTGTGTGTGCGTGTATTGATTGTTCTGTTATGCAGTATGATGCTGAGTGTGGCATTGTTGACTGCTTGCGGTCACCACAGCAGGCAAGAGGATTGTGGTTAGGCTGCAGACAGACTGACGTAGTGTGTGTGTGTGTGTGTGTGTGTGTGTTTGTGTGTGTGTGTGTGTGTGTTGAATGTCCCCTCTCTAGTTGAGGTGACAGACTAAAAGTACCTTTTTGGTACCATGGACTTTTTGTGTCCGGTTTCACATGTATATACAGTTATACTGAAAATATAAATAAATAATAAAATACTCAAAACAAACTAAAGTGATATCAATGTAAAATATTACATTAAATATAAAATATTGTTAATATTAACATGTTAAATATTATACCTGATTTGAAATATTATAACTGATTTTACATACTTTACAGAGTAAAAGTTGCACAATACAAATCACAACTAAAATATTTGAAATCAGAAATGTATATAAAATATATAAAATTATATATTATATTATAAAAATACACGAATATTATAAAATGTTGTTAATATTAAAATATTACAATATATTTACGAGCACTAGTAACTCATTACAGTTGTCTTTCTAGGGGTATAGCAATACAAATTTTTCCACTGTTTGTTACCAGTGTTGGGCACGTTACTTTAAAAAAGTGCCCCCAATATTAAATAAAAATAAATTATGCTTGATCCGGCTCGTGACTCATGATCCGCTCTTGCTCACGACATGAAATTTCTCTGTACTGTACTACGTGTTGGTAGCCATTAAAGAAAATGTAGTTTCATATTTATGTTTAAATAGGCCTATGTTATGTTTTAAATTCCCGCAATATATCGGGAGATGGAGTGGGTCAGACATGATTTTGACCACTTCATTAAGTTTTGTTTTGTAGAAAGCCTTTCTTTAAAGTGAATTTCGTTTTGTAAAAAATGTATCTTAATTTTAATCAATGTTTCATCAACCTGGATTTAATAAATAAGAATACAGCAGACAATATAATCATGACATGGAGGCGCGGGCGCGATCACTTGCACGTAAACTGGAGCGCGTCTTATAGATAAATGAACCGAAACTCAGCGGCTTCTTGCCTCACAGACATGAGAAATATATCTATAGAAAGCTTAAAATGTCTACTTTTTAAACGAAATAATTCAAAACGAAAAGAAATAGGCTACTCTGTTTATGCAATCCGAATGAAATGTGCATTCTCTCTCTTAGGCGCCTCCACTATGCGGAGTTGATGAGAGTCAGCAATGTCAACTTCATCTTTGCAGCCGACACTGATTCAGAAAACATTACTTTATTAATAAACAATTAAAATGTCTCCTTGCTGTTTTTGTCAAATTCATAATCATTACTTTTGCCGGTTCTTTATGGCAAGCTTTACGCTTGAGTGCTATATAGCCTATATTACGTAAACGCTCATTATTTTGGTTTATTCTCTCCAGTATTTAAGAAATTAAATTAATATAAATGTGATTAGTCAACTAATGGCTTAAATGAACAACTACTAGTCGACTAGAAAAAAACTTCTTTCACATATTTTCGATCCAGCATGTCACAAAGGGTATTCTGGTTTGAGCTCGCGCTCCGCTCGCATGCTCTGACACAGACACACACAGAGCATCGTACATTATTATCAGTTTAAAATTATATTTGTGTATGACTAACCTGTACTATTTCTTTACAACAAAACGCTTTGCAGGTCCATCATCTCTAGTCACACACCAATCATCATCAGTTAGCATGTGTCCCGCCCCAACACACACACCAGAGAAAAACTTTGCAGGTCCTATGGCTGAGAGAGAGAGAGAGCCTACTCAAAACCGCTTCAGTGAGCTCAATTATAGTAACGCCGCATTTTTTTTGTCAGAACAGTAACGGCGTTGTAACGGGGGGAAAAGTAATTCGTTTGATTACTCGTTACAGAAAAAAGTAACGCCGTTATTCCCATCACTGTTTGTTACTGTAAAGATGTATTGAGTTCACTTCCTTCACTTTAACAGGGCCTTGATATTAAAATGTCCAGAAATAGGAACTCCTAATCCTCACCATTGCTACCCAGCCATCATTTACATAATGTTATATTTGAGGCTTTATTCCTAGATAGTACTGTCCTTACAGATGATAAAGTGTTTCAATGAAATAGTAGTATCTATATCTGGGTGTGTCTGTGTCTTTCGCAGGTGTATTTTTATCATAATCGATCTGGCTTTCCTCCCTCCCAAGACATCAGGGATGACCTTCAGAGAAGGAGGGGTTCACAAATACTACATACAGGTTTGGTGCCAGCCCTGGGATGAATGAACAGTTACCCTCTACCCCAAAGCACTAGCACACACACAAATAGCAGCAAACACACACCCATTTTGTTCCCTATCCTGTCACAATCATACAAATTTTCTTGCAATGATTAACATCAACACCTTCGCAGATGCTTTTGGGTTTCCAGCTGGCCTGCAGGTGCTCTATATGTGTGTGTGTGTGTGTGTGTGTATGTGTGTATTGACGCGCTTGCTTCCCTTGGGCTGTGTTTGGTGGTGTAGTGTATCAGTGGGGCAGCAGCGTGGCGCCATCCGTCCTGCTCCCACCACCAGCCCCCAGAATGCATTACACACCAATCGAACACAGCCATTCGGGATAACTCTTCTTTTACCTACTGGACAGCACTGCTGTTAGGAGCTTTTGTCCAGCCTCTCTCTCCCCGTCTCGTCCTGTGCATTTTCTGTTGAAAGGATCATGTTACGCAAGCTGTAGAGACCACCTCAGTGAGAGTTTGTGAGGGGCTATAACACACACACACACACACACACACACACACACACACACACACACACAGTATTAGTAGTCGAACAGGTGATTCAGTGGATACAGATTTAGCTTAGCATATTTAGTCCCCTCCCAAACATCATTTTAACTCCTGTTTGTGTCAAATTTGGAAATAATCATTATAGTTTGGTTTCATAGATTATAAATCATGTTATAGATTACTTTTCAGAAAACCATGCAAAAAAAAAAAAAAAAAAAAAAAATATATATATATATATATATATGTATGTATGTATGTATAAATTAAAGGGATCTCGTCATCATTTATTTACCCTTATGTCGTTCTAAACATGACTAAATATGACTTTCTTACTTTTGTAGAACACAAGAAGATATTTTGAAAAATGTCCAAGTGTTTTTCATCCATATAATGAAAGGTCCCCACTGACTTTAATTAAATGGATAGAAACGGGTTGAAACCTTCTTCAGAATCACTTCTTTTATGTTATGCAAAAGAAAAAGTCATACACGTTTGAAATCATGACATAATTTTCATTTTGGTGTAAACTATCTCTTTGAGGCCTCATTAGTGAAATAAGATAAGTATCTGCATTTAAGATAAGTATCTGCACAACAATTGTGCCACCGACCTTGCTCAGTTCCCACGGCTCTCGGCCCTGCCCTACTTGTTATATATAAATGATGATTTTGCATTATGTGGCATACTGTGTTTAACTAGAGATAACTATCACATAGTTTTAGTGAAGTAACAACAGAGAAAAAAAGTTGTCAGCTAAAGGGTAGTTCACACAAAAATGAAATTTCTGTCATTAATTACTATTACTCACCCTCATGTCGTCCCAAACCTGTAAGGAACACAAATTAAGATATTTTTGATGAAATCTGGTTTCTGAACCACACATAGGCAGCAACGTCATTGCACCTTTTGAGGTCCAGAAAGGTATTAAAGACATCGTTAAAATAGTCCATGTGACTGCAGTGGTTCAACCTTAATGTTATGAAGCAACGAGAATACTTTTTGTATGCAAAAACAAAACAAAAATAATGACTTTATTCAACAATTTCTTCTCTCCCCTGTCATTCTCCTACGCTGTTGATGTAGTGAATGCAGTGCAGCGCTTATAATAAAGTTGTTATTTTTGTTTTGTGGTAATTGTGGTAATTAAATTACTGTCTATGGAGGAGTCAGAGAGCTCTCTGATTTCATCAAAAATATCTTAATTTGTGTTCTGAAGATGAATGAAGGTCTTATGGGTGTGGAACAACATGAGGGTGAGTAATTAATGACAGAAATTTCATTTTTGGGTGAACTGACCCTTTAAAATTCAGCATGAATGCTTTAAGTTGAAACAACACATTTTTTGTCAGTGTATCATCTTTTATTACATAGCAAATACTTTATTCTCTGGCTCCACTTATAAGGAAGCTTTGCACTAATCCAGATCCAGTCCTTAATATAAACTGCAGGCAATATACATTTATATATTCATGCTACTTTGTCTTAATGCAGGTACATAAGCCCTGGATGTGGTGAGACATGTTCACAAGACTTGACGTGTGTCGCTAAGTGATTGAGAAAAGCAGCGGTGTGCTGTGACCTTTGCTGCCAGTGTGCTTGTGCCCTCCTGCAGACAAGGGGCTCGAGATATCTTATGCCTCAGTCACACCAGGAAGTCGACCAGAATAGCTCTCAATGTGTGAATGAGACTGATGAGTTTGTTCCGGACTGTCAGTAATATATGTGTGTGTGTGTGTGTGTGTATGTGTGTGTGTGTGTGTGTGTGTGTTAGTACAGTATGTTTGTTTGTCTAAGATGTGAAACAACAGTAGCTCAGCATTGTTTTAGGATTATTGATTTGAAAAATTAAAAGTACATTGGCATTTCAGTTGAAGTAAGGGATAATTTTATTTATCGAGTATTAAAAAAAGTCTGCACACTTGAGCTCTCAAGAACACTTTATGTTCTCTTCTAACATATGACTTATCAATTATTACAAATGTTCATGTAATTTTAGATAAAAATGTAGCCATTGTTACTTGAATTTGTATTATGTATTATTAAATATAAGCCTATATGGGCGGGGTCCAAAAGTCTGAGACCACATTGAAAGTCTTGGATTCAAATTCTAAATTAAATCTAAAAATTAACAGAATGTTTCAGGATTTTGAATATATATATATATATATATGTAATAACAAAGAAATAATATTATGTAAAAATGAGTAAAGATTCTTCACTATTTCTTGGTCAAAAACATTCTATTAATTTAGAAAAATGCAAAATAGAAACATTTTCAGTAGTGGTCCTATATGTAAATATTTTATATATAAAATAACATATTTTAACTTATTTTCAGATAGGATTATTGTGATGAACCCTTTAAAATAATAATAAAAAAAATGTTTGTAAAGTCAAAGTGGTGTGTGGCACGTTTAATTGTATAAACATATAGTCTTAATGCTGAAAATCATGTTCTATATTGATATCCTTATGAAAACCGATCCCTCAGGAAGTATAGATATTGATCAGGATTATCCTTGTACTCGATTGTACCACGATTGCCAGCTGGGATCTGTGTGAACTGTTTTGATTTGTGCGTTTACTGTATATATGTGGTTATTGTGTGTTTTATTGAGAAGGATCACTTTCAGAATTATTATTACAGTTTTTTTTTTTTTTTTGCAGTGATATAATGGTTGGTTGGACAGTTGTGCTAAAGATAAACAAATAGAATAAATTGCAAATCCTCCTAAACTGCCCTAAGTATACACTCTCACAAATACACACACTCACTGTTGGTCATGTATGAATAATTCAGTTGATGATAGATGGATCAGTTTGAGTGATATCCTGAGGGCTGTGTGATCATTGATCGCTCCGTTAGAAGGCATAAGATTGCCTCACCTCTCAACAAGTGCGTGTATTTGTCTGTGCATGCCTGCATGTTTATATCTGCTTATCTTAGTCTCTCTTTAATTAATTGTAAGCAAAAAAAAAAAAATATCTTCTGCACCTTATATATTTAGGCCATAAATGAGGTCTATCTTTGCTCAAAAATGGTGGTAGCTGTTTATCATTCACATTTGTGCATATATTTCTTGTATATCATGCCATGAGTGTGTGGATGTGTAGGCTATGTCTCAGATGGGCAAATCTTATCTGTGTTCATTTAAAAGAGCAGGCTGTTGTCAAGTCCAGTGATCCTCTCTGGCTCGAGTTTCCCATCATGTGATGTAAGGCTCTCTGGATCAATGACTCCACTGGGGGTGCTGCGTATGTGAGCTCACCGTTGCTCCTCATTTTTTAATATCATTAGGTTTTTCGGCCTTAATCATTGCAAAGTTCATTTTCATTGTTTTGATAATTTATATGAAAGCATGGAAGTCGCCATGACATGGAAGTTGCGATACTATTGTAATGTATATTGAAGTTAAACTGCTTCTCGAGAAAAAAAAAAAAAAATGTAGGGCTTGATTTTGTCCATCGGTAGTTGATTGGATCGTTGGATCATTGTGGTTTGCTATTGCTGTGATCTCATGTGAGTGACAGGTTGTCATCGTCATCGGAGAAGAGGTGCCACTACAACAGGGAGGGGAAGTTATTTTGATTAAAGATTATGAGGGCACATGAATTTAAAAAAATAATCATAATGTGGGTCAATTTTTTTTCATGGTGACTTTAATGTCACCAATCATGTTCTATCCACTGTGCCACGGCTCACGGCCATTATTTCACATGCTTTTCTGCATGAAGATTCTGTTAAAATCAGCTTAGTTCTGCAAATGTGTCCTCTTTTCTTCTTTCTCATCTCTCTTCTCTTTGTCTTTGTGTAAGGGTTTGTAACATGTTCCTGTTCATGATGTAAGTCTGTGTGACAGGTCACATAACCCTGGCAGACTCAATGATTCTTCAGAGGCGGTAATATGCTGTTGACTGGGGCACTTAATGAAATGTCATCCTGTGGTCTACAGCCTCTCTCTCTCCCTCCCTGCCACAGGTATTCAGATTTCACCTCCTAAAACCACCTTGTCATCATTTACTCCTCACTGAGATAATCACTCCTAGTTTGTAGTCAAACAGTCTCCATGTCCAGCTGATCCTGGTAATGGGAAGTGAAATACAGAGGGTTAAATAAGGAGCATTACAGTGTGTCTTACAACATTTTTGAAGATGCCTCTGGTGTCTTTAAATCATAGCAGATGAAGAGGTTAAAACTAAGAGGTATGTCAGAGAAAACAGGACAGGGCCGCCGCACACACACATGCTTTTATTTCAGCACTTGTTCTCTGAAGCACTGAGCTGAATAATCCAGCTTGCTAATGTGTTTCACTCAAGCAGTGAAGCAGATAATCTGGCGTCTCTCAGAGAGACACAGTTCTCTTACTCCTTTTTACTCTTTTGCTCTGCTTCCCATTCACTTTCTCTTTCTGTTTCGGTTTGTACTTTTTAACAAATCAAGTGTTTTGAAATACAGCTTCACACAAAAATAGAACTGATTTTTTTTTTTTTATGTTTTGGGTTTTAATGGCACATGATAACAATATTTGATGGCAAATGGAGGTAGACGTTTTAAAACAAGACTTATCAAATCTGAAAAAGATTAGTTTAATTACACACACTGTTACGTGTCACTGGTTCTAGTAGGTTTTTTCTACTAGTTTATCTAGAAGAATTAGTAGTTCATATAGGGTGATTGGGACACTTTTTCCAAGTTATCTCAATGGCAAAAAGTGTCCCAATCAACCGCTCAGCCAAAAAAAAAAGTCACTGTTTGGATTTAAATAGGCAAATGCTTAAGAGTCTATGAATGGATCATTATTGCAGTGATTCTGTTCCTAACATGTTATATGTTTGGCAACAGTTCTTCTAACCCTAATTAATGGAGTGTGTAGATTTTCCTTTCTTAAGCAACCATGCAAGACACATCATGGCCATATTCCAGGATGACAAAGCCAAGATTCATCAGGCTCAAATTGTGAAAGAACGGGAGTATGAAGAGTCATTTTCACACATGAGTTTCAACACCTCTGAGTCCAGACCTTAAATTCATTGAAAGTCTTTGGGATGTGCTGGAGTAGACTTTACAGAGTGCTCGACTCTTGCATTGTCAATACAAGATCTTGACCAAAAAATGATTGTGACGAGCAGGGCGGAGCTCCTCTGTGAGAGATCCTCGCGCCGTTCCCTCACGGCTCTTGCCCTGTCCTGCTCGTCACAATGATGCACCTATTTCTATCAAGAGAAATATATATCATTAGTTACTAATGGTCAAAGGTGTCAGTAAGTAAGGGGTCAGTTTTTTTTTTGTTTTTTTTAGAAAAATGTAGTCAGCTAGGATGCATTAAACGATCAATGATCAAAAGTGATTTCTATTTCAAATGAAGATCAACCTGTTTTCCACATTAGCACATTAGAAATGATTTCTGAAGGATCACTGAAGATTGGAGTAATGGCTGCTGAAAATTCAGCTTTGGCATAGAAAAGTATATTAAAATAGAAAACAGTTATTGTAAATTTTAATAATATTTCACAATATTACAGTTCTTACTGTATTTTTTGATCAAATAGCCTTGACGTTTTTCAAAAACATTAGAAAATCTTAAAGGAATGTCAGCTTCAGTTGCATGTTTCACACACACCAAACAATGGCAACTAAATAATGATTTAGTGCACCTGAGGAGATTTAGCTCCATCCATGGCTGACTATGTCATGTGACCACCTGGGAATTCTCAACAATGACCAAAGGCATGATGTTATTTGAGTAATTAAAACTCAAATAAGTTGAAAAAGGATTCAGTTTTGATCATAGATTACATTTTAATTTTCTGATGATTGATCTCTTTCAATGTATAATAATAATAATAAAAAATTGTTTTACCATTTTTTCTTCTATAGGCTATAGCAGATCCTGATATCCAGACCTCAGACTCAACATGCTTTCATTTTATGAGTCATGTCATGCTTGTGGTCTGTCTCGGTTGTTATGACGCAGTCAGGGGTCAGCTGGCTCCTAGTCACCTCCTGTAACAATAACAAACGTAACGTTTGATGAACAACAGTCAGTTTATGAATGTAAGTAAGTCACAGAATATCTGAACTCCTGTCAGTGTGATTCAGGCACTAAGTCTGACCCCCTTGACTGGGTGACTGGTGAAAAAGCTCTATTCATGTTTGAGATTTATAGGACTATCGCAATAACGACTATGACTCATGCCACACTTTGGGTTTGTGCTTTCCAAATTTTCAGTTTATGACCATAGTTTTATCTTCGTAGTTTATGGTAATATTCTGATTAGGTATCACACTATACAAGCAAATCTTTAAAGAAAACCGACAACTGTGGTCAAAGTGGAAACTACTTAATGGACATACCTTTGGCAAAGAATAAATACTGAATATTGTATTAATTATGTCCCTGAGTGGTGTAATACAAGGAGAAGGAAATCAATACTTTTATTCAGCATTGATGCATTAAATTGATAAGATATGTTTCTTGAGCAGCAAATCAGCATATTAGAATGATGTCTGAAGGATCATGTGACACTGACGACTGGAGTAATGATGCTAAAACTTCAGCTTTGCCATTACAGGTGTAATGAACCCATAGCTGGAGGCGGAGTAGAATCCATGGTGCGGAGGTTGTTTATTGTCAAAGACAAACTAAGTATGAACAATACAAGACGGCAGGCAAAAGATGTAATCAAAGTCCAGGCAAGGTTCAAAAACACAGCAAGGCAGGCAGGCAACAGGCTAAATCCAAAAACAGGCTAACGGGTCAAGACACAAGTAACAGGCAAAGATAAGAGTAAATGCTTGGTAAGGCAGAATTAATATGCAATACTTCGCAAGGTGTTCAGAGAAGCACATGGCTTATAAGGCTACAAACAGGAAGTGAGAATACAAACAGGAAGAACCACTAAAAATCAGGTGACAGCTCCCTCTGCTGGAGGGATGAACTGTGCATGGGCTGAACTGTTACAGATTTCCCCCCTCTAGGGACACCTCCAGGTGTTCTTCTCCTGGGCCATCCCCTTGGTTTGGGTGCCGGTCGATCTGGATGATCCCGGTGGAAGTCCCTGATGAGTGAGGGGTCTCGAATGTCTGAGGCTGCTACCCAGGATCTCTCTTCAGGACTGTATCCCTCCCAGTCCACGAGGTAATGTAACCGATTAGCCCTCTTTCGGGATTCTAGGATCTCCCAGACAAGATAGGCAGGAGACCCCTCGATCTCCAATGGTGGAGGCGGCGTAGATTCAGTGGTTACAGTCTCCGGTGCAGGGTGTGCAGGTTTCAAGAGGGATACATGGAAGGAAGATATACGATAATCAGCAGGAAGCTCTAGTCTATAAGTCACTGGGTTGATTTGTCTTAGTATTTTAAAAGGACCTACATACCTTGGACTGAGCTTCCTGCTAGGTAGTCTCAGACGTAGATCCCTCGTAGAAAGCTATACCATTTGGCCAGGTTGGTATTTAGGATGGGGACGTCTTCTGCGGTCGGCCTGAAACTTCTGTCTCCTGATGGCTCACTGTAGCCGGACATGGGCGCTGTCCCATACCCTCTCACTCCTCTTAATCCAGTCATACACCGCAGGCACCTCTGAAGGTTCTCCCGACCAAGGGAACAGTGGTGGTGGTTGTATCCACTGTAAGACCCTCTGTCTAAGATCTTGGGGTACATACTGCCTATTGGAAGGACATTCCAATGGTGGTGGTTCATCTTGTTCTCCATAATGATGGATCTCCTCCATTATGTCCCAACGAATGGGTGCATTGATGACGGACTGTGGCAGAATGGGTTCTGGGTGGGGTGATGAATGAACAGGATCATATCTTCGTGACAGGGCATCTGCTTTGCCATTCTTGCTGCCTGAAATTAAATCGGGTAAAAAAAAAAAAATAAAAAAAAATAAAAAGTTCCCACCTGGCCTGTCATGGATTCATTCTCTTTGTGTTCTTAATATATTCCAAGTTCCTGTGGTCGGTAATGACTTGAAACGGGTACCTGGATCCCAGTGCTTCCATTCCTCGAGGGCAGATTTGATGGACAGCAGTTCCTTGTTACCTACATCATAATTAGTCTCTGCAGAGGTGAGTTTTCTAGAGAAAAAAAGCACATGGGTGGAGTTTACCTGGAGAACCGTGGCGCTGAGAGAGTACAGACTGTGGCATCGGAGCTGAAGCATCCACTTCCACTATGAAGGAGAGGTCTGGGTGTTTCAGAATGGGAGCAGTGGTGAAGCTAGACTTGAGTTTTTTAAAAGCATCTTGTACATTCTCAGGCCAAGTCAACTTCCTTGGTTTTCCTCTGAGTAAAGCAGTGAGAGGGGCTGCAACAGTTCTGTAGTTCCTTATGAACCACCTGTAAAAATTTGCAAACCCAAAAAATCTTTGTAGTTCCTTGATGGTTGTGGGGGCTGGCCACCCCGTGACTGCATTAATCTTGGATACATCCATCTCAACTCCCTTGGGGCTGATGTGATAACCTAAGAAGGCTGTGGTGATGGTGTGAAACTCACATTTCTCTGCCTTCACATATAACTGATGGTGAAGTAGACGGTTGAGTACGGTCTTGACTTGTTGAATATGCTCCTCCCTGTTCTTTGAGTAAACAAGGATATCATTAATGAAAACAATTACACAGCTGTTGAGAAGATCTCTGAAAATTTCATTGACGAGTGACTGAAATACTGAAGGTGAATTGGCTAGGCCATAGGACATGACCAAGTACTCATAGTGCCCCCTAGTGGTGATAAATGCAGTCTTCCACTCATCTCCTTCTTTGATACGCACAAAGTTGTAGGCACTTCTGAGATCCAGCTTAGTAAAAATCTTGGCTTCTCTTAAGCCGGTTACACACTGTGCGATTTATAATAGTCCTTTACGATGGTTGCTTGTCAGACTGTACGAACATGATCCTCATGTCACACTGTGGGATCTCAGCTGTCATTTATGTCACTGTACAACAGTCAAGACGCGTTAAAAACGGACGCGCATGAAAACTTGTCCAGAGTTTTACATCAACTCATACACGTTCGATGACTGTGAGCTGCATTACACGCGGGACTGAAATGGTGGCTAACAAAGACATCGCTATCGTTAATTTTGATCGCGGCTTGTCTTGAAAAACTAAGACAATTTGACGTTCGTCGTAGGAGAAGTCACACTGGAGGATTGTGCACCAAATCTTCTGACACTGCCAGAATTTCGTCGGAGGTAAAATTTGATCGCAACGGTCATTAACCGGCTGTCTGTGAACATGTCAAACTAGCGATCAAAGACTACAGATTTTAGGCTAGGATTATAGGAATCTTTTAGGATTTGGAAAATTTGTCTCAGACGACCAAATCGTGGCCAAAATCGCACCATGTGAACCAGCCTTTAGTTGTTCTAGGGCAGATGGGACTAATGGCAAGGGACAGTTATACTTAACTGTGATGGCATTCAGACCCCTGTAGTCTATACATGGCCGGAGTCCACCATCTTTCTTTTCAACAAAGAAAAAAAAAAAAATCCATCTGCAGCAGGTGACGTAGGAGGGACGGAAGAAACCTGATGCTAGTGCCTCCACAATGTAAGCCTCCATAGCCTGTGTTTCAGGGAGAGATAGTGGATATGCCTTGCTTCTAGGGGGAGAAGAGTTGGGTAGCAAATCAATGGCACAGTCCCAAGGTCTGTGAGGTGGTAATTGGGTGGCCTTGTCTTTGCTAAAAACCTCAATGAATTCAGAATATTCCTTAGGGGATGTGAGTGGGGATGTTAGTCAGGGGGCTCTCCACAGTCGTGGTTAGGCAAGGTGCTATAGACTCGATGGTTAAGCAATGCTCTTGACAGAATGGAGACCAATGCAGCAATTCCCCTCTTCTCCAGGAGATCAGTGGGTCATGGAGTAACAGCCAAGGGTATCCTAGTATAATGGGGTGGCGGGGAGATGTGATGACAGAGTGTTAAGGTTTCAACATGGAACAGTCCTACTTGCATATGGATAGGGATGGTCTTATGGGATATCTGCCCTGTGCCTATGGGTGCATTATCAACTGCAGTGATTCTGATGGGAAGATTACATGGCATTGCAGGGATATTGAGTTTGAATCTGAATCTGTCAGTAAGTAAGGGGTCTGAATCTGAAATGGGGTCGTTCATCATTATCCCAAACTGCCGTGGCCCACTCTAATGCCTTACCAGTAAGCAAGCTCATCATAAACGCACATTTCGCTGATTCTTGATTGAAGGCGTCAGGTTGGTGAGAAAAATATATTGAACATTGCCTCAGAAAACCCTTGCATTTGTCAGCAGACCCATCAAACTTTTCTGGCTGTGCCAGTCTTACCGTGTCGGGGCGTGGGGAAGGCATTGACTGGATATAACATGTCACATGTTCATTAGCAGCATGAAGACTCACAAGTTGTTCCTGAAATTCCTGTAGTACATCACTTTGATAAGTGATCCTGGCTCTGAGCTGTGCAACCTCCGCTGGATTCTGGTCAGGCGAAGTATTCTGTAATGAACCCATAGCTGGAGGCGGAGTAGAATCCACGGTGCGGAGGTTGTTTATTGTTAAAGACAAACTAAGTATGAACGATACAAGACAGCAGGCAAAAGACGTAATCAAAGTCCAGGCAAGGTTCAAAAACACAGCAAGGCAGGCAGGCAACAGGCTAACTCCAAAACAGTAGACGAAAGGGTAAATCCAAAAACAGGCTAAAGGGTCAAGACACAAGTAACAGGCAAAGATAAGAGTAAACGCTTGGTAAGGCAGAATTAACATGCAATACTTCACAAGGTGTTCAGAGAAGCACATGGCTTATAAGGCTACAAACAGGAAGTGAGAATACAAACAGGAAGAACCACTAAAACTCAGGTGACGGCTCCCTCTGCTGGAGGGATGAACTGTGCATGGGCTGAACTGTTACAACAGGAATAAAATAGATTTTAAAATATATTAAAATAGAAACAGTTATTTTAAATTGTAGTATTATTTCATAATATTTCTGTTTTTACTGTATTTTTGGTCAAACAAATGCAGCATTGGTTAACATAAGAGGCTTCTTTCAAAAAAACATAAAACATTTTTTACCAACCCTAAACCTTTTAACTAGTGAATATTGTAATATACTGTATATTTTAGTATATAATATATATTAAATATTTCAGTATTTGTAGTATGATTTTAGCTAGTGATATTTCACATGTCATATTATCATATTTTGTTGGGTCTTTAAGAGTTATGTTTAAAACAATCATTTATTTGGAACATAAATTATGAAATTGGTTGAAGCAAAAAAGGGAAACAGAACCCAGAATTAACAATCTGGTAAATAGTTGTGAAAGTAAAACAAAAGAATCTTTGCTCTTCTGTGAACTCCTTCTCCAAATGTAATGCAACTAAGATAATCTGAGTTTCATATCTATAAACACTATTCACTTCCCTTACATAAATAAAGGCATGACACGCTGTTTCTTGTGCATAAACGTCCATATGCCTTCTCTTAGAAGTATTCTTCTGAGTGTATTTGTTGAGCAACATCTCCGTCAGAGGTGGAAGTAGCTTTGAAGATACATACTATGATTCACATGGTTCTGAGAAGTAAACTGATGAAGCAGACAGTGCAGAGTTACTGAAGACTGAAGAAGTGTTCTTGTTGCTGATGGTGAGGCATGAACCTTCAGACTATTAAATCAAGTCAAGTAAAGTGAAGTCTTGTTGTTGCTCTCCTACAAGACAAGAAGAAAATGTAGCTTTTCCAGTGTCCTCGGCCCTGTGGTGTAGTTGGTGAATATGATGATGTGGTTGAGGACACGTCCCTTTGTTTAGTCTGAGATCTAGTCATCAATTCTGACTGCCTGGCCATGTGAGGAGAGTTTAAAGATCAAAAACAGAGTAGCGAATGGTGTTTTGAAGTCAGAAATAAGCATTGGAAAGTGTCACACATTATGTGCACAGATAAAACCAAATATTTATGTGTGTAAAAGGGTTAGTTCACCCAAAAATGAAGTTTCTGTCATTAATTACTCACCCTCATGTCGTTCCAAACCTGTAAGACCTTCGTTCATCTTCGGAACACAAATTAAGATATTTTTGATGAAATCCGAGAGGTATATGATTCGTCCATAGACAGCAATATAATCAACACTTTCAAGGTCCAGAAAGGTACTAAAGACATCATTAAAACAGTCGACGTGACTGCAGTGGTTCAACCTTAATTTTATGAAGCGATGAGAATACTTTTTGTGTGCAAAAACAAAAATAACGACTTTCTTCTCTTCCCTCCCTTATCGAAAGAAAATATATTTCCCTATATATGAATGATCAATATATTACATGATTTAACAGTAAACAGAAAATATTCAGAAAAATATATTGCGTAAATATATTACAATATATTGAATAATACATAAGGAATTGCCGCTTTTCATATATTGAAAAATATGTGATAATATATTTACTAATATATCATAATGTATGTAATTTTATATTCAGTAATATACTTAATAATATATAGATTTATATGTGCTCAGATATGGTACTGCATGCATAATATATTGCAGATAAATTTACTCATGCAGTATAAACACAAATATATTATGTAACACATTTCTTATATTTTATAATTATTTACATTTTAAATGTTTCATATTTTCAAGTTAGTTAACAAAAGCACACCTGCATGTACTAAAGTTTCTACCAAAGAGACTATCACTGTGCTATAGCATGCACAGCCATTACTTTTTAAATAAAGTTATTATAGGCTTAATGGTGTTCAGCCAGTCGTAAACCTAACCACAGGCTCTACTCTTCAGCACAATGGTAACCCCAAAAACTCACACATACCAGAAAACCTTTTAAATTCCAAAATAATACAACTTTAAACACTAACAGATCTCCCCCTATATCAATATTGAGCAAAACACATGAAATAGCACTTAATTTTAACATATACTCTCCTTTAACAGTCAGAAGCAAAGCATGCTGGAAACTAGAAGTCTGTTGTAACCACTGATTGTAACTCATTCCATGAATGTGTGTATATATGTGTGTACAATACATTCACATTTATATGGGAACATGTATGTGCAATATATGTACACAATAAAGGATAAAACTTCATGAATGTAATGCTATTTTTGTCTTCATTTATAAATATTTTATATGTATCCATATACAGCCATACATGGTCAATGCATATATTGCAGTATACTGAAAAATATTAGCACAAGTTGCCCATATATGGAAATGTATTATGTAATATATCGCATTATATTTTGCAGTATATTCCCATATATTTTTGTTCCGTAAGGGTGTCATTATCCTTACACAAGTGACGCAGTAAGCACAGTGAAGGCTTCCATGTTTACATCCGAACGCCGGCTCAGTATTGGCCAAAGCTGATCATGTGAGCAGCACGACGCATGCGTGTGATGCTGACGCAGAAACCGACCAATACTGAGTCAGCGTTCTGACGTAGAACTTGGAAGCGCTGGACGTAAACAATGTAAAAGAATGACACAGAAAAGAAGATATTGTTGAATAAAGTCATTATTTTTGTTTTGTTTTTGCGCACAAAAAGTATTCTCATCGCTTCATAAAATTAAGGTTGAACCACTGCAGTCACGTCGACTGTTTTAACTGTAGTCTTTAGTACCAAGTGTTGATTATATTGCTGTCTATGGACGAGTCATCTTCCTTTTGGATTTCATCAAAAATATCTTAATTTGTGTTCCAAAGATGAACGAAGGTCTTACGGGTTTGGAACGACATGAGGATAAGTAATTAATGACAGAAATTGCATTTTTGGGTGAACTAACCCTTTAAAATAAATGAAAGTTGGACAAGAAGCATTAGGGCAGGTTCATTTTTGTTAAATGTCTGTGCTCTGAATACACAAAGAGAATACCCAAAAGGCTGTGGGGTCAAGAGTCAGTTCAAAAGCCTTGCCCCCACCCTACATATCTCTGATCACTGAAGTCACTGGCCTGAATTCATGACCATAACCCTTAAACCCACTCTCATACACACAAAGCCACTCTGGAGAGCAATAGCCATGTGCTTGAGTGGTCTCATCTTTACAGGTCAAAATTAATCTACAAAACAGGATCGAATATAAACAATAAGAAAATAAACTATGCTACATGTCCAAGAGAAATGAGCTTTTCAATACAAAACAGAAGCACCCAAGTTCCTATTTTTCCCATATATTCCAATAGATCTTCAACAATGCAAGAAAACAACTCATTTGTATACCAAGCAATAGATGATGTGAATGATTTGTGCCTTTGGAGAAGGTTCTGTTTTTGCTGCCTATAATCTTAGACAATTGGATGTCTACTTTTAAGATGGGGAAACTCTTTCTTCCTACTTCCTTTTCTCATGTAAAAAAAAGTCATTCATAATATAAGACATGGAATTTTTGTCTTTATGAATCAAATTATTTCTATTCAAGATTATTTCACCATAACTATGTTAATTTTTGTTGTCTGTATCATCTCTTTAGATAATGCAGAAGACCATTTGAACTTATACAGAAATAAACAATGTGATGGATTGGATTGTGCCATTACTGTCAGAATGTAAGTGAAAAGTTGCCTTATGTCGATGTTAAATGCCAACGTTGGTGTGTGTGAGTGTGTACATGAACAAAATCACACATGAGTCTGATTCATAGCCACTCTGTGTGATTGAAGCAGAAAGCTTGCAATCGATCCATCTGTCTCACACCTTTCAAGAGCTTTTCTGCTAATTGGTTAGCAGCATCCCATCAAAACTATGGCTTTAACCAGCATATGATGACACAGGAGGGGTGTTAGTGAACTATATCATGGAAACATTATTTCTTAAATATTTCAATCCATATTATTAACATTTAATTTTCATAATATTCTTTTTCTTTCTATCATGATGCAGGAAGTCCTTCGATCACAGTGCTTTGAAAGGGAAATTGGATCATTTCAATGACTATCACCCCTCTTCACCCCAGGCCTGCCCAGTACTTTGTGTCTGAAAGGAGAGCACATATAGATGAGAATTACTACATGAGATGCCTGTGCAAACCAGGTTGTTAATTTTCTAAACTCTCTCGCTTTCTGTAAGGTCATGTTTCAGTAATGCAGGTTCAGCTGTGTTCATCTGTTGAGGATGCTGAATGACTGATCTCAGGTCAGTGGTGTCGCCTGGCGTCTGTCTGCCTCCTGTTAGCGGAGAGCCATTTATCAGTGTCAGCAGCTCCATACCTGAACTGACAGAGAGAGAGAGAGAGAGATGAGCACTCTTCTAAAGGGCACATTTAACTAATGACACTTTACCCGTGAATACAGTGTAGTGCGTTTCCTCAAAGCACTGCACATATTTTTCCTCTTTCCTGTGAAAGGGTTTTCCTGTCTGTAGTTCTTTAAAATTGTGATTTAAAGAGTGTTTTGCAGTATTATAATTCTAATTTAGCCCACCTTTGTCAGCTTGGGTGATTGAGAGGGTCTAACCTATTATACGTGGGCAGCAGTTCACCGTGTTGGCGCCAAAGCTCTATAAACACTCAACACGTGCACATACACACACACACAGATGCTATCTGCTCCCACATCACTGTGACAGTGTGAGAAATGCTGATATGTGAGTGAGACTAGAGGAAGCCCAGCTGTTTGGCACTGCGAGCACGGCGGTGTGTATACGAGTTTCTGTCTGTGTGTGAGTGTGTGCAGTTGATCTGTTTGGGAGTATTAGGGTGTGTTTCCTCTGATGTATATGTTTTTGTTTGATTTCTCTGGATCTGTGCCGCTGTTTGGATTATAACTATTCTCTTCCTGTCTCACTGTCTTTGGCTTGCCCTTCCTCTCCTCCTTCATGAACCACAATCCTTAAGGCAGTATATTAAACAAAATAGTGATATATTTTGCTATATCTAAATGGATGGATGGACGGATCTGACAAGCAGCACAAACAGTTACAGTTTATTTAATTTAAATATTTTAAGTAATATCTTTTATGTAATATTTTATATTAGTTATTTCACACCTTTTAAAATTGGATGGATGGACGAACGGACGGATAGATAGATATAAAAATAGCAAATAGCAAATCTTAAAGGGTTAGTTCACCCAAAAATGAAAATTCTGTCATTTATTACTCACCCTCATGTCGTTCTACACCCATAAGATCTTCGTTCATCTTTGCAACACAAATTAAGATATTTTTGATGAAATCCAAGAGGTAGACGATTCCTCCATAGACAGCAATTTATCCACCACATTCAAGGTCCAGAAAGGTACTAAAGACATTGTTAACAAAGTTGACGTGACTGCAGTGGTTCAACAAAAAAATGACTTTATTCAACAATATTTTCTCTTCTGTGTCATTCTCATATGCTGTTTACGTTCAACACTTCCAGGTTCTACGTCAGAACGGCGGCTCAGTATTGGCCGGCGTCGTGCTGCTCACGTGAACAGCGTCAGCCAATACTGAGCTGCCGTTCTGACGTATGGATGGATGGATGGATGGATGGATGGATGGATGGACGGATGGATGGGTGAGTGGGTAGACAGACAGACAGACAGACAGATAGATAGATAGATAGATAGCATCCAAATATAATACAAATAACAAATCTTAATAAAAAATAAAATAGCACAAACAGTAAACAGTTTTTTAAGTTGTAGTGAGTATGTGTGCTGTGTAGATAAAAAGATTTAAACTGTTATTATGATCTCCATTGTGCTGAATTTAGATAGATCAGTCTTTATGTGATGAGCCTGTGATGTTTTTGGCAGATACATCAAAGGCCGTTTCCAGGTTGTTTAGAGGACAGATGTGAATGGGCTGAATCCTGAGCAGGCAGGAAATCAGAGACAGGGTAAAATAAACAGACCAACACAGCTTGACCTTTCCTATAACCCACCTGACCTCTCCTGACCCGTCCTCCTCTCTTATCTCTTATCTCCCCCTTATTCTGACACTGAGGGTGGAGGACAAGTCGTCTATCTCCTCTCTTTTCTCTCTGTCCTTCTTTCTCACACACAGGCAGACACACAGATCAATCACTGCTCTGACTCTGGCAAATGCAGTCACCGAGAAGGCTGGAGTCTCACTATCAGACAGAAAGGAGCATGTTAGTGTGCAGTAATAAGAGGTAAAAAAGAGCAGAAACTGCCTACTGATCAGATCAGATGTGATCAACAGACAGCATACATGATATCAGTGACCGAATAAGTGAGACAAAACATTAATGTGTTGATAGATTTGTACTGACGAAATGAGAGAGACATGGAAAATGAGGGGAGGAGGAAAGAGAACAAGGGATAAAGGCCAGAGCATAAGGGGTAAGAATGAGTGAAGATAACAAAAGTGATTTAGGAGCACGGGAATAAAATAAAATGGGGGAGTAGGAGGAAGGATCGGAGAGAGCCCGGGCAGAAGGACGCGTATGTAATAGGAGAAGAGAAAAGGGGGATATTGAGGCACCGCAAGCTGTCATTCACTTGGAGAGGGTCAAAGGTGAAGAGTATCATATAGGACACATGCATGCATACACACATACACTACCGTTCAAAACTTTGGGGTTAGTAAGATTGTTTTACTGTTTTTGAAAGAGCTCTCCAATGATTTGATCAAAAATACAGTAAAATAATACAGTAAAATACAATATAGTGTAGTAATGTTGTTAAATGTTATTACAATTTAAAATAAATGTTTTCTATTTCATTGTATTTAAAAATTTAATTTATTACAGCTATGGAAAAGCTGCATTTTCAGCAGTCTTCAGTGCCAGATGATCCTTCAGAAATCATTGTGGATACATTTGTTTCATGATTCTTTGTTGAATAGTAAGCTTAAAAGAACAGCATTTATTTCAAAAAGAAATCTTTTGTAACATTGTGAATGACGTTAATGTCTCTTTTCATCAATCAGTGTAAACACAATTCAAAGGGAGAAACTTTTTTATTTTATTTTATTTTATTTAGCAAAATTCTTAGTCCTCAAGCTAAAGTTGATCATTACAGATTATCATTTCAGATCCGGTTCAATATAATCATACGCCCCACCTCATTGAGAAATGATGTAGGCCTACTGATTATCATAACACAAACTTTGCCTCACAACTTAAAAACCAAACTATTGTTAACTGTCACACTTTCAAGTTAAAAACTTGCTCACATGTGTAACAGTATCTTGTCGTTAGTTGAGTAACTTCACTACTGTTATAAGATGTGTTTGGGAACTGCAGTCAAAGAGACTCTTGCCAAGAAGTGACGTAAAGCTGGAATCCACTAGGTGGCAGCGGCACTGTGAGTCTTGTGTTTATTCTCTCAAGTGGCTGAGGACGCACTGTTTCACAAGTTCAGAGAGTGTTTTTGTAGTGTTTGTTACAGGAATATGCTTTCACAGAATCAACATTGCAAGAGGGTAAGCTGCCAGAACAGACTGGAGAAAATTCAGTTTAGAAATTAAAGTAAATATTTACAGCCAATCATCGTAAAGGTGCACTCAGTCATTTTTTCCTCATCAAATGTTTCATACATAAAGAGATGAATAGTGCTTTTGAAAATATGTTTAAAATCATGTTCACTTAACCTGTGAAGAGTCCAGACATATCAGTAGCCTAATAAGAGCTGTTTTATTTTACATGGAGCGGGCCAACATGCTGAAATGGCATGACCAGTCTAGTACCACTCACTTTATCTCTGTAAGTTTGTGATTGTAACAATTATCTCTCTTACTAACATAAACCAAAATCATTTGATTTTTATTGTAGTACACTGTGGTATGTTATTGATTAGTTGTGTGCAATATGTTGTGCCCTCTTCCTTTCAATGTTGTGTCAAATTACAGTACGAGAAGGAGAGATGGGTGCACACACACACTCCATCACAACTCATTCATGCAGCTATGACTCTGTGGTCTCAGACTAAAACAATATATTCCACCTCTAAGACATCTTGGCAGATGGACACACAGACAGACACAGACAGGGAGTCCTTCACCAAACAAAAGACATATTTAAGATATGAGAATCTCCCTATTGACTCAATAGCTTCTAATATTTCGGCACCACCATTCATCTGCTCATATGTCAGTGCTGCTACATGCTTCTTTTGTGCTTCACAGTTGGACCATCAGGGATTTCACATGAAATATTTTGTTTAACTGGCTCATGACCGGAGTGTGTTGAACCTCAATCAGGCTGCCTGTCAACAAGCCTTCCTTTCTCTTTCTTTCTTTCTTTCTTTCGTTCTTTCTGTCTTTGAGATAGAACAATCCTGATTGTTTATTGGACACTCTTGGGAATGCATCCCAAAGTTATTATACTTAAAACAGCAACAACAACAAAAATACTTAAATAAAGTACACAAAAGTTACTTGAAATGAAAAAAAAAAAAAAAGTTAGCTGAACTAAGGTATTTTTATTTACCTTTTTTATTTCAGCTAGTTGCCAAAGCAATATTTCTCACTTTTATTTAGTTTAACTTGATTACCTAGACTAACCTAAAAATAAAACAGCAATAAAAATGAATGAAAACTAAACATATATTTTTTAAAAATGACAATAACATACAAGAAATCGAATAAAACTTTAAAGGGGACCTAACACGGATGTAGAAGCAACCCTGATTGCTTCTTTCTGCCTCACTGCTGAGTGGTTTGTGTCTGTAAGCTCCCTATAGCTTTTTGTTTTGAATCTATTTACTATCATTCCTTGTTGTTTATATTGTTAAATATAACTTACTTAACACCATATATCAGATATTGTCTAATATTGCCTATCATATTAATCTGACATTGCTAGCTTTAATCTAAATCGTTATCGCTAGCACAGCGCGCTAGCATTTCACTAGCCTGTTAACCTGCCATATGTGCTTGCCGTCTTTTTTTTCTCACGCCTGACATCAAAGCAAATTTAAAAGTGCTGGCTAATGCTAATCATAAATTCTCTAAGATTATTATTCACGTCGGCACTAATGATGTTCAACTTTGCCAGTCAGAGATCACTAAAATTAACATTAAAGAGGTGTGTGAACTCGCAAGTACGATGTCAGACACTGTAATTTGCTCTGGCCCCCTCCCTGTTTGCCGGAGTGATGAGATACTTAGCAGACTATCATCGCTCAATGGCTTGCTGTCTAAGTGATGTCCACAGAATAATATAGGGTTCATAGACAACTGAAAAGTTTTTGGGGCAGGAAGCAGACAGACTGGCTAAACCGATCGTCTGCTAGCTGTCTCATGTCACAGAAGTCAGATAAATCCCAACATAAATGTGTGCTGGCTGTGTGTGTACACAACCACCCTATAATGATAAAAATCCACCCACTCCTTTTTTTAATCCCCATAAATCATAAGCAGTGTCTCAGAACAAACGATTCTGTACAAAGTGATGTCACTTTGTACAGGCCCCAACCACGACTGTTTACGGACACTGCCATATTAGCATAGCCGCTGAAGACGCAGTGGATTAGTTTTATTTTTGAAGGGAATGAGCCACAGATCTAATATACACATGCGATTTCTGTCCCTGCTGTTTATGTTCACAGACATAACTGACTGTGTTTATGTGTTAACTTTGTGTGTTTTTGACAACCTTGTGTGTATTTGACAGTTTAAGCACAATAAAACGTGAAAGAGAAGTTAGTTTAATACTCACGAGATGTCTGACAGGCAGCTCTCTGTGCGTGTGCTTCAGATCTGTGCGCTCAGAAAACGATAAATTGGAAGTTTAAACTGATATGGCTTTAAAACAGATAATAAACTTTCATGATTAAAAAGAACTGCAATGTCCCTGAGCGTGCATCGCGATATAGATGATAATCAAAACCAAGCAGATGTCTTGTTAGTATTTGGCAAAGTATTCAATGCATGCAGGAGCTGGGAATGAAGGAAGCGCCATTCTGGATAGGGGGCGGAGAGAGCAGCAGCACATTTGCATTTAAAGACACATGCACGAAAACAGCATGTTTTTGATAGCACTCAAAAATGGTTATATAAAACATGGTATAATAAATGATCTCTGAGGTATTTTAAGCTGACACTTCACAGACACATTCTGGGGACACCTAAGACTCCAAAAACAAGGGCACGGCTGGCTTTTATTGATTTCTCATGCGCATTTAACACAATCAGGCCACATGTGTTAGCTAAAAAGCTTGTGAAAACTATTTAACCTGGATTTTAATTTGGTAAGATGGACTGTCGATTTTTTATCAAACAGGACTCAGTGTGTGCGAGTCAATGGTTTGTTATCATCCAAGTTATGTTCCTCTACAGGTTCCCCTCAAGGGTGTGTTCTTTCCCCTCTGCTTTTTATTTTATATACTAATGATTGCAGTAGTACATTTGATAATAGGTATATACTGAAATTTGCAGATGATACTGTTATTGTGAGCCTCCCAGCAAATGAGGAGACATCTCATGGACCTGTGGTGGAGGATTTTGTCTCTTGGTGTGTGAATTGTGGTCTAATTTTAAATATAGATAAGACCAAAGACATGATTATAGACTTTGGAAAGTCTGCCATTTCTGTCTCTCCTACTGTAATCCAGGGTAGGGATCTTGAGCTTGTGGATGAGTATAGATATCTAGGTACAGTAATTAAATTTTGATGCTAATACTGATGCCATCTGTAAAAAGGTTCAACAACGTTTGTTTTTCTTAAGGAAAATGAATTCTTTTAAAGTATGCAAAGTGTTAATGACACTGTTTTATCGAGTTTTATTGAATCTGTAATTTCTTACTGTGTCATTGTATGGTTTGATTGTATTAGCTTGTCCGTGAGAAACAGAATGACTAAGTTGATTAAGACTGCATCCAAGGTTATCGGAGCTCAACAGATGTCGCTTCATGTAATTTTTAAAGAACGCATTGTTAAAAAAGCCAATGCGATAATTAATTGTATATCCCATCCATTATATTAAGAGTTTGTTGTACTTCCATCAGGCCGTAGATATAGAGCAATTAGGGGGAGAACAAGAAGATTTAAGAACTCATTCATACCAACTGCTATTTCAGTGTTAAATAACCTGTAATCTTCGGTAATATGTTGCTACTTGAATTGATGAATAGTGGAATCCCCCCATCTACCTCTTTTTTTTTTTTCTCTTACTCATGTTTCTTATTTTGTTTTTTCTTTAATGAATGTTTATGTGTGAGACTGTATAAATGTGATGTGTGCCATCTGTGCAAACTAAATTTCCTAACGGATGAATAAACTGAACTGAACTGAACTAAATTACTTGTATCTTGTAAAAAGGGGCATAATAGGTTCCCTTTAACTAAAATTAAAATGAATACATAAAATACAAATAAAAAAACGAATTCAATATTATTTTAGTATCTCAATGATACTAAAATAATATTGAAAATTCCTGGTAATGATCAGTTTAACCTTTTATGATACATGTTGTGTTGCTGATGTGTAATATGAATTCTAAAATACACATTAATCCATATTTGCTGAAATATTGATTGCAGATCTTTCTAAATTGAATTCTCAATGCTTGACTTTTCTCATATATTTACTAGGCAATGTTTTTAATTCCTTGGTTTCATTTAACCCTGAAAAAAGAGGGTAGCGAAGACTTGGAAAAGAAGAAATAGTAGAATGAGAGATGGTATGGGGAGACAGAGAAAGCCAGTGATGGAGTGAAAGAGAGATGCCAGGAGTAAATCTCTTCTCTCTGTTGGGGCAATGTGATCCCCTTCTCCGCTTGGCTGCTTTTGACTGGAACTCCTGTTCTTCCCTCCCAGAACAATGCAGGTCAGCTTAACTTTCAGTCGAGGGGGGCACCCCGTCTACAGGTAGTCCCTTATCCACACAGACACACACACTGCTGAAGTTTACCTGAGGTTTGGTGCCAATAAATTCTATATCTACCTCAGTTATACATACTCAAATACAGGCTCAGTCTTTTCCTCTTCGCATAATGATGCTCACACAAATGTTGTATTCTTTGAGCTTATTTGAGATCACAGATTAATTTAAGATGCATAATCATTGAGAAACGCTCTATGTTAGAAGAAAGAGATTTTTGTCTCTATGAGTATCGTCTGAAATATTTGTACTCCACTCCAATTACAAATATTTGTATTTTTTTTCCCCAACATACTCATGTATTTATGTGTACACACCAGCGGGAAGCAGCACTGAGCAAGAAAGATCTGCAGACAGGAAACAGAGTGTTTACTCAACAAACTTTGAACAAACGCAAATACACCTTCCTGAAGTGACAGGCACAGATACTCTCTGTCATTCATGCTGAGAGCCTTCTTAATGCACATTATACTCGCAAAGAGATACAGACTAAATATACAAAGGCTGCAAGATTGATTTGAAAACAACATATTGTAGCTAGTGGTTTACTAAAAAAAGATCTTGAGGGACATCTGAATTTTTTATGGATTTTTACATGGATTTTTTTATGAAGAAAATCATATTAATTAGTTTGGCACTTAATCCAATGACATTTCTTATGGAAAAAATTCCTGAAGCCCTTTTAAAGTCAATTTTTGGAAAAACTGACAAAGTAGAAAGTAGTATCAAAGTAGAAATGATGATATAGAGTTGAGGTTGAAAATTTAGTGATTATTATTTTGTTATTTGTATTAACTATTACCTATATAAAACTTTAAAAAAAAAAAGATAAAATTGCAATGAAAATGGAGACCGATAAGCGTGAGCGGTACGTATCGTGAAGTCCAATATAAAAAGACGTGACGGAGAATGACCGATGAAACAGACTAATAAACACAAAGAGCGGGAACACTGCACATCTACCATAACTTTATCGATGAACACAGAACTGAGGAAACTGAGGGCTTAAATACACAGTGGATGGCAATCAAAGAAACAGGGAAAAGGTGCGCAACTAATCAGAAACCATGTTAACAAACTATTAACTAGAACTCAGGCAAAACAGTGACAGGGAAAACCATGACAAGGAACTAATGCTGCCTTCACGTGCTATCAGAATTATCGTAAATATGAGTTTCCTAGTTAAAAACTGGACACGAACACCCTCTCAAGTTCACTGGGAAGCTCAGGGATAATTTTGATACCCAAGATCCCGAGTGGGTCGTGCCATAAACAATTGCTGCTGTGACAGGTGCTTTATTATTTTTTTCCACAACAGCTACATCGCCCTGTCTTGTCGATAAAGGGTTAGTTCACCCAAAAATTCTGTCATTAATTACTCACCCTCATGTCATTCCAAACCCGCTTCCATGTTCTAAGTCAGAACGCCGACTCAGTATTGGCCGATGCTGTTCACATGAGCAGCAAGAGATGCTGACGCAGGAACCGGCCAATACTGAGTCGGCGTTCGGACATAAACATGGAAGCACTGCACTGTGTTTACAACGTCAACAGCATATAAGAATGACATGGAAGAGAAGAAACTGTTGAATAAAGTCATTATTTTTGTTCTGTTTTTGCGCACAAAAAGTATTCTCGTCGCTTCATAAAATTAAGGTTGAACCACTGCAGTCACGTTGACTATTTTAACGATGTCTTTAGTACCTTTCTGGACCTTGAAAGTGGTGGTTAAATTGCTGTCTATAGAGGGGTCAGAGAGCTCTCGGATTTCATCAAAAATATCTTAAAGGGTTAGTTCACCCAAAAATGAAAATTCTGTCATTAATTACTCACCCTCATGTCGTTCCAAACCCGTAAGACCTTCGTTCATCTTAGGAACACAAATTAAGATATTTTTGATGAAATCCGAGAGGTATATGACTCGTCCATAGACAGCAATATAATCAACACTTTCAAGGTCCAGAAAATAAAGACATTGTTAAAACAGTCGACATGACTGCAGTAGTTCAACCTTAATTTTATGAAGTGGCGAGAATACTTTTTGTGCGCAAAAACAAAACAAAAATAACGACTTCATTCAACAATCTCTTCCCTGTCATTATCTTTACGTAGTTGCCGCAGTAAGCACAGCGCAGGCTTCCATGTTTACGTCCAAATGCCGGCTCAGTATTGGCCAAAGCTGATCATGTGAGCAGCACGACGCATGCGTGTGATGCTGACGCAGGAGCCGGCCAATAATGAGTCGGCGTTCTGACGTAGAACCTGGAAGCGCTGGATGTAAACAGCGCAAGAGAATGACACAGAAGAGAACATATTATTGAATAAAGTCGTTATTTTTGTTTTGTTTGATGAACAAAGGTCTTACGGGTTTGGAACGACATGAGGGTGAGTAATTAATGACAGAATTTTCATTTTTGGGTGAACTAACCCTTTAAAGTAGTACATATTTACATATGTAAATAATCATTTGAAGTATATTGCATAAATAATCATTTGAAGTATATTTTATACACAAAATAGCCTATTTTACCAAAATTCCAGAATCGTCAGCAAACTGTCTAGATACTAGATAGTCAGCTTGAAACAAGACAAGACATGATAATGAAACTAAACATGACTGTGGCAGTGAGCTTGCAGGGGTGGTGGTTTAATTGGAATAAATGATAGGAGAAGTCCTGTATATGTCACAGAGAATATGTTACTACTTTTTACTTGTTTATACCACATGACATTTTCATTAAAGTCATTACAAAAATTAAACTAATTTTTTTAATTAAAAAAGTAAATGGTATAAATATTTTTTATATTTCATATATTCACATTTTTATTTGAATGCATTCATAGTTGTATTCATTATGGTTTCTTTATAAATGACTATGTTGTCTCTGTGTTATTGTTTATATGGCTGGTATTTATTAGGTAATGTAGGCTTCCTCCTTGTACGTGTGCATAAATAAAGAAGCTTTATTTCCTCATTGGCTGCTGTTGCACCTTGTTTGCGGATGGCTTCCAATCAGCACTCCACTTTTCACACTTATTAATCTCATCCATTAATACATACATATGTACACTGGCTTCCTCTCCCTCTGCCTCTCTAATTCACACACACACAGGCCCAGCTTCTCAGTGAGAAGCCACTGTGAAACTGAATACCACCACTACAAGATAAGGCAGAATTACTGGAAGATGAACAATATGGCCGTTGTTAAGTGGCTGCCAGCCATCAGAACTACACCCACTGCGGAGAGAGTCCAAGGTAGGGTTCGCTTGAGTGAGCCTAACACTATCGGATGTGAACTTTGGACAGCAAACTTTAAGGAATGCACCAGCGTGTGAGTGTATGTGTGTTTTTGTGCATATGTGTGTGTGTGTGCACACATGTGTCTTGGAGCTGCACCAAGTCAACTGCGCATAGTTGACCTGTAATAGGAGAAGCAGAGGCCTGTCACTTTCCCAAATTGCTACTCAAAAGCTCCGACATGTCAGGTCAGAAACAGTGTTGAGGTACAGGCTGTGGTTTGATGGGTTTGGCCACATTACAATCATCAGGCTGTACTGCCATTCTGCCGCTCAGAGCTGTCTACACTATAGTCATGTTGTCAAAATCCGTACCCTCAGACCTCCGGGGAATGCCAGACATCATTTTTTAAAGCTGTTTTGTGCCAAAGCGTAGCTAGAGTTTTGTTGTCAATGTTAAAAAATCTCTGATGGTTTTAAAGTAAAATAATAGCAACCATAATACTAGAAACTCTGAATGTGCTTGACAGATCCGAGATGTTGTCATATAAATTGGTCTATTTAGGGATGCAATGCAATTTTTAGTGCAGTTTTTATAGTGTGGTCTATGGTAAACTACCATATGTTTTGTCTGAGTTGGACATATAATGCTGTGAAGTGATGCAGTATGTTGTGTATGTAGTTTGTGCATTGCCAGAGTATCAACCTTATTCTACAGAAGTAAGCTATTTCCTGTAAAAGTGTGAGACTTCCAGTTCATTAGCCGCTATAGACATTATGCGTCAGAGAAACAAGCGCGCCGCCATCTTTAAAATATTGTCTTTGAACTTCCGTTTTTGCGTTATCTCTGTACATTTCTATGGCATCGCTGTCAAAGGATAATTAGCTGGTGAAGTGGATTTACTTGTTGTAGAGTTAATGAAAGTTATCGTGAGCATTGCAATGTTTAAAGCAGATGTCTTAGTCAGTAGACCGGGAAGATATTAAAACGAGCAGTTCATTCATAAATACGATCGCTGTGGAAATACAAACCGGAAGACAAAAGACAACGAGCGCAGCGCTGAAAAGGTCTATAGGTGAATAACTAGAAAAATAATACTATGCAGTAGGCTAGCTAAACTGTAAAACTGCTTGTGCTACAAACCAGTGTGTTTATGATTACAATAACAAATTAAAATAAAATAATAATAAAAATATGAAATATATAAAATATAAAATTATTTTTTTAAACTTTATGTATCTACTAAACAAATGGTTAACTATCATAGCAAAAATGTGAATTAGCTATAGCATGATATTGAAGTTTAAGATTAGCATCTTATATTTTCTCTTTCTCTTTATTTTTTAGATTCTGTCTAATTCTCTCTCCTTTTTTCAGTTGGTGTGAATGAATGTTCTGAGATGTAGATGCACTTCCATCCAGTTGTTGTAGGACCCTGGGAGAGCCTGAGACTTACTAATAACCCAATTAGCCATGATTTGTTACGACGTGGGCGGAGAGAGAATGAGCTCTCTTGACCTGTCATTCAAAGACAAATTAACCGTTGCTCCCATGATGCACTAGTGCAGTTGGCTTATGCTGAAAAGGAAGCTATCAAATGTCGACTCCTCTATTGTGGCGACAATTCCCATGGATTCCTCTGTAAAGGTTTTGGAGGTTACCTCTTGCCCTGAGAATCTAAACTTTCAAATGTAGTGTAAATTTATAAAGTGACAATGATCAGAAGGAATTTCGAAAGTTTCATTGTACACAAGTTGCCTTCTCTGTAATGAAAAGTGTGTGAACACTTCAAATAATGCTTTTATGTAAATCGTTTCCTCCCTCCAAGTTTGTGATCTTCTACACAAGTGTGCTGAGTGCTTTCTGAGTGTATTGACTACAGCTGCTGTATGTTGTATTGGTGATGTCATGTAGTCCAGCTGCATGTCACTGGTTGCCTGTCCTCCATCAATGAGAAGTAAACTCAACTAGTTGTTAAAGCTTTTATTTGCTAAATCTCTTTTCAAACCTTTTAGAACTGTCTTGATTTGGTTGGTTTATCTGCCAATAGTGAAATGATTTCCCCTTCTGATAACATTCATATCATGTATTTTTTTGCATTGCAAAGTTTGCATTGACGTAAGTAGCAAAAGTCTCCCAAAAGCTTGGGGCTGATGAGATGTTTAATGTTTTTCAAACAAGTCTTTTATGTTCACTAAGACTGCATTTATTTGATCAAAAATACAGTAATATGTGAAATATTATTACAATTTAAAATACCTTTTTCCTAATTTAATGTATTTTAAAATGCAGTTTATTAATGTGATGGCAAATCTGAATTTCAGCATCAGTACTCCAATCTTAAGTGTCACATGATCCTTCAGAAATCATTCTAATATGCTGATTTGCTGCTCAAGAAACATTTCTTATTATTATCAATGTCGAAAACAGCTGCTTATTTTGGTGGAAACCATGAAGATTTTTGTCAGGCTTTAATGAATAAAAATTTCAAAAGAACAGCATTGATTTGAAACCGAAATCTTTTGTAACATCATATCTTGTCACTTTTGATCATTTTAATGCATCCATGCTGAATAAAAGTATTAATTTCTTTAAAAAAAAATCTTACTAACCCCAAACATTTGAACGGTATGTTTCCTTTTATTCAGCTGAGGTCCTTGCTAAAAGTAAAATCTTTATGTTTCTGTTTCAGGAGGCAAAACCCGACGTCTTAATCTTTACATAAAGAGCACTCTGTCCTCCGTTAGCCATGCGGTACCGACAGGTACTTGGCAGTGACACGTTATCTAATACCAGTCTCAGTGAGTCCAGCAAAGCGTGAAGTGTGACCAGCAAGCTCTCCCAGCATCCCATTCGCTCACAGTATCAACACTTAGGTCCTTTCCTCAGGGCACTGCACTCGGCTAGGTAACACATACCTATGGCATTTAGAAGAGGAAGTGGGTATTAGCAGTGGAAGCTTGCTCAACTAAAATCAAAGGCTTGTATTAAAACCATGCATATTGGCCATGATCTTGACTGGCTCCTCTAAACACTGAATAAACACATCTGTGTTTATGTATGCTGAGTGTCTGACTCAAACTACATTGGCGGTTTTAGGGTTTTAATGACGGAGACTAATTGCTTAATGAGTTTATTAGAGCTAATTTTCTGTGCTCTGGGAAGTGAGTTTAGCTTTCATCTGAGAACAAGAAGGTCTCTTATCTAATACACTTCCACAGTCTGCAGCAAAGAGACGGTCTGTTAAATAACCTTTCATGGCTCTCTGGTTTAGACCCAGATTAAAATTATGACCATTTCTGCTAGAGCCAGTCTTCTCAGGACGTTTTATGGCATTCATGCTCTTTCCTCACTAATTTAAACATTTATTCAGTGCATTCCAGCTGATTTGCATAATTAATACTAATGGGGAATTGTAATTAAACTAAGAGAGCTGAAAGATTAATCTGTTCAAGCTCTCTCAGGTCTGAACAATCTAATGAGGAATGTATGCTGTTCCTTATTCATATTACTGAAATCACTGTGAATGATTTTGAAATTATATTATTATAAAGAAAAGATTCTAAAAAGTACTTGTTACCACAACTTAAATAAATGCATGTTTGCAAGTTAAAAATTCAAATTTATTGTTTTAATTAGACCTTTTAAGTTGCAAACATTATTTAGTAGAGTTTTGTTGACATAATAATGTTGATCATTACATCAACTTAATATCATCTGTAATTTAAACTCAAAGTTCTGTGTTAACTGGCTTTTTTTTTTTTTTTTTTTTTAATTATGGTTGTTGTAACTTAATGAAATTTTCTTGATAACTTCGGAAATTAGGCAGTGGATTTCTAGTTCCCAGCATGCTTTGCATAGGACTGGATATTAAGGAGAATAAATGTTGAAATTAAATGGATAGTTCACCCAAAAATGAAAATTATCCCATGATTTCACCCTCAAGCCATCCTAGATGACTATCTTTTTTCAGACGAATACAATCGGAGATATATTTAAAAATATCCTTAGTTTTCCAAGGTTTATAATGGTTGTGAATGGGGGCCACGTTTTGAAGTCAAAAATAATGCATCCATCCATAAAAAAGTAACAGAATCCATACGACTACAGTGAGTTAATAAAGGCCTTCTGAAGCGAACCAATGCGTTTTTGTAAGAAAAATATTTATATTTAAAACTTTATAAATTCAAATAACTATAGCATCCGGCGGACAACCGTAAGCAGAATGTGCAAGTCGACTTGCGCCAAATGAGTAATCCTCTGACGTGACGTATGATGCAGGATGTAGGAGTATTATAAGCTTAGACGCCTCTCGCGGTTCAAACAAATAGGGCTGTGCAACAAATTTAAGCTCCTCTTCTCTGATGTCGAAATCCTCCGACATTTCTCTTTAAAAATTATCATTTTAGACTTATAATCTGTGACCGGTGATTTGTTTTGCTCTATTCTCTGTCTCCGCGTTCATCATTACGTTGTGCGTCAGGTCAGAGGTCACTCTTCCACCGCAAATCGACTTGTGCATTCTGTGTACGGTCGTCCACCGGAAGCTAGTTATTTGAATTTATAAAGTTTTAAATATGGATATTTTTCTTACAAAAATGCATTGCTTCACTTCAGAAGGCCTTTATTAACCCCCTGGAGCCATACGGATTACTGTTTTATGGATGGATGCATTATTTTTGTCTTCAAAACGTGGCCCCCCATTCACTGCCATTATAAACCTTGGAGGACTAAGGATATTTTTAAATATATCTCTGATTGTGTTCGTCTGAAAGAAGATACACATGGGATAATTATCATGAGATAATTTTCATTTTTGGGTGAACTATCCCTTTAACTGTTAATTTATTTGTTTTTAGTGAAGGGAAAGACCTGTTAAGTGTTTAATGCTGTCATGACATTTAAAAGAGTTTCTGTAATGTTGAAGTTTTTGTGGTTACCATTGTGCTGAAGAGTAGACACATGAAGGTAACACTACATTGACTCTATAAGCAATGACTGCGCTAATGCCAGTAACAAGTAATATCATACTTGTTCATTAAATATACATGTTGAAAAAGTTGTGTTAGCATGTGCTATGAAAGCTGTGTATTTGAACTGAAATAGATAAGATTAATTGGTTCCAGGGCTACAACTCTGGATTTTGACTAATCAACTTAAAAATTTGGGTTTTATTCTACAAATTATTAAGTTCCTCTAACACAATGTAGCTTGTTGGTTGAACGTAAATTCACTCAAAGTTGTCATAACTCAAAAAAAATGATGCAAACTGTTGGGTTAATTTTTTTGCTGAGCCAACACATTATTTTTTAGAGTGTAGTTAAATACTATATATTCTTTCGCTTTTGCAAATTAATCTGAACATCTAAAACACGTCCCTGTCATCACGTCAGCCACATGGAAAGTTTACCTGTCAGCAACTGTAGAAGAGAGGGTGCTTTTAACAAATTAACCTTGAACAAGGATGCAGAATCTCTTATTTATTGTGCCATTTTCATTTCAAAGCATTGACTCATTGCACTGCTAGTATTCTGTTTTCTTTTACTGGGTGAAGTTCAGCACAGAGGATTTTACGAGTGCCCATCTCTGATGTTTGATGTTAAGGGCAGCTTCAGTCAGTGGCTCCTGGTATGTGTTGGGTGCAGGCTTGAGACAGGATAAATGTTTGGCAGGGAACATGTTCGGCCTCTTTCTTCTCCCCTAGGATAACATAAACAGTTTTGGCACAAGAAAGCAACACTGACCCCAAGGCCAGCCTCTGACACAACCCATTCATTCAGTCTGTGTGTGTGTGTGTGTGTGTGTGATATAATGTCCAGACCAAGGGACAATGATGATGTACCGCATGTGATCTCTAGCAAGGAACATCCTGTATCCTAAAAATCTTGTAAACATTTACAAACCTCTCAGTTTCAAACCTGTATGACTTTCTTCTGTTGAACACAAAAAAAGATATTTCAAAAAATATCTGTTTTTTATTTTTTGTGTTGTTTTGGAACCTTCTGACTTTCATTGTGTCGACAAGCAGTTCTTCAGAATGTCTTCTTTTCTGTTTCACAGAGGAACCCCCTCTTTGCTGTACCATTAATCTAACATATTTTAGCTCTATAATTATGAAGTCCTCAAAATACCCTAAGGAGAATCATTACCTTGTACATCATCAATGTTAGTTTTTAATATTCTGAAAAGACATTAATTTCCTGATTTCCATGCTGTATTTATGATTTATTCCACCTCACATTATCCTTTGAAAGCACTTTGGCACAGAACAGAACCCTTGATTCATTCCCAAAAAAATGAATAAATATACGAATTAAACACAGCCAGGAACGTCATCAGATTCAGATGATTTACCCACATATAGGCTGCTCTTTTAACACTCACATTAAATGCTCAGTCACTCAGGCTACACCCAGTGACAGCTGTAGAATAATATATTGCTGTTCATTAAAAAAACTGTTTGTTGTGTTTGATAAACTGTGCCTCTAAAGGAGTGATTGGTCAAAGGAATATTGTTCATCCAAATTTAAATGACATTTAATTTCCTTTTACGTTTAGGTTTTGTATGTCAGCTAAAAAATCTTTGGCAGATTTCACTGGTGTACATCACTTTAAAAAGACATTCAGAGGACCTATTACCAAAACCTAAATAAATGCATGGTTGCAAGAAATAAATAAATAAACTAATTTATTGATTTAATTAAACCTTTTTAGTTAGCAAACATTATTTTGATGAGTTCTGTTGACATAATGTTGATCATCAACTTAATATTGTGTGTAATTTTAACTGAAATTTCTGCATTAATTATAATAATAAGTTGTAGTCTTGATAACTTTGAAATTGGCAATGGATTTCTAGTTCCCTGCATGCTTTGCTTAGGACTGGATAAGGATAATAATTGTGTATTATACTTTTTTAATTGAATGTGTTTTTAGTAAAGGGAAAGACTTGTTTGACATTTAAAAGAGATTTATGTTATATTTTTAAGTTTTTGTGGTTAGCATTGTGCTAAAGAGTACCGCTCATGGTTAAATTGACATGTTAAATGACTTATATTAGGCATTTGCTTTATGCTAGCTGTTATAAAAATTTGAACTGAAATGATAAGATTAATTGGTTCTTGGGCCACCATTAAAGTGTGTTGAAATTGGCTGGAACATTTTAATCTTTTTCTTCTTCTTTTTGGAGTAATCAACTTAAAAACTTGTGTGTATGCTAAGATTAAGTTCCTGTAACTCAATGTTTTTTGGTTGAACATAACTTCATTAGAAGTTGTCATATCTCGAAATGATTGGTGCAAACTGTTCTGTTATTTTGTTGTTGTTAGGTAAAACATTTGTTTTTGGAGGGTACATATTTCCACACAGTTATACCGTCATATGACTTCACAAAGCAAATATCTAGCACAAATATTTAGATAAAATGTTGAACAATTGCTGGCAAAATTGAAGAGACTGACTCCGGTTTGAGGATGGTTTGTTTGCTGCATGGTAGCCATTAATTTATAAAAGCAATATTGCGCTGACCCTTTGAACGCTGCTGTAGAACACATTCTGTGTTCTCCTCATGCTGGAATGATAAAACATGAGTTATAGGTCTGTTTATCCCACTCTTCAAGCCCTGAGTGCATTATCAAACATAGAATGCATTAGGGTCGGTATTGTTAAAAGTGTTTTTAAGATCTAATAAATCCTAGTTATTTATGGAGCAATGGTCACAGCGCTTCACCCCCACCATCTACTTTAATTTGGCCCGAGTTCTGCACCCGTACCTGTGTGTGACCAAAATCCCACTGTCTGATCTGATCCGGCCTACATACGAAGGAAGCTTCCAAACTTGTGGTGACGGTGTAGCTGTTTCTGTATCTTGCGTTATGCAGAGGCATTATATTATTCTGCAGAGCCACTTCGTAGAATTCTGGACCTCTCAAATGCCAGATGCTTGAATTTCTTTAAGACTGAATGGCAGAGTCTGCTTGAATTCTGTAGCCATCGTGAACTCTGTTTTATAGTCTGTTATTGTAGAGTGGGTGGCTTTGACCTCCCTCCATGCCTTTAATGGGATGTGTGTGTGTGTGTGTGTGTGTGTGTGTGTGTGTGTGTGTGTGCGCATGTCCATATTGGCGTGCTAGCGGTGTCTTTGTGTGTGTTTATTCTTCTAATGGGAATTCATGATTTTAGTATGTCTTCAGATGGGTGGGGTTGCTTGATTTATAGTTCTATTGCAAGAAATAGGTTAAAAATGTTGCTGTAAGGTCCATGTGAACACACACACATAAACACACACACACAGTTTTTAAAAGAAACGTCAGAAAACTATTTCAGTGGGTAAACCGAATCTGTGAAATTAGTGAAACCCCATATACCATTTCTCATTTCTGGCTCGGATGATCAAATGGTCAGCACTATGTATTTGCAAATGGGTTGGAAAACCTTCTGAGAGCTGAGAACCACATTCAGAGTATCTTAAAATCTTACACAGGTTCATCTTTGAATGCCTTATTGCTTCCTATCTGTCTCTGGCTGATTGATTAGCTCACCAGAACAAGCAAAAGAAGTGCTAGGGAGCTTTGTGTGCATGGGTTTGTGTATATTTGTCTATCTTGTCTATTTGCATCAGTATCAATAGCACCTGAAGCAAAAAACATATTAGGCCTATTTTTATTATTTAGTAGCTTTTTGTTTTGCCATATTTTAGATTGTGTGCAACATTTAATTTAATAAGAAAGGTTTGGACTGTACAAAAGTAGCTACAAAACAAACCCAAATCTGTCAGGTAGCCTATATCAAGCTTACGCAAGTCACTGTTCAAGTCCGTCTTTTTAAGACATATTTTAATTGGCTGTATTGCCTGCGTGATAACACTTATCATAGCCCTTATTTTTAGGAAAAAGTTTTGTTGTCTTTGAAATTTGCAGCCATATTTGAAAACTGGTAAGCACTCACAATTAGTGAATCAATAAAATCACCGTGTTTCCACTAAGCTAACAGCGTTCAGCTTTTAATTCACGTGATTTTACCTCGTAAATGGCTTTTAAAACAGGGATTGTTAACGAATAACAAAATAATTTAATTGGCCTAAACAATTAGCAATTTCATTTAGTTCAAGTTCCTGTGCGAACTTTTCTTAGTGCTTTGGTGAATTTGCGCAATATACGCCCTGCGTCTGTGAATGTATTATTTGTTATTGTGATGGCACAAGCATATGAAAGCTCAACTGATAGCCTACGGATTATTTGTCTTGACACGTGAATTTGCCAAAGAAAATAGGACTAATCATTTTAGCGATCTGACCACGAAAAAGCAACAACATATTACATCACTCTCAACCATAAGATGACCATCAAACTAGTTTTAAGATTGAAAAAAATAAAATTCAAGATTTACTTTTATAAGTTTGTCACCTCCAAGATGTTTCCAATTCGGTAAATTAGCTTATGCAATTTATCATATAACCATGTAGGCTATTTATTTCTTTATTTAATTAGTTGATTTGAACAAATAAGTGTAGCCGTTTTACTTATTTTTCTGCTAAAACAAATTACGTTTTATAAGAGTAACAGTGCAATGTTAAAAACGGCGTTTTATCCATATTTTTTTGTAATAATTACAATATAAAATTATTGCATAAAATATTATGAATATTATTATTACTCTTATTATTAGCATTGTCTGTATAATACTCTCTTTTTCTATACAAATTGGACATTTTCATTGGAGTAGCTACACGCATATTAATTGCAAATATAAATAAAATAATTGTCTGTGCTGATTTATTTATTTTTTTGCGAATTGATGTGACAATAAATAACAATAACTTAATTTTGTTCAAAGACACAAATGGTCTGCATTAAATTTCACAACGAAAAACAAACTTCCCAACTTCTGAAATTGAGTCTTTTGAAAAGAAAAAAAAAGTCCAAAAACCACAGATAACGAATCGGTCATCATAACGAATAACGAATATCCATTTCAAATGAACATGGTCCATTCATTTAGTGTAGGTCTACTATGCAGAATTTCACTTTCCATCATTTCACTCCCAGGCCCACAACGGATTTAGTGACGTATTTTGGGAAAAAGGTTCCTCTGTTCCAAGTGCAGGTTGTTGCAATACGTCTGATAGCGCTGTCCGGTGATGTTAATGGAGTTTCCCGCGTCCGTGATATGAGCTGTTGTCATGATTAGCCGGGGAACAGACGAGCAGTCGCTCTCACGTCTCCACCGGGCTCGGTACCATGCTGTTCGGTGTGTCCGGTAACTGTGAAGAAAGAGAGGTCACGTCGCTGCCCGATGAATTTCCTAAAGAACCAGATTCCGAGAAAGACACCTGAAAGAGAGAGGCAAAGTTAACTCTAAATAAATAAATACTACTAGCCTACTATTAATAATAGGCTAATAAAATATCGGTCTGATAGTGCCTTATGCCTAGGATATAAAGTATAAAAACCACAAAAATGAAAAACGCAAATGCAAATTTAATTTTTTCTCACTCACCAGCTGTTGAAATGCAGGTTGATCTAAGTCACTCTGAAGTGCAAATTCGCTGAGAGCTTTCCAGGGTGGTTGGTAAGTCTGCACTTCCACCGGGTGTCCTGGCACTGAAGGGTTGTGTCTTATTGGGCTGCCTGCAACCAGCGCAGTGCCCGTCATACCCTGCAGATTCTGAACCAAAAAGTCTGCGATGAGGGGACACAGCTACAGATCATTTCATATTGGCATTATAAAGAGAGACAATGTATCATAAAACAGAGGTAAATAACTTTTCCCCCAACTTTTTGATGAATAAAAGAAAACTATTCATGCAGTTCGAGAAAGAAATCTGAGTTTAAAACATTCCCCAAAACTACACACAGTAGGAGGAGTTTGTGATTTGCTTCCAGCCAACACTGCAGTCGAATTACAGACCCAATTAAAATCATCTCGGATCATATCAAGTGTCAGGGATCACTCAGAGCCGCACTGGTCAAACTCTGTTTTTTTCGCATTTCTCACATTGAAAGTGCATTAGCGAGACACTTACCGTCTTATCGCCATGTTGCTGTTGTTGTAACTGTTTCATGAGTATAGATCTCTTCTTATCCTTGCAGCGCTTGTTTTGGAACCAAACTCGAATGACCCGCGGACTCAGGCCTGTCATCTCCACCAGCTGCTCCTTCATGAGCGCATCTGGTCGCGGGTTTGCGTTGTAGCACGTCCGTAAAGTGTGTAGCTGCTTCTCGTTTAACACCGTCCTCACCCGAGTGGTCTTCTCCGATTGTTTGTGCATGTGGTTCCGATGAGGAGTTTGTCGGACCGACACCGGGTCAGCTGAAGAAAAAAATAAAAATAAAACAAATATATAAAAATAAGAACAAACGAATTTTTAAATGTTAAATTTTAAAGAATAAGTACATAAAACAGGCTACTAGCGAATTTAAATGTCAGTAATATGAATAATGTTGAAAGATAGGCCTAATTTACATTTCACCCGTGATATAGGCTAGCCTACCACATTTGCATTTTGAATATTATTAAACAAAATAATTAGGCTATTGTAATAAACCTGGAATAGATAGATAGATAGATAGATAGATAGATAGATAGATAGATAGATAGATAGATAGATAGATAGATAGAAAACTATATTTTATACAACAACATTCAATTTTTCAATAGAACTTGAAATCTGCAAGTGAATGTAGCTCTGGCTTTATGAAATATATCAATAATTAATACCAATATTAGCCTACGTTTAATTTAACTAATAATATACTGTATTAAAGATTATTTATTTTGCAAATAATGCATTAAAAACCATGCTGAGTCTTTCGGCTACAGCTCGGTGTTTAAAGGCCCTGCCGCTCAGGCTTATCAGTGGTTGACTAAACAAAGTTATCAAGTAGATCAGCCTGTAATTAGCTATTATGTAACAACATTACACGATTCCTCCCACAGTAGCCTATATAATTACATTTCAGTTTAGCCTTTGGCTTTTTGCTGAGGGCCATCAGGTCCAAAACTGACCTTAAAAAAGCTCGAACCGTTCCAAATAATACTTGTTCGTTTTTAATTGCAATAGCATATAATTTATATTGGACTATTATATATAAAATACTTGATTGTGTCCAGTACTGCGGTAGTCAGTTGACTGTAATTGTGCTATAGGCCTACTGACCTGCCATGTGTAATCCTCTGCTGTGGATGTTTCCCGGACTAAGAGGGCTGCCGCCTGATCCGCGCTCCAGAGCCAAACCATGATCTGCCCGACACAGCAGTTCCTCGTCCCGGACAGAGAACTCATCCCCAGGCAAAAGCTGCCGGCTACACACCGAGCAGCGGAAACATTCGATGTGATACACACTGTCCCGAGCTCTCATGACCAAATCACTGCTGCTAAAGCCCAAAGTGCATTTTGCGCATTTTATACCGAACAATCTGTTTGATGAAGAAAAGAAAAATAATTTAGCCTATTATGTGTAATGACAAAACCAGATTATACGAGTAGGTAATACGAGTAGGTATTTCATGAAAATATACATCTTATTATCTGTAACAACTGGTTACAGATTTATGAAATAATTGTTTTTCCAAAAACAAACGAAACCAAACAAAAACCTACCTTACATAATCTCTCTTGCAATACGTTTTCCCGTCCCTTACGAAGCAAGTGCATGTCTCGTCCAGGTATTGGTTGCACTCCACACACTTCAAACAGGCTGCGTGCCACTCCAGGTCGGGGGAGACCCGCAGGATGTACTGGTCATGGATTTGACTGCCGCAGCCTACACACATCGCAAGTCCGGACTTCTCTGCACATGAAAAAAGACATTGTTTTAAGCTGTTATACAGGAGTTAATTGAGCGTCGATGGCACCTTCAAGTGTTTTCTCATTAAAAAAAACCATCGAAATCATATCTTCGAGTTTGTAAATACTAACATTCGGCTAGTGCAAAATCAAGACAGATATTTCTAAGAGGGCACATGCTGCAGAATCAGTAACACCGAGAGAAAAAAAACAGGAATTGTTTTCATGATCAATTTTCAACTGCAACAGCATTTAACCAAATTTAAAAGCTTACTTTTAGAAATAAAGTTTTACAGTTTTTCTTACGGAAATAGCTACTCACTTTTGGAATGATCCCCCATATCATTCAAAAAAGAAGAGCTGAATATTATATCCACCATACAGGTTGCCTTAAAGAGAAGATTACTTGAGAGAAAAGAGAGAAGAGAGAAAAGGTACTGCCAGCTCCCGGCTGCCCCGCAACTTCAGTCCAGAGTGAGGAGATGGAGAGGGGGGTAAACACAGGGGCTGAGAAAGCTGTCTGATGCACAAGACGTGACGTCAGGCGTAAATCCGAACTAAGTCGCGTCACTAGGGGGCAACAAGTCACACTGCACCCTGTATTGATTCATTTCACTCCCTAGACATGATCAGATAACTGTGCGTGTTGTTTCAGAACAATATGAAAACATCTTCATTTGTATGCTGCGAGGTTGGCTGCAGGAAGGTAAGACATGGAAAAATACAAAAACCACACATACAAACAAAGATTTAAGGTAATATGAGGTATTTTATGGGTTCCTGGATTCACACCATATAGGCTATAGGGAACGAGATTAATCTTGCTAAGTGGATCATTAATGTCGAAGTAGGCTATATCATGGTGACATCTACTGGTTGAAAAGTTTAACAACAAATCCGAAAAAAATCCAACACAATTTCATTCGTAACTATTTTACGTTTTGTCCAATTGTTGGCTTATTTGGATTAGCGTGAATCCAGAATCTAAAAATGATAAAGCACTGTTTAAGCATTTAAGACCGTTTTACCACATGATTATTCAGATTTTTACACAGACACAGCCTTTTTTAACTTTAAAAAACCCTTTTATTCAGAACAATTGAGGGTTAGAAGAAATAAAAATATTAAAAATGCATTTTCAAACTATTATTAAATTAAAAACAGAAATCAAATCAAATCAAATCAAATCATTAAAAACTAAACTTCCGTATCTCTCACACCCATTCAAAAAAACAACATTATGAGTATTGATACTATAAGCCTATTCAATGATCACTCGAGATTCTATCAAGACACTAGATATGTCAACATCAAATCCTGCTTTTCTGCACTGGTGGGATTTCAAAATGGCTAGCTTAGTTTGGATAATTAAAAAAAAAAAAAAAAATGGTAACACTTTGTGTCCTTGTTACATGTACTTACTATAGTAAATTGTGCATAATTACATGCAACTAGCCCTAAATAAAACCCTGAACCCAAAAGTACAAGAACACCTTAAAATAAAGTGTAACCAAAAATTGCAAGTACGCATTGGTGTTGCCACACCCTTCTATATTGGTATCAATATAAACAAAGTATTGTTATATGAAAAACCCAATTTTGTGATTATTTTTCAAAGTGTTACATATAAAGGACTAAGTCTTGAACATTCAAAAACAGTGTCATAAAAATAAATGTCATGAGGACTATACGTTGCCAATGTTTTAATTAAAAAAAATAAACTCTTTCGAATTTAAATTAAAACGGAATGGTTGTTATATGCTAATTATTGTTTAATTACCACAATAAATTGAAAATGTACACAATTTAGGGGAAGTTCTACATTAGCAAGCAGATAAACTTAAATATGGGGGAAATAAGGCTTGAGATACAAAGCACAAAATAACACAGTTATAGACATTGACACAAAATCTCTCTCCCATTATAATTTGTTTACACACCCGAGTGCTGTCAAAGAGCATGAAAGAGTTCAAGTGCAGACAGGTTAGTGCAAACAGAGCTAACTGGAGGAAGAAATCTTTTTATATTGTAACATACTGTAACCTTTATGTTTGAAGCACCGCTGACATTTCAAACTGTGTGTCATTCAAAACTTATATTTCCATTTTTCAGATTGCAGAAGCTTGTGAACACGACATGACACCATGACGTATATTTCAGTTCCTTCATAATGGATGAATCACATAATATTTTTGGGCTATTTATAATGGTACTAATGGCAATGTCAATTCTCTAAATAAATGAGCTTACAGAGAGAATCAGAAATAGCCTAGGTTTTAAATTTTAATATATTTAACAGCCTATCTCTGCTTAATACCTAATGAAAACCTGGCTCCCGTCCATCACCCACAATTCGTCAGGGAGAAAACAAATGATTTCTGCCATGCATGAACACCGGCCATATAGGCTACTGCACATCTCTGATCGTCGAGACGAACTTCATGCGATCTTCCTCCACTTCTACATCCTCTCGGATCTCTAAAACCCTACTGACACCCAGCGCTCGATCTGAAGGGTGAGTGGTGGCGATCGGGAGATTCCGATCAGAAAAGAACTGTCGTTAGCCATTATTATCAAAAGCAGGCCTAATAAAATATTGTTGAAAACAGCAGCGGTTTGCGGCAGTTTTAAGGGATTGGGCGCTCTCATTGAAAATTAATTAGGCTATGTTTTATACAGTTTTACAGGTAGGCCTAATATAGGGCTACTCCTTTCTCACTTCTTACTCTGACTTTCCACCAGACAGTCTTCTCACCTGAAAGCTGAAATGTTTCAATCCATGTTCAGAGTTTAATTTATGAGGAAATAGCCTATATTGATCGCATTATATTTCTTCTTCCAGCGAATTATTCAGTCACATGACTTGAGGCAGTCACATGACTTTTTTGCTAATCATCTAGGAATTTATTTTGTCAACGAAAAAATAATTTGTACATCTCAAGCGATTTTTGAGGAAATTTGATTTAAATCATGATAAAGCTTTTTTTTTTTGATAGCTCAAAATTAGTATAAAAAACCTAGATGATGATATTCTAAAATACGCATAAGATAGGCCTACGTGAACCTACAACTGAGGTCAAGTTAATGAATTTTTTTTTTTTTTTTTTGGTATTTTCAATTAATACAATTTTAATTGTTATTTGTTAGAATGTTATTTGCCCCCTTTAGACCCAGTCTTGTTTTGATTAGAGACATTTCTCAAAATATAATTTTTTATGTTCTACAGAAGAAAGAAAGTTATACATGTTTGGAACAATATGAGGGTGAGTAAATGATGACAGACATTTTTATTTTTGGGTGAACTATCCCTTTAAGGTTAATACTCCTATACTATCAAGTGAGATGTGCATGCTCACTTAAACAAACAAAGCACTGTCCTAAATGTCAATGTCAATAAGGATAGAGCATGAGAATGATTTAAAAAATGAACACCCAGAAATAATCATTAGATTTATTACTTATAATTTAATTTTATAAATTAATTTAATTTTTTATTCTTTTACTGAATGCAGTAAGATAGTAGAGCAAGAAATTATCTACAAGACTGCCGCAAGCTCACTGTTTTTAATTGTAATATCCTCTACCTTTCTACTAAATTCTTAATGTGCACTGGACATGCATGTAAACATTAAATGCATTTTCTCCTGTGTAATGGGAATACCGCAGTGCAACCAACAAACATGCAGAAATCAAAAACAACATGCCGATTGACAGATTTTGTGCTATACCATGGCCCATTATTTCGTTCAGAACCGTTTGATCCATGGCCCCATCCAATGGGGATAGGCCAGCTGTCAGGGGTCTGCATTAGCAGAGTTTAAGTGTGGCTAATGGCAGCTTTAAGCCCTAAATTATTTACTGCTCTCATCAGAAATGAGACTTAAAGTGCTGTGTGTCCAGCCAGCCCCAGAACAGCTCCATGTGCCAAAACCACAGTCAGAATTCAATGCACACAATTTCGAAAGGAAATAAATAAATCACGCCATGACCATAAATAGCAATGATTATTATTAAAAGTAATTCTTTTTCATCTTTATTTTTTAAATGAAAACTATACACTCTTTGATATGATTTTTTTTTCTTATAAATGGCTTATGGACGATTTTAACACCAGCTCAGAATAACACCGGTGAAAAAAAAAAGAAAGAAAGAAAGAAAAAAAAACAGGTCCTCATGCATGCTCCTCTGAAAGTAGAATCATGTTGCTTATATATAATTCAACATACGTCTGATTTAATGCAGCATTCACATAATAATTAGTATTAATTTTTGATTGCAGCCTTAGGGCATTTCTGCATTGTTGGCAGAGGAAGCAGTGCCACTGTTGCTGTCAGTCTGGCCTTTTATTTTACAAATGCTGAGCTTGTATCTCTGCCCCTGCCAACACAGAACACTCTTGCACATTCATTAAGAGGTGTAACAAATATGTCTGTCACTCTAATGAAGGTAACAGCTCCTCTGCGGACCACCATGAGAAATGTGTATTCACTCCTGTATAGTTTGTTCTTTATTCTTTATTATTCTATTGTTTTTAGTACTTTATTGTCCAAGGGTTATTTCCCAAAGCTCCTTTCAGATGCAGTTGCAGGAATATGTTTGTGAAACCTTTGATTTATGCGTAAAGTGTTTATAAAATTTGATGTCATCTCACAATAGTAGAAACATACAGTCTGTTTAAAAAATGACACACAAACTTATTATACATTTTCATGTCTTTATTGAACACAATGTGAACATCACAGTATGTGAACCCTTTTGGCAGAAATACAACAACCTTACTGCAGATCAGACCCGCACAACTGTCAGGAGAAATTTTGCACCATTTATCTTTACACCGCTGTTTCAGTTCAGCAGTATTCTTGGGATATATGGGTGTGAATCATTCTCTTAAAGTCATGCCAAAGCATATTTTCTTCTGCTGTTGATTTACTTCTGTGCTTTGAGTTGTCCTGTTGCATCAAACAACCTCTGTTGGCTTTCAGGTGTGCAAAAATGTTTTTGTGAATATCAGATAATGATTTTTCGACCAGTTAATGCAGGTTTTTTTTTTTTTCAATTGTTCACATAAAGCTGTGGCCAAAAGAATTGGCAGTGACATAAATTTTTTGTTTTGCAAAGTTTGCTGCTTCAGTGTTGTGGTGTTGATTCAGTTTTTTTCTAGATTATTGTGATGAGATGAATTTTAAAGGGGACCTATTATGCCCCTTTTCACAAGATGTAATATAAGTCTCTAGTGTCCCCATAATGTGTCTGTGAAGTTTCAGCTCAAAATACCCCAGAGATCATTTATTATAGCTTGTCAAATTGGCCCCTATTTGGGTGTGAGCAAAAACATGCCATTTTTGTGTGTGTCCCTTTAAATGCAAATGACCTGCTGCTCCCTGCCCGCTTTCCAGAAGAGGGCGGAGCTTTAACAGCTCACACTTCGGTTGCTCAACAACAACAAAGCTGGAGAATCTCACGCAGCCAAAATGACGATCGTCAGTAAAGTTGTTCAGCCTAACATTGTTCAAACCAGAGTCGGACACTGATGGAGAGACTCAGGAAGAACAACTTTTAGAATGCAACTGGATGTTTCTGAATGTGGATAAATTTATGTAGTTGCTGTTGAGTTGATTCAATTCATTGACTAGCATGTGCTGTCATGTTAATCTTTTGTGTAAAACCCATATGGATGCCCACTATATAGCGTCAGGGCCGTAACCACCATAGACATATAATAATTAGAATAATTAGAAATGGCCAAATCGTCCCCCCCAACATTTGAAATTCTTGCACTGCTCTGCTGCACTTCATTACAGCACTCTGCATGTTGTTAAGATGACAAAAAAAGTTTAAAAGTTACATTTTTAGTCTGGTCTGCCTCAGCGGTCTAAGAACGCTCGTCAGTATCAAAATGATTGAGATGGCCAATCAAATTAAAAAGTAGGCGGAGTTTACGTTCTCTTTTTGCTCCTGCACACAGTCTTCATAGCACAGACAGGCAGGTCAAGCGATCGCTTAACGGCGTTGCGGAAGTTCTATTTTTCCGGTAAAATCACAAAACAAATGCACACAAACGTGTCCCTGCTCTTGATATACAACCATTGATGGACATCTTTGATGTTAATGAGGAAAAAAAACAAAAAAAAACTAAGCGAGGACGGATTAGAACACGCAACCTTTGATACTGTTAACAAAAATCCTACCACTAGACCACTAGGAATTTCAAATAACCATAGTGGATCGATATATTTATTCAATAAATTGAAGAATATTGGCACTAACAATAAATTGTGTTATGAAACTATCACATTAAACATGAGTTCTCAATGTACTATTGAAATTGATTTCTGGACATCGTAATGTTATTTTTCTACAATTGTTATTGTACATATCTGATATAGCATTGTATTAGCAGCAATTTCGTTCACTGTTTTGTTTCTTTATGCTATATTAAAAAAAAAAAAGGTCCCCCCCAATGTTCAAGACATTGTTACGGCCTTGTATAGCGTAGTCTCGTGTAGCTAGACCTTCAGACTGACAGCAGAAGTTCTGGACTTTATGGCAGTTTTCTTTGGCCAAAGACCGCCCAAGAGAACGTTTGACTGACATGTAATGCAACCGATCACAGTTCGTTTTGTTCCGCGTCATGTTTAGGGGTGTGAAAATGTAAAGATGTCCCTACAATAACAGGCCAGTGTGCATCTAATAAATTATTCATTCAAGAACGTTGTGCAAGTTTACTGCAACAATGGAGCCGCGAACTTCACATACTTCTGAAAATCCAGCGTTTAGTTGATACAAGCTCCTGATGTGTGCTCACTGTCACAGTTGTAAACACAATGGCTTTCTTGTTCCATGAGGGGGTTTGGCGTCACAGCATTTGTTTCCAAGCGCACCGTTGAAGAACGCGACACACACGTCTCCCAGGCATCATGTAGGATTCAACCAGATGACAACTTCGAAAATCCTGAAGTGTTTCCAGTTAAGTGTGCCATATGCATCAGACGTTCAGCCAACGGTCCGTGGGCATGACGTTTGAGGCTGAGAATATACATATCGTACCTGTTTGCCAAACAGAGCCATACACACCCGGCTAACCTTTATGATTGCTATCAAATGCTGTGAATGGTCTAATTATTTTTCAAAAATATTGCTTGGACAGAAGCGCTCCTTTTTTTAGCAGTCGAGCTTGCCAGGGTCAACTTGCAGGCTATCCAAGCTAACGAGACTCTAAATAGTGTTCTATGCTCCTCTGTGCAGCCAACGACAGAACAGTTAGCATGCTTTTGCTATGGCCTTAGAACTGGTACACCGTTTTCACTTGCGAAAACAAAATGACATGAAAACGTGCAGATTAAGGGGCGGTAATATTATAATAAGATCCCCTTCCTACGTCACAAGGGGAGCGAAATCTGAGCGGCTCATTTTTTTCACATGCTTGTAGAGAAAGGCTTACCAAAATAAAGTTACTGGGTTGTCTTTTTTTTCACATTTTCTGGGTTGGTAGATGCACTGGGGACCCGATTATAGCACTTAAACACGAAAAAGGTCAGATTTTCATGATATGTCCCCTTTAAATAATTGCAAAAAGCTTCATTGGCCAAAAACAAAGAAGTTTATCACAAAAACCCTGGCACACAATGACATAATTTCACTAATCATATCATCAGCACATCGGAAAGTGTGAACAAGTACTATCATTCAGCAATCAGTAATCATTCTGATTGGATTATAATAGCAGACTGATTGCTAAAATAGGGAAGAAGTGCTTTCCAATCTTTGTGCTATTGTTTTAGCAATGGTTACCTCCAAAGAAAGATGTGCAGTCATCATCGCTTTGCCTCAAAATGGCCTCACATGCAAAGAATATTACACATGAACATTTACCGGATCATCAAAAACTTCAAGGAGAGAGGTTCAGATGCAGTGAAGAAGGCTTCAGTCCAGCAAGTGCCAGAACCATCTCCTCCTGAGGAATCAGCTATGAATCATGTCACTACCAGTGCAGAGCTTGCTCAATACTGGCAGCAGGTGGGTGTGAGTGCATCTGCATATGCACGTTGAGGCCAAGACTTTTGGACAACGGCCTGGTGTCATGAAGGGTAGCAAAAAGCCACTTCTCTCCAAGAAAAACATCAAGGACAGACTGAAATTCTGGATGAAGTACAAGGATTGGAGAGCAGAAGGCTGGTGCAAAGTTATTTTCTCTGATGAAGGCCACTTCTGTTCTGACTGTTTGGGACATCTGGAAAATTGATTTTCTGGAGAAGAAAAGGTGAATGCTACCATGAGTTCTGTGTCGTGCCAACAGTGAAGCATCCTGAGACCATCCATGTGTGGGGTTACTTTTCATCCAAGAAAGTGGGCTCTCTCACAATTCTGCCCAAAAACACTGACAGGAATAAAGAACGGTATCAAAACTTCTCCCAACGATCTAGGAGCAATTTGGTTCCAGGACAATGGAGCACCATGTCACAAGGCAAGAGCAATAATGAAGTGTTTTGGAGATCATTACATTGAAATTTTGGATCCATGGCCAGGCAACTCCCCAGATCTTAATCACATTGAAACGTCAAAACATCCCACCACTGTATGGCCAGATGATGCAAACTATGTTTCTCGGCTGCACAAAGCAAACCAGTGTCTTACTAGTAAAGTTTTGATGGATGCGGATTATAATGAAGGTAAAGACAATTGTGGTGACGTACAGGAGTTGTACAGTAAGCACAGGTGAGTCTGTTATATTGATGCGCAAAGAAACTATGAATGTTTTGATGCACTGATCGCACATTGTATTTATGCACCGACACATTTCAGTGCATTGTTTCCACACACATTCAGGATAAAGTTTTTATTTGTCATATGTATGTTGCTGTGTTTAGTAATTCTGAATGGATCCATGTACTGTAGTAGGCTTATAATGCAGTCAGGTCAAGGTGGTTGGTTTAGAGTTGGTTCACAAAAGGGTGCGATTAAGCGTGATTGAACATTTTAATCTATTGAGAGCCCTAGTAAATACCATTTGTCGTGTCTTCAAATACTATTTTATTAAAGGAAGAGGATTTTTGGATTTTAAATGCAAAAAAGAAAAGCAAAAAAGATGTGTGCGCACATGGAATTTGTTGTGGTTTCTAAAATTAAAGCTAAAATTAAATAATAAAAATTAAAAACAACTACAAAAAACACTCCATCTAGATGTATATCACTTTTATTTTTTTTATTTTTATGCTGAATTTTACTTTTAATTTTTATCTTATTTATCTTACATATTTCTTGTTATATATGTATATATAACTTAAGATAAGTAAGTATTATGTAAGTTTCACTAATGTTTCATATTGCAAAAAAAAAAAAAAAAAAAAAAAAAAAGTGGCACCTTTATGAAATTGTCTGAATCATTTTGTGCTATTTCTTTTGCCATAATTGTATGTGTTGACTTTTGAAATTAGACATTTTAGTTTCATGATTCTGAACTTAAGCAAATATTCTGCTCCTCAGAAGCCTTGTTCAGTGTGCGGCAAGGTTGCTGTATACCACTGATCATTTTTATTGTGCTCTCTACTCATGGCTAGATTAAGATTGATTAGGATTCCAGCTGTTTAATGAGGTGCAGAGTGCTCATGTTTTCACACCTGACAAGTGAACAATAGGGTGTGTATATCTAAATGTGGCGATTTCTGCTTCAGGTGCCCATGGGACTAGTGGGCAGCCAGACGGTGTAAGCATAGCTATTTTATCCTCGCTGTTTTGCTCCATGTGAGCGTTTCAGCAGCACCATGGGGCCAGAAGATGAACAGACTATCACTGCCCTCACCACTGCCAGCAGACTGCACAGCAACAAGCGCTCTGGGAAAACTGACCAACCAGGGGAAAACGACAAGACCATTTGTCAACTTCTTCACTCAGACATATATTTTTTTAAACCGGGGTGGGGGAAGTCAGCAGAGTTTGGCAGGAAAAAGTTGCCAAAGCTGTTCCCTAGTAGCTGGGGACTGAAGGCCGGGTGGGGAGGAGAGCAGCTCTCACTCTGGATTATACGTCCTGGCTTTTAACGGCATGTTCACAAATTGATGCTGGGCTCCTCAGGGGCTGCAGCAGGAGCATTAAATGGCACTGAAATATTCATATGTGAGTGCATTTAGCTGAGCGCAGCTGATGGGCGGCTCCCAGGAGGGGCCATGGGGAAGTGCTGCCGGGCTCCGATCCCTTACCCCCACCCACCCATAGAGCCACATGCCTTATGTATGGGTGAGGGGAGTATCTAGAGCTGGTTTGTTTGAGCGCTCTAAGAATCAGTGAAGTTCAACTCTTTTAAAGTGTGCCCTTAATTGTGACACAGTTTGTATGTATTCCCTTCAGATGGTTTATTTTGTGGTCACACAATGTTCAAATGCATATCTGGAACAACAAGTTATAAAATTATCACTGAAAAAAATTTAACCTAAAAAATTATAACATCTAAATTAACTGTTTTTATTCAAGTCAAAAATGTTATTTAATATTGTTGAATTAACCTAAATAAATTAATTTATACCAACAAAATAAATTTTTATGAGTTAATCAAGCAAAAAACTACAAAGTAACAAATACGTTACAACTTTTTACATGTTTTACTTTTTACTTGATTCTTAATACTGTGTGTGGTTACCTGGATGATCCATGACTTTGTTTGTTTTGTGATGGTTGTTCATGAGTCCCTTGTTTGTTCTGAGCAGTTAAACTGCCCAGTGTTCTTCAGAAAAATCCTCCAGGTCCCAAAAATTCTTCAGTTCCCTTTCGAGGGAACTCCACACTGCGTCCAATAGGACCGCTTTGGGAACGCCGTTAGCGTGATTGCGTCTGATGCATGTATGTCAACTTAGCCAATGGCGAAAGTGAACATCACGGGCGGGTGACGTCACGACCAGGAAAGGATAAATACACATCCGGCCAGACCAGCTTCAGCTTTACTGCCTCAGCAAAGCGCTTTGTGTCCACTGTGTGTCTTATTTATTGTTGTCTGTCAGTTCATTATACAGAATCATTTCACAGTCATGGCGAACACATCCACATTTAAACAGTGTACTCCTCCGTGTCCCCGCTTCCTTACGGGTGGAGATACACATGATTTGTGTGTGATGTGTTTGGGAGTGGAGCATGCTCTATCAGCCTTCGAGGGGGCTGATTGCGAGCATTGCGAGAGGCTGCCGCTTCGCACGCTCCGCTCCCGCCTGTTACTCTTTGAGAAGAGTGATCAGGCTAGCATTTCCTCTGGTTCTGGACCCGCTGCTGCCGAGGCACAGCGGAGAAAGAAATCATGGGGATCGCAGATGGATCTCTCGGAGGGGTTGGAGACGGGCGTGACCGCTCTTTCTCTGCCCTCACCCGGGAGATCTGTCGCTCAATCTCTAGTGTCGGAAGCCCGCGCTGCGGCTTCTTCCGCCCAGGGAGAGAGCCCGTCGCTTCAACACTCCAGTTCTGAGGAGGTGGATGTGTTGAGCATTCGCCATCTCTTTCCCCAGCATATGAGGAGCTGGTGGAGGTGATAACTCGTGCTGTTGCCAAACTGAATATTGAATGGCCGGCCGAGAAACAAGGCACTCGTCCCAAAAGCAAATTAGACGAGCGCTTTCTCACACCAAATATATCACCTTCACCACGTGGCCTTCCTTTCTTTCCTGATTTGCACAGTGAGCTGTGTAGATCGTGGAAGAAACCATATTCTTCACGTGTATTCAGCCCTCAGGTGAAAACATACAGTGAGATAAGAGGGCTGAAAGAGTATGGTTATGGGGCGGTGCCGAGGGTGGATCAGACGCTTGCGAGCTATCTGTCCCCCGTGACAGCATCGTCCATGAAGGCCTCATTATACGGTTCACCTCATTATACGGTGCCCGCTCCACTTCGTTGCCCTCAGGGGACCGTTCTGCCAACCCCGCCACCCTCAGTGCTTTGGGGCGCAGCGGTTTCCAGCGAACTCGTGACCCAGCGTCCACAGGACACTGCGTCACACTTGCGGCCTCTGAGGAGGTCAAAAATACAGTCAAATTGGTTAGTTCCTGCCAGTATGCTTCAGGTCACCGAGATGGCTGTGTTAAATATATCAGAGACCAGTCTCGAGAGGCTGGTTCCCTTACTAGATTTTTTGGCAGAGTGGAAACTTCTACCAAATATATCGCTATGGGTCCTGCAAACGATAGAGAAAGGGTACAGAATTCAGTTTGGGTTCCGCCCACCTCGATTCAACGGAGTGCTACAAATGTTAGTGCATCCCAAGCAGGCTCTGATAATGGAACAAGAAGTAAAGATCTTACTAGCGAAGGAGGCTATAGAACAGGTCCCTGTAAAAGTCAGACAGTCAGGTTTTTACAGCTGATACTTCATAGTTCCAAAAAAGGATGGAGGGTTGCGTCCCATATTAGATCTTCGCCATCTGAATCGCACAGTCAAGAAACTAAAATTCAAGATGTTGACGCAAAGTCAGATTGTGACTCAAATCAGATCCGAGGACTGGTTTGTCACAATAGATCTAAAGGACGCATACTTCCATGTCTCCATCCTTCCACAACACAGGAAGTTTCTGAGGTTCGCTTTCGGGGGCAAAGCGTACCATTATCGGGTTCTTCCGTTTGGCCTAGCTCTTTCACCCCGCACGTTCACGAAATGCGTAGATGCAGCGCTGGCCCCGCTCAGGCTGCAGGGCATACGCATTCTGAACTATATAGACGACTGGCTGATATTAGCACAGTCGGAGGAAATGGCGGTTCGGCATCGAGATGTTGTCCTCGCTCATATCCGAAAGTTGGGGTTGAGACTGAACGCCAAAAAGAGTGTGCTTTCTCCAGTACAGAGGACCACTTTTCTGGGCGTGGTTTGGGATTCAGTGACGATGCGGGCATGTCTTTCGCCCGCTCGCATCACTGCTATTCTATCAGTCATGAAAAGAGTAAAGCTAGGCCAGTCGCTCACTGTGAAACAGTTTCAAAAACTGTTGGGGCTGATGGCAGCAGCGTCCAACGTGATACCTTTTGGCCTGCTGTACATGAGACCCTTACAGTGGTGGCTCAGGACCAAAGGGTTTTCCCCGAGGGGGGACCCCTTTCGTATGATCAAGATCACGCGGCGGTGCGTCCGCGCCTTGGTTATATGGAAGAAAAACTGGTTCCTGTCCCAGGGCCCTGTGTTAGGAGCTCAGTGTCGTCGAGTTTCTCTCACGACAGATGCCTCTCTCACAGGCTGGGGAGCGGTAATGGAAGGCCGCTCAGCTCAGGGTCTGTGGAGGAACCTTCATCTTTCGTGGCACATAAATTGCCTGGAGATGATGGCAGTCTTCAATGCGTTAAAGTTCTTCCTCCCAGACCTGAGAGGCCATCATGTGCTGGTCCGGACGGACAACACATCGGTGGTCTCTTATATAAATCGACAGGGGGGTCTGCGTTCGCGTCCACTGTGCAAACTGGCGCACCAGATCCTCCTGTGGTCCCTGGGGAAGCTACTCTCCTTGAGGGCAATCTATATCCCAGGGACCCAGAATATAGGAACAGACATCCTGTCGAGACAGGGGCTGAGGCTAGGGGAATGGAGACTTCACCCCGAGGTGGTGGAGCTCATTTGGGAGATTTATGGCCAAGCAGAGGTGGATCTGTTTGCGTCTCAGGATACGACGCACTGTCCACTTTGGTTCTCCCTGACGCATCCAGCTCCTCTGGGACTGGATGCCATGGTACAGACGTGGCCGAGGCTGCGTCTGTATGCGTTTCCCCCAGTTGTTCTGCTCCAGGGAGTTCTGGAGAAAATTCGCCGGGAAGGGATAAGTCTACTGCTGGTAGCACCTTACTGGCCGAGCCGGATTTGGTTCTTGGACCTTGTAGTTCTGCTCGATGGCTCACCTTTGAAGATTCCGATCAGGAGGGATCTTCTATCTCAGGCGGAGGGCTCTATATTTTACCCCCGCCCAGAAATGTGGAACCTGTGGGTTTGGCCTCTGAGGGGGCCAAGCTCATAGAATCTGGTCTCTCAACTGAGGTTGTAGACCCCTGGTTGGAGACCATCCTTAGCTCCAGAGCTCCTTCCACGAGGAAACTATATGCCCTGAAGTGGAAAGTGTTCACTTCTTGGTGTCAAGAATGACAGCTAGATCCAGTTAACTGCCCTATTGGTTCAGTGCTAGATTTTCTACAAGATCGTTTCTCTTCTGGGTTGACCCCTTCTACACTAAAAGTGTATGTGTCTACTATTTCGGCTTACCATGCCCATGTGGATGGTACCACTGTGGGGAAGAACCCATTAGTAATCCGTTTCCTGCGTGGCACCCTGAGGCTGAGGCCTACAGTGCGCACTAGAGTTCCTGCTTGGGATTTGACTATCGTGTTGGAAGGTTTATCATCGGCTCCGTTCGAGCCACTGGATACCATCTCAGAAAAGTTTCTGACTCTAAAAACTGTCTTCCTTCTTGCCATGTCTTCCATTAAGAGAGAAGGAGACCTTCAGGCCCTATCTATATCCCCCATGTGCTTGGAATTTGCACCGGGGATGGTCAAAGCTTTCCTTTACCCTAGAATAGGGTATATCCCGAAAGTGCTGACCAATGTTCCATGGCCTATAGTGCTGCAGGCTCTCTGTCCTCCTCCATTTGAGAACTCGGACCACGAAAAGTTGAACCTTGTATGTCCAGTGCGAGCACTGTTCACTTATGTCCACAGAGCTGCCCTGTGAAGAAAAGCGGATCAACTGTTTGTCTGTTTTGGGCCGCATAACAGGGGTCGCCCTGCTTCCAAACAGACAATGAGCAAGTGGATAGTTGAGGCTATTTCACTGGCTTATGAGTTTTCTGGCCAGCAATGCCCTTTAGCTGTCAGAGCTCACTCTACAAGGAGTATGGCAGCTTCCAAGGCCTTGATTTCAGGGGTTTCCCTCAAACAAGTCTGCGACGCGGCCGGGTGGTCCTCGCCACTCACTTTTGTGAGATACTACAATCTTGACCTGGACGCAGCTCCAGGTTCCTCAGTGCTTCTGTCATGAATGTGCCACAGTTTCACACAACAGGCATTTTGGTATTATGGCGTTGTTGGTATATCGTTCCCAAAGCGATCCTATTGGTCACAGTGTGGAGTTCCCTCAAAAGGGAACGTCTCAGGTTATGACTATAACCATAGTTCCCTGAGAAGGGAACGAGACACTGCGTCCCTTTGCCATACTCCCTGCATCCCTGTGATCGATTTGCTTCGGCAGTTTAGCTGAAGCCGGTCTGGCCGGATGTGTATTTATCCTTTCCTGGTCGTGACGTCACCCGCCCATGACGTTCACTTTCGCCATTGGCTAAGCTGACATACGTGCATCAGACGCAATCACGCTGACGGCGTTCCCAAAGCGATCCTATTGGACGCAGTGTCTCGTTCCCTTCTCAGGGAACTATGGTTATAGTCATAACCTGAGACGTTTTCAAGCATTTTTTGCATATTTGAATCCTTTCCAGCAGTGACTGTATGATTTTGAGATCCATCTTTTCACACTGAGGACAACTGAGGGACTCAAATACAACTATTAAAAAAGGTTCAAACATTCACTGATGCTCCAGAAGGAAACACGATGCATTAAGAGCCAGGGGGTGAAAACTTTTGAACAGGATGAAGATGTCCAATTTTTTTTTTTATTTTGTTTAATTTGTCTCGGAAGATAAATTAAGTACAATTTAGCTTGATCTTCAAATTAAAAAAGTTTTCATCCCCCGGCTCTTAATGCCTCGTGTTTCCATATGGAGCATCAGTGAATGTTTGCAGGACCTGAAGGATTTTTCTGAAGAACATTTGGCAGTTCAACTGCTCAGGACAAACAAGGGACTCAAGAACAACCATCACAAAACAAACAAACAAACAAACAAACAAACAAAAAAAACAGCCATGGATCATCCAGGTAACGACACACAGTATTAAGAATAATGTAAACTTTTGAATGGGGTCATTTTATAAATCCGGCTATTTTTTTGTCTTGTGGACTATATGTAAACATCTTTTATGTAAAATATCTTATTCAGGACAGTACTAAATAAAAAATAACATGCATTTTGTATGATCTCTCTTATTTTCTTAAAATTATTAACATTTTGCAGATTCTGCAAGGGGTAAGTAAACTTTCTTATATGGTAATACTTTAGTATGGGGAACACATATTCATATTAATTATGACTTTTCCCTCAATAAATTCCTAATTTACTGCTTATTAATAGTTAGTAAGGTAGTTGTTAAGTTTAGGTATTGGGAAGGATTAAGAATGTAGAATAAGGTCATGTAGAATAAGGCATTAATATGTGCTTAATAATTACTAATAAACAGCCAATATCCTAGTAATATGCAAGCTAATAAGCAACTAGTTAAAAGACCCTAAAATAAAGTGTTACCATAAAATTTTTTTATAGCTTTATATAAAAGTGATATATTTATTATACAGTTTTCATTTGTAATTTGCTCTTAGTATCCTCCACTCTCTCAGTTGTTCATTGGATTTCATAGCCAGGTTTGTTTGAATTGCATCTTCTTCTCCAGTCCCTCTGTCTAAATCCAGCTCTCCTAGTCTCTCATGATTTACTCTTTGTGGCTGACCCACTTCTACAGAAAGTAGAGGATAAAATCCTGCTCCATCCAGCGGAAAACTTTTATGTAAATGTGAAGTGTAAAAACTCCTCTGTAGCCATGGTAACAGTCTCTGGAGTAGATGTCTTCTACCGAGCAATTTCACTTCACTAGGGTGCCATGCACTTAGGAAGAATGTTTTCAAAAAGAAACCTGAGAAGCTTTTTAAAATATGATGTATAATTTATTTGCATTTTTCTCCTGGCTCAAATCTCTTTGAAAGATGGTTCGGGATTAGATGTGGTGGCTATTTGACTACTGTGTTCAATGCTACAACACAGCAATATTCCTGTTTGGGTAACTTGTGTATTGATTTTGCTATGAATCCAGATGCTCAGTAGTATAGAGAATTCAGAAAATCTATTGACCACAAAGGAATAAATGTCACAGCAGCATTGTCAGCATTTTATTATTATTATTTGTTTTCTGTAAACACAAGTTTTTCAAAATGCTCCTTTTGGTGCTGATTTAAAGGCAAAAGTTTTAGAGACATAAAAAGCAGGAACACATATCAAACTATTTTATCAGGACTGACTTTATAGTATATGAATTGGTGTATACCTGCTCATGATATCTGTTTATTATCTGAAAACTTAATAAAAGAAAACAATAAAGATCCAGAGTGAGTTTCTTAGGTCCCGTTTACACTAGTGCATTTTTGTTTTAAAACACATAAGTTTTGCTACGGTTACGCCTGTCATTTACACTACGCCGGCGTTTTCGAATGTGTAGTGTAGACGGAGATAGTTTCTGAAACGCTGTGGAAACGCCAGTGTAGACGAGGATCGTTTTCATTTTAAAACGCAATTGTAAAACGAAAACGCACTAGTGTAAACGGGGCCTTAGGCTACAGTGGTGAGAAGTCTAATGAAATCTTAAAGGAAAACAAAAGAATATCTCAGCAACATCATGAATTTAATGTCTAAAGTGATGCCACTTGGGTCAGTCTTTTGTCTAATACTTTTATCACTTATGTGAATGTGAATCTCTCATGCAATGTGTAATTCATGAATGTGTTTAAACATTTATTTTTATTTTTCCGTCTGTAATCTGGTCGCCCATGAGTGACAGTGTGATTATTCCTTGAGGAAATTATATTCCAAATGAGTGATGCCTAATCCCTCAAGTCTTTGCAAAATAACTGATATTTATAAGATACGATTTTTGATTGTGGTCATGCAAAGTTAATGTGATTAAAGTCACAGTTCAAGCACACTGGTTATGAAAGTTCTGAATTATTGAGTTCAGTGTCTAATGGTCAGACCAGGAGGAACACTCACATATATCTGTACTCAACCCAACTTACTGTCTCCCTCCATCAGTGTCAAAAGTGTCTCAGAGGTAGTTTCAGGGCAGTTTTCTTCACTTAAACACTCCATCAAACAGAAGCGAGACCTGATATGATATGAGGATTTATAAAAGCGCACCTACCGATACTACTAAGTTTCCTGCACTACATATCAAGGGCATTTGTAACAAAGGACAGTTGAACATAAGATCAATCGGTTTTATAGTTGCAGACAACAGCATCTCTTCAACTTTTGTTGAAAAGTTGTGTCAATAACTGCCTGATGTGGTTTATTAAAGCTGTGTTTGCAGTGTGAATACTGGTGTGGTTTTTGCACTTGGTCGACTACAGAAGCCAGCTAAGAAAAGTTTGGTCAGAAACCACAAACACTTGAATGACCCAGAGACAGAGCAGAGGTAGTCAGACGAAACATGTAGATTGTCTCCCCTGTGAATTCTCAACTGTCCATTATTCCACCCAGTGGTAATGTAGCTCTGCTGAATTATTGAGGCATTGCATTCATTTGAGAAGTGAATTCAGGGTGTGAGTGTGTCCATGCATGTGGGTTAGATGGCTCTTTTTAAACTCTTTTTTGTAAGATATATATATATATATACACACAAACTAAAATTTATTTATTCAGACACCTTGAACATTTCATTCATTAATATAGTTTATTTACTATAGTTTAAAAAGAAATGGTAATAAAATATGACAAGATCTCAGAGTTAAACTGTGTCAGAAAAAAAAAAAATCTTTATGTCAGATAACACTTAAGCAAAACATGGTCAGGTCAAAGTGTCTGAATAATTTTTGGTTCCAAATTTTTATCAATTTACAGGTAGTCCACTGTATGAAGAATTTTTAGGTATAATATGTCAGTTTACTTTATTTTGCTATCCTCACTTACATAAATGAACTACTGTCCTGCACCCACTAGTAAAAATATATCAAAAATTATATCTTGTGTCTGAATAATTTTTGGTTTGACTGTATATATAAAATTATTATTTAAATAATATTTGAAAATTGATATAATTGAAATATTTAATAGCATGTATAATTTATAAATCCAAATATATAGCGAAAATTATATTATTCAAAATGAATTATTATAAATAACAAGTATCTTAATTGTGTTTTCTGTAATTTAATGAGAATGCAGTAACAGTTAATTTATAAAGTTAATTTATTTTATTATGTAGATAATATATAATGTATAATTATGACTTTGACTAGGGAACAAATCAGTCTTCATTTTCCAGCTCTTTGCACAATTAGCAACAATTTGTCACATTAGCATGTCATGTGTTTAGCTTGTCGTTGTACGTCTGACTTGCATTAAATTAACAATCTTGCGTAAATATTTGAATACATTTAATTCACCACAAAATTGTGATGAATTAATAATAGCTAATTAGCGTGATGCTCATTAAAGAAAATTCAGACATGCTTATGTTGTGACAGCTCCTTGAAAGATAATGTAGCTGAGCCTTTTCAGATCAGTATGGGTGGATGTGATACAGAACAAACACGTCATGAGCATTACTATTTTATTTAGAAATATTACAAACTAAAAAAATGATTACATCAATGTAAAAAAAATATGATTAATAAGTCATAACTTTTTTTTACATTACTTTAACTCTTTTTTTAAAACTTTTTTAACTCTACTTTAAACTTTTTTTTAGTGATTGTATGCAAAGTTAATATTATTTAGTTGCATCTTTCATGTTTCTTTCATGTTTTTATGCAATAAACATTGGCTAGTGTGTTACTGACAGTATTAAAATGCATAATAAACATACAGTAGAGGAAATTTAGCATGACCAATCCAGATGAACTAATTGAGCACGTGTATGCGTTTGACATAAATATGTGCAGTTTTGAAATTTCAAATATCTATGAACAGGGGTGCACATAAGTGGTGCGCAGGTGCACATGCGTGGTAAAAATAAATGATGCGCACCAGAAAACATGGCGGGAAGCGCTTTTGAGTACCAACATTTTTGAGGACCGGTTCACACACGTTTACTTACTGGAGTAGGATTTTTCTCCATCTCTGGTAAGATAGCAATCATGATGATAAGTTTGTTCTTTAATTATTAGGTGTGCAACGGATCGCAGTTAATCCGTGATCCGTACGGATAAGATCCAACGGTTCGGCACGCATGTGATTCGTGTATTAACTGCTAAATTTAACCATCATAGAGTGAAAGTTTATCATTTGGATGTGTTTTGTCTCTCCAATTAACACATTCAAACGATTTTAAAAGCGGAAGAAGAACAAAAACATCGGGACTCGCGAGCTGTTATCTGTGCACACAGCCTCACACCCCGAAACACGCGACGCAGAGAGAGAGAGAGAGTCAGACAGCGCTCGAACACCGAATTAATTCCTCTTTTGTGCTTACTTGCGCTTGTACGGACACATACACACAAAATTATGTCAAAATACCTGTCTCGGCAAATATTCTCTTGGTTATGTCATAAGTGAACAGTTGAGAAAGAAACCGGATGTGTGTCAGTTATTCGGTCCGTGCTTTCCTTCTTAAAGTCCCCCTGAAATCAAAATTTAAGTTTTTTTAGCTTTTAGTATGAATATGTTAGCCTTAATGGTATGAATAAGCTGGTGTGTTACAAAACAATGACAAAATTCGCATTTAGGAGATATAAGCATTCAAAACTTACAGTCTCTCACTTAAGCTAAAATGGATCTTGATGTTTCATGACATCACATCGCACTTCATCTTCTCATCAAATCTTCTGTCCAATCAAATGCTCTCTAGAATCTGAAGTCCCGCCGCCTCCTACACTATCAACAGACACTGAAGCTGCAGCTGAAATCGGTCATTTGTTCACACATTTACTAGTCTCTACATGGTAAATGGCACATAGTGCACTATATAGAGAATAGGGAACGATTCAGACAGTGTAAATATGCTTTCCATAGACGCGAATGAAATCCGTTTTCGCGTTAGTATAACGTGAACTGCCGCAGCGCGAGCTCAGTCTGCTCTGGCCCAGGGACACGAGAGCACAGAGCGGATCATATCCGCGAGTCGGCTCAGATCACGAAAGGTATCGGACCCATTTGAATTCTGCACAGAATGCTGTATTTTAAAGTGATAAAGAGGCGATTAGGAGGATAAACGGTTAGATATTAAAAGGAAACAGAGGTTTTAATGAGTTTAACGGTTCTGGCCACGCTGTGATATAAACGAAACGCTATTAGCTATTTTAAAAAAGGGGCGGGGCTATTCAATATATCGCCCTGTCTTCCTGTTTCAGTTGAAATTACGTCAACACATTGAATAATGCTGCGCGTTCCAAGACACTTCAGCGGGCCTTTAAAGTGACAGCAGCCTAATATTCTTGCTGTTGTCTGTGTCATTAATGTTAGTAAAATAAAATAAATAAAAAAAATCATTATCATCATCTACCCTGTTCGAGAGAATAGTGAGGAGAGCAGTCAGGAGGAAAGTGATGAGGACAGCTTTTAGGATAAGTGTGTCACGTAAAGTTTGAGTACCAAGCAACATCTCCAGGTGCTCTCTTGAGAACCAGACCAAAAATGTTATGTGCACCCCTGTCTATGAATATATACCTTCTAACCATAAAAACAACTTTTTACATTGCATTAATTGTCTCACTACAAATCAGACCAATTTATGTTAAGTTCCTTACTGGATAACATGAGATTCTTTTCAAAGGTTTTGTAATATTTGTAATATTTATCCATACAGCTCAGATGAGGAAATTATATTACTTTGTCTATAAACTCTGCTTTCAAGACATTCTACCGCAAATTTTTGTTTTTCCTCTTGGCTATAAAATGCCTGACTACATTTCGCACACTTGGGATATCTAACTCTGAGCAAAGTGGCCCACCCCCTGTGTGTGTGACCTACAAAACATTGCCCTTTATGACAATGGTCCCAAAGCTCAGGTCTGTCTGTTTCTGAGTCTGCTCTCAACAGGGAAAGAGTCTTAAAGTGAGGCTGAATGCCTTTACTCCAAAAGCCCTGAGGCGACAATGTACAGGTTTGAAAACACCTGCACCCCAACAGATCCACACTTTTAGTGCACATTGAAAAGCCATGTTCCTCCAAAATGCTGTTTGTTCCTGAAACTCAGATTTACCACAATTCCACAGAGGCCTTTTTTGAGTGGCAGTGTGCATGGAATGTGACCAAAGAGATTGTTAGGAAGTAAACAGATGTTTTCACTCTTTTTGTGGTGAAGAGACTTAAAAATAACCCACTCTTTACCTGTAAGAGGCGTTCACCCGCTGTGGCAGTGTAGCCATGGGAATTGGTGTGGAACTGAGGGATTTGTACTGCAAACCTAAATGGCTTCATTTTGCATTAGTCCTGGGGCAATCCACTATCTGACCACTGCCTCGACTGAGACCTGCTCCAGGCTACCTAACCGCAGAAACAGGAAACAGCTTGTGTGCTACCACTGACATGGCCTGTCTGTTGTGATGCGCACTGCCCTGACGTAGGCTATCACCTACAAATACACAACAGAGAAAGCTGGAGCTTCTCAAATTGTGACTATTCAAGCGTGTTCATTATCCCATTCATCATTAATTTAACAGTAAATGATCGATTTATTTGGTCTTTAGGTCTATTTTTTAAAGAAAAATTAGATGTTTTGGCATTTAGATTTTATTAAGACATAATTGTGACTGGAATTACCAAACAACTGGAAAAGCGGCTACTGATCGTTTTGAAGTGTTGTTGCACGAGAGCGCCATCTACTGGAAAAATAAGACAACGCGCATTTACAGACTGCAATTACATCGTCAATCTAGCGGTTATTTTTTATTTTCAATTTAAAATAAAGTTAATTTGTAAAACTATACTGAGAGTTATATTATCCTGGCATTAAATTACAAAAAGTGAAAATACTGGAGCGATGTTTTTTCTGATACAACTGCTGAGGGATTGACTAAATTTGCATCTTTCTCTCTTCCGGCTGCCTTAATTTCTCTTTATTTATTTTTTCCCTCACATGGAAAGATATGGAAACGCAATAGTAGATTTTTTATTTTTCTGCTGAAATAAATGGGAACTGAACACATTTTGCCGTAGTCTTCCATAGAGACCTGCACCACACTGTCAGATGACATCATTGATTTTATTATATACATGTCGGATCAATTAAATACAGACATAGGCCGAAAACTGGACGACTCAAGGTTTTCAGCAGCACATGTAGACATGAGATATTTTGACAGTAAAGAAAAAAAAAATGAACCCACTGGCATAAAAAATACATGACATTAGTAAAACGTATTTTCCTTAAAGCAAAGGCAAGACAAAAGCCATGTATTATGTATCTGATCAGAACAAAACTGGGGGGTGGGAAACAGATTTGGCAACAGCAATGTTTGAATCAACCTTCTAAATATTACAAAAAATATATCTCCAAAGGGAAACAACCCTTTGAAATCTCACTCATCTGTGATCAACATGGTGTTATTTAGCTAGCGCACAGAATAAATGATTAACCTTTAACAAGAACTTAGCTGATGAACTTAGAAATGCAGGATTACCCTGCTGAATTTATAATAGGATTTTGATTGGGACAGGCAGAATAAGTACCCAAATATATTACAAAGAAATTTGTCCACTTCTGTCCTTTAGTACTCTAATCTGGGCATTTCGAACTGCTTGTAGGTCCATTGTTACTGTATATAGGTAAGTGCTGATAAGGTTAAGAAAATAATTCTGTACCATCTTCCATTGTTAATACTTTTCCTGTAGTTTCATAGCACTTGTTATGGAATCCCATGTGACAATTTGGACAGTCTATGTAATTGTTGATGATGAACAGCTACCATCATTAGCCATTCCATCACAGTTGGCTTTTAATTTATTTCAAAAGTGCCTGAATGTATTTACAAACTGTATAAGGCCTGAGTGAGCCCACAAGAAATCTGATCAGCTGACAGATTTCAGCCCTGCTCTACACAAAGAGAGTTAACATATAAAACTGAAGTCTACAGTCAAGGTTTAGCACCACGCCATTCAAACTAAATCTTAACTGTTCTTCACAACCGTTCTGTAAGTAATGACCTTACCAAACAAGGTGTAAGAATTGTACCCGCCACTTTTAGTTCACAGCAGGGGCTCTTACATTGCAATCTTGTAAATATGGTGTCAAAAAACTGCTAAATGTCCCTCTGACATTCTGATTTAAAGAAAAGAAGTCAAGGGAAAGAACCTAGAAGAATTACACCTGATCAACATCGGACCTGCTCCGTTAACTTAAACAAGCAGCCGGTGTCTGTCCTGAAACTTCTTCATGTTAACTAGCGGTTTTCTAGTCACTTGCAGTACAAGAGTTTGTGTTAGCCAAAATGCACCAGACTCATGACTGTAGTAAAAGAGTGCTGTAGTCCATCAGCATCTGTCTCGCTCAATGTGTAGTTCTCTTTGACAATACGGTCGCAGCCGATCTCCCCGTTTCCAAAGAATCCTAAGAGCGGAATGTTGGAGAAGATCTTCCGAAAGGCGTCAGCCTCCACGTTACGCTGGTCATTGTAGATGTTGTGGCCGCGGCCCACACAAGCAAACATGAAGCCAATGGTGTTTCTCTCTGGGATATTAGCAGCCTTCAGTCGCTGGATAGTGGCTTCTGCTGCTTTCGGGCTGTTTACGTCCTGTTCTATTAGAACCGAGGCACCCTGGATCTTGGAGCCGCTGAAAGTCAGCCCTACTGCCCCAAAAGAGCCCGGAGAACAGCTGCAAAGAGAAATTGTATGTAGTATATAATGGAGATTATATTTGATCTAATGTGAGGAAATAAGATGTGAAAAATAACTTCCTGTATGTGACACTAAAGCAATGTTAAATTACAAACTATCATGCAAAAGATGTTAGAAAGGCACAGTTTGGCATCATGCTGAGCAGATCTCATCTTCACATAGGGGGAATCGAGGGGGGGATGGAACAAAAATAGAGGGAAGAGGAAGTATAATGCCTTGACTATAAAAAACTACAACATGAGAAGAAAATAGGAACTAACTTGATTGATCTAAAATCAAGTTTACCATGAACTTTCTTTACTTACCAGCTTGTGTTTATGGAAAAGACATCCTCAACTTGTCCTCCAACAATAAGTACATTACTTTGGGAAAGCGGTTCCAGAAGCTTGTTAAGAAAACGTCCACCTCCAGATTTATAGGTGTCGTAGTCGAACAACAGCACCACCTTTAGATCAGGGTTATTAATCAACCCTGAAATCAAATACAGAGTATTTTAATATGACTTACCATACAACTAATTCAATGGCGCCTATATATACTAAGTTCTCTCTCTCTCTCTTAAATAAATCAATACTTTTATTCAGCAAGAATGCATTAAACTAAAGGCGACAAAAATATAATGTTACAAAAGATTCTATATCCGCTTTTCCACCAAAATTACCCAGAGCAATTTGTCCCAGGAACTTTTTTCCCCCAAGACCTGTTGCTGTCTGCGTTTCCATCGCGATTTAAAGTACCATGAAGATTAAGTCCGGTGACGTAGGACTGCGCAAAACTTTCCAGTTCCAGCTGGATTTCGTCCTCCGCATACAAGCTTAATAAAGCCTGTACCTCGTTGTTGGTCCATCGGTCATATTTTTAAACTCCATTGTTGATTCGAATAGCAAACAACTCTTACTGCACGCACCGCAACAGACTTTTAAAAATGGTAAAATGGTGGTTGAAATAAAATGCTGCGTGGAGTCAACCAATCAGCATGTTCAGTGCCCATGTCCCACCCCCGAAAGTTCCGGAACTTTGGAAAAGTACTACCTAGCGACCAGGTACTTTCTGAGGGGGGACATTTTACCCGGAACTTCATTTAGACCCTGGTTCCTGTGGTCGAAACACACCGAGTACCACCCCAAAGACCCTAGTTCCTGGGGAAAGTTACTGCGGTGGAAAGGTGGCCCAATTCAAATAAATGCTGTTTCGAACTTTCTATTTATCAAAGAATCCTAAAAAAAGTATCACAGTTTCCACAAAATTATTAAGCAACACAACTGTTTTCAGCATTGAAAATATTAAGAAATGTTTCATGAACACAATTTTTAAAGGATCATGTGACACTGAAGACTGGAGTAATGGCTGCTGAAAATTCAGCTTTATCATCACAGGAATAATTTACATTTTAAAATATATTAAAATTAAAAGTTAATTATTTTAAATTGCAATATTTCACAATATTACTGTTTTAACTGTATTTTTGATCACATAAACCCCATACTTTTGTTACTGTCTTAGAGAAAAGAATGTCCTACAAATGAACAATCTAAACACTTCACCTGCTTCCTCCATTGCCATTTCACTGAGGGTCTTTTTGCAGAAGTGGAAAGGCCGGATGGTGATCCCATCCATGGCAGAGAAAAGCAGACTGAAGCCAGCTTCACCCTCCTCATGCTCCTGTGGGGGGCTGTTGGGTGAACCACGGGGGGTCACTATAGTCCACAGCATGAGAAATGACAGTTACACTGTTGCACTGACATTGCCATCGGACACAGTAAAGGTAAAAAACAGGGAAAGAGGGACAAATACACTTACCCACAATTCCTGGTGTGACTATGCCTAGTATGTCACAACTGCTAGGTAGTAAGCGTTTCAGCTTCTTAACAGGATCTGACTCCACTTCATCCTCACACCTCCTGGCTGCAGCAAGGGAGGATCGAAGAGTACAGGTGAGTCTCCTCATCATGACTGATGAGGGTTTTTTTTTTTTTTTTTATATACAAATAATCTGGCAACTTACCCTTCCTGTGTCTGTTACTAACAGACTCACTGAAGTTCTCATGATTTACCATTACGAGAGCTGTCTGGGGCAGCAGACAGATATTCTGCAAGGGGGTCAGACAAAAGACATATTTAAACAAATTGGAAAGAATGTGATTGTCATTTCTAGAGCAGCAAAGACCATCAGACCTCCAAGTCTTGTGTCATAGATCTAAGCAAAACATGCTCCTCGTATATGGATGAGCCAGAGGCGGAGAGCCAGGTAAATCTCTGCCTCGTCCTCAGGACTCTGCGTGCACAATTCCTCCATAGCCTGCACACACTATGGAAAAAAGAAACACTGATATTAACATACAAACTGATATTGATTACTTTAGTTTTGACAGACTTCAAATGGTTGTTCATATGGAAATGTGTAAATAAAGATATAGAATTTTGTTTTAATAAATCAATAAATTGCACATATGCACACACATACCATAACATTAATTATTTTAACAGTATTGTTCAATAAAACCATAAGATTACTTGCTTTTGATGCTTTATTGATCTAATTATGTACTTTAAATGCTATTGTTCATTTAGAACAACTTTATTAATACCAGAAATATGTGCTGATTACTTGACTAATCATTCAAATAACTGATAGTGACAGCCTTATAATCAACACAACATTTGATATTTATCAAACAGGCAGAAATAGTCTTAGTGAGGAACAATAGAGTGACATTATAAATTGTAATTGTAAAAGCAACCATTACAAAAAAATCATTTATACCTTTATCTATTAATATTTTAAACAGCAAGATGTAGTAATTGTTATAAAGTCTTTTTAAATGTTTTTTTTTTTTTTAATGTAGCTGTCCTGTGTTGTATGTTGTGTACTACTGCAGCTTTGAGTCAAAGACAAATTTCCTGAAAAGGACAATAAAATATAACTCTAACTCATAAAACTGAAACACACACACAAAAGAAACTCTACTAGACACTCTAATTTATATCGTATTCTACTGTATATAAAATATATATGGCGCAAAAAAACAAACAAACAAAAAAATAGAAATGCAGGAATGAATGTAGGCTAATTGTTTAACAAGTGATATAATAATGTATCATTACTGCTTATCTAAAACGGAAAATTCAGTATTTAAAGCATGCCAAAGGTCTGGGATCTAAAAAAAAAAAAGTTATTTCACATCCTGGCCAATATTGTCCTACAAACAATGTTCATATTGAAGGCTATGAAAACAAACATGAATGTAACCGTGTAGTATAGGCCTATGCTATATTATGTGCAAAAAAGGGGTCAAATCACACTAGGCCTACATTCTAACATTGTAAAATCTAAAAACAAAATGTTTTTTAAAGCAGAAGTTAAATACACTAAACTAAAAATGAAAATAAATAAAAACAAAAGCACAGACTAATTATTAGGCTATTTTGATTACCCTGCAATAGTCACTTTACAGCTCTCATAAAAAAAAAATAAAAAAAAATACACTTAGTTGTAGGATTGAAATATTACATATGGCACAATTATGTTCGCCAACAAAAACAAATTTTCAACAACAAATATTTTTAGCAAAATGTATATTTTAGCCAGAATTATTGCACTCCTATTCAATTGAACTCCATCTGTTTGGCGCGCATTCGCGCGTCGGTGCTCGTTCATGGAAGTTTGTGCTTGCTGAAGGCTCGTCCACTCCTGACTGCAAAATGGAAATATTTCCTCGACTTTCGAACATTTATAGATGGAGAATATGTCTGTGAAATGTAAGTTATGCACTGAGGAAATTATTGGATGTCACTTTAGCTTAAAAAGTTATTAATAGAGGAATGTTTGTTTCCACCAATCGCTGCACAAGTTAAGGTTACGTATGATGACGAAGGCACGTTAGTGCTAGCCCCATAGATATACATAATAAAGGCTAGATGTCTTACGGCGGAGTCTCTAACGTCATCACCGGCGGCCATCTTGTCACAGGCAAGCTTTCTGGCGGCCTCTGTGGTACCTGATGTAATGTGAGAGATCTGCACGAACACAAATACTCTTATCTCGCTGAAATCTTGACGGATTTACAAATGGATTGGTTTCTTACAAACGTTATTAACGTGGCTATAATTCTGGATGCTTGAACATGTTGAAATTGCAGCTTTTCTTTTCGAAAAACGACTTAATCGTGCAGCATAGTTGTGTATCACGGCTACTTGCGCAAGTTATCAAGGCTGAGACCACAATCGAGCTGTTCAATTATATAGGTTTTACTGACACCAATAACGATTTCATGACAACTAATCTTTTGTCTAAATTACAATCTTTGTGGATGTGGTTGTAGTTATTAGCTGGCTAATAACAAGAAGCTTTGAGTGAGACCTAGTAGTTACAGTTTAGCTGCTACCCAGCAATTTTACATCAGTGGGAGAGGCAGAATTGCTCTTTCTTTTCAATATAACTTAAGTTGCACATGATTTCCAATCGGTTTGGTTTGTTAAAAACATCTTACATTATGATACAGGAAATTGCTGGCTTTATAGGAGAAGATGCCAGACTTTTGTGCAGCCTAGTAAATGGCCCAACCCTGAAGAAGTTAAAATAAACATGTAATAATTCAAATTATTTTATTATAATAGTAATATTCATATTATAAAAGTGTGTGTGTGTGTGTGTGTGTGTATATATATCTCATGTTGCCATTCTGTACACTGAGTTTTAGTAGCCTATATATTGATTTAACATAAATACCTTGTGCGTGTGTATATTCATTGCTCCTATCTGTTCTGTTCAATGTTATTTTCATATGGAATTCCATGGTTATAATTATTCATAAGTATGCAGTGTCATAAGTACATCTCTGACGTTTATAACAAACCAAACAGTTTGAAAATCGGTAGAAAATTGAGCAAGTTATGGTTATTTAAAAAGTACATGCACCATTAGAACACAATGTTACGAGTGAGCGAGCTGACTGTGACAAGATGGCCGCCAGGTGCGGACGTCGACCTCCATTGGCCAGCAGCGCGGACGAGACATCTAGCCTTTATTATGTATATCTATGGCTAGCCCTCCCGGAACCCATAGAGATGGGCTATATGCACGGTTACTTCCTGGTTGTTGTTAAGGCTGCTCGGGCATTTCCGGTGAACTGTTAGCTGTTCATTCTGTACTCGCTGTACATCGACACAAAACCATCAGTGGTTGACTTTTCAATGTTGTATTCATATTTTAATGCAGTTATCACATTTACCTAATTTGCCAATAAACCAGTTTTATTGATTGCAATAAAGACGAAGCTATTGGGACCGTTTAAAAAATGCCGTGTCTGTAATTAGACACGCACACGCATTTCCCCCCCAGCACTTCAAATGTTATTTTTAATGTGATGACCACAAACATTATTTGTTCATCCTTCTGAGATTGTCCCCATTGTAAAACCGAACGTTTCAAAATGTAGGAAATTCAACATTTGATAGAAAACACTTATTTAAAAATAAAAAAGACAATAATTACCACTATAACCAGCAGATGGTGGCAGAGTAGCATTTATTTGCGCATTTATCAGCCATTTCCTCTAATCGTTTTTTCAATTAGTTTCGTTTTTGACTAAATATTAAACTTTATAAAATAACTAGGTTTACATTTTGTCAATGTGAAGTATGAAGTACTCACAAAATCTTATGAAAAACAACTTTTCTTGTGACTGAATTACAGAAAGCGAGCACCGCGCTTTCCCTTTGTAATCACGGCAGTTGTCAGTCAGTGCAGAACAAGATCATGATTTCGGCACAATTGTAAAAACACACATTTTATTCAATTTATTCTAAAGTGCACTATAAATATTTATTTTTTTACGCTTTTTTTCACACGAAAGTGTGAAAACTGATGGTCGAATTGAATTTAGCCGAGGAGGAACAATGAGGTACTTTTTTATTTATTTATTTTCTATGCTGTCTTACGTTTGAATAACTAAATTAATGCTATGCCTGACTATTTAAGTGACTATATTCTGATTATAAAATAAGTATCACACTACTGATGCTCAACACACCAGCAAATGACATATCACCGGAAGTTTTCGAGCTATCTTATATTATTGCGGAAGTTCTAAAGAACGCTCCGTGCATATAGTCCATTGCATTGCAGTGCCTGCAGTTCGAAAAAAAAAAGTTCTTTGAATGTAAGTCTATGGGAGCACTCTGGGCAATCTCGGCCAGAGTGAAATCGCCCAAAAAGAGGCGGTGCTCCACAGAGCGTGACTTGACGCTGATTGGACTATAGCGTATATCCAAAGGCAGAACAAACAGTCTGAGTCTAGCAGTGACAGCTAGCGTAACTGTGGTTGAATGTGATTGAAAAAAATCCATCCCTTTCGCACTTCGGTGGTGCGTCGCCCTATTGCACTAAGGAAGAAACCGCCCCTGAATGACAGTGACTGTTGTTAAAAGGTACAATAAGAATCTACACAATGAATGAACTGAAGCGCTTTTAAACAAACTGCACATAGCGATTCTGAAACTTAATAAGGAAAAATATTATTGAATTGTTTAATTGTAGGAGCCAACGGTTCCAAAGTCATTTTTAGTCTGGATCTCTGGGTGTTTGCATTTTAAACATTTAAGATAAACTTTTAACAGACGAGCTGAAAAGCTAAGAGAAAATCCAAATAAATAATCTGAAAGGAATACAACTGACACCCAGAAGAATATTACAAAAATATTATATCTAAAAAAAAAAAAAAAAAAATGCGGACCATACATCAACAATTGATGTATTCTAGTGGATCTTACATTATTGCGGAAGTTCTAAAGAACGCTCCGTGCATATAGCCGACAAGGAACATCGGAACCAGTGAGATCTGACCAAACTAATCACTCAACAACGTAAACGCGTATACAAATATCCTGTTAAATTATAAACTGAGTTTATATAATACCACTTAACCTGTGATGGACTGAATGGGGTCTTCTAATAATTAGCTCAAAGCTAACAGGCTAAAACATCTACAATAAGCTAGAATCTTTACCTTGCTATCCGGAAGAGACTTTTAGTCGGCACAAATGTCAAAATCCTCTCCACGACCTCGGCAACATTACTCAGGACATATCCTGCTTTACTTTCCCCCAAGATGTTTAGAGGAGCTGTATCCCCTTCCATTTTCACACGGATTCGCTTCTCACATTTGACCCTACACACGGAAGCGGAACCGGAAGTTGTTTAAAAGTCTGACAGTGAACGCCAGACCTCATAGAAACACAACTGACTAAGACTAGGCGTGCATCTCAATCAGCTCCCTAGTTCAGTAGTCAGGGCACTGATCAGGGAGTCGGCCACATTCATTTACACGGTATACTGATACACGACCTAGGAAGCTAGGGAGCTGATTGAGACGCAGGGTAGAACATGTTTACTGTGCTTGTGTTTTTGAATACAAGTTTTCAGTAAAGATTATGTGCTCAAGAAACTATATACAGTATAGTAAAGTCAGCCTTTATTTTATTTTTTACAGTTTACTGTCAATGTCACATATACTGTATATATAGCTTATATATTTGGACAATAAAGAAACAAGTCATTAGGCATTTTGAGATTCAATTATTTTATTCAGGTATAATGATAATTTTGGCAGAAAATGTAAACATTTATATTAGTGTTCCTGAGGGTTGTGCATTGCATTTATGCATGTTACATGCGATAACCATGGATTGATAGTTTTACAAGTGTCTTATTCAATTACTTGCTCTAGTAGTATTTTCTGATTTTAGAAGTACTTCTGACATATAGCCTATAAATAATCTACTCTTAAAACACTACACACCTTTGGTAATGATCCAAAGTGAGTTATATAATGCAAAAGGCACTTACACCTTTCTATGTAAACTTTTCCCTCTACATAAAATACATTGAAAGGTCAAGGCTGTTCATTATTTAATGAAAACAGGTTGCCATGATTTTTTTTTTTTTTTTAAATTTAAGCTTTAGGTTTTGTGGATGCAACCCGCACACAGTAAATCTATAAATTTTATAATATTTTTTTCTTTTTAGCCCTGACATAAAAGAACAAGATCTTCAGTATCAACAATAACAGAATAATGAAATTATAGATTATCTGTCATCACAGATTATTGGTTACTCTGTGTGCACCACAAACAATAGACAGAATGTAATATTTAGTGTACATCCTGTTTTTTCTTATATAGTCAGGTTAGAATTCATTAAGTGCTAAACTGAGCTCATGTGAAAGGACCCGGTTTTTCTGGAGCTGTTGATATAGGGGGTCTGGTGAGAAGAGAAGAAAAGAAAAGAGAAGAAAAGAAAAGAAAAGAAAAGAAAAGAAAAGAAAAGAGAAGGAAAGAAAAGGGTGAAAATTAAAGGAGAGATGTTAGTTCCAAGAGCATTTACCCAAAATGGTTTATTAAAGATTATGCTGAAGTCTTTCTTTCAATTCTGTATTTACAATGCCATAGAACCTGTGGTGCAAAATCATGATGATATGAATATGATCATTATAGGTGTACACGAGCTGCCAAAGAGAGAAGCAACATGAGCTGATGAGAAGGAGCTTTTTTTGGATTTTATTCAAGCTTCTCGACAATAAATTAAAGACATATGAAATCAAAAGAGTTAAGACATACTAAAGAGAGAAAGGAGTGGGGAGCTTACAGAGATGGGAGGAAGTTTTATTTTACAGAAAGCAAATAATTTCTGTACAACTGATGGAACTAGTGCTGAGTGCTCCATCCCCACTGAGAATAGTGCGGTGGAGAAAAGCGGCAACAGAGAAAAAGGGAGAAACATGGAGGAAATGAAGGAGATGCCGCTCAGATGGTGCCCGGAGCCAGAGATGAGATGTAAAAAATTTAACTGTGCAGGGGGAAAAAAGAAAAAAAAAGAAGAGTTGAAACAAATGATAGATGGTGATTTTGAACAACAAAGGGCATGCAAGAATTTAAAAAAAAAAAAAGTCTCATCATGCATTACAAATGATAGACGGTGTGTGCTTGTGTGTAATCTCAACTTTTCTACATCACTTTATACTGAGTAAATCAATAGAAACACTTATGTGATGCAGGATCTAAAATTTATAGTGGATTCAGTGTAAAATCCATCAGTAAACCTGAAAAATAATTTGTATTAGCAGACAGAGAATCTGGAAATGCTATTAAACCAAAAGCATGTGTGCACACTGGAGTAACAGGTGGTGATAGTTACATGGAGGTCATGTCGTTGAGAGCGTGGTCCAGCTCCTCGCTGATGGCTTTGTACTTGAGTTTCTGAGCATACAATTCATCTAAAGTAGCCAATTAAAGGCCAGAACGGTGGAGGGTGTTGAATGGAGAGGAATGGAAAAGAATGTAGAAACAAGAAAATAAGGGAGAGGAAGCAGTGAAAAGGGTGGAATGAACAGTGACAAGTGGCCATAGAGAGACAATGAAAGGCTAAAAAGAAAGGCTAAGAAAAAAACAAAAATTAAACAGAAATGAAATGAAGTGAAATTACCTTCTTCAATAATGAGAAAAAATATGATCTTTTAAATACCTAAAAATAGCTGTGCCGACAAGATTCATATCTTTTGAATCACTGTGAATTGTTAATTGCAACATACACTCTTAGAAATAAAGAACCATTCATAGAAGAACCATTCTTCAATGAACCTTTCAGTGATCAGTTCTTAAAAGAACATTTTTTCTTCATGTAAAGAACATTTTAATAATCTAAAGAACCTTTTGTGCAATGGAACGTTTCCATGAATGTTAACGGTTCTTCATGGAACCACAAACGCCAATAAACAACCTTTATTTTTAAGAGTGTATAAACTTGAACCTGTTATTCTAAGGATGTAACTAGTGTCTCTCTATAAAGTAAGTCTTACATTGATTCTAAATAGCTTGTTTTAACCTGTTTCTAATAGCAATATGAAAAAGAGTGAGGTACAAGTGGACATACCCTCCAGATCATCAATGGTCTTCTCAAGCTTGGCGACTGATCTCTCAGCAAACTCAGCACGAGTCTCAGCCTGGAACACAGAGAGATGTCAGGCCCTCTTTTGTCAATGCTCACACACAAACACAAAATAGTGAGTGAACTCACCTCCTTCAGCTTGTCAGTCAAGACCTTGATCTCCTCCTCATATTTGTCCTCCTTAGCAGAGTACTGTAGATGGAAAAGACAGGAGAGAGGATTAAATTGCTGTCTATAAACACCAACACACAAAACCAATATACACAGATGATAATTCATACATACACATAAATACCTCTACACACACACACAAACATTTACACACTTACCTTCTCAGCCTGAGCCTCCAGAGACTTCATGTTGTTGGTCACAGTTTTCAACTCCTCCTCCAGCTCAGAGCACTTACTGTGGGAGGGAGTGACAGAAAATATAAGACAAAAATTGTCAGGCAGAGGTTAAGGTAAGCGAGCATGTTTTTTTAAAAGTATTCAATTTTTTTGTTTTTACCCCTCATTGAGCTCAGCACGCTCCTCAGTACGCTCCAGCTCACCCTCAACAATCACCAGCTTACGGGCCACCTGAGTACCATCACAAAACAGAAAAGTTGTGAGTGTACATGCATTTATGTTTCCCCAAGGGAAAGACATTATTTATTGGAAATTATTTATTCATAATTAGATTTTATTCATATATAATAAATTATAAGAGAGAGAAAAAAGAGAGAATACCAACCTCCTCATACTTGCGATCAGCCTCCTCAGCAATGTGCTTGGCCTCCTTCAACTGGATCTCCTGCAGCTCCATCTTCTCCTCATCCTTCAGGGCCCTGTTCTCAATGACCTTCATGCCTCTGAAAGATAGTGAGAGAATTTGGGTGTTAATATCGCTCCCAAAAATCAGAAGACCCATTACATATGTTTGATAAACATACAAAAACTTTCTATGTGTACTGTACTGTGCTAGATTAACTGGGACTAGTCGAGCACTTGTATATTGTTGCCCTATTATTGGTTTGATTGCTTCTATTGTTCTCCTCATTTGTAAGCAGCTTTGGATTAAAGTGCCTGCTAAATTATTAAATATAAATGTAAAGGGATTACATCATTAGTTTAACACTGCATCAAATGTAGCTAGTTTTGAAACATTAAACGTCTGTCCTCCCCTTAAAATGGCCTTAAATCTATTCATAATAATTTGTGACCCTGGACCACAAAAGTTGCATGGGTGTATTTGTAGCAATAGCCAACAATACATTGCATGGCTCAAAATTATTGATTTTTCTTTTATGCCAAAAATCATTAGGATATTAAATAAAGATCATGTTCCATGAAGATTTTTTTTTTAAATTTCCTACCGTAAATATATCAAAAAAATATTTTTGTAAGTAATACACATTGCTAAGGACTTCTTTTGGACAACTTTAAAGGCGATTTTCTCAATATTTTGATTTTTTTGCACCCTCAGATTCCAGATTTTCAAATAGCTGTATCTCGGCCAAATATTGTCCTATCACAACAAACCATGCATCAATGGAAAGCTTATTTATTAGATGATGTATAAATCTCAATTTCAAAAAATTGACCCTTATTGACTGGTTTTGTGGTCCAGGGTCACATTTGACAAAATCTAGTGATTTGATATTCAATTCACTGTAATAAAAACTATAATATGTAACTATTTTTAATTTACAATAAATGTTAAATTAACTTATTTTTAATTAAACGTATTTAATTTTATATTTAATGTTTATTGCTAGAAAATTGCATACCATTGTTTTAAACTGAATTTATACATGTCTCGATTTTTTTTTTTTTTTATTTGGAAAATAAAACTGGGAACATATTTGAGGGGAAAATAGTTTGACCTCCTGATATTTCACTTTCCATTTATTGACAACATTCTTTTTAAGAGTCTCAGGCGCTATTTTGCGCCCTAGTGAGTTTCCATACACACCTCTCACTCTCATCAGCAGCCTTCTCAGCCTCCTCCAGCTTCTGCAAAGCAGTGGCCAGACGCTCCTGAGCGCGATCCAACTCCTCCTCAACCAGCTGGATACGTCTGTTCAGGGAAGCGACGTCGCCCTCAGCCTGCGCACAGACATCTAGCAATGAGCTCACGACGCACTAATCTAATACGTCTGGTCTAAAGCATAGAAATGCACATTTCACTTGATGCAGACGGGCAGAGTTTGCAGAAATGTCTCTAGAGCTTACAACGCTTTCGTTTTCCACTAATAAAGGGTTTCCGTGTGAGTTATGATGTGTTAACTAATAACACACAAGATTTAAAGGATTTTTGGAAAACATTAGCTTTGAAAAGCCGTATACATGAGGACGGGACCTGTCAAAAGCATCACCGCCCTCTCCATCTATTAAGCGCCAGTTCACAATCAATTATCGCGAACTTTCTAACGACGAAAAACACTGAAAACGTTGTTTAAACATAATTTTCATGACATATTCCGACTCTTGGTGTGATCTGATGCGAAAACGCGCTACAGTTGGCCTGCTAATGCACTTAAATTATTATCGTAAGCTCACAGATTGCCTGGCTGCGCGCTCGGACTCGAGTTCCTCCTGTAGTCTCAGTATTCTGCTTTCAGCATCGTCTGCTTGTTCTTGCAGTGATCTGATTTTCTTTTTCACAGCCTCGAGATACGCCGTACCAGACATCACGGATTGTTTGAATGGTTATCACGGGGCGTAACTGCGATCCGGTGAAGCAAGTCGTTCACCCCGATTCCCAGCCAGAGACTGGTAACGCTTTACCAAACACCGGAAGTCAATCCTTCTACGCTGTATTATCGTATTTTAAAACGACGGCTTTGGCCACAAGATCTGTTTATAAATTACATGAGAAATGTCGTTGCGTTTCGTGTATTATGACAAGAATGAATACTGCCATAAATAAAGGACACTATTAAAAAAATTAAATAAAAATTCAGTGTAATGAATTGGATTTGCAAAACTGCAAATTGTTAAATGTATTTAAAATGCGTTAATCTCTTCATCTATTCTTTTCGCATTGTGACATCTACAGATTTTGCTCTCATTTGAGCTCAACTGTGTGCGAATTTCTGAGCGTACAGCGCCATCTTGTGATGTGTTGCTGCAATACAGGTAAAGCACAAAATACATATGATTGTTTTCGTTTGGTGAAGCTGGGTATTCTGGGCTTCTTTTCTAATGACATCCCTACGCCTCTTCCACGTAAGTTATATAAGTTATAGCTTCTAAAGTGTTTTGAAACTTTCGAAAAACTAGTTAGTGTGCCCTAGATAGATGTTCGCGAACATAAATTGCTTTTGTTTGAAGTGGTAACTATAGCAACAGCTGGTCACTGCATCGACAAAAATAAGAGGCCATTATTTATCACAGGCCTATTGGAAAAAGACATCACAGACATAGGCTATAGCTAGTGTGTTCTTAGGGTTTTGTGAGTTGACAGTTAACTTCGCTAGAGGCGCCAAAAGCTTAGATGATCCTCATTTAATTGCAAGAAGTGCGCCCACAAAATTACTGACAGAAATCGTTTCAGGAATTGACTCCCTGAAAGTCCATGAATAAGTCTATAGACCTATTCATTAAAATCAAAACTGGGACATAAATCTATATTCATAGCCTATTATATTATTATATAGTATTTTATTATAGGCTAACGAATGGGTTGCTACTCATTTTTTGTCCTAGAACTATTAACAAATATAAATCTTGCTATAGCCTATACTCATTTGTATCGTTTATGATACTAGCTAGATGGATGATCGCTGATGGTCTTAAGTATCCAGCGAGGGTGAGGTGAAATTCTACACGGACCCTCTTAAGACGCTTGTAGGTGGGCTTAACGAACCCCCAGACGCTTGCCTTATAAAGCGTACTGCTAATTTTAACTCGCCGTTTGCATACACTCTCCTGCAACTGTACATATGACAGACTGTATTCCCATCTGTGGCTTGGGATTCGTTTACCAGGTGGTGCAGCTACACTTAAGAGTGGCCTTGGGTCAGTTTAAAAGACCCTATTTTGTAGTTTCCGAGAAAGTTTAGTCGGTAAAACAACGCCAAAGTAGCCTACGTGATGGTAAATATGAAATCACGTGTAGCCTATATAAGTTCAACAGACTGTTTAGCAGGGGTGGGTACAGGTTGCGCGTGACATAAGACAGGACACCGAAAGTGCCCATGCTTACATCGGTAGCTTTCTTCTCAGCCAGCTCCAGTTTCTCCTGAGCATCCTTAAGGGCCTCGGAGTATTTGTCCAACTCATCCTCAGTTGCCTTCAGTTTCTTCTGCAGGGCTACCAGGTCATCCTCAAGCTGCATGAAGAGCACGTGTGTCAGTAGACATGGAGAGACTCAAGAACATCAATTAACCATGCAAGGCTATGAAAAATATGGTCTAAAGTATTAAGTGAAAAAAAGATGTTTAAAATAGAATGTGAAATAGAAATAAAATAGATGGAATAGGCCTAGATATTGAAAAACTTATTAAAAAATAGAATTATACCATATGCTACAGCATAAGTTGAAAATACAAAAGCAGACTTCATAAAGTCTGATCTATAGAGGTGTAAATAAGACACCCAGATGCCCATGTCCAACCTGTTTGCTTCTGTCCTCTGCTCCCTTCTTATCGGCCTCAGCCTGCTCTGCTCTGTCCAAGGCATTCTCCTTGTCGAGCTTGAGCATCTGCATCTTCTTCTTAATGGCATCCATGGCTGCGTTAGTGTATGGGTGGTCGCACCAAACACTGGACTGAGAGAGGCGATGAGCGTCTGTGCTGAACCGAACGCTGAGCTGGAGTGCGAGCTCGTATCGCTGTAGCCTGTCAAATATGTGCCTTCACAGGAGCCTGAGAAGTTCCGCAAGACACCCAATACTTTTTTAGGAACGGCCCTTGGCGGTTCCTCCTACCTCGCGTCTTTTTTTAAGGATCTGGACAGCGATTCGCTGCTCTCAGACATTTGACCATTGAAATGCCTATATATGGGATCTGAGGGCCAAGACGTCTTACAAGGGGGCCGTGTTCCTATTTCTAACACCCTGAATCTGAAGAGAAAATGAGGGAAGAGGAGCAAAACTGTCCGGAAAGCAGTTTACCCGCTGTCCTATTCATGCTGAACGCTGAATATGCGAACCCCAACATATGAAATGTATCATTTCCCCTCATAAACTCTTTACAAAGAAAAGTAGAAGCCTTTATAGTAAAAATCGATTGATTTTATACAGCACACGAGGGGCTCGTGAAAGTGATTATATTTAAGGAAAGGCGTTACTATCTCTGGGTCAGTCTCTTAACAGAGGAGCATGTCAACGACTCCCTCAGGCATTGTTCATAATCTGAAGAGCTTTAGATACGGTGGCTGTTGAACAGCAATCTCTCAGCACGCTAGCACTCATTGCCAAGCACCGTGCTGGCTTTAATCGGCCGCGGTAAAACCCCCAAATCTCTTGGAATCACAACGACGTGTCGTGTGGCAAAGCTACAGCTGTCGGCCATGCCGCGAAGATACAAGCCCTATAACGCTATTTGGACTTTGCTACACCATTTAATAAATTATCACTTATGACTGAGGTTACTTGGGTCCAAATATCTTACACTTGCAACTTGGGAGAGAAAATGGGCTACATTATATTTGTTCTACAGTTTTTACCCTCAGAACAGTTCTAATCTGAACGTGTTGCTGAACAAAAGAAGATCATAAGAGTGTTTCTACAAAGTTGAGGTGTTTGCCCTTAACATTAATTTCTTATACTCTCACATTCACACTCCATGAACTTTTTTTCCAGAAGGTTATTTTTACCCTTCCCCTCCTGAAGGAAGCACCTGCCACAGTCTCTTCTTAGCTGTTGTAAGACAAGCTTTGCAACACGCACAACTAATCTTAATCATGGATCACACAAGAGTGTTTATATCATTGTGTAGCCGCCTATTACAAATGTAATGAACAATATTAATGAACTACATGCACTTAATTTGTACAGAACCACTTTTATGTGCATGTTTAGTGCTGTTATTATTTCAGCATGAAATATGCAACATGGACACTTTCTTTGCCTTCATGGTCTTGCGTTTAAGCAACCTTTTTGTGCAGAGATGCTGATAGAAAAACATACACTTAGAATTGTTTCTGTATGACCAAATATATATTCTGTGTAAAAGAATTTTCATTCTTCATTCTTTTCCTCGCTGCTTTTAGTCTTCCAAAGATCAGACTAGTAAGTTATAGCCAAAGACATTCAAGCAGACGTGCAAAGCTTCCTCATGGGGAAAACCTTTCAACGGCACATTTACGCCTGGCACGTCAACCTGTTAAATGCCTTTGATTCAACTTCAAGATTTTCTGGATGCTGCTAACTTTGATACTATTTTGTATCATTTGAATTATGTAATTTGCAGTACAATTAATGAGTTTACACAGCGATGCCATAAAAGAACCATTCTGAGTTCTTCGAAGAACCTTTTAGTGAACGGTTCTTAAAAGAACCATTTTTAATGAAAAGAACATTTTAATAATAATTTAAAGAACATTTCTGCACTATAAAGACCCACTGATGCTAATAAATATCCTTAATTTTTAAGAATGTAATCTGAAATTGATTTACAGAAAGCTGCAAAATAAAATTTGTACTGATGAAAACCAGTAAAATTGACACATTAAATGTTTAGATATGGTTATATTTTATTTAATGAGATCTAAGATAAAAGTATTGCTAGAGAGGTGCTCATATGATGTAATGGAGCTAAATAGCCATGAATTCCATTATGTTGACACATAAAACATGGGTTCACTTCTCACCATCTTTCCCTCTCTCCCACTAAAATCTTACAGACTGTGTAATGCTTGAAATGTCTGCCAGAAAACATTTACCGTTTGAGGAAATTTGACAGTTCTACTTCCCAAACCAATTGAAACTCTAATTGTACTAACTGTAAATCTTTAAACATGCATATCTGCTATGATCATCTCCCCCCGGGGGACTAAAATTAGCACCTCCCCAAGTATGTGATCCCACCCGATATAGTCCCATACCCTCATGCTGACTAAGACATACCACCTCAGCCCTACCCCATGCCAAAGACCAATGGCTTAAAGGGTAGCAGCCTGAACTCAGTGCAGCACTGCCATACAGAGTTGATCTATAGGACCAGATTACACTATCTCAGTTCACCATCATAAAGAATATCAACAAAACCAGTAGAAACAAGACACTGAGTACATGCTTTAAAAGAATGAGACTATGTTTGTATCAGTTAATTTAACAAATCACTGAGATGCAGAGTAAGTACCTTTTTAAATATATACTGTAAATCTCACAAAGCATTACTATATGGGGAAGAGGGTGAAAAGGTACATAGAAGGTAAACTTGCTTCTATTAGGCATCTTGCAAGAGATTTATAACTTTCTAAATTGAGACTATACATATACTTACAGATGACTGTGTAGAACATTAATCCAAACTCAAGTTAGTTCATGCGAGCTAGCAAAATATTTCTCCTTTTCTCAAGGGAAGAATTGTCACACTAATACTAAACTTGTGTATTGGACTTCCTTTTTGCGATTAACTTATTTTTGAACAACATCTCTTGGCTGCCAGCTATTTTATATTATTTTTTATAATTTTACTACTAATTTTTTATGATACACATCTACCAGTGTTTCCCTATATTGTCTATTTACATGTTAAGATGTTTAACTACTACTACTACTATCAATATTATTACTACTATTATTACAAGACTAAACAAAATTAAGTATTAATACAAATATTATTATTGCACATATTAAAGGTGCAGTGTGTAAATTTTAGCGGCATCTAGCGGCGAGGTTGCGAATTGCAATATAGAGAAGCTACGGTGGCCAACACAGGACAAAGATGTCGTCCTCTGAGACAGCAGAGAGGAGTCAGTCAAGCAACCGCGCTCTGTAGAGCAGTTTGTCCATTTAGGGCTACCATAGAAACATGCCGACACAAATGGCTCATTCTAAGGAAATAAAAACATAACGGTTCATTATGTAAGGTCTTTATACACCACTGAAAACATAGGTATGTATATTATATTGCATTCCTGTCAATAGATCCTCCTAAAATTTACACATTGCACCTTTAAATACACATTCAAAGTGATTAAACTAGATAAGGGAAGTGGCAGGCAGCTGAGGCCCATGCACATGTTTTTGTAAGATACAACTTTAAATCAATGAAAGAATAAAATAAAAGGTTTGTGAGAGTTCATTCTCCAATATACCATATAAGTGTAAACTTTATAAAATACGAATTGAGATATTTAACTCTCTAACACTTTTCAGTGCACAACCAGCAACTTGTACTGTAGTTGCCAATTCACTCTCAGGCAAGGTACAAGAAAAGCATTCCATATGAAGATGAACATCATTTGAAGAGAAATATACTTTGAAACCCTTTATTTTAAGTTAAAATGTTCTTCATTATAGACAGATGCTTTACATGTATAACTTCAGGTCTATGCTTTTACTGCAATGCTCTTACAAGCAATTATCCAAAGACACCCAAAAATAAGTCAATTGTTTTCTCAAAATGTGAAATTACATTCAGGACTTTCTCTTCTATAGTCATCTACACAATGCATGAGATGGCAACATTGTTCATTCTGCAACTGCCATTAGATGTCATGGAGCATGCACAAGAAATGCAGGACAAACATGTGCTGTCTTAACATAGTCACATATTCGTATATAAGCCAAATACATTTACAGCAACATGACGCAGACAGAAACTTTCCAGACAGAACTATAGCTAAAGGGGGAACTGCTTAAAGTGAGTTGCACAGGCCACTTTATGACAGACAATGACTTGTTGCAGTAATTACCAAACTCCAACTTGTACTCTTCCAGCTCTGAGTATCATAGAGCACAAATGTAGTAACAGATTAGCAGCAACTCAGCTTTGACAGACACACTACGGTGAATGCAAGCCAGAATATTAACACCTGATCTTGTCTCCTTCAGTCAGAGAACTGATATGTTCATTTGACTGATAAACTAAGGCACTGAAACTAAATGTACATAAAGCCAGAGAAAGTATGGCTGTTGTAGCAAAGCAATGAAACACTGAGAACTGAATACGATTTCCAGGGTTGCATATGACCAACATACAAGCATAAAAGTGACACGCTAGAAGATAAGGCTAAAAATCAGAAAGTTAAGCATCAAATGATTTAGAAAACTTAGATAATAAGAGATGTGATGAAAAGAAAAAGAAAATCACTCAAAGCAGCTACAAACAGCGCTATAAAATACTACAGTGGCCAATAATTTCAGAATGAGGAGAAAAATCACTCTTAAAAGTTAGTATAAATGTCAAAGTTACAGTATGCCTGGCTCTACATAAAGTAAAATGCATCATTCAATCATCCTCGTGCCTGCAGACAACAAATATGAGAAATTCTATTACATTTGAACACATACATTCAGTATTTAGGGTTCATTCATGTAAATAAAAATGTCTGGTGTAGTACAAGGTCATTTCTTTAAGGTTTTAAGGGGTTCGAGGTGGAATTTCCACAGTAATTTTGAGGTTAATATGGTCTCTATATATAATCCATAAATCACTACATCCGGTCATTGCATTTTCAAAAGGCGTATGGTCTGCAAGAAAAAAAAAAAATCATTTGAGAAGCTGCATTTTAGACTCTTATCATTCCGAGTGATTTTGTTTTACATTGCACATTTACGCACATTTTGCTACATAAATATTTTTTATTTGTTTACTTTGTGAACTTCGCAATGAAACTGAAGCATAAAAAAATGTATCTCACCATTACAAATGTACAAATGTTAAACATTCAACTGGAGTTTAAAAGGCTGCTCTCTAACAATCAGGATTTCTTTCTGCTCAACTTTCAACTTGATGTAAATATCAAAGTCTGCACCTTGTTCAAAACCCTAAAATGCTTTATTTTTAATGACTGAGCTCAAACAGAGGGCCCATCTCGTTACTTCATCCTCAACACTCCAATCCCACTGTTCAGCATGAAAATCTTCATGCACACATTGACAAGTTCAGAATCATGTCAGAAATCCAAAGCTTCTTCACGAGGGTGTGGTGGAGGCATGAACACATTCACGGTAAAGGAGACAAGATGGTTGTTTGAATAGTTCTTCAAGAGTTTAAATATTTAAAAATTCACAAGCTAGTCAACTACTTCAATGACCCTTCATCAGTTTAGTGGGTGAAGTATGGACTGGACTATAGGTCGAAAGAGAAATCCATCTGTGTTCTGAAGGCAAAAATCAAATGGTGGACAACTTGAGGATTATGTTTAGTCCTCATCTTCTCGGAGTTCACTTGGCAGGAACTTGTACTGCTGTTGTCTGATCTGTGCCAGCTTCTTACGGGCCTCTTCCAGCTCTCTCTCCTTCCTTAACATCTCCTCCTGAGCAGCAATAATCTGGGCCGAACAGACAAAAGAAACCAACACAATTGAAACAATATCTGAATAAAGCCAATATGAGACAGCATAATCTTAAAATGCCATAAAATAAAATAAAAATAACATAACATATTACATAAAAATAAAATAAAAAATATATAAATAAATAATTTTAGACTTATCATTCAGTGGTTTTGTATTACACTGCATATTTACACATTTAAAATTTAATTAATTTTTATTTTAATATTTTTTATTTTTTATTATAAATAATTTAAGAGTATGTGCATTTTGAGTGTACATATTTATGCACATTTATAAATTTTGATTTATTTTAACAACAACAAACAATAATCATAAATATATTAAAGTATATAGATTATAAAATATTTATTATAAAATAAATATTTTTATTTATAAATATTTATAATATTTTTTATTTTATAAAACAAAATCTTTATTAACTAATTAAATATTTATTATTAACTAATTATTATTAAATTAGCCATAGATAGAATTCAGCTTGTAAATCTTACCTGAGCAATTCCTCCGACAAACCTGGTCTTGACCACCACATTGTCGTCATCAGCTTTGTTGAAAGCAGCTTTCTGGGCTGCTCGAACCAGATTGTCAGAGGCACGTTTCACAGCATTGCCTGCAGCCTGCAGATGAAGTTCAAGAAAAAGGTCTATGAAATACATGTTCAATGAAGATATTAATGTAAGGCTAGGCTTACATGTGAACATTTGCATGCAGTTACTATTTAAATATCAGAATTAATTTCATCTTTTTCTTTATGTAACCGTATATACCTGTAGCCTCCTCATAGCCTCTGAATCCTGGTCAGCTTTAACCTTGCACGCCACCAACAGCTGTGCAGTGGAAGCAGCCACTTGTTTGGCAGAAGAGATGAGCTTTTCTTCACTGGCATGGCCTTGAACTGACGCGTTCGCTGCCTCACAGAGGTTACTGGTGGCTGCGGCAACCATGCGTGCCTGTCACAATGAGGAAACAAAGCAGTCATACAGGGATACAACATGATGACATTGTCACTGTTAAAAGACTTACAGCAGATATCAGCCCTTGGGACCACTGTCCATCATCAACAGCATTGGCAGGGATGGCTCCCACCTTCGCAAAAGAAAAGAGATGGCTATTATGATTCTATTAATACTATTATGAGTCAAAGAACAATGCAAGGAACAGTTGCTTCAAGTCACACTATTTTTTATGGAATATTGCAGTGCTTATTATAAATTTATGCGTGCACATCATTATTGTTTCAAAATTCATGTTCCCTCGTAATCTTTAATCAAAACAGCTTCTTCTCCCTCTTGCAGTGTTATTTCTTCTCTTATCCGACGACAAAGGTGGGACAACCTGTCACTCACATGAGATCACAGCAATAGCAAACCACAACAATCCAACTATCCAATCAATTCCCCATGGACAAAATCAAGTCCCGCCCTTTTTTTTCCCCTTTTCTCATTTGAGAAGCAGTTTCACTTAGATATACAGCACAATAGGGAAGAAAAGACTATCGCAATGTCTGTTTCATGCTAACATTTTCTGGACTAATCAAGCATTTTTTGGCCCATGCTATGTTTTCTTACCTTGCCTTGGGCTACGAGTTCTCTCTGAGCTGCTGAAGCTGATTTTACAAGGGCGCTGGTGGCTGCAGCGATAGATTTGGCTGCCTCAAGTATCTGCTCTTCAAAGTTTAAACTCTCATCAGCTTGCTGCAAAGAAAAAATTTGAAAAGTTCAGTTGTTACATTTCATTTAAATGGTGCAATAATAACAAAAAGGTGTTTATTGAATGGAAAATGTTCAGCAGTGTAGTTTCTTCAAGAGTTAATAAGAAATTCGCTCCTGTAAGAAATTATAGCATGCCCCAACCCAGATTCCACACCAAGATAGGTGGTTGATCATGTTCATTCCCCAAAATGGCTTAATTATCATAGAGAAGACAGTTTTATTGTTTCTGCACCATTTGAGTAGCACATCCTAAGCAAATGGTCATCAATTGTAGAATGGGAATGGGTTTGGGAAACTGAGAGCCATCTCAGACAATGGGGTGTCTGAACTTCATTAACATACATACCACAGCTGTTAAAACAGGAACAACTTCATTTACATAAGGAGTAGTAAATTGTATAAAAGGTTTGAGTTTAGGATGTTCAGGGTTCATTCCGACTCTGTTGAACCCAAGGTGTTTTATGTACTTTGTCACTGCTAAGCTGCAGTAAACTTCTTCATCGAGATCTTCAACGTACTCATCATTTTTTTTTTTTTTTTTTTTACATTAGCTCCCTGTTATATTGTTTATATTTGCAGTTAAGGGGCAAAATACAAAACATTTAGAAAATTATGTTATCATATTAACATTATTGGGCAAGTGTGCACAGAAACACAAGGAATTTGTTGTGGCATTTGGAATTCCAGTACACTACAAATACATGCATAAATGTTTTATATTTATTATAGAATACAAATATACATTATATATTAATATATATTACATTAATATACTACCAGTCAAAAGATTGGAACAATTAAAATGTAGGGTTACACTTTATTTTAAGGTGATGTAGTTACATTGTACTTAAAGAAGTACTGAGTAATATTAATTAACTACATGTACTTACTATAGAGTTACAGTTAGGGTTAGGTTTAGGATTAGTTCCTTGTAATTATGCATAATTTACTGTTATTACTATAGTAAGTACATGTATTAACTACGTCACCTTAAAATAAAGTGTTAACAAATTTAGATTAAGAATCTCTTATGCTCACCAGGGCTGAATTTATTTGATCAAAAATACAGTAAAAATAGTAATATTGTGAAATATTACTACAATTTAAAATAGCGTTTTTATATTCTAATATATTTTAAAATGTTATTTATTCCTGTGATGGCACAGCTGAATTTTCAGCATCATTACTCAAGTCTTCAGTGTCACATGATCCTTCATAAATCATTCCAAAAATCATAAAAGCAGCCTTGGTGAACAGAGACTTCGATCAAAAACATTAGTCAAGTCAAGTCAAGTCATCTTCATTTATATAGCGCTTTTCACAATACATATTGTTTCAAAGCAGCTTCACAGTGACAATAGGAAAATTCTTTTCGAGCTAAAGCTGGTTTTTGATTGAATCACTTCCGTTGTAAAAATTGTTAATTATTACTTTAGGGGCCACTTAAATTACACCTTTCCTACTGAAAACCTTTAATGCATTCTTGCCATTCATTTACGTGTTTAGCCTATAGGTTTGCGTGTTTGAGTGTGTGTGCGCGCAGAAGCTTGGTCTTTTTAAAAAAGTGATATTTGCCAAATTACTTGTCTGGTCCACATAATACAGAAAAATTAGTTGTGTCCGCAGATCTATGCGAACTGGAATAATTTTGATAACGTTTTATATATACATAGGGAAAGGAAAGGGAAATGGGCCTTTGCAGGGGATAGTTTAGTTGAAATGTCAGGGCTGCGTTATTACAGAAAATCTGAATTACTCCAAACTTTTGGCCAATATTCTGTTTATTACATACAGTTGTGGTCAGAATTATTGGCACCATTGGTAAATATGATCAAAGATGACTATAAAAATAAATCTGCATTGTTTATCCTTTTGATCTTTAATTCATAAAATTAGCAAAAATCTAACCTTTCATTCAAGGAAAATAATTGAAAGTGGGGAAAAAAAAAAAAAAAAAAAAAACCCACATTATGAAATAAATGTTTTTCTCCAAAACACGTTGGCCACAATTATTGGCACCCCTAGAATTTTTTATGAGTATATTCCCATTCATATTTACATTTTTTAGCACACCAGGGTGATCATGAACATGAAATTGTCCAGCCATGACTTCCTGTTCCACAGGAATATAAACATGAGGAAACACAAAGGCCAAATTCCCTTAATCATTCATCACAATGAGTAAAACCAAAGAATATAGTTCTGATGTGCAGCAAAAGATTGTTGAGCTTCACAAAATAGAAAGTGGCCGTAAGAAAATAGCTAAAGCATTGAAAATTCCCATTTCCAATATCAGGGCAATAATTAAGAAGTTCCCATCAACTAAAGATGTTACAAATCTGCCTGGAAGAGGATGTGTGTCTAAATCGTCCTAATGCACGGTGAGGAGGAAAGTTTGAGTGGCCAAAGACTCTCCAAGGATCACAGCTGGAGAACTGCAGAGATTAGTTGAGTCTTGAGTCTCAGAAAGCCTAAAAAAAATTATCAAACAGCACCTACATCCCCACAAGTTGTTCAGGAAGGTTTCAAGAAAAATCCTCTGCTCTCATCCAGAAACAATCTCCAGCATATTCAGCTGTCAGACAAGACTGGAACTTCAAACGGGACCGGCTTCTATGGTCAGGTGAAACTAAAAAAAAGAGCTTTTTGGCAGCAAACCCACCAGATGGGTTTGGTGCACACATGGATAAAAAGTACCCCATGCCCACGGTTAAATATACTGCTGGATCTTTAATGTTGTGGGCCTATTTTTCTGCTGGAGGTCCTGGACATCTTGTTCAGATACATGGTATCATGGATTCTATCAAATACCAACAGATAAAAAATCAAAACCTGACCGCTTCTGCTAGAAGTCCAATAATGGGCAGTGGTTGGATCTTCCATCAGGACAATGATCCAAAACAAACATCAAAACCAACACAAAAATGTGTCACTGAGCACAAAATGAAGCTTTTGCCATGGCCATCCCAGTCCCCTGACCTGAACCCTAAAGGAAATGATTTGAGTGAACTGAAGAGAATAAGCACCAACATGGAGCTGGGAATCTGAAGGATCTGTAGAGATTCTGCATGAAGGAACGGTCTCTGATCTCTTGTCAGGTGTTCTCCAAACTCATCAGGCATTATAGGTGAAGACTCAGAGCTGTTATCTTGGCAAAAGGAGGTTGCAAAAAGTATTGAATAAAAGGGTGCCAATAATTGTGGCCAACGTGTTTTGGAGAAAAACATTTATTTTATAATGTGATTTCCCCCCCACTTTCAATTCTTTTCCTTCAATGAAAGGTTAGATTTTTGCTAATTTTAGGAATTAAAGATCAAAAAGATAAACAATGCAGATTTATTTTTACAGTCATCTTTGATAATATTTATCAAGGGTGCCAATAATTCTGACCACAACTGTATATATTTAGGCACAGTGCCCTTACAACACACTAATGTAGAGTAGTCTTTAAAGAGTGGATTAAGCATGTACATTACCCTTGGCTTGGCTCTTGGTTTGAGCTGCTCAAGTTTCTTGGCTGCTGCTTCAATTGAGGCCGCAGCTCCCAATAACTCAGTTTCAGCGATCACAGTAGGATCCTCAGGGTCGACCCACTCAGTGCCTAAACACACAATAATACACACAGTGATCCACTGTTTGGCAGGCCTAGAATCAACACATAGGCGGCATGCTTCAATAACTGAACGTGTGTATCAGTTGCATGGGGAATGGATGGTGTCTTTTAAAACAAAAAAAGCCAGTGTGTAATTCATTTTGCCACAGTGCTGCACACAAATGAAATGAATCAAAATGAACGAACCAGACACAAATGTGGTTAAATGGGTAAATGTTCTAAATGAAGTTTGGAAAGATGGAATTATATTTGTACAGGCGTCTTATGGTACTTACCCTCATCTTGAGTGAGACAGGAAAGACAGGAAACTTTACTCAGCACAATAAATCCACAGATTACACTGAGTGTGTATATGTCTTTATGAAGGTGTGTGTCTGTGAGTGAGGTTACCTTTCATGGCCTCTGCTGTTTGAATCAGTTCAGTAACGGCTGCAGCAACCTTCTTAGAGAACATCGCCAACTTCTGTTTCTGATCACCTGTTGGCTTTTGTAAGACCTGAAACAAATATATGCACATAAACAGTTCTGGTTAAACTGCCCCCCCTTTTTTTCAGATATTACCTTTCATGTAGTGTGTAATATAGCTGTTTGTGAATGTAAAAAGGCTAGCAAAGTTTCAAAGATCAAAGTGCACGATAAATGGAGTTATTGTCGTCCAAATGAACGGACCGATTCTGAACTGCTTGAAATGAGTCGTCAGTAATTCCAGTCTTACTTCCTGCACAATCCTACGTAGGTTTGTAACAAATTTGCATAATGCCAGCCTATGGTCTTCATTGGCTGCCCGTGAACAACTTTGACCAGCCCTCAAACACTGTAGTTGTAGCTGAGACCTGGAAGAGTTTGGTTTGTGTTGCCGACACCTCAAGAAGCTTTTTTCTGCACTGCAAAAGCAAATCCACATTGCATGCACTTCCATAGGATGAGGACTTGGGGTTGAATTGATACAGTAAAACTGAGGCCATCGTTACAGTTCATATCACTGTGTATGGAAGTGATGAGAAAAACTGAAATTCACATATGGTAAGGGGAGTTTCGTTTCCAAAACACACTATTAGCGGTAGACCAATCAGACTCACTGGGCCGTCTGACCAATTAGAGCAGAGTAGGCTCTCGGAAAGGAGACACTGTGAGAAAATCTCACAGCTCACATAAGATACAGTGCCTTGCGAATGTATTCATACCCCTTCATTTTTTCACAGTTTATGTTGCTGCCTTAATTACTTCACATCAATCTACACTCCAATACATCATAGTGACAAAGCAAAAAACAGATTTGTGACAAAATTTTGCAAATTTATTAAAAAGGAAAAACTGAAATAAGTACATTGCATAAGTATTTGTATCCTTAACTCAGTACGTAGTTGAAGCACCTTTACAGCCTCAAGACTTTTTTAGGTATGATGTGACAAGCTTTGCATATCTGCATATAGAGATTTTCTGCCATTCTTCTCCTCGGATCCTCTCAAGCTCCGTCAGGTTGGATGGGGACCGTCGGTGGACAGACATTTTCAGGTTTCTCCAGAGATGTTCAATTGGGCTCAAGCCCAGGCTCTGGCTGGCCCACTCAAAGACATTCACAGAGTTGTCCATAAGCCACTCTTGCATTGTCTTAGCTGTGTGCTTAGGGTTATTGTCCTGTTGGAGGGTGAACCTTCTGCCCATTCCGAGGTTCTGAATGCTCTGGATTAGGTTTTCATTAAGGCTAGCTCTATATTTGGCTGCATTGAGCTTTCCTTTTACACTGACGAGTCCCCCAGTCCCTGCCGCTGAAAAACAGCCCCACAGCATGATGCCACACTTTACTGTTGGGATGGGATTGTGCAGATGATGAGCAGTGCCTGGTTTCCTCCATACATGATGCTTGGAACTGAGGTTCATCAGACCAGAGAATCTTGTTAGGAGTACTTTAGGTGCTTTTTTTTTTTGCAAATTCCAAGTGGGTTTTCATGTGTCTTAACTGAGGAGAGAATTGAGTCTGGCCACTCTGCCATAAAGCTCAGATCGGTGGAGTGTCGCAGTGATGTTTGTGTCCTCCTGTTAATTTCTCCCATCTCCATATGGAGCTCAACCAGAGTGACCATCAGCTTCTTGGTCACCACTCTAACCAAGGCCCTTCTCCATCGATTGCTCAGTTTGGCCAGCTCTAGGAAGAGTCCTGGTTGTTCCAAACTTCTTCCATTAAGGATTATTGAGGCTACATGCTTCTGTGAACCTTCAATGCAGCAGAATTTTTTGTAGTCTTACCCAGATCTGTGTCTTGACACAGTCCTGTCTCTGAGCTCTCAGGCAGTTCTTCTGACCTCATGGCTTGATTTTTGCTTTGATATGCATTCTCAGCTGTTAGACCTTTTATTGAGAGGTGTGTGCCTTTCCAAATCATACCCATTCATTAAATTTGCCACAGGTTAACTCCACTCGAAGTGTAGTAACATCTACAAGCAAAATTTGAATGCTTAAACATCAAGTGTCCCAAAAAAAAGGGTATGAATACTTATGCAATATAATTATTTCAGTTTTTTATTTTTAATAAATTTACAAAGTTATAACAAATCTGTTTTTTGCTTTGTCATTATGGTGCATGGAGTGTAGATTGATGTAGAAAAAAGTCATTTAAAGCAGTTTAGCATAAGTCTGCAACAATGTAAAAAAATGGAAGGCTAAGTATGTTGCGAAGTATATTATGAAAAAAATGAAAGTGTTTTTTGACCTTGGATGCATGTAAACCTATTGTAGGAGACCTCCAAAACAAAATTAGGAACCTTTAGAATACCACAATAGGGGCACTTTAAGGCCCATCCTGAAGCAGCAAAGAACTGTGCAGATGCATTTTGTGTGTGATCGAGTGTGTGTTTGTACCTGTAGGACATGTTCTAGGAGCTCTATATATCCATTGGTACATTCAGTTCCGTATGACAGAGCTCTGCTCCTGACGTCCTCACTCACTTCCTCATGATATGCCGCTTGCTGAGGTGGAAAATACTGAGTCCATTACGCACACCAAAACTACCTTCGCCAACTGACAGATAATAAAGCATAGATGGACATGGGCAGAAATCACACCTTGCATGTGGTCAGCATATCGGCTATGACCTTGCGGCTGAGGTTCGCAGTGGAGATGATATCTTCCTGTCTGGCAGAGTTTCCTGCGGCAACAGCTTTGGCAGTTGCAGTGGTAATGCCCTTCGTCATGCGAATGAACTCTTCTGGAGTGGTTGACTTCTCAGGGGCTTCTTTAGACTGGAACATCTGAGTACAATGACAACATAATTGTCAACTAAGATGTTTTACATTTAACTTTGTAACCATGCTTGTCTATGTTTGTGTTAGATTTGTAATTAGCACTAAACAAATAAAAAATAGGTCAAAATTAAGGTCAAATGATAGAAAAGGATGCTTAATGTTAAAGGCTCCGATATAGAGGGTATGCGACATCACTGCCGGCCGCTGTGACTGCTGTTACGCCCACTGAGAGGCAAAAAGACTGAGCGGCAGCATTGGTTTTCAGCGTGAATGCCGCGAAAAACACACAAAACATCCAAAAATGGGAAAGAGCTTTGCGATTGACTGTACAAATAGATTTGACACACAATCTGAGGTATATTTTTACAGACTGCCGAAAGCTACTGAAAAAGAAGCAAATGGATCGCTGCAATTCACAGAAACAGCTGGACTCCAGGCAGAGAAACGTGGATCTGCAGTTATCGTTTTGTGTTAAAATGTTGGATTTGGGGGTAAAATCATACCCTATATATTGTATTGTTATATATTGTGTTGACAACTCATCAATTAAATATTTACCATCTTATATTCTGCATAATTGTGTGTTTTTAAATAAACACTGACAAAAACTATACAAGTTTTAGGGCTGGACGATATATATAACACTGATGTAAGTGATCACTCGGATTTAGACCTACCTATACTGTAGTTATATAAAGCGTTCACAGGCAAATTTGCTTTATGTATTTCCCCGGCGTCGAAATCAGGCATATATAAATGTCAGGAAACACGATTCCTGGCTGCATGTCAAAATCCATGGATTAGGTTTCTTTAACATGTTATAAGAAACACTTTCGAGCCCAATCTTTAGTGTAATCGTTTGTTTTACTCGCATTTTTACAGTTTCCCCTGTTAAATCCACTCATGCAGCAGGCTCTTTTGCCACTCAGTCCAGCTGAGAGAGCGTGTTCCGGCGGGAAAGTGATGTCAATGGTGTGATGTCATTTCAAACAAAACCAAGGCAAAACAAAGTTCGTTTGGAGTTTGAAACAGCTTGTTAAAATCGAACTTTTCCAAAAAAGTTCACTCCAATTAGTAGACACCATTGGTCTGTGTTGGTTATATAAAAGGTAGTTGTGCTCTGAGGTTCTGCCTTCTTTAATTTGAAAATCTTCTCTGGTTCATTTCATCTGTTCAGTCCGTCGAGGTCAAACGCGAGTGAAAACAAGAAAAAACTGGAGAGCTACTTTATTGTAGAAATTAAAGCTGCTTGTTTTAAAGCAATATATTGCAAAAAGTGGAATATAAATAAACGTGATGTGACTTGGCTGAAGTGGCGTATTACAGAGCTTGTGCAAACATATGCACATCACAACAATCAGATGCTTTCTTTACTGCTGTTTTCTCACCACTGTCATCTAAACGCCGCTCTAAGAAGAATGGGTGGTGTTGGGATGTTTGCTAACAGTATTCCGCTGCAAAGGTATTTCAAAACATTTTTTTTTACCCCTAAACAAAGAATGAAAATGAACTTTGCCATGAGTATATTGGGGCTTTAACTGTTAAAAAAAAAAGTTATGGGCTGGAAAAAATAAAAGGAAAGAAAAAAGGTAACAAATAGACAATTGGTACACCATGTTTTCTGTGTTTGTGGTCTTACTGTGAGTTCCTGTTTAATGCACTCGATAGTGGCTTCCAGAGCTCTGGTTCCTCTTGAAGCCTCGTCCTCCACTGCCTTCACCGTTTTCAGTAAGGACGTTACATTAGTTACCATAACCTGAAGACAGAAACAGACACCCACACACACAGTCAATTTCATTTTAGATTCAAGAACACCACATTCTTTGTGAACATTAGTTGCACTTTTACAGAAAAACATCTGATGTCAGAATTCACTATTGCAAACTATTGCAAAAGCCTTTGGAAACCAGCTATTTATAGACTACAACTTATTATCTCCCATCCTCTTAATAAAAAAGACAAAAATAGCTATTTGTACCCTAGAACTATATTCTAATTTATTCTAATTAAAGGATCCAAGGTTAAATTTATTGAACCACCATTTCTTTGAATTCTAAAAATTAATGACTCCAAACTCATGCAGAACTATGCCATTATTAGAGCATGTAGTTCAATTTATAGCATAGTAGTTGGACTAAGTGTGCAATGGGAAGTACAGTGGCTGATGAAGAAGAACACAGATTAATTTCCTCATTCGTAATTAATCTGATTAATGGCACACACTAAAATGAGTTTCTCACCAGAACACTTCTACTGATATCTGAGTTAGGAGACATTTCCATCCCTGCGGCCAGATTTCTGAGGGACAACTGGGAGATTACAGTTTCAGAGACAAATATATAACAGCTAATTGTCTAGCTGAAGTGTTTCTAACCAAGTTCTGTGCTCCTGAGGTATGAAGGAAAATTTGCAAAAGGGAGAATAATATTTATGTTACGCAGAAACGAGGCGTGAGTATTTTTCCACAGTCCTACCTTGGCTGCACTCTTGAGCTGGTACATGGACGGGTCATCAGCAGCTTTTCCTGCTGCACACTTGGTGGCACTAATAAGCTCAGCTAAAGCTTTAGCAACATCCTTCACTGCGTTGATTAACACCACCTACGAGGAGATGGATGATAATAACACATGCACATTCCAGGAAGATGACTTATGACTGGCTGCTGGTAAATCCCCCTTTTTTGACTTCTCATCTTTCTCCAAGTCTCTCACCTGTGTTTCTGGGTCATCTGGGCCTATGCTGGCCGCTCCCAATTTCACCACATCTGTAAGTTGTGTGATGGTCTTAGCAGAAGACTGGGCGGCCTGGGCCAGCTTCTCTTGACTTGATGCTGCACCTGAAACAAGGTTCTTAGTGTCCTCCACCAGTGCTTTAGCTGTCTTCAGAATATTCTCCCTAAAAATAAAGAGAGAGAGAGAGAAGTGATAAAAGTTTGATTATAATGCTTATGTACATATGAATGATTTCATATGCTGTGTTCTTGCTTATGCACATTTAGTAGCATCTTTCTTGAATGTGTGATTCTGACTGGTCAATTGTGGCATTCTGGGGTCAAATATTTTTGACTGTTCTCTCTCCTGTGTTGTTTCATGTTTCTACTATCCCTCCCCAGTCTCTTTCCTCTCACAGAATATAACACATTTAATATACAAATTAATTCAATACATTAAATAAATTAAAGGGAAAATGAAAACGGAAATGAAAAAAGAATTTATTTTGCAGTTATTACCAGGTGACTAACCAATATCACGCTTAATTACACAACTGCTTACCAAATTATTAAACAAGCGGACATTAAATATAGAATATATTTTATATTGAATTTATGTTATTTTATATATTGAATTTATTAAAGGGATAGTTCACCTAAAAATGAAAATTCTGTCATCATTTATTCGCCCTCAAGTTGTTCCAAACCTGTATGAATTACTTTCTTCTGCTGAACACAAAAGAAGATATTTTGAAGAATATGGGTAACCAGACAGTTGATGGGCACCATTGACTTCCATAGTATGGAGAAAAATAACTATAAAATAAAAAAAAAAAAATACTATGGAAGTCAATGGGGCCCATCAACTGTTTGGTTACTGACATTCTTCAAAATATCTTCTTTTGTGTTCAGCAGAAAGAAATTCATACAGGATTGGAACAACTTGAGGGCGAGTAAATGATGACAGAATTTTCATTTTTGGGTGAACTATCCCTTTAATAACTTCAATATATAAAATAAATTCAATATAAAATATATTCTATATTTAATGTCCACTTATTTAATAATTTGGTAAGCAGCTGTGTAATTAAGCGTGATATTATTTAGTCACCTGGTAATAACTGCAAAATAAATTCCTTCAAGGTGATACAAGACTACCCTGTTGGTTTTATTTTGCAATAATGACTGATAGATGTACCAAAGTTTTGTACATTTAAAAATTACACCCGAAAAAGGGCCAAAATTCCTTTCAAAAAAAGTCTAATTTAAAATATTAATATTCTGTTTTCGGATTTAATTTTTTGACCCAATGTGTCCAAAATTTTTGGTTTCACCCAATAATTTTTATTTCAGTGTATCACCAATGACTGTAGACTGTAAATTACCCCGTTGTATTATATATTTGTGAGATACCTGTGATCAGCGAAGGAGTCCGAATCGTTCTCAGCATTGAGAGTACCAGCAGAAGCAAACATGATGGTGGTGTCCAGGTCAGCGATAATGCCTGATACAGCACTGGCTGCAGTGATACAGGCTTGAGTGCCCTTATTACCAGCTTGCAATGCAGACAGCACCATAGACACCTACAGAAAACACACACACAAATTAAAATCACTTCTACTATATGGATAATCTGACATTTCAACAGAGAACAACATAAACTCTTTGATAGAAAGTTGTAAGTAATGCATTTGAATTTGCTTTGTGTTGTTCTGGTACCTTCTCAGTGACGGCTCGTGCACACTCAATAAGTTCTCTTTTTGTGAACGAGTCAGATGGACTGATCTGCAGCGCTCCAGCCTTCTGAACGAGCAGAATGCAGCCGTGCCCCAGTTCCTGCACACGTGTCTTTAACTGGAACCCGATCTAAAAATCACCAACACATGGGTCAGTGTGTGTGAGAGAAATACAAAGAGTGACCAACCGTGCATCTGTATGTCAGTTACCTCCTCTGGTTCCGCAGTAGCAGCAGCTAGACGTCCTTGAACTGCAAGCTGACTGTAGTCTGCAGTGACCTGTGAGGCCAAACTGCCCAGATCCTCTGGAGCACTCACTGATTTAGTGATCTGAGGGAGAGAATGAAGGGATACACAAGTCTATGAATAAATGTTCATGAGAATTATTATAAATACAGTACATACATATATAAATATAGTATAAAAAACATTAAATGTAGAAAATTAAGATCGCTCACCATCTCCTGTGCACTGACAGCAATAGCTTTGGAGTATCTCACCATGGTGGTTTGATATTCCACAAATGAACCTTCTGGTTCTGGTGGAGTACCTTCACCTAACTATATGATCACAAGATAATTTAAACATATTTCATGGCTGTTTTAAATAATTTAAAACACTTCAAATACTTTTTATTTAAATGTAATTATAAAGTATATTAAGGCTGTTTATAATGCAAAAGTATGTGGGTTATTACCTTCCCCATGGCATCAGCAATCGAATCCACCATGCCACTGACCATGCCAACCTCACTAGCAGCTTCATTCAGGGTCAGCAAGAGGTCATCAACAGCTTCCCTCATTAACTGTGCAGCTTCTGTTATGGCATCATGGGTATGAGCCGCCTAAAGAAAAAGGAGTTAATAAAACTGTTAAAAGATGGAAATTTTACATGGAGAAACCACAGATTTGAATAAACGGACCCTCTTGGAATTGCTCCTCGCACCATCAGTGCTCAGGTCCTAATGAATGAGATGTACCTTAGGGTTTCCACCACCTTCCTTGGCAGCGTACAGCATTTGTAGAGCAGACTCAGCGAGAGTCTTGGTCTGATCCAGAAGGTTCATCTGCTGCTGATGATCGAAGGTTTTAGAGGCCATGCCCATAGAGGCTGAGACCAGAGGAGTGAAGTAACTGACCAACTGAGAGACCTGAGGAACAGAGAAAGGTTGGAGTTCATACTTATGGCATGCATTAGTTAAAAACTATATGAAAATTAATTTTAGACTGGGAAGGCTTCATCATTTTACTGACCTTATGTCCCAGCTGTGCTGCTTCTCCTTTTGCTGCTGTGGAAATCGGCTCAATCAGGTGACCCACCTCCTGAACAGATGAAGTTAACTGCTCCTGCAAAGCCTGATACAATACAACAATGGTTAAGGACTCCTAGATAGAAAACTCACTTTTATTTCTTCTTTCAAGGCTTTAACATGACTATACACACAAATAAAAAAGAAAATACAGAGAGTTAAAAAGGAAATGATATTAATTATAATATACAGTATAGTGTTGTCAAAAATATCTATAACTCGATATATATCAATACTGAAATATCTGAAACAGTTCCAATACTCCTTTCTGCAGTAACGATACACCGATACTAGCTGCATGTTCACACTCTCCTCTCCAATGGCGAATTGACACACACCCGCCTCCTCTCACTCACTCATCTCATTGTCTCCGTTTGAATAGTGCTTGTATTGCGCATAATTTTAGTAATTTGCGCAGGTTTCGTGCTCACACCAAAAGCGCGCACACCACTGATCTATGTAAGTGGCGCTCTCATAAAGCCACCTCTCAAACAGCTAGCGAGTACCAAATTGACTTCTTTTCGTCGCTTATTGCACTTAAACAGTCAAATACATATAAAATTACATCAAAATGTCCGTCTTGCCAAGTATTAAAGTAAATACAGTCAGTTCTGGAACATAAATAGTTGAGAGAAAAAAATGCATGTTGTGTAACAGTGTGCTGGATCCATGCATAAGCTCTTAAAGTGACAGCAGCCCAAAAAACCTGCTGCTGTCTGTCATGTTAATAATAAAAAAAAAAAGACAAAGAAAAATCGGTAACACTTTACAATAAGGTTCATTAGTTAAACATTAGTTAATGTATTAACTAACATGAACTAACCATTAGCAATACATTTATTTACTGTATTTACTAATCTTTGTTAACGTTAGTTATGAAAATAAAGTTGTTCATTGTTTGTTCATGTTAGTTCACAGTGCATTAACTAATGTTAACAAGACTTTAATAATGTATTAGTAAATGTTAAAATTAACATTAACAAAGATTAATAAATGCTGTAGAAGTGCAGTTCATTATAAGTTCATGTTAACTAATGTAGCTAACTAATCTTAACTAATAAACCTTATTGTAAAGTGCTACCGAAAAATCACTCGCTGCTCTTGACTGAATAACTTTTGTAACTTTAACTAAGCGTTAATCTATTTTTACAATAAAAAAAAGCTATCCAGTGCCATTTTACATTTGATTACTTTCATTTCTATAGTATTTTTATTTGTATCTTTAATTCTATTGTATTTATTTGTGCTATCGTTTGCAATTTGTTTATTTGTTCTTATTTTATTAGACAGTTTACTTGTCTTTTTTTGTCAAAGTAGTTCAACTATTCAAATAATGCCTCCCTGTGCTGTGTGTGCCATTACAACAAAATTACCCAAATTATCAAAAAATTATGAGAAAACAAATTATCTGTATGGCAGTATATATGGCAGTTTTCCCTGTGGTATTGAAAATGGTATCGAATACCAGCATTTTTCAACGTATCGTACTGAAGTTGGAAATTTCAGTATCATGGCATATACCTCAGATGAAACTTCGTCTCTAGGAGGAAGATTCTGACTGACAGCTGCAAGAGAGGCCTGCTCAATATCTCGGATGCATTTATTGATATTGTCAATAGATGAGTCACATTCCTTCTGGCCTGGGGCTTTATCCCTGTAATACCAATCACATGAACATAAATTATTTTAATTATTTCCTATTCTGCATGTCTCATACCAACAACAAAGCTGAGTATATTTATGTCACCTGATAGCAGTGATGAGGCTCTTGATGGAGTCTGACACGGTGCGTGAATGGCTCGCCAGTAATGACCACGTGGGTGGATCTTTAGGGTTCATAACCAATGACCGTGCTGTCTTCAAAAGGTGGGTGGAGCTGTCAAGCATGGAGCGTGCTGATTGGATGATTGGCTCCTGTGCAGCAGAACCCTAAATTAAGAGTATAAATTTATAAATATCATTAACAAGAACGACTCAATTGTGAATAACATTTCAATGAAGAAGAAACTCATACCTCTTTACTTATCTGCGCAGGCACACTAGCAAACTCTGGATTGGAAGCAAACGTGGTCAGATTGTCAACAGCTTCAATGAGCGGCGCTGTTGCAACACGACATTTCTCACGGTTTTCCTCAGAGAAATCCCCATCTAATGCCTATGGTGGGAGAGAAGAGAGAAAATAAATGATGTTAGAAAGCAATCATTTGCTGTCATTGGAGTGGATAAAAGTTGGTTTAATTTATAAAGAGGAGTGGTTTAACCTTGATTGTTTTGACCAGGTTGGCTGTGCTGTTTGCCACTTCTTTGGCTGACTGCACAAAGTGTCGTTTAGCCACAGGGTTGGCAGTCTTAGAGGAAGCCAGTCGACAAGCATTACACAGCGCTGAGGTGTGCTTGGCAACAATGGTGGCAGCTGAGAGCACCTGCAACATGTATATATTAACATTTTGGCTTTAAAAGTGCAGATTAAGATGTTGCAGAAAGAAAAGTTTTTGGCTCAAGTCCAAACACTACATGCCCAAGATCTGACAGAACAAAGCTACCTGTGAAGGACTACTATCTGGGTCAACAAGATTTTGGCAAGCCATCTGGATTGCCTGATTAGCACGAGCGAACTGGATAGGATCCACTAAGCCTGGATGTCCAGCTTGGCTGTTGGGGTCAGACACACCCACTAGGTAAGAAGCCTAGAGACAAACCAAAAAACAAGTATGGTCGGTACATACACAAAGTAAAAGTGTTCAGAGGTAAAAATGTTTCATGGTTGAGAAAGAAATATGACATTGAAGGGCAGAGCCTGCAGTTTCTTACCTGCCCAGCTGCTTCAGTCAGTCCACACAGAGCTTTAGAGGCTCCACCCACACAGTCTCCAAACGCTGGAACATCTCCTGTCTTACAATTATGAGAGATCCCGGCCATAGACTCACCAAGTATCTAACAGAAAGAGGTGGATTACAGATCAGTCATCATCTAGTGATGTGCATTAACATTTACCTGTATCAACAGGCTATGTGAATGTTTTCAGTTCAGCTTCTTGACAGAAATTTTGCCCATTTAGTATGTGAGATTCAACTGCATATTGAAAGTGCTTGTACTATTCACAGTATGCAAACTTGATTTTACCTTTTGTAATAAATGTACACTATCGGTCAAAAATGTGGGGTCTGTACAATTTTTTAAATATTTTTGAATAAACTTTCTTTTGCTCAAAGGCTGCATTTATTTAAAATACAGTAAAAACACCAAGATTATTAAACATTTTCATTTAGTGTATAATAGTTGTATCATGCTCTTGTGATGGAATTTTTGAACTAATTAATTATGAACTAACATTTCTTTTCTCCTACAGGCCTAACAAGCTAACTTTGAAATAGAGAAATAGTCACTAGGACTGTGTTGTAACAAGTGGAAAAATTCTGCTGTGCTGGATAGACAGCATCCTTCTAGGGATAAAAAAAAAAAAAAAAAAAAAGTCTATGAAAATTGTTTTGACCTATTGAGTAATCAGTGACCTATTAACCCGGTGATATTTTTTGATGATCCTGTGATTCAGTTGTTCTAATCTAAATTTACTCCGCCAGTAAGCATGGCAGAGGAACTAAGTTGTTTTTCTTAAATCTGAACAAAACTTTACGAATCGAATCAGTGATTCGGAGCGCCAAAGTCACGTGATTTCAGCAGTTTAGCCGTTTGATAGGAGATCCGAATCACTGATTCGATTCGTAAAGCTCCGAATCAGTGTTTTGAAATCGGTCCATCACTATATTGTTGAAAAGTCGTTATTTTGTTTTTTTGGCGCACAAAAAGTATTCTCGTCGCTTTATAATATTAAGGTAGAACCACCGAACTCACATGAACTGTTTTAAATATGTTTTTAGTACCTTTATGGATCTTGAGAGAGGAAGTACCATTGCTGTGAATGCAGGCCTCACTGAGCAATCAGATTTAATCAAAATATCTTAATTTGTGTTCTGAAGATGAACGAAGGTCTTACGGGTGTAGAACGACATGAGGGTGAGTAATAAATGACATTATTTTCATTTTTGGGTGAACTAACCCTTTAAGACTGATGATTATGAGTAATAGATCATGTTATACTGACTGTGAGATGTACCTGAAATCCTATAAAACCTGCTGTATTCCTTTGATTAGGGAGAGATTCTCTGAGATTGATGAGAACTCTCCTGGCCGTGATTTGATTAAAAGCATTTAAGGACAACAAGTGGAGTCTCTGGTTATTGAGCAGCGCTGCAGACTAGGCACTAAAGAATCTTACTTCTATACTCAAGTGATAGTGTTTAGTGGAGGAGCACTAAAGATCTTATTACCAGGTGATAGTGCCCAAACAGGCCGAGACGTCGGTCGACTCGAACAGACATTGAAGTGGGCTTAGTAGAGTATAAACTTGTTCATAGGTGTCTGGGACACCAGGTAAACTTAAGACAGGTGCGTAGGGGAAAATTCTACCACACTCTATATTGAAGTCAATGAGAATTAAATTAAGTCAAGTCAGAACAATATTCAATCTACTATAACTACAGTATTAATTAGCATTAACATTTAGAACAGTGAGTGACAAGTTTCTTTGTATAAAAAGGCTAACATAAATATTTGCAATAAAAATCTGCATTATATTCCAAGTAACTAATCATGTTGCTGTTACCTTAGAGTTCTCCATGACACTTTCAATGCAGTCAAAGTAGGAGAGATCACTGACTGGCTCATTCGGGTTATCCAGCAGTCCCCTAACAGCCTGTAACCCACAAAAAGTGACAATATCCCATTGTTTTTTCAATAGTAAGACAAATTACTTAGTACTGTGCATTGTTTATATATAATACCTCAAGCTCTCTTAATGCATTGTCACATTCCCTCTGTCCTGGGGCATTCTGGGTACATAGGGTAATCAGCTGATTGATACTGTCAGTCACCGATCTGAATAAATATCCAGGGGAGTGAGGTTAAAAATAGAAATAAGAGCACAACACAAATGCATGAGCATGATGTGAAGTACCTGGCAGCAGCAGCGAGCAGGTTCTTTGCATTTCCTGCTCCAGGGTCCACAGATAAAGACTTGGCAGCCAACAGCAGCTTACTGGAGGCCATTGAGATGTTCTTCAAATTCCCAATCACCTGCATCTGATCATCCTTACCCTAAAAACAACCAAGAATTACTTATTGTTTCAGGAAAAGGAAAACCTATCCACCTTCTTACGTTTTGTCCTGCTCCATACCTGGGTATGGCCAGCCATCTCAATGCCAGCGTCCAGAAACTCATCAAAGTCCTCACTGAACTTTCCAGAAGCATCCGCAAGCTGGCTAGTGGTCCCTCTAGAGGCATGGACCACATCACCTGCAGACTGGTTCAGATCGGCTGCAGTCTGGTTCAGGTCACTCTGAGCCTCCTGGAAGGTCTTACTGCAGGGAGGGAGCTGCAATAAAAAAAAAAAAAAAAAAAAAAAAAAAAAAGTCACAAAACACTCTGTCCTCGCCATTGACGGAATTTTCTGAATTTTCTCGGGCGGTCTGACAATAACCCGGTCGCTACCGAGATGCTTTGACATCAGTGCATCTGTGCTTGAACTTTAAGTGAACAAAACTTTCTGCAGTGGTGGCGTTCACACAGTCCCCAGTTCCCTGTCCTGAGAAACCTGGCAAGATATGTTCTTTGCATTAGAGGTCTGCGCGAGTGCACCTTCAGAGAACATTCAACCTTTGTGATCCGATTTTGGAGGAGAGACGTTCTGAAACGGTCGTCAGTCAGCGTCATTCTGTTCTTGCGTGGATGTTAAAAAAGATTTCATTTTGGAGTAGGCCTATAGCTAGTAAGCCAAAAGTTTTTGTTTATATGTATTTTTGGCTTAGCCTATAGTTTTGAGGGACTATTTTTCTCTGTGATATTTAGCCTATTATTCTTTGTGACATTTTTTCTCTGACATTTTTTTGGGTGTTGAAGCATCACAAATAACAAATAAAAATCTTGTATATGCTATGCAACATTTTATATTTGTTATCCCCAATCACTCTCTTTCTTTAAGGGAAGTTTAAATGCGAGATTCTGGAAACAATCTAAATTTAGCGGGACCCGTTGGGTCGGGAAGAAAATCACTATATGCGGATAGCGGGTGAACACAGAGTGAATTTTAGGCGGGAGCGGGTGCGTGCAGAATAGAACCTTGCGGGAGCTGGACGAAAAAAACAGTCCCGCGCAGACCTCTAACAGGAAAATTCCAGCTTTCCATATTTTCACTGTTCTATGGTAGGAGGTGCTATTATGCAACTTCTGAAAGAGTAGAGAATCTCCGGATCAAAACAGGCAAAAAAGGAACCGAAACAAGTGATAAAAACATTGCTTATGTATGTTGTAGTCTTTGAAAAAAAAAAAACCACACGATTTTCTCAGCTTTTTGTTCAACATGTTGCTTTTTTAGTGAAAACTACCCACATTCAAGTGTTGATAAAAAAAAGTGCATGAAGCTAGAATAAAATGTTTTTTTTTGTTTGTTTAAGAGCAGAGGCTCTGTTCTCTCTTTTGATATACTGCATGTTCAGATATTCATACAAAATATATTCTGGGGGCCATGAAATTGTGAAAATGATCAAAAACGCTGGCTATGGCTGGCAACTTTTTAAAAAAAAACACTGGCAGGGAAAGAGTTAATAATTTCATGCCCTATGTTGAGGGCATTGAGAGTATATTAAGGAATAGAGCAATCTTCAAGCTACAGTATTTTTGAAACATTTGTGGTCACAAAAAAAAAAAAAAAAAAAAAATTATATATATATATTCTTATTTGTTACTCACCGTCTCTACAAGTAGTTTTTTGCTGGCTTCTCCGATGCTTTTCAGAGCCATATCAACATCTTTTTGCCCAGGGAGACAGTTCACACATGCGTTTAGTGAGTGAGACACAGCCTTTGCTACCTAATTCACAAAACAGAGACATACACAACAATAAAGTCAGTAAAATACTTTTGTGTAATACTTTACACAAAAGTGTGGTCAGTAAGAAAGTGTTTTTTGGAAAGAAAATGAAAACAATTATTAAGCAAGAATGCATCAAATTGATCAAAAATGGCAGAAAAGTCAGCTAAGACTATTTTAATTTTATATATTTAATTAGCCTAAACAGAAACCTTACACTAACCAATACGGTCCTTTACTTTTTCACGGTTACACTTTTGCTCAAGCATCTTTACTACTACAGTTTACTCATGAAATTCATTACTGCTTATATTGTTGTCTCCTGAATGATAAATTGTGTGTGTATTTCCTAATTTCTAAGTTAATACAATGGAAAATGATTAAATATCTTATTTTGTATTTTTCACATTGTATTTACATCTCTTTTCCCCTCACCTGTGCTAGCCTCTGTTGTATCTCTGCATCACCAGGAGCAACCAGCGCCTCCTTGGCTTCAGAAATCAATTTAGCTGACCCTTCCATAACCTCACGAGCAGAATCCAACATGGCTGCGGCTCCAGCAGGGTCTGATGTGGTGGCAGCAACACCCCTCGCAGCCTGTGATAATGTCTTGAGAGCCTGGGCAGTTTCGCTAGCAGCAACACCTGTGAACACATACAATTCATATGTTTGGGAGTATATATAGATATATGGGTGTGTGTGTGTGTGTGTGTGTGTGTGTGTGTGTGTGTGTGTGTGTGTGTGTGAGAGAAACAAGAATGTATGTTTGTCTGGGTTTACTTTACAACAAAACAGCCCCTGGAGGTTATCATAATTTGACAAAACCTCTGTTTGGGGATGTCCTCAAATATAAATAAAAATATAAGGTTACACTTTATTTGAATGTGACATTGTTCCAGTGTAATTACACAAATAAGTACTTAGTAATATTAATTAACTACATGTACTTACTATAGAGTTAAGGTTAAGAGGATTAGGGTTTGGTTAGTTAGAGCTCTAAGGTATGTCTCCATTTAGCCAAATAAATGCGTTTCAAATGTGAGTGGGCACATTACCTGTGTAATGCTCATTTCCCTGTGCTGCACAGGTAAGCAGTTGGGCCATTGATGAACCAACGGCCTTAGATGTACCACCCAGATCCTGAGTGCATTTCTCCAACTAAAACAAACAAATTACAATTTCACACAATTAATCAATATGTCTGTACTGAGAAGATTTCTTATTTCAAGTGCAGAAGAATCATAGTATAACTGATACTAAATGTGGTTCAACTCACTGATTCCCCAGGTAAAGGTTTCAGCTGTCCTTCAGAAGCAGCCATTTTTGCATCCTGGAGTTCATTCTTAAGCGTCTGCACTGCTATAAGGGCAGAGTCTATCTCCATGGGGCCACACGCTTCATGAGCCTAGATATCAAATGACAGGATTTCAATAATGGATAGTTCACCCAAAAATGAAAATTCTGTCATCATTTAGTCACCCTGATGTCATTCCAAACATCAATGCATTTCTTTCTTCTGCAGAACTTAAAAAGATATTTTGAAGAATTTTGGTACCTAAACTGTGTGGTTATCAACATTCTTCAAATATCTTCTTTTATGTTCCACAGAAGAAAGTCAGTCATCAAGGTTTGAAACAACATGAGGATGATGACAGAATTGAAATGTGCATATCCATTTAGTACTTAAAATATGTGGATCTTTATGGTGTGTTCCTTTTGTACTCAGAAGTTGGAAATTCCGAGTTCCCAGTAGAAACTTTTAACTGGAACGGCCCCTCAAGTTGGGGTTCCAACTCTGAAGCTCAACAACCGCAACAACCCTGACTTCAGAAACCAATATGGCTGCTCAGTACATCAACAGTAGTGAAGCAGTAGTAATATATTGTTTATTAGCACTTCTGTTTGTATGTGTCTCAAACTCAGTGGTGCACACAGTACTATCCAATCTCTATCAGTGGACATGATACTACGGCATATCGCTATTTTATATCGCCATTTTATATATGTGTATGTATTCTGAAAGAGCAAGCACAACAAAAGCTTGCCTAGACACGTCCATTTTGGTTTTCTGACTGTGTGCTGGAACGCGGTCATCTCGGGTGTGATGTCATTCCTAGCTCCGACTTTCGAGGTAAACGGAACACAACATTTTACTCATTAAATACATGTGTGGAGAAGACAGATTAAGTACCGTCTGTGCTGCAGTCCGGAGTTCAGCCAGGCTGGTGGCCAGATTCTTTGCACACTGCCCAAGCTGCATGGCTGCTGCCTGATCCGTCACAGTTGGCACAGAGGACTTCGCTGAAGACACCATCTTACTTCCAGGCTGGAAAACAAAGACATGGAATTAGACATTTTAGTATTTAAGACGAACGTTTTAAAAGAGCACTTTTAAAAGGATAGTGAGGTTATCTGATGAATGACAGGTGACTAGTATCAGTGAAAGGGTAGACTGTTACCTGAAGAAAGTTCTGGCTGGCAATGATAAGGGCAAGCTGGGCACTACCATCCTCTGGCTGACCCTGACTGCCCCTAACTCCCTGCACAAGCTGGGGAATATGGTCAGCTACAGCCTAACACACATTAACATATAGAGAATACAGTGGTATAAACAATAGGAGAACTTTCATTAATAACACTTTATATATTCACAAACTAATACTTATACAAACCCTGCAGCTCTGAACAAGTTGTTGGTGGGCAGCAGTGTTCTTGTTAGAGGCTGCTGCATTCTGGGATGCCGCAATAGTTTGAGTGGCAGCTGCAGCAGCTTGTTTAGCAGCATTCTGGAAAGACAGAAAGCAGACACATAGTTCAGAGTTTCATTAAAACGGTTGGATTTACATCAAATATTTACTCACTTGCGTAGATCACACGTAATCCTGTTTAAATCTCAATCATAACCATCAGTCACTGACCTCCAGTCTTGTTATGAGTTTTTTCTTGATGGCGTTCTGTGCAGCCGCGTTGGTGGCCACACGCAGTCCCTCTGCAGCCTCCCGCAGCTTCTGCTGCTGGTCTTCATTCTCGGGGTATGCAGCAGCTCCCTAAACACATGCACACAGATGTGTAACAAGTCCACTGCATATCTATTAGGTCACAAATTTATTAACTGGAGAGATGCTAAACCAAAGATGCAAAAAATAACTTGAGGGAAATGCTAGATTAGTGCAGAAAATAATATGTCTCCAATTTCTTGATAGCTATGATTAATGCATCTCTTTAATGGGTATTTTAAGTTTTTGGTGTAACAATGTAAAAGTCTTTACTGTCACTTTTGATCAATTTAAAGCATCCTTGCTGAAAATAAGTATTAATTTCTTTCAAAACAGAAGAAAAAAATCTTACTGACTCCAAACTTTTGAACAGTGGTGTACTGTAAATTAATCTAACTCTAATCCAAAATAAAATGTTAAAAAAACCCACATAAAATCAAGATGTAAACTAAAATCATATTTCTTTTTTAACTATTGTTTTTATTGAAAAAATACATTTTACTTAAATGTATAATCATTGAACTAATATGTTTCTAATGCGGGCCACTGTTTGCTAAACCCACCTTTGCAGCCTCGACCATTCGAGCAGTGGCATCTGCAAGCAGTTTGGCAGCTGCAAGAAGCTTCTTGGAGTTGTTCACATCCACCTCCACCTCAGCATCTGATCTCATGGCATTCACCAGGTCAGATGTCGCCTGGGCAAGAACCCGTGCCTGTCGGACCATCTCACCTACGGAACACATTGGTAAATCTTTACTATTACACAGCCTAGAAGAACTACGCAAATAAAATATACAAGGTAGACTACCGTTTAAAAGTGTGGAGTCACTAAGGTTTTTACATTTTTATTTAAAAAAAATGCTGTTCTTTTGAACTTTCTATTAAATCAAAGAATCCTGGGGGAAAAAAAAAAAAAACAAAAACGTATCAGGGTTTCTAAAAAAAAAAAAAAAAAAAAAAAAAAAAATTAAGCCACACAACTGCTTTCAACATTGATAATAAGGAATCTTGAGCACCAAATCAGCATATTAGAAAGATTTTTGAAAGATCATGTGACAAGATTGGAGTAATGGCTGATGAAAACTCAGCTTTGCCATCACATGAATGAATTACATTTTAAAATATATTAAAATATAAAACAGTTAATTTACGTTGTAATAATTTCAAGAGACTTTCCCAAAAAAAAAAAAAAAATTCTTGCAAACCCCAAACTTTTGAACAGTGGCCCTAGAAAAAAAAAGGTAACACTTTAATATGGGGAACAATTCTCACTTTTAACTAGTTGCTTATTAGCTTGCATATTGGCTGTTTATTAGTACTTATAAAGCACATATTAATGCCTTATTCTGCATGACCATATTCTACATCCCTAAATCCTACCCCAACCTAAACTTAAACGCTACAACAACTACCTTACTAACTATTAATAAGCAGTAAATTAAGAGTCGTAAAAGTCGTAGTTAATAGTGAATGTGTTCCCTATACCAAAGTGTTACCAAAAAACCTATACCAAAATCTATTTAAAATACATTTATTTCATACCAAGTATACTTTAAATCCATTAACATATTTATTGACATATCACTTAAGACTTACTGATATAAAATTATAACTAAACTTTATTTGGAGTATTTCTTTATTGCACAATGCACATTTCTTAATATTATGCCTAAAAAGTGTTTTAATATCACTATTAAAATAGATTGTATGATCTTTGTATAATATCAGTCTTTAAATGCAAGATATTTAAAGTGTACCTAAAGTATACTTGCAATAGTTCCATTTTAGCGTAATCAAATATACTTAAGTATAACTTTAGTTGGACCTCAGCACTACTTCCGCACAATTGAAGTGCATTAAGTACAAAATTAGTTGTTCCAATTTAGCAGACGTTAAGTATACCAGTTTAGTATACCAAAAGTACAATTGCAGGGTATTTTTATTTAGCACATAAATATGTAAATGTATTTGCAGTATACTTAGCACAAAATAAATGTATTTCAAATACATTTTAGCATTTTTTTTTCACTAGGGGGTGTATAAGATATATTAATTTTACCAGCATCACCCATGGAGCTGAAAATACTCTCTGTGACCGTCATTATGGTGTCCGTGGCCTGGTCGTAGCGTCCGATGGGCTCCCCACGAGTGGCGTAGTTCCTCACATGTGTGAGTAGGTCACTAAGAGCCTGTGTGACGATACCAGCCGCTGCGCTGACGGCCTTGAGAAGCTCTCCATCACTGGTAGCTGACAGACAGGCCTTCACACAACCTTCTACTGAACGATCCACCAGCTTCCCTGCTTCAATCAGCTGCTCTTGACAAACAGGGGAGCTGATAGTGGGGCTCACAACCTGATACACAAATACACAAACAAAAAAAGGTTATCCATAGTTTTTATTTCTTTTAATCAATCTGGATTAAAAGCATATGTAGGTGAACTCCACCTTGGCACAGGCCACTAGTTGTGAAGTGGAGAGGGCACACTGGGTTGCAGCGGCAATAACCCTGTTCTGCAGGACGCTGTCTTCAGAAAACTGTGCCACGTTCTTGGCTTTCAGAACCATCATGGCTGCTGCATTAGCAACAGCTTTAGCTAGGTTCATCAGAACATCCTGAAGCACACGCACAAATACAGTTTCAGGATAATAAACACACAAAACTCAGATGTCTTTTGAAATACATGAGTACATTTGTGTACCTGGAAGCGCTCGTCCGTTTCATTCTCTCCAATCTGTCGGAGCAGATCTCCACTGGCTTGACCGATGCTACCAGCTGCAGTAAGAACCGTCTGTCGTGGCTGCATGAGAAAACACATGCAAACACACTATTAAACATAGCCATGCAAGGGCAGCTGAATTGGTCAAATCTGTCAAAAAGACATTCATTCTTGTATAAAGTAAGGTATAAAAGAGTTTCTTGTGTTTCCTTCAGAAAAATTACCAAAGAAAAGATGAAAATACTAAATTAATTTAATTATTTTTGTGTATCTCAAGACGAAACCATACAGAAATGGCATACATGTGCATACAATGTTTGGAAAAATCTTTGGGAATGACAGAAAATGTACAGCACAGTCCATCAAAATGAGAAACCGTGATTATTTGCAGGACATCCTTTGCTCGCACCTCTCCTGATGTAGGCTCCACAGCTTTGAGCAGGTCAGACACAGCTCCAGTGAGGGTCCTGGCAGCCCTCATGAGGTCATGCCCACTGCCCACCTCATCCTCCATCAAAGCTGCCAGCAGCTTCACACCTTTTGACATCTCCGTCAGATTGGAGGAGATGGTGGTAATTGCACAGCCTACCGCTGTATAATCTGTGTCTGTCGGATCACCTGGGAAATGGAATAGGAAACTGATTATGTACAGTCAAAATGTAAAGAGTAAAGCTGTTTATTTTGAGGAACCTGTCAAGTTTTTAATTTGTATTTACAGTAAAGCTGTATAGTAAGTGTTGTGAAACATCTTACTAATTTAATCAGTTTTAATACGGCTAAGGCTTTACCAGCAGTAAGATTAACCACAGAGGCAGTTCCAGCTGTAATGGCGTCCACCTGAGAGTGAATATCATGCTTGGACTCATCCATCTTGTTCTGAATCCACATTTTAGAAGCCTGAAATAAATAAAAATGCAGTTAAAAATAAAAATAATTGTATTTTTTAATTATTCTTTAAGTTAAAAATAAAATGGTAATAGGTACAAGAGAGTACATGTGAAGTTTTTCATTATATCAACACAAATAAAATGTACTTTTAAAATAAAATATAGGTAATAGGTACAGGAGAGTAAATCCAAAGTGTCATGTACGCATTCTCACCATATCGTAAAAAAAAAAAAAAAATAATTATATATATATATATATACACATACACACACACACATATATACAGGTGCTGGTCATATAATTAGAATATCATCAAAAAGTTGATTTATTTCACTAATTCCATTCAAAAAGTGAAACTTGTATATTATATTCATTCATTACACACAGACTGATATATTTCAAATGTTTATTTCTTTTAAATTTTGATGATTATAACTGACAACTAAGGAAAATCCCAAATTCAGTATCTCAGAAAATTAGAATATTGTGAAAAGGTTCAATATTGAAGACACCTGGTGCCACACTCTAATCAGCTAATTAACTCAAAACACCTGCAAAGGCCTTTAAATGGTCTCTCAGTCTAGTTCTGTAGGCTACACAATCATGGGGAAGACTGCTGACTTGACAGTTGTCCAAAAGACGACCATTGACACCTTGCACAAGGAGGGCAAGACACAAAAGGTCATTGCAAAAGAGGCTGGCTGTTCACAGAGCTCTATGTCCAAGCACATTAATAGAGAGGCGAAGGGAAGGAAAAGATGTGGTAGAAAAAAAGTGTACAAGCAATAGGGATAACCGCACCCTGGAGAGGATTGTGAAACAAAATCCATTCAAAAATGTGGGGGAGATTCACAAAGAGTGGACTGCAGCTGGAGTCAGTGCTTCAAGAACCACTACGCACAGACGTATGCAAGACATGGGTTTCAGCTGTCGCATTCCTTGTGTCAAGCCACTCTTGAACAACAGACAGCGTCAGAAGCGTCTCGCCTGGGCTAAAGACAAAAAGGACTGGACTGCTGCTGAGTGGTCCAAAGTTATGTTCTCTGATGAAAGTAAATTTTGCATTTCCTTTGGAAATCAGGGTCCCAGAGTCTGGAGGAAGAGAGGAGAGGCACACAATCCACGTTGCTTGAAGTCCAGTGTAAAGTTTCCACAGTCAGTGATGGTTTGGGGTGCCATGTCATCTGCTGGTGTTGGTCCACTGTTTTCTGAGGTCCAAGGTCAACGCAGCCCTATACCAGGAAGTTTTAGAGCACTTCATGCTTCCTGCTGCTGACCAACTTTATGGAGATGCAGATTTCATTTTCCAACAGGACTTGGCACCTGCACACAGTGCCAAAGCTACCAGTACCTGGTTTAAGGACCATGGTATCCCTGTTCTTAATTGGCCAGCAAACTCGCCTGACCTTAACCCCATAGAAAATCTATGGGGTATTGTGAAGAGGAAGATGCGATATGCCAGACCCAACAATGCAGAAGAGCTGAAGGCCACTATCAGAGCAACCTGGGCTCTTATAACACCTGAGCAGTGCCACAGACTGATCGACTCCATGCCACGCCGCATTGCTGCAGTAATTCAGGCAAAAGGAGCCCCAACTAAGTATTGAGTGCTGTACATGCTCATACTTTTCATGTTCATACTTTTCAGTTGGCCAAGATTTCTAAAAATCCTTTCTTTGTATTGGTCTTCAGTAATATTCTAATTTTCTGAGATACTGAATTTGGGATTTTCCTTAGTTGTCAGTTATAATCATCAAAATTAAAAGAAATAAACAATTGTAATATATCAGTCTGTGTGTAATGAATGAATATAATATACAAGTTTCACTTTTTGAATGGAATTAGTGAAATAAATCAACTTTTTGATGTTATTCTAATTATATGACCAGCACCTGTATATGTATATAAATTATATATATATATATATATATATACACACATATACACACACACATATATTATATATATTATATATATAAAAATATAAATAAAATGTTGGTAACAAGAGAGTAAATATGAAGTGTCATGTATGCATTTCCTCACCATATCATCAAAAATTAATAAATAAAATAAAATAGGGTTAAAAAATAAATAAATAAATAAAAAATAAATGAATGAATAAAATAAAATTTAAAAATAAATAAAAATTTTGGTAGCAGGAGAGTAAATGTGAAGTGTCATGTATACATTTTCTCACCATATCAAATAAACAAAACAAAAAAAAACAAACAAAAAAAAACATTTATTTAATAAAATAAAATAAAATAAAATAAAATAAAATAAAATAAAATAAAATAAAATAAAATAAAATAAAATAAGATTCCAGAAATAAAATAAGATTCCAAAAATAAAATAAGATTCCAGAAGTAAAATCAAATTCCAAAAATAAAATAAAATCAAATTCCAAAAATAAAATAAAATAAAATTTTGGTAACAGGAGAGTCAATGTGAAGTGTCACGTATGCATTCTCACCATATCCAAAAAAAAAAAAAAAAAAAAAAAAAAAAAAATATATAATAATAATAATAATAATAATAATAAAATAAAATAAAATAAAATTCCAAAAAGTAAATAAAATTTGTTGGTAATAGGAGAGTAAATGTGAAGTGTCATGTATGCATTTTCTCACCATATCATCTCCAAGTGGTGGCAGCTCTTGCACCTCCTCCAGGTCCTCCTGTGCCTGCTGCACCGCTTGCATACTGGTGTTAATGGTTCCCACGAGAGCCTGTTGGGCTGCACTCTGATCACCAAATTAAGGATGGCAATAATTACAAATTTATCCACTAATATAAACTATAACAGCTGTAAAATGATGATCAACCAATTTGTGTTATGAAGGGGCTGATGATGATATCTAGACAGCAAGGTGGCCTATAGCCAATATGAGGTTAAATAATGGACAATTAATTAACTTTGCTGATTAAGTGCTCCATGAATGTGAGCATTTTTATATATGGGGACTCACCAGTGGTGGCATATGCCCAAGATGCATCTGTCCAGTGGTGATCTGTTGTTGTGGAGAGGGCATGGTACCCATGTTCAGCGTTTCTGGGCCGACAGAACCCGACCTCAAGATCCCAGGCAATGCCACCGAACCATGCTCTACTCGTCCGACACGATTAAACTGCTGCTGCAATATAGTAGATCTGTGAAAGATGGAGAGAAAAATATAAATGAAATGACAAAGGCAAAAGTAAATTTTCCGTTTTTGTGTTTGTACTACAGCATTCAGGGGTTATTCAAGAAGAGAAGATGCCGGCACTCTTTGAAAACAGGCTGAATATATTACTGTGTGTGGAACAGGTAACCTCAGCTCAATCTAGATAAATAGAAACTGAGATAAGGTTTTTCCACAGTGATTTTCCTGTAATGCTGTACTGGTCCAATTACAGAAGTATTTCCTAAGACGACTGGCAAGAAATTACAAAACCTTGAAAGGAAATATGGTTCTTATCACTGCTGACTCAAAATTTGTACACGTCTTACTTTTTCGGAGAAACTGATTCCTCTAACATGGTGGCCTCCTCATCTCCCTCCAAACCAAAACGGTCTTTGCTTTGTTTCTGTAGGGCCAAACATACATACATAAGCACACATTTACACATAAGACTGTGCATAGATTAAACATTGTGCATGCTGTAATCTGAACACTGTTAATCCGTAATACAAAACCCCTTCATAATCCAGGAGAATATCTATCAGGAAAAGCACACGACACAACTGAATGTTGAATATTTTATGAAGGAAAGGCAGATAAAGGAGTTAATACGAGCCTTCTTGAGAATGATATCGATGTAACCAGCTATAAGTTGCGATATCTGCTCCCCCTCGGTGGTCTGAACAGAGTAGTAGCTCTCCTGATACTCCCCAAAATCCTGAATATTGGCAAAAACACAGGTTGTCAGATTTTAATGAGAATGAATAATGGGTAATATGTATGTATGTATGTATGTATGTATATAATTATATGCGTGTGCATGTGTGTGTGTGTGGGGATAGAATATACAGTTTGTACAGTATAAAAACCATTACGTCTCTGGAGAGTCCCCACTAGGAGAGTAAACCAGACGTGTGTGCGCACGTGTTCAAAAGTTTGGGGTCAGTAAGTTTTTTTTGCACGAAATTAATACTTTGAATCAGCAAGAACATGTTAATTTTTTCAAAAGTGACATTTTGTCAAGTGATTTATAATGTAATGAATTCTATTTTACATAAACGCTGTTCTTTTGAACTTTTACTTTATCAAAGAATCATGGAAACAAATTGCATCATGGTTTCCACAAAAATATTATGCAAGCACAACTTTTTTCAACATTGATAATTTCTTGATCATCAAATCAGCATATTAGAATGATTTCTGAAAGATCATGTGACACTGAAGACTGGAATAAAGCTGAATTTTCAGCATCATTACCATCATAGGAATAAATTACATTTAAATTATTTTAAAATAGAAAACTGTTATTTTAAATTATAATAATAATAATAATATTATTATTATTTCACAATATTACCATTTTCATTGTATTTTCTCATCAAATAAATGCAGCCTATGTGAGTTCAAGAGTCTTCAAAAACGTTTTTACAAATATTACATACCCCAAACTTTTCAACAGTAGTGAATATATGAAAATAAAAATTCCTATAGCTTATTTGATCCATCTGGATGTCAATGTGTGTCTGTAAGAACATGTATGTTATGTAAGTACCAGTGTAAAGCTCTTAGGTGAGGCAGCCCATCTCTTCACTGTAGTAAGTGGCCACTCTTGAACCACGTCTTTGGTTTTCTCATCCACTCGCATCACTGATTCTTTGGTTATACCCAGCAGCCTTGGGACCAGCTTATTTTTACTTTTCATTTTTTCCTGAGAAACAAAATCAACACAAAATAAAAGAAAAAGTTTAATTCACTATGTTCAGAACAATACAAACGGTCTACCAAAATCCTGCTGGTGTGTTTTTTTATTATTTTTTTTTAAACACTTATTCCACATAACACTCTTCCAGTATCCTCTCAGATTCTCTAAAGCTTTCCGTCTTCTCTTAAGCCGTACTTTCTCTCTCTCAGAGCTGTCAGCAGATGGATGAGCTGAGCTCTGCTTGCTTGTCTGAGTTTCCGAGTTGTGCAGTGCCAATCTTTCTCACTCTAGCTTTCTGCACAAATGCATTTACCATTAAAAGTAAAAAAAAAAAAAAAATCCTGGAAACAGTTTTAGTTTATCAATACAGAGAATAATTAGATTGGTCATAAGAAATAAATAAAAGCCAGAGTAAAGCTAAAATCAGTAACTTGTGATCTTTATATTAGGCACAAGCACATCTGCTCCACCTTAACTCAAGCAGAGCTGAATTGTAATCAGTCCATGAGTCATGCAGACCACCACCGGCCAGGAATGGGGGGTGGAAGAGATGGAAGAATTCTGGAGGTGGAATTCCTCTCAGATGATGAAAGCTCTCATGAGAACATTGATTGGCAACATGTACACCGAAGAAAATTTCTGGACTTGAGTATGAAAGAACAATGACATTGTGACTCAGGACTGCTGAAAAAACACCTTTACAATATGTGAGCTGATTCAGAAATATGATTTGAAGGCAAACATATCCCAACATGGGTGTGTCCATATGGGTGTCCCTGGTCAAGAAATTTGATTGGCCATCCCAGGTGCCACCTAATATTCTAATCAGCTCGGGGGAGGGACCTTCAATAACCTTCTTCCACACGGAAATCAAAGCAGAAAGCAGTGTCAATTTTTGGTTGTACATACAAAACAAAAACACAACAAAACAAACACAACACAAAACCCATTATAAATAAAATGTAGGTTCTTATCATCATCAATATCAGGGAAGTCCAGACACTCCACTGTAACAAACATAGCTTATATAACCAAGTACAACACAAACACACACGCACTTTACCTTCACCAAGAAGAAAGACACTCCATATGTTCTGAGTGATCTCGCAAGCTTCACATATTTCACTTTGGCTTCAATCTCTGTCATTTCTCCACAAGCCTTATGTTCCTGTTAAATTCATGAAGCGTTTATTCATCTAATTAGTTCATTTAACTCATTCATCTCTGCTTACAAACAGTGAAGTTCAAGATAAACAGACAAGTATATAAAATGATAATATCCATTCATAAACAAGTGCAGGATAAACGGACCCACCTGAAAGATTTTCTTCTCTGCTCCTCTCTGTTTGATGTATTCCTTAGGCAGAAACTCCTTTAAGCTGAACAAAATGAAATGCACATTCAAAGTGTGAAAATTAGTGATAATACATTGAACTGTAAACTGGCATTACAGTTATATGATACATATAAAATATTTAAAAGCATCTAAGCACTTTTCATTTGAGTTTGTTCAGCACATTAACTAAATGACCATATTGTCATTACAATGTCTAGATTTTACACATAATTTCTTGGCTTTTAATAATGCAGCACCATTGATTACGAAGCAGTACTATAGTACTGTGTATTATAACTGAAAGAATTGGGACTTGGTCTTACTCCAGAAATCCAGACTTATGTTTATGTTCTATATGAGGCCCGAACTGGATCTGTGTTTGAATTCCACCAAATTCACAAGCCTTGTCAAATGACACAGGATGAGAACCATTCAGGATGTCGTCACGCGCCTGCAGGTAGACACAATTGTTATCAAAGCCTTTAGAAATCACACAGCAGAGATGATCCAGATCAGCAACCAAGTCCCTGACAGAAGGAGAGCTTATAAAAAAGGTAATAGGGACTGCACTACTTCACAGATCGATACAATGTGTATAACAGCATGTAGTGCAGCACTCAAAGAGGTTTTTAGGGCAATATGTCGATAAGAGATTTACAGCATTTCAATCTATATACGTTATATTGAATGGGCAAGTAGAGAACTGTGGAATCAGATCATTTAGGTCAACATGAGGCTGTTGGCTACCGATCATAGCTTTCACCTCACATCATTATAAAATAAAATAAGAGACAAGAGGCATGTCTAACCTGTACATAGAGCAGATTGAGCTGCACGGGATCTCGCGAGTCCACGTTTTGATCGGAGTAGAAAAACTTTCGTCTCAACAGCAGTGTTTCACTCTCCTCGACTCCCTGTTCTCTAAAGGTACGCCCATGATCCAACCAATTCACTGTGAAACAAACAGAAATAAACTATATACAGTCATGTGAAAAAGAAAGCACACCCTTTTGAATTCTATGGTTTTATTTTTCAGGACAAAATAAAAAAAAAAAAATCTGGTCTTTAGCAGGTCTTAAAATTATGTAAATACAACCTCAGATGAACAAAAACACATGACATATTACAATGTGTCATTATTTATTAGGTCTGGACTTTGACTGGGCCAGTGCAACACCTTGATTCTTTTCTTTTTCAGCCATTCTGGTGTAGATTTGCTGGTGTGCTTGGGATCATTGTCCTGTTGCATGACCCAATATATTGGCCAAGCTTTAGCTGTCAGACAGATGGCCTCACATTTGACTCTAAAATACTTTGGTATACAGAGGAGTTCATGGTTGACTCAGTGACTGTGAGATGCCCAGGGCCTGTGGCTGCAAAACAAGCCAAAAATCATCAACCCTCCACCAGCATGTTGGTATGAGGTGTTTGTGCTGAAATGCTTTGTTTGGTTTTCACCAAACGTGGCGCTGTGCGTTATGGCCAAACATCTCCTCTTTGGTCTCGTCTGTCCAAAGGACATTGTTCTAGAAGTCTTATGGTTTGTTCAGATGCAATTTTCCAAACCTAAGCCATGCTGCCATGTTCTTTTTAGAGAAAAGAGGCTTTCTCCTGGTAACCCTTCCAAACATGCTATATTGTCCAGTCTTTTTCTAATTGTACTGTCATACTGTAATTTAGGCCTGTAGAGTCTGCAATGTAGCTCTTGGGTTTTTTGCAGTTTCTCTGAGCAGTGCACGGTTTTTGACCTTGGGGCGAATTTGCTGGGACATCCACTCCTGAGAAGATTTGCAACTGTCTTGAATGTTTTCCACTTGTGAATAATCTTCCACACTATAGAATGATGGAATTATTTGGAAATGGCCTTGTAACCATTCCTAGATTGATGGGCAGCAACAATTGCTTCTCTAAAATCATTGCTTAGGTCTTTCCTCCTTGGCATTGTGCCAACACACACACTTGAATGCTCCAGACAAGCAAAATGCCAAACTTCTGCTTTTATAGGAGGTGCTCACACTTGCTGATGATCAATTAATCAAAGGTATTTGATTAGCAGTGCCTGACTGCTACTTACCCTCTTAATTGCTACTAATGGAAGCAGTAAAGGTGTACTTAGTTTGTCACACATGGCTTCTCCAATTTGGCCAAGTTTTTGTTAAATAAACCATGGCACGGTGTAATATGTCATGTGTTGTTGTTCATTTGAGGTTGTATTTACCTAATTTTAAGACCTGTCATGGGCCAGATGATTTTTTATTATGTCCTGATACGTAAAACCATAGAATTCAAAAGGGTGTGCTTCCTTTTTCACAAGAACACACACACACACATATACATATCATATACATATTATATATTTATATATATATATATATATATATATATAATATATATATATATATATATATATATATATATATATATATATAAAAAAAACGGTGTTTACAGAGTTATTCACAAAAGATACACTACAGTTCAAAAGTTTGGGGTCAATAAGATTTCTGAAATTAGTCTCTTATGTTCACCAAGACTGCATTTATTTAATTAAAAAAAAAAAAAATAAAGACAGTAATATCGTGAAATATTATTACAATAAGATACATTTTCCCCTTCATTTTTTCTATTTTAATATATTTTAAAATGTAATTTATTTCTTTGACGGCAAAGCAAAATTTTCCATTAACCATTACTCCAGTCTTCAGTGTCACATGATCCTTCAGAAATCATTCTAATAAGCTGATTTGGTGCTCAAGAAACATTTCTTATTATTATCAATGTTGAAAACAGTTGTGCTGCTTAATATTTTGGTGGAAACCATGATCATATTCTCAGGATTCTTTGATGAATGTAAAGTTCAAAAGAACAGCATTTATTTGAAATAGACATAATTTGTAATATGTCTTTACTGTCTCTTTTGAACAATTTCATGCATCTGTGCTGAATAAGTATTAATATATTAAAAATCTTACTGTCCCAAAACTTTTGAACAGTAGTGTACATACGGAAGGAGATACAAAAGAATGAACCTACACAATATAATACAATAAGAGAATACTTAAAAAGAATAATACATAAAGAATACATAAATGCATAACACACAGAGAATACATAAAAAGAATAATAAAATATAATAAGAGACTAAAGGAAAGCAAAGATAAAGGCTGAAACAATTCTAAACCTAAACTTTATTGACTTACTGAGGCCTGTTTAGCAGTTCTAAAGCTAAAGAGCAGTTCAGCATGTCTATCTGCATAGGGCTGTGTATTGCCAAGAATCTGGCGATACAATACGTATCACGATACAGGGGTTACGATACGATATATTGTGATATATTACGATATTGTAAGAAAGGCGACATATTGCGATATTTCTTGTTTTTTTTAGAAAGATCTAATTTTAGAAAAAAAGGTCATAAAGAACACACAACCATATGCATAAAACCTGACAAGCAACTTTATTTAATCAATACAGTATCATTTGCATTTATATCACTAATCACTATTTTGTGCAATCTAAGTAAAGGGAAAATAGTAAAGTGACTGCAGGATTCTTTGTGTATACGTTTTAAAGGTTCACAGTATAGCAGTTTTTAATTTCTAAACTATTTAACAACAGAAAGTGCATAGTCTATTCCGTGACTGAATGACTGTTTGTTTTTGTTTTTTGTTTTAAAGCTGCTTGCTTTAAAGCAGTCTATTGTATGAAGTACTATTTAAAGTACTGAACTGCAGAGCTGGTGCAAACATATCCACATCGCTATGATCAGATGCTTTCTTTCTGCTGCCACTGCTGTCAATTTTGTTGTGCGTTTATTTTGTTACTGAGAGGAAAACGTGCATATCACATATTCTATCGAAACGCTTCTCAGCAGCGCGGATGACGTCGGGATGTTAAGCGAGCTCTCAGATTCAATGCGTTTCCCGAGTATTTGGATTTTAACATGGCCTATTTTGCAAACAAAATGACTCTTGTCGATTTCCTTAGTGGCTTCTTTATAGCTGAAGCCAAAATGAGTCCACACTTCAGCTCTGTATACCGCGGGAGCGGAATAATTCCATCGTCTTGTGAGCAGGGTTTGCTAATGCTAACACTAGCGATGCACACACCTTCTCCGGCTCCGCGTCAGTTTACGCTCTGAGATAACACTGCCATCTAGCGGTTGGGTTTTATACAATCTGTGGTTTAAACCAAACACAAAGCCACGGATCTTGGATGTAAATAAATAAATATATAAATATCGATACAGTGTTTTTGAGAATCGATACAGTATCGCCAAACATAATATCGCGATATTCACGTGTATCAATATTTTCTTACACCCCTATATCTGCATATGGTGGCTGATGTGTTACCTACAGTCATCATCTGTGTGCAGTTTAGCTTTGAGCTTCTCCATCTTCCTCTCCTCCCTCAGCAGAGTTCTGTCTTTCTTCAGTGTGCCCGTCCCTTCATCTTTCTTCTCCTCCACCACCTCCTGAATGAGAGAGTACTCTTCATAATTTGTGATTCCTGGAAGGAGAAATGAGACAGTTAAAGACTTGCTATGGCCTGTGTTGTGTGTATGTGTGTGTATGTAACAGAACAACTATAATTATATATATATATATATATATATATATATATATATACACACACACACACACACACACACACAATAAATGCGTTAATTTAAAATAGAAATATTTTCAAATCTGATTACTCTCACTTTTGTTCAATTTAATGCATCCTTGCTGAATAAAAAAAGTATTAATTCCTCAAAAAAACCAAAAACAACAACAATAACAAAAAAAAAACAACAACAAAAAAAAAAAAAAACAAACAAACTTTTGAATGGTAAAAAAGTATTCAGGTCCGTAGCCAGCCTATTGAAAGGGGGGGTTCTTTTTTTCAAAAAGTGGACCTTTTTTGCAGTTTTTCTCCTCCTTTTGTATTTAATTATGAGGTTCAAATACTTCATTTTGGTGACCTTTTATGCACTAATTTGTGCTGGATTAGCTTGTCTGCTGGTATCTTAACGAGCACGCTTTTTGATGCACCTAAAATACTTACTGCATTGTTGTCAAATTGCTTCCTCATGTACCACCTTTGTCAGTCCATACACAGTTTAAAGTTTAAAGACCACACTAACAACAGAATAGATTTAATGAACTTTACTGAAATATTAATAATAATTCTTCTCATCATCATTGAATCATCATCAATGCATCTTTGAATAAGACGCGCACCGAAGGAGAAGCATTTCCATTGGCTCCAGTCTGCCGGTATTGGCCAATCACAAAAGTCGATATTGCACAGCCAATATCACTGAATATCCCACTATGTTTTATTATTATAATTACGCTACGTTTATATGGTTATTATATTGTAGACTATTGAGTGGATAAAATATAAAAATCCTTTTAATTAAAAAAAAAAAAAAAAAAAATTATATATATATATATATATATATATATATATATATATATATATATATATATATAACCCCTCCCCCCCATCATTCAGAGGCGATGCTTCACCGTTGCTTTGAAAAGTGTATTGCGAGAACTCTCTCTGAACTGCACGCGCGGCACACACACACGTCCAGCTACAATAATGCATCATATTAATTTGAAACAGCAACCCAGAATATTTGTCACAAGCATTGATTAAAACAATGATGACAATAATCACCAATTCTGGACCTTTGGCAGTGAGGGGGGGTTCGTTCAAACCACCCGAACCCCCCCTGCCTACGGGCATGGTATTTGCCTCAAAAGCTATGGCAGAACATGCATTAACATGTATATATTTGGTCAGTCCAATGGAGTTGAATCTATGTGCAAATCAGTGGGATTTTAACCCAGGTTGGCTTGAACTTTAAATAAAAACTAAACCACTAGACTTTATCATTTCCTACCAAGTTAAACTTTTTTTTCCCTTCTGTCAGTTATATGCAGTTATAGGGCTGGGTAAAAAAAATATCGATTTCTCGATTTTAATCGATTCTCATTTTTACGAACCGATATCGATTCTTAAATCCCAAGAATCGATTAGTCTAGTCTGTTTTCAGTTGCTGAATGAACAGAACATGTAGCGCGCCTCCCATCCAATAAATCGCAATAATCTTTGTGCTTTGTTACTTTTGATATAAAGCAAAGTCTCAGATTTCAAATGACGTCCATCTTATTATGAGATTCAAAAAATTAATACCGTTTTGGCTCTGTTTAATGTGACGTGACAGATCGCTTTAGCGCCTCAGTTAAAGAGAAGCGGCAGCACGGAGCCCATGTGAACATCCTCTCCGCTTTAATACCAGTTACAGCGCGAAATAAACATGACTAAACACCTGAAGGTTTGTTAAAATATACAGTACATCTTACCGAAATCCATATCATGTCTCTTGTAATAGCTTAATCAGTGTTTCAACCTCGGAAAGACGTCAATAAAACAGCTTGTAAACAATGTCACGTAATGTCACATTTACCTCAGAAAAACATATTCAGTGACCATAAACTCATTAATCAGCTAGAAAAGTGAACTCTAGAAAGCAGCATTCTGATAAATATAGCTATGCACCGTTACATATTCATTATAATGTTCTTCAATATTTAATGCATGTTTGAATAAATCAGTTATGACAGCCACGATTTAAATGTTTATATTTCAAAAAAACGAATTGGAGGAGATATATGATTATGTAATTCTAAACTTTATTTATTATAAAAAACATAATTGAGTGTAAGTTAAGTGTTTGTATATTTGCTCACAGACACCAGGATGGATGGATGGTTTTAGTTCTCAGATTTGGCTCCCTTGTTCTGGAAACCAAAGTGTTTCTGTTTAGATGCCGTATATACAGCGTATCTTTAGGCATATTTGTACCTAGTAAATTAATTTTAACCTTCAATATTATAGTAAAGTAGTACCAACTGACTCCCATGTGTAGTTTACAGCATTAGTTGAGAGATATACTGATATACTACATCCAAAATAATCGATATCGAATCGAAATCGTAATCGTATCGAATCGCAAGCATGCGAATAAAAATCAAATCGAATCGTGAAAATTGTGTCAATACCCAGCCCTATGCAGTATAAGAGCATTACTGACCTATTCTACTGCAGATGGTGACAAGCAGCTCTCCCACAGTTTTGGAATCATCCACCATGATGGTCTTGACAGCTCCATCCAGCATTTTTATCTTCTGAGGTCTCTGTTTTTTCTTATACTCCAGTATGTCCTAAGAGACAGAGAGAGAAAGGGACTAGATTTGCATTTCCCGAGTTCCCTGTAATGAACGTGAATGCGTTTGCGAGAGAAACGATAGGAAAAGAATATATAAAAAGTCTTCTTCATGCAAAATACAACAAATTAGACCAGCAAGTCATGTGGTTGCGAGAGCTGAACATCTGTGTATGTGTGTATGATGGCGAAGAAAAGGTCTTTTGATGTCAACTTCTGACAAAAGATGAAACACTACTGATGAAATCTTCATTTAACACTTCTCAATTTACACCGCACACACATTTGTATTTCTTCCTGGGAACAAGCATTCAGTTTTGTCTTTGTATACAACACTCCTTCAAACACACACAGATACTTACAAGTGTAAACAAATACAAACAAAAACTGCATGCTGCAGTGACAAATGTCTTCAAATCACAACACTGTAGCATGTCTCAGTAAGCGTAGACACTAAGGGGAGCCTTTCCTCTCTCTCACAAACACAGAGACTATAAAAAGCAAAGTTAAGACCTCTTCTCATCTTTCAACACACACACACAAAATGTGTGCGAAGACACGTCACAAAAACAAGACAAGAGTGCAAAGACATGTCACAGAACATTTGACAGGGGCTTGTAAAATAGAAAGAGAGACAGAAGATCAAAGAACTTACCCCATTTCTCAGCATGTAATAATCCAGCGTCCGGCCCCCTTCCAGCCAGATGCCTTTCCTGGGGTCTTCATCTGACAGAAACAGCCCATATTCTGAAGCTGAGAAACAACAGACACTGTATTAGAACTTGTATTTAGCAAAATGATACAACATTTGCAACTAGATTTGCAATCACTATAAATATTACTATACAAAAAAACAAAGCAAGCAAGCATGTCCCACCCTGTCCCGTCTGGGCTTCCGGAACCCTCTCTCTGATGACCCGGCATGCATCGTACACAGCCGTTGATGGCTCAAACTGCATCGTCTTCACCACATTACACTGTCTCACACAGATCTTCAAAGACAGCGCCACCATCCTGCCAGCTCAAGTATTACAAAGACTCTGCACCTGTGGAGAGATGGAAGGAGATGAGAGGGATGGAGAACAGAAGAGAGCATAAAGAGCATTTGAATGATGCTGATTTTAGGACTTTTATTAACATTCTCATAAAAGATGTAAATGCAAATATTGTCAAACATGTTCATTGTTAATTAATGCTAATTCATTTATTTGTTTTTTTCCAGAATGTACTGATTGTTAGAAAAGTGTTCCTTTGCTAAATAATACAAAAATTTAAATAAAATATACACCAACGACTGGAGAATGTAAGATTTTTTAATGTTTTTAAATGGTCTCTTATGCTCATCTAGCATTTATGCAATTATAAATACAGTAAAAACAGTGAAATATTACTACAATTTAAAATAACTTTTCTATTTTAATATGTTTTAATGTTATTGTTTAATGTTAATGTTTAATGTTATTTATTCCTGTGATAACAAAGCTGAATTTTCAGCATCATTACTCCAGTCTTCAGTGTCACATGATCCTTCAGAAATCATTCTGATGCTGATGTGGTGCTCAAGAAACATTTTTTACACATTTCTCATAATATTTCTGTAGAAACTGTGATTTTTTTTTTTTTCTTCTCAGGATTCTTTGAATAGAAAGTTCAAAAGAACAGCATTTATTTGAAGCAGAAATTATTTGTAACTATGTAAAAGTCTCTTTTTTTTATGTAGAGGGCAAAAATCACTGTCCGTCTCCATCTGTGATATTATTTTACCCCCAATACAAATGCTCATGTGTGACATCAATCATTAAAGCAGGAATATGTACCTAAAACTCATTTTCCTGTTTGACATTGTGTGTGTTATTAGAAAGGTATCCGATTCTGGATTCTGTCCATCCTCTCTCTCTCTCTCTCTCTCTTTCACACATACTCTTTACTGTTAGCACCTGAACTCCCAGTCAGCTGTCTTTACTCTTTCAGTACTATCCAAACTGCACATTAATGAAACACTGTCTAGTTTAAACACACACGCAGAGAAAAACAAAGATACAACATAATACTAGACAGGGGATAGAGTTTCACTTTGAACTTTCAAACTGCTTTGGCTGGAGCAGAAAGAGAATTATAACAGTTCATTCCCTTCGCATGTATTGAAATCATGAAATCAACATCTAAAACAGAACCAGAATTATCTTAAAGTCAGAGTATCTCTTAGCATTTAGCTAACCTTTATTCTGTATGTGTGTCTGTGGGGATGGAGGATGCCCTTGTGCACAGTTGGCACACTGAACACTGGCATGGGTTTGGCAGCGATCTGACCTAGTATGTCAGGGACAAGCTGTAGAGCTCTGAGAGGTTTTAGACAGACATATATAGATCAGCAAATGCATTGTTGGAAATGCAATAGTCGTGACACAAAGTCTGATTCTCGAACTCTGCATATATTAAGTACACAAAGCTTGCTTCTTTTTGAGACAGACTATTGAGTCACTGAGTCAAATTTTAATTCAGTAACTGCTCTGATTGGTTCAGTGAGTTCATTCAGTGAATGATTCAGAATGATTCAAACTGTAAACTACTGTAGTTTGTGAATCTTTTAGAAGCATTCATTAAAGGGTTAGTTCACCCAAAAATGAAATTTCTGTCATTAATTACTCACCTTCATGTCGTTCCATACATGAACACGAACACAAATTAAGATATTTTTGATGAAATCCGAGAGGTTCATAGAAAGCAACAATTACAACATCAACAGCATAGGAGAATGACAGGGGAGAGACAAAATTGTCGTTATTTTTGTGTTGTTTTTTGCACACAAAATGTATTCTCGTCGCTTTATAACATTAAGTTTGAAATAGTCACATTGACTATTTTAACGATGTCTTTACTATTTTTCTGGACCTTGAATGTGCTAATTATGTTGCTTTTAATGGGGGATAAAAAAATAAATAAATAAAAATAAACCTCTTGGATTTCATCAAAAATATCTTAATTTGTGTTCCAAAGATGAACGAAGGTCTTACGGGTTTGGAACAACATAAGGGTGAGTAATTAATGACAGAAATTTAATTTTGCCCAGTGGGACTGTAATGCTTTCAAAATGTTGTTTCCCCCCCCCCCAGTGTATCAACTTCTGCCTCATTCAATGCCATGAGTTTGGGGTGGGACAATCTGCGTGTCCAAAACATAGAAGATTGAAGGAGATGTGTTCCAAAAAGCTGTTTAGGGATGAATTTTACTTTTTGCAATTCCATCTGGTGCTGTTAGTGGTGCAGAAATGACACACTTTACCTTTAAATACATCACCTAAATTCAGTAAAACACCAAACCCCTGTACAGAAAATCAGCCCATGTTGCTGAGTGCCACTGAAACAACACAAAATTCCTGTCTGATCAGGCATAACTTCTCATTTGCATATGCAAAGCACAGTCTTCTGCATTCAATGTTTGCAAGCATATAGATCTATAAGGCGCTAACATGACCAGCCCACCGGTGGCTCTAGAGAGCCTGAAACATCATAACACTCCAGAGAATGCTCTTCCATTTATAGACATTCAACAGGATCACATGGTACATTCAGGTTAGCAGACTGACTGAAGTCTGATTACTCACTCAAGTTCTTACAGTAATGAAACGCACACATGCAGCCATTCAATTAACACAACCTTTTATTTCCACTGCCTCATATAGCTATATTCTCCCATAGAGTCATACACTCACACACACACACACTTCCAGACGTGACTCATGTCTGTCACCAGTGTTCCTATAGTAACTGTGGGCTACTGGAATATGATTACGGTGCTAAACTCCACCCTCCACAAAGTTAATCTGAACTCCACAAATAGTGTACGTGTATAAAACTCTGATTACTTTGAAAGATTTTAATGAACTTAAAACTTGTAAAATAGAAATTAATAATCATCTCACTAGTACACTCTAAAAACTGCTGGTTTAAAAACAACCCAAGTTGGGTTGAAAATGGACAAACCCAGCAATTGGGTTGTTATAACCCAGAGGTTGGGTTAAATGTTTGCCCAACCTGCCGGGTATAGTTTTATTTAACTCAACTATTATTTAAAAATTACTGTATTGCTTGCTTAAAATGAATCCAAAGTATGTTGGAAATAATAATAAATGAACATTAATAAGTTTAATGAATAATAATTAAACAAACATTTGCTAAATTGCTTATTAATAAATGTTCACCTTTTGATTATTGTTGTTGCCTCTAGTAATTGTGTCTTATTTTTAAATTTCCAACGTATTTTGGTTTCATTTTAAGCCAGCCATATAATAATTTTTAACCAATAGTTAGGTTAAATAAAACTGCCCAGCACGTTGGGCAAACATTTAACCCAACCGCTGGGTTAAAACAACCCAATCGCTGGGTTTGTCCATTTTTAACCCAACTTGGGTTGTTTTTAACCCAGCATTTTTTAGAGTGTACCTTTGCACAACAGTGTTACTTTAGTATTATTTATATACTAGTACAGTCAAACTTACATCAAACTATATTAAATTATAAAATAACAGAAACCACTTCAGTTTGAAAAGAAATTACTGGTTGAGTCAGTGTTTCACCCAAAGTATTGATTGTTTTTAGTTAGTGTGAATAATTGTAGTGTGTAGTGTTAATTTTAATAATGCTAAATTATATTATATATATATTTATATATTTATATATATATATATATTTATATATATATATATATATATATATATATATATATATATATATATATATATATATATATATATATAAAGAACATTTCTGGTTTAGTGTTGTACCTGAGCCCTACTGGTGGGACTGTTTGTTGTACATAAAACAAAAAAAGGCTGGGAAAGACTTTTCTACAGCAATGAAAGACCATTAAAAGCAGCACAACTATATAGCCTGGAAAATAATAATAATAATAATAATAATAATAATAATAAAAACATTTGAAAGAGGTACAGAGAGATTGGTCTTACCGAAAATTTGAGGAGTATGCCACTCTAAAGCACTGCAGATCTTCACAGCTATGGAGACAGCAAGAAAGAAAGACTGATGGTGAGACAAGCAAATTAGAAGGCATACAACTTTAATAATGTTAATCAAAAAGACATTTCAAATGAAACCACAGTAATGGATATTGAATTGGACCTGACAAGGTTTATCCACATAATAGCTTTAAAGTTCTTATTCCATCACAACTGCCAAAGAAAAAGTTTATCAATTTAGCAATGACAGATTATTCAGTCCAAATGTTACTCCCATTAGCCATATTAGGTGGAAGATATAACAGATGGGCAAGTTCGAAAAGAAAAAAGCATCTAATTTAATATGGAAATCCTACCAGTGATGGTGTGTGTGTGTGTGTGTGTGTGTGTGTTAGCCTCATGAGGAATGAGTTAGAGCCGCAGTAATTAACCCAGGTCTATCTACTAATGATCTCATGATTGCAAAGCTGACTCAAGGCCAGAAGCCTCTAAACACACTTAAAAGACAAACTAGAGTCCTGAATTACCAAATGAGCTTATTAAATAAAAGGTGAAATTAAAGGTGAAAGTAAATCGTGTTAGAGCTTATAACAGCGTTTTAACACATTTACAGCAAAAATAACTAACAGCTTCAGGGAAAAAATATCAAGAATCAGACAATAAATACCATGCTCTTGTAATTCTGAAGACAACAGCATATGAAATTACTGTATGACGTTGTCTACAAGTCATCAACACACACTTCAGCACTGGTGTGACTAGCCCAGATAGCAGATGAGGGTCATAGAGCTGCTGCTGTATTGAGTTGCATTGTGTGTGTGGTAAGTGACCTCAGTGAGTGGTAGGAACATCTGCACAGCAGCTGCTGCCATTCAACCACTACAGAGGTCAACAAGAGTCCAGTACAGACCATTAAATCCACACTGATTAATCATGGCAACCACACACTCACAAACGTATATACATCACAATAGGGAAGAAAAAGACTATCGCAACTTTCGTTTCATAAATATTGCCAGAACATTCTTCAACAACTCTCCTTTTGTGTTTCATGGAAGAAGGTCATAGAGGTTTGGAACGACTGAGTGACACAATTTAATTCTTTTGGGTCAACTATTCCTTTAAATCTATAAAGACTCTGAGCTCTTTATCATTTATGCCAATCTGGAAATCTAATAGCTTCTGAATTAAATTTTTAATCACAAAAAGTAGATCATAAATAACTATCAAAGCACCATAATAAATACTGAAAAAGTACAATAGCCATTTTAATTAAATCACAATTACAAATATTCAGACATCCTCTGGCTGTCAAGAGCACTGCGGAAAATAAGGGACAGGTTGGAGAAGAGATGGATAGAGAAAAAAAATGAGTGACTGGTAAAGCATGGGTGATGAACAGGGACTTGGGTGATGAACAGCAGACATGGCCGTCACTGGCATGACTTGCATGGGTAGGCGGTGAAGTTCACATGACCATGCTGGCAGCACATCAGTGTCAGACGGCTTTTCAATGACTCACTATCACTGAAAGACAGAATGAACAACCCCCTGTACACACAGCATGTTCAAGTAGGACTACATATTAATTCAGAGCAACATTACAGTATATACTAGATTGAATAATACAGAAATTGGTCATTAAAGAATCATGAGGAATCAAATTGTCCCTGATCAATGTACTCCGAAAACATACTGTAACTTTCAGAAATTAAAACTTCTATATGCACGAGAACAGACCTCATTGGTTCTTGTGCATCAAGCAAGTACGGTGGAGCTTCTGTTTACCATTTTTGATGCGCTCTATGTATGCGTGCTGAACAATGTTTATATGCAAATAAAATCCTAAATTAAATCTGTGCATCATGTAAAGCCATTGTGTCTCTTTAGAAGACTTGGATCAAACAGCTTGAGTCATATGGACTGCTTTTAGAATTAATAAACTCTTTGAAAGTCCATTACACAAACATTGACACTGCAATGGAGGGACAGAAACCTCTCAGGTTTCATTAACACAGTGGTTCCCAAACTGAGGTATGTGTACCCCTGGGGGTACGTGACGTGACAGAGTTTTGTCGTTCATTTAATTCTACCCCACTATAAAATATCATTAAAACCGAGCATGACAGGCAAAATACCGCCTCTAGTCTAAAAACAGGTAAAGTGGAAAAGTGGGGTTTTAGCACTTACTAGCATGAAGAACAAATACAGACGCAGGTTTTGCATTGGGATCGATTTAAGACTCAAAGGGCCAAATTAACTAAACGGGGCAAATTAGTGAGCGCAATTTTACAAATGCGGCGATGGGAGTGGCAAGTTTTGTGTGTGATCTACTGCTGACGGGCAAATTAAAAAAACACAGACATGCTGTAACTATTCTCACGCTCTCTGTTCTCTGCGGTGTCTCCTCGTAGCAACAACAATTGCAGCCATGTCACAAAATGGATTAAGACATGCTTTTTTTGGGTGTTAAATAATACCAGTAAATTGACGAGCACAAACATTAGTAAATCGCGTTGTGTCTCATTTAAAAACTCTCCCACCATAAATTTTGCGTCTGAAAAGGAAACTCCTACAAATGCATATGCAATAAGGTCATCCGCAAAAACAACCCAGTCCACGCCTTTTCAGCGCTAATTTTGCACTGTGTGTCTTTAGTAAATCCTGACAGTAGTTTAACGCCAAAAGAGGGTTTGCGCAGCACAAATTGTTAGTAAATCTGGCCCAAACTCTCTTCGATACAAAAACATACTGTGTAAGTTCATGTTTTTAAAGTTGATAATATTATACGAGCAAGAATGCAATTTTTCCTGAAAATCCACACGATTGCAAATGTGACACTGATTTTATGCAACAGTTAAACAAACAAAAAGGTAATATTAAGTGATGTAGGCTACATTTTGAACAAAATAATGTCAGTTAATCAAATTGCAAAATAGGATAAACAATACTAAAAGTATTGATTTACATTAATTTATTGTATTATATTATATTAATAATTATATTAATTAAATTAATATATTAATATAGAATTTGACATAAAACATGACACATACATTGGTAACCCTTTACAATAAGGTTCATTAGTTAAACATTAGTTAATGTATTAACTAACATGAACTAACCATGAGCAATACATTTGTTACTGTATTTACTAATCTTCGTTAACGTTAGTTAATGAAAATACAGTTGTTCATTGTTTGTTCATGTTAGTTCACAGTGCATTAACTAATGTTAACAAGATTTTAATAATGTATTAGTAAATGTTGAAATTAACATTAACAGATTAATAAATGCTGTATAAGTGCAGTTCATTATTAGTTCATGTTAACTAATGTAGTTAACTAATGTTCACTAATGAACCTTATTGTAAAGTGTTACCCATACATTTAGTAGGGTTAGAAAAAATTTGCCTTTATAAAAGGTAAAAAAAAGAACACCCCGAAAATCAATAGAAGGGGTGTGACTGCAGTCTAAGTGGAAGAGAGGGGGTATGCAGAAGGATGTTAAATGCCTGGGGGGTACGTCACTCTAAAAATTTTGTGAACCACTGCATTAACAGTATCTTCATTTGCTTAGAAGATAAACAAAAGTCTTATTGGTTTGGAACGAAATAAATTTTCATTTTTGGGACAACTATCCATTTAAAGTTACAAAACAACATTCAAGGAAACTGAGCTGCAGAATCAGCTCATTCTGAAATCCTTGGGTTTCAGACAAAATGTAAAGTCTGTGTTGTCACAGACCGGTTAGCTGTTAGCAGGTCTGGCTCTTGAAAGACAAGCAACATTCCTGCTGGATCAGCAAAACTCAATAAGCTTCCAGGCTAGATTAACTCACAGCAGGAATATAGAGTCTAGTCTGGGCACAGGGGTGTATGAATGATTTTAAAAGTAGGAGGGCACATTAAAACATCAGTCTAAAATAATTATCCCTCCACAAAGGGGGAAGACAAATGTAGAAATTTCTATTGCACTGGCAGCCAGCTCATGTTGTGGATCATGGGATTGACATGGCTTTACACAGCTGGAACAGCTTACAGGGTGTTTAACACAAGTAAATGGATGTGATGGAAGAACAAAAAACCTGCACATACAGACATACACTGATTTTATTTTCTGAACACTCCCCGTCTTCCACCAGTAAGCCAAGGCGGGATGCTCAAACAAACTATATTCTGATGGACCTACAGCTACAGAACCAAAGTTTACACTGTGTGGAAATCAACGTAACAATGGTGCACTTATAGTTTGCTGCACATTGAGATGGGACACACTTCTACACACACACACACACACATATACATACATATTATATATATATATATATATATATATATAGAGTTGTGCTCAAAAGTTTACATACCCCTTGCAGAATCTGCAAAATGTTAAATATTTTAACAAAATAAGAGGGATCATGCAAAATGTGTGTTATTTTTTACTAAGTACTGTCCTGAATAAGATATTTTGCATAAGAGATGTTTACATATAGTCAAAAAATAGCTGAATTTATAAAAATGACCCGTTCAAAAATTTACATACCCTTGATTCTTAATACTGTGTGTGATTACCTGGATGATCCACAACTGTTTTTATGTTTTGTGATGGTTGTTCATGAGTCTCTTGTTTGTCCTGAACAGTTAAACTGCCCAACATTCTTCAGAAAAATCCTTCAGGTCCTGCAAATTCTTCAGTTTTCCAGCATCTTTTGCATATTTGAACCCTTTCCAGCAGTGACTGTGTGATTTTGAGATCCATCTTTTCACACTGAGGACGACTGAGGGACTCAAACACAACTATTAAAAAAGGTTCAAACATTCACTGATGCTCCAGAAGAAAACATGATGCATTAAGAACCAGGGGGTGATTCAGCTATTTTTTGACTATATGTAAACATCTTTTATGCAAAATATCTTATTCAGGACAGTACTAAATAAAAAATAACACACATTTTGCATGATCCCTCTTATGAATCTCTCAATGAACACAAAAACAATTTCCAAAATGTTGACAAGACTAAGTTCAATATAACATCTGTTTAACTTATAACATGAAAGTAAGGTTAATAATATAACTTAGATTACACATTTTTCAGTTTTACTCAAATTAGGGTGATGCAAAAATGAGTACACCCCACAACAAAAACTACTACATCTAGTACTTTGTATGGCCATGATTTTTAATGACAGCACCAAGTCTTCTAGGCATGGAATGAACAAGTTGGCGACATTTTGCAACATCTATCTGTTTCTATTCTTCAAGAATGACCTCTTTTAGAGAGGATGGAGAGTGATGCTCAACTTGTCTCTTCAGAATTCCCCGTAGGTGTTCGACTGGGTTCAGATCAGGAGACATACTTGGCCACTGAATCACTTTCACCCTGTTCTTCTTCAGAAATTCAACAGTGGCCTTAGATGTGCGTTTAGGATCATTGTCATGTTGGAAAAATGCATGACGACCAAGGGCACAGAATGACCAAGGGCACATCTTCTCTTTCAGTATAGAGCAGGCATCATGAATTCACAGATGTACGTCAATGAAATGCAGCTCCCCGACACCAGCAGCACTCATGCAGCCCCACATAAGGACACTGACACCACCATGTTTCTCTGTAGGCACCATGCATTTTCTTTGTATTCCTCACCTTTGCGACACCATACAGTTTTGAAGCTATCAGTTCCAAAAACATTTATCTTGGTCTCATCACTCCAGAGTATAGAGTCCCCGTAGTCTTCATCTTTGTCAACATGGGCCCTGGCAAACTCTAGGCAGGCTTTTTTGTGCCTGGGCTTTAGGAGAGGCTTCTTTCGTGGACGGCACCCATGCATGCCATTCCTCTGCAGTGTACGCCGTATTGTGTCACGGGAAATAGTCAGCCCAGTTTGGCTTTCTACTTCTTTAGATAACTGCAGTGAACTTGCATGCCGATTTTCTTCAACCCTTCTCATCAGAAGACGCTCCTGTCGAGGTGTTAACTTCCGTGGACGACCTGGACGTCTCTGTGAGATGGTTGCAGTTCCATCTTTTTTAAAAAGCCACTTTTGCTACAGTATTCTGACTGATAAGTAAAGCTTTGCTGATCTTCTTGCAGCCTTCACCTTTCTGGTGTAAAGAAATTATTTTCTTTCTCAGGTCTTGTGACATTTCTCTTCCATGTGGTGCCATTGCTGACAGCATGAAATGGGAAGGGGTTTTAACACCCTTTTATAGTCAACTGTCTGCTGGACACCTGTGTAATGAATAATTAGACTCACCTGTGGTTGAATTCTTGTTAAATTTGACATCTGTAGTCTAAAATTTAGCTTTGCTCCAGAGACTTTCAGTGGGGTGTACTCATTTTTGCATCACCCTAGTTTGAGAAAAACTGATTTTTTTTTTCTCTAAGTTATATTATTAACCTTACTTTCATGCTATAAGTTAAACAGATGTTATATAAAACTTAGTCTTGTCAACATTTTGGAAATTGTTTTTGTGTTCATTGAGATATTGTTTAAAATGTTACTTTTCAAAGGGGGTGTACTCATTTACGCTGAGCACTTATATATATATATATTATTTATATATATATATATATATATATATATATATATATATATATATATATATATATATATATATATATATATATATATATATATGTGTGTGTGTGTGTGTGTGTGTGTGTGTGTGTGTGTGTGTGTGTGTGTTTGTGTGTGTGTGTGAATGGTGCAAAAACTAATGCATCTTCAACATATTTTGCAAACAGTAATAGTTAAACAGTTTGCAGATGGAAATAGACTTCAGTCAACCCCAATAACATCTGCAAAAGCATCTCCTGCTGCAGCCGAGAAGCCAATCAGCAGCCTCCTGCTAGTCATTAGCTGGTTTAATGACTATATTTTCACTGACAACCCAGCTCGTTTAACACGACTGGGGCAACATTTTACATGTTGAACACTTTCATAAAGCAGCTATTCCGGTGAAAAATGAGCAGCGCTAGACAGCTTAATCTGAACTGTCACTGAGATTGTGGGGATTAGCAACTAAAACCACTGCTAGTGCCAGCTAATGAGGCTATTACTCATAATGTATGTACCAACGAGAAAAAAAAAAAAAAAGTAGACTCAGCAGTGCTCTGTTCTAAAATAGAGTAAAAGTACAGCCACTAGAGCATCATCTGCATACTTTAACAAATGACTTATACACTGCCAGGAAGAACCACAGTCAGAATTCTGCCCACATGTAAGGTACGGATCATATGATTTTCTGAGCCACAACTATGACCTCAGAGCGCACAGCTGTAACAGATCACACAGATCTGGTTATGGACATTATGTGCTGTACTACGAGATGCACCTCAGAGGAATACACCACATAGCATTCCAGTAAACATGCCAGTCAGGAGTTACAGACCTAGATAGTCTGTCGTAGTCTGTTGTATCCATTTAGTTCAGCATTAGGGAACTCCAATGGAATACCGCACAAATAGAAGGCTATTTCCTAGCATTTGATTAACGCAGAGCAGTCCACATGTAATCGAATCCAGCTGGAGTTCTCATGACACCCTTTCAAAAAAGACTGAGAGGGGGAGAAAGTATTGGGGGGGGGGGGGGTGACAGTCACGGAGCAGGACAACCAGGTTTGGCTTTTCCTGTCTGTACGGCTATACAACTCTAGACCTTGGCTGGAATCCCACTGGTGTTGTTCTCACCCATAAACACAACAAATCTCCTTATATAGATCTACGGGACATGTAGGAGGTAACATCTGGCTCCAAACCCCTTGTAGTCTTCAACATGATCTTGTCCTAGGGATTTGTGTAAACAAAGTGTATTTTTAGCAGAACAGCAGAAATGTCAAATCTTCCACTTCTTTTTTCGTTACAATTTTCCATTTGGACTTAAAGTCCCCCTGTAGTCAATAATTTTATCCCTTAAAACTCATCTTTGATCACCAAAATGACACATTTAAACATTTTTTCCTGTGAAAAAATGTCTTCATGCCTTAAAATATGTATTATGAATGTAACTCTACACTCTTCACTTATTATATGCGGATATGTGAATATGCTAATTAGCCCCGCCTCCACTCGCTCACGCCAGCTCAGAGATCCACTCGGTCAACTTACTGAGGTAAACGCTGCACAATGGTATCGCTTTTTACAACGCCAGACACATAATGGTAATTAATATGACTAGCCTTTTGCTTGACTACATTATCAAACAGCTAATAATGTGTTGCTAACGTTACACAAACCATGTTCCCGTTCGCGAGTCAGACAGCTGTCTTCTAACAATCAGTATTCTTAGAAACACTTTGAACACCTCAGAACATCAGTGGAGAAAGGCATATAGTTCATGATAACATATCGTTATACATCATAAACCCGCTATATTGCCAAATTTACCCGATTTTTTAAATCAACAGAAAAATATATCGGGATATATTCTCTAGAAACTCTCCTACTTCAGAGCGTTCATGGTTAATGATATGCTAAAGCCCTCCGGAACGTTGACATGATTGATTACAAGGTAGTTTGTGATGTCAGAAACACCAGCGGTTTCAAACAGTGGGTTTGAGACTGTCTTTTTTCCACTGCAGTTTTAAATAGAAAATACTCAGCAGTGGTATTGACACATGGCACATGGTTTGTCTTAAAGCATATTAAAACACCACATAGATATATAAACAACATTAAAAACTTGATTTTCACCACAGGGGGACTTTAAAATTACTCAAACAGTCATCTGTCATCAAGTGTGTTTATCAAGCGTGTCAATACACCATTTGCCCCTTTAACAAAACCAAGAACAACTTTTAAAAGAATATGTAAAAATAATAACTCTTTATTTTATGATTTACCAATCCCCGACCTTTGATAAAGGCGCACATCCACACTTCATAATTTAGACAGATGCTGTCAACACAGAGCCCTGTGAAGGTTAAACGGATGGTTGACAAATATTAGCATCTCTACGTCAAGGCAGATTCCAACTTTAGAAGGACAGAGGGGGGCCAAGAAAGTAGTAAACTGAGATTGAGAGTGATAGACAGACAGAGACAGATAAAATTGGACACACTAGAATAAAACACCACCCGACTCATCTTCATGCAATAAAACACTACCAACGTTTATTACAAGTGCTTTAAATGCTGAAACTTGAATGCTGAAATAATGTCAGCATCTTGACTTCTTGGACAAGACAAACAATGTTGTTGAAACCTGACACTTATCTGTACAAATATGTGTTAAATACATGACAACAACACATTCTGTAAATGTGTTTTTACCCACAATATCAACATACTCATATACAGTAAATAAAAATTTAAAAGGTTATGACAAAACACAAAAACACATTTATCATAAAATATTAACTCTACACATATGAACCAAATGGTCTTGAGATGAATCCATGCTATGTTCACTCTATAGATCCATCTGTCATTTAGGACCAGCGGGGTCCATTTAAAGAACAGTGTTGCCAAGCTATATATATATAGCTATATAAATGTAACTCAGCTTGCATGTTTATAATACTTGAGACGAGTTGATGGTGTACCAAAATAACCCAGGTGAGTGAAGATAGATCATTTCTGTAAGTTCAGTTTACTAAATTGTATCACGTGATTCTTTACAACTTCTTTACTTTAGGCCCTTAGACTCTTTGTGAAATATATAAGAATGCAGCCCTTCTTTCACACATTTTTTCACAACTGTTTAAATGTAAAAAAAAAAAAAAAAAACAACAACAACAAAAAACACCACCAAAAGACAAAGTTACAGCTCCCATAACTAGGGATATACTGATATTGAAATTCTGGCCAATATGATAAGCTGACATTTATGACTTTTTCTTTTGTGGATTAAAATAATTTTTTGACTGACTTTCATTGTGTTTTTTTTTCTACATATCTTTATCTATATATTTAATATCTTTATCCAAATGTTTTATGTTCCAGCAAAGAAAGTAAGTTATACACATTTTATCCATTGTCTTTTCTTAAAGGGTTAGTTCACCCAAAAATGAAAATTCTGTCATTAATTACTCACCCTCATGTCGTCCCAAACCCGTAAGACCTTCGTTCATCTTCGGAACACAAATTAAGATATTTTTGATAAAATCCGATGGCTCAGTGAGGCCTGCATTGACAGCAAGTTAATTTACACTTTCAAATGCCCAGAAAGTACTAAAGTTATATTTAAAACAGTTCATGTGACTACAGTGGTTCAACCTTAATGTTATGAAGCGACAAGAATACTTTTTGTGCGGCAAAAAAACAAAATAATGACTTCAAACTGCCAAAGTCACGTGAACCATTGAAATTTCAAAACACTTATGATGTAACGAAGTCTCGTTTACTGAAATCATGTGACTTTGGCACTCCGAACCACTGATTCAAAACAAGATTCGTAAAGCTTCGAAGCTTCATGAAGCAGTGTTTTGAAATCGCTCATCACTAGATATTATTTAATAAAGTTGTTATTTTGTTTTTTTGGCGCACAAAAAGTATTCTCGTCGCTTCATAACGTTAAGGTTGAACCACTGTAGTCACATGAACTGTTTTAAATAGGTTTTTAGTAGCTTTCTGGGCACTTGAGTGTTAACTGTCTTGCTGTCAATGCAGGCCTCACTGAGCCATCGGATTTTATCAAAAATATCTTAATTTGTGTTCCGAAGATGAACGAAGGTCTTACGGGTGTGGAACGACATGAGGGTGAGTAATTAATGACTGAATTTTCATTTTTGGGTGAACTAACCCTTTAAAATACTTTTTTTTTTCCAAAAAAAGCTGAAATAAACAATCAAGACAAACAAACAGATAAACAAATAACCAATTATTATTAAATAATAATAATAATAATAATAATAATAATAATAATAATAATATATATATATATATATATATATATATATATATATATATATATATATATATATATATATATATATATATATATATATATACACACACACACACACACACTAATCAGCTCTACAATACAGGGAATCCGGGAATGTCAGATCTCGGCAGTATATGCCACCCAGCCAGCTGTACACTGGCTCAGAAAAGCCCCTCTCGTCTCTCTGATTTCATGTAACCATATTGAGCCTGATGTCAGAGGGCAAAAAATACCCAGAAATTCCCAAAAATACCTAGACAGAAAAAGCACTATTCAAAGTGATGGTACGCATGCAATGTTTTACCTTCAGAACTATTCATTCAAATGAGCACCTGAGACATTTCTTTACCTAATACATTGTCCAACAATCCATCAGACCACTGTATTTTTCTTTCAACACCTTTCTTAGATCACTCATCTACTGCTCCAGTGGAATGTGTTCACATGAGAGCAGCTCGCTTGAACCCTCACAGCAGTTCGGATAGGAATTGTACCTGCCCTTTCTGGCAATCAACTCTTAGTGAGCACAAAAGATCAAGACGAGCCAGTTAGCCATTCTGCTGAAGAGGAGGCAGCAATAGCAGAAGTTCCTAATATAACAGACTGACCTGGATCCTTTTTCGGCACAGAGAATGTGGGGGTAGAAACAGCCTCAGGCCTCCAGAGTCAAACTCAAACTCCAAGTCTCCAATAGGTGTCCTGTGTCTGCCTGTATGGAGCCTGACATTATAAACACTTTCACACAACTAAAATATGCCTGTTATTCACCAGGTACACTACCGTTTAAAAGTTTGGGGTTGGTAAGATTTCTTTCAAAACATTTAATCAAAGACAAACTAAAAACAGTAATATTCTGAAACATTACAATTTATAATAACAGTTTTCTATTTTAAAATGTAATTATTCCTGTGATGGCAAATCTGAATTTTCAGCAACCATTATTCCAGTCTTCAGTGTCACATGATCCTTCAGAAATCATTCTTATATGCTGATTTAATCCATAAAAAACATTTCTTATTATTATCAAATGTTAAAAAATGGTTGTGCTGTTGTGAAAAGAAAACATGATACTTTTTTTAGGATTCTTTGATAAAGTTCAAAATAACATTTCTTTGAAAAAGAAATATTTTGTAATGTAAAAGTCTTTACTGTCACTTCTTAATGAATTTAATGCATGCTTGCAAAATAAAAGTATTAATTTCTTCGTTTAAAAAAAAAAAAAAATCATACCCCAAACTTTTGAACGGTAGTACATTTCAAAAGCCAAGAACTAATATAACGTCTTATGAAGACTTACTTTCTTATGTGGAACATAAAAGATGATATTTTGATGATATTTTGATTTAGGGTGAGTAAATGACAATTTTCATTTTTGTGTGAACTATCCCGCATAAAAGCTGACTATATGAACACAAATATGAGCTAGACAAAATGTCGATTGTAATTGGTTCTTTTAAGAGGTAACAATCACATGTAATTAAATTAGAGTGTTTTGCGAGGCGTATCACAACTCCAATCTAAAGCTTTACTAAAACTTCTGAAGCCAGACTAAACTAGGCATTTCCACTCAAGATGAAGGTGCAGACAAAAGTGAGTGGCAAAATAAGGAAAGTAGAGTTAAAAAAAAAAAAAAAAAAAAAAAAAAAAAGAGAGAGAGAATGATGACAGTGTAGTGTGTGGAGGTGTAGTGTTTTATCAGTTGCTATTGGCAGTCGTGCTCAGAACTCATTGGAGCTAAAGGATGTGACACCCGCATATCCAACGGCACCCCTGCTAATTATAACCGCTGTATTTGAGGAGAAGTTTCAGTCAGAATGCCACCTCAACTTTCTGTGTGAATACAAAGTGTTCAAGGAATAGTTCACAAATTAAAATTCTGAAATGTACTCACTCTCATGTTGCTCCAAACCTACAAATAGAGTTTAACAGATTGTTCAAACATTTTTTAAAACTATTGCGGAGGGGTGGATCTTCCGTGGAATAGGACCTAAATTTACAAACTTACACTCTATTCACAAGACTTGGCATATAATAGTGATTTTTATCATATGTGGAGCTTGACAGCAGCTGCTCATTCACTTAGTGTGAACATTGTGCTAAGCTTCTCATTTTGTGTTCAATGTAAAAAAAAGACAATCATACAGGTTTGGAATGGCATGTAAAAGATCTAATCGTAATAAAGTTGTGTGATAATGTGGCATTCAGAACGCCAGGAACTTCAAAATTTGTGAAAACCTTTATTCTGACTTAAAAAGGTTTCTAGTGGTTCTCAGGAATGTAGAATGGAAAATGCTGCACTTGTCCAAGGTGAAACTAGATTTGGGCAGAACATGGCAGGTGTGCCGAGACTCATTCGAATGCATAAGCATGCATTCACATACATCTGTTTTACTATTCCTGTTCAGCAATAAACAAAAACAAAAATGCCCTTCAAAATACCAAGACTGCAGGTGGTCCAAAGTAGTATTGTCAAAAGTACTGACTGCGATACCAAGTCGGTACTGAAATTTTAAAAATGTGACACTTTAAGCATTGTTGAGCAGATTCGTAAACACCTCTGATTGGCCTTTGTGTTCATGCGCTCATCAGATATGTCTGTGATTGGCTACAATGATCAACACACGGGAGCGTGTGAATTTGAAAGCGTTTTGAAAGCGAGAGCGTTTGAAAGCAGGCGTCTATGAACACGCTCCCATGTGTATCTGTGTATTTACAACATGTTTTTAAAGCGTTGATCATTGTAGCCAATCACAAACATATCTGATAAGCGCGTAAACACAATTGCCAATCAGAGGTGTTTACGAATCCACTCAACAGCACTCAAAGCGTCACATTTTTAAAATTTTAGTACCGACTTGGTATCGCGGTCGCTACTTTTGACAACACTAGTCCAAAGTTACAAAGGCATACAGTATATACAGTGAAAAGTGAAATGTGCTTAATAAATGCACTACCATTTAAAAGTTTAGGGTCAATAAGATTTTTTTAAGAATTAATACTTTTATTCAACAAGGATGAATTGCATCAAAAGTGACATTTAAAATGTTACAAAAGATTTATATTTTAAATAAATGCTGTTCTTTTGAACTTTCTATTAGGGCTGGGTGATATGGCAAAAAAATAAAATCTCGATTTTTTCAGAACGATAGACTGATTCACGATTTAGATTTTTTTTTTTAGCCTACTGTTTAACTAGTCAACTTAAAAACTTAACTACAATATGATTCAACATTTTCTTTATTAACAATCTGGTTAAAAAAAAAGTTCCATTCCAAGTGCACCACACCTGAAGTGATCAACATGGTGTAAATGTAAAACAATTTGTTAAATATCTTTGCAGAAAATATGCCTGAAATATGAAGGCAAATGTTGTAAAACACATTACAAACTCATCTTAAACACATCCTATATACTCAGAAATAATATAAAATAAGAAAAATGCTAAATATTTCTTAGCCAAAAAGTAATAGCAATAAATAACACCAGTAATAGGCTATTATTAACAGCAAATGCTTTGTAAAAACAGAAAACAACAGCAGCTTTCAGCCTGTCACCATCATGTAAACATGAAATATCAAACATACAGTACTAGTCCTTTACAGGTTTTTGCATTCCATTGCGCTATTTGTCCTATTGTTTTTATGTTTGGCGGACATGTTTGGGTGTTGCACTCATGTCTCGCGTCTTTTGCAGCGTCTCGCCCATGAAACGGCATTCTAAAAACACGGCGGTCAAGTTAAAAAAAAGTTAAACTCGCGTTTAAAAACTTTGCCTTTTTTCCTCATTCCACTGCCTGCGTCTCATTTTTGTAACGCAATAACGCATTTCTGAATGAACAGCCGCTTAAGAATAGTGATGTGTTATACGTTCATAGAGCGTCACATGAGAGCGGTTAATCAGACCTCACATCATGAGGTCGGATCATTTTCTTCCCCTAACGGTTATCATTGCTGTATTGTCAACATGCCTTATTGTAACGCTTGCTAACATTTTTATTCAAAATCGCGATTTCTCGAATTAAAAAAATAGAAGAGGCAAAACATTAAATTCGAATTAATCGGGGGGGGGGGGGGGAGGAAAAAATCGCCCAGCCCTACTTTCTATTAATCATCAAGAATCCTGAGAAAAAAAGTGGTTTCCACAAAATATTAAGCAGCACAACTATTTTCAACATTGATAACAATAATAAATGTTTCTTAAGCACCAAATCAGCTTATTAGAATTGAATGATTTCTGAAGGATCATGTGACACTGAAGACTGGAGTAATGATGCAGAAAAATCAGCTTCACAGGAATAAATTACATTTTAAAATATTTTAAAATAGAAAACAGGTATTTTAAATTGAAATAATAATAATAATAATAATAATAATAACAACAACAACAATTCTCAATATTACTGTTTTTACTGTACTTTTATTCTATAGACTTATTTCAAAAACATGAAAAAAATCTTACCAACCCCAAACTTTTAACGGTAGTGTAAATGTTGACAATAAACAGCAATTAGCGATGAAAAATATTTTTCTAAACAAGCACATTCATAACCTGTGTTAGCTGACATATAGCTGGGTAAAAATCAATATAATGAAGGGTATGATTAGCAGACACACCTCATTTCTCATGCAGTATTGTTCATAGAAGCACCAGGCTTATCTGAACCACAAGTGACTGGCAAAATAAACAAAAACAACATTTTGTGATAAGTGACCATTCATCATTTAAAGAAAAGAGAACAAACAAATGGACTGTTTGAGGTTCCATTATAAAATAGCATGTTTTCCTCATTGGTCCCATTTGACATATGCCCAATTCTCCCTATAGAAACCAACTGATCCGTGGCATTAAGCAAACCCTTTTCTTTATTTACAGTCACGTTCAACATGGTGTGCTGTGGAGAGAATTCACATTTACAGTTCTGGCCTTCCAAGTAAATAGTATTTTAACAGAAAATATGTGGGACATTGTTGCAGTGAAGAAAGCGACAAGTGATGAGTCGCTAGCACAAGTCAATGAGCTTGTTCACCCATACGTACAATCATGCTGAATAACATGAGCCTTGCCAATGAGGTATGACCCATGGGCAAGCTACCAATAAAAGTGACAGCGGTGATAAAAGCAGCTGCAGTTTATCAAAAGGACAGCAGACAGTACTTTGCTTGATGCCTTTTCCTAAGGAACTGGATTCATCAGCATCAGCCGTCCATCACCACATACACAGTAAGCAGACCTGTCGGTCCCTATGTCAGACATTGAATACTGTAGGATGAACTTAAGACTTTAAAAGCAGGTAGGTAGACTTTAAAGGATTAGTCCACTTTCAAATTAAAATTCCCTGATAATTTACTCACCCCCATGTCATCCAAGATGTCCATGTCCTTCTTTCTTCAGTCGAAAAGAAATGAAGGTTTTTGATGAAAACATTCCAGGATTATTCTCCTTATAGTGGACTTCAAAAAAACGGAACTGGCACCGCATTCGTTCCGTAAGTAGAATAAGGAAGGTGTAGGACATACAGCATAAGCTTTTTGAAGAATACGGAAGTGCGGTCTGGCGGAAGCACTTGCAAGGTGATCATTTGTGTTTATAAAGCATATACATTTTAATTTTTTTTTTTTTAGAAAATGACCGATCGTTTTGCTAGATAAGACCCTTATTCCTCGTCTGGTATCGTTTAAAGCTGCACTGAAACTGTAATTTTGACCTTCAACCGTTTGGGGCCGATTGAAGTCCACTATAAGGAGAATAATCCTGCAATGTTTTCATCAAAAACCTTAATTTCTTTTCGAATGAAAAAAGAAGGACATGGACATCTTGGATGACATGGGGGTGAATAAATTATCAGGAAATTTTAATTTGAAAGTAGACTAATCCTTTAAAAGTAGGTCTACAGTGCTGATAAAAGGTAAAAACAAAAATAAGGCACACAGTCCTGCAATACCATGCGTCTCAAAGAGAGATTACAAGCTCTTAGAAGGAGAGAGCGAGGAGGATGAGTTACACTGACTCATAAAAGTGCTTAAAAACCTCAGGAATGTGCTGGATACATGTGTGCTCATGATGTAAGAGAAACCTTCTTTACCTGACTGTGTCACTAAAAAAGCACTATTAAAAAATGTTAGTTCTTGACTCTGACAAACAAGATGAAGCTGAAGAGAAGTGCCAATGCAAAAAGAACAATGGTAGTTGCATACCTTCACATAGGTACAAAACATGATTAACCTATGCAAAGCAAATCTCATTTAGCCCAATTTTAACAACTATGTCAATGAAAATTCATGAAAGATACTCATCTTTGCATGGCATCTCCTTTTCATTCAGGGTTTTTATTTATTTATTTTTAATTGCCAAGAGAATATAACAAAGAATAAAAGTACAAAAGTAGCATAATGTTGGGACATGTTGTACCACTATATGGGGAAAGTTGTTACAATGGAAACCTGCCAATAAATAGCTCATAATAGTATTTTCAGCTATATTTAAAAAACACCTTGTGAAAGAGATAATATACAGTATTATTTTTAATCTACGTTTTGGCTAATCACTACATGGTATAAAATTACAAAAATATAACAACAGTATTGAACAAGATGTTGGAAGCCAACATGCAAAACTAATGCTAGAGAAGACACACATTTGTGTAATCAAAACATTATTGTTCAAAACCTAAGATAACCTTTGTGACCTAACTTGCCATGGGTCTCCCCTACTACTTTATTTTGTTCTCAAAACCAATAAACATATGTTTGCTAAACTTGTAGTGAATATGCAATTCGGCAAATAACAGTGAATTAGAGCAAAAGGAGAGTGAGTAATGTAATGAAAGCTAAACAATACATCCTTAAAAACAATGAGGAATCCACAAGTATACGTTTACAAACGTCTGAGGGGATGTTTAAATGTGATGACACAGAGGGGTGTGGCGTCAGCATGGGCAGCATGTGTCTGGACAATCACAAAAGCATTTTACCCCACTGGTAGTTATTTAAATTGTGTTTAAATGTTTAAACAATGTCAGAGTATTTCAATTTGCGTGAAGGGTTATAGTAACGCGGATTGAGAAAGAAATGTCTGGAAGTAGTAATGCATTCAATTAGGATTCAGTCCTCGAGCCTATACTTGTAGTTATGATATAAGCACAGTGTAAATTAATTATTTTAAATAAGTTCACTTCTGCCCTGATAAAGCATGTAAAATGTTAAACTGCCTACTACTTTAAAAGCGACCACTATTTTTAATTTGAATTTTTCCAAACACATTATGTGCTGAACATGACGGTATATAGTTGTAATCTAAAATAAATAAATAAATAAATAAATGAATAAATAAAAAAAAACCATGCAAGTCTTGCCAAGTTTGAAATAAAAAAATAATTTTTATATCTCACAGGCGTTTTGATTCATCTACATTCTCCCTCCGTCTCGTAAAAAACGAGAGCGAACATTTGCCTTAATGCAAATACAATCATCATCATCCGTCTTCTGCATTATAGACGTTTAAATAGTTAAACTTACCAATTAAAATGCAGATACCCACAATGTTCCCATCGATTAATGTGCGCGTGAATTAACTCTCCTCATTAGCAACTGGTGAAGCATGTGTATCATGTCAGATGAGATAAGGACTCTATGCACGTCTCTGTCCAGCACACACTCACGCACCTCCAAATCCCAATCCATTCAACACTGCATGTGCGATCGGTCTTGCCGTATTAATACATAACACATTGAAACACACAGCTCGCGCGGATCTTTCTGAGCACAATTGGCCGAACACTGAAATCTGAGCACACTGGGTCTTACCGGTGAGTTTGTTTACCGCAGTTTCATTGCAAGCTCTCAGGCGCTCGATGCAGAGTTAACTACGGTCTTGTCCTGCCTCTTTGGAGTAAATCCCTTTTCGATTTACGGAATTTACCGAGCCCAGCCGATTACTAAAGGTGGGACTAGAGGAAATGCGTCATGCAGACCGGAATTAAGGGGAATGTAGTCCTGATGTGTAGGCTAGTCGGTCTTCTTTTGCGCTTTAGTCTGTTTTTATGGTAAATTAGTAGGCCTATTACATTATGATATTTTAATATATAATATGAATTTAATATATAAATAAATAATAAATTAATTAAATTATTATTAAATTAAATATAAATAAATAATATTTATTCACATAAACTACCAACCCATATTGACATAATAATTATATAGTAAATAATATTATATATTATTTTTTAAATAGTTATTATTCTGCTCGTCAGTTTATTTCTCGGTAACCATGTTATTAGGCTAACCCAAGAATGCATGAGCCACAAATGCATAAAGGCAGAAGCAGTAGGTCATCCGGGTACTTTTTTGCCTTTTGTTTTATGAATACCATGAATTCAGACATACTCATTTCACATAGGCCTACAGCTTTTCACCTACTATAGTAAGGAGAGATATGCATATTCAGACACAGGATTGTGTAAGTATCCAAAAATACTGTGTTAAGTCAAAATTCCATAGGAAACGAATACAGGTCAATTTGACCCCCTTTATGCATTCTTGGGTAGTGATACAAATTTCCCCCCCCCCCCCCCCATCCTATGACCAAGAAATATTAAAATGACAATGAGGGTCAGCAACATTTTTTTTAAGAATTCATGGAATATCAAATAAATAAATGTTTAAATTATAAAATATTGAATAAATAATAGCATGCCGGGCCAATTTGACCCCCTTTATGGATTCTAGGGTTAAATTACAATAATACAAGTACAATTACAAATATCCAGCATCACAAAGAAAAAGTCTTTCTCTTTCTCACTGTATTACTCTCTGTTTTTGATGTGCAGTTGTAAGTCATCTGCCCAGCTTTAGGGGATCTAGCCTCAAGCTTGACTGAAGTCATGGATTGTGTGGTCAGGCACCTGGAATGTGTTACAGAGGTGATGACCCAACAAAGCTCAAACAGGGGTGAGCCCACAGCAGCATTCCACACATTCTATGGAGAACACCTATCCTGTCCGAAAAACTCAAAAATAGAATTCCTCTCTATCACGATCATGAAATATGTGGCTTTCCTTGTAGGAAATTCTGTTGATCTTTATTGCTAAATGTACTTTGAATCCCAGACCATTAGACCACTTTAGGTTGTGTCTGTAAATGCTTAAATGCTGCCCTCTATGGATTAAAGGGTTGTATTACAGCATGGTTCCTAAGGTGTCAGGGGTTTTTGTTTGTTTTCTTATGATGTTACACCATGTGGTCAGGCTGCGGCTGCTTCATGCTCTTTCTACATCACAATTCTGAAATGATGACTAGGTAGGGGTTTAACATATGAAAGAATGTCATTTCTTAATAATCAATAATTCACATTTAGGATGTGTGTCTCTGAAAATGTACAGACAGACAAAACCTCTGGTTATGGGTTTTTATTTTCCAAACTTGACAGAAAAAGCTTTTACATCCATTCACCAGATGGGGCTGTTGCGCTCATCTTTTTCTTGAATAAGTAAACTCCAGCTGTTATTTCCATCACAATGAACTTAGTGGTGGGGGAGAATTCATTTAATTTAGGGGGTGGATTTGTTATTTGTCATTCAAAGCCCCACCCAGATTATTTTCTTTTGAAACATACATGTGGCTTGTGGAAAACAAAACAAAACAAAACAAAACAAAACATTGGAGCAGAAAACAGGCACAGTGATATTACATAAGCATGAGAAAGTTTTGCATCATCAGGTAGAACGTTTCTATAACTCACATTTGATTTTATTACCTGGTTATGAAATACTTTTGCTAATAGGCTGTATAAAATGAGTGAGAAACTCTTCATTAGTTGTTCTCAATGCACTGCTTGCCAGTATATTATCATGATGATTTTTTTTTATTTTTTTTTTTATCTTACAATAGGAATAGTTATTTGTGCATTTATTAATTGGATCATTAATTATTAAAGTTTGTGCCTAATTATATTTTGTTATTGAACATCAGTGCATTCCAGTCTGGAAGTCGTATCTACAGACAACAACAGCTTACAGTATGTCTTTACTCTTTCAGTATTTGACTACAGGTTTGAGATGCAACATGTTTGGATTTAAAACTTTCAGCACAAAGACAAAAAGCCTCTATGTGCGCAAACATCATAAGATAAACTTGCAACCAGATTCCCTGAGGATCACGTGGACCAATCTATCTGAAGAGCCAGGAAAGTTGTCCCTAAAGGAAAACCACAGCCAGAGGACAAAGAGAGTTTGATGGATGCATGTGAGGTGGGAAAATGCCATCACAGTCAGACTTCAGCTAACAAATTAACTGTGTGTATCTATGCAGGCTATAGGCTATCAAAGTATTCAGTAGGCCTATGTATCAGCAAGTGAAAATTGTTAATGATTAATACATATTTTCATATATCAGAATATATTTACATTTGTGTAAATATTTACATTTGTATCATACAGAGACAAAGTAAAGTAAACAGTAATTTTATATCTTCCACATAAATAAGCGATAGCCGTCTCTCATTTGGTATACAAATGAACATCAGCCACCTCAGTACACTTTCACTTTGCGATCATTGTTCTTGAATCAACTAGCCAGGGCTGCGTTTCCCAAAAGCATCGTAAAGAGATGATCGTAGAGACCATTGGTGGCAATTGTTCTACGATCAACTCACGATGCGTTTGGGAAACGCAGTCCAGCCTGTTTATAAGCAAGTAATCGCGCGACCCCAGATGCAGACAGTGTGAGTGGATCGCCGAACGAGTCGATCTTGGTGTGAACGCCTGTCACACAGGGAGGGAAGTAACCTTATCAAATGCGTATTGTGGCATTTTAGCGTGCTACCTGCGACAGTGTCGCTGTCGTTCTCGATTCACCATGGTGTTCGAGTCTTTAGTCAGTGATCTCTTAAACAGGTTCATTGGAGATTATGTGGAAAACCTGGACAAGTCGCAGCTTAAGATTGGCATATGGGGAGGTAAGCGTACTGTATGTTCGTCAAACAGCCCGTCAACAACAGAGACGCTTGTCTTATCCTCTGTTGCAAAACGTCCTATGCCGATATGCAGTGCAAAGCTAGGTGTAAATGTACTGCAGTGTCCATTAATGTCTCTCGTGTTTGATTGGTTTCGGTCCTGTTACATTGGCAGTCTGTCAATTTGCTTGCACGGAGGCGATGAAAACAACCATTATTTATACGGGTTACTTTCATTATTTATAGAGTTTCCGTCCTGTTATGTATTATTTATCTCAGTAATAAACATTATTCAAGCTTATTAATTCTCACATTATGCATGCATGCATGTGTGTGTTTGTGTGTGTGTGTGTGGATATACACACACAGTTGTCACACAGATAAGACACAGAAAATGGTTTGAAGTGGACCACACCTTCATTGTTAATAATAATAAGTTTAAACGTAATTCATTTTCCTGAAAACTTTTGTTGTTTTCATTTTGAAGGGGCTGCTTTACACTTAGCCTACTCTTTGTCATACTAGGAATTCAAAGTGTCACATTGTTGTAGAAACAGATTAAAAATATCTTGGAAAAGTTAAATTCCTAATTCCAAATAATTGGAAAAACCTGGAGCGCTATATTTTAGTACAGATTAGTTGTCAATGGCTTTATGGCCCATATCACTCCTATCAACACGATACTAATGACTCCATCTTAGAGTTATAGCCTAGTTAGTATGTAAACTTTTGTACATTATGTAAACAATCTACTGTACTTTAACTACTGTAACTGGTTGTATATCTTTTTGAAAATAAAAACATGAATGTAATGCATATGAATGTTTTATTCAAATTTTCAAATGTTGCAGCTATGGTTTAAGTGTAACATTTGCTATAATTAATCAAATTAATTTGCTATAATTATCCAAAATAATAGTTAACATTATTGGTGGAGTAAGGTCCGTCCATAATTGCCATTATTACTGATGGAAACATGAACCTCTCAATTCCCATGAAATTCCCATCTGTGCTTAATCTTTCTTTTTGTGGACAATGTATTGTTAATGTACTGTTGGGTTTGTGCAAATATGTGTGTTCCTTCAGTTCAGTTAATCTTTTAGTATATGCTTTGAAAGGAGTCATATATCAGATTACTGTCATGCTGTTGTGTTATTATAGTCACGTTATTGGATGTGTCATGGCCGGAACAACTCCAACTAGATTCTTTCAGTTAAATTCCAAGGATAGTTTGAAGCCATGTTCATTAGAATCATAAGGAACATTTGTTGGTGTGAAAAAGAAAGTTCACCAGTGTTCTTAATGCATGTTATAGATCGTATTGTGAATGATTCATCTATGTATATTTTTTATTTAAAAAAAAAAAAAAAAAAAAATTCACCTCATTATTTTTATAATCAAGATGTCATTACTGTATCTTCTGGCAAAAACGGAAGACTTCTCTCTGGTGATGTATGCAGGACTTCTCCAATCATTTAGTCTCCTTAAACTGCTGTACCCGCAAGCTCACGTTCATCTGCTGCAGTTTTTGAGTGCAAAAAATTCAACCAACAACCGATGCATAGAGAACCAAGTCCCCACCCTACATTTTTTACCTTTCCTATAATCCGTTAGAATCGGAATTACATCCCAACATGGAAGTAGTAGAAGTAGATCTTTAGTTACTTTAATTTTATTGTGAGTTTAAAATGGTCAGCTGTTGTTAAAATGAGAGGAGAGGAGGGAACTGTTTTACTATATTAAACAGTCAGCTTTCATAGTTGTGAGAGACTCCACAGGGGTTTAGACAATCCTTGGCCAGATCAGCATGGGCGCCCTGTTATTTTGTCAGCATGCCGTTTGATATGGTGACATCTTTATCCCAGCATCAGATAAGCTGCTCTGGTTGACATTTATTTCTTTTCTGTGATGCCAATCCAATTATCGTCAGTGTCAAAAGTAGCCAATCATATCTGGATTCATTTGTTTATGTGTTTCATGGTTGTATTTCTTATCTTTGACACTGGCAAAATGATGAATTTCTGATATTTTTTTGGATGGATATACTGAATTGTTCCAAAAAAGGCAAATTGCAGTGTTAAAAATTACAACATTGAACACAGACCACATAATACATGTACAGTCTGCTATATACATTGTCATTGAATGCCTAATATATAAAATGTACAATACAGTAATTTTTGTCTTTTTTTTTTTTTTTTTTTTTTTTTAGGAAATGTGGTGTTGGAAAATCTGAAGGTGAAAGAAAATGCTTTGGTAAGTTTGTACTGAACAATGTTAACCACATTCACCAAGTTTAATTACATGTTAGATATTATTTTAATGTAGATTTATGTTATTTATTAACAATGTCATGTCTCAAAACGTAGAATATGAACACATAAAAGAACCATATTTATCTTGATAAGAGAGAGCGTGTTTGTGTATGTAACACTGTGGTCGACTCTTAAGCGCCTGTGGTTTCTGCTGACTCGAAGAGTGTTAACGCAATAAGATTTGCTGATGTTTCTATAACTAAATCATAACTAGTTTTTATATGTATATGTGTACAAAATGGTGTTTTTAATATTATATGCATGAAATATGCATTTCAAACCCATTTGTTAATTTTATCTTTGTTCTTTAGAGCGAGTTTGACGTCCCTTTTAAAGTGAAGGCTGGTCAGATTGGTGAGTATCCAACTTTCTCTTTATCAGGCAATAAAGAGAAAGTTGTGCTGCAGGAAACTGCAGCTTGTGTAGTGTTGTGAAAAAATGTGAAATGTGTACTTTATTTTTCTAATATTCTGCCTTGTATGTTGATGACCTGTAACCAAGGAGATTGAAGTAGAAAAAAGTTTCACTGTTCAGTTTGATGAATTGCACTTCCCACATTGTGCTGCTTAAGACAGATTGAACTTCGCAATAACAGTCAAGTAAAAGTAATTTTATTTCACTTCCTGGTGGCTGTAGGGAGAGATTACACTCAAAATGTAATCAAGACAGCTGAGCAGCTGTAAAGCTTGAGGGTTCTGTTTTGTTGTAATATAAATTTAAATATAGTAATTTAAAGATTGTGGTCTGCTTTCACACTTCCTCATTTTTTCCTCAACAGATTTGTCTGTTGAATTGAAGCAGTTTTAACAGATACTTCTAATTCAGCAAACACTGCAGCACAGATGTCTTGCCAATAAGAAGGAGCTTGTTAAAACAGTCATCAGTTCATGTTATCACATGATCCAGTCAGATGACTTTAAACATCTTGTGGACAGTGTGTCAAGATGTCAAGTTGTAAAAAGTAATTGGTTAACAAGGACGACATGCTAGTCTGAGTATTTCTGTGAAATTCCCTGCATAGTTACTACATTTAAAAAAAAAAAAAGAACTTCTAAGGTCCACTTTTATTCTGCATATTATATGTGCTTGGTCAAAATATATCTAGCTATAAGTTACCCAATAAAGATTAATCTGTAATCCAACAACTTACATTTTTACATTTTTCTAAAAGGAATTATGTCGTTCCACAATGTTCAAGTTTTTAATGTCTGCTCTCGTTCCTGAACAAAACTTATCTTCTAATTATTTATTAACTGACTCTGATTCTTCCTAATAACCATGTTTAAATTGTTTAATATGTGTCATAGGGCCTGTTTACACCTGGTCACTTCATGTGTTTTTACTGATCGGATATCTATCTGATTTGTTAAAATTGTTTACACTTGGCCACATAAATGTGTCTCTGCAAAACGGATATAAATGCGATCTTCAATTCCCACGCTATATGTTAATTTAACGGAGTTCACTAAGCTAATTTCAAGATCAAACACCGCAATCAGAGAGCGGCATCAGCACTGGTACTTTTAATGAAGATGATTGTGTGTTGAGTCTGCGACACCTTTCACTTTTATTTGCGTCAGTTTGCGCGTCGGCTTGCTGAAGAGGCACTCTACTCATTTGCGGTGATGCGTGATGCAGTCATATCTGGCTAACATGTCTTATAGCCTATAACACGCTCTCTTGCGTACATTTTTTAACATTTTGGGAGGAGTAAAATTTACAACAACCAGATGCATTTACATTTGTCCATTTTAGTTTGGAATGCGTCTCAGACCACCTCCTGAAGTGGTTTGAGTGATCGGTTTTAAATCCTTGAAAGCGCTTCGGAGGGGATTTACACCTGGTCTTTTCACTATTGGATTAGCTAGGTGACCAGGCGTAAACAGGCCCTTACTTTTAACTGAGACACATGGAATAACATAATGCTACATAATGCATAATGATTTCAGAGGATCATGTGCTATTCAAGCGCTTTTATCTTCCATATAGTCGCAATGAATTGAAAATGTCTGCTCTTTAGGTAAACTGACTCTGAAGATCCCTTGGAAAAACCTTTACAATGAAGCGGTGGTAGCCACATTAGATGGATTATACCTTCTGGTGGTTCCTGGTGCAAGTGAGTGCTTATTGTTTTTTTGTTTTACTTAAAATGTTCTTAATGCATCATGTCTCTTAATGTGGAAGTTTAAATGGTTTATATATCTAGCCTGAAGCATCATGCCATGTATTTCATGACACTTTACTGTAGGCATCTGTCTGCTTTTATTTCTTGTTATAACATCTCCTCTTAAGAATAACTGCATGATTTATTTATAACTTAGATGGTTTCCTGCCTTTTAACAGAGGGTGTATACAGTTGCTGAGTACTGAACTGCATACTAGTATAATGATCTTACTACTTTTACAATATCTTTCTATGACAGAAATAGTAGGAGTATTATACTAGTATGCGGTTCCGAATTCACCAAGCGTCTTGCATTATACGACTTTTAACTGCACAAAGAAACTTTAATTATCAGTGAAGATCGTATTAATGAAAACATGCACTAGACACATATATTTTTGATATTTGTTATTATTACAGTTATTAAAAAAAGTACAGATCCCTGAAAAGTCCTTATAAAAATTTGGGTGTTATGCATTAACAATGAACAATCCCTTAAAAAAGGGACTCATGCACCATTTGATTATCTAAGACTCATTTAAAACTATGTGAGGATGTTATTTTTATGCCTATTATAGCAACAATTCAAACATACTGAATTACTGAATTTATTTGATGCAGTTTATATCTTCTATTTCTATTGGGCTGCTTCGACTGACATCATCTTTTACATGTTACAGCTGAGTCTAAGTTATTTTCCTCACCTTACAATGGTAAGCCAGGTGTAGAAGGTGGGTAGCAGGGTGGTGGCTTGGGACCCGGACCGATAAGCTGCTCTTGTGTGTATCTGACTCTTTGATTATTATGGCAAACTTTATTTTTTACCTGTGGTTACAATGTCTAATCATACAAATACAAGTGTTTGTTTGGAAAGCCTTTGATAGCATGTATTGACAATCTCTCAATCGGGTGTTCAAAGTGTTTATACTTTTTTTTCCATATTTCTTTTGTGCTCTGCTTTATCTTATAAACTGATTAATTCTGTATAATGCATGTTAGTAAAACGCAGAAATCAAATGATTTTTAAAGCATGAAAGTCTGTCTCTCTGGGAATGAAGACAGTCAAAATCTAAATGCCAATCAAAAGTGGTTTGTTTTTCTAAGATGTACACAAGCTTTTCTCTTTGGGAGATATGTTGGGATATGACAGAATGAATACACTACATCTCTAATGGACTGAATTGCCTCAGGAACTTCTCAAACCCTTTTGGTCTCTATAGAACAAAAATAAGCAATGGCATTTTTTAGGGCTACTTTGTAACTGTCTCTGTCATTACTAAGATAAACAGTGCCAGCATGTACAATAGCAGGCAGTGAGGTTTTGTTTCTCATGGATTGGTCTGAACCGGTTCTTCCTGATAGAGCTTCACCAGTGGCTGCCAAATCAGAGGATGAAAATCTTAAGTCTGCTTGAATGTGCAACATTAGACTTCAGCTACTTGTAAGCCACAGTGCAAAGAGAGAGAGATGGTCATTGTAAATTACTTTCTTTAATTACATAGTTGACCGAGCTCACAGTGTGTGAATCTATATTTGGTTTTTCCACATGTACATTTGTGTGTATCCAAAGACAATGTTAGGTGGCTGTTGTAAAAACTATTTAGTAATAAATGAAAGATTTCTGCGGTGTGAATGATATTAATGGTGTCTGTGATGTTTGTTTGCCTCTAACTGTGTGTGTGTTATGTGTTTGAAGCGATTAAGTATGATGCAGTTAAAGAAGAGCGTTACCTTCAGGAGGCCAAACAGAAGGAGCTTCAGCGCATTGAGGAGACCCTTCAGCTGGTCGCTCGGAGAGGTGAGATATACTTAGGGTGTGATAATTTCTTGACCTTGTGCATAGTCAATTTTTGCATTAAAATTTGCTAGTTCTCTCCTTATGGTCTTTGTGTAATTTATATGCAGTTGTTGGACGTATAACTTTATCAATGGATGTTCATCAATTCATTTATCCCCATCCATTCATACCATAATCAGTCTTTTTCAACCTCATTCATCATTCATTCATCTATTTATTTAAGGTTGCTCAATAAATCTGCATCATGTCAGTTTATCATTAATTGCTTCTGGCTGTATTAAGGTTTACATCATCGTCTAACACTTACTTAAAGGGATTGCAGTTATATATGGCAAACCTTCAAAGGGATAGTTCACCCAAAAATGAAAATTCTGTCATTAAGTCATCTTCGGAACACAAATTAAGATATTTTTGATGAAATCCGAAAGCTCTCTGACCCCTCCATAGACAGCAATTTAACCACCACTTTCAAGTTATAAAAAAAGGTACTAAAGACATCGTTAAAATAGTCCACATGACTGCAGTGGTTCAACCTTAAGTTTATGAAGCAACGAGAATACTTTTTGTGTGACTTTATTCAACAATATCTTCTCTTCTGTGTCATTCTCCTAAGCTTTTTACGTCCAGCGCTTCCAGGTTTTACGTCAGAATGCCGGCTCAGTATTGGCAGATGCTGTTCACGTGAGCAATACGACATGTGTGTGATGCAGGAGCCAGCCAATAATGACTCTGTGTTCTGACATAGAACCTGGAAGAATAAAGTCGTTATTTTTGGGGGGGGGTTTTGCGCACAAAAAATATTCTCGTCGCTTCCTAAAATGACGGTTGAACCACTTGCAGTCACGTGGACTATTTTAACGATGTCTTTAGCAACTTTCTGGACCTTGAAAGTGGTAATTTAAATTGCTATATATGGAGGAGTTAGAGAGGTCTCGGATTTCATCAAAAAATATCTTAATTTGTGTTCTGAAGATGAACGAAGGTCTTACAGGTGTAGAACGACATGAGGATGAGTAATTAATAACAGAATTTTCATTTTTTGGTGAACTAACCCTTTAAGATTACTTTCTCTTTAAGAGCACATGTGGAGGAACAGTATCAAAGCTTTTTGTGTCTGCATAAAAATGGGTTGTTCATTCATTGAAAAAAAAAAAAAAAATCAACACTTAATTATTATTCTGAAATGTGCAGTAAACTTGGTTTCAGACCACAAAAACTCTCTTATAGTTTTTCTGGGACATAACCAGCATCCTGGATGTCCCTATTATTAGGAGCACTTATTTTTCCTAATTCAAACTATATATTCTTTTTTTCTAAATAAATATTTATTAATTTTTCATATTGAAGATATGAAAAATTTTTCATATTGAACATTATAGTTTTATGATGTCTAAATAAAAGTTGGTTTTTTTTTTCAAAGAAATGAATACTCTGCATGAAATGGAAGTCTTTTCTTCTCTGTTGTGATGTATATCCAAGTGAAACAGCTTTTCAAATGATAAAAAGTGTAGGGCGGGACTTGCTTTTGTCCATCGGGAATTGACTGGATAGTTGGATCTTTATGGTTTGCTATTACTGCGATCTCATGTGAATGACAGGTTGTCCCGCCCTCACGCCAGTTAACACGTCACCAGAAAAGAGAAGAGATGACGCTGCAAGAGGAAGGGGAAGTTATTTTGATTAAATAATAGGGCGCATGTTTTTAAAAATAATGATGTGCACAGATAAATAATTTATAAGAAATACTGCAGTATTCCATGAAAAAAGAATTGTCAATTTTGATTTCATGGTGACTTTAAGTAATAAATTGCATTTTAAAATTTGAAATAGAACAATTATGTTACATTGTAATAATATATTACAATATAACTGTTTTAATGTATTTGTGATCAAATAAATGGTGAGATAAGAGACTTTTGAAGTTAGGTTTTGGTAGTTTATTATAGATTTATAATATTGTCCATTTATCTGTCAGTGGCCACAGTATGACAGAATATCAATAGAATTTCAATATCGGTGCATCTCTACATTCATTCCATCACATCAACCCTTCAATCAGTTCACACCGAACATCCATCCACCCATCCCTACATTCATCCATGTACCCATCCATCCATCTATCCATCCATCCATCCATCCGTCTGTACATTCATATCTCTATCCCTAACAGCTGTGTGTGTTTGCTTTGTGCTGCATCTGATGGACCACAGGCTCTCAGGAGGGAGAGTTTGTGTTTAATCTGGAGAGTTATGTGTATAAGAATCCACCACGGGGTATGTACAGACCCATTCCTATAGCAGGCCAATCATACACCTGTCTTGTTCAAAGAGACATTCTTTTTTCTTTTTTGAAAGTGTTTACTGAGGGTGTACATACTTTTTCCTCCTCACTGCTTGGTGTGCTTTTGTGCATTTTTATGCAAGTGTGTGTGTTTATTGCAAGGGTGAGTGAGTGTTTATTGCTGCACTATAATTCTCTTCTACCTCAACAACTTTTCTCTCTCCCCCAATGCTGCGCTCTAAGAAAAAGGACGTAAACTTAAAAAGCATAAAAAACCCTTTAGGAGATCTAAAAAGTATGAACATAAAGCAGGTGGGTGGCCCGAAGCGACTGTGATCGACTCATCGTGGCAAATATGAGCAAATATTTTCAATAGCTTTAATCTGTTTGTTGAATTAAATATGTTTACATAAGTATTCGATTAAGGCATTAGAATAGCAAATAGGATGGAGGTAAGATAAACCCTATATTCATGTTTATTGAGTTATTTTTAATTTCAGAGAAGCCTCAGGAGGAAAAGAAAGACACGTTCACTGAGAAGCTGGCTACACAAGTTATCAAAAACCTCCAGGTCAAAATCACCAGCATTCACATCAGATATGAAGATGACGTAAGTGTTGACTCTGCATACATGTCTTCAGTTATGTGTATTTTTGAATGTATATGTGAATATTAATGAAGATGTGGCTTTTAATTGTGTGTTTTAATTGGTATAAGTTTGTTGAACATACAGTATGTGACGGGCATTTTCTCTTTGTGCTTCAGGTGTCAGACCCTCAGAAACCTCTTGCTATGGGCGTGACTCTTTCAGAACTCAGTCTACAGGTGCTCTCTCAAAATACTATCATATAAATGTCACAAAGTGAATCAGGTGCAATTACAATTAATTTGAATTAGCAGTTCTTATTTGCACACTCTAGTCTTTAAGTACGCCATCAGTTTCTCTCTCTTATAGACAGCAGATGAGAACTGGAAGACTTGTATTCTGAATGAAGCAGCCAAGATCATCTACAAAGTAAGCCACCAGTATACATGTCTTATATTTCATAATAATAAGATTTCATGTTACAACTGTGATTGTGTGTCTAACGTGTGTGTCTGTGTGTATTCTCTACATAAGCTGGGCCGCCTGGAATGTTTTTGTGCTTATTGGAACGTGAAAGGCCCAATCTTCTACAGAGGCTCCTGGCAAGAGATAGTGGTAATGTGCCTTTCATTTTTTCTCTAACAGCCAAACTCTCTGGTAGTGTTATATAGAGTTTTCATAGTATTGATCTAGTATTGAAGATTGCTATGTTGTCATCAGGCATTGTAAATGGTGCATCATATTAAACAGTTTAAATGCAAATGCAAATTAAATGCAAATAAAAATTATGTCATAGCCTCACGTTGTTCTAAACTAATACGACTTTCGTTTATCTTAAAAACACAAATGAAGATATTTTGGTAACACTTTTTACAATAAGGTCTCATTTGTTAACATTAGTTAATGAATTAACTAACATGAACTAACAATGAGCAATACATTTGTTACAGTATTTATTAATCTTTGTTAATGTTAGGTAATAAAAATACAGTTGTTCATTGTTTGTTCATGTTAGTAATTAGTAAATGTAATTAGTTGCTGTACTAAAGTATCTTTTTGGCTACTTTGTAGTTTTACTGAGTATCAGCTGAGTTAATATTAACTAATGAAACCTTGTTGTAAAGTGTTACTTGTGTGTATATATTATTTATTTATTTTATATATTTTATTTATTTATTTATTTATTTATTTTTGAAACTTGAAAGATTTCTGTCCCTCCATTGAAAGTTTATGCAGCCAAAAATGTGACACTTCATAAAGATATTGTAAAATAATATGTGTATATATAGTGGTTTAATCCTAGTCTTATGAAGAGGCACAATAACTTTATTTGATGAACAGATTTAATTTAGGTTTTTATTCATGTAAACATTGATTAACGCACCTAGATTGAGCACATCAAATATGATAAATGGAAGCTCAGCCATACTTGTGTGATGCATGACAATCAATGAAGTTTGATCCTGTGTTTCACGCAAGCATGTTTGCACTTTCCGAAAACCAATTATGTTTATTCTTGCACGTCAAACAAGGACCATATTTGATGTTCTTGATGTATGTATGCTGATTAATGTTTATATGTGAGTAAAAGCCTAAACTAAATCTGTTCATCATATAAAGTGATTGTGTCTTTTCAGAAGACTTGGATTAAACCACTCAATTCATATTAATTGCGTTTACAACTTCTTTATGAACTTTTTGAAACGTTGCATGGACTTTCAATCAAGGGACAAAAATATCTCAGATTTCATTGAAAAAAACTTAATTTGTGTTTTGAAGATGAACGAAAGTCTTATAGTTTGGAATGACATAAGGGGAATTAATGACAGAATTTTCATTTATGGGTGAACTAAACCTTTAAATTAGAAGAACACATGCAGGAAGCATGACTTGCATTTGTGTATTTTGAAAAGCTTGCAGTTTACATTCATTAGCAGTTAAATTGTAAAGCTGGGGCTCTGTACTGTAGGTATTAAAAAAGAAACAATAAAAGTTGATAAGAGTTGTTAAGATGCATAATAAAATATGAAATTCTTTTGAACTTATTTTATAGCGTGATGAGATCACTATTCATTTATGATCATATCAGGAAGAAAAATGTATACATTGTAGTTTATCACGTCTATACTGAAGATCTTTGATCTTTTGACATTAACTCAGCAGCTGAAAACTAACGGTTAGTTTGTGAGTCAGTCTGAAGACTCTTTAGCTGGAGGCATCTGGCTAAACATTTGACTCATCTCTTATCAAGGCTTGTTGTGACAGTAAATGCAGTAAAGATTGAATTTGCTTTGATCCTAGCACTTTTTTATCTTTTAGTCTCCCTCTTGCACACACAGTTTTAATATCTCTCTTTATATCTCTTAATCGTTCTAAGTCTCTCAGAGAGGCAAAAGAAGTTTGAACTTGCTCTCTGTGGTTTTTGCAATCAGCTCAACACAGACTGCCTCAAACAGATAACAGCATAACTAACTCTAAGTCTGCTGACAGTCTCTGTCTGCACCAGTGGCGTGCAGTGGTGTTCTGAAATGAGGAGGCAAACAATGACCTCATTTTTTTATTTATTTTTAACTTTTCATTTTTTATAAATCAAATGTAAATTCATGTCCGTTACTTTTAACGTTGTCACATTTTCCTCCTTAAATGAACATTACATCAAAAAATAAAAAAATAAACCAAATACAATTCTTTTTTGTATTTTTACATTAACAATGTAATTAATGTTCTATTTATTAAAACCAAGTCAGTCTCATCAAGTTAGTGTTTTAAGCATTTTTACATTTATTCCAAAATAATAACTAAAGGCAGTAACAATTTACGCACACGTAAACAAAAGGCGGGATTTATCGCACAAACCAATCATATCCAATCATAACCAATTATATCCAATCATAGCGTGATGGAGGCATTGCCTCCTCTCACGTGACTTTCGGCCCATTCAGTCTCAATTACCCCCCCACAAAACCCACCGCAAGCTTTAGGGGGTCTGTTGGTTTTCTATGAGGGGAAGGGAGGCACGAGAGACACGGACTCCCGCTGTAACTTTACCTGCGTGTGTCGCTGTTGGACAGTGTTCCTTTAGAAAAACGAGTGACTTGTACACTTTATATTGTCATTTTGTAATATTTGCATTGTTTTATTTTTGTAATATGGATTATTTTCTCATCTTAATTTTTTGAGGAGGCACTGCCTCCCTTGCCTCCGCGGAGGAAACGCCCCTGGTCTGCACGTGCTCTTTGTCTAACTGTCCAGGCCTGAATGTGCTGTCCAACTGCTATTTAAACCTTCTTAATTAAATCAACATCTAAACTTGTTAGCTCTGTTCATCTGTATTTACAGTACTGTGTCCCTGATCTTTCTTATATATCTCAAAAGAGTCTGCTTTGAGGTTTTTCACTTGGTCATGCTTTTTAAATAACCTCTAAATAAAAGAGGGCAGAGCTTCAAGAGCTGATTCTCTGGTGTCAGGATTCAGTCAGGACGCACTATAATGTCAGAAACTGCGAATATATGCTGCGTGGAGATAGAACAGGTATAGTTTAGTTCAATTACGGTTATAACTTATATTGTCTTCTTGTTTTTATCCACTATATTACTACAAGCCTGTTGTACCGGACCCCGTTCGACTTTACCGATGAGTTTTATGACGTTTATTGTACTTCACACAAAAGATGAAGCGTCCGTTTTCACACTAGAAAATCACTGTAAGAGCTTAATAAAACACAGTGCAAGTGTGCATTAAAATATTATCCATAAACTCTCTCTCTCCCTTGCATTATCATCAACATACATAGCGAAGTACACAGAAACACTCGTTACAACTAACAGTAAACAAATATATAAAGACCTTATGCCTTTTCGGGTGGTGCTTAATAAACTGGTAAACTTTATATCCGTAAATCAACTCCGATGAACTGTAATAAAGTGCTCTCACCTTCATTCCTGCCTTATCCAGTATCACTCTGGAGACCGTAAGCTGGATCATGAACAGTTTGTACTGATCTATCCTTGAGTAACAAATTTTTAGCACAACCTCTGTTTTGTATTGTCCCTTTGTACTGACATTCGTTCACAAAGCAGTCCGGTATGAAATGATTCGCGCAGACATAAACTAATTTCGGTAGAGTTGAGGGAGCATTTTCTTCGAAAACAAAATGAATCCACCTCGTCTTCAGCAGCTCAGATTTAGGGAGTAAATAGAGAGAGCTATGTGGATTAATCCATCCAGCTACAGAACACCTAAAACGCTTGGGAGAAATTTTCGTCAGTGCAGCAATGGCGGACTGTGAACCGGCTGTGAACTCACTCAGGGCAATTCTATGTTAAAACGGCAGTGTCTGTCAACATTCGTGGGCGGGGCCTGTGGCTAATGTGACGTCACACTGCCAGGCTTGTTCTGAGACACTGCTTATGATTTATGGGGATTAAAAAAAAAGGAGTGGTTGGATTTTTATCATTATAGGGTGGTTGTGTACACACACTGCCAACACACATTTATAGCCAAACACCATGCAAAAGTGAATTTTGCACAATAGGTCCCCTTTAAAATGGGCATGAAACTGGCTTCAAGACCTTGTAGATTTTATCTAGATAACTAAGCAAAATGGTGTTTAGCAATCATGACTGTGGTTTCTAATGGTGTGTTTGAGGGTGTGGTCTGTATAATCTGTGTGGGGGATGCTATGCTTACTGGTAAAGAGGATATACTCACTTTGTAAGAGGCCTAAGTACACTCTAAAATAATGTGCTGCACAAAAATGAGATTTTAGCTGTCAGCTTTATTGTGCGAGGATTTTTCAGTGACTTAAAAAATGTATATATTCTTGTAGCAAATTTGTGACAAGCTCAAGGTCTCTTTGAAGCTCTATGGGTCATTCTTAAATAACATGATCACCACAGGTTTTACACAAACTTTTACACACACAAAAAAAATGTAAACATAGCAAATAGTGAGAAATAGTATGTAATGAAAATAAAGGAAACTTTAAAAAAGCATTTTAAACTAGTTGTCTCAGACGTTTGAACTTTGCTGTATGTATTAAAAATTTTACATATTGAAAAATATATCTAAAATCACTTGATATTGTTTTTTGTGTTTGCAGGACAAGCTGAAATCAGGAATCAGCACAAAAAATGAGGAACTGCAAGACTATCAATACAGTATGTATTATTGGTAACACTTTACAATAAGGTTTCATAAGATGTATCGGTCCCACTTTATATTAGGTGGCCTTAACTACTATGTACTTACATCAAAAAATAAGTATAATGTAATTATTGAGTACATATTGTATTGCAAAACACTTTTGCTGCTATTTAGGTGGGAAACGGGTAAGGTTAGGGACAGGTTTGATGGTATGGGTAGGTTTAAGGGTGGGTTAAGGTGTAAGGGATGGGTCAACAGTGTAATTATAAATGTAATTACAGAAATTAATTGCAGATGTAATTACATGCAGGTATTATTAAAATGTAAGTACAATGTAAAAACATGTATGTACACAATAAGTGCATTATATCAAATGATTCATTTAAATGTAAGTACACAGTAGTAAAAGCCACCTAATATAAAGTGGGACCGATGTATCTGTTAACATTAGTTAATGCACTGTGAACTAACATAAACAAACAATGAATGAATATATTTTTATGAACTAACATAAATAAAGTTTAATAAATACTGTATCAAATGTATTGCTCATTTTTTAGTTCATGTTAGTTCATACATTAACTAATGTTAACAAATGAGTGTTAAAGTGTTACCATATTATCACAGAAAGTTCATGCCACATGTATTATTATCTGGTCTTGAGCTGTTTAGTATTGCTTTGTCAGTATGTTTTAGTGTTGTGCTCAATTGAACAGGTGCTGAAAGAATATAAATATTAGACATGACAAGACCAAAAAGAACAACATGGATGTTGGAAGCCTTATAAGTAAATAGTAAATAGTAAATAGTAAAAAAGTAATAAGGGTATATCATGTTTCGCTGTTGCAAACCCTACTGATTTGTTTTTTCATGCTGATTTTTCTGGGTGTGTGTGTGACCTGTCACGGTTTCTTTTTGATGTGCTATTTAAACAAGGCTATGTGATCTCAAACTGCACACACGACACACCTCCTTATAGCACACAAACTCCTGTAATCAAAATGTGTACTACTTCTACTATAGCCCCATACTTACAAGTACTAAAGTTAAACCACAAATGTCTGTAAAAATGGGAATACAGTTCCAGTTAACGTGCATATGAATGAGCGTTTGTCAGTTAGATATAATGAAATTACTTTGATGGTTAAAGGATTTATGACCAACTTATTTTTAGCATCATAAATCATGGCACCCATCATGATGAACTCATTTGTTTCTTCATACAGTTTTCAAACCCATATTTGCCTCTGCAAGGATGTGCATCAACCCTAATGCTGAAGTTGAGCTAAAATCACCCAAAGCAAACCTGCACCTTGAGGTTCAGAACATTGCAATTGAGATGACCAAGCCTCAGGTATAACAATATTTTGTGTCTTAAGCATACTCTCAAATTACCATTCAAAAGTTTGGGGTCAGTAAGGTATTATTATTTTATTATTTTATTTTTTTTTAAAGAAATTAATACTTTCATTAAGTAAAAATAGATCAAATTGAGCAAAAGTGACAGTAAAGAGTTTTACATTGTTACAAAGATAAATTCTATTTCAAATAAATGCTGTTCTTTTGAACTTTCTTTCAAAGAATCTTGAAAAAATATTAGGCAACACAACTGTTTTTAACATAATAATATGAAATGCACCGAATCAGTATATTCAAATGATTTCTGAAGAATCATGTGATATTGAAGACTGGAGTAATGATAAAAGTAATGATTTAAAGGTGCAATATGTAAGAATTTTGCAGTAAAAAAAACAAAAACCACTAGGCCAGTGTTATATATTTTGTTCACTTGAGTACTTACAATATCCCAAATGTTTCCAACTATTTGTAAATCTTGAGAAAATTGCAATTTTAACCAAGGCTCCGGGACGTGTGAGGAGTCGCCTGTCAATTGCGTCATACCCGCGTTACCCTCGGTTTCCGGTTTTATTTTGTAGAAACCATGGAAACACCAAAGACGCTTTAATATATTACATGTTTTAATAGACAAGGGAACAACTATTTTGATATATTTATAGACAGAAAACTAAGTATTGTTATATAGCTCAACACGTTTAGTCTTATTGTTTAAATCTAATTTTCTTGATTTTTTTTTTTTTGTGAGTACCATGCTTTTACCATGCCTCAGTGAAAAACACTATTTTGTGAAGTAGCTAACATAGCATAATCAGATGCAGCTTTATTTTTAGTAACAGTAATACAGCATTTTCTCCATCATACAATACGTTTTAAAATGAATTCCATGCCATTTATTAACTCAAGCCATCCAGCATTTAATATGATAGGCTATTCTAAAATCGATCTAGCTTACTGCAGTGTGCAACAGGTGTCTCACAGCAGCCACCGAGCGAACGCACAGAGTAACGTTATAACATAATTTTCAACACACTCAAATGTATCTAATATAATAAACAGCTGTGTTACCTCATCCTCATGACCGGAAAAGCGGAAGCGGCACCGGCGACTGTGGCATAATAAAAGTTCCGCTACTCGCGGTGTGTGTTGCGCAATCGCTCCAGCGGCCTCGTTCAGCTCCCACAACACTCGGTCCTGCTCTGCTTCATACTACAGTAACGTTAATAATCGCATCCATGAACATGATTTCTGCCCGAGCCCTATCCCGATTGTTTTCCACCGGCTGTGAGGTGAAGACCACATGTCCCAAGATTCCGTGCTCAAACTTGGCGTCATCAAGCTACGCCTTTGTTTTGAATAGGCCTCTAGCGACCTCTAGTGGACAGAAAATTTTACATATTGCACCTTTAATACTGCATATTAAAATAGAAAACAGTTATTTTAAAGTGTAATAATATTATAATAATATGTTTTACTGTATTTTTAATCAAATAAATGCAGCCTTGGTAATCATAAAACACTTCTTTCAAAAACATTTAAAAAAATCTTTCCGACCCTAAACTTTTGAACGGTAATGTGCTTGTGTGGAAAATTTACAGGACCTCTCTAGATAGATACATAATTACAGATATAACATAAATACATGCAGATTGTAACTCAAAATATAAATTATTCTGTTGTATAAATAAATTGGGACTGGTGAATTGTCTTGGTCAAAGCCAAAATACAGCAATGTTGTTTTGGGGTGATTCTAGTACCTGTCTATGGTGGATCTGCTGGAGTCTATAGACTGCATGGTGAAGAACGGCCCCTACAGAAAGTTTAGGCCTGATGTTCCAGTCCACAGAAATGCCAGGCAATGGTAAGTGCTTTAGATCTTCATATGATGATTGGCTGATTGATTGAAGCTTGGTGTTTCTTACATGGCTCCTCTGATTGGTCAGGTGGAAATACAGCATCAACAGCATACTGGAAGTGCATATCAGACGCTTTAACCAGATGTGGGCCTGGAACAACATCAAGAAGCACAGGCACACACTTAAGGCTTACAAAGCAGCATACAAAGTCAAACTCACACAGGGCAAAGTTCGAGAAGACACAGAGAAACAGATCCAGGTATTAACTACACATGAAACCAAATACTAACAAATTCAGAAATTCATGTACATTTTTCAATGTAACTTTTCATACATTTCCACTAAATGTCTCAGACTTTTGGACCACACTGTATATACATTTATTTATTGTGTTTCCCTCAGGAGCTGGAGAAAGCTCTGGATGTGTTCAACATTGTAATGGCCAGACAGCAGGTTCAGATGGAGGTATGACAACATGTACCAAAACAGAAGGCTACTGATATTTTGACATTTTTAATCCGGTGTAGTAAGTTCGCTTTCTCTCTCCACAGGTGGTGCGGTCAGGACAGAAGCTGGTTGCTAAAAAGGCCGCCACTCAAAAACAGAGTGGAGGAGGCTTCTTCAGCAGCTTTTTTGGCAAGAAAGAAGGAAAGAAAAAAGAGGAAGAGGCGGATAAAGAGCCTGAGAGTGAGTGTTTTATCTCTGATATATTTGCTAAACGTGCCTTTGAATAAATGCTTTTTTTTGATGTACGCCCATGTTTATGTACATGTATTTGTTATCAGGTATTGATTCCATCATGACTCCTGAAGAGAAAACGAAACTCTACACAGCCATTGGCTACAGCGGGAGCTCACATAACCTTGCCTTACCAAAGCATGTGAGTGCACCCTCAGTGTTGTAAATGTATATTTTCCAGTCACATTTAACCTTTTATCGGCAAAAAATTTCTGTGTGAAATCCAACCATTTCAATAGAAATTCATGTGATCAGTATTTTCGATTGAGGGTGAAAGATTTCCCTACACACATTTAGCAGTGGGTTCAATTTGGTCACATGGATTCAGCGCATTGACCAACAGATACTGTTTGACAGTGATTTTTGTGTGAGTGTGCTTTGCACATAGCTACACTATTGACGATGGATGATTTTTTTGGCTGTGAAATTTCGCTAATATGACCGGACCTTTTAAAAACATGTTGCACATTGACTAAAGACATTCCCAATACCTTATTTTAAGCATATCCTCCTTAGCCTGGACATATTCTCAAATATGTTTATGTACATTTATGTGCATATTTGCAGTATGTAGCTGTGATCGTCAACTTCAAACTTTTGAGCACCTCAGTAACATTCAGAGAGGAGCCTGGCGTTCCAGAGATCCTCAAAGTGCAAATGATTGACCTCAGTACATCCATCTCACAGAGACCTGGAGCACAGGCCATCAAGTATGTATTACGAAAACATACAGGGAAACCCTTAGCATTGGCCAACAAATATATAAGTAAACAATGTCTTAAGGAGCTCACTTAGTTTGGTCTTGATATGGTTCAGTGTGAAATTGTGTGAAATGTGTATGCTGTGTAGAGTGGAGGCTAAACTGGAGCACTGGTACGTGACTGGTCTGCAGCAGCAGGGTGAAGTGCCGTCTCTCATAGCATCAGTCGGGGGCTCTGACTCCTCTCTGCTCAGCGTGCTCTTTGAGCTTAATCCAGAGAACAGCACCGCTGACCAGCTCCTCAGAGTCCATTCACAGCCTGTAGAGATCATCTATGATGCCGTAAGGGACAAGTGCACGCACACTGTAGTCGTCCTTCGATTTCAGACAGTCATTGGATTTTGGTTGCAACTTACTTAATTTTTACTATCTTTTATTTAATTTATTTGCCCAAATATCATTGGTTGCAAAGTAGACAAAGACATGTCAACATTTGGTCAGTCCAATTGAGTTGCATTTTACGCTATCTATGTGTGTGTGTGTGTTTATATATGTATTTATTTTGTTTATTTTTTTTTTTTTACTTAATTTAATATAGTGAAATAATATTAGTACAATGAAAAATTTCTGAAATTATTTAGATAATTCAACTAAACATAATGTATTTATTTATATCCATCTTATTCCTACGCCCCATGACGCGAATTATGGGTGTAACTTCCATTAATCAGTGAAAGGCTTGCTCTATAAACGCAATAATACATTTTTTTTTAAACTGGGTACAAAGAGATGACATTATTCTACTCATCCTTCAAGCATCGAACATTAAAAGGACATTTAAAAGTGTAAAAGCATCAACAAGGTACTTTCAACAGACCATGAATAACGCCAAAAGCGCGATTCTTTCCACAGCAATAACGGACGGGTTAAATATCACTGTAGTAATATATATCTGTATTATGTAACATATGTTGCCTTAATCAAAAATGTTCATTAACTTCATCATTGCGTGATACTATTTCAAAGTGATTTCCTTCATTTTGACAGATAATACATTGTATTTACCCGTGAAAACAAACCTGGAAATAGAGGTGAGGATTTGAGGAGAAAAATGAGAGATTCTTTGTGCATTCCAGTGAATTATTAATGGGATATATCGTAAAGTAAATTGGGAGAACAGACCACAAATGTGCAGTATATGTTGTCCTTTTTCATTCTATTACAGCGGAATGCAAAGGGGAAAAAGAAAATACAGCGACTGAAAAGAGCTCTTGATAGATATTCTTGTTATAACGTGTCACGTTAAAATACCAAGTGTTACGTTATTCTCATGATGTCTGAAAATAAAAGGAAAATTGACAGCTCATTCAGTCAAACTGACGGATAAGCTTATTTGTAGGACAACCTTATGATTTTAAATGATTCGGTTCAGTCTTTTTGAATGGAAGTTCCCCAAACCGGAAGTGCCACCCATAATTCAAAACGCAGTAGGCTCGTCAGGAATAAGGTGGATAAATATGTATTTATTTTGTTATGAATTTCTATACTTAATATAGTAAAAAAAAAAAAAAATCGGTAACACTTTATAATAACTGCACACTATGAAGAATTAGTTAAGCATTAGTAAACAGTCAATTCATCATTTATAAAGCATTAATAGACATTAATAAGCAGTTTATAAATACACCTATAAATGCTTTGTTCTTGATTTATAAGCATATCTGTAATGTTTAATAATTGTATTTTCATACTTTATTAATGATCAATTTATCATTTCTAAATTAAGTATTACATTATTTACAAACCAGTTATTTAGGAGTTGTCAGTGGTTCATAAGATCATTTAGGAAATGTAAGTAAATGATTAATAAACTATTTAAACATACATTTATACATTTATTATTTAGACATATAGTAATAGTTACTCAGTGTGTTAATAAATGCTTTATTAATACATATTCCTACTGTAATTCATGATTAATTCAGGTAGTTATAAAACATTTAGAAGTGGTCAGTTAACTATTTTTGTGAGCTCATCTAAAGTGAGGACTATTTATGCCTCGTAAAGCTTTACAAAGGAGATTTAAAGGCTCAGTGATCTTCTGCACTGCTGTTCTCTAATGTTTTAAAGTTAGTACTGAGGTAGTTTTGACACTGTGAAATATTTATTACATTATTATTGTTTTATAAAAACATTATTTGTTGTATTTTGGCACTCCTGTAATCCAGTGTTGGTACTGGTAAATTTTTATTCAGCAATGTTTACACTTTACAGAAATGTATTTTTATATCAGATTGCAAAAGCTTAGTTTCATTTTACTGCACAGTTTTCTGGAGGAGTACAGGGATTTTTATTTTCTGTGAAATTGCAGAGGTTTACTTTTAATTTTATATCAAGTTACCCATCATAAAGTTTCATTTTTTTCCTTGAAATAAATATTTCTGTTCTGTATCCTTTAAATCTCCTTTATACAAACTTTAGGAGGCATAAATAGTCCTCACTTTAGATGAGCTCACAAAAATAGTCAACTGACGACAACTACTAAATGTTTTATAACTTCCTGAATTAATCATGAATTACAGTAGGAATGTGTTAATAAAGCATTTATTAACACACTGAGTAACTATTACTATATGTCTAAATAATATGCATAAATATACATTTAAATTGTTTATTAATCATTTACTTACACTTTATAAATTATCTTATGAACCACTGACAACTCCTAAATAACTTGTTTGTAAATAATGTAATACTTAATTTAGAAATGATAAATTGATCATTAATAAAGTATGAAAATACATTTATTAAACACATTATAGATATGCTTATAAATCAAGAACAAAGCATTTATAGGTGTATTTATAAACTGCTTACTAATGTCTATTAATGCTTTATAAATGATGAACTAACCATTTACTAATGCTTAACTAATGCTTCATAGCGTGAGTTATTCTAAAGTGTTACCAAAAAAGCTAATAAAATAAAACAATATAATTACAATGAAAAATTATTGAAATGTAGATAATTTGACTAAATATAATGTATTTATTCATATAAATATGTATATATTTTGTACTTAATTTAATATAATAAAATAATATTATTAATATTTTGTACATTTATTGACATATTTAGATAATTAGATTAAATATAATTAGAAAGTGGTAAGTCTTACATTTTTAGTGTACTATTTATTTGCCTATTTTGTAGCTGACTGTCATCAGCATCACAGAATTTTTTAAGACGGGGAAAGGAGTTGACCTGGAGGTCATTACCTCAGCAACACTCAGCAAACTTGAGGAGATCAAAGAGAAAACAGCCAGCGGTAACACTCTCCTCATTTCCTATCATCCCAACAGAAAAAATGGTCAGGAGCCATCAGTAATATTTTCCCTTTGTCTTCATCTGAATCCAGGTTTGTCTCATATCATTGAGACACGTAAAGTGCTGGACTTGAGGATCGATCTAAAACCCTCCTACTTGCTGCTGCCCAAGTCTGGATTCTATGATGGCAAATCAGACCTCATGATCGTTGATTTTGGTTACCTGCAGGTGAGGGAGGGAAGTAAAAACATATTTAAGAGAGAACTCTTTCTGCTATTAATGTCTGTATATTTGTGTGTGTGTGTGTATAGTTGAACAGCGTAGATCAGGGCAGCCATCAGCAGATATCTGCAAGTTTCTCATCACTAGAGGAAATCATGGATAGAGCATATGAAAGATATTCATTGGAGCTTCGCAGTGTCCAGATACTCTACAGCAAATCAGGTAAACACAATGCAACACAGCAAGGAACTAAACTGCCTGAACAAGCTATTTCATTCACCCCTTTTTAATGTCTGCTATTTTTGAAGGAGAGAAATGGAAAAATGCTCGTCTTGAAGGCTTCTCCCATCAGCACATCCTGCAGCCAATGGACTTCACACTTCAACTTGCTAAATGTATGGTGGACAAAGATTCCCGTATGCCCAGGTTAGCATTTGCTCTCTGTTGCATGTCTCTGTTAATCCTCACACATGCACTAATATCTGTTTCCTTTCCAGGTTCAAAGTATCAGGGGAGCTGCCGTTACTTCATGTGAAGATCTCTGACCAAAAGATCCAGGGTGTTCTGGAACTGGTGGACAGTATTCCTCTCCCTCAGACGACCTCAACCCCTCCTAACACCCCCACAGAAAAGGTTAGAAAACACTTCAAATGAAAACAGACAGTTTACAGCAGTACAGTGTCTCTGTATTGGCTGATGTGTTACTTCATCTCACACTTAATAAGTCATGACTCATAAATGGTAGTTTCTTGGCAGGATGCCACAGGTATTTGATACTATTGTCATTGCTGTTGTTTTTCTGAAAGCCATGAATATTTCAAGCCTCCAAATCTAATCGCAGTGTACTTATTGCTTTCAAAGTCATGTGATAAGTCTGAATCTAAAACAAAGAGTTGCTTGCTTTTATATTTAGTTCCTGAATTTGCTCTGTGAGCGTGACAGTGCAGCTTTAGTCTCCACAGATTACACAACTCAGGAAAGACATTATCCACAATCAGCATCACTGTCTCTCAACCCAATGAACCATGTGCAGTATCTTATTAGTGGACTTGCTGCCTCAACAAGAAAGAAAAAGCCCTTACTAGTTTACTTTGCAAAATAAATGTTGAAGGATGTTCTAGATATCATCATCTTGATAAGTATAAAATAAATATAAATAATAAATATAAAATTTACACAACCATTCAAAAGTTTGGGGTCATTAAAATTCTTTAAAGAAATTAATACTTTTATTTAGCAAGGAAGCATTAAATTGATAATTAAATTGATATTAATTGATATTAATGCCTTATTCTCCATTCCTTAATCCTACCCCATACCTAAACTTAACAACTACCTTACTAACTATTATTAAGCAGTAATTAGGAGTTTGAGGCAAAAGTCATAGTTAATAGTTAGCTATTAGTGAGAATTGGATCTTAATCTAAATGTAACTGTTTTAACAAATCAGATAGATATCCAATTAGAGAAAACACATGAAGTGACAAGGTGTAAAAAAAAAAACCAATAAATGCATTCTATTCATCAAAGAATAGCGGGGGGAAAAAATCATAGTTTCTACAAAAATATTAAGCAAAAATATTGTTTTCATCATGGATAATTAGAAATGTTTCTTGAGCACCAAATCAGCACAATAGAATGATTTCTGAAGGATCAAGGGACACTGAAGACTGGAGTAATGATGCTGAAAATTCAGCACAGGAATAAATTACATTTTTATATATATTAAAATAAACAACAGTTATTTTAAATTGTAATAATATTTCACAATATTACTGTTTTACCGTATTTTTGATTGAATAAATGCAGCCTTGCTTGGATAACGTAATTGACTTCATTCAAAAACATTAAAAAATCTTATCAACCCCCAAACTTTTGAACAGTAGCGAAAATTTGTTGGAAAAATATGAAAAAGAAAATAGTTAATTTTTTTTAACTTTCTCCTTAAAATACACTTTTACAAAAGTGTTACCAATTGACTACAATGCAACCAATCAGCTTCATTTAACAACTTCGTTTTACCATGTTTAAATCAATTATGCAGATTTTCCCCCAATGTTGCCACAGAAAACATTTAGTGTTGGTTGAGAGTATGAGCTTTCTGTATATGTACAAGAAGCAAACAGATTGAGGAAAATATATTTTTTTCCCCTTTATAATTTCCTGTAGTTTGTGTAATAAATGATGATATTTTTCAGAAGATGTTGGGGATGCCACTGCCTGATGCCAGGCCAAAGGTCTTGGGTTTAGACACCACAGTTCTGTCCTATACTGTTGAGTCAGGTCAGAATTCATCCAGATACTCGCATGCACTTTCACACAGAAGAAATCACTTCTTTCATTTAGAAAAATCTAAAAATTCTTAAATTAATGCCACACCAGTCTTTTGTTTTTAATTGACTCTGTTAATATAAATATACAGATTTTCTCACTATTTATTTGCACATATGTATCTGTCTAAGTGTCTAATCGTGCATGTGTGTTCAGACTCAGACATCAGTGAGAAGTCTGTGGATGAAGACTCTCTCAAATCAACCTTAGAGGAGCTGACCGAAGTGCAGTTTCAGTTTGAAGTCAAAGAGGTATGTTCACATCATCCTTTTAAAAAGGCATACCAAGTCATCAGTTAGCACAAGAGCCCCGCATTTCATAAAAGCTTTCATAATAAAATCATTCAGCATTCCACCAGCTGATTACAATTATTTTGTGTATGATTCCTGTTTATGTTTGTGTTGACTATTGTCTGTTTTAGTGTGAAGTTATATATATGTGTCTATATATGTGTATATGTAGGTGTTGTTGGAGCTTACAAGGCAGGCCGCTCAGGAAGATGTTGTATTGGCCCTCAGTGTGTCTCAACTGGGTGCAGAGGGCAAGATACGAACCTTCGATCTCACTGTCACATCTTACCTGCGCAAGATCAGCCTGGATTACTGCGAGACGAAAGGTACATTCACGCACATAAAGTGTGATCAACGTTTTGTTGTTTGAAGTACTTCGTGTTGTTTCAGGGATGCTGTCTTTCTCATTCTTGTGTGTATGTGTTTCAGATGCGCAAAATCAGCCACTTCATCTAATTACCTCTTCAGACAAGCATGGCACTGATCTATTGAAAGTCGAGTACATCAAAGTAAGTATGAGCATCCCGCTCATCAAACACTCTCTTAAATGGTTGTTTTAGCTAAGTGGTTTAATTTGTGCTGGTCTGTGTGGCCTTTTTGTGTCCTTTAGGCTGATGTGAATGGACCCAGCTTTCACACCTTATTTAATCATACAGAACAGACATTGAAGGTATGTTTTAAGTTTTACAGTTCCAAATAATTGAATGCCAATATTACATATATATATATATTATATTCATATACACTACCGTTCAAAAGTTTGGGATCGGTAAGAATTTTAATATTTTTAAAAGAAGTTTCGTCTGCTCACCAAGGCTGCATTTATTTAATTAAAAATACAGTAAAACAGTAATATTGTGAAATATTATTTCAATTTAAAATAACTGTTTTCTATTTGAAAATATTTTAAAATGTATTTTATTCTTGTGTTGGCAAAGCTGAATTTTTAGCATCATTACTCCAGTCTTCAGTGTCACATGATCCTTCAGAAATCATTCTAATATGCTGATTTGCTGCTCAAAAAAACATTTATTGTGTACAATTGTACAAAATATTTGTGTACAATATTTTCTCTTCAGGATTCTTTGATGAATAGAAAGTTCAAAAGAACAGCGTTTATTTGAAATATAATCTTTTGTAACATAAATGTCTTTACTGTCACTTTTGATTGATTTAATGCATCCTTGCTTAATAAAAGTATTAATTTCTTTTCAAAAAAATAAAAATAAAAATTCTTACTGACCCCAAACTTTTGAACGTTAGTGTATAATGTTACAAAAGCTTTGTATTTCAGATAAATGCTGTTCTTTTGAATTTTCTATTCATCAAGGAATCCTGGAAAAAAAAAAAAAAAAAGTACACAACTGTTTTCAACATTGATAATAATAAGAGATGTTTCTTGAGCAGCAAATCGGCATATTAGAATGATTTCTGAAGGATCATGTGACACTGAAGACTGGACTAATAATGCTGAAAATTCAGCTTTGCCATCACAGGAATAAATTACTTTGTAAAATATATTCAAATAGAAAACAGTTATTTTAAATTGTAATAATATTTCACAATATTACTGTTTTTACTGTATTTTTAATTAAATAAATGCAGCCTTAATGAGCAGATGAAACTTCTTTTAAAAACATTAAAAATCTTACTGATCCTAAACTTTTGAATGGTAGTGTATATGTATATATATATTTATATATATATATATATATATATAAATATGTGTGTGTACACGTCAAATACAGTCATATACAGATCACTTTTATTACATAGTTAGAATCACATTATTAAGGCCCATTCATAACAGGAACGATAACTATAAAGATAACTATAATGATAACTATATTAACGTCCACACCAATGAATGTTATCGTTCTGTTTATTATAAGCACATGCTGCAGTTTTGTCATCTTCCGCTTTAAATGCTCAAGCTCTTTAAAGCAGGTTAGATTCTGATTGGCTGTCAATGTTTTTATCGTTCATCAGCTGGAAAAAATCATGAAAGTGATTCCAATGATATCGTTCCTCTGTGCCGTTATTATTATAATTGTGGTGTGGCTATTATTTTACATTTAGAATGATTTTTAAAACTATATCTTTATAGTTATAATCTATAACTATATTTAGTCTTTTTTGTTTTTATATTCAGAATCAAATACTTAATTATTTTTCAGTAACACTTTGGTATGGGGAACACATTCACTACTAACAACGACTTTTGCCTCAAACTCTTAATTTACTGCTTATTAATAGTTAATAAGGTAGTTGTTGTTGTGTTTAAGTTTAGGTGTGGGGTAGGATTTAGGGATGTAGAATATGGTCATGCAGAATAAGGCATTAATATGTGCTTTATAAGTACTAATAAGCAGCCAAAATACAAGCTAATAAGCAACTAGTTAAAAGTGAGAATTGTTCCCCATACTAAAGTGTTTTTTTTTTTTTTTTTGGGAAAAACCTTTTTTATTGAAAAGTTACATTAAGTTTTTTATTTATTTCATTTCACAGGTGGAGTTTTCCTCATTAGATTTCATGCTGCACACTAAAGCTTTGCTGTCTACCATCAACTACATGAATTCGGCAATACCACAAGACCTCGCAGCCTCTAAAGACAGAGAAACCAAGAGACGAGACGATAGAGTGGCAGCAGGGAAGACAGGTGGGAGCACAGGCACGCACACACATTGAAAATACATGTGTGAAAACATGCATTTTGCTTGTCAAATTATTAGGTAGACCCTGAATAATGCTCATGCATCCATGTTGTCTTTGTCTCCGCTTTTTAGGTTTTTTCATGGGTAACTAATGCTTTTTTTCCTTGACCTTTGCACTGGTCTTGACGTGACATGTACTAACAGGGGTCTGAAACAGTATCTGTTTTGCTTGTGTTAAAGCATGTTGCAGACAGTACTGGTTTCAGATTGTCACACACTGTGGTGTTTGAGTGTTTTAACTGGAGTGTCTGTTTTCTTAGTGTCCAAGTGTTCGAAGGACTCTGGTGTTGTGAACTTTATGTTGTCCGCTGTACTTGGCTCCTTCAGAGTGGCTGTCTGTGACGACAGAAGTAACATTGCTGACATCCGGGTCCAAGGTAGAAAAAATTAAAGTGCCTCTACATCAAAGTCAGCATATCTTAAAATGATCACATTGTATTATATTATATTCATTTAATTTCTTTTCCGTAAGATATTATATACATTTAATTCCTTTTCCATTTTCTGCAAGTTAACCAAACTTTCATTTATGTCAGGCATTGATGCATCTGTGGTGGTCCAGGCCAAAGAAACTGATGTTTTTGCCCGTCTGCGTGACATTGTGGTTCTTGATGTGGACCCTAAGACCGTCCATAAGAAGGTAAAAGATCAGTCATATTGTTTTTGGCAGTTTTGCAGATGCCAAGTTTTTATGCTCCAGTCATATTTGTGTGAATACCACCAGGCGGTGTCAATTGTTGGAGAAGAGGTGTTCAGCTTCAAGATGACCTTGTATCCTGGGTCCACTGAAGGCGAAGGCTACACTGACACCTCCAAAGTGGATGGAAAAGTTATCTTGAGACTTGGCTGTATCCAGATCGTCTACTTGCACAAGTTCCTTATGTCTTTATTGGTGAGAAAATTGTAAATGCACTTACCTTTCATATATGTGCTCATATGCTGTCGTCTGTATTGCTCTGTCATCTAAAGTTAATACCAATTGATAAGTCCCTTATAGCTGAAACAAGTAGGGACAAAGCTTTGAAAATCAGTATTTCTTTCTCAGTGTCTGTATTCTCTTTTGTATTTTGTCTGGACATTTATGTCTCTCCCCCTTTTTTATTTTTATTTTTTTGTTGCTCCGACACCTTTTCCCCCCTCATTGTTTTCGTTAACTGTGTCTTCCTCTTTTCAGGACTCTTTTAGCTATCAGTACTCTGCTGATGAGGTACAGACTTGGGCATGCTGCATTAAAGTCTTTTGCTTTGCAGCTTAACTTCAAATGCACCTCTGCACACACTGAAATACGTCTACATCCCACTAAACTCCACTGGATTTGTTGTGCACATCATTAAACCTTTAATTTGATAGTAAGATGGAAACGTTAATCCAGGTTAACTTCATTCACAACAATGTTTATGACTGCCTTTGTTTTGTTTCTAGTGCAGTGCAAACTTTCAAGGGAGTGTCTGGATGACTTAAAAGTGAATACAATTCATAAAAGAAAATTATTAAAATAATAAAAGAAAAATGAATCAATAAAATAAATTTTTGTATCTGTATATAAAACAAAATATTTTACTATAATCTAAACTAATTAAATTAAAATGCTGAAAAACACAAAATCAAGATGCTGCTGTTTTTATTGAAGAACATACAGTTCTTGAAACTTCTGGGATCACAGAAGTTTTGAATTGTGGTTTATTAATTTAATATATAAAAACTCCCAGATTCTTTTAATTAAAAAAGTTTGGAAAAAAGCAACTTTGTCATAACTGCAGCAGAAATACCGGAAATGTATTGGGGGCCTTCAAGTCAAAAAGGTTAAGAACAACTGTTCTAGTGGCAGGTTAATACTAATAGTTAATACTGGTAAAAAAAAAAATAAAATAAATAAAGAATAGTATATATTCTGAAAGCTGGAAAACACTATTTAGAAATATATAGCTCTGCTGCATAGTTATGAAAATTTAATTACATTTAAACTAAACAGAAGCAGTCTTAAAGTTTTCAGTTACTAATATTGTTAATATTTCAACATTGCTTACATTACATGTATATATATACCACTGATATATAATAAAGTCTTTTAAAATGGGCATAAATTTTTTAGTTATGCTTCAACTTTCAAAACAGGTAGTTCAAAGAACCAGAAGAAAGGTTTGTCTTCTGTGCTTTCTGCACCACTAGTGGCATCAAACAGAATTGTGTACCCCCTAACAAGTGGATCCCTACCAAGTGTTTTTTCAAACTATGGATCCCGCCATTTTCCATTTAACAGGTCAGAAATGCCATGTCTTGAGTCAGTATTGAGTAAGTAACCGATTATAATTCTGTTTGCTCCCACTAATGTTACAGAAATTACATACTGCAGCTTTAATGCTGATTTGTGTTTTTTGTAATTGAGTATATGAGCATTCACTTCTTAGATTTAATTGTGAGGTATTCCTGTTCTAACTGTGAGATATTGTTAAAGAATTTGACATTAAATTATGCAGATTCACCCTATAGTGTTCTTTACATCCAGTAAGCCGCAGCGTATTTAAATGACTTGATCACGAAAATGTAGAATTGCATGTGTGCTTGTATCTCATGCTACATACTGAAGCAAAAATCACTGAAATTTGAGATGGAATTTCGCACGATATGGATGCCTTGATTTTACTGGTTCTAAGTTTCATTCTCTACATGCTTAATAGAAACAGCTCACCTACCATACCCAGACAATAAAATCATCAACTTTACTACTTTATCTCACAAAAAAATACTGTTTCACACCAGCACTGCTTTTTCCACCCCTGTTGAATTTGCAACTTTTTGTTGTAAATTTGGCTTTCAGGCGTTTTAAAATACAAGAACATCCATGCATGAATTTTCCCTACTATGGATCCCAAGCTGTTAAAACATTAAAACCTTCTCTCACTACTGAACTGCCATGTCAAGTCACACTAAGCTGTAACTAACTGTTGGTTGTCTTCCATAGATGTTTGTGGATAACTTCCAGACAGCAAAAGAGGCTCTCAGTGCCGCCACGGCTCAGGCTGCAGAGAAAGCAGCTTCCAGTGTGAGGGATTTTGCTCAGAAGAGCTTCAGACTTGCCATGGACATTAGACTGAAGGCCCCCCTTATCATAATCCCTCAGTCCTCCACATCCTATAATGCATTTGTGGTTGACCTGGGTCTCATTACTGTGGGAAACAGCTTCTCACTGCTGGCAGCTGAGGGCTTCCCATTGCCTGCAGTTTTGGAGACCATGGACGTAAAACTCACGCAGCTCAAACTGTCTAGGTAACAAAGAAAGCTTGAGATCTTCAAAATTCATTATGTGATTTGAAGCAGATTTTACAATCAAAGAATAGTGCATCAAATTCAGGTCATTATTTTCTGTCAAAACTGTCTTCTCAGTGACAGTATTATTTTAGTATTATTAACAAACTCTTAGTATTTACTATAGTATTACTAATACTTTTTCATTCATATTTATATGGTATATCAGCTTTTATTTCAATTCAATAAAAAAAAAGTTAATAGTTTTAGTTTGTTAACAATAACAACACTGATCTTCTGGGCCTGTTTGATGTTTGATTCAGATGATTTAGAGATAGCTCCTAACTTTCTCAGTCTTATATATTTGATCTTCTTTCTCTAGGACTGTTCTGAAGCATGATGCTGCTCATCTAGATATTGAAATTCTCGAGCCCATAAATCTAGAGCTTTTAGTCAAGCGTAATTTGGCTGCCACCTGGTACAACAAAATTCCTGGTGTGGAGGTCAAAGGAGTACTTGTGTCAATGAACGTGAGTTTCTTGTGACGTTTCAAAAGTGAAAGTGTTTAATCTAAATGGACCAAAAGATGATTGAGAACCAAATACTAAAGATTAGTATTTTTCTGGCATCTGTAGATGGCTCTTGGCCAGGAGGATTTTGGGGTCCTCATGAGAATCCTAGCAGAGAACATTGGTGAAGGAAGCAGGACTGCTGCAGTGGAGGGAACAAAAGCTTCTGCTAAAGGTTTAATCTGTCACTAAACTATAGTCAGTAAAGTTTGTCTTTGAGGGCTTGATTTTACCCTATTTTCCTCCATAGATGAAGCTGTTATAGATGAAGGATTGATAGAAACACTTCCTTTGGGAACAGGGAGCCAACCTGCATTGACCAATGGTGCTTTTACTGAGAATATTGTCAATGTGCTGCTCAATTTTGAAATCAAGGAGGTGATTAAGCTCACTTAAGTTCTTATTTTTAGTTGTCATACAATCATAATTTCAGATTTGTTGACTAGGTATCTTTTTTATCTTCTGAGAATCCTGTATCTCCCCATTCTTGTAGGTTATGCTGAAGTTGAAAAAGTCCAAAAATGGGCAAGAGTGTCCCTTTTTGGTTCTCCATGTAGCTCAGCTTGGAATTGATACCAAAGTTCGAAAATATGACATGGAGGCCACAACATACATCAAAACCATCTCCATGAAGTGCCTAGAGTTCCCTGGTTTGTAGAGCTTGGTTTAAAAACCTCACAGTGCAAAGCAACACAATTCCATAAATTGGTAGAATTAATGGTAACACTTTATAATAAGTATACAGTAATAAAGTACTTCTTTAACAAATCATTATCAAACTAAAAGTTTATAGTTAATTCATAGTTAATATATTGTAGTCTCAACATAATTAATATATTAATAGGATACTGTATATACAAATAGTGAGTTCTTCATTCATTGTCACTGTAATTAACACAATTATTTTTGTTTAATTAGCTTGTATTTAAGGAATTGTTAATTGGTTATTAGGAGTAAATAGTTTTCACTTTAGATTAGGTCATGGAAAATGGTAAAATGTCATTAATTAAGTGCTTTAAACCAATCTTTATTAAACATTAATTGCATTCATATTCAGTGTTCCTTAAAATGTTTAGAAATACATTATGCAATACACACACACACACGTGCACATTCTCTCTCACTCACACACACACACACACACACACGTTGGCATATGTTGTTTACGAGAACTCTCTATAGGTGTAATGGTTTTTATTCTGTACACACTGTATATTCTATCCCTATGCACTAACTCTACCCCTAAACCTACCCATCACAGAAAACTATATATACATAATTCTTTTTTTTAAGGAACACTTAATAATACTAATAATACTACTTAATACTAATGTACTAATACAATTAATGTCTAATAAAGGTTGGTTTAAAGCACTTATCTAATGAGATTTTCCCATTTTCCGTGACCATGATCTAAAGTGAGAACTAATTACAGTTAATAAGTTGTTAACAAAGCATAAAAAAACATTATCTATCTCTTTACTTATGAAGTAATTAAACAATAATAATTTGGTTAATTACAATGACAATGAATGAAGAACTCACTATTTGTATATAGCCTATTAATATATTAACAGGCTATTTATTTATACAATTAATATATTGTAGAGACCACAATATATTAACTATGAATTAATTATAAACTAATAGTTTGGAAATGATTTGTAATTACTTCATTACTGTATACTTATTATAAAGTCTTACCAAATTGATTTATATTTGTGAACCTATAAACACATTTTAAATATATAATATAAAAGATAATAAATATATATATATATATATATATATATATCATTTTTTTTTTTTTTTTTTTTTTTTTTTTTTGCAGATTCAAATGGAGAGCCGCTCTGTATAATCAGTTCCTCAGCAGAGTCTGGAGCAGATCTTTTTGAAGTCAAATATTTTAAGGTAGCTTTCTTTCTGATACAAAATGTGAGCGCATAATTTCAATCATTGCATTAGTACATGAGCACTAGCTTTAATTATGAAACTTCTTATACAGACATTGTTGTTAACCTCCTATATTGTCAAGTGGTTCCAGTTTAATCCATGCTTGAGTTGACTTGTGGCAGAACATGTCATGTCTACACAGGAATTTAGCTCTTACTTTTCACTTATTAATTAAGGTCAGCACATGAATTTATAGCTTGATCAAAGCATCTGGACAATTGGATCCAGTGATTAGCCTTTACACTCTTTAGTGTTTTTGGAGTGCCTCTTATTTTAACTCCTGATGGCCATTTCTCTGAATTGAGACTGTCACTCTTAGTATACTGTTAAAAGTCCAGAGATAAATACATAATAATCAAGTTCTGATTACATGCATAGATGTGTAAATGTATAGATGGCTATGTAATATTTCCAGAAACAGTGCTAATTGATCTTTCAATATTGATTGGATTATTTACTAATGAATTACAGTAGAAATCTTCATTATGGAAGACAAACAAGTAGCAGGCGTTGAGAGCTTCCAGGACGCATGAATGGAGATCTTAAAATTGTTTGATTCCTGTCTTTGTAGGCTGATCGAAATGGGCCCAACTTTGCTAGCGTCTACCAGAATACTGAGCAGAAGATGAATGTAAGCCTCTGTAAATAATATAAAATAATATAAAGTTTTGGATATTGAGGGTTTAACAGGCCTTTGTGTGTCTTTAGGTGGTATTCTCCTCCCTAGACTTGATGTTGCACACTGAGGCTCTCCTCTCTACTATGGACTTCCTGTCTGCTGCCCTGTCCACCAGCAGTCTGCCCTCACCTGAGAAAGAAAGCAAAAAGAGTGACGACATGAGAACTACCTCAGCTAAATCCAGTAAACACACTCCGAAACTGACAAACACTGAATTCTTTAACACATTTTAAGAATGAAGTAATGAAGAATTGTTTTTGTCTCAGCTGCACTGAGCTCTCCCTCTGATGGTGACATCATTGACCTGATGGTGAATATGCAGCTTGGTGCATTTAATGTGTTGGTGTGTGACCAGAAGAGCAACATGGCAGACATCAAGATTCAAGGTTTGAATCCATTTCTTTTTTGAATTTTAAAAAACATCATATGCTATATATTGGTATAAGTTACTACATTACTGCTACTGCAAAGCAATAATAAATGAATACAGGCTTTAAAATGTAAGCTTTTAGTACATCATTATTAAAATTACTAAATTTCTCTACCGATAGCCGATTATTCAGAGTGATATCTGCCGATACCAATAACGATACTGATAGTTTGGGGGATCTGCCTTTTATACCTTCTTTTAAATTAATGATATTTCATTATAATTAATAATTAATAATTATATTTTTAATTATTATATTTTGAAGGAAGTGCAAATAAAAACTTTATTCTCTCCATTTCATCAGCTTGTTTTAGAGTAACTGCTATCAGTTATAAATATAAACATTACTCAAATTAGTATTAACACACATTAACTAAATTCTGAAGATTAAATTAATATTTCTTAACTTTCTGAATGTTATTAATTCATATAATTACTGTTAATATTAAACATCACACTGGTTTCTTAGCATTTTCTTTACACAAAGCCCAAATGCAGTGCATTTTCATTTTCATATCGGCCCTGACTATTGGCTGTTTTTAAACTAACTATAGTGTGAAAATTTGCTATTATTGGCCGATATATCAGTGGATCTCTAATAATTATTATTGTAACTACAATATTATGCATATAATATTATATTACTAACTTTAGTATTTTGCCAGAAAATATTATAATCATGTTGAATTAATGTATAGTTTTTTTTTGTTTTGTTTTTTTTTTATCAATAATTCTGAAATTGTTATATTAAAGCAACTTGTTTATTTTTTTTTCCTGTTTATCATCTGCTTATATATATTTCTTGGTTATTCTAAAGCTGATTAATTATAAATCTGCTCCTCCTGTAGGTCTGGATGGTTCTCTAAAAATGCAAGGAACTCAGACACACATGTCCACACGCCTGCGTGACTTCATCATCATCAATGTGGATCCTAAAACAATTCACAAGAAGGCAAGTTAGCCAGACAGTACATCTCACAGATTTTTTACCATGATTTTATGAAGTGAATTGAATTAAAGTAAAGTGAACTGCAATATCTGTAATTTGTTTTTGGTTATTTATGGTTCTCTAGGCCATCTCTATCGTAGGTGATGAGGTGTTCAGCTTCAGCATGAGTCTAACACCCAAAGCCACTGAGGGGGCTGGGTATACAGATACTTCAAAGGTTGATGGCAAAGTGAAACTCAACGTGGGCTGTATTCAAGTGGTCTACCTTCACAAATTCGTCATGTCGTTGCTGGTGAGTTTGAATTGCACACATGGCCTCTCTGCTGATTCGAGCACACTAACTTACCTTTACTTTCTCTCTCTATAGAATTTCAGTAATAACTTCCAGACAGCGAAAGAGGCTCTCAGTGCCGCCACGGCTCAGGCCGCAGAGAAAGCAGCTTCCAGTGTCAGGGATTTTGCTCAGAAGAGCTTCAGACTTGCTATGAACATTAGACTGAAGGCCCCCCTTATCATAATCCCTCAGTCCTCCACATCCCATAATGCTGTGGAGGCGGACCTGGGTCTCATTACTGTGGGAAACAGCTTCTCTCTGCTCCCAGTGGAAGGTTGTCCTCTGCCTGCTGTCATAGATAATATGGATATAGAGCTCACTCAGCTAAAACTGTCCAGGTAGCCCACTGCCATGAAGCTTATCTAGGATTCTCAGACTTACTTTTCAAAGTATAATAATATGCAGCATATGTCCATTTACAGATCTGATAATTAACTGAACAGACTTCATTTCATGAATTTTCAAAGCCAGCATTCTAGTTGTCCATTATGAAACTCTATATGTTTCCACTTATATATCCTTTTGTTCGATATCCTCAGAATTTGCATGGAGCAGGACTCAAATCAGCCTTGTTCAAAACTGTTGGAGCCAGCCAACCTGGTTCTGTCTGTTAAACGTAACCTGGCGGCATCATGGTACCAGAAGATGGCTGCCATAGAGGTGGATGGAGATCTGAAGCCCATGAAGGTCTGTTCACATACTGGATATATGATGCCAGAATGTATTCTCTGCTTTTTAAAGTCGCAACCTAACAGAAGTAGCAGAAAATTTTAATATAAAAATTTAAAAATGTAAAAAGATTTAAACATATATAATATATATATAAATATATATAACTCTGTCAGGCCAGTCAAGTTCCTCCACACCAAACTCACTCATCCATGTCTTTATGGACCTTGCTTTGTGCACTGGTGCGCAGTCATGTTGGAACAGGAAGGGGCCATCACCAAGCTGTTCCCACAAAGTTGGGAGCATGAAATTGTTCAAAATGTCTTGGTATGCTGAAGCATTAAGAGTTCCTTTCAGTGGAACTAAGGGGTCAAGCCCAACCCCTGAAAAACAACCCCACACCATAATCCCCCCTCCACCGAACTTTACACTTGGCACAATGCAGTCAGGCAAGTACCGTTCTCCTGTCTCCGGTCTCCAACCGCCAAACCCAGACTCGTCCATTGTATTCCCAGACAGAGAAGCGCGATTCGTCACTCCAGAGAACACGTCTCCACTGCTCTAGAGTCCAGTGGCGGCATGCTTTACACCACTGCATCCGACGCTTTGCATTGCACTTGGTGATGTAAGGCTGCTCGGCCATGGAAACCCATTCCATGAAGCTCTCTACGCACTGTTCTTGAGCTAATCTGAAGGCCACATGAAGTTTGGAGGTCTGTAGCTATTGACTCTGCAGAAAGTTGGCGACTTCTGCGCACTGTGCGCCTCAGCATGCGCTGACCCCGCTCTGTGATTTTTACGTGGCCTACCACTTTGTGGCTGAGTTGCTGTTGTTCCCAATTGCTTCCACTTTGTTATGATACCACTAACAGTTGTCCGTGGAATCTTTAGTAGTGAGGAAATTTCACGAATGGACTTATTGCACAGGTGGCAACCTATCACGGTACCACATTTGAATTCACTGAGCTCCTGAGAGCGACCCATTCTTTCACAAATGTTTGTAGAAGCAGTCTGCATGCCTAGGTGCTTGATTTTATATACCTGTGGCCATGGAAATGATTGGAACACCTGAATTCAATGATTTGGAGGGGTGTCCCAATACTTTTGGCAATATAGTGTGTGTGTGTGTGTGTGTATATATATATATATATATATATATATATATATATATATATATATATATATATATATATATAATATATATATATATAATCTATATTCTATCTATATATCTATATAAGAAAATACATTTTTCATTTCATGCAGACTTCAAATGGATCTAATGTCACAGTCTGTCTGTGGAAATTACTATTTTTATAAACTATGATAATTAATGTAATATCAAGATATTAATCAAGATTCTCACATGTTCCAGGTGGCTCTGTGTCAAGATGACCTGACTGTCCTGCTGCGGATTCTGATGGAGAACATCGGTGAAGCGAGCAGCCTTCAATCTGATACACTGATTGGCTCAGAGGCAGCCCTCAAACAAGAGACTGTGCTTGTCAGAGCACGTACAGCCACTGGTGAGAGAAGACGGTTACACACAGATGTTTAGTATAATGATCTTGCTTCTAGCGAAGAACTCAACGGATGACCTTGTTTCATGTGTTTTACGTAGGCTCTGAGATTCTTGTGGAAAAGCTGCCTGAAAATAAACTGATGGAGACAGAGCTTCTGGAGACTGTCAAATTCAGCTTTAATGTTGAGTCGCTTGGCCTCACGCTCTACAGTAACGACCCTATACAGGTGTGTATTATTAAGCCTACAAATGGTGAACACCAGTGTTTTTTTTTGTTACAGTCCATTGATAAAGAAAGTGAGCATTTTATCCCTCTCTCTCTTTCTATCTTTCTTTCTCTAGCCCTCTGTACATCAGGAGCAGTTGTGTTTAGGTGAATTTATGCTGCGTAAAATGAAGACTTCAGGCAAAATGTTTAGTAATGGCAACATGGAGGTCTCCACCATCCTCACCACATGCACGCTGGATGACAGGAGGATTGGCATTCAAAGAGTCACATCCAGGTGATTTATACATAATAAAACCTAATACAATAACAAACTATTTAAAAAAAAAAAACAAAAAAAAAAAAACAGAATTATATATATATTATTGCTATATTACAATATATACACTACCAGTCAAAAGTTTGGAATCAAGATTTTTTTTATGTTTTTGAAAAGATCATGTGACACTGAAGGCTAGAGTAATGGCTGTTGAAAACTGAGCTTTGCCATCACAGGAATAAATATTTTTAAATAATTTTAAAAATATATTAAATTAGAAAGCAGTTAATAATATTTCACAATATTACTGTTTTTACTGTATTTTGATCAAATAAATCTAGCCTTGGTGTGCATAAGAGACTTCTTTCAAAAACATTAAATATTAAAAAAAAGTTTTCTTGATTTTAACACTTTTAAACACTTTTAATTACAGCTAAGAAAAACATTTATTCAATATGACATTACTTAAAATGATTGACAGACAGAGATTCTATTCAGAGAGCATTTCAGCATTCCTGTTTCTAGGCCTCATCCCTCTGGTTTGTTCACTCAATATTATTTTTCCCTATAGGATGCTGGGAAGGCGTGATGAGGAGACAACAGAGCCCATGATTGATGTGAAATACTCTCAGAGTGTGAATGAGCGCTCGGTGGTCGCTGTGCTGCAGAGGCTCTATCTGTGTGCTAGCGTGGAGTTCCTGTTGGCTGTTGCTGACTTCTTTGTGCAAGCCCTGCCTACAAGTTCGCCTACACGGCAAGACAACCCCAATCAGCTGCCGCTCAAATACATCTCAGAACCCAAAATCCAGTGTGAACCTAAAGCAGGTGTGAATGCAACTGCTGAAAAAATGAGTTGTTGCATGTTAAATGTACGATGTTGAGAGTAGCCAGTGTATTGTAGATTTATACTGTAAACAACTTCTTGTTGAAGTCTAAACCTGTAATTGGAGTTGTAAAGGTTAAGTTTGTCATGAAACAGAACTGCAAAAATAATGTCTCTCACAGTCCTGGAAAACCAAGAAATGTCAGGAAATTTCAAAAGTGTGATTTCCAGACCTGGAAAAGTCATGGAAATGAATAAAATCTTTATGGTCATGAAAATAGCTATAGTCAATAATATACTTTTTTTTTTTTTTTCTGATCAGTTATAAAGTATTTTTTGGCTAGAAATACTAGTGAGTAAGGTCTATAAATTAAAAAAAAAGTATTTGATCATCATAAATGACTGGGAAAATCATGGAAAATTAATTGAAATTCATTGTTCGGAAAGTATGAGAACTTTCAGAAGTAATTTTTGTGTTTGTTTATTTAATATTTTATCTATCATCAGCCCCAGCTCTGAGAACAAAACTGCGAGCAGTTGTGGTGGACCCAGAGGTTGTGTTTGTGGCTAATCTGATGAAGGCCGATGCTCCAGCACTGGTAGCCTCATTCCAGTGTGATTTTAACCTGCTGTCTGAAGAAGCTGGCCAGGCCATGAAGGCCCAAGTCAAAAGCCTCAAAGTGCTCGCCTGCCCTTTCATCAGGGCGGAGGGTGACAAAGCTGTGACCACCGTATGTGTACTGATTCCTACTAATGTTTTTCTATTTTAACTCTATTTTTTACTACAGGAATAAAGTTTTATGTCTGCAATTGTCTCTATAATGTTTTGGAAACTATGAATTTGTTTTTACTGCAGGTGCTGAGACCATGCTCTGTTGAACTTGAGACCAAAATGCCAGCCAATGCCCCATTAACTGGTTCAATAACTGTAGAGGAGGTCATAGTTAAAGTGGGTGTTATCTGTTTGCCTTATTAATATCTTGTGAAATAACTAGAGGAACATATACACTACCATTCAAAAGTTTGAGGTTGGTAAGATTTTTTTAAATGTTTTCGAAAGGCTCTTACCAAGGCTCCATTTATTTGATCAAAAATACAGTAAAAACAGTAATATTGAGAAATATTATTACAATTTAAAATAACTGTTTTCTATTTTAATAAATTTTAAAATGTAATATATTCCTGTGATGGCAAAGCTGAATTTTCAGAAGCCATTACTCCGGTAATCAGTATTAGTATTAGATTTCCAGTATTTGTATTAGAAATCTTTTGTAACAAAGGAAATGTCTTTTAATCAATTTAATGCGTCCTTGCTGAATAAAAGTATTCATTTCTTTTAAAAAAAAAAATCTTACTGACCCAAACTTTTGAATGCTAGTGTATTGGCTTCCTAAACTGCAAAAGACTGCACCTTTTAGTTTTGCTGTATGTCAAGTTTATCCGGACTAAGTTTTTTTTTTTTCTGTGTAAATGTATACAGTATTATGCAAACATCTTATGTTTTCATTACATTTCATTTGAATATTTGCTAATCTGTGTTGAATTAACATGCTTTTTCTCTGTCTTGCTATCTCAGATCTCTCCTATTATTCTTAACACTGTCATTACCATCACCGCGGCCATGGCACCCAAACCTAAAGAAGAACCGTCACAGCAGACGTCTGATGATCTGAACAGTCTCTGGTCTTTGATAAAAGTCGCTAATGCAAACTATTGGTTCCTTGGTGTGGATATGGCCTCTGAGGTCACTGAGAGCTTCAAGGATGTGGACAGCAGTAAAGACGGAGAGAGTTTTAGGATGAGCGTGAAGGTGGTGCAGGTCACGTTGGAGTCAGGCTTGGGGCATCGGACTGTTCCCTTGCTGCTTGCAGAATCATCGTTCACTGGTACTGCTCAGAACTGGTCATCATTGCTCAGTGTCTCTGCTGATATGACGCTGGAGGTGAATTACTTCAACGAGACTCATGCAGTATGGGAGCCACTGCTTGAGAGAGTGAACAACGGGAAACAGAGGTGGAAGCTCCAATTAAACGTAAGTAGAATTGTGCTTCTTTTTTCACTTCTGCGTATAAACATGAATCCAGATTGCCACCCTGTCAAATATCTTGTAGGTTATTGATTATTTGTGTATTTCTGTGTGTAGATGAAGAATAACCCTGTTCGAGATAAAAGTCCAGTTCCTGGGGAGGATTTTATTATGTTGCCAGAACCTCGCACAGCCATCACCATATGTTCCAAAGACACCATGAACATCACAGTGTCCAAGTGCTGCCTCACTGTCTTCAACAACCTGGCTAAGGTAAACAAAAAGTGACATTAAATTCCTTTATAATGTTTCAAATGATTTCCATTTAAAATAAATGCTGTTCTTTTGAACTTTTCATTCATCCAAGTAAGAATCCTGAAAAAAGTATCATGGTTTCCACAAAAATATTAAGTAGCCCATCTGTTTTCAACATTGATAATAAAAAATGTTTCTTGAGCACCAAATCAGCATATTAGAATGATTTCTGAAGGATCATGTGACACTAAAGACTGGAGTAATGGCTGCTGAAAATTCAGCACAGGAATAAATTACATTTTAAATAGATTAAAATAGAAAACAGTTATTTTAAAATGTATTGATATTTCACAATATTACTGTTTTTTACTGTATGTTTGTTAAATAAATGCATCCTTGGTGAGCATAAAAGACTTTTTTCAGAAACAAACAAAGAAAATCTCACCAACCCCAAACTTTTGAACAGTAGTGTATGCTGTACATATAAAAATGAAATTTGTTCATTCATTTCTCTCTTGTCAGGCATTCTCCGAGAGCACAGCCTCCACTTTTGACCGATCTCTCAAGGAGAAATCCCCGTTCACCATTCGCAATGCATTGGGCATTCCTCTCATTGTTCAGCACAGCGCTAACCTGCGTTTGGTTGGCTCATCCTCACCGGGTAAACTGCACGAATTGGCTGTGGATAAAAGTGTGGATTTAAACCATTCATCCTTTGAGCGTTCATCACGACTGTCCGCCCTGCAGAGGCAGGAAAGCTGCTTATTCAATCTCAGCATAGGTCAGTAACATGGGAGATACAGTATACACCTCGTAAACTGTACAAATGCCTTGGGTTGTGCCTCAAAACCTAGTAAGCTGCTTACCTAGATAGCATTTTTGGGCATAATACGCACTTAGAAAGTTTAAGCATGTCGATGATGTCCAAAAATGCTGGGTCCCACTTTATATTAGGTGGCCTTAACAACTATGTACTTACATTTAAATTAATCATTTGATACAATGCACTTATTGTGTACATTCATGTTTTTACATTGTACTTATATTTTAAAAATACCTGCATGTAATTACATCTGTAGTTAATTTATGTAATTACATTTATAATTACACTGTTGACCCATCCCTTACACTTTAACCCACCCTTAAACCTACCCATACCACCAAACCTGTCCCTAACCTTACCCGTATCCCACCTCAATAGCAGCAAAAGCGCTTTTCAATACAAGTACATAGTAGTTAAGACCACCTAATATAAAGTTGGACCAAATGCTGTCTTGGTAGGTCACTCAAAGTTTTGAGAAGACCCAACTCTGTGTATGTTTTGCAAGACCCCCCTTTCCATTAAAAATATTTTACCTTTGATGCAAGTAGAAAACATTTTTATGTAGTAAGCTCACTTAAAGACTTGTTTAGTTAGATTTTACCAGAAAATGTTTTAGAATTTGTATAGTATGTTAAAATATAATATTATCTGCTGGTTTTTTTTTTTTTTTCTCTCTCTCTCTTTGTTTGGTCTCATACAATATGCATAATACAATTACAATTATATTATACAATTTTTAAATTCTATTATACAATACCTAATCCTAATCTTAAATGTCCTCTGTGCAGTTCCTTCAGGTTACAGTGAGATTTCAAATATCCCGTTGGGAAAGCCTGGCCGCAGACTGTATAATGTCAGAGGACCCATGCAAATGGAAGCTGTGTCTGTACTGCTTCAGATCGATGCCAGCGAGGGCAACAAGGTCATCACAGTACGGTCCCCCCTACAGGTTCGTCTGCTCTCTTTACCTGCAGAGAGCGCACATCTGTCCACCTGTCTGAATAAAGAAATAATCATTCATGAAAATAACCTTGCTAAAATCACAGTGACTTTTTTTTTTTTGTACTTTAACTGTATGTTACTTATGTGTTAACAGATAAAGAACCATTTCTCAGTGCCTTTTGCCATTCTGAAGTACTCTTCTGAACTTGGAGTGATGGTGAATGTAGGGGTTGCTGAGCCTGAGAAGGAGTGTCATGTTCCCCTAGAAGCTTACAGGTATGGACTGAAAAGTGTAATTGCCTACTTTGTCTAGAGTGCGTTTTGCATTCACATGAGTTAAATATCTTGAGTGGCAACTGTAAAGAAGATCTTTGACTACATATCATGCATATTTACAATTCAATCACTATACCAGGGTTGTCAAACGTATTGTTTTTAAACCTTGGTGTACTCATGCAGAGTTCATGCACAATAATAGTCTAGAATCAACTTTATGCTTCTTTATGAACTAATTTCATATCAACTAATCTAAATTGAAACTCTTGCAGGTTGCTAATTTCAATGCCCTGGGAGGCTTAAGGTTACATTTACATATAAAATCACCAATTAGAGAATATTAATCAAACTACATTTTTGACAAGAAAAATAGAAGCCACATACTGCTCTGGATGACTTTAGATTTAATTATTTAATCATTTCAGAGTGATAATTAATACAAAGCTAACAAAAAGACCTAAAAAAGGTCAAACACCACATATTATGTAGTTCTCCAACAACCCTATCCCACTGTAGCTCAAAATAGAATATATTAAACGAAATTATGATCTCAAACTTTTTTTTGTTGTTGCATAATTTAATCTTTTTTTTCTTTTTTTTACCTTGCAGATGGTGTGTTTGACACCCCTGCGCTATACTGTAAAATAAATTACAGGTAATTTTTTGTGCTTTATGTTGTAACTTTCTATGCTATATGTATTCCATCAGGAGTCAGCTGTTCTTGCTGCCTGTTGGTCCTTTAGAAGATCTGTATCGTGCATCGTCCACATGCATCGCATGGAAGGAACAGGTGCACGTGAGCTCAGAGGTTCAAGCAGTGCTGCAGTGCCCCGCCATAGACAGCAGCTTCCTACCACTGGTGGTGAACACACTGGCCGTGCCTGATGACCTCAGCCACATCGCCAGCCACGGGGAAGGGGACTGGGACCCTGCTTATGTCATCCACCTGCACCCAGCTGTCACTGTCAAAAACCTGCTACCTTACTCAATACGCTACCTGCTGGAGGTGCGGAATATTGCATTTTCAATACACAAATGCTACAACCCATTTGACATACACTACCATTCAAAAGTTTGTGGTCAGTAAGAGTTTTTTAAAGAAGTCTCATGCTCACCAAGACTTCCATCAAAAATACATTAATATTGTGAAATATTATAACTGAATTTTCAGCATCATTACTCTAGTTTTCAGTTTCACACAATCCTTCAGAAATCATTCTAATATGCTGATTTGGTGTTCATGAAACATTTGCTAATACTATCAATGTTGAAAACAGTTGTGCTGCTTAATATTTTTGTGAAAACCATAGTAACCGTTTTTTCAGGATTCTTTGATAAATAGAAAGCTCAAAAGAACAGTATTTATTTGAAATCTTTTGTCCTTGCTGAATAAAAACATAATTTAAAAAAGTCTTACTGACCCCAAACTTTGTGTATGACAAGTTCATATTAAAATTAGTATGATTTATTATCTATTTAATATTAGCCAGCAGTCATTTATTAAAACCTCATCACAACTCCTAGGGTTCTGCTGACTTCTACGAGCTTCAGGAGGGCAGTGCGGCGGATGTGCTGAATTCGAATGTTAGTGGTGAAATAATGGAACTTGTTTTGATCAAGTACCAAGGTCGCAACTGGACTGGGCGTATGAGAATTAGTAGAGACATGCCTGAGTTCTTCTCCGTCTGCTTCACCTGCGACACTACAGAGGGACTGACCGTGGATGTCGGTGTGCATGTGTCTCACGTGAACAGCAAAATTGTCCTCTCCGTTTATAGCCCATACTGGATCATCAATAAGACGTCCCGCGTGCTTCAGTATCGTGCAGAGGATACCTGTATGAAACACCCATCTGACTTCAGAGATGTCATTCTGTTCTCCTTCAAAAAGAAGAATCTCTTCAGCAAGAATAAGGTTGGATTGGGCTCTTTGGCTGTGTTAATAAATCTGTAAAGCTATATTAGCTGAATATCTAAAATAATCAAATCATGAATGCCAACATGAACCTTAAACTTGATATGTTTGGGCTGTAATGTTCAGAAAACCATGTTTTACCTGTAGATTTGGTCCAAAATGTTCTGATATTCCTTTCTAAATTTACATGCTGCTTTTCCTTTCAGTTGCAACTCTGTGTGTCCACCAGCTCGTGGTCCGATGGCTTCTCACTGGACACTGTCGGCAGCTATGGATGTGTGCGCTGTCCAGACAAAGCTGGGGACTACCTGGTACAGTAAATGCTTTGAACATATAAAGTCAGCATGAAACATAAGTTGTCCCGCCTTTACGCCAGTAAACACATCATCAGAGAAGAGAAGAGATGACGCTGCAAGGGAGGTACGGTGGCCGAGAGATCTCAATGCGCTGCAACTGAAGAAAACGCATGCAAATAGAAAAAACACCAGTAAATTAAGAAAACTTCTTCATCAGTTTGACAACACATGTGGTACAAATGCTCACAACGCAACCAAATACAGAAACACGCTGCAAATACTCACAACACAGCCAAATACAGAAACACTCTGCAAATACTCACAATGCAACCAAATACAGAAACACACTGCAAATACTCACAATGCATCAGGATGTTAAAACAAACAAACAAAAAAAAACCCCTTACCTTTCAAGTCAACACCACTGATGAGTAGACATTGAACAATAAGCATGTCCCAGCCTGGTTCGTCACTTGTTGGTGTCCCCTTGAAACATTTCCATTGTGGTCTGTGCTATTTGCAGCACGTTTCTGTATTTGGTTGCGTTGTATTTGCAGCGTTTCTGTATTTGGTTGCGTTGTATTTGCAGCGTTTCTGTATTTGGTTGTGTTGTGAGTGTTTGCATCGCGTTTCTGCATTTGGTTGCATTGTTAGTATTTGCATTGCATTTTTGTATTTGGTTGCGTTGTATTTGCAGCGTGTTTCTGTATGTGGTTGTGTTGTGAGTGTTTGCATCGCGTTTCTGCATTTGGTTGCGTTGTGAGTATTTGCAGCGCGTTTCTGTATTTGGTTGTATTGTTAGTATTTGCAGTGCGTTTCTGTATTTGGTTGTGTTGTATTTGCAGCGTGTTTCTGTATTTGGTTGCGTGGTGAGTATTTGCAGCGCGTTTCTGTATTTGGTTATGTTGTATTTGCAGCGTTTCTGTATTTGGTTGTGTTGTATTTGCAGCGTGTTTCTGTATTTGGTTGTGTTGTATTTGCAGTGTGTTTCTGTATTTAGTTGCATTGTAAGCATTTGCAGCATGTGTGTTGTCAAACTGATGAATAAGTTTTCTTAATTTGCTGGTGTTTTTTCTATTTGCATGTGTTTTCTTCAGTTGCAGCGCATTGAGCGCTCTCGGCCATTGTAGGGAGGGGAGGTTATTTTGATTAAAGATTACAAGTGCACATGAATTTAAAAGAAAAAATGATGTGTACAAATAAATCTAAAATTTATAGTAAACACTGAAATATTACATAAAAAAAAATAAGAATTGTCAATTTTGATTTCATGGTGATTTTAATTATAGTCTTATCAGTATTGCACAGAATTTAAATATTTGTCCATCTCTACTTTTCATGTTTCATGATGGATTTCTCTTTACATTTTCATGTTATGACTAATTAGAGATGCCCGATAATAAAAATCTATACTATTTTGTCTAAATAAATTAAAAATACAAATTTAGTAGCATCATTTAAAGTGCTACTGTACATATAAATTTAGACATGACAACATTATAATTTACAGTATGGAAAATCTCATTTGATGTACCAGGTTGGGGTCAGCATCCAGATGAGCAGCTTTAATCTGACACGAATTGTTACCATGAGTCCCTTCTACACGCTGGTCAATAAGTCTTCGTTTGAGCTGGAGGTTGGAGAGGTGCAAAATAACAATGGTTTCAGCAACAAGTGGCACTACATCTCCTCCACTGAGGTCAGAGCTGAATTAATCTTTTATCAAAGGCAGCAGTATGCACACACTGTACTGTATGTGTGTTGACTGTACAATTATGTGTGTTACAGTGTTTGCCTTTTTGGCCTGAGTCCACAACAGGGAAGCTCTGTGCACGAGTTGTGGGATCTGAATCTAGCTCCAAATTGTTCTTCTTCAGCAAGCAGGACAGCGGAACTCTGCTGCGCATGGATCAGGTGAATATGCTCTGGATGTAAACATGATGCTAAATATACTTTATTAAACCATATTGATTTAATTCACTTAATTCTAATCTTCTTTTCCATCAGTTTGGTGGCGTGATAGTGGATGTAAATATCTCAGACCACTCCACTGTCATTAGCTTCACTGATTACTATGATGGAGCTGCACCTGCTTTGGTTGTGAACCACACACCCACAGCCACTGTCAACTTCAGACAGAGGTTGGCACCGCTTCAGTGTTTTACTTCATATGACAGATGATTGAAAAGTCTGATGAGAAAGACCATGATGAACTAATAGTCTTTTGTGGAAACTAGAGTTGTCACAATACCCAGGTTTAAGTAGTCAATAAGACCAATACCATAATTTTACAAATCTCTTCAGTAATTGCAATACCACAACAAAAACTAATTGCTATTGAAAATATTTAATATAAATAATTACTTAAGAGCAATGTTTAATTAATTGAGGAATACTTGTTGTTTTAATTGAATTATTAAGTCAGAAATAAAATAAAGACAAAATAAACAAATTTCAAACAAAACATATGAATATAAACAAATAAAATAAATTACCATTTAAAAGTTTGTGGTCAGTACGATTTAAAAAAAAAAAAAAGAAGAAGAAATTAATAATTTTATTAAGCAAGGATGCATTAAATTGAACAAAAGACAGTTACAAAAAATATAAATAAATTAACTTTCTATATATTAAAGAATCCTTAAGAAGCAGCTCAACTGTTTTAAAATATATTGAATTAAAAAACACTTGTTAAATTGCAATAATATTTCACAGTATTACTGTTTTTACTTTGTTTTTGATCAAGTGATTTTTAATCCGTGGCCCGTGGCGACCCACTGGGGGTATTACGGGGGGCCGCCATTTACTATTAATAAAAATAATAATTTTGTTAATACATGTAAAAATGTCTAATTAAATATAATAATTCAATAAATATAATGAAGTAAAAAAATTGCCTGCGAATGTTTCTATTTACAACGTGCTTTTGCAGTGTTGAGCAGTGTAGCCAATCAAAGACATATCTGTTGATTTCCTGAAAGCAATGGCCAGTCAGAGATGTTTAAGTTAGTCAGAATCCAAAGTTTTTGTTCAGTTCTGAGTTTGTGAATAGCCTCATTTTAACAAACAAAGTGTAGACATGATGTAAAGAGATTTATTGTGCAGTGTAGACAGCTTCATTGATTAACCGGCGTAGCTGTGAGCTGTGCATAAGTGCTCCTTTTTTCGACTGTCGTTCCAAAGTACCGGTACTTTTTTTTACATCTGTATTCTCTTATTGAGTGTTTTGGAGTGTGTGAATATGTATCTGTGTCTTTGTGCTTATGCAGAGGCTGTGAGGAGTCTTGGGCACTGAGACCAGGTGAAGCTCAGCGTTTTGCATGGGATGATCCAGCAGGGGTGAGGAAGCTTTGCTGGAGCTGTCAAGACCACAGTGGAGAACTGGACCTTGTCAAGGTTAGAGAGGGATTCTGGGTCAGTGAATCTACTGATCGTCTTATGTTGCTGCTCATGTCAATCCCATGGTATTTTCTTTAGGACGAGTGTGGGCAGTTTGCTTATAGCAGCTTAGTTCAGATTCACTGGGTGTCTTTCCTGGACGGCCGACAGCGGGTGCTGATCTTCACTGAGGATGTCGGCATAGTAACAAAAGCACGGCAGGCGGAGGAGCTGGAGCAGTTCCAGCAGGAAGTCAACATCTCATTACAGAACCTGGGCTTGTCACTCATTAACAATGACATCAGGCAGGAGATTGCATATGTTGGCATTACCAGGTAAATAAACCCACACCCGGCATCCAGTAGTGTTGTTGTAACACTAATAATTTCTAATTCTTCTAAAGACTTTTAAAGGGGAACATAAATGCCACTTGACTGACAAGTTTATTTTTGATGATGATTGAATTGTGTTTTTAAGTTCTGGTGTGGTTTGGGAGATGAGACCAAAGAACCGCTGGAAGTCCTTTAACCACAAGAACATTGGACTGTTGGAGAAAGCCTACCAGAACCATATCAGCAGCAAGAGTGAACCAGGCTGGACTAGACTAGAAACTGGCCTAGAGGTGATAAAGGACTTTACCAGGAAAAGTTTAATAAGATCATTTATGTTGCTTAGACTTTATAGTATTCTTTTTTTGTCTTTATTAAAACAGGTGAACTTTGGAAGATTGCCCATGTTGATGAGACAGCCATTTTCCTGCTCTATCAGGAGAAACTTCCTGCCTGGCATTTGTATTGAGTTGAAACAGTCGCCTCACCAGAGGAGTCTACGTGCACAGCTCTATTGGCTACAGGTAACACCCACACACTATCTACTTGTTGAATATCACACTTCCGTCGTTTTTGGCAGTCGTTCAGTTATTATGTGCACAATTTATTTGTTCCAGGTGGATAATCAGCTGCCGGGAGCTATATTTCCTACTGTGTTTCATCCTGTTCCTCTTCCAAAATCTATTGTTCAAGACTCAGGTACAAACAACAGCTAGCATATGAACGCTGCGTCTAAGCTAATACACTTCTGAGTGCACATTTAGAGTGAGTGGACATGAACACACCATATCCCTTTTATCTTTAGAGCCGAAGCCGTTTATTGACGTGAGCATCATCACAAGGTTTAATGAGCACAGCCAAGTCATGCAGTTTAAGTAAGTGATGGCACACTGATTATGTTTTTTCCCTTTGTGTCACAGTCTCACATGTACTAATTCAAATCAAATTAATTATCTTGATCTTAAAAAAAACATTTAAAGGCTTATGATTAACTTAAATTAGTTTTGTAGACAAATATACACTACTGATCAAAAGTTTGGGGTTAGTAAGAAATTAATACTTTTATTCAGCAAGAAGACATTAAATTGATCAAAATAGACAGTAAAGACTTTTACAGTACATTGTTACAAAAAAATCAAGTAAATGCTGCCCTTTTGAATTTTCTGTTCATCATTGAAATATCTTATCGACCCCGAATCTTTGAATGGTAGTGTATGTTTTTTTTTTTTAACAAAACTAAAATTTAAAGCTGCAGTCCATAACTTTTTTTTTTGGTTAAAAATTGTCCAAAATCAATTTTTGAGCAAGTACATAACCAGCCAGTGTTCAAAACTATCTCCTTACCTTAGCCCGATTCACAGCGGTAAGCTGGTAATAATGTTTTATTATAAAATCAGTACTGGTAGGTTTCCACTGGAAATTCGAGCATGCAGCCGTTCGTCTTTGCGTCATTACGTCACATCTGTTTACATAAAGAAGGAGTCCCAGCTAGTAGACTATATCACGTGAGGATGCTGCAGGTGACGGATCATTTATAGCATTTTCTCACTTATCATTTTGATGGCGGATTGTATGGTATGACAAATTAACGTTAGAGATTAGACTGTACAGAAATTGAAACCTACAGGTAACACTAATACACACTAAATACACGTATTCACGCAATGCTGATGTTGTTAACATTAACAATTTGAGAACAAAGTATAACAATAATAATAATTTGCACGGTTTGATTCTCCTCAAAACGTTAGATTCATCCGCGCTGAGGAGCCGTGCTGATGCACAACCCACATAAAGATGATAATTCCGCAAATAACTGCAATTGCAGGTTTCAAACAGAGGTGGTGACAAAGAGGCAAAACTTACGAACTGCAGCTTTAAATAATAAAAAAAAAACATTGTTTTTGTCACTACATAATTACCATAATTACATGTGTTATTTCAGTTTTGATGACTTTATTATTATTTTTAAATTAAGTAGAAAGAATGAGTAGATCCAAACCTTTGACTGTCAGTGTTTGTTTTTCTGTAGATACTTTATGGCATTAGTGCAGGAGATGGCAGTGAAGATCGATCAGGGTTTCTTGGGGGCAATCCTCAACCTGTTTACCCCAGCCAACGACTCCCAGGATAGTAATAAGAAGGTAACTACTGCATCTTCTGACAGGTGTTCACATACTGTCACATAATGTTACTAATGAAATGAATCCATAATGATCGCAGTGGTAAACACTTCCTCTGGCTGTTTTTGTTTCAATCATGTGTGGCTTTATGAAATGTGAATTAAGAGGGGGCTGGAGATGTCACTATGTGTTTCTCTGTGCTTCAGAATAAGCTGATAGAGAAGGATCTGGAGGCGCTGCAGGCTCAGCTGATGGAGAGCTCCATGACAGACACCTCGGGCTTGAGCTTCTTTGAGCATTTCCACATCTCCCCTATTAAAGTAATGAATCAGCACCACAGTCCACTTCAAAACACAGCACATGTTCTCTTCAAGGTCACTTGTCACCATCATTTTAAATAAGACCTCCCTAATTTGAGTCTTCAACATGCTGCAGCATGATTGGACAGTAACACACTACTGTTCAAAAGTTTGGGGTCGATACAATTTTTCTCTTATGCGTACCAAGGCTGCATTTATTTACCTAATATACAGTAAAACAGTAATATTGTGAAATATTTTGAAAATATAATTTATTCCTGTGATGACAAAGCTGAATTTTCAGCTTCAGTATCTCATGACCCTTCAGAAATCATTCTAATATGCTGATTTGCTGCTCTAGAAACATTTAGTATTATTATCAGTATTGTAAATAGTTGTTTTTCATAATATTTTTTGGATACTGTGATACATTTTTTTCAGGATTCCTTGATAACTAGACAGTTCAAAAGAACAGGATTTATTTGAAATGGGCATCTTAAATATCTTTACCTTCACTTTTAATCAATTTAATGCATCCTTGCTGAATAAAAAGTATTAATTTCTTTTAAAAGGAATTTACTGACCCCAATCTTTTGAACGGTAGTGAAAGTTTCATTTAAATTCATTTCATTTCATTACTTTCAAAAACTCTGTCCATTATTAACCATTTAATGAGCAAAACAGGATCTACCAGCGTCAACCTTTTTTTCAATGTTTTCCCGGGTTAATGACGTGCTTGGCTGTACTGTCATATGAAAGACTAAACTGAATCTCAAACACTTACTTGTCTACCAGGATATAAATCATTTAATAATGAGAAATGATTGATAGAATTCCTTGATGGGTAGATGCATCAAACTATGTCATGTAATTATTTATGTTTGACCTAAGCATCTGTGTATGTGTGTTTGTATAGCTGCATCTGAGTCTGTCTCTGGGCTCCAGTGGAGATGAGTCTGAGGAGGGTGAAATGGTGGCCATCCAGTCTGTCAACCTCTTGCTCAAAAGCATTGGTGCCACACTCACTGATGTAGATGATCTGATTTTCAAGTAAGGCTTTCAGATGTGCATGCACTCTAATACTGACTCACATGCTTCTTTGAAAATACAAATGCATTGATGTCTTTTTGTCTCGCTGTTTTTTTGTTTTTTTTCAGACTGGCTTACTTTGAGGTGAAATATCAGTTCTACCGGCGAGAGAAACTGATGTGGGCGGTGATCAGACACTACACTGAACAAGTGGGTGATCTAAATATACACTCATATATATACTCATACAATGTCAGAGGTCGTTACATGAGCAAACACTCTCCAACACGCTTACATTTTCACTTTAAATCATTGTATCTGAAAGAAGTTCAGAGTCTTTTTCTCTCCTCATAGTTCTTGAGGCAGATGTACGTGTTGGTTTTGGGTCTGGATGTTCTTGGAAATCCATTTGGCCTGATCCGAGGCTTATCGGAAGGAGTGGAGGCTTTCTTCTATGAGCCCATACAGGTCTGACAAATGCTGTTCATTTATCTATACATTCAGGCCTCATCATTTAATTCAGTACAAATGTGAGTGTTCTGTTTTAAATGCCAGATACAAGTACAGGTTTGAATAACGTAGATCAGCACACCCACATAAAAAAAAATGTATATCAAATATGAAACCATTTGAGGAATATTTACTTCAGTCACCATTGTAATGCATGCAATGGTGTATTATGTCTAGTGGGAACTGATATTTATAATGTCAAGTTATGATTTGTGTGGTCAGCTTAAGATTGGTAACATTTGTGCTGTTTGTGTGTGTAGGGGGCTGTTCAAGGACCTGAGGAATTTGCAGAAGGTCTTGTTATCGGTGTTCGAAGTTTACTGGGCCACACAGTGGGTAAGGCTCCCTGCTTTTCCTGCTTTTCTCTCCCAAACCAACATATACTCACAGAGGATCCTTACTGCACATGCATGTTTTGTTTCTACATTATCTTCCTAGGGGGTGCAGCTGGCGTAGTGTCCCGTATAACAGGCTCTGTAGGTAAAGGCTTGGCTGCGATCACTATGGACAAAGAGTATCAGCAGAAACGGAGGGAGGAAATGAACAGACCCACTAAGGACTTTGGAGAAAGTCTGGCTAAAGGAGGAATGGGTTTTTTCAAGGTACTGAAGTTCCTGACACAAATAAAAATGCATCCAAGAAAACATCCAAGCATTTCCCTTTCTATATTATGCATTATATAACAAAGTTTCATTGTGTATAGCATGAATTGACTTTTGTCATGTCCCTGTTCTCCTTCAGGGAGTGGTTGGTGGAGTAACAGGAATTGTGACCAAACCGGTGGAAGGTATGGTAGTTTACTACTGATACATCACTCACTTAAATGGATTCGATCTGTTTTTGTATTCAGTTATGGCAAAAATATTTTTATCAAAAATAGGTCAAGAGTGACAATTTATTGGCCATTGAAAATAAACAAAATACATATATAACGGCAACCACTCACAACAGAACCTGGACAAGAATGTAATACTGTATGTCATTTAATAAACTATCATGGGTTTAGGAGCAAAGAAAGAGGGGGCTGCAGGCTTCTTCAAGGGCATTGGGAAAGGCCTGGTTGGAGTGGTGGCCAGACCTACGGGGGGCATCGTAGACATGGCAAGCAGTACTTTTCAGGGCATTCAGAGGTGAGACACACATGCACATGAATATTATATCCATATACACAGATACAAACACAGACACGCACAGTCAGAGAACCATGTATATACACTACTGTTCAAAAGTTTGTGGTTAGTAAGATTTTTTTTAAAAGAAATTAATACTTTTAATCTATTCAGCAAGGATGCGTTAAAGCTGCAGTCCGTAAGTTTTGCCTCTTTGTTGCCATCTCTGTTTGAAACCTGCAATTGCAGTTAGTTGCGGAATTATCATTTCACGTGGGTTGTGCATCGGCACGGCTCCTCAGCGCGGATGAATCTAATGTTTGCTGTCAGTCACCGCACCGTGTGGATACTGTACTTCGAAATTACAGATACTACGTCTTGGAAGTACAGCTAAAATAATAAGTTTCACCAGAAAATGTAATCTGAACCAGTAAGTAACATGTCTGCCACTTTTTTTCTGACCAACTGAAAAAAAGTTCTACAATAAATCTAATGGTGATTAAATCTAACGATCGCAAAGTTAGCTCATCACGTCAAACCGTGCAAATTATTATTATTTTTATACTTTGTTCTCAAATTGTTAATGTTAACAACATCAACTTTGTGTGACTGTGTATTTAGTGTGTAATAGTGTTATCTAATTAGCATTATCTACACTATAAACCATTAAAATGTCTTACCTGTCCAGCAGAAAAAAGCAATCCCTGCGTCTGTTTTAAACCCGTTCACGCCACCTTTCAAAAGCTCTGCTGATATTTTTATTCTTGTTTTCGCATGGGCCTGGTCGTATTCCCTCTTTTGCTGTTAGCCACTCCGCAGACCGAAGTCTTTTTTTTTTTTTTTTTTTTACTACTGGTGATTCACCAGTTGTCAATGATGATGGACATCTTTACCATTCTTGATTACAATCCACCATCAAAATGACAAGCTTAATTACTACAACTGCTGTAAAAGAGTCTTCAAATGATCCGCCACCTGCAGTGTCTGGGACTCCTTCTTTATGTATACAGACGTGATGTAATGGCGCAAAGGCAAACTCGTATTTCCCACGGAAACCTACCAGTACCACTCAAATTATAAAACATTATTACAAGCTGACCATTGTGAATCGGGCTAAGGTAAGGAGAACACTGGCTGGTTATGTACTTGCTCAATAATTGATTTTGGATCATTTTTAACCAAAAAAAGTTATGGACTGCAGCTTTACATTGATCAAAAGTGACAGAATTTCTATTTCAAAAAATGCTGATTTCTTTTGAACTTTCTATTTAATCAGAGTATTAACTCACACTGAGACACACAAAACTTGCAGGATTCATATTTAAACAGTTTTTTTGCGGCTTAATATTCACAGACACTATATCGTGATTAGAATAAAGAATTCAAGAATAAAAAACAACTTACCTTTCACAATCATCGGCTCGATCTAGTTGATCCTCGAAATGAAAGTGAAATCAGTCATGCTCATCCTCTGAGGCAAATCCTTTTAAAATTATTCCTCACCGCATCTCAAAACGATGAAAAGTACATGAAACTGACTAAACTTGATGCGTTTTTCCGAGCTGACGCGGGCTTTCACTCTGTTGCATGTATCGCCTCCGAATTTGCATCTGAATAGCGCACCCGCTCCATGGGCGTGGCCGAATTAGTGGATAATGAGCTGAGCCGCGAACTACTGACATGTCTCTCTTTTCATACAGATTACATAAACAGAGAATATTTGTTTTCGATTTGACTTACATGATTTAAAACCTGACATTTCAACGTTTATTTAGACATATGTCTCATTTTTGTGTCATTAGTATTCACTAAGTTACAGTTCATTTTCTGAGGGAGTATCAGATTGGACTTCATTTAGAGAGAGACGACAGATCACGCATCATGTTAGTTTTCTTTATTTTGCAAAAAGCACAACATTTTGTTTTTACTCTGAGTATACACACATAAAAGAAGACATTTCACAGATTAGAATGGTATATAACTCTTTATTGATATGTCCAAAATTGACAGAGTATTTTTAGTCTCTTTCACACTGGTAAGAAAAAAACCGAGGTGGTATCGCCGGCGATACCGCTGACTCCAGAGTGTTAAAAAAAAACAAAACTTGCTGACCCCAAACAATTAAACTGTAGTGTATATATTCACATAGTTGTTACTTTCAAATGAAGATGTTTATCAAGCAATATTTTGAACCCAAAAACTCATATGTAGTCATAATAAGACCACAAGTGGTTTGAAGGGGACACACATTTACTCATTGCAGAGTGGAAGTCATGAGGCCACTTCCCCTCATCCTAAGTATAGCTTGGAAATCTTGTCTACTTCCTGCTATAGGACAGGGAGAATGTTTTGATGTATTATATTATGTAAGCGCAGATGCCATTGCACTCTGAATTAAAAAAAAAAAATATATATATATATATATATAATATAAGCAACCTTTTGGAAAGGAGGAACATACTGATGATGATATCCATTCTGAAAGGAACATATTTAATATTTAATAAAAAATTTCCTGTGGCAATTTTCTAATATACCGTAGACTGGCAATTAAGATGTATCTAATAGTGTCAGTGTCTTAATTTGTGTCTCTTTTGTCTTTTGTTGTCTTGCTTTTTTTTCTCACATAGTGTTGCTTTTGTTTTCCTGTGTGTCAACTAATTTTGTGACTCTTTCTTTCATGTTTTTCATGAGTTAATTCCTGGATGTGTTTGTTCTTTTTAGTTCAGTGAGTATTTGGACACTCATGAGTGTTTGTGTACAGATGTGCGTATGAAGGTCTGGATGACTGAAGTTTGAATGTATGTGTATTTATGCCCATGTTACCCAGAGAGATGACAGTGAATGATCCCTCTGCATTCACTTAGTCAGATTTGCTTGTTTCTTGAGTCCCCCAAAAAAATAAGAGCAAATTTGGCAGCATGAATGAATTTTTAATCTTACAGGGTGTGAATTGTTGAAAGGTAAGTATTGCATCGTGGGAAGCAAAGGATGTGAGCTGTAGTGCAGAGCATTCTGCCATAATATACAGTTCAAGAATCCCCTGATATCTGGATCAATCAACATGTGCCTATTTTCCCATCATTGTAACATTTGCTTCTGATCTCCACATCCCTGTCACTGGTGCATTTTGGGGCCAATGGAAAGTCTGATGAGCAGAACAGCACAGACAGGAGCAGAGATAGTATACAGAGGAGCGGAAGTACAGATAAACATGTATACTCACTTATAACTATATTTAAGGGAAGTGGTCCTTTAAGTAAAAAAATATTGACAGGTGAATTTATATATAGTGTCTCAATAATCAAACATAGCTAAAGGGATAGTTCACCCAGAAATAAAAATTCTGTCATCATTTACTCACTCTCATGTCGTTCCAAATGTGTATGACTATATTTCTTCTGTGGTACACAAAAGAAGATATTTTGAAAAATATTATTTTAGTGTTTTTTTTGTCCATTCAGTTAAAGTCCAGTGCTGTTTTGGACCCCATTGACTTTCATTAAATGGACAAAAAATGTTTAAACCTCATTCAAAATATCTTCTTTTGTTTTCCACGGAAGAAAGAAAGTCATGCAAGTTTGGAACGACATGAGGGTGAGTAAATAATTTCCATTTTTTTGGGTGAACTTTGGGTGATGTCCCTCTCACTCTCCGACTGCTCTGCTTGTCAGACCAAGTCTACTGCATGAGCTAACTGCACTGCTGATGCACTGGACTCTATGGTGTAACCATGCGCCTTCCAACCAAAAGAAGCAAAAGAAGCATTATGATTTCAAAGGCAGTCGATGACCAGGCTAACCAATCACATATTTCACCCATTCCATTAATTCTGCCCTGGAAAGATGAGTTGGCAAAACTGTTGTGTTTTATGGTGTTCCCGCCCCCGGCTTTTTTATGCCAAACCTTTCACGACAAGCTGGAACAGCAACGCCCCCCACCCCTCCAGTGATTCTCTAGCATATACGTTCAATCATCCATTCATTCGTTATGCTTTCCATCTTATACACCTGAAGCGATCAGCACTGTCTGTATGAACTAATCATGTTGCTTTTCCATGCTCGCACTGTAGAAGTAACCAAAGGTGAGAGAGGGCTTAAGGAATCAGACACTGCACGCAATAGCACAAAGAAACTAAGGTTGACGCTTTTTGAATGACTCTTGAGATGCATTGCGTTTGTTCAATGCTGTTCGGGCATGCTCAGATGAACTTTGAGTAGATTCTGTTCACTAAGAATGACTCACCCGTTGCCCACACATTTTACATAGATATAAAACCGCTAGATCACAGGATGTCGTCTTTGTCAGAGTTATCTAACATGCTGTTTCTGACTTGATTTCCAGGGTGGCAGAATCGACTGAGGAGGTGACTAAATTAAGGCCAGTGCGTCTCGTAAAAGAGGACGGCATCATACGGCCCTACGACCATCATGAGTCGGAGGGCTATGACCTCTTTCAGGTGAGGTCACCTGTCAACCCTACTGACCAGGCTACTAAACCCCGATGAGAAGGATTTTAATCAGCATGACCCTCTGTTTTAATTTACCAACTACTAACAGCCAAATTGTTTTGAAAGGATTGGAGTCAGTTTGACAGATTAAGGCAAGACACTACATGCTAAACCACTGTTTTTTCATGTACTGCTCACTTTTGAGGATTTTGGGCTATTTTGCTTCCATAACACTGTCTTCTTTCAGATTTGAGGAAAGAAAACATAAAAAGTACACATTTAAGTGTTTAATTTAACTATTTGTGTCTGTAGATTTTGATTACAGTACATTACAGTACATTAAATTCTCATGCATTAAGCCAGAAATCTCCACTTCAGTAGAACTTCCAGTTTAATTCCTATCTATATTCTGAAGATTTTTACACATTTTATTCTTTAAAAACTTGATCGTTTTTGTTTTCTGATGGTTGACAGTATTTTTTTATTTATAAATTGATAAAAAGAGATATCCAAAAACATTTAACTCTAATATGTCAACAAAATAATTTTGAATCTGGTTTTATTTAGTTCAATTTTTTTCCCCAGACATATTTTTTACGCTATTTACCTGTGGTGCGTGTCTTGCCTTAAACTCAACCAAATTCCAAGTCCCCTTGTTAAAATTCCAGTTGTATTCTTCTTCATTGAAACTGACCTTAAACTCCAGTTGAACTGACTCCATCCCTGCTGTGAAGAAATGAATTCCTGTTGTCAGATTCATTTAATATTTTATATTTTTCTCTCTTTTCTGTCCTTTCCCAAATGCAGCCTGAGGAAATGTAAAATGGGAGTGGGAGTTGGAATTGGGACTATTATCTTAAAGATCCATGTTATTGAAAACTTTTGAAAACAGAGAGATATTGTTGCACTTAAATGAACCAAACTGGATATTCAGTGCTAGATCCAGTCTAGCCTGGTCCACCCACAATAGAATGTCACATTGTTGTGTTTAGGAAATTATATAATATCCTAAGTCTGCATCTGAATTTGTCTGTCTTGTGCACCTTTATGGCTTTGCTACTTTTCTTATCTAGAAAACTTTTTTTTAATTTGTCTATTATTTTTGCCAAAAACAATTTCTGCATTATACCTCAGACATTTTTATTATATCAGTTTTATATCGCTATACCCTATATCCTTTGTCAATTAATGCCAAATATATTCAAACATAACCTCATTAGTCATTATTTTATTCACCCCCCCCCCCCCAAAAAAAAGAATATATATATTATTTTAATTTTAAGAAAACAAGGTAGTTTTAAGACTTCAGAACCATGTGAAGGCTAACAATAATAGATTTTCATTATTAATATTTAAATAGTTATTAGATTTGTTAGAAATAGGATATGGAACTGGTAAAGTTTGTCTATTTTTCTAAACTTCATTTTAATTTCTTTAAACTCATGTCTGTAAAATACATTTTCATGCATCTGAACTTCGATAACATAAAATTAGTCTATATAAAATATATTTATTGACAATGTTTATTCTTAATCATTGTGAATACATAAAATGTGCATAGTAATATATGCAAACTCTTATATGCACTAAATGGGCAGTGCATGTTGGAATTAATGTCTGATGTATTTTCCTATATACTTTATAGTATATTATCTTATATACATAATTGTCATGTAATCATTTGCTTTAATGTGGCTTTAATGTGTTGTAATTGTGTTAACTGAAGAGCTTGCTTGAGCCCTGTGATTGACCATAATAATCATGTGACCTGGAATAAATCAGTACTCCTCTTTGACATGATCTTGATCATTTTTATGCATTTCAGATGATTTATGATTTGTTAATTTGAAAATGATTCAGATTGTAATTGCTGAAACAATATATGTGCAGAGCCATACAGCAGTGTGTGCTGTATTTTGTGTATTGTGCTGTATGAGTGTGTATGTTTTTCAGAGGTCTGAGATTAAACAGTTGGATGGAGAGATCTTCAGAGAACACTATGAGTACCCAGGGCACAAAAAAACAAACATCATTATCACCAACAGGTATTCCAACAACAGAAAAATGATGTGACATTTTCCTAGTTTTCTCTTTTCCACATGCTGTGTGTGTTGGTTTCTTTATCATCCAGGAGAGTGATGTGTGTGAAGGAGATCGATTTGATTGGACATTTCAATAAAGATTGGGAATGTCAGTTTGAGAATTTCCAAAGGCCTCCAAGTGCAGAGGGAGGAGATTTGAAGATATATTACCGGGTACATTAATGCTACTTTTAGTATTAGCAGATAAGGAATTACATTGATAGTAGATTGACAATTGTACAGGTTTTCTAACTTTGATATATGGTGAGTGAATTAACATTGCTTGTCAACAATCTGGATGTTGGTGCAGGAACAGAACAAATTGAATCTCATTAGGAAGGATGGACAGACGCTAGTGAAAGTGATACACATGAAACATGCTGACATGGCCGAGGTAAACATCACAGGCGTGTGTTTTGTTTTTTGAGTGGATTCAAAGTTAAAGGATTAGTCCACTTTCAAATAAAAATTTCCTGATAATTTACTCACTCCCATGTCATCCAAGATGTCCATGTCCTTGTTTCTTCAGTCGAAAAGAAATTAAGGTTTTTGATGAAAACATTCCAGGATTATTCTCCTTATAGTGGACTTCAGTTGGCCCCAAACGGTTGAAGGTCAAAATTAGTTTCAGTGCAGCTTGAAAGGGCTTTAAATGATACCAGACGAGGAATAAGGGTCTTATCTAGCAAAACGATTGGTCATTTTCTAAAAAAAATAAAAAATTATATACGTTTTAACCATAGACACTCGTCTTGAACTAGCTCTCTTCTTCTTCTCTATTAGAATTCCGGCAGTGTAGACGCTGCTAAGTGTATTACTGGCCTCCACAGGTCAAAGTTTGAACTAACTGTTATATACTTGCACTAGCATATTGTATATGACAATTTAGTTCAAACTTTGACCTGTGGAGGGCAGTAATACACTTAGCAGCGTCTACACTGCCAGAATTCTAATAGAGAAGAAGAAGAAGAGAGCTAGTTCAAGACGAGCGTCTATGGTTAAAATATTTTTTATTTTTAGAAAATGACCAATCGTTTCGCTAGATAAGACCCTTATTTCTCGTCTGGTATCGTTTAAAGCCCTTTCAAGCTGCACTGAAACTGTAATTTTGACCTTCAACCATTTGGGGCCAACTGAAGTCCACTATAAGGAGAATAATCCTGGAATGTTTTCATCAAAAACCTTCATGTCCTTCTTTTTTCAGTCAAAAAGAAATTGACATCTTGGATGACATGGGGGTGAGTAACTTATCAGGAAATTTTTATTTGAAAGTGAACTAATCCTTTAAAACTGCTATTGAAATTTTGTTATTTCACTTTTAGTGAATGTAATTTCATTAAAGCGAAAATGACAATCAAAATTTCAATGCGAAGTGTTGAATATGGCACTGGGCATTTTATATTTAGCATGCCATTTCATAGATTTTAAGCTGTGATCAATCTAGATCCACGGGTTGCACTAGTTTTACCTCTTTCATGCTTGCATGCCTTTACACTAAGTAATATCTATTAAAATGACTCCATTTCATTTTCTGTCAAGAACCAACAGTGGCCTCTTTGACTTATTGTGCTTCACACTCCACAGAGACTGCGAGAAGGAATCGACAGTGCCCAGTTTGCACGCAAGCAACATCAGATGGCAAGACAGAAATCTCAGCGCTTCATCAAATCGGGCAAAATTTAATTCAGTCGAACCATGTAAACGTGTGCCCACATCTCCTACGACTATTATCCTGCCTAGCTTCAAAGCATCAGTTATTTACTTGTTTTGATTAGAAATATATTTTAGCAAATGTATTAGTTAAACTCACTGGAGTTTTAAATGTATCTCTGAAATTTTGGAGTTTGCACTAATCGCTGGATCTAAGCACTTTGCCTTTTGTTATCTTGAAAACGCATAGTAAAAGAGATTATTTTGTTAATGGCACTTGCTATAAAAAAATCACTGCAATATACAACTGTAATGTGTAATGTGAAGCATGTCCAGTTTAGCTCACCTTACCTTGATCACAAATCCTGCCAAAAAAGAAGACAAAAAGCTGGCATATACCCTCATTTTCTTTTCTAAATCATCCTTCCACAGGTGTTGCGTGAATTTACTCAGCAATGATGCATAAAATTGCTCTCCACTTCTTAAAAATTATAACATTACAATGTTTTTCTTTTGTATTGTTTTATATAACACATACACTTCTTTTGTCCCTTGCACTGCACTTGAAGACATGGTGTACTATGACTGTAGTGAAATTGCTGTGTCTGTGTCACCGTTTTTCCACAATTAGTTGAAATGGCAAACCACACCTGCGATTTAAGGTGGAGACTATGATATAAGCTTAGCTCTACCTCTCATGGTTGCATGTTTGTTTTGGAAGTAACCATGACATGATTAAAGGGTGCGTGTCTATAAGGCAAGGGAATATTGCATTGTATTCCACAGTTTTCCCACAATGATGTAAATCAGTGAATGTAGTGTCAAAGCACCTGGCAATGGATCCTCTCCATGTTGCTAAGTAACTTGGCTTCCTGGATGTGGGTACAAGTGACCCCTGTTGGCCTGGTGTGAGCAGGAAAGGAGAGGTTGGTTATCCCATGCCCTCTGTGGTGGGTCTTTCCATGTCCTCCTATTTCCTATGCATCAGTAGGCCAGACATACGCCCACAGGTCAGTGCCACAGTGTGTAGACAGCTGTAACCGCTAAAGACACCAAAAATGTCAAGTAATCTTAACTAATCCAGTGCAAACATTAGGAATGTCAGGCTTTACATGAGAATTTCCTGATCTCATCAGCCTTTCTAGATAAAAGCACTTTGCAGAAACATACAGTGTGCTGTAATTGTGATCACATCCTCTTGTAAGTCAACACAGCAAAATAAAACTGTAGTATCTGATCTAGGATCAGTCTTAGACTGAACTCTATTGTTAAAACTATGGTAGGATAATGCCACTGTACATGAAAACTATAGTATTGTACTTTGCACCTTGATTAAACTTTGTGCATTTAGAAAATCACATTGGTTAAAAGATAATGAAAAAAATTCAAATGAATAAAATGGGGGGGGGGGAGTGTTATTTATATATATATATATATATATATACATACACACACACACACACACACACACACACACACTACCAGTCAAAAGTTTGGAAACATTACTATTTTTCATGTTTTTGAACGAAGTCTCTTATGCTGCAGAAAAAACAATAATATTGTGAAATATTATTACAATTTAAAATTATGGTTTTCTATTTTAATATACTTTAAAATATAATTTATTTCTGTGATGCAAAGCTGAATTGTCAGCATCATTACTCCAGTCTTCAGTGTCACATGGTCCTTCAGAAATCATTGTAATATGCTGATTTATTATCAATGTTGGAAACAGTTGTGCTGCTTAATATTATTTTATAACCTGTGATACTTTTTCAGGATTCTTTGATGAATAAAAAGTTAAAAAAACATCAGCATTTATTTAAAATAGAAATCTTTTGTAACTATACACTACCGTTCAAAAGTTTGGGGTCAGTAATTTTTTTTCTTTTTTTTTTTTTTTTTTTTTGAAAGAAATTAATACTTTTATTCAGTACGGATGTGTTAAATTGATAAAAAGTGATAGTAAAGATTTATATTGTTAGAAAAGATTTATATTTTGAATAAATGCTGTTCTTTTTAACATTTTATTAATCAATGAATCCTGAAAAAAGTATCACAGGTTCCAAAAAAATATTAAGCAACACAACTGTTTTCAACATTGATAATAACTGAGTATCAAATCAGCATATTAGAATGATTACTGAAGGATCATGTGACACTGAAGACTGGAGTAATGATGCTGAAAATTCAGCTTTGCATCACAGAAATAAATTATATTTCAAGTATATTAAAATAGAAAACCATAATTTTAAATTGTAATAATATTTCACAATATTATAGTTTTTTCTGTATTTATTATGAAATAAATGCAGCCTTAATGAGCATTAGAGACTTAGTTCAAAAACATTAAAAATAGTAATGTTTCCAAACTTTTGACTGGTAGTGTATGTATGTATATGTGTGTGTGTGTGTGTGTGTGTGTGTGTGTGTATATATATATATATATATATATATATATATATATATATATATATATATATATCCTATATATATATATATATATTAGTGTCAGTTAAAGGGCCTTTATAAAACAGACTTCTCATGCAAGGTTTAGGATGTTACAGAGCCATGACTTTGAAGCAGGTGTCTATTGAGAAGATAGCTACATAAAACATTACCTATATTTTCATGGTTTTTTTTTTTTATCTAGGCTATAAACTATCTTTTTTAACTAATGGTCTATTGTGCATTACATAACGTAGTAATGTTTATTTTCATGATTAACGTTATTAAGTGTAATTAGCAAAACTAGCTGTTTATGCTGGGAGGAAAATAGGGTGTGTAAAAGTTGCTATTCTCAATAGTAAAAAAAAAAAAAACAACAACAACAACAATACACTTTTAGAAACTTGAAAAGACAGTCAGCAGCAGGAGACCAAATAAAAGTTTTGGGCTTGACATAAATCTGTTGTTTGCTTGTTTGTCTGTCTTATATTGTGCTACTAGATAGCCTACATGAAATAGCCTACTTCCTTCTACATGCAACGTGAAGTCCACGTATTGTGCCTCGACTCTTACAGACTCTGGAACTGCGTTAAGCGGAAGTACGTCAGAAGCATTTTCGCTCATCACATGTCAAGCATGCTGTTTGTGTCAACGGCTCTGGTTTGTGTGTCTGTGAGAAGAAGAGACAACCTTAAATTAGTAAATACTTATATTTACTAATAACCTTATGCGTTCTGGGACAAACGACTTCAAATTTCGAAAACTCAGAGAAATTACTAAATTATTCTCACAAATAAAGAAAATATATAAAATAAATGACCCAAATTGAGCACAAATTTTGACGACGTGCCTTTCCCATTCAGCTGTAGATCTAAGCAGATTTACCTGCCAAAGATCATTAACGCGCATGGATGAACTCATTAATTTGTTATTTGTGAATATCGTTCTGTTGAGTTGGATCTTTTAATAAACCCGTCTAACTGGTTCACAAAACCAGTCTAAACGATTCGTTTCGAAATGAGTTTAATTAAATTTTACATAGGTAGAGTACAGGTACATATAGTTAATTAATTTATTTATTTTAATGAGCATTAGCATTTTTACTTGTTCAAAATAAATTATTAAATTATTATTGTTTATTGTAAATGGAAATTATATTTATGTTCTAAATTAGCCTGTATTTACATTTTTATAAGCTGGATCGTGGTTGCAGGCTGAATGTGGTCGCAAGAAATGTCAATAAACACCCATATTAATAAAAACTTAAACAAATGTGCCACATATGGCTTTACTGGAATGTTTTAGAGAGCATGTCAGTATGTTTGGCGTGACCATGTCTCGCGCTCAACAGCGCTGTCTGTGGACAGAAGAGCCACACCCGCTCTCATGAACACTAACAGATCTGTCACACGCTCAAGTGCAATCCGAACCAAAAGACGATGTAAAACGAATCCGAATTGTTCTACAAAACGATCCCATTGTAAAAGTAACTGAAACCCGCAGATGAACATGGAGTCTCCGCCAGAGTCCGTCACGGTGCCGCGCAAGAGCGCTTCGGTGGAGGACAGCCCGGTGAAACTGGACAGCAAGGCTGAAACCGACAAACCAGCTCCAGTTCGGCGGCAGAGTTGCTCAAGTACCAACAAGGGTAAGCTTGAAGAACAGAACCAAAGCTTGCTTGTGGATTATTTTACATTTTATTTCAAGTTCACGGAGATCAAATTTGAGTTTAATCTTAAACTTCAGTCCTTGCATGTGACCTGTTTCATATTAGCTCTGAATTTACAATGGATTAAACAGATTAAACATGTTATTTTACATATAGGAGGCCTGGTGGTGGTAGTCTAGCTAGCACATGCACACTTAGTGCAAATTAACTAATGTGATAATATACACATTTGTAAGCGAGCCCAATCATTACTGGCCATTGGCTACCTGTCATTTCTGATCTATCACTCACATGCTGTTTACTAGTTAATCAAGCACTGTTGTCATTTTTCACGACTGTCTCAGCTTTATCTACTCCTGCTCTCTTTGTGTATGTAGTCGATAGACAGCAGTGTGGCCAACGTGTCCATATGTTTCAGTACTACTAATAATACACACTTGAATGCAACTATTCCAATAAATGTTTTTGGTCACTAAGCACAGAAGAGACCATATTTGCATAGCAAAGTGGTGATTTCATAGTGTCTACATGAGCTTAAAGCCGTTTTTACATGGGACAGCCACACCCCTTTTGTATGTCTCTGATTTGGGGATACAAGTCAAAGAAATGTCGGTTAATGTGTCATTCGGTAGACTATCATAGTTGACACAGTTTATAGTCGGAGCAGATTTCAGGTCCGCTTGGCTTTGGCAGTCATGTCTGTGGCTGTGCTTTAAAATCTAGTTGAGCTTCCTACCTATGCAGCATTTTCGGGTACCATATGCTACTATGTAGCCTTCAAATGCTGTCTAAATAGGGAGCATATTAGGTATTGAGACGCCGCCCGTTTGTCTGGCAGTCGTTGCGCTGTGCTTGCGTGTGTGTGGAGAGCTGTTATGTAACAGGTTAAGTCATACACAGAAGGAGAGGATATGAAGGGATATTTTCACGTCTTTACTGCTCGTGTAAACAAATGGGGTTTCATGTCTGACTACTGCGGTTTTTAAATGTAGAGCATTATTTTTTCATGTGTGTTAATACCATTGCCGCGTTTTCTCTTTGCGGACACACTGTCTCGCTGCCCGGTTACGTAACTAGAGGACGGAGGCAGGTACGGTTATAGATCCGGCCGCTCGAGGAGTTTCATTTGGACTCAGAAAAAGGGTCTGACACTCCTAACCCGCTAACCTATATTCCCAAATGCTCCTGCTTGGTTAAGATAACTTCCCCTGATATTTGGCCAAATTATTTGCCCAGTATTGAAGAGCAATTTCACGGTGCTCACATGGAAAACATGTAAACATCTTTTTTACACTGGCTGAGGTTTAAATCATAGCAGATAGGAATGATTTAGCATACAATTATTTAAAAAAAATAATCCACATTAAATCCCTGGATGGTCAATTTAATTAATCAGCCACTGTAATCCCTCTGGCCTTCTGTCCATAGTCGATTCATGAAAATTGTTCACTGGCATTGAGCTATGTGAATTAAATGTTTGTTTTTTTTAGTTGTTAGTATCAGCAATAAGTAGAGCAACAAAGTTAGCATGAAATGAAAATTCACCCTATATATTTCGTAAATGCATCTTGTTGGTCTTATTGTGAACGATTCATCCATATGTTTCATTTTTAAGAATTTTTAGAGCTTGTAATTTTTAATCAAAATGTCATAACTTACAGTGAAATGACAGACTTCTCTCTGGTGACATATACTAGACTTCTCCAATCATTTAGTCTGCTTAAACCCCCCTCACCCTTTTCTTACAATTAACTGCTAGCTAGATGATATGCTTCCATCCAACCAACAACTGATGCTAAACCAAGTCCCCACGCCTCGATAATTTCCACTTGGATGTACACCACAATACAGAAGAAAAAAATTGTCACTACTTCCATCATGACTTTAAGATTATTCAGATTTTATTCCTCATACCCAGGCCCAAACAATGGAAATTTTGTCATTATTTACTCGCCCTCAAACCTGTATGACTTACTTTCTTAAGCATTCTTCAAAATACCTTATTTTGTGTTTGTCATTTTTGGGTGAACTATCCCTTTAAGGAGTCTTCTTCAGCCCCAGCAGCTGAGACTCTTCCTTTCAGCAGTCTCTCTAAAAGCTCCATGTTTTACAGAGCGCAGGGGCTACCTACCCAAGCTGATGTTACATAACTCTTGCGTTTCCTTAAATTCTTCACCCCAGTGGAGTTGGTGGGCCTCAGGGTGGACAAGTGGCTACACACTAGCACTCAGCCAAAAATGTGCAAGGCCATCGCTGAGCATCTTCTGTCCACTTGAGGCTGTTGTGCAGTTGGACGCAAGATTGAGTGCTCAAATGCAAAAAAATAAATGAGAAGAGCAGCTGTATTACATGTCCAAGCAGAAAAAATGGACTTGAAGGAGAATGATGTGTCGGCTAATACCAGTGTCCACTTGAATAGAAGCGGTTATTCTTTCTGTCTAATGTTAAGGTGTGTTCACGGCCATGTTGGAATTACCAAAATTATGTGATTCCGACTTGTTCATGTGTTCACGTCCTCATAGAAGTCATAATTACAACTCGTATATTCTGCATTTTTGGAGAGCTCCGACTTGTACCACCTGACCGCTGCAATGTCATGCAGAAACACTCAAAATGGCAGCGGCTTCAGCAGTAAAGTGTAATGAAGCAGTTATTTCATAATATTTCTATTTAATAATTCCTATAATTGACTGTTGGTAATGTTTAAATGTACATATGCTCTCTATGTACTATTGACTAGGCCTTTACTATTAAAAGGCTTGTATTGTTAACATGAATATAGGAGTGAATGAGGAAAATACTGACTTGGGATGTGTGGGTTTCCAGTGGAATGAAATGAAAGAGGCCATGGTGCCTTCAACATGAGTGGGGGAATAAGGGAAGTTTCCAGAGTCCATGCAACTGGTGTTTTAGAATTGGCTTTGACAAAGTCTTGTCTGGAATTGTGGAGAGACAGAAAAATGAACACACACTAGGAAACATACTCACACAGAGAGAGAAGACACCCTAGACTGGCTTTTTGTACAGCGATGAAGTGTTATTGCAGTGGTGACAGTTGTAATTGGCTACAGGTGCACCCCATCTGATGCTGCCAGGTTCAAAGTACTTTACACACCCTTTAAAGCAGTTGCAAAATGGCCATAGAATGACGTTTAGCGAGAGGAGCTTCCAAATGATCTACTCACTCTGGGCTAATTGGCTTTTGATACCAGGCTTCACTGTAACCTGAGAATTGCTGTGGATTTAGACGGTTCAGAAGTACAGAACATTGAAGTAATTGGGGTTGTTGAGGAGCTGCTGATATGAAGGCGAGCTCTCAAGCAGATACAAATCATTAACTGCTCTTTTAGGTAGAGGAGAAATGCGTTGTCCATCTGTTGGAATATTTGATTACATGATACACTCTGATGTTTGGAATCTCACTTTACACTCATTTACCAAAGTCAGCAGGTCCAGGAAATTGTTCATTTGTCATGTAACGCTTCCATTTCTTTCCATCTAATAACATTTAGTATTTTGTTCGAAATGCCAAATACAAAATATAAGTCTTATAATAAGTCAGAGAGGAACATGTAGTTAAAGGCTGGCCCACACTAAAAGATTTTTAAAACGTGAGAGACCACAAACATGACGTTAAAAAAAATCATAGATTTAACAGTTTTGTTCCTATAGTGTGTGAAGTGCCGTTATGTGACCAAGACAGCACACCACGCACTAACAGATTAGATTCACAAACGACCAGATTCCCAACTGTGAACACTGGAAAATCTCTTGCGGTCAAATGTGAATTTAATGCGTGTTTGTCCTCGAGGTTCCCCCCACACAACAGGATTTCATGTTGGATATTTATGATTTGAGATCGATGCAGCCCTGACGTTCTTCAGAGCAGATCATTCTTAAAGGGTTAGTTCACCCAAAAATGGAATTTCTTTCATTACTCACCCTCATGTCGTTCCAAACCCGTAAGACCTTTGTTCATCTTCGAAACACAAATTAAGATATTTTTGATGAAATCCTAGAGGTTTTTTTTTTATCCCCTATAGAAAGCAGCGTAATTAAAAATATTAAAAAATATACGTATTGTAAAAACAAACAAAAAAAAGTACTGAGCTGGCGTTCTGACGTAGAACCTGGAAGAATAAAGTCGTTATTTTTGTTTTTGCACACATAAAGTATTCTCGTCGCTTCATAACATTGAGGTTGAACCACTGCAGTCACGTTGACTGTTTTAACAATGTCTTTAGTACTTTTCTGGACCTTGAATGACGTAATTACGTTGCTTCTTATGGGGGATAAAAAAACCTCTTGGATTTCATCAAAAATATCTTAATTTGTGTTCCGAAGAACGAAGGTCTTATGAGTTTGGAACGACATGAGGGTGAGTACTAAATGACAGAAATTTCATTTTTGGGTGAACTAACCATTTAACACAACTCACACCACAGGAAAATCTGATAAGATAATCTGTAGAACCATCAAGATAATCAGGACTTTATCTAGGATTGTTGGAAGGGGAGAATTGGGCCGAAAAATCAGCCCTATTATCTTGTAGTGTGTGGGTGCATTAAGATGACATTCACAGAATTGTTTTTTTTTTTTGTACTCTTTTTACCTTCTTGCTCAGTGAGATTCCAGAAGAAAGGCAAGAGCTTAGGCTGAGTTTATCTGAATATGCTGCACTGTACTCTGTGTACTTCCCGCTGGGCTGTAACCGTGGATCAGGTCCCGTTGCATGCCTCATGTTTCCCCTGCAGCATATACCAGAGAGTTACTGGATTGTTTACATTTAGAGCCTCTCCACCTCACAGGTTCCCCATGAATCATTCTGGTATATTGTGTGTAATAGGGTGTTTTGATTAGTAGGTCATAAAGTTTGTGCTCCATAGGAGTGGAGCTTATTAGTGGGGTCAACTAGCTCAGGGAATTTCAAAGTGGGGTCCTGCTTTCTAAAGACTGTATGAAGTCGAAAACCAAAACTAAAGTTAATTATGTTATTTTATTGACGACCCCTAATTTTTAACAGAATTCAAAATGTTTCTTTTCAGGTTTATACATCTAACACTAATAAGAAAAAATAAAATAAAAAATAAATCTAATAAAAAAAATAAAATACTGTATGCTGTCAACTTAATATTATGTAAATACTTTCCAAATAAAATGTTAATAATTTTCTTTATTACATTGACAACATAAAAGCCAATTATTTAATTATGTGAACAGAATCTTACAGTATTAATTTGTCTTAGTACGTGAAAACATAAAGTGGGATTTATATTTTAGTAAGGGGGGCCCTTGCAAGGGTATCACTATACTTTTTAGTTTAGGCATTTTAGTGAACCGGAAACAAAAACTGTAAATGTACTAAGACGGTTCACTCATATTACTATGAATGGAAGAAAGTGCAATATGATAAAATAAGTCCAGCCTTCTAAATAAAGTAGCCAATAGGCAATAGAGATTTCTTCGAGATTTTCCTATGAGGTTTTATAATGGGTTTTTTCGATTTATGTGTGAAATAAAGTCTGTGGTAAACATAACTTGACTATACATTGACGTTTTGTTCTATAACGGAAATTACACACACCCATAGCAAAAATGCGAATTTTGAAGCAGTTATGTTCGTTTTTGAAAATGTACATTTTTAATACGTAACTAGATAAGTTACTTGGGGTGTGAGTGTGTGCAGTGTAGGGTATGTTGTAACTTGTTGTAACAAAATGTCAAAGTTTCGTCAAGTTATGTTTACCACAGGCTTTATTTTACTCGTATATTGAAAAACCCCATTATAAAACCCCATAGGATAATCTCGAAGGATTGCACGTTTGGGACTGCATATGTGCATTGCTGGACCAACTTGAAATTTACACTTTTTAATGATATTTAAGCATGAGATACAACATTTATGGGAAAGTTAATGTCAGATTTTTTTGCTGATTTGAAATAAATAATTTAGATGTTGATTTGGCTAGCAGTTTTTGAGATTTTGGTATTTCCCCATTCAAGTAAATAGGAGTTTGTCTTGCATGCCCAAATTAGCTCCCTGGAGGTATTGCATATATGACCTCTGAGTGAACTGAGTGAACTTTGCCTGATACCAGCCTAATTATACAGGACTTCCTCAAGTCTTATTAGTCAAGTTGGTCAGCCAACCCATTTTACATGTTGTTTTGCCTAATTAAACATCATATATTTATAGTTTTGCACATCCCTGCTGTTTTTGAAAGTTCCTTTCTTTACAGGAATGTTTCGTTGTTCACAACATTCTTGTAACAGAAGCTTTGAGTTTAGATGAATCATCTAATCCAGTGGTCTCAAACTCAATTCCTGGAGGGCCGCAGCACTGCACAGTTTTGCTCCAACCCTAATTAAACACACCTGATCCAGCTAATCAAGGTCTTCAGGATTACTAGAAACTTCCAAGCAGGTGTGAGTTGGAGCTGGTTTAAGCTAAACACTGCAGGGCTGTGGCCCTCCAGGAGTTTGAGACCACTGATCTAATCTCTCTTTAATTTGATAAATTGTCAGTATACACACACTGACCTTCCAAGAGAAGACATTTGTGTTGAATCCTATTTTCCATTGCACTCAGTTCCAGTCTAAACAGTGTGATAATCTCTGTATCATTTGTCAGTGTCATGTCAAGTAGCCTGTGCGAAACATCCTCCTTTCTCTTATGCAGCTGGAGTAGGGCTGCACGATATATCGAAATGAGCAAAATATCGCAAATGGACATCGCGATATGCATTTCGCAATGGCTTATGATAACTGAATATTTTTAATACTTCAAAAGATTTCTTAAAGTCTAAGTTTTAGGTCGACACAGACAGAAGAGAATAGACTGGCACATGACTGTTACATACGTGTGACATTCTTAAAGGGTTAGTTCACCCAAAAATGAAAATTCAGTCATTAATTACTCACCCTCATGTCGTTCCATTTGAGAGCTTTCTGTTTTCTGCTTTCTGTAAAACTAATCCATATAAATTGAGTGGTTTAATCCAAATTTTCTGAAGAGACTCAGTTGCTTTATATGATGAATACATTATAATTATATGATAAAACCGCTCAATTTATATGGATTAGTTTTATGATCTCTTAATGAACTTTTTGTAGCTGTCTATGGAAAGACAGAAAGCTCTCAGATTTCATCAAAAAAATATTAATTTGTGTTCCAAAGATGAACGAAAGTCTTTCGGGTTTGGAATAAGCGAAGTACTCATAAGCATAGGAAGCCGCCTCTTGGACAGCGCATAATCCCGATTTCAGTTCTCTTCCGCAGCTTATAGTGTTGTCACGGTACCAAAATTCCAGTAGTCGGTACCAATACCAGTAAAATTTTACGGTTCTCGGTACCAATTTCGGTACCACAGGAAAATCTGTTGGAACTATTTTACTATTTTATTTAACTCTTATTTTTAAAAACATATTAAATATGATGGCAATCATACATATAAATATTTGGAGCGTGTGTGTGTATGTTTGTGTGTGTGTATATATACCTCAATGAAATAAATTCTGAAATATAAAAAAATAAATAAACAAATGCTCAAACATCCATTTTGAAACAGACGTGTGTGTTTATTTTAGCTATTCCTTCAGTGAAACGACACACTCCAGCCTGTAAAACTATGAAATAAATATCAGTAAATAATGGTAACCTGAATAATAAGAAAGCTAAGTATTAGTCTTAAAAAACATTTGTTTTTTATTTCCACACAAAGATGCGTCATATAGGCTAGACGCTTTGCGCTTTGAGAGGGATGTGGGACACGAGCAGGAAAGAGACCATTTCTCTTTAATAATATCGCCATGTTATCTCCTGATGTTACAAGCAACTGACACTTGTTGTAAAAGGTATGAAGAGCTAGTTTTATCTTCAGACATTCAGGCTAGGTTTGATTTTGCGCTGCCAGAGAAAGCGAAACTAAAAATCACCGGAGTGTGTGAAACGCGCTATACAAATAAACTTGTATAAAGTCTTATAAAGTTTAATAGCAAGCACAAACTGTGTTATATAGAAATTGATGTGCAAGCAAAAAGGTTTCTTTCCTACTGTGTTTTTTCTACTTTACCACAGTAAAGAATGCGAATATAACAGGCCTAATTAAAAGCGAACCAAAGGAAGAAACGTTTATAATCCCCTGCGTGAGTGAAGATTTGGGAAAAGAACAGAGATTCCATGTTCAGTGGAATAACTAATGGAATATTGTTAAATTCTCTGCTAATCGGGTGACCAGATCGCGATTTGCAAAACAGAATACAAAGCCGACAAAGCTTAAATGTATGGACTCCCGTACCTCTCTCATTCGGCATGAACCAAAATGTTTCCATAGCTGCGATGTCACATTTAATTGCTAACCTATTATTTCTTCTGTAAACAAAGCTTTGTGCTTCACTCGTGTCACATTCACGTAAAATACTGGCACAGGCCTATCAGTGGGTACCGAATATACCCGGATACTCGGTACTCCCGGTACTACAGAAATGCTGGTATCATCACATTTTCAAAATTTCAGTACCGACTTGGTACCGAAGTACCGGTACTTTTGACAACACTAGCAGTTTATATGACCAAATACACACATTTATGTCAAGATGCCCATCTTCGTGAGTATTCATGTAAACCCAGTCAGTTATGTCTTAAGTGGAGTAAAAAGTTGAGAAAGAAAGCATGCGTGTAACAATATATTGGATCCGTGCAGCTCTTAAAGTGACGGCAGCCTAATAAACCTGCTTCTGTTTATGTGCTTAATGTTAATCAAACAACAGACAAAGAGAAAATCACTCACTGCACTTGAAAGAATAACTTTTGTAGCTTTAATAAGAATCAGTGTATATTAAATTCATACAGTGAAGAATAAGCAGTGTTTTATTTTTACATTTGATTATTCAATTTCTGTTGTTAAAAAAAAAAGAAGAATTTAGGCCTACCTAAGACCCTAAACCTTTACACTGACGTTAAAATGACACTTTTTATGTATGCTACAGTAAAACACTGCTGTTGACTTTCAGAAGTTGTAGGGATGCTTTCTTCTCATAAAAAGAATGTGAAACGTTATTTTCAGTTTTTAAATATAATTAAATATAATATAAATTTATTTTGCACACTTTATTTAAAGCATTATCTTATTGCATATCGAATATCGCATTAATGAGTTATCGCATATCACATTTTCTTCAATATCGTGCAGCCCTAAGCTGGAGGAATACATACACACACACTCTCACACACATTCCTGGATGGATGCATGATTCGTGGCATTGGCAGAAAGCTACACTTTTGTTGCATGATGTCAGAGCAGCTGGCAGACAAACTATAATCTCAAACAGCACACTGTTAATTCAACATAGAAAAGTGAATCAAACAAACACAAAGTTTCCCTTTAATGTGGCTGTGATACCTGCACAAGGGCAGCACGTAATGGGTTTTACAGATGCTTTTGTCCAAAGTGACAAACATGTCATACGTTTAATCAGTTCATGCATTCCCTGGGAATTGAACCCATGACCTTGGTGTTACAAGCGCCATGCTCTACTGTTTGAGCTAAAGGAACACTGCAGTGCATCTAAAGACATCTGTAAAGGACGTTCAAGCTATGTTCAGAATACAATATTATATAAGATGACTTCTGTTTTTGTCTTGGGTTTAACTATTTTTTTTAAGGTGAAAATATTTCTCATGACAAAACCTTCACAAGCTATAAACACTGAAATTTTATGTAGTGATCAAATATTAAACTTTATTGTAGCACTGTTATCTCATTTATAGTAGTTTTTCCATTATAAAAAAAATTCTGTCTCGACCCACATGCCCTAAAGGTTTTTTCCATTTGGCCCTTTTGTTGATATATAGCCCTGCTGTACAGTATACTACAGTTTAAAAAAAAAAAAAAAAATAGTATATGAAACAACTCATTATACTGAGTTATTATCCTGTTGTCCTTTCATACTTCATTTTGAAAACTTCATCCTTTGAAATTTCCACACACAGGCCTACTAAATATTATTTATAATTCCATATGCATTAAATCTGTTGAGTATAAATAGGCCATTATGTTTGGCCTCTGCCAGGTAAGCGTAAACATCTCATTCATTAAGCTACTGGACTGAGGCCAGGCTATTTATCTTCTGTGACAGTTTTCCCACTGGTTAAGGCAGGTGGTTCAGCTACCCTGACACAGCACATCTGCAAGTGAGCTGGTATGCAGTGGTACAGTACAGTGCGAGAGAACATCTGTTTTTCCATAAAGCTATTTTTTTTCTTGTGATCAGTGTTGTAATTTCTCTATCACTTGTTAAAGGACTTTGTAATTAGACCTTTTAAAACAGTGCGTCTTATCTTGATCAACTTAAAGGCCAGTGTCAGGCAGGAATAATTAGTGAACCAGTAATGTAACTTCATAAATCTCATAGTGCTTTATACAGTAGCAGAACTGAAGTTATTTACACCATCATATGGGTTGTTACCACAGACCTTCTTGCTGAAGTTATACTGTAACCACAGAGACCATAGAGAAGTACTAGTTCAGTTTTTGATAAATGTTCAGTATGTGCTGTTCTTGTGTTCTTGTTTTGTCATTGCCCAGAAAAAAGATACAGTTTATTGAACACTATAGTTCATTAGGTCCTGTTCCAAATGGGAACCTGTAAATAAATAGCATATAATAATAATGAGTTTACTGCAAAATGTAGACATTAAAACAATTCATGAATTTTAACAAGTGATTTAAAAAAAAAAAAAAAAAAAAAAAAAGTTCTGCTTGGACCTGAAACTTATTCTGAGCACACTATTCAACATTTGGTTAAATGCATAATGTAGTTTACACTTCCTTCAATGTATCCCAGTGATATTTTATTGTGTTCTCTTTAACTAAGAGCTATAACAAAAAATTTTCAATCAAAATAATAATAACAATAATATTTTTTTTTTTAAAGAAGTCTCTTTTGCTCACTGTTTTTTATTGTAATATATTTTAAAATGTAATTTATTCCTGTGATGGCAAAGCTGAATTTTCAGCATCATTACTCCAGTCTTCAGTGTCACATGATCCTTCAGAAATCATTCTAATATGCTGATTTGATCCTCAAGAAACATTTATTATTATTATCAATGTTGGAAGAGTTGTGCTGCTTTATATTTTTGTGGCAAACTGTGATGCTTACAGTGTTTCTCAGGTTTATTTGATGAATAGAAAGTTCAAAAGAACAGCATTTAAAATATTTGTATTAAAATTACATTTTTATATAAAAAACTTTTTTTAAAACAATGTAAAAGTCTTTATTGTCACTTTTTTTTTATCAATTGAATGCATCCTTGCTAAGTATTAAGTATTAAATTCTTATAAAAACAAAAATCTTTTAAAAAATCATTTAAAGTGTAATTGGAAAACCTTACAAACAACTTCCCAGTGTGACAACTAGCCTCTGTGCCTCTTGTATCACATATATCCAGTTAGTAAATGTATGTCTTTCTCATGTCCACCAGTTTTCCCTTCGTTTTCACTTCTCTCTCTCATTCTGTTTCTCTCTGCTCTTACTCTAACACTTGTGAAAATAGAGTGGTACATCTGTGTACATTACACAGGGAACGTTTTAGGCGTGACGCTAGCCACATCCAAACAGGGCAAACCAGTTGTCCCGACCAGCGCATCAGTTTAAACTAGGCGTTATGTGTGCAAATCTCTCATTTCATCAGGCGACTTTTGCATGGTCATGCGTCTTATTTATCTTTGAATGAAAAGCGTGAGCTTACCATGAGATAACATCTGAATCAGAAGTGTTTTGTGCTGATGAGTGATCTTTGATGAATTTGAGATCGTGAGAGAGAGCGGCGCTGTTGGAAGCAGACAGACATGACTGTGGCCCAGGGAAATCTGCATCCAGAGTAAGACTGATGTGGAATTTTAAAACTGAGATGACGTCAATAAAGCCATTACATTTTTCCATTAAACTCATCCTCCATCCTGTTAAACACATGCAGCCAGTAGGACTGAATCTACCGGCTCTGTGTCTCGCTGCAGTTATAAATCTACCTTCACCAACTAGTTTGTTTTCTTTCAAGTGTGATTGAGCAGAACGGCTCTCAAAGATGCATTATCATTATGTCTGTCACTGTTAGGTGTCTACTTGAATTGTAATGTTATGGCTGGCTGTTGTAAGCGTGTGTGATTTTGGTGACTCAGATGCATTAGCTGCTGTCAGTCACACCACTTCCCTTCAGTAGGGGAAATGGCACTCTCCGATTATTTACATGGTATCTCACTCTAAAGCGTCACAGTGCCACTGGTGGGTGCTATTAATAATATAATAATATGCAGTATACATTGATGTTTTTTAGGCAAACTAGCAAATGTCAGGACTTAAAATGGATTCTGACAGTTACCTTTTCCGAGATAAAATGTTTCATTTGGTCCAGAATATCAAATGAACACATGAGCTCTTGTTGTCCGGAGAGGAGATGCTAGTGGAATTGTTGTTAGTGGAAACCTGGCAGTGGCTGAAATGAGTAATTTGACAGATGCAGCATCCGGATGGGAGGGAGGAGAGAGCCGAGCCGTGGGCTTATGTAAGATGAAGCTAATCCTTAGTGATTGGGATTATATAAAGTCCACATTCAAAATGTATTTTATTCTCTCTCTCTCTCTCTCTCTCTCTCTCTCTCTCTCTCTCTCTCTCTCTCTCTCTCTCTCTCTTGCTATTTCTCTCACCGCCTCTCCTCATGCGCTCTGTTTTTTTACTTGGATATAAGAAATACATTATCAACAAGAGACATTCTTAATAAGAAAGAATACAACAGGTTTTACTTACAAGTACTGATGTTTTCCCCTTTTATTTGCCTGTTTAATCGTAATACTGCTCAATAGTCGGTGGATTTGAGATTACTTGATTACATGCATTATTTTTATGTGCCATGAGGGGGCGGTAGTCTTCATAAAGCTCACATCATGACCTTTTTCTCATGCTGTGAAATGTGATCAAATCTTTTAGTGCCTTTGAGTGTGACATCTCGTGGGGTGATTCATAAAAGCAACATATTACATAAGAATCTATATTGGCGTCTGCCCACTGTGCATCTGTACATTAGCAGATGGTTTTATGAACAGATTATTGACAAAACAGCAATTGCTTCTAGTTCCAGTATATACACAGTAGCTGCCAAAAGTCTGAGATCATGTTAAAAAATATGGGATTTCAATATTAATTTAAATCTGGAAATAAACAGGACGTTTGAGTTTTTTTGAAACATTTATAATAAGGAAACATTATGATATAAAATGTAGAATATGTATTTCTTATCTTTATATTTCTGCACTATTTGTCAGTCAATCATTAAGCAAATTTGTGACATTGATCATGGGAACTCATTTGCACAGACATTCAGATTTTCTTGCCTCCATTGAAGCTCAAGATTCGTTTGGATCATTCTCAAATCATGCTGGAGAACATTTTTTTACACATTTTTGATCAGGTTTTTACAAACATTTTTTTACAAAAATCTGTGGAGTTAGGCTTGAGTGCTACTGTCATTAAATGATTAGTTCACTTTAAAATGAAAATTACCTCAAGATTTACTCACCCCCAAGCCATCCTAGGTGTATATGACTTTCTTCTTTCTGATGAACACAGTCGGAGTTATATTAATAAATATCTTGACGCGTCCAAACTTTATAATGGCAGTGAACGGGGGCAACGAGTTTGAAGCTCATGAAAGTGCATCCATCCATCATAAATGTACTCTACACAGTTTCGGGGGGTCACTGAAGGCTTCTGAAGTGAAGCAATGTGTTTAACATATTTAACAAGTTATAAAGTAAAATATCTAGCTTCTGCCAGACCGCCTTCCGTATTCAACTTACGAAGAAAGTGTAACGCCTCTCGCAGTTCAAAGCGCATTCTATGTCCTATGCCTTCCGTATTCAACTTACGAAAAAAGCTTTTTTCGTAAGTTGAATATGGAAGGCGGTCTGGCGGAAGCTAAATATTTTACGTTATAACTTGTAAAATGTAGATATTTTTCTTACACAAATGCATCTCTTCGCTTCAGAAGGCCTTTATTAACCCCCGGAGCCGTGTGGAGTACATTTATGATGAATGGATGCACTTTCTTGAGCTTCAAACTCGTTGCCCCCGTTCACTGCCGTTATAAAGCTTGGACGTGTCATAATATTTATTAATATAACTCTGATTGTGTTCATTAAAAAGAAGAAAGTCATATACACCTAGGATGGCTTAAGAGTGAGTAAATCTTGGGGTAATTTTCATTTTAAAGTGAACTAATCCTTTAAAGCAAAAGAGCAACTAAACACTGAGAAATTCAGAAAATTATTTTTTATAAAATGTTTAATTTTGAATTACAACGTCTCAGATTATGACTGTTATGACTTTAACCCTTGTTCCCTGAGAAGGGAATGAGATGCTGCGTCAAATATGACACTATGGGGAATGCTTCTGCTTGATAGCATCTGAAGGACGTTTGAAACTAGTCTTGATTGGTGCTGCGTCGTGACATAGCATGTGATGGTGTACCAAGGAAGCTACAAAGGCACAACAGTGTTAGCTTCTGATAGGTTAAAGCAACCCGCTCTCAGGAATTCAGGAGCAGTGGCAAAGGGACGCAGAGTCTTGTTCCCTTCTCAGGGAACGAGGGTTACAGTCGTAACTTGAGACGTTCCCTTTTGAGGGAACTTGCGCTGCATCGAAGATGACACTATGGGGAATGAATACCCACTGCGTCACTAACCAATGCCTGCCCTGTTGTGAAGCTTGTCCAGGCACAACTCAGGACAAGAGCACTTGTGATCCCGGTGTGGAAAGAAGGTCCAGACTATAAAATTTTATAAATGTGTGCGGGGAGGCCCAACATGCATCACCTACGTTACTTGTGAAAGGCCCACCAAATCGGCCCAATGGCGGTTTCCCACAGGACGGGGAAGGTTTCTTGCGCATTCGTTCTTTTCAGTGTGGCAAAGTAGTTTAATTCCAAGTAAACTTTTATCTGACTCCATTTTTATATGACCTCAAATTTAGTTTAGAATGCCAACTGATTATTGGTCATTTGTATAATAGTTTAGCTACACATTTGATTATTCTATTTAACTCTTTACTCTTACTGTACTTGTTCATTCGGATTCTTATAACGCTTTGAGTCTCGCACCGGTCGGGTATACTGTCTCAGATACACAAACTCAGTCTTGGTCATTAGACAGAGGCGATGACTAATCCTTTTAGACGCCGCACCATGCTTGCTTATTTCTAAAAGTATGTTATTTAGTCCCCATAGATCTGAACACACTGAATTAAAGCAAGACTATATCTAACCAGAGGTCATGACCATTACCATAGAACCAAACTGACCAATCTAACTTTTCTAATGGTAACTTTATATAATCATGCCGTGGTTTCCCCCGTACACTTAGTTAGAATAATATTACAATAATCAGAGGTTGCGGCTCACCATATTCAGATTGGTCTGACCACCCTATGTTGTTCTGAACGGAATGGTTCTGAACCATTATTAGCCTACACAGTCTAAGTATACATAACTAATGCCAATGTGTTAGTCGGAGCTCTAAAATATCAGTTGATGTGCCCCACTGCTCCACCTAAGCTGTACTTTAGTCCGTTACTAACCTGAGCGTAGATTTGTGGGATTATGGACTTATAATCTACTAGAGTCAATAATTTCAGAGTAAGTCAGAATAAAGGCAAATATAACAATTTATTAGTCAGGTAAATGTATCATGCCAATTACATAATCAATTCAAAGATGATCAATACAAAACATCAGATGCTCAGAAACAGAGTAAAAGATGCATACCTGACATTAGAAAAATGCACAGTCCTGGACATTCAGCAATATGGGCTGATCTGATTACAGGATCGCCCCGAGCCTCCTGCAACATCTCTTTAAATACTCAGACCAAGTAAACATAAGTTCACAATGGGAATTTGCATTAATCAGGGTCCTAGACTGAGTAGTTTACACCTTTTGGGGACAGAAGGCCATTTGCATGAAAGACCCTGTGAAAGTGGACACACCCATTACAGAGAGCAAAATATCTCTAAAATCTTAAAAACTTTATTAGCTTCTGGTTTACTTCTGTGGGAATGAGACCTTTGTACCAGTCGCACTGAGACATTTCAAATGATACCAAATATGTATAATGTTGTATGATAACTGTTCACATTAAACTATATAGATTTTGGGTGAATTTCAGGTAATCTCTGCATGCAGAGAGAAGAGATGGGTGAAGAGGGGGTGAAGGAAAGGAAATGTAGATTAAATCAATGCTGAGGTGTGATTGACTCAGTGTGATTGCGTCTCGGATGGGGATGCTAATTTGCAAGAGAGAGTTCAAATGTTAATTTCCTTTGTTTTCTCAAAGAGTAGCCCTCTCTTGGTCTAGACAGTCCAGCATCAGTCTTACACTTGACACCTTAGGCATATAGCCTGGCCTTGGGTGGATAATGGCTTCCACCCTCCGGAGCAAATTCCAGACAGGAGTGAGAGACAGAAAGAGCCTGTAAGTCCCCCACTCTTTTGAGGGACGTAATGGCCAGCAGGAAAGCCATCTTAAAGGTCAAGAACTTCTCCTCCACTAAGTCAATGGGTTTAAAGAGTGCCAGGAATAACCCTTCCAGAACCACAGCCAGGTTGTAGAAGGATGGGTATGTGGAAGTACACGTCCTTCAGATCTATCGTGACAAACCAGTCTTTGGACTTGATTTGACTCACAATCAATGCAATTGTTAACATCTTGAACCTGAATCTCCTTAGAGACAGATTCAAGTGCCGAAGATCTGAAGTACCGGCTGTAGAACCCGGACTTCCTGTCGGGAAAAGGAACGTGCTTTATGGCCTCCTTCTCCAAGAGGGACTGTACCCCGACCCTGCTCGGGGTTTACAACAGTTTTTAATAGTGCTTTTCCACTGCATGGTACGGCTTGGTACTGCTCACTTTAAATAGTACCACCTCGGTCACAAATGTGAAGAGAACGGCCTTTTCCACAATCTCAAAATCTTAGTGTGGAGACTGGGAAAGACAGGAAGGCCTCAACGTGGAAGCTTGCTTTTCTTGTGGGCTTCCTACTTCTCAGATGGCCAGTCGGTGTTTAATTTGGCCACTGCACGAGTCACAACATCCAGTAGCTTCTCATACGCGGGGGACAGAGGTGGCGAGTCCTCAAAATCCCCCGCTTCGATGCTCAGAACTGCACATTCCTAGCATTAGGCTCTCGCTCGGGATAAAAGAAGCCATGGAGCTGGCTTCCGTATCCCTACCGGGAGCACTAGAGCGGCAAGCGAGGGTCGAGAAAGGGGTGAAACATTCTCTAGCTCCTCTGTCAGCTCCATCTGAGACCCCCACGATCGGAGACGCCGCACCGCCTCAGCGGATGCGGGTCCTGAACCATGGGGAGCACAAGCCTGGCCTGCCTCATCAAATGGGTCCAACCAGGAGCGGAGCGTTCTGAGCTCTCCGTGCATGCTCTGCTTCCAGGCAATGAACACAAAGCCACTTAAATTGCCTTAATTGGCACCAAAGGCGCCGTTCACTTGCAGAACGCAAGCTTCTGGAGGGTGCATAAATCTTAAGTAGTGAGTTTAGGTATAGTAGTGCAGAGCCAGTGGTTGTCTTGTAAGTAAACATCAGAGCCTTGAATTTGATGCGAGCAGCTATTGGCAGCCAGTGCAAACTGATGAAGAGAGGTGTGACGTGTGCTCTCTTTGGCACATTAAAGACCACTCTTGCTGGATAGAACAAGAGCTTGGACAAGAAGTTGTGTAGAATTCTCTGATAGGAAGGGTCTAATCTTCCTAATGTTGTATAAGGAAAATCTGCAGGACCGGGCCGTTGTAGCACTATGGTCTGTGAAGCTTAAACAATCTTCAATCACAACTCTAAGGTTCCTGGCTGTCCTGAAAGGAGTTATGGTTGACGAACCTAGTGAAATGGAGAGGTTGTGATGAAGTGTTGGGTTGGCCAAGACCACAAGCAATTCTGTCTTTGCAAGGTTGAGTTGAAGGTGGTGGTGTTTCATCCAGGCATAAATGTCTGTCAGGCAGGCTGCAATGTAAGCAGCTACCATCGGATCATCTGGTTGGAATGAGAGGTAGAGTTGTGTGTCATTAGCATAGCAATGACAGGAAAAACCATTATTCTGAATGACAGATCCCAGTGATGACATGTAGATAGAGAAGAGAACTGGTCCAAGCACTGAGCCCTGAGGTACCCCAGGTCTGATTTGTTACCTGATTTGTGGGTAGCCATAGTAGACACTTGCTTGAGGTCAAATGAGGCAAGCAGAGTGTAGAAGTCAGCAGCCTGAGTTTTTTCTAGATGAATTTTGAAGTCTCCAAGTAATACCAGAGAAGTACCATCCTCAGGGAAGGACAAGAGTAACACATCTAACTCCTCCAAGAAGTTACCTGGCTGACCTGGGGGACGACAAACGACTACAAAATGGATTTTAGCGGCATGGGTGATTGCATGCCATTCAAATTAGCTACAGAGATAGTAAAGGATTGAATTTCCATTCAGAGATAAAGATAAGCAGACCAGTACCACCACCCATCCCAGTCAGGCAAGGGGTGTGGGAAAAAAGTGAAATTAGTGGAGAGGGCTGCCAGTGTGGCAGTGTCCTCTGGTTTGATCCAGGTCTCAGTCAGGGCCATGAGGTGAAGACCTGAATGAGTAGCGATAGATGTAATGAAGTCTGCTTTGTTTACAGCAGACTGGCAATTCCAGCGATCTATAGGAAAAGAAAGTAATGTACTAGAGGACATAGGTAAAATATGCAGGTTGTTCGGATTGCACTGCCTCCAGCATGTGGCACGCGATTTACGAGTGTTAGTAATAGTAGGAATTTGGAAGCACACAGTGATGCAGATCACACAAACAAACAGAATGAGAATAAGCTGTATGAAACCTTCTCTTTGAACTGTTGCCTTCTGGCCGGCGCTACAGTATGTGTTCTCCTGTTGCTGACTGCTTCTCCTAAACAAATGCTAGATTTCACTGTTTAAGTACTATAGCTGGCTTTGGCCATGCCATAGTATTTAACAGACCAAAACTGTTAACAAATAAGAACAAACGAACTAACAAGAACAAAGGCGACTTCAGCAATGCAACTTTAGCATGTGAGCACAGTAAACAAAACAGTTCCCTCGAAAGAGAACCGCATTTATTTAAAATGGAAATCTTATTTAAAACATTATAAATATCTTTACTGTCATTTTTCCTTGCTAAATAAACATATCAATAAATAAATTCTCACTGACCCCAGAGCCTGTTAAACATTAGTACATGTAAATTTGAAAAATAGTAGCATTTTCACTAGTGGTATGAGATTTTTGGACAAACAAGAATCTAAAAATATACTGAAAAATATTTTCCAGTTCTCTGGCTGTTTTGCATGGTTAAACCTTTAAATTCACATATCCCAGAGTCCCTGGAAACCAGATTTTATTAATCCTTTTGGAGGTTTAAGCCCTGTTATCCTGCTGCTAACATACACTCTCCATGATCTCTTTATGTGATCTCTCGCTCTCTTCCTCCCTTTGGTGCATAACCGTTATTTTCCTCTCCGCAGTAGGAGCCGATAGCCCCCTCATTACGCACGGCAGGGGAACATCAACATGCTTTTTCCTTGCAGAGATTAACATGCAGAGCTGGTCATAAGCAATCAACTGAGCTGGTGTTGGCAGTCCACTTCATGACCACTCGTTCCCTTCCCTCCCTTTATCTTCTTTCTTGTCTTCTCCTCCCCTCTCGTACCTCCTCAGTGTGTATTTGTTGTTCTATGTAACCCAGTACTGCTCTACTAACCCAATTTGGCATAATCTCAGTGCTGTGCTGTAATGCACAGTGGGAATGTTTGTGTAAGTGCTGTCTGGATCTGTGTGGGTGTGTGTCTGTGCGCTCGTGTGTGACTATTACGTAAATGTGATCATCATCTCTTGTAAGCTTGTCAGCCAGAAATAGACTGATGGAAAAATACAAAAGAAAGTGTGGTGTGAAGGATGTGAATAAGAGAAAGAGGAAAATGGTCTAGAAATGCAATTAAATATAATGTAAAACTCTACCTGCCATTTTACTGACTGATGCTCGACATTCTCCATTTCCTTATGTCTTTAAAGTCATCATGAAACAGCAGTTGCGGTAGTCTTTTTTTTCTTCCCTATTGTGCTGTATATCCGAGTGAAACGGCATCTCGAACTAGAAAAAATGTTGGGTGGGACTTGATTTTGTTCATAGGGGATTGATTGAATTGTCGGATCATTGTGGTTTGCTATTACTGTATCTCATGTCAGTGACAGGTTGTCCTGCTCTCACACCAGTAAGCATGTCATCAGAGAAGAGAAGAAATGACGCTGCAAGAGGGAGGGGAAGTTATTTTGATTAAAGATTACGAGGGCACATGAATTTAAAAAAAAATGTGCACAGATATAACATTTAAAATTAACTGCAATATTCCATTAAAAAGACCGCAACATCTGCTAAATGTGGTTGACCAACAGAGGTTGCTTTGTTGACATATAAACTCCACATTTTGCATTAGTTACTTGATAATATAGTGCTCCAGAAAATTGATTACAACAGAACTCTGTGGTGAATACTGTATGTATCTTCAGTCATATGAACTGCCAATCAGTAAATAGTAGGGCTGCCCCCTAATAGTCGACTAACCGTTAGTCAACGAGAAGAGGCTTAGTCGACCAAATTTTTATTAGTCGCTTAGTCGCAGGAAAAAAAAAATCCACAGGAAGTGTCGAAGTCATGCAGTTTGTGATGGACTTATCATTAACAGCTGGTCTATGTGGTAAATACATAAAAAAAAAAGAAAAGAAACTCCATGTAAACTTGGCTCACAGACGACTTTGACTTTATCACTGCAGCCAAAAATACACAAAACACTAGTTTATCAATTAATTATTAAAATGTTAAAGCAATCTTCTTGCTGTTGTTCCCCGACACATTCATAATCATTACTTCTGCCGGTGCGCTGTGGCAAGCTTTTTGCCTGCGTTTGAACACTGATTAGGCTATGTAGGCATTAAAGACTCATTATTATGATCTATATGGTTTATTAATAAACGTGCGATTAGTCGACTAATCGTTTAAAATGAACAACTAGTCAACCAGAAAAATCTTTAGTCGAGGGCAGCCCTAGTAAATAGACTGATTCTGAGTCTCACAAACTGTAAATATACGTCATACAAACGAAAAATACGAACATAACTGGAAAATGGCTCCCGTTCAGTGAGGGAGTTAGCTGTAAGCTCAGTTACGCTGCATTCACACGGGGCGTCGGCATCAGCGCTTGACGGAGGGTGTGTCTGAAGCTTGAGCTGACGTGAACAAATTGCTGATAGTCAGATTCAAACCATTCACTAGTGAGCTTGAGTTTTGTGGGGTTTTTTTTTTTTTTTTTTTTTGATTATTTCATATCCTGAGTCTTTCGATTATTTAAGTGACAGACTCAAACATTGACTGCGTAATGTAACGAGACGTTACCTGATATACCTGAACTGCATATAGACATTCACAGTTTTACCAACAATTGCCTAGATTTTAAATTATTGTAGCAGTTTTTGTCACATTTGTGATCAGTTTAGTTGCAGTCTGAGGCCCTGTCAATTGGCAAGTGTGC